>BSBN01001229.1:4800000-6128750 GCA_027924645.1 Cunninghamia lanceolata
GTTTATTTTGTAGATTGTGCTCTTGGGAGGTGGTTTACACCAACATGGTATCAGAGCCATTAATCCTGCAACTCCTTCCTTCTTGAGAGTTTTCACAAGATTATGTTCGAGATCAATCCAACAGGCATCAATCCATGCCTACATTTTCTGGTAGAACAATATTTTTGGCGTATGAAATTTTATAAATTTCTATTTTGTCTTGCTGATATAACTATTACTGGTCTGAGATGTCCTCTTTTTGTTGTGGCATGTGGTGTGAATTGATTCATTGCTGGGCATTTGCATTGGAAGCCAATCATTGCCATGTCCTTTCCAAATCACTAGGTAAATGCAATCGTTGGATAAATGCAGTTACCGGTGATATAATAAAGGATCCCTAGCTGATAGTTGAAGAAAACACCCATATCTAAAGACTTCAATCTCACTTTGATAGTGTTTGATACACAATGACATACCTTGCAAGAGTTCGCTGAAAGGATATCATAGGAGGCAAAAATTGAGCATTTGTGTCTGTATCATTGTATGCAATCAAACATATAGCCACACTAATTTGTCTATGCTGCATCAAGCACTTATCATGATTAGGGTTTTAGACATGTTGGTAGTTTTTTGGGTGTGGGGCTTTTGTCCCATATGCTTAGTGTGAAGGGATATTTTGGCCTTTTTATAGACCGCCACTCTCCCATTCTATTGTGAGATCTTGAAAGAGGCTCATGCTCATGTGCTTAGATGGTGACTTGGAGATGTTTGACTCTCTGAGACTTGTGGTGACTTATCAATTGGCATAGGTTTCCCGCCAACATATCGGCAATTGCTAGCCCAATTAGTGGGCCCCACCTATTTTGCACCCAATCATGGTGCTCCAATTTTAGCCTCATAGGCTATTTATTTTTCTCATTGTCTATAGGTGTTCACATGGGTAACCGAGGGTCAATCTGCCCTAGGGCTTAATTTGCCCCCTCCTCTCTTATTCAGTGGGCTCCATATAGGCATTTTCTTTCATGGAGGATATCTTGGGCATACGAAGTCAAAATTTTGAGTTCCATATATCATTGGAAAGATGATTTCACCAACTTCACATTGATATAGGTATATTTCAATTGTTTTTTTTGTTTGATGCTCTTTTTTATCCATCATAGTCAGATCTTGGTTTTGCCTCATTTCTTGTGAACATAAGAGGTTGATTGTTTACATTGTGAGGGATATTTGTTGCATTCTCTTGTTTCATCATGGATTTTCCTAAAGTAGAACTTCTAACTCCAATAAATTATCTTATGTGGAAATCTGATATGGAGATTTTGTTTTTGAAGCTGAAGTTGCAAAGGATTACATATGACCAAGTTCCTGAACCCACAAGTGCTGTAGAAAAGAGGAAATGGTTTACTCAAAGAGATGAAGCTCTTGGTACTCTCATTATGTCAATTTACCCTGACTTGAGATATCATGTGTTATCTTATAAACATCCTAATGATATTTGGACTACCTTAGAGAATATTTCTAGTAAGCCAAATAAGATGAGGAAATTTCATTTGGAGAATGAACTAAAGAAACTTGATCCTAGACATTTTGACAATATCCAAGACTTCTCATAAAGCTTAATTATCTCAGACTACAGTTGTCTAAATGTGGGGTTCAAGAATATGATGAGAAGTTTATTCTATCTACTCTCTCTAAGTTAGGTCATGATTATTCTATATTTATTTCTGCATTTTATGCTACCATGGATGCTCTAGGTAGTGCACACAAAATGCCTTTTCTTGATGGTTTTGTAGCACAACTCACAAGGGAAAAAGAAAAGTTATCACAAATGGGCACACTAACACCTACAAGGTCTCAAACACGTCTTGCAAAAGATACTAAGGCTTCAAGTGGCAAGGACAAGAAACATAATAAGGATTCTCCTTCACAACTTACTCCTGAGACCAAGACCTCTTCTAAAGAGGAATCATCACAAAAGAACAAGATCAAATGTGCTTATTGCAAGAGATCCAGACATGATGAGCATAGGTGTGATACTAATAAGATTGATGAGCTTACTCACCTTCTTTAGAAGAACAACATCCCACTGCCCTCATGAGAGTCTTCTTCTTCTCCTTCTTTCACATCACAATCAGTAGCATCTTCATCTACACAGTCAGGGAATGCATGATTTGCTAATGGTATGAAAGGTAAAGCACTCTTGGCTTCCACTATTCCTAAAAATGGGAGATGGCTTCTTGATTTAGGTGCATCTCATCATATGGCATCTTCTATGGATATGTTCTCTTCTTTTGAGCCATGTAGTTCACCTAATATTTTGATGTGTAACAATACTTACATGAAGGTTTGTGGGAAAGGTTCTATTGATATGGGTGAGGGATCTTTTTATGATGTTCTTTGTGTACCCTCCTTGACCACTAATCTCCTTTTAGTTTACCAAATTACTCATGGTCCACAAGGTAAGATAGTTGAGTTCACTCCTTATCATGTATACATTCAGGACATAGAGACTAGATATATCATTTCTAAGGGGGTGGTGGATCATGCATCTCACTTGTATTCTTTTTCTCATTTTATTCCTGATGATGATGTTTCTTTGGTTGATGTTCACACCCTTCTATCAAAGGTGAATCATGTTTGTGAGGAAACGTTTGGTCACTTGAATCTTGGTGTTCTTGAGACTAGTGTTAAGCTTCCTCCTCCTTCACCTCCTGCTTCTTCAAATTTGAGTTCTATTGAGTAGGTTGATCATAGTGTTCCAGATCTTGCTTTGTGGGCTAAGTATTTAGTAGGTATTTTAGACTTGTTTGTAGAGTCTCATCTTGCAAATTTGGGAGACATACTTGAGGGGATTTCTCTCCTCTTTGATGACAATTTCAACATGACTGTTGATTCATCTACATTGTCTTTAGAGATTGACATTGATGAGTTTTCTCTTTCACTTGATTTGTCACATTTCTTGGTTGAGTTTGATCATGCTTATATGGTGGCTTATTCAAGCATAGAGACTCCTCCTCAGTCTTCAAAGATTTCTATTTGGATAGTTCCTTCCTCCTCCTTTCAATTGGACATGGAGTGGCGTCTACATCATTCGGTTGACTTGTTTCTTCTTAAGGGGAGATATGTTGCTTGTAGGCATTGGATCATATTTTGTTTCTAGGCATACTTCATCAGCATTGGATCTTCTTCATTATGGGGGGATAGATCATGTCTTTCTTTTTCCTTCCTATGGGGGGATTCTTGATTGTATATACATGAAGTATGTAGTCCTTAGGGGGTTATTAGTAAGTCCTCCATGTATCATCTTGTTTTACCTTCTCTCTTTTGGAGAGGAGTTTTGTCCCATAGGGTTTTCTCCTTTTCTCCGGTTTGTGAGAGATTGCATTGCATTTTTCATTGTACATGGGTACCTAACATGGCCTAGTTGTCAGGACCCATATTGCATAATAATCTCCCTAAGTTGCACTCAAGGGGGGGTCTTCGAGTAAATGAGTTTTTACCATTTACCTATGCTTAAGTTTAATTAGGCATCCAACATAATGCATTATTAGATATTAGTTACTAGGTGCATTTAATTATTTGGTAGTTGTTGCCGGTTATCTACCGAATCTCCCTCCTTGCCCTTATAAGCAAGGCATATGTACATTATTTAGTATCTCAATTCTTTTTATCAGTATTATGGTGAAATAGTTTTTGCTTCTCTCATATTGTGAAGGTTTATTTTGCAGATTGTAGTCTTGGGAGGTGGTTTACACCAACACCAATGTATATATAGAAATGGATGCATATGATGTAAAATATGGAAGGCATGGTTCTCACATTCTAGTGTGAGAACTCTAAAAGTATGAAAAGACAATATAAGCTCAATAAGTAACTAGGTATGTGCAAGAGTATGAAGATCCAAACAACACCTTTAAATGCCAATGAAAATTTTAAAAAATAGACTTAAGCAACATCACATATCAAATGACTTATTTACAAAATATGAAAAAAAGTAGTAATAAAAGTTGTAGGAAATCGAATGTCATTTATGGACTACCATTTTTTTAAATTTCATTTTTTTGGGTGAAAAATCAAATATTAAAATGGTATTTTACTCTAAAATATTTTGAATTCTACTTTTCCCTTTAATGCATCCTAGTAGAAATATGGTGGTTTGCATCCCCTCTCATTCATTTCAAGATACAATTGTTAGATCTAGTTCTGGATCATTGTTTATGAAAAAGAAATAAATGTTGTGATAGTGGCAGAAGGTAAGAAGAAAATGGATCTTCTTGGTAGAAGATCTATTTCATGCATGATAGCTCTTGATGGGTCACTAATTATTAATTTAAATTTGGATGAGTTCATGAAAAATATTTGTACATTTAAGGTAGAAGATTGATTTGTATATTTCTAGGTCCTCAACAATCTTTGGAGGATTTGGTTTTTGGTAAAAAAAGAATTGAAAAACTCAAGGAGAATATGAATTAAGATCTTGTACTATAAATCTCCTTATGGGTCATCTCAAAGATCCATTGGTCATTATCATACTCATAAACACTTCATTTGTGAAAGAATGTAATTACATTGACATAATCAACATTTGATTACAAAATAATATCATAATTAATATCCTTCCCATACTCCATATCTAAATTAACTTTTGATTTTAGAGACTAGTCACATTATCCAAATTTAATTCAATTATTTATAATCCACTAATCAAACCTTTAATACTAAATTAAATATTCACATTTTAAAATCTATTAATTTGGGACTTGATCTATGTGAAATATATGAATCAAAATTCATAAATTTAAAAGATCTCATGCAAGTTCTATAATTAACTATAAATAATAGAATTGTTAAGCATAAGGAGTGTGAAAATTTTACAAAATGGCCGGGGCATTCTATCCTCCTCCCATTGAATTAGAATTCCTCATGGAAGTCATTAAGGGTGTGATGTAATACAAGTTACCTATGACATATATTCTCCCAAAAATCATGCATGCTAATAGGATTGCGTCATAAGTAGATCCAAAGGGTTCTTTCCCTAATCTAAAAGTTAGTTTCAAGAATAAGAACTACCATGCAATTATATCCCCACATTGAACATGTGTAAGAATTGGTGGTAAGGCCAGCTAGCTAACAAGAGTAGTTGAGATTGGAGATCCAAGTCAATTGAAAACACAACTCAAGAACTACTACAATGGTCACCAATGATAAATTACTTTAGATTAATTATAATTCACACAATTTTATTTTATCTCACACATGGTGTCAACTAGAAGACACACGATATATGAAATATAATTAAAGTAAGTGCAAGTTGCTTTTACTTTTTATTTTAATAACTAAAACTACAATATAATAAGAACTCTATGTTATACCACACCTCTATCTCAAATCTAAAAAAAACATAAACATTTAACTCTACCTAGATTGCATATCCTTTTAAAAAATAGCTTGGATGCTTGATCATATCACATACATATCATAGATAAAGCATCTCAAGCAATTTCAGAGCCAAAAATTTTATTAATTAATTTTATAAACACCATGATTAACGCTACAAATGAGATAAGGAGGAGATTTAGGGTTTCCAAGTCCACTTATGAATCCTTACAACTTGCCTACCATGCCACGTCCTTGATATTTTGAGATAGAGGAAGTGCAGAGACAAAAATGCAAATAGTTCAAGCTTTAGAAATAAATTTTAATAGGCTTAAACTTCCCACTTGGCCTTACAACTCAGTCATAGGGATTCATTTTACACTTACACTGACACCATGGACTTCAGCTTTAGGTTGTAGTTTTATATCATACAACACTTGCTCAAGGTTCATGCTCTAGGTTGTCATTTGCATTAGACACTACCCACTCACACATCAGGCTTCAAAATCACACCAACATCAAAGGAGGACTACATACCTCTTAGACTTTGGGGTCTAATGTGCATTGAGCACTTCAGACTTCGGGGTCTAATCACCACATCACAATTGACAAGACATGAACAAGTTTGATCTGAGAAGGTTCAATCATTTGAACTTTGAATTCAAAATACTAACATGAATTTCAAACTTCAAGGTCCAAAATGCAAGATTCACAACACAGAAAATCATTGCAAGTCCAAGCATTTGCACTCGTGACAACTCAAACTTTAAAGTCTAAAATACAACCTTAACAATGCAAAAATTCATCACAAATGTGAGCCCTTGCACAACGAGTATCTCAAACTTTGGGATCTTAATGACAATATGTATTTTAAGCTTCAGGGTTCGAAATATAATTCACACAATACAAAACACTGACACAAGTCTGAAACAATGCACCTTCAGCAATCTAGGCTCTAAGGCCTAACTTTCATTTTGCAACATGCAAAATTCGAAGTCAGCTCTAAAATCAATGAAATATAAATTTGCTATCAAAATACATAACAGAACAGGAGGGAAGTAGGAGAGAAGTTAGGTAGGATAGCTCAGTTTCGTCTTATACATCCTCATCTTCATTACCCTTAATTTACTTTCATCTTCCATTTAATTTACTTTACATTTAATTCACTCCCATTTCCACAACTTTCTTCCATTTTTGTATGCAATACAATTTTGTCAAGAAACAAATGAAATCAACATTGACAATGTAATTTAACCCATGCCACCATGACCACTGCTCTCATAAAGGTAAGGGCGAACGGCAGCATGTGAAAGAGGATGCCGTCGAGAGAACGGCACCATTTTCTCCATGATAACTTTCCTCCCATTTTCCACAACTTTTTTCCAAAATTCAATTCAATCTAAATGTGGTTGTGATTGAAGGATTTTTCATATCATTGAATCGAGATTTGATATTTCATCACCTTATCTATGATGCGTCTGCATTTGGCACGGATTTCTCGAATTGGTGATGTTGATGATTTGTCTTACACATTAACATAACTGTTCAAATTCCACTTCCATCAGTTGCCAAACTATTTATGTAAGCTCTGAAACGAAGTCAAGTGGTGCGGGAAAAAAACACAAGTTAATTGATCTTTATGAAAGAAAATGGTATCTCCCCAAGACCATACTCTCATTTGAAGCTGTCAAAGTCCACTCCTACCACATCATCTTCCCCGCGCACTACACACCACACAAAATCAGTCAAGTCCTGCGGGAAAAATGTCGAAACTTCCCTCGTCCTTTCCCCACTTTCCTACCACAACGTTTTACCCACGCATTGTTGTGTAATTTAAATATCGATGCACTCCATGAATGAAGATGAGGATGAATAAGTCGAAACTTCCCTCGTCCTTTCCCCACTTTTTCTTTTGCGTGCGAGAACACGCATTCCTTAAATATTTTATATAAATATAAAATCAATTAATAGTTGAGAAATGAAGAAACATTCTTTCAAAGCATTAAATCACAAGATAATACTTTTCAAATTAAAGTTTAAAATCAATGGAGAAAACGGCTTTTCTTTCTTGAGCATACACCTTCAACAAGTTTTATCACTCACAACCAATCTAATTCCCAAGCCATTCCACTCTCAAGCACAATCCAAATCCAAATGTAGCAATTTATATGAATTTTCTTTCATAGGCCGAAGGATAGAGTTTCAAGTCAAAACTAAAAAATAACAAGTGAAGTGAAAATAAACCTCTTCTCTTCATTTTATAATTTTCTTCTATTTCCCTTTTGAGAAAATAAACCTCTTCTCTTCATTTTATAATTTTCTTCTATTTCCCTTTTGAGAGACATTTCAAAATAGGAGTTTTTTTAGTTAATTAAATATTTCATCCAACATTAAATTCATAGTTTCTTTCTTTTAAACATTAAATAAATTACTTTTGCATCAACTATTAAATAAATCTAATGAATTACACTTAGCTTTGAAATTTATATTTTTCAATGCAATAATCTAATAGGGCAATACAACATAATATCATTCAAATTTGATATTTTTTCAACAGTCAAAGGAGATTGAACCAAATTTAAATTAAATTAAAATCACAACTATAGAATCACTATTTCCCATTAGCCAATATTTTATTTCTAAAGAACAAAACTACACTTCAATTTTTCTTTCACTAGAAATAAAATACGTAACAACCATTTTTCCACTAAGATAAAAAAATATTAACCTTTTTGACTCAAAGCATTAAATATTTCACAAACATGACAAACACACATTTTAAAATAAATTAAAGTGCAATAAAAGAAGACAAAACAACCACACACAAATGACTCATTCACTGTACGGTTTCGTACAACATGTGATTTCCTAAATCGCTACCAATTTGGATCCAAGTTTATGCATGGATTCACAAGACTCATCTCACACTCAAATTGAGTGAGATAGAGGTTAACACATATTTTTAGATTAAAATGAACAATTTCCAATTAACCATCATTGGGGCTAAAACTTGAACCTATACACTCAATAAAACATTAGGCATATATATTCCATAATATACAAATCCACATACGTGAACTTAAGAATATGACATCATGACATACACATCTTGCAATATAGTGTATGGATGCTTCCCCTCAAGTAATTAATAGTTAAGAAGATAAATTAATAAAATCTAATTTATAAATTAAGAAGATAATAGAATAGAACCTTAGAGATTTAATTGAATATAATTGTAAATGTTTATTCAAACTAGAATAAATAACGGCTTATAGCATGACAATTCATTCATGAAGATTAATTTTAGAAGATTGATGATAATTAAGCTATGATCCCAAATTACATTACATCCAACTTAAGTCTTATTAAAGAAGTTTAAAATAGTTTGAACTGATATTTACTTTGATTGGGTAAGGACAATCAAATAGAAAATTTAAAAACCATGGCTTTGAAAGACAATTCATTAGATTTAAAGAACCTTATTGAATTTGAGCATGAAGATCAAACTAAATAAAGGAATTTCAATTAAAGATTCAATGTAAATTATGACAAACCTTATTATGGAAATAAGGATGATATTTCTATTCTTGACTAGGAAGAAGGTGGTAGGATCTTTATTTTTTTATTTTATCTTGCACATGGTGTCAATTAGAAGACACATGATATATGAAATACAATTAATGCAAGTGCAAGTTCCTTTTACTTTTTATTTTAATAACTAAAACTACAATATAATAAGAACTCTATGTTATACCACACCTCTATCTCAAATTTTTTAAAAATATAAGCATTTAACTCCACCTCTTGCCAATCCTTGTTAAAAATAGCTTGGATACTTCTTCGTATCATATACATATCATAGATAAAGCATCTCAAGCAATTTCAAACCCAAAAACTTTATTAATTAATTTTATAAACACCATGATTAACACTAAAAATGAGATAAGGAGGAGATTCAGGGTTTCCAAGCCTACTTATGAACCCTTACAACTTTCCTACTAGGTCACTTCCTTGATATCTCGAGACACATGAAGTATAGAGCCAAAAATGCAAAAAGTTCAAGCTTTAGAAATAAATTTTAATAGGCTTAAACTTGAAGACATGATATTTCCACAATCCATGACATGAATGAAAAACTTCTGGTTTAAACTATGTAGCTTTTTTTACATTGACGTTTCGGATCACACTCAGTGACCCATCATCAAGATGAGAAAAAGAGAATGATGGATCACTGAGTGTGATCTGAAACGTTGATGTAAAAAAAGATACACAGTTTAAGCTAGAAGTTTTTCATTCAAGCTTCAACTTCCCAATCGGCCTTACAACTCGGCCATAGGGATACAATTTACACATACATTGACACCATGGACTTTAGATTTAGGTTGTAGTTTTGCATCACACAACATGTGCTCAAGGTTCAAGCTCTAGGTTGTAATTTACATCATACATCACCCACTCAGACCTCAAGTTTCAAAGTCTAACCAACATCAAAGAAGGACTACATAACTCTTAGACTTCAAGGTCTAACTTGTGCTGAGCATTTTGGACTTTGGGGTCTAATTACCACATCACAATTCACAAGACATGAACACATATGATCTCAGAAGGTTCAACCATTTGGACTTTGAATTCAAAATACGAACATGAATTTCAAACTTTAGAGTCCAAAATGCAACCTTCACAACACAAAAATTCATTGCAAGTCCAAACACTTGCACTTGTGACAATTCAAACTTTGAGGTGTCAAATGCAACCTTAACAATGCAAAAATTCTTCACAAATGTGAACCCATGCACAGCTAGTGACTCAAACTTTGGGATCAATTCACACAATGCAAAACACTGACATGAGTCTCATGAAACAATGCACCTTCAGCAATTTAGGCTTTAAGGTCTAACTTTCAGTTTGCAACATGCAAAATTCCAAGTCAACTCTAAAATCAATGAAATATAAATTTGCTATCAAAATACATAACATAACAGGAGGGAAGTAGGAAGGAAGTTAGGTAGGATAGCTCAGTATCGTCTTATGCATCATCATCTTCATTACCCTTAATTTACTTCCATCTTCCATTTAATTTACTTTACATTTAATTTACTCCCATTTTCCACAACTTTATCCCATTTTTTATGTAATACAATTTTGTCAAGAAACAAATGAAATCAACATTGACAATGTAATTTAGCCCATGGCTTGACCACTGCTCTCAGAAAGGTAAGGACGAACGGCAGCATGTGAAAGAGGATGCCGTCGAGAGAACGGCACCAATTTTCTCCATGCTAACTTTCCTCCCGTTTTCCACAACTTTCTTCCACCCCTTGAAAGCCAAGTATTACCAAAATTCAATTCAATGTAAATGTGGGTGTTAATTTTTCATGTCATTGAATCGAGATTTGATTTGTCATCACTTTAGATGTTAGCGCGTCTGCATTTGGCACGGATTTCTCGAATTGGTGATGTTGATGATTTGTTTTGCACATTGGCATAACCGTTCAAATTCCATTTCCATCATTTACCAAGCTCTGAAACAAAGTCAAGTCGTGCGGAAAAAAAACAAGTTAGTTGATTTTTATGGAAGAGAATGGTATCTTCCCCGCGCACTACACACCACTCAAAATCAGTCAAGTCGTGGGGGAAAACACAAGTTAGTTGATCTGTATAAGGAATCATCCCATTCTCTTTCCTACCACAACCTTTTACCCACGCATTGCTGTGTAATTTAAATATCGATGCACTCCACGAATGAAGATGAAGACGAAACTTCCCTCCTCCTTTCCCCACTTTTTCTATTAACTGCGAGAACATGTATTCCTTAAATTTGTTATATAAATATATAATCAATTAATATTACTTGTTGATAAATGAAGAAACATCCTTTCAATGCATAAAATCACAAGAGAATACTTCTCAAATTGAATTTTAAAATTAATGGACAAGATGGCTTTTCTTTCTTGAGCATATACCTCCAACAAGCTTTATCACTCACAATCAATTTAATTCTCAAACAACATCCAAAGCATTGATGATAATTAAGCTATAATCCCAAATTTACGTTACATCCAACTTAAGTCTTATTAAAAAAGTTTAAAATAGCTTGAACTGACATTTATTTTGATTGGGTAAGAACAATCAGATAGAAAATTTAAAAACCCTGGCTTCGAAAGCCAATTCATTGGATTTATAGAACCTTATTAAATTTGAACATGAAGATCAAACTAAATAAAGAAATTTTAATTAAAGATTCAATGTAAATTATGACAAACCTTATTATGGAAATAAGGATGATATTTCTATTCTTGACTAGGAAGAAGGTGGTAGGATCTTTATTTTTTTAAATACCCTAGATGCATTTCATGGTGTAGGAAAGTGGTCAAGAGAATGGAAGACAACAATGGGAGATGGAGATGGGTAGATATTACATTTTTAGAGATTCAATTCCAATTTCAAGGTGGGAATTGCGAAAAGATTCACTTTTCGAGGGATAATGGTTCTAAATGTTTCAGTCATATCTAAATGTGATGGATCTTGATTGCCTTCAAGATTCCAATCAAAACAATGCATGAGTTGAGCCAGAACAAGGTTAATGTTCTGAGTGGCGAGGAGAGCCCCAGGACAACCTCTCCTTCTAGCACCAAACGGGAGCATGTTGAAGTCTCGACCATTTCCATTTAGATTTTTTCCCATAAACCTTTCAGGGTTGAATGTCAAGGGATCTTCCCATATAGTTGGATCTCTTCCTATTGCCCATACATTGACCACAAGCCTTGTTTTGTTAGGTATGTGGTAGCCACCAACTGTGCAAGCTTCTCTAGATTCATGGGGTAGCATTAGAGGTCCTGCAGGATATAATCGGAATGTCTCCTTGACCACACATTGGAGGTATTCCATATTTGCTACATCAGAATCCTTTACCATGTGATGTTTGCCTACTATGGACTGAATTTCTTCTTGCAGCTTCTTGGCTATATGAGGGTTTCTTAGCATCTCACTCATCGCCCATTCTAATGTAATAATTGTTGTCTCAATTCCACCAAGGAACATGTCCTATAACAAATAAATAGTGTGAGTGAGTTGAAGCATAAATGGAATTGAATGGAAGCATAAATAAGGGAGTGGAGCATATAAGAGAGAGAGAGAGAGGGGGAGGGACATACGAAAATAGTTGCCTTGATGTGTTCTCTGGTGACCTTGATGCCATTCTCACCCTGGGGCTCTTCCTTCTCAATGTCTAGGAGTACGTCCACCAAGTCCTTGACGTCCTCTTTTCGGTCATCCACTTTTGCATTCCGCTCCACATGTTGGTCTATAATTTTCCCCACCACTCGATCAAAGAAGTCATGAGCCCTTGTCATTCGACGTTTCATGCCTTTGAGCTGGTCAAGCCATTCTCCGTAAGGAATGAAGTCGCCAACATTAAAAGCCCCGACCATACTGGTGACCTCGTTGATCATCATGGTAAGCTCGTCGCCGCTGCCAAGTAAATCGGAATAGGCGCCAGAGTTGGTGCCCGCCAGAATCCCCCACATGATACCAGACACGATGGACGAAATGGCGGCCGTGACGTTGACAGGGAGAGTGCCATGCATACTGTTGTCCCAAATGGAACGCACACCATTCGACACCTCTTCCTCGCGCACAGAGGCGAAGGAGCGGACTCGGTTGGCACTGAGCAGTTGCATGACGCTGATTTTGCGCATGTGACGCCAGTACGGTCCGTACGGAGCCAAGCCTGGATCAATCTCCCCGTATGCTACGTATTTTGCAGCGGCCGTTAGCGGTCTGTTTCCGAATGCCAAATCGTGTGTTGTCAAGATCTCCCTGGCCATTTGCGAAGAGGAGACGACGAGGGCGGGAACAGAGCCCAGTCTCATAAACATCAGCGCCCCATATTTGTTAGAGAGCTCCGCGAGAGAACGGTGGGGCAGCTCTCCCAGGTGATGGAGATTCCCTATCACAGGCCATGGAAATGGCCCAGGCGGCAATGCCAATCTCTTTGCTTCTCCCTTTCCTCTCTTTAATACCCACCAACACAAAATTGCTATTAACACCGTCATCAGCAATTGTGCTACTGTAAATGAAAAAGCCATTTCTGCAATTGAAAGACCAAGTTGATTCTGCTGCCTCTCTTTTTGTCTCGTATTTATAGTTCAACGACACCTACCCTTTCTCTACAATCAATTTTCCTCTCTCGTTTACAACAAATCGGCATCAGAATAGCAAATGCGCCGCGAATTTTACGCCGACCTAATTGGATTTTTAAAATACACGCATGATTTTTGTACAGTGTTCTCATATGTACGAAATTGACTGACGTCAGTTGTCTAGAGGAGGCAAACGACTACAAACGTGTAAAATCAGACGAGGCAAACGACTACAAACGTGTAAATAATACAAACCCAACTGGATGGGCATTTCCTCCGTCTGACTTTAGTGATTAATTTTAAAATATTAACGTAGAAAGGATGATTTTTTAGTTTAAAAAGACCTATATTTTTCAATTTGACCTATAATTTTTAGTTTAAATTTGTATATGATTACACTATATGTAATTATATTGGCAATCCCACTTAAAATGCATTGGGTATGTTGATAGGGACTTGAATTTAATGAGGAGTTAGAAGAAATGATATTTCTCCAAGGAAGTCCAAACCATAGGTAATCTCTAATTATTCATTATGAGTTGCAAGGGAACAAGGGGGAGCCCCCAGGTTTTGGTATGTATAACAATAAGTTGTTTTGTTACTGTTTTTTTTCACCAAGCATCTTATGCAATGGACTTTAAATATGAAGAAAAAAATTACTAAAAGAACACTATAAATATATAGAAAATATGGTTGATTATATATATTTTTTAAGTTTATAATTATTAATGTTAGGATTAAGGTGTCATTAACCTTGCAAATCCTATGTATATTTTATATATTTGCAACACTTTAGAAGGTGTACATGGATGCCTAAGGTGTAATTGGAGAAATAATTCATATTTAATAATTCTCCTAAGATCTTGATATTAGTTGTATATGCATTCATGAGGGAGGTGGAGCACTACAATGGCGGTTACATTTGACTTTGGATTCACTAAATGTAATTTCCTAATTCTAGGCACTAGGGTTGAGGATTGTAGAATCTTGTTATAACAAATAAGACCCCCATGAGTTGTGGCCACCATCATGGAGCGCTACACTTGAGGATGTGAGCCATCAAGGAGTTATGAGTCAAAGACGCCTTTGAGGTTACATATGCTATTTGGGAATATATTGATTGTGCCCATGTGAAGTCATTGACTGTGTTTACTATTCTTGGAATATGCTCTCCAAGATGGGGGTGGGTTTTTTGTATGATACCATGGTTTCAATATCCATCGTTTTAGTGAAACCATTTATGGTTTGTTTCTCTCCTTGCCTATATATAGAAGGTGTCATATAGTAGTTTATCATATTATTCATAGGTACACATGTGCTACTGGAATTCTATCAAAGTTCACAAAAGTGTGTTGACATTGTATCATGTGTATTGAAGACTAATACATATTTGTCCCCTTTCTCTATTGAAGTTTTATACTAAAAGGGTTTCTACACATATATCTGGTGTTATGTGTCACAAGTATATGGTTTGCTGATTTTATTCTTATTGTTGTACATTTACATGTAAATATTTTGAAATTTGAAGAACACTTTACTTATGTACATGTTTGAATATATGTGTATATATATGTATGTATGTACACATAAAGAAACTTTAGCTCTAAAATTATTATTAGGAGGTGGCTCCCCAAGAGAGTCAGCTTCCTGTGGACAGGCCTGACGCCTTGGGTAGGGTTGGCTCCAAATAGCCATTGGAGCCCCAACAACCAATGTTATATATATATATATATATATATATATATATATATATATATATATATATATATATATATATATATATATATATATATATATATATATATATATATATATATATATATATATATATATATATATATATATATATATAACTCAGTCTATATACTCTTATACTTCTTATTAAATACTAATAGTTGCACGGAATTTATGCGCAACGAAATAGCCGATAGGGTGAAATGTTACATAAGTTTATTCCAAATAAGATTAAAAGTATGATCATGCTATAGTAATAGGTTTTGGGTTTTTTTGGTCAATGATCTACATTCAAAAAGATAAGGAAAATTCATTTGAAACATAAAGAAAGAAAAAAATAGAGTAGAGAATTGTCTCAATTCTTATAATTTTATAGCTAGATATTGATTATGAGATTTTTTTTATATTTTTATGTTTATTAGTTTCACATATTCATAACTTGAT
The DNA here is from genome assembly GCA_027924645.1 of Cunninghamia lanceolata. Classification (NCBI taxonomy): domain Eukaryota; kingdom Viridiplantae; phylum Streptophyta; class Pinopsida; order Cupressales; family Cupressaceae; genus Cunninghamia; species Cunninghamia lanceolata. Next base: position 4,815,675 of record BSBN01001229.1, read on the forward strand.
TTAAACTATTTGTTTCTTTTTTAAAACTACATGCATCAGTTAAAACACAAATGCTTTATTAAACTTCACAATTGTATCTCTTATCGGTCCCTACCCACACCAACATGAGTATAGCAATCGATTTAGAATTAGTGAGGGCAAGGTGGGCAAGATGAACCAATTCTATTTTGAGTTTTAGTTAAGGTTGAGAATTGTGGATATGGATTTGATATGACACTTTCATCGATTGTATTGATTTTTAATTGTATTGGTGTGCACATTATGATGATTTTCACAAGACTCAGCATGAATTATTCTCATTGATCTAATTATTCTCTTAATTTTAGTACCATATTTAGGAATTGCAATGCAACGAACATCTTGAAGATTTTGGTGTATCTAAAAATTGAATTTCAAGGATACATGAACAAATAGATGAATTATTCTACATTTTAAATAGGCTCTTGGAAAGGGCATGGTCATGACTGACTTTGTAATTGGATGTCTTAGGTTTGACTGGCATGGCTTTCAGTGCCCTTTCTATTGTGTTTCTTCCATTGAACTAGATATCAGCGTAAAATAAATAAAGTCGTATTGTTTTTACTTATGTCACAAGGTTTGAACCCATGTTCAAATTCCATAATGATACAACTCAAAAAAAAATTGTGATGATTTGTAACTCTAGATTTATTCTAGCGAAAAAAAAATAAAAAATTAAAACACAATCCTGACACATTGTTTTATTTTAGATTTATTGGCAACAATATATTTTCAACTGTTGAACAATTTTATATTTGTGATTTTCCTTCCATCATATTTGATCATCAATTAGATTGTACATTTTTTCATCACCTTGCACTTGATATATGATATAACTATTTAATTTTTATATTTTTCCCTTTGATCATTGGTCTTCGTTAGAAAAGATCCTTGATCATATTGATCAACTATTCTAGTAGCAAAAGAGAATCTTTAGACACATGTCATAGACAATCTTGAAATGAAAGGTATTCTCTTAAATTGTGCCTAAACATTTACCTTCCTAAGGAAAACAATGCATACAAGCACACAATGCCAAGGATAACTTCATATGCTCCCTACAGGGCACTCTATCATAGGATAATGTCTTATAATTTTACCAAAGAAACATTATTGCATTGTTAGTCATCTTCATCACTATTATTGTAGCATAATAAGATTGCTTTGGGAGATTGTTATGCTTTTTAATTACAATTCAAACCTATACGTACCTAAAAATTGCCCTTCACGGCCTTCCTCTTTGTTGTGCAAATAAAAAATTATGACAGCAATTAACTAAGATTTAAAACTCTAATGTTGCTTGGCTAGCAAGACAAAACTCCCTTAAACAAGAGGCAAGGTATAATATAAAATAATATATAACAATTTAATATTAAAATTTAAAATAAATACATTATTTAATAATTTTCATTTTTTACTGTTTAAATTTGAAAATTATAAATAAAAATTTAAAAAAATTAAAAAATAAAAATAATATATTATTTAAAAAATGAATTGAAATGAATCAATAATGTTTCAAAATCAATATATTATTATATTGTAACTATTAGAGAAAAAATAATGTAAAACAAATGAAAAATAAGAAGAAGAAATCCAGATATTTTATTTGAACAAAGAGAACCCAATTCCCAACACCACAAACATGTCTACATTGTTGCTGAATTCAATGTTCTTTCTCAACCTCTGAACTTGAAGCTGCCTATACATGCTCTAATCTAGCTGATAATCAGTTAGAACATAGCATAGCTATAGATGACAATATTCCATTGATTCACTGCACTAACCATTTATTTATTCCACAAGGATACAGAGGAAATGCTGCGGTGCAATTTAAATCGTTAAATCTGCAATAATGACGGCCCGAAATTATTTAACGCGTCACACCGACGGACAAAGAAGAAAATAGCAGAAAACGGCGAAACCCAGATAACGGCAGCAGATTTTTCCGGTGTCAGCATGCACACACACAGGATGACATTTTTCCGGCGTCCGATAGTTTCCGGGAGCTAAAAGCTCCCACAAATAGCCTATCGGCTAATAAAAGTTGGCCATACATTTAATTTATTCCCATTTTCGACAACGTTCTTCTTTTCTTTTTTGGTAATACAATTTTGTGGGCAAATAAATGAAATGAACATTGACAATGTAATTTAAATCTACCACATGTGAACGACACCATTTTTTTCTATGCTAAATTTCCTCACATTTTCCACAACTTTCTTCCACTCCTTGAAAGCCAAGTATTACCAAATTTCAATTCAATCTAAATGTGGGTGTGATTGAAGGATTTTCATATCATTGAATCGAGATTTGATTTTTCAACACCTTCGCTGTAATGCGTCTACATTTGGCACGGATTTTTCGAATGGTTGATGTTGATGATTTGTTTTACTCCACTCCGTTCAAATTCCACTTCCATCATTTGCCAAGCTCTGAAACAAAGTCAAGCCGTGCCTGAATAAAACAAGTGAGTTGATCTTCCCAATTCCAGTTACATCATTTGTTTTATGAAAGAGAATGGTATCTCTCCAAGACCATACGCTGATTTGAAGCTGTCAGCCCACTCCGACCACAACGTCTTCCCCGCGCACTGATTAAAAGCTAAAGCACTGCACACCACACAAAATCAGTCAAGTCGTGCGGAAAAAAAGCTATTTGATCTGAATAAGGAAGCATTCCATTCTCTTTCCTACCACAACGCACTGCTGTGTAATTTAAATATCGATGCTCTCCGTGAAACTGAGCTATCCTTCCCCCATTTTTTCTTTTGCGTGCGAGAACAGGCATTCCTTAAATTTGTTATATAAATATAAAATCAAATAATATTACTCGTTGATAAACGAAGAAATAAAATCACAAGAGAATACTTTTCAAATTAAAGTTTAAAATCAAAGGAGAAGAGCGTTTTTATTTCTTGAGTATACACTTCCGTTTTATCACTTTTCTTTCATAGGAGGAAAGAGAGGGTTTCAAACTAAAACTTAAAATAAGTCTATTATCTTCATTTTATAATTTTCTTCTATTTCCTTTTCAAGGGATATTTTAAAAAAGGAGAATTTCTAGGGATATTTCAAAAGAGGAGGATTTTAATAGATTAAATATTTCATTTAACATTAAATTCATAGTTTCTTTCTTTTAAACATTAAATAAATTATTTTTTACCAATTATTAAATAAATATAATGAATTACACTTAGCTTAGAAATTAATATTTTTCCATGCAATAATCTAATAAGGCAATACAACATAATATCATTCAAATTTGATATTTTTTCAATAGTCAAAGGAGATTGAACTGAATTTAAATTAAATTAAATTCACAACTATAGAAACACTATTTCCCATGAGCCAATATTTTATTTATAAAGAACAAAAATACACTTCAATTTTTCTTTCACTAGAAATAAAATACATAACAACCATTCTTCCACTAAGATGAAAATATTAACCTTTTTGACTCAAAGAGATTAAATATTTCACAAACATGACAAACACACATTTTGAAATAAATTAAAGTACAATAAAACAAGACAAAACAACCACACACAAATGACTCATTCACTATATGGTTTCGTACAACATGTAGATTCCTAAATTGCCACCAATTTGGATCCAAGTTTATCCATGGATTGACAAGACTCATCTCACACTCGAATTGAGTGAGATAAAGCTTAACACATATTTTTAACTTAAAATGAACAATCTCCAATTAACCACCATTGGGGCTAAAACTTGTACCTATACACTCAATAAAACATCAGGCATACCTATTCCATAATAGACAAATTCACATATGTGAACTTCAGAATATGACATCATGGCATTCACATCTTGCAATATAGTGTATGGATGCTTCCCCTCAAGTAATTAATTGTTAAAAGATAAATTAATTAAATCTTATTTATATCACTAGGAGATAATGGAATAGAACCTTATAGATTTAATTGAATATAATTGTAAATGTTTATGAACTAGAATATATAATGGCTTATAACATGATAATTCATTCATGAAGATTAATTTTAAAAGCAATGAGTAATTAGAGGAAGGGCATAGTGCAAAGGATGATTAAAAAATAAATCTTCTCTCAAGCCACATCTAAAGCATTAATGATAACTAAAGCATTGATGATAATTAAGTTATGATCCTGGAAATTTAATTTACATCCAAGTTAAGTCTTATTAAAGAAGTTTAAAATATCTTGAACCAACATTTATTTTGATTGGGTAAAGACAACTGAATAGAATGTATATAAACCATGCTTTGAAAGCCAATTCATTACATTTATAGAACCTTATTAAAGTTGAGCATGAAGATCAAATGAAATAAAGAAATTTTAATTAAAGATCCAATGTATATATTATGACAAACCTTATTATTGAAATAAGGATGGTATTACTATTCTTGACTAGGAGGAATGTGGCAAGATCTTTATTTTTATTGAATGCTCTAGATGTATTGCATGATGTAGGAAAGTGGTCAAGTGAATGGAAGACAACAATGGGAGTTGGGATGTAGTGGGGTAGATATTACACTTTTAGAGATTCAATTCCAATTTCAAGGTGGAAATTGCAAAAAGATTCACTTTTTGAGGGATACTGGTTCTAAATCTTTCAATCATATCTAAATGTGATGGATCTTGATTGCCTTCAATATTCCAATCAAAACAATGCATGAGTTGAGCCAAAACAAGGTTAATGTTTTGAGTGTCAAGGAGAGCCCCGGGACAACCTCTCCTTCCAGTACCAAACGGGAGCATGTTGAAGTCTCGACCATTTCCATTTAGATTTTTTCCCATAAACCTTTTAGGGTTGAATGTCAAGGGATCTTCCCATATAGTTGGATCTCTTCCTATCGCCCATACATTGACCACCAACCTTGTTTTGTTAGGTATGTGGTAGCCACCAACTATGCAAACTTCTCTAGATTCATGAGGTAGCATTAGAGGTCCTGTAGGATATAATCAGAATGTCTCATTGACCACACATTGCAGGTATTCCATCTTTGCCACATCAGAGTCCTTTACCATGTGATGTTTGCCTACTATGGACTGAATTTCTAATTGTAGCTTCTTGGCTATATGAGGGTTTCTTAGCATCTTGCTCATCACCCATTCTAACGTAATAATTGTTGTCTCAATTCCACCAAGGAACATATCCTATAATATAACAAATAAGTAGAGTAGTGTGACTGAGTTGAAGTAAATAAATGAATTTGAATGGAATCATAAAGGAAGGGAGTAAAGAAAGAGAGAGAGGACATACGAAAATAGTTACCTTGATGTGTTCTCGGGTGACCTTGATGCCATTCTCACCCTGGGGCTCTTCCTTCTTAATGTCTAGGAGTGCGTCCACCAAGTCCTTAACGTCCTCCTTGGAGTAGGTAGTTTGTCTATGGGACAACATGTTGTCTTTGATATTGTTCTATCACATTTCAAAAGGGCTAGAACCAAGGATCCACTTAGGATGATTGTTCAAGGGACTACCGGTACTGGAAAGTCATACTTAATTCATATATTAAAAGATGCACTCTCTTAAGGTCTACCTTCATCCCAATCACTGTTATTGTTGCTTGCTCCAACTGGTGTTGCAACATTCAATATCAATACATCCACCATTCATGTTGCCTTGTGGATACTATTGAAAGATATGGGTCATGTGTTTGACTTGAAAACTATGTAGGTAAACCCTGAAATAAAATATCATAATAGAGATGGACCTGCTAGAAGGCCAGGCATTAGCAACGTTCTAGGAAAGCATGTACTTTGTTCAATACATCTTGATTAATGAAATGAGCTTCATTGGCCCAAGGTTCTTTTCTCGTATTGATAGCCATCTATGTGAAGCGTTCCCCATGTATAGTCAGATTCCCTTTGGTGGCTGGTCCATTATCCTTGTTGGTGATTTGGGTCAATTGCCTCTTGTTAGAGACATTCTCTTATATGCATGCAACTTGTATGGTGCAGCTTTGTGGTGCTCCTTCCAAATTGTTGTTACATTGAAGGATGTTTTCTGTCAAGAAGGTAGTGGCGAGGCACAGGTTCATTTTTGTCAACTCCTTGCTAATCTTAGGAATGCTGATGCATGCTTGCCTAATTGGGAACTCCTGATGTCATGGACTGATACTTTCTTGGGTGCAAATGACCTTCCCGCATTTTGATCCTCCATACATTTGTTCCCAACAAATGCCTTGGTTGCTCAACATAATAAGCATATGTTACAATCATTAGGGGTTCCCATTGCACAGTGCAATGCTAAACAAGCAAGAGGGCAGTTTGTTGCAGACCCAAAAGATGAGTAGTTACCTTCCGTAATTCATTTGTGTGTTGGCCAAAAAGTTATGCTCGCCTCAAATTTGTGGGTGGCTGCTGGACTTGTAAATGGGGTTGTAGGAACTGTTGTGGCCATTGTCTACCCAAATGTTTTCAATCCTCCAGACTTGCCAAGCTTCATTGTCATTAGATTTGACAACTATGTAGGGCTGCCTTGGGATTCATGTGGCACGAGACTTGTCCCTGTTGCTCCTATCACTCATGGCTCTTAGAGACAGCTCTTGCTCAGGATGGCGTGGGCTTTAACTATCCACAAAGCCCAAGGCCTTACTCTTGACAAGGTCACGATAGACATTGGTTGTATAGAACATTAGGGTTTGTTCTTCACAGCTGTCTACCATGTTCGTTGTTTGTGGGACATACAGATCTCACCTGCTTTCACCTTCTAGTGTTAGGCTCACATGCAGGACAGTGCCTACGTCTCTCTCAGGAAAAAGGATGAGTCACGTCTCAGGGCTCTTGAAGTCTCCTTCCCATAGTAGTCTTCTCTATTTATGCACTTGGTTGTGCTCCATTTTGTAATGTTTTTGTTGTTTCTTTGGGTTGACACAGACATCCACCGCTTATGGACCTTTTCCATGTGCTTGCTTTCCTTGCAAATGGTTGATTTAAATCTTTTGTTCTCCCTTCTATCCTTTTGGTTTTGGGCCCTGGTTAAATTGTTGAAGGCTAATATATGTGACCTGCAAATTCCAACTAAACTAACAAAACAACACATACTAAAACTTGAATACCCATTGCATCCTTAAAAAGGAGGGCCGCACGTCAAGGCAATTGAAGCCTTCCCTCCATACTACTCTTGACTATTTACATGCTTCCCTATGCTCCATTCCCTAATCTTGTATATTTTATTACTTTCCTCATGTAAATTGAGTAGACTTGTCGTGCATGGGAAAATTGCACTGAAATAATTGCACTTCCCGTTTTAAGTAACAGGCACTCCTTGCAGAAGTCTATCAGCATACCCATTGCACAAGTTGTGCGATTGCTAGTAATACTCATTGATAAAATCAATGAGAGAAACATCCTTTCAATGCATAAAATCACAAGAAAATACTTTTAATTTAAGAAAATACCTTTCAAATTAAAGTTTAAAATCAAATGAGAAGAGGGCTTTTATTTCTTGAGCATACACCTCCAACAAGTTTTATCACTTACAACCAATCTAATTCTCAGGCCAATCCACTCCCAAGCACAATCCAAATCCAAGTGTAACAATATATATGTGTTTTCTTTCATAGGAGGAAAGAGGGGGTTTCAAGCCAAAACTAAAAATTAACAAGTGAAAATAAGCCTCTTATCTTCATTTTATAATTTTCTTCTCTTTCCGTTTTTGAGGGATATTTCAAAATAGGGGGATTTTAATAAATTTAATATTTTTATTTAACATTAAATTCATAGTTTCTTTCTTTTAAACATTAAATAAATTACTTTTGCAACAACTATTAAATAAATCTAATGAATTACACTTAGCTTAGAAATTAATATTTTTCCATGTAATAATCTAATAAGGCAATACAACATAATATCATTCAAAGTTGATATTTTTTCAATAGCCAAAGAATATTGAACCAAATTTAAATTAAATTCACAACTATAGAAATACTATTTCCGATGAGCCAATATTTTATTTCTAAAGAACAAAACTACACTTCAATTTTTCTTCCACTAGAAATAAAATAATGGCTTATAACATGATAATTCATTCACGAAGATTAATTTTAGAAGCAATGAGTAATTAGAGGAAGGACAAAGTGCAAAGGTTGATTAAAAAACAAAACTTCTCTCAAGCCACATCTAAAGCATTCATGCTAATTAAGATATGATCCCAAATTTACATTACATTCGACTTAAGTCTTATTGAAGAAGTTTAAATTAGCTTGAACCAACATTTATTTTGATTGGGTTAGGATAATCAAATAGAATATTTAAAAACCATGGCTTCAAAAGCCAATTCATTAGATTTAGAGAACCTTATTGGATTTGAGCATGAAGACCAAACTAAATAAAGAAATTTTAATTAAAGATTCAATGTAAATTATGACAAACCTTATTATGGAAATAAGGAAGATATTACAATTCTTGACTAGGAAGAATGTGGCAAGATCTTTATTTTTATTAAATTCTCTAGATGCATTGCATGATGTAGGAAAGTGGTCAGGCAAAAGGAAGACAACAATGAGAGGTGGGATGTAGTGGGGTAGATATTGCACTTTTAGAGATTTAGTTCCAATTTCAAGGTGGGAATTGCGAAAAGATTCACTTTTCGAGGGATACTGGTTCTAAATGTTTCGGTCATATCTAAATGTGATGGATCTTGATTGCCTTCAAGATTCCAATCAAAACAATGCATGAGTTGAACCAAAACAAGGTTAATGTTTTGAGTGGCAAGGAGAGCCCCAGGGCAACCTCTCCTTCCAGTACCAAATGGGAGCATGTTGAAGTCTCGACCGTTTCCATTTAGATTTTTTCCCATAAACCTTTCAAGGTTGAATGTCAAGGGATCTTCCCATATAGTTGGGTCTCTTCCTATCGCCCATACGTTGACCACAAGCCTTGTTTTGTTAGGTATGTGGTAGCCACCGACTGTGCAAGCTTCTCTAGATTCATGGGGTAGCATTAGAGGTCCTGCGGGATATAATCGGAATGTCTCCTTGACCACACATTGCAGGTATTCCATATTCGCCACATCAGAGTCCTTTAACATGTGATGTTTGCCTACTATGGACTGAATTTCTTCTTGCAGCTTCTTGGCTATATGAGGGTTTCTGAGCATCTCACTCATCACCCATTCTAATGAAATAATTGTTGTCTCAATTCCACCAAGGAACATGTCCTATAATATAACAAATAAATAAATAGAGTAGTGTGAGTGAGTTGAAGCATAAATGGAATTGAATGGAAGCATAAATAAGGGAGTGGAGCATATAAGAGAGAGGGGGGGGGGGGGGGGGGGACATACGAAAATAGTTGCCTTGATGTGTTCTCTGGTGACCTTGATGCCATTCTCACCCTGGGGCTCTTCCTTCTCAATGTCTAGGAGTACGTCAACCAAGTCCTTGACGTCCTCTTTTCGGTCATCCACTTTTGCATTCCGCTCCACATGTTGGTCTATAATTTTCCCCACCACTCGATCAAAGAAGTCATGAGCCCTTGTCATTCGACGTTTCATGCCTCTGAGCTGGTCAAGCCATTCTCCGTAAGGAATGAAGTCGCCAACATTAAAAGCCCCGACCATACTGGTGACCTCGTTGATCATCATGGTAAGCTCGTCGCCGCTGCCAAGTAAATAAACATGAGCGCCCCATATTTGTTAGAGAGCTCTGCCAGAGAACGGTGGGGCAGCTCTCCCAGGTGATGGAGATTCCCTATCACAGGCCATGGAAATGGCCCAGGCGGCAATGCCAATCCCTTTGCTTCTCCATTTCCTCTCTTTAATACCCACCAACACATAATTACTATTAACACCGTCATCAGCAATTGTGCTACTGTAAATGAAAAAGCCATTTCTGCTAGGTATTCAGAGACCGACTTCATTCTGCTGCCTCACTTTTTGTCTCTTATTTAAAGTTCAACGACACCGACCCTTTCTCTACAATCATTTTTTCCTCTCTCGTTTACGACAAATCGGCATCAGAATAGCAAAGGCACCGCGAGTTTTACGCCGACCTACCTAAATCGATTTTTAAAATACACGCATGATTTTTCTACAGTTCAGTCATATGTACGAAGTTGGCTGACGTCAGTTGTGTAGAGTAGGCAAACGACTACAAACGTGTAAAATCAGACGAGACAAACGACTACATAAAGTGTGAAAGCCGGAGAGGTAAATAATACAAACCGAACTGCATGGGTTTTCCTCCGTCTTTCTTTGACTTCAGTGATTAATTTTAAACTAGCAATTGGACCCATAGGTTCAATGGGCACGCTGATAATTTTTAGAAGAAATTGTAGAAATTGTTAGATGTATCTTGTAAAGTTTAACAGGTTTGGATTATTTTGTTGTTGTTGGCTATATGTTGTCTGCTTCAGATTTTATTTGCTTTTTTTTGCCCAATGTAGTTTATGTCAATTTCAGCTGAGATCTCAACTATTTATGAAGCATGATCTAATTTATGACACTGTCGTTTCTAAGCCATTAATTGAAGTTTGTGGAAAAATATTAGATGGCTTGGAAACATTGTGCCACAAATTAGATCACGATTAAAAGTGTCATATCAATTTTATGTCCAATCCAAAGGTAATTTAAAACATGTGTCCTACCTCTATAATGAGGGATTTTATGTTTTTTTAGTTTCTAGCAAAATTGTTTTGTTTGAATTGATAATGAGTGAATATATTTTGAATGAAACTATGCCTACCATGTAGGCAACATGTATATGGAAAAAGTTTTAGGTGAAACTAATTCAAGCGAACTATGTTTTGGACAAAACCAATAAGTTGTCCTAAACTATGATAGCTTCAAACATTCATGGACATGTGGTATTGAAAAATACCTTTGATAGGTTGTTGTACAATTCAAGCCATGAGGGTACTACACCTCAATCAACCCCTTGGCAATAGGCAAGATTAAAGACATCACACAAACACCTCAAATGTAGATTTGTTACCTCTTTTAGTGCACCAAATTAAAGTGTTTCACTATTGATTGCTCTTTCAATGCTCTATGATGATAGAAGACATGTGAATGAGAGATTTCTTGACAATTTGGTGTGTAGAATGAATGCAATAATGTCCTTCAATACTAGCATATGATATCAAACTACAAAAATGTGTATTTAGTTAGCCTAGGGTGGAAAAAGTAAAGGGGGCTAGTCGGCCAAAATTTAAAATTTTCAATTTGAATTATGGCGGGTCAAGTTTGTGCTTGTGAGGATGACTTTGTGGCCAGGGATGCGAGCTAGGATCAGTACATGGATTGGATCATGATAGATAAAGACTATCTAGGGACCGATGAATGCATATGCATGAAATTCTAATAGATTATCCATATGTATAGAGACATATACACATAAGAGTAAGACTAATCAATTGTTGTTGAGTGTTTGCTATTGTCCATCCATGATTTGATTCTATTGGGGCATGTGGTCCCATTGATGCAGAGGGTCTGGATTTGTATTTGTTTAGTTACCCAATGGGTGGGGTGTTATAGAGGGCTTCACTTGACAATCATTAGTCGTTGGAATTTTGATTCCCCTCAAGTCATGTGCAAATAAAACTAGATATATGGACCCAACTTTACATAAGATTGTGCCATTTGTCATCATATACATATATTAAATCATTTCTTCAAAATTAAAAAAATAACAATTACCTAATAGGTGGGGTGTTGTAGAGGGCTTCACTTGACAATTATTAATCGTTGGGCTTTTGATTCCCCTCAAGTCATGTGTGGATAAAACTAGATATATGGACCCGACATTACATAAAATTTTAGTTCAGATGGATTAGCCCTAGCATATCGTAAATGCCTAGGGAAGGTGCTTAATGTAAGCAAACCATGGTCCTATCCTATGTCCCCATGCGACTGCTTAAAATTAAGTAGTTGGAGTGGACCCATGGAAATTTATAACTATGGGAAAGAATAATATAGAATGTTTCCCTATTTTTGTGGAGCAACTACCATGTGGTTACATATCTTTCCTTCCCTCCTTTTTTTTATTTTTCTTCTAAATTAAGATAATTTCTTTTTATATTTTTATATAGTAAAAACTAAAAATTAAGATAAGTAGAGAAATAAAAATATTCATGAGGTCACTAGCTCCACAAATATCTCCTAAAAAATTTGAGTAGTGGATACTAGCCAAAATAAGCTAAGCAGCAGCATGGGGACGTGCCCTTAGCCTCTCTTATGTATAATCTAATTTCCACCAAATTTTTTTTTGTTGTTCAATATTGAAAGCTGCCTATTCGTCCGATTTCACGGGCCAGATAAATTTCGTTGTTTGGTTCGTTTCCTGTGGTGCCAAAATGACAAGAAATCATTCACGCCAGAAAATTTTCTAAACTTATCGGTCATTCTCATGCCGTATAAATTTCACTGTTTGGTTTAAATCCTTTAAATCGTTGTCTACAAATTTAGGTAACACATAATTTTATTGTCACCTAGAATTGCTACTTTTTTAATTCCTCTAGAATGTAATTATAATAACTCGTATAATAAATCCCTTGACTAGATTACAACAGCTATTAATATTACTGTTATTATAATAACATTATTAATAGCATAATTTATATTAAATTTGATTAATATATTTGAATAAAATATATAATTCTTTTGTGGGGAATCGTATTGAATTTGATTAAGGATAATAACTCATCGCTTTGTTAAATGTCTGGCTAACATCAAGGTTCGAATCCTGGTTCTTTGATTTACTTGTGAACGAAAAGGACATGGAAACAGTTGCAAGCAAATAATTCAGGCGAGCATATCAAATTGAAAGATAAGGGGAGCGCCAACAAAAAACAAAAGAATCATGTTGGAATGTGGAGTTTTATTGATAAAAAAATAGAAGTTGCAGGGTATTCAGTGGGGGACATTAAAATGACATGAGATTTCTTCTGACACGCTTTTTTTCCCGGCATGAGAAAACTGATGAGTTTACAAAATTTTCCGACGTGAATTTTTGTACAGGGTGAGAATACTTTTCCGATCGCAGAAAATGGATGGCATCCTTGAAGAAAAGGTGGGGACATTGACAGTAAAATCCCCACACTTTCTAATATGCAATGGCTGAGTCCCCATCAATGGAGTAGAAAAAATATAATTAAAATAACAATTTATTGTTGAAGTAAAAAAGTGAAGCAAACTTTTTTTTGGTTCTTATCATTTATGATATTCTTTGAAAATATCAATGGTCAAGATGCTTTTGATGGTAGTCCTTTTAACTGGGTCATTGATCTATATAATCGATCATGTGCTACTCACATAGGAATGCTTATCAACGTAAATATTAATGTAGAAAGGATGTTTTTATAGTTTAAGAAGACCTATATTTTTCAAGTGTATTTGACCTATAAGTTTTAGTTTAAATTTGTATAAGATTACACTATTTGTTGATATGTAATTATATTGGCAATCCCACTTAAAGTACAATGAGCACGCTAATAGGGACTTGAATTTAATGAGGAGCAAGAGGAAATGATTTTTTTAGGAAATAAAATTATTTTTTTCTTTTTTTGGAAGAAAAATTACATAAAAAAGAAGGAGCTTGAAGTTAGATAGTCGGGTTCACCAAAATGTAATGAAGAAAAAGTGAATAATTCACCTTTTGCATTACATTACAAAGGTGCTAGAATGGAAAACATGAACTAATTGAAAACTGGAAAATAATTTACAAGAACGGAATGCAAAGTAAAAGAGGGGATACAAAGAGGAACTTGGTAGAAAAAGGAGACGCTCAATGTCCAAGATGCTAGCACAACAAAAGATAGATTTTATGTGTCAAGCCACTTGAGGTAATTTAAATTATCCTCCCAAAGGCTCGTAGAAATATTTACTGTTAGTGTAAATAGTGGCTTTATCTAACTAGTTATTTTCTAATCTACATAGTCGAAGTCCTATTCCCACATAGCTTAAGTTTACTTATCTTTCTAGAAAGTTGTCTCACCTCATGTGGTGAAGACATGTGTCCTCATACATTTGAGATACCTATTGCATGATTGATTGCCACTTGCATTAGCACTTGTCACTTAGCTCACAAGTATCGCATCTTTTGGAGGTTAATCAGTTGTTGACTTTGACCTTCCTTCCTCCTCGTCCTTGCCTATTTAAGCAAGGCTCTTATGTACATTTTATTCAACTTTTTTCAATATCATTTTAGGCTTATTATGTACAATATTTCTTGTGAAAGTATTCTTAGTTTTGCTAGTTGATATTGGTTATCTCCAACATGGTATTAAAGTGATACTAGTAAAATGCTTCTAATGTTTTAGTAATTTCCGCACCTAGCCAGTGCAAGTGTTCATCCCAGAGCCAAATAGACCTCGTCGTTGTGTCCAAAAAGCCCAAAATAGTCAAAATGACCTTTCGTTTGACAAATTTCAATAAAGTGAACTTTTTACCAAAAAAAGTTTACCCCTAGCCCTAGGGTACTGTACGGTCATATGACCTCCTAATCCATATGTGTACAATTTTTTTTCTAAACTGTAGACACTTGAAAATGACCATGCACTTACCTTCATTTTTAACACATTTCTAACATCACTACAAATCCTAACATGTCTTCTAAATTAATTAAATAATTTTAATTATTTCATTAATTTATCCTTGATTAACCTTTTCTCCATTTATTCACTTTTCTTCTTAAAAAATAAATATATTTTATTTTATTTATTTTATTATTCCATTTCTTAACAAATTATTCTTTATAATTTAATTAAATAATCCTATTATTTAATTAATTTATTCATCCTCAACCACTTTCCACCTTCAATTAAATGAGTGATCCAAAATTAAATCTACTTTTAATCCTAGCCATCCACATCACATTATACATCTTTTAATCTTAGCCATCCATTCATCATTCAACCCTCTATAAAATGAGCTTCTCACATTATTATCACAACACATCTTTCATATGCAAGTACATGCTATTGCTTTTATCATCATCATTGTCTTCATTATAACCCTTTCATACCTAGATTATGCTAGTTTTTGTAGGTAGTCCACAATGCATAGTTTATCTATAGAACAGAGTTAGTAGAACTAGGGTGCACTCTACTCTGTTCTATCAAAGTGTGAGGATTTGGTTTGAGGTGAAGGTTTTGATTTATTTGCATTATCTTCATTGTTTTCTTTGGATCAAATTTCTGCATACATTTTTGGCACACCTGGTGGGACCCACGTCCCTTTAATCATCTTTTTAGAGAAAATTCCACCATTATTTTTTGTAGGCACATATACACACCTTTGACTATGGATGCATGCCTATGGTTCCATTCAACGCGCTTGCATCTACAAGAGGCATGCTTTCATTATCTGGTAATGCACTTTTGTTTTTTTTCAGTGTTGATGCTTTGGTTTTACCCTAACTTTTATTTTTGATCCTTACTAGTCATAATTATCATTTTTTTTGGGTCAATTTTTTGTTTTTATAAACTGGTAACCCTTAGATCTGCCTTGTGAAACAACTAACATATGTTTTTGTAGGGTTTTGATTAGGTTTAATTACATCCTTTTAGACACTTCTTTCGGATCCGCGCCTTTGGCTTCAAACCCATGCTTTTATTTTGTGTTTCAGTTTGCAATTAGGGTTTCATCAGATATAATAATTAGGACCTTTGGATAACTCATTTTCAGTTACTTTTGGGTTTTTTTAGATCTAATGCTCTCTTTTTGATAGGTTTTATATGTACAGAGTTGATCCACACTTTTGGTCTGTAAACTTGTGCTTTTGACTTCTTGTGGCACACTTATGGCCAGTAGATCTGCACTTATGTTAAACCAGATATGCACCTCTGTTTAATTTTCCTACATCTTCAGTCTCTATTGATGCACCTTCAGTCTCTATCAACACACCTTAGGTCTCTGTCAACGTGCCTTTGGTTACTATCAACACACTTTCATAAAAAGGGTAAAAGCAAGTATAGTTTTCTAATTTTGTTCATCTTTGTTTACGCGCTTTTGACTATTTTTCCATGTGTTTAGGTAAATTCTAGTTTTGAGCTAACACTTTGGCTTGTTTTGAGACTAACTCTTTTATGCAGCTTGTTTTCTGCTTGTCAAAGATCATACTTCAAAACTACTAACAAGCTTTTTTGTAGCTCCATTTGTCAAAGTTCTTGTTTTTCCATTAATTTAGCCACTAAAGTAGATTAATTGGTGAATGAACTCTTGTTTGTCACGTCTTTGAAGGTGAAAATAACTATTTGGTTTAGATATAATTTAGTGCTCTCTTGTATTGCAAAAGTATGTAGTAAAAGATAATGGAAAGTTGCATGCAATTTTTTTAATCTTGTGAATAAAATTTAACTAAGAAGAGAAGAACATGGAAATATACAAATAGAAAGGATTATAGTTGCACAAATTTACTTGGCAGTAAATTACGCATGTCAACAAAATAGAAAGGATTAAAGTTGCGTAAATTTTCTTGGTACTAGAATTACACATGCCCACAGAAATAGAAGGAATTAAATCTGCACAAATTTCCTTAGATGATGAGGCTTAGGTTCCAAATGCTACTAACCTCTGGGTTCGTCTATGGAGAATTCCTCAAGAAGGGGGTACACCTCTACTCAAGAGGAATTCTCCAATTGCATTGGGTGTGATCTCGAGCCATTGTGCACATAAATATTGGGCTTCTTAAATTTTATCAAGTGTAGGAACAAGACATTGGCACTTCACCAAATACAAAACACTTCCACCTTTAAAAAAAATAATTTTTATTGAACTAAATATGCTTTTGCTAAGCAAATATCAACGATGAAGTTATGTTTCTTTTTTTTACAATGAATTGTGAAATTCCAAATAACTCAAGGACGACACATAACAAAAATTTGAATATTGAAAACCTTGTTGGTTAAAGAATAGAGAGTCTGCCTTAGATTCAAACACTTTCTTGATCAAAAGTGTATGTCGAAATCACCTTGCTACCTTAGTTTCAAATATCAACAAATGTGGAAAGGTTCATGAAACCTCCAGATGAATGTTGCAATGAAATTACTTACATGTTGTTGTGTCCATCTATTTTGAGATTAAACAGGTGAGGCAGAGGTGCCAGGTTTGAAACCGCTCTGAAGTTACACTCCAACAATATCTAGCACTTCATGTGGTTTACTTCCTTCCAAGGTAACTTGAAGGATCCCCCTTTGAATAGTGTTGTGCCTTGCACACACGCCCCATTTTGACAAATGGAGACCCCCTCTTTTGCTTTGGCTTGAAGTCTCAACCTTTATTACTTATGATGATGAGAGGGTGGATTTGTGCTTAGAACAAAGGATTTGCTTCAAATTTAGTTATTTTGCATGTTTAGAGTCATTTGATGTCTTGCATGATTGATTTGGAGGTGTCTTGATTGGGTTTGTCCTTACAAAATAGTCATTTGTCGCCTTTTGTGCTAAAATTGGGTGTTACTGCATTCTACTCCAAAATCATGTGTCATTGGATATTGTCCTTGAAATTGCTACTGTAGGATGTGTCATGTTGAAATTCCTAGTTTCCAGGTCTTAGAGTTGGAAAACCATATTAAATTCCACAAGGTTTCACTATGGGGTCCATATACTTTCACCCTGATGCATGTTCCTGGCACCCTGATTTGGCTAAGTCTGAAATCTGGTGGAACCACAAAAATCTAGAATCTACATATGAAATCCTATGGATCTGGAACCTATCTCAAACATCCTGAAAGTATATTCTAAAAATTGATACTCCCTTGCAATGCCTATAAATCACAAATTACAATATATTCCTCAAGAAATGCAATGCCAACAAGTCATAAAACACAAACACTTCTCAAACAATATTTACTTTACAAATAGCCTATTAGTAAAACCGTTGCGCGTTCACCCCATTCAACTGCTAGAGTTAGTGGTAATACCACTTAAAATGTAATGGGTATGTATTGATAGGGACTTAAATTTAATGAAGAGCTAGAGGAAATGATATTTCTCCAAGGAAGTCCAAACCATAAGGCAATATCTAATTATTCATTTCGAGCTACAAGGAACAAGGGGGGGCGACTTCGAGAATCTTTGGTACATGCTTGTACATATTGTAAAAATAAATTGATGTGTTACTTATTTTGTCACCAAGCATCTTATGTAGTGGATTTTAAATATGAAAAATATGTTCTATTTAAAAAACACTATAAATATATAGAAAATATGGTTTATATATATATATATATATATATATATATATATAATGTATACATATATATATGTATATATATGTATATAGGTATATATAGATATATATATACATATATATACATACATATATATATACACACATATATATATGTATATATATATATATATAATGTTAGGATTAAGGTGTCATTCACTTTGCAAATCCTATGTACATTTTATATGTCCCCAACACTCTTGGAAGGTGTACATGGATGCGTAGGGTGTAATTCAAGAAATATTTCGTATTTAATAAATCTTCTAGGATCTTGATATTAGTTGTATATGTGTTCATCAGGTACATGGAGCACTACAATGGTTGTTACATTTGACTTTGGACTCAATAAATGCAATTTCCCAATTCTAGGTGCTAGGTCCATTGAGGAATGGAGAATCTTGTCATAATAGATGGGAACCACATGATTTGTGGTCTCCATCATGGAGCACTACACTTTAGGATGTGAGTCATTTGGGAGTTATGAGTCAAAAATGCCTTTGTAGTTACATATGTTATTTGAAGATACATTGATTGTGCCCATACAAAGTCTATGTGAAGTCACTGACTGTGTTTACTATTCTCAGAAGATGCTCTCCAAGGTGGGTGTGGGATATTTGCATGGTACCATTGTTTCAGTATCCATTCTTTTAGTGAAACCATTTATGGTTTTACCTCTCTCTTTGTATTTATATTATGGGTGTGAGATACTAGTTTATCATATTATTCACAAGCACACATGTGCTACCAAAATGCTATCAAAGTTGATGGAAGTGTGTTGACATTGTATCATGTTTATTGAAGACTAGTATATACTATGTTCTCTTTCTCGATTGGAATTTTTTCTCAAAAGGGTTTTTCCACATAAATCCAATGTTGTGTTGCAAGTATCTAGTTTATTGATTTTATTTTTATTGTTGGTTTATGCTTCCACATTTAATCTATAATGGGTAGTCCACTATAAAGGAATTAATTTCATATTTATACACTTGGGAAAGTTTTATTGCAATAGTTTCACCTTGTTTTTTAGCAAATAAAAATCAAATGTATAGATAATTAATGCTCTAATTATTTCTACCATAACATTTCATTGATTTATGTGAATTGGTTTAGTGAAATAGATTTTATTTTAAGTTGCCCACTTTTAATTTTTTTTCTAAAATAATCAATATTATATATTCTAAAAAATGCAAATAATTAAATGTTCTTCTATATGGTATAACAAGAATGTTGAAAAACATCATGGATTTGGTGAAACTCATTCAAATTGATAACTTTACTTACTTATTTTATAAATGCATGCAAAGCATCTATATGGTGTTTTGACATTCAATTAATGTTTTGGATTTTTAAATTCCCCATGTTATTCTGTAGCAAACATGTAACTATGCTTAAACAGTTGATGACAAATAAAAACACTCTATAAAACAAGGCTTCTTTGTGATGATTGTCTCTACCCCTAAATAAAAGAGAAATATTGATCTTTGACATGATATATGAAGTAAACTCATGCCTCAGCATAAACATTGCAATAAATAACATGATAACATAATCATCATAGCATGAAATGTAAACTAATCTACATAGTATATCATGCTAGCATAATCAAATGCTTCCATTTCAAATGAAGGTCCTTTTCATGACCTTTTTTTCTCACTTTTTTCTCTACAAAAATTTCTCATTCGAAGCTTGGGTTGGACCATCAAACTCAACCACTGAGACATGAAATTTTTCATGACCATAGCCCTCAAAATAAGCATACAAAAAGTATAATTTTGAATATATTTAATTTAATTATTATATTTATTTTCTACTTTCTAGTGAACATAGTTTTTTCACTAAACATCAAGGTCTTTGTCCCACATATGTGGAAAAATAGAAAAAAAACAAAAAAAAATATCTAAAAAATATTTGTGCACTACATATTGATGTCCTTGATTCATTAAAAAAAAGGTTAATGATGGAATAAAAATATGTCTAAATCATAATTAATATCACATAAAAAATTAATAATAAATAAAATATACAACCAAAACTTATGAAAAAATATGTGCGCACTAGATATTGGTGTTATGAACTATGTTTAAAATATTATAATTTTATCCTTTCTGTAAAAATAGTTATGCATGATGGAATAAATGTCACTTTTTAAAAATACTATTAACTAGAAAAAAAAAGTTATTAAAAGTTACATAAAAATTTTCACAAATTATTTTAAAATTTTTTAAGATATATATATTTTAAATCTACCTAGGAAATCTCAAAAATCACTAGTTCATATCACCTTCTAATTTTTAATGATTTAGTTGCTATAGGTGATAGAAAGAGAAAATTTGATTAAAAATGTTGATTTCAATGTCCCACTTTCACCAAAAAGTGAAACACACTATTGTGGGATCACCCCAATGGTAATACAAGGTCTCACCAAAAGGTTTGGGAGAAAGGATAATAGAATACACTAGTGGGCATTACATTGATAAATGTTGTACACATTGCTTGGAGAGATGTGATTTTCCAACTACATGTAGGAAGGATAAATATGCATATGTAGGGCTTTGCAGGTTTCATGACTTAGAGAGAACTATGCGGTTTACACTTTGCAAATTGTAAAGTGCAAATGCACTTTGTAACGTGCTAATAAGGAATGTTGTAGGGTTATTAGGTGCAAAGGTACCTGTACACTTTTCACAGAATGCAAAGAGCAAATTACAAATTGAAGCTACAACTTTGACCAATTGCAATACAAACTTAGGACTTGAAAACATGAAAACAAACTCCCCAATAATAGAAATTGAACATCAATGCACACTACAAGGACTTATCAAAGATAAGATGCATAACATAAACTACAATTTTTTAGTGGCTCCCACTAAAGGGAATCTCGAACATGTAATCAATGATGGGTAAAAAGGGGAACAAGAGAAACAATGAAGGAATGAAATTTGTAAACTTGGGTGGCATATCTATAGTTCACCTAAAGGAAGATCATTTGTAGACTCATCAGGGAGTAAGAAGATGATAGGAGCTACCTCTAGAAAGTGTTCCTTAGTAGATGGAGGTAAAATCTCAACTATTGGATCAATATAAGGCTCTACAATAAGATCTACATAGAAGACAAAATCTCGATGACTAATATGAAGAGATCATTATCAATTGTAGGAAGAGGAAAATCCTTTATCTAGAAGAGAAACTCAAGAAAAATATGGTCTATGGAAGCAAGGAGTATTCATTCTATTAACTTAGGGGTAGGGGTAAGATTATAATAGCCTCTGAACATGAAGATTTGATAGTTGATTACTTTTATGTTTTCAATGTTTTATGATTTTTATATTTAATAAAGTATGTAAATGACTTATTAAGGATGCACCTAATGTGAATGCAAATTTACTAAGGGCAAAAGTCACCTAGGAGTACGACTGTTCGCTTTATGGATGTCAATTACTTTTTTGTCTCGTATTTATAGTTCAACGTCTCCACACTCCTACCCTTTCTCTAGAATCATTTTTCCTATCTCGTTTAGGTACTGTTTAAATACGACAAATCGGCATCAGAATAGCAAAGGCGCCGCGAATTTTACGCGTAATTCGATTTTTTCCACACACGTATGATTTTTGTACAGGTTTCTCATATGGACGAAATTGACTGACTCCAGTTGGAGACTTGTAAAATCAGAGGAGGCAAACGACTACAAACGTGTAATACTCCATCTTTATTGGACTTCAGTGATTTATTAATGTACAAAGGATGATTTTTTAGTTTAAGAAAACCTAAAATTTTCAAGCGTAATTGACCTATATTTTTAGTTTAAATTTGCGTAAGATTACACTATTTGCCAATAAATTGCCAATATGTATTTATAGTGGCAATAATGGGTATACTAATAGGGACTTAAATTTAATGGGTACACTGAATAAAAGAGAAATATTGATCTTTGATATGATATATGAAATAAATATTTTTTTAGAATTTAAGTGTGAAGTTTAAAACTTTTGTTGTTTACTTCTTGAATAATATAACTAATTAGTGTGGGGTCTAGGATTGGGTTTCTTAGGGGTGGCATGCCTTATGAGGATTGAGTCCTTATTAACATCGCATTTGTTTCTCTAATTTCTCATTATTGTGGCCTTATGTATGTTTATTTGCATAGGTAATTTAAACTCAAGGTAGTAGATCATTTCTTAAAAATCTCTTATATTCACATTGCAAGTGGGACAATAATAAAAGAAAAGGGAAAGTTTATAACAATCCACTTTATTGAATTCCTAAAGAGCTACCGACTTAGTTACAAGTCCCTTACTAATAAATGATGTTAAATCTCGAAAGATATCTTTACTAGTGTTTGGTCTTGCTCCATATCAATTTAGAGGGAGTATATTGATTATGAAGAATAGTAAATTGGATAAACCATCTTACAAATAAAATACAACAAAATATTCATCATAGGGTATGTACCAAATTTATAATCTTCTTGAAAAATGCATCTACATGTTATAGGAAACCACCTATGTAACAAGATCAAAACCTCCTACTATCTCTATTAAGTTCAACATTACTTCTCTAGTCAAATTTTAGACATCTTTCTTTTGAATCAACCTACTTGTTTGTTGGGTTTGTATCCACTAATTGTTGAGGACAAGCCTATTCTTTGGGCATCTTTCCCTAGATATGACACCTTAATTGTATCCAAGATGATGTAAAGCATCATCTACTCCACCAATATGAAAAAGTAGAGGAAGTACTTCAAGGCAATCAAGATAGAATACTTTCAAAATAAATAAATGGTATGCAACTATATCTATTTGGAATGAATCACCCAAACATTGCAAGTGACTAGTTTGACAAGAAGATCAATGAGTGTGATCTATTTCAAATCCTAATATAAATTATATTATGTAAATATTTCACATAATATAATATACAATATATAATATGCTTCTCATGACACACCACATTAAGGAAAAACCAAAATATATTAACATTTTAATAGCCCCAAAAAAACCCCAATACCATATTATTAATCTTTTGAATAAAAATGATATTCCCTTTTATAAGTCCATATAACATCTTCATAATTACACTAAATTATAATGAGTATAGTGGCAACCCCTTATTTCCTAGCTATAATTTTCCATAGATACAACACCTTAAATGTATCCGAAGATGATGTAAATCATCCTCTACTCCACCAATACCAAAAGTAGGGAAAGTACTTCAAGACCATCAAGATAGAATGCTTTCAAAATAAAAAAGTGGTATGAATCTATATCTATTTGGAATGAATCACCCAAACATTGCTAGTGATAGTTTGATAAGAAGATCCATGAGTGTGATCTTTTCCAAATCCTAATATAAATTATATTATATAAATATTGCACATAATATAACATACAATATAATATGCTTCTTATGGCATATCACATAAAGGAAAAAACAGCATAAATTAACATTTTAGCAACCCTTAGGAAACCCCAATACTATAAGATTCACATTTTTGAATAAATTTTGAAAAACCCAAATTTTATAAGTCCATTTAACATATTCATAACTACACTAAATTATAACAAGTACAGTTGAAACCCTTTATTTCTAGGCTACAATTATGTAACCTAATTTTATTTCAATATATTAAAAAAATAGACAAGAGAGAAGTTAAAGTCAAAATAAAACCTTTAACCATTCCATCAACAATTAAAGCCCATTAGTGTAGTGAAGTAGCCCTCCTTTCATTTCAAGGAAGCAAACAAAACAACTGACTTCTTAGATAATTCAATAATTGATCAAGAGGAAGAGACAAAAGATTTTAATTTCATGTCTGTTAAAAAGAGTTTGCATCTTAACAAAATCCTTCAAGAGGATTTGTTTCATTTAAATAACTCCCACTCCAATTGATTTGAAGTTCTTTATGACTAATATTTTGGTTTGATGATGTAGGTTGCATTCCCCCATACTTATCTATTTCTTTCTTTCCATTTAAGGCCTCTTGATGTCACCTTCACATCATCCTCTCTTCGCCAAAATCATTGATGGATATGCAAGTACAAATGAATATATTCCTTGAAGGTTGGAGGTTTATTGAGCTTCACATTTTCTTCAATTGGCACCATCACTCCTTTCTCTCTATAGCTCTCTAGCATCACCTTTATCTATTGTGAATTCTATTGTGGTTAATTCCCATCAGTCCCCACGTATGGATACATTTTAAATAACTGACATTGTTCATTTCTGAATCATTTTCTCCCTAATGCCTTAAAGTGGTTTGGTTGCGAAGATGCAACAATTTTAGAAAAATAAAAGGATTTGCATAAAGCTGTAGAAGTGGGAGCCGTTGGTTATTGGTGCTTATGACATAATCATGCACTCCCGTGTGTTTTCATTTGATTGCCTAAGGGTGAAATTCAGAATGTGCGAAGTTGTTGGTGTTGATCTATTGATGGCTTTTCCTAGGTCTCTACACTACTTGAAGGTAGCCTCTATTTTCCTTTCGAATGTCATGGATGTGATCTAAAACTCTACTTTTATAGAGGTTCTTGGTTTTAAAGTTACATACAAGTTTATCTCCTACTAGATAAAATATTCTGCCAGGCCATTGTGGAATACATGTTTGCAATCTCAGCGCTAATTGCTAGTCTCCTCTCCCTCAATAAATTGAAATATAATTCTACCATTGCATGTATTTTTCATGCAATGGCTTGGCTCTAAAGAATGTACTTCTCTCTCATAAATACCAATTGGATAGTGCTCTACCCACAAAGGTGAAAGGTCTCCTTTAATGCCATTATATTTTTACATCGACTTGCTCTAGCTTGTGCTCCTCACTCTCTTCATGCTTTGGTGTTAGTTGTTTCTTACCCTGAGGCTTCTGATCTGGGGAGTTTTAGCTCATCTGCAAGTTCTTAATGGTCCATGCTATTTTTTGTCTTTCTTTTTGAATAGTATGGATTTGTATCCTCCTACTATAACTAATTTATCAATATGGCCATTTCTTAGGGCCTTTGATGCTTGCTTTGCCTTTGTTTATACGTGATATGTACTCAATAGTGATAACTTTAAGAAAAGGTCTATAAAAAAATCTTATAAAATCTCGGCGAATCTTTCCCTTTAAAAAAAAATTATTTTAGATTGGTAAATCTTTCCTTTTTAAAAAAAACTATTAATTTCACTAGCAAATTTATGCACATCACTAGAAATTTGTAAAAAATCTTGGTGAATCCTAACAAACACTAGCTATGAAAATTAATTATAATTCTAAAGCAAGGGCCTTGAGGTGGCAACCATCGGTAGGGTCAAGGGGCTAGCACCCCTTGTGGGGGTCAAGGGGAAAATGTCCCCTTACAAGGGTCAAGGGGGCCCACGAGGACTAAACATTTTAAATTTATATCATGTAATACAAATAAGACTCTAAAAGATCATGTAAATAAACTACAACTTATATTTCCCTATGATCGAATGGTTGATATTCCATTTCATAGAGTTATATGAATTTTTCTTTTAAATTGTCTCCTTAGCCAAGAATTTATTTTTGGGTCATTGATCAATGTTTAATCGCATGACCTAATAGAAATTTTGGGTTGAGGAGACATTTTAAAAGACAAGTACATATAACTATATGGAATGGAGTATTGACCATCTAATCAATATGTAATCACATGGACCAAAATAAATTCTACATTGAGTAAAAAATTTTGGTAACATGTTCTTGTAAACTTGTAGAATGAAATCAAAACCTAGTTTATATTATAAATCAATGTGGGGAATGAAATTAGGACCATCCCATTTCTTACAAGAGCTCTAGATACTCATACTTACTATTTGCATATAATAGGAGAGAAAGATTAAGATAGCAGTCATATGGGGTGGAGTTCACCATACAGAAGATCCATTACCAAATTCAATACTTGTCACAAATTATAGACAACATCTTAACTTCCTATCCATGCAAACCTTAAAATAATATTAGTATAAAAAATCTATGCCACTTGTATTCTTCATTATCATTATATTTGAGGCCATGTATGCCCTAAGTTTTAGGGGCCAAAGCGTGTAATTTGTAAATTTATAGATAATAAAATTTATAAAAGAAAAATAAATATAGTGAAAGGGAAGAAGAAGAAGGTATTTCATCTATCCTATAGACAATATACTTTATAGTGGAATTGAAATAGATGAATTAGACATAAGATTGAGTGAAGTTGATTTTAAAATGGTTCATACACATTAAATTATCCAAGATGCTATGAAAAACAAGGTGACATGTCTACAATTGTGGGGTGTGTAAATATGAAAAGGCTATAAAAGGTTTATAGAATCATATAAGGAAATATTAAAAAGTCAAATTAGCAACTATTGTAGTGGGAAAAAGGCTATGGAAATGGACTAAACAATGTCCTAAATTCTAGGGGTGTGGTCACTAAACTAGGTGCAATACATAGAGTAGAAATTAGAAAGCATGTAATTTCCGACTCTATAGATAATAAACTTTTGAAAATAAAAATAAATATAGTGAAAGAGAATAAGAAAGTATTTTATCTACCCTCTAGGCAATATACTTTTAGTGGAATTGAATTTGATGAATTATCAATGAGATTGGTTATGTATATATACACAACTAATATGTTTCATTTGTAAATAATTGGTTAAATTGCCCCAACTAATGCATTAGAGTTTGAAAATAAGGAGGCCATTTAGACCCAAGTAAAATAAGGCACATAGCCTATTTCATAGAGGGTCTATAAAAATAAAAATAAATATGAAGAAAGAATCATAAAAAGGTCCAAGTTAATATGTAAATTCTAGAAGCTCAGTATCACCAATGAAACTAGGGCCTTTCTTAAGGAGCAAGGTAGAGATAAACATTTCTTTCTCATTATATAAAATAGATTCAATTTTCTTATCAAGATTGCAAGATAAAATATGATTGGTCCTACCATGAAAAACTATCAAATCTTTATTTTGAAGGTCAACTTTTGATGATCTTCAATCCCTTAATACTAATTAGAGCCCTTATTATCAACAATGTAGACACCTAAAATTGATCACTCTTCATCTCATCCCTAAACCAGATCCCTCTTCATCCCTAAACCATCCCTAAATAGCCTTAAATCACATATCTTCCATAATTAATTGAATAAGCATATGTTTAGATAGTTAATTGATCAATTCCCCTTCAAACTATAATTTTAGAATATTTTATTGTCAAAATCACTATTTATGTACTATTCACTATTCATCAGTGCCTGCATCGGTACCTACATCCATACCTATCCCTCTTTGTCTGACAACGGTGTTCGGAGACTTAAGTGTCCTCGGGGGCTTGAGTGAGGCAAGCCTCTAAACACCACAACCCCCAAACCAAGTCTTGTGATTGTAGGTTACAGGTGTCACATTTGGGAAAAGTGGAGTTGCAGGCATCAAGGATTCAGGATTTGAAGAAAAGTCAAACAAAAGAGCACTTCCAGGACTAGGGTGCCTACTATAGTGTCCTCCGCAGATAGATTTTAGGAAATAGAAGTTACAGGGTTGATTAGTGTCAGAAGGAGGTCCAGATTCCCCAAAAAAGTAGGTACCTTGGACTTGGGCGTCGGCCCCAGTGTCCCTGAATGATCAGCCTCGAAACCCCGAAAATAGGTATTTTATGATTTATCATTTTACTCCCATCTGCAAGATCTTTTTCCGTCTTTCGTCAATTTGTTGCCGTATTTGCATAATTAGGTTTTTAATGGTTAATTGGACATAAGAGAAGGAAAATTAATAATTGAATTCCCTAATCCAAGTTTCCCTTCATTTGCAAGTGACCTAGGGTATGATAGTGCTCGCCACTCAACCCTAGATCCTTCAATGTTTAGTGGAGAGGTGGATTTAAACATCTAAACACTAGAACATTAACAAATCCAATTTTCCCCTAAACACTTTCATCTTGAAACCTTGTTACAACAAAATATACAAGGCTTTAATAGAAATAATGAACATTATTATCCATTTATTTTCACATATATCCATGTAAGCATTACCAAGTGTCCAACTAACAATGCTCAATCAAATGTATAAATTTATTTCAGAATATTAAATTTTAAAAATTTATTTGTGTACATGAATATTTCTCTCCAAACAAAATAATTAATTGAATAAAGATTCCTCAATTTTCCATAGCAAAATAAATAGCATGCTTAACCTTGAAGTTTTTTAGCATTAGCATGCATGAAAATTTCAAATTCTAGAATTTAGAAATAAATTGAAAATTGATTGCATTACTTTCAAGTTATAGTGGAGCCTTTTTTCTCTCTATAATTGTAAATTTGTACATATAAGAAGAAAGTAAAATTGCAAATTAATGAAGATCAATGATTCCCTATAAATCTTACACAAACTAAATATCCTAAATTTACTATTGCAATTAAAAATAGGTTTTTAAATGGTTATATCATTTAAAATTTAAAAAGTATACAAGATAATCTTATATTTTGAGAGTTAAAAATATTCTTTAAAAAAGAACATTTATATTTTATTCTTGAAAAATATTCTAAATTAATATCTATTCCTATAAGAAATATTATAATTTAAAGATATTTTTGGAAGGCGACTTACTTATTTTCTGAAGTTTTTTAGAGTTTGGAGTTTCGGCCTTACTTCTTCTCCTTGTCGAGGAAAGAAGGAAGGCCCAATAAGGAAGTCCTAATCACAATGCTCTAATTTAGCCTAAGAAAATTAGAGTTTGGAGTTTTGGTCTTACTCCTTCTCCTTATCGAGGAAAGAAGGAAGGTCCAATGAGGAAGGCCCAATCTCAAAGCTTTGATTTTGTCTAAAAAAATTAGAGATTGAAGTTTGGATATGTTCCTTGATCCATTCTGATATGGAATCTGGAAGAAAGAATGGCCAGTGAGTGAAGTTTGAAAAATCTAAGGAAATGCATTTGATGGCCTAATGAATGTATTCTGCCATTCTGTCAAGCAAATTACAAAGGAGTAAAGCATACCCACGAAACTACGAAAAGGTGACACATGGACAACCTTGTGCCTAGGTATGCGAGTATGGGTCCTGTCAGGCTTATGTGCCCATTTCTAATGCTTTCTGCCATTCTGTGGAATGCATTATTGAAAGGGGCAAACCCTCCCATGGAACTGTGGAAAGGGTGCCATGTGGATATTCCATGGATGAAAAAACCTAACTACTGACACAAAAGGAAAAAGACATAAATCCCAATGCCCGACAAAGATGAAAAAAGACATAAAGCTTGATGCCTGACAAAGAAGGAATAAAATTTAAAGCCCAATGCCTAATAGCATAACCAAGGAAGGCGGTAGCTTAGAAGCCCGATCTTTGAAAGTCTGCAAATTTAGTTCTTGTAAAGGAGAAGTTTCAAAACATGTTTTTCAGGGTTCAAATCTCTAAGTGCAATGTGTTTACTTGAGCGAACGGCTAGATCAGTTGAAGTTTTGTTGGATAGCTACTGTTGTGATATTGACGACTTTCAATTTTCCCTAAAATGTTATGGTTATGCAACTACTTTGATTTAGATGATCTTTTGTTGGTGTTTCGATTCAAACTATATGGGATGCATGTTGGATTTCCATACATTTTGGTTTTGAAGAACAAAGGGGTTGTTGAGAATACATTGGGCAGTTTCATCTCAAGAAAATGTTAAATAAGGTAGGTTGTGTTGTATTGACTATGTTGTTCTCTACGTGTATGACATGCCATCATGTTAATGAGAATATAGGATGTAATGATGCACTTTTAGTGTGTATTGCATTAGTGTGTGTTAATGAGAATAGAGAGAGTCTGGGTGTGTTGAGTGAGAAAAAGACTGTGTATGAATTGAATAGGTGCATTTAAGGTTTGTGAAGAACCAAATGTCTGCATATTTGAATTTGTAAAGATTCAAAGGTTGGTACCTCTTGTGGACTGAGTTGGTTCTCAGTTTAGGGGATTGTAGTCTCCTTAGAGTTGGAGCTCTTAAATCAGGGGTTCGATGAATCCTTAGGGTGGTTTCCCTTAAAACATTGTAATCAATGGTTTATTATGTGGGGTTGGATTAGGACGGTAGATCCTAGAAACATTTTATCACCATCATTTTTCCCATCTTTGGGTTTTCCATGTATATCTGGTGTTCATGTTTGTATGATCTCTTATTGTTCTTACTTAAGCACTGAAAGTTATTTTGGTCTACTTTCTAGAGATTAGAAGTTTTTAGGTATTTTTGATCTGCTGATTGACCCCCCTTCAGTAGGTTGCGTGTGTTCTAACAATTGGTATCAGAGCCAAGTTCCTTGAAGAAGCTTAATAGCTAAAGGTTGGTCTGGGAGATTGAACACATGGCCGGTCAAGAAGGATCTCACTCAAACAAAGCACTATTGTTTGATGCAACAAAGTATGTGTTATGGAGTATAAGGATGGAATCCTACCTAACATAAATAGGGTTTGATGTATGGAAATTTGTTGAGGATGGTTATAAAGCTCCTAAAACTCCTCCAATAGATCCGACAGGTAAGAAGGAATGTGAGAATAATGTTAAGGATAACAATGCAATTCTATTTGGTTTAGCTAACTCTAAATTTGTGAAAGTGATGCACTGCAATTCTACTAAAGAAATCTAGGACAAACTTTAGAGCATTTATGAAGGAGACACAAAGGTGAAGCAAGCCAAGCTGCAGACCTTTAGAGGAAGATTTGAAAGCCTAAAAATGAGAGAGGAAGAAAAGATTGTTGATTACCTTCGTAGAGTTGATGAAGTTGTAAATGCTATGATATGACTAGATGAAGAAGTAAAAGAGCTAGTGATTGTTAAGAAGGTACTTAGATCCTTACCTTCTAGGTATGATTCTAAAGTCTCTGTTATAGAAGAAGCAAAAGATATTGATAAGATATCTATTGGTGAGCTACATGGTATGTTTACTACCTATCAAATGAGGACAACCGGTAATGAGATCTCCAAGAGAGAAGCTGCATTTAAGGCATCAAAGAAAGAAAAGAATGTAGATCCTAAATCTAACACAGACGAGGAAAATGCCAATTTTGTAAGAAGATTGAAGAGAGGATATGGGAAGTATAGAGGTTTAAGTTACCTTTCAAGTGTTTTAATTGTAGAAAGGTTGGTCACTTTGCTGCTAAATGTCCATTTGTAGGAAAAGATGAAAGTGATGAATATGATAGAAAGAAAAGTAACAAGAAATTTTATCCAAAGAAGAAGAATAAGAAGAGTCTTTACACAAAAGGTGACAATGATTCCTTTGAAGAAAGCCCCATTTCAAAAGACAACAATGAAGGTGTTTCTGAGCCTAAAGAAAGTGAATTC
Source organism: Cunninghamia lanceolata (assembly GCA_027924645.1). Lineage (NCBI taxonomy): Eukaryota > Viridiplantae > Streptophyta > Pinopsida > Cupressales > Cupressaceae > Cunninghamia > Cunninghamia lanceolata. The sequence continues at coordinate 4,847,153 of BSBN01001229.1, forward strand.
ATGTTTATGATAGTGGAGTCTGTTGTTAAAGATCATAACATTACTAATCTGGGAGACCCTAAGAATGAAGAAGAAGGTGAAGTAGACTTGGAAGGAGAGCCAGTATGTGCTTTACAAGAAATTGATAAACATAGGAAGAAAAACTCAAAACTAAAGGTGTAAATTCAAGAAGATATGGTGTCTAAGAAACTTGTAGAATCATAGGAGTTGATTTCTGATTTGAAGACACAAGTGGAAGAATCCAAGAGAATAGAAGAAGTTACTCATTCTGAATTAAAAGCAAAATCTGAAGAATGTCTGAAGTTGGAATCTGAAGTTGTATCTCTAAGAAAAGAATTCAGAAAAGGATGTGTAGACCGCAACTTGTATCTCAAATTAGAAGGTGAGCACATGTTGATTATTATTGTGTATCTTGATGACATCCGTTTTGGTGGTAGTGATGAAAAGATGAACAAGGAATTAGATGATCAGATGCAGAAAGAGTCTGAAATGTTCGTGCTTGGAGAACTTTCTCGCTTTCTTTATTTACAAATATCATAATTAGACCAAGTTATATTTATATCTCAAACCAAGTATGCAAAGGAAATGCTTAAGAAGTTCAAGATGGAATACTGCAAGCCTGTGAGTACCCCCATGATGACAGGATGCAAGTTGAGCAAGAATGATGAATCACCTAATATAGATCAGACTATGTATAGATCTATGATAGGTAGCTTGATGTACCTAACTATATCCAGACTAGATATCATGCAAGTTGTATGCATGGTGGCTAGATTGGGAGCCACTCCTAAGGAATCTCATGTTCAATTTGTGAAGAGAATCTTTAGATACTTGAAAGGTACTATGGAGTGTGTATTATGGTACCCTAGAAATAATGATTTTACTTTGACAACATATACAGATGTTGATTAGGTAGGAAATATAGATGACAGAAGAAGCACTAATGGTGGAGCTTTTTTTCTAGGTGATAAGTTGGTATCATGGCTTAGCAAGAAGTAAGATTTAGTCACATTGTCCACTACTGAGGTAGAATATGTTGGTGTTGTTTCATGTTGTACACAAGTCTTATGGATGAAGTAGTCTCTCAATGATATAAAGGTAGAGTTTAATGATCATATTTCCATTCTTTGTGATAATACAAGTGCAATCAATATCTCAAAAAATTTTGTGATGAACTCAAGAACAAAGCACATCTCCATTAAATATCATTTCTTGAGAGAAAAGGTTAAAGTTCAAGAAGTAAAGTTGGAGTATTTCCCCACACAAGATTAGATTGCAAACATCTTCACAAAGCCACTTCCCAAGGATACTTTTGAATATCTCATGTGGTAGTTAGGAGTTATTTCTCCTTCTTTTTCTCACAAGTAGAAGTGTAGCTGCAACATCTATTCAGGAAGAGCAGTTCAAGGCATATCATTCATTCCTATTTAGATAGTGGCTACCTCTCAGGGGGAGTAGTTAGGTTGACAACAGACTAAATAATTAGAATTTGAGAAGCTTTGTAGTAGTTGGTTCCTTTTAGGAAAGAGGTTTATTACCTCCGTTTGCCATTGATGTCAAAGGGGGAGAATTAGAGTAAGGAGGAATAAGTGCAGAAGAGATTGAATAGGGGAGAAAATGTAGAAGAGATAGGGTAGCAATTAAAGATAGATTATTCATAGGTTGCCTTCAATGACAAAGGGGGAAATTTATGAATTATTGTCATTGATGTCAAAGGAAAATGTTCTAGTATTGTAACTGATGAGTCTAAGGCCAAAAATTTAATTAGACTAAGTGACAGAGGGTGACTTACTTGTTTTCTAGAGTTTTTTAGACTTTGGAGTTTCAGCCTTACTCCTTCTCTTTGTCGAGGAAAGAAGGAAGGCTTGATAAGGAAGGCCCAATCGCAATGCTCCAATTTAGTCTAAAGAAATTGGAGTTCAGAGTTTCATCCTTACTCCTTGTCGAGGAAAGAAGGAAGGTCCAATGAGGAAGGCCTAATTGCAAAGCTTCAATTTTGTGTAAGAAAATCACAGATCAGAGTTCAGATCTATTCCTTGATCCATTCTAATATGGAAGCTGGAAGAAAGAGTGTCTAGCGAGAGACGTCTGAAAAAGCTAAGGAAATTTGCATTTGATGGCCTAATGAACATTTACTACCATTCAGCAGAGAAAATTTTAAAGGAGTAAAACATCCTTGCAGAACTGCAGAAAGGTGACATGTAGACCACCTAGTGCCTAGGTATGCGAGTATGGGTCCCTCCGGGCTTATGTGTCCATTCTAATGCTTTTCACCATTCCATGGAATACATTATTGAAAGGGGCAAATCCTCCCGTAGAACTGTGAAAAGGGTGCCACCTGGATATTCCATGGATAAAAAATCTTAACTCCCAACACAGAAGGAAAAAGACATAAAGCCTGATGCTCGACAAAAAAGGAAAAAGGCATAAATCCTAATGCTTGACAAAGAAGGCAAAAGACATAAATCTTGGCACCCAATAGCATAAACAAGGAAGGTGGTAGCTCAAAAGCCCGATCTTCGAAAGTATGTGAATTTAGTTCTTGTAAAAGGAGAAGTTTCAAAGCACTTTTTTCAAGATTCAAATTTCCAAGTGCAATCTATTTAGTTGAGTGAACAACTAGATCAGTTGAAGTTTCGTTGGATAGCTGTTGTTGTGATATTGGTGACTTTAAGTTTTCCCCATACATGTTATGGTTATTCAACTGCTTTGATTCAGACAATCTTTTGTTGGTGTTTTGTTTCAAATTATATGGGATGCAAGTTGGATTTCCATGCATTCTAGTTTTAAAGATCAAAGGGGTTGTTGAGATTATGGTAGGTAGTTTCTTCTTAGGAAAATGTTAAATAAGGTGGGTTGTGTTGTGTTGGAATTAGCCAAGATCAGAAAACCAAAACAAGATAAACTTCTACAAAGCATGAGCACACAAAAAGCCAAAATGATATTCAAGAGATAATAAAAAATTACAATGAGCCTTGCATAAATAGGCAAGGAGAAGGAGGTAGGAAGGTAGTCCGACTGAACTACTGACTACCCCTACAAGCAAGCAACACTTGTCTAACTCACATGACATGTGTGAGGGCAAGTGGCAAGTAAAAAGAAAATAGGTGTCTCACATGTGTGAATACACATGTCAGAATGAGACAAACTCTTAAAAGACTAAGTAAATTTAATCCTATGTGTGAATAGGTCAAACCTTCAAAGAGGTGATATATAAACTAGTTAGATAATGACACTATTTACACTAACACCCCCCCCCTTAAGTGCAACTTAGGGAGAATACAAAGATGGGTCCCAGCTACTAGGCCATGTTAAGTACCCATGAACAAATTTCTCATAAAGTGGAGTAAGAAAGAAAACCCTGTGGGAAAAAGATTTCCTCCAAAAGAGAAATGATACAAATAGAAGTGTACAAGTGAAGAATAAAGATAGAAGGAGGACTATACATGAACCCCCAAGGACTACTTCTAACACTAAAGTACAATAGATATGAGTCCCCATAGGAGAGAAAAGATGAGAAGGTCAATGTGACCCCCCCCCCCAGAAAATGTGAAGTAAAGAACTCCATGAGAAGAGATGGATCCTCCCAAAACTAAGATGAGAAGACTAACCATGCAACCTCCCCTCAAAATACCTCCTGTAGTGCTAGTAGATGCACAATACTGGATGCTAAAGATGATCCATGAATGCTGAGCAATGTTTCTCCCCTTAGGAAGAAAGAGTACTTAGACATAAGTGTGCATAGAATCCTCCCATTCCGGATAGGAACATATAGGAAGAAAGATGAATTTCTTTGAATTATACAGAAGATCCAAAGACAATGATGATGCACATAATGTCTTTGAGGAATGCTCAATGATCTCCAAGCCAAAGCTGATGTGTGACCAATGCCGATAGGATGAATCAGGTATCATAGAAGATTTTGTAACAAGAACCACAAGAACCATAGATGTATGGTGATAACTGGAACCATAAGAATTTGATACTGTCACTATAGAAGTTGAAGTAGGCAAGGCATGAGCAATAATATCTGAAGAAGACAAGGCTGATGCAACTTCACTGAAGCTGTCATTGAAGAGAAAACTAATGTCCTCAATGGTGTCTCCCAAATCTACAATGTGAAACTCTACAAAAAGACACAAAATGTTGGGTAGATATACATCCCAAAGTGGCGGATCTGGAAAGACGATAGTAGTAGGTTGTTTTGCAATCTTACAAAACAATGAAAAGATAGCGTGAGAGAAATGAGGACAAAATTCATCCCCATGTTGAGTGCTCCCACAATATGTACACTTGACTATGCAACATGTAGACATGGTCTTTATGATGTGTAAAGATCAAATGAAAAAATGCAATAGTGCAATGAAGCCCCCCTAAAAATGCTGAAACAAAGACCCCCCTTAGATTTTTGACACTTTATAACTTAGTGCATTTTACAAAATAATTTTCACCAAAACAGTATTATTCAAGGTGTCATGCATTTAAATCTTAGAATGATCATGTCTCACAAAGTCTATACAACTCAAAAAATTTATGTAGAATAAATATTTAGATGTAAAAGGATACCCTAGAGGTCCATATATAAAGTAATGGACCCCACCAAATGTCATTGTGTAAGTCCATCCTTTTGTATGTATGCTTAGTTAGGATTAAGGTGCCATCAACCTTGTAAATCCTATGAAATTAATTACTCCTAATATTGTTTGTAAATCATTTAGAAGGGATGAAGTATTCATTGAGTAGCAATCTTGTTTCAGTCGCATGTTTGATCCTGGTACCTAACTGATGTAGGTTATTCAAGGGTTGCAGGGGGTGCCCCCCCTGCGGGGTCTAGGGGATGGCTCCCCGGGTGGGGGTTCGGGGGTTGCGCGCCCTGGTGGGGGTCTGGAGGCAATGCCCTCGAAACCCATCATTTTGTATGCATGCTCTATTAGGATTAAGATGCCATCAACCTTGTAAATCCTATGTAGTTAATTATTCCTAATATTGTTTGTAAATAATTCATAAGAGATGAAGTATTCACCAAGTAGCATTCTTGTTTCAGCCACATGTTTGATCCCAGTACTTGACAGATGTAGGTTATTTGGGGGATTGTAGGGGGGTACCCCCCTACGGGGTCTGGGGGAATGGTTGCCCTAGTGGGGGGTTTAAGGCTTGCGCACCCCAGTGGGGGCCCCAGGGCAATGCCCTCGAAAGCCACATTTTATATATAAATTACCATTGTAAATATGGACCATTCATCATTAGGTCACACATTTGATGGTGGAAATTTTGTTGGTTTATCTTTCTCTAGAAGGCAACTCATTTTATAAGGATTCATTATTACGGTTGTGTAATAGTGTATTACAGGCACTACTATATTGAAGGACTAAAGAAATAGAGGAAGTGCATGTATTGTAATCTCATATTTGAAGATAATACAACTTGAAGCCTCTTTTCTTAGTGGATATTTTTACCTGAAAGGGTTTTCTCCACATTATATATTGTGTTATGTGTTTAGTTTCTTCATGCATGCTATTTTTGTGTAGTGGGTTTTATTTCTATTGCAGTCTGCATTGATTCTACATTGTTTAGAGGACATAGATAAGGTTAAAATTAGATTTTTGTTGTGTGATTTGCACCTTCATTTCTAACATGCTCCATAGGAACCTACAAAAAAAGGAAAAATATTCCATGACTAGCTTCTATCATGCAAGTAAAATTGAAGATAATGGTAAGCTAAAATTTACTATCATCTATCATAAGAAGCAAAAGAGAAGGATGAGGAAGTAGAATTACAAAGATTTTTCCTATATAACAAGTGTAATTCTACACCTTTCCTGGAAATCATGGGATGACAATATGCATGTGGCACTAGCACGCCATGTGATAATGATTCACTTGGTCATGGTGATGAGTTTCTATGTAGCACATGTCGCTACCTGATGTCTAGATAATAGGAATGTTAGTGACAATATATTTCCCCTAAAACTAGTTGCATCCAAAGGAATTATAGGAGAATATAACTAGGACATGAAATGTAAATGTAATCTAAGCATGTAAGCAAATGTAAAGTGAAAATTGTATGAATTGATTATGTGCTAACCAAGTTAGATATCTAGAATAATAAACCATGAAAATCATGTGGGTTGGAAATAAATATTAAGGTATAAGGTAGCCTCTAGCATGTACAATCTGAAAGTGGTGGTGTGGCACCCAAGGGATAAAACACCTATGAAGGTATAAAAAACATAGGTTAGGCAAATTCCACCAATGTGACATCCTATAACATGAGCACATCGCAATAGAAGTAAGGAAAAGGGTCCCTAGTGGTAATGTGGGTGATGTTAATGTAATCATGAGGAGGGAAGGTGTGATGTCCCTTAAGTGAAAAAGTGACTAAGTAGGGATGTCATAAGAAATCTAAGTAGAAATCATGATGTCCCCACTTAAAAAGGTGTGGCTCTAATAGTATGCTAAAGGTAATGTAGGTACAAATGGAATGGGAGAAGGCATGATGTCTCCAATGTATATATAGAAATGGATGCATATGATGTAAAATGTGGAAGGCATGGTTCCCACATTCTAGTGTGAGAACTAAAAGTATGAAAAGATAATATAAGCTCAATAAGTAACTAGGTATGTGCAAGATTATGAAGATCCAAACAACACCTTTAAATGGCAATGAAAATTTTAAAAAATAGACTTAATTAACATCACATAACAAATCAAATGACTTGTTTATAAAATATGAAAAAAATGTAGTAATAAAAGTCGTAAGAAATTGAATGTCATTTATGGACTACCATTTTTTTTTAATTTCATGTTTTTGGGTGAAAATCAAATATTAAAAAGGTGTTTTACTCTCAAATCTTTTGACCTCTACTTTTCCCTTTAATTTATCCTAGTAGAAATGGGGTGTTTTGCGTCCCCTTTCATTCATTTTGAGATAAATTTGTTGGATCTGGTTATGGATCATTGTTTTTGAAAAGAAATCAATGTTGTGATAGTGGCAACTGGTAAGAAGAAAATCAATCTTCTTAGTAGAGGATCTATTTCATGCATGATAGCTCATAATGGACCACTAATTATTAATTTAAATTTGGATGAGTTCAACAAAAATGTTTCTACATTCAAGGTAGAAGATTGATTTGTATATTTTTGGGTCCTCAACATTCTTTGGAGGAGTTGGTTTTTGGACAAAAAAGAATTGAAATACTCAAGGAGAATATGAATTAAGATCTTGTGCTATAAATCTCCTTATGGGCCATCACAAAGATCCATTGGTCATGATCATACTCATAAAAACTTCATTTGTGAAAGAATGTAATCACATTGACATAATCAACATTTGATTAAAAAATAATATCATCATTAATATCCTTCCCATACTTCATATCTAAATTAACTTTTGATTTTAGAGACTAGTCACATTATCCAAATTTAATTCAATTATTTATAATCCACTAATCAAACCTTTTATACTAAATTAAATGTTCACATTTTGAAATCTAATAATTTGGGACAATCTATGTGAAATATATGATTCAAAATTCATAAATTTAAAAGATCTCATGCAAGTTCTATAATTAACTATAAATAATAGAATTGTTAAGCATAAGGAGTGTGACAAAATTCACAAAATGGTTGGGACCTTATATCCCCCTCCAATTGAATTAGAATTCCTCATGGAAGTCATTAAGGATGTGATGTAATACAACTTACCTATGACACATATTCTCCCAACAATCATGCATGCTAATAGGATTATGTCCTAACTAGATCCAAAGGGTTCTTTCCCTCATCTAAAAGTTAGTTTCAAGAATAAGAACTACCATGCAATTATATCCCCCTATTGAACATGTGTAAGAATTGATGGTAAGGCAAGCTAGCTAACAAGAGTAGTCAAGATGGAGATCCAAGTCAATTGAAAACACAACTCAAGAACTACTACAATGGTCACCAATGGTCAATTACTTTAGATTAATTATAATTCACACAATTTTATTTTATCCCATATATGGTGTCAACCAGAAGACACACGATATATGAAATACAATTAAAGCAAGTGAAAGTTCATTTTATTTTTTATTTTAATAACTAAAACTAAATGGTAATTGGTATCAATATGTTAATTTCACTATTATATTATTGTCCAAGTTTGACATGCATTTAAATCTTAGAATGATCATGTGTCACAAAGTATGTAGAACTCATAAAATGTATGTACAATAAATATTTAGATGTAAAAGGATACCCTAGAGGTCCATATAAAGAAAGGGACTCCACTAAATGTCAATGTGTAAGTCTATCCTTTTGTATGTGAGCTCCATAGGAACCTACAAAAAGAGGAAAAATATGCCATGAGTAGCTTTTATCATGCAAATAAAATTGAAGATAATGGTAAGCTAAAATTTACTATCATCTATCATAAGAAGCAAAAGGGACAGAGGAGGAAGTAGGATTACAAATATTTTTCCTATAAAAGAAGATTAATGTTCCACCTTGCTTGGAAATCATGGGATGAAAATGTGCATGGAGCACTGACATGCCATGTACTAATGATCCACCTAGTCATGGTGATGAGTTTCTATGTGTTGCTACCTGATGTCTAGATAATAAGAATGTTAGTGACAATATATTTCCCCTAAAATTGGTTGCATCCAAAGGAATTATAGGAGAAGAAAAATAGTACATGAAATGTAATTTAATCTAAGCATGTGAGCACATGTAAAACATGTAAAGTGAAAATTGTATAAATTGATTACGTTTTAACAAAACTTTAGATATCTAGAATAATAAAGAATGAAAATCATGTGGGTTGGAAATAAATCTTAAGGTATAAGGTAACCTCTAGCACGTGCAATGTGAAAGTGGTGTTGTGGCTCTCAAGGTATAAAAACACCTATGTAGGTATAAAAACATAGGGTAGGCAAATGCCACCAATGTGGCATCTAATAGCATGAGCACATAGTAGTATATGTAAGGCAAAAGGTCCCTAGTGGTAATGTGGGTGATGTCAATGTAATCACGAGGAGGGAAGGTGTGATTCCTATCAAGTGAAAAAGTGATAAGTAGGTGTGTAATAAGAAATCTAAGTAGAAATCACGATGCCCCCACTCAAAAAGGTGTGGCTTTAATAGTATGCTAGGGTAATGTTAGAATGGGGGAGGGCATGATGTATCCAATGTAAATATATAGAAATGGATGCATATGATGTAAAGGCATGGTTCCCCCATATGAAGGCATGGTTCCCCCATTCTAGTGTGACAACTCTAAAAGTATGACAAGATGATAGAATCTCAATAAGTAACTAGGTAAGTGCAAGATTGTGAAGATCCAAACAACACCTTTAAATGAGAATGAAAATTTTCAAAAATAGACTTAAGTAACATCACATAAAAAATAAAAAATAAATATTTACAAAATATGAAAAAAAAATATAGTAATAAAAGTTATAGGAAATCGAATGTCATTTATGTACTACCATTTTTTTATGATTTAATGTTTTTGGGTGAAAATCAAATATTACAAAGGTGTTTTTCTCTCAAATCTTTTGAACTCTACTTTTCCCTTTAATGGATCCTAGTAGAAATGGGGTGGTTTACATTCCCTCTCATTTATTTTGAGATACATTGGTATTTGGTTCTAGATCATTATTCATGAAAAAGAAATCAATGTTACAATAGTGGTAGCTTGTAAAAGAAAATGGATCTTCTTGTTAGAAGATCTATTTCATGCATGGTATCTCTTAATGGATGACTAATTATTAATTTAAATTTGGATGAGTTCAAGAAAAATGTTTCTACATTTAAGGTAGAAGATTGATTTGTAGATTTTTTGGGTCCTCAACATTCTTTGGAGTTGTTTTTTGGGCAAAAAAGAATTGAAAATCTCAAGGAGAATATGAATTAAGATCTTGTGCTATAAATATCCTTACAGGTAATCTCGAAGACCCATTTGTCATGATCATACTCATAAACCCTTCATTTGTGAAATAATGTAATCACATTGACATAATCAACATTTGATTAGAAAATAATATCAGCATTAATAGCCATCCCATACTCCATATCCAAATTAACTTTTGCTTTTAAAGATTAGTCAAATTATCCAAATTTAATTCAATTATTTATAATCTACTAATCAAACCTTTTATACTAAATTAAATATTCACATTTTGAAATCTAATAATTTGGAACAATCTATGTGAAATATATGAATCAAAATTCATAAATTTAAAAGATCTCATGCAAGTTTTATAATTAACTATAATTAATATAATTGTTTAGCATAAGGAGTGTGAAAAAAATCACAAAATGGTCAAGACCTTATATCCCCTCCCATTGAATTAGAATTCCTCATGGAAGTCATTAAGGGTACAATGTAAGTACAACCTTCCTATGACACATATTCTCCCAACAATCATGCATGCTAATAGGATTGGGCCATAAAGAGATCCAATGGGTTCTTTCCCTCATCTAAAAGTGAATTTCAAGAATAAGAACTACCATGCAATTATATCCCCATATTGAACATGTGTAAGAATTGGTGGTAAGGCAAGCTAGCTAACAAGAGAAGTCAAAGTGGAGATCATGTGCATAGCTTAGTTAGTCATGGTCATACAAAAACAATATTATTCAAGGTGGATCCAAGTCAATTGAAAACACAACTCAAGAACTACTACAATGGTCACCAATGATCAATTACTTTAGATTAATTATAATTCACACAATTTTATTTATCCCACACATGGTGTCAACCATACGACACACGATATATGAAATACAATTAAAGTAAGTGCAAGTTCCTTTTACTTTTTATTTTAATAACTAAAACTACAAAATAATAAGAAATCTATGGTATACCACACCTCAATCTCAAATTTTAAAAATATTATAAGCATTTAACTCCACCTCTTGCATATCGTTTTAAAAAGTAGCTCAGATACTTGTTCATATCACATACATATCATAGATAAAGCATCTCAAGCAATTTCAGACCTATTTTTTTATTAATTAATTTTATAAACACCATGATTAACACTAAACATGTGATAAGGAGGAGATTCAAGGTTTCCAGGCCCACTTATGAACCCTTACAACTTGCCTACCAGGCCACTTCCTTGATATCTGAAGACATAGGAAGTGTATAGCCAAAAATGCAAAAAGTTGAAGCTTTAGAAATAAATTTTAATAGGCTTAAACTTCCCACTCGGCCTTACAACTTGGCCATAGGAATACATTTTACACTTACACTGACACCTTGGAGTTCATCTTTAGGTTGTAGTTTTACATCATACAACACTTGCTCAAGGTTCAGGCTCTAGATTGCAATTTGTATCATACACCACCCACTCAAACCTCAAGCCTCAAAGTCTGACCAACATCAAAGAAGGACAACATACCTCTCAGACTTCGGGGTATGATCACCACATCACAATTGACAAGACATGAACAAGACTGATCTCAGAAAGTTCAACCATTTGGGCTTTCAATTCAAAATACTAACATGAATTTCAAACTTCAAGGTCCAAATTGCAACCTTCACAGCACAAAAATTCGTTGCAAGTCCAAACACTTGCACTCTTGACAACTCAAACTTTGAGGTCTAAAATACAACCTTAACAATGCAAAAATTCATCACAAATATGAGCCCTTGCACACCTAATAACTCAGACTTTGGGATCCGAATGACAAGTGTATTTTGAACTTCAAGGTTTGAAATATAATTCACATAATACAAAACACTGACACAAGTCTGAAACAATGCACCTTCAGCAATTTAGGCTTTAAGGTCTAGCTTTCGTTTTGCAACATGCAAAATTCCAAGTCAACTCTAAAATCAATGAAATATAAATTTGCTATCAAAATACAGAATAGGAGGGAAGTAGGAGGGAAGTTAGTAGGATAGCTCAGTTTCGTCTTATGCATCATCATCTTCATTACCCTTAATTTACTTCCATCTTCGATTTAATTTACTCCCATTTTCCACAACTTTCTTCCATTTTTGTATGTTATACAATTTTGTCAAGAAACAAATCAAATCAACACTAACAATGTAATTTAACCCATGCCATGACCACTGCTCTCAGAAAGGTAAGGCCGAACGGCAGCATGTGAAAGAGGATGCCGTCGAGAGAACGGCACCAATTTTCTCCATGCTAGCTTTCCTCCCATTTTCCACTACTTTCTTCCACCCCTTGAAAGCCAAGTATTACCAAATTTCAATTCAAATGTGGGTGTGATTGAAGGATTTTTCATATCATTGAATCGAGATTTGATTTTTCATCACCTTCGCTGTAATGCGTTTGCATTTGGCACGGATTTCTCGAATTGGTGATGTTGATGATTTGTTTTACACAACCGTTCAAATTGCTTAACCGTTCAAATTCCACTTCCAATCATTTGCCAAGCACTGAAACAAAGTCAAGTTGTGCGGAAAAAAAACGAGTTGGTTGATTTTTATGAAAGAGAATGGTATCTCCCCAAGACCATACGCTCATTTGAAGTTGTCAAAGCTCACTCCTACCACATATTCTTCACCGCGCACTGATTAAAAGCTAAAACACTACACACCACACAAAATCAGTCAAGTCGTGCGGGAAAAAAACAAGTTCGTTGATCTGTATAACGAATCATCCACAATGTTTTACCCACGCATTGCTGTGTAATTTAAATATCGATGCACACCATGAATGAAGATGAAGACGAAACTTCCCTCCTCCTTTCCCCACTTTTTCTTTTGCGTGCGAGAACACGCATTCCTTAAATTTCTTATATAAATATATAATCAATTAATATTACTTGTTGACAAACGAAGAATCATCCTTTCAATGCATAAAATCATAAGAGAATATTTTTTAAATTAAAAATTAAAATCAATGGAGAAGACGTTTTTCTTTCTTCTCCAACAAGCTTTATCACTCAGAACCAATCTAATTCTCAAGCAACGTCCAAAACATTGATGATAATTAAGATATGATCCCAAATTTAAATTACATCCAACTTAAGTCTTATTAAAACAGTTTAAAATAGTTTGAACTGACATTTATTTTGATTGGGTAAGAACAATCAAACAGAAAATTTAAAAACCAGGGCTTCGAAAGCCAATTCATTAGATTTATAGAACCTTATTAAATTTGAGCATGAAGATCAAATTAAATAAAGAAATTTTAATTAAAGATTCAATGTAAATTATGACAAACCTTATTAGGGAAATAAGGATGATATTACAATTCTTAACTAGGAAGAATGTGGCAAGATCTTTATTTTATTAAATGTTCTAGATGTATTGCATGATGTAGGAAAGTGGTCAAGCGAATGGAAGACAACAACGGGAGGTGGGATGTAGTGGGGTAGATATTGCACTTTTAGACATTCAGTTCCAATTTCAAGGAAGGAATTGCGAAAAGATTCACTTTTCGAGGGATACTAGTTCTAACTGTTTCAGTCATATCTAAATATGATGGATCTTGATTGCCTTCAAGATTCCAATCAAACAATGCATGAGTTGAGCCAAAACAAGGTTAATGTTCTGAGTGGCAAGGAGAGCCCCGGGACAACCTCTCCTTCCAGCACCAAACGGAAGCATGTTGAAGTCTTGACCATTTCCATTTAGATTTTTTCCCATAAACCTTTCAGGGTTGAATGTCAAGGGATCTTCCCATATAGTTGGATCTCTTCCTATTGCCCATACATTGACCACAAGCCTTGTTTTTTTAGGTATGTGGTAGCCACCAATAGTGCAAGCTTCTCTTGATTCATGGGGTAGCATTAGAGGTCCTGCAGGATATAATCGGAATGTCTCCTTGACCACACATTGCAAGTATTCCATATTTGCCACATCAGAGTCCTTTACCATGTGATGTTTGCCTACTATGGACTGAATTTCTTCTTGCAGCTTCTTGGCTATATGAGGGTTTCTTAGCATCTCACTCATAGCCCATTCTAATGTAATAATTGTTGTCTCAATTCCACCAAGGAACATGTCCTATAACAAATAAATAGTGTGAGTGAGTTGAAGCATAAATGGAATTGAATGGAAGCATAAATAAGGGAGTGGAGCATATAAGAGAGAGAGAGAGAGGGGGGGGGGGACATACGAAAATAGTTGCCTTGATGTGTTCTCTGGTGACCTTGATGCCATTCTCACCCTGGGGCTCTTCCTTCTCAATGTCTAGGAGTACGTCAACCAAGTCCTTGACGTCCTCTTTTCGGTCATCCACTTTTGCATTCCGCTCCACATGTTGGTCTATAATTTTCCCCACCACTCGATCAAAGAAGTCATGAGCCCTTGTCATTCGACGTTTCATGCCTCTGAGCTGGTCAAGCCATTCTCCGTAAGGAATGAAGTCGCCAACATTAAAAGCCCCGACCATACTGGTGACCTCGTTGATCATCATGGTAAGCTCGTCGCCGCTGCCAAGTAAATCGGAATAGGCGCCAGAGTTGGTGCCCGCCAGAATCCCCCACATGATACCAGACACGATGGACGAAATGGCGGCCGTGACGTTGACAGGGAGAGTGCCGTGCATACTCTTATCCCAAATGGAACGCACACCATTGGATACCTCTTCCTCGCGCACGCAGGCGAAGGAACGGACTCGGTTGGCACTGAGCAGTTGCATGACGCTGATTTTGCGCATGTGACGCCAGTACGGTCCGTACGGAGCCAAGCCTGGATCAATCTCCCCGTATGCTACGTATTTTGCCGCGGCCGTTAGCGGTCTGTTTCCGAATGCCAAATCGTGTGTTGTCAAGATCTCCCTTGCCATTTGCGAAGAGGAGACGACGAGGGCGGGAACAGAGCCGAGTCTCATAAACATCAACGCCCCATATTTTTTAGAGAGGTCTGCGAGAGAACGGTGGGGCAGTTCTCCCAGGTGATGGAGATTCCCTATCACAGGCCATGGGAATGGTCCAGGCGGCAATGGCAATCTCTTTGCTTCTCCCTTTCCTCTCTTTAATACCCACCAACACATAATTACTATTAACACCGTCATCAGCAATTGTGCTACTGTAAATGAAAAAGCCATTTCTGCTAGGTATTCAGAGACCGACTTCATTCTGCTGTCTCTCTTTTTGTCTCGTATTTTTATAGTTCAACGACACCGATCCTTTCTCTACAATCAATTTTCCTCTCTCGTTTACGACAAATCGGCATCAGAATAGAATTTTACGCCGACCTACTTAATTCGATTTTTTCCATACACGCAGGATTTTTCTACAGTTCAGTCATATGTACGAAGTTGGCTGACGTCAGTTGTCTAGAAGAGGCAAACGACTACAAACGTGTAAAATCAGACGAGGCAAACGACTACAAACGTGTGAAAGCCGGGTATGTAAATAATACAAACCCGTCTGAATGGGTTTTCCCTCCATCTTTCTTTGACTTTAGTGATTAATTTTAAAATATTAATGTAGAAAGAATATTTTTTAGTTTAAGAAGACCTATATTTTTCAAACGTAGTCTATAATTTTTAGTTTAAATTTGTATAAGATTACAATAGTTTTTTTTAATTGGAAGAAAGTTTTTATTAATATGAAATAAAAAATACATGAAGTAGAACAGGAATACAAAAGATAACAGCAGCATCACATAGAAAAGTTGACACAAAAGATTGCTGATGTTATGACCAACAGAGCAAGCTTCACTAAGAAGATTACGGGACACAATAGTGATATTAGCTGTCCAGCAGAAACAAAGCCTGCTCCAAAGATGATAGAACTATAAGAAGATGCACACAATTTGAACCCAGATCCGTGAATGCAACAGTAAAAAAGGTCCAACAGCAGCCCACAAACAACACTAGATGATCTACTCATTTTCCACATCGAAAGTCCAGCCTATCACGAAAATAGTCACATGCTAGAACATATTTGATGAATATGGAAAGTGGCCAGATGTGAATTTCTAGTAATTTCTTCGATCTGTTTGGCCAAATGGACTTCGTGTTCTGCAAACAAGCCCAAGTGCTTCAATATTTCATTTAGTTGATGCTTGAGCACCATATTGCCCTACAAAGACTTAGTCATACTCTGAATCAGATTAGCAACTTGAAATAAGAGATGAGAAAGGATGTTAGCCAATGCCATGTCCAGTGGAATAAAGCTATTGTTAAACAAGGCAGAGCATCTTGGTTTCCATAAACAAAATAGAATAGTTTGACGGCAAGATTCGATGATGATATGTTGAGAAGTTCTGGTTCCTAATTAAGCTGCTTTCCAATTGCAAATCATGGGAGAAACAGTAGGGACATGTTTGAAGATAGCCTGCCACAGACTTTGAACACGAGCACAAAACCAAAACACATGTTTCATAGACCCTCTACACTTACAAAAAGGACAACAAAGTGGCTGTGAGTATAGAAAGCGAAGATGATCCGCTATAGGCAGCCGGTAATGAAGAAGTTTCCACAACAAAAATTTGGCTTGGGTAGTTGCCTTAGACTTCCAAATCATATTGCTCAGTTTAATCCATTTAGTGTATGAGAAGAAGCATTTCCACTTGATGTTCAATCTTTGGTCATTTTTGAAGATTGGAAGGAGACTGAGATGTACAACTCGCAATGGAAAGTGAATTATGCTATCCAACCATCCTGCCATTGCCAATCTTTGAAGAAATTGCATCTTGTGTTAGTTGGGAATTTAAGCTAGAGCTAGGTAGAGGGACAAGCGACTGAACCACATGGATTTTTTGTAATTGGCTATTAGACAAATTGAACTTAGACATAAAAGATTGATCATTCTTCCAAGTCATATTTGAAAGGTCCCATAAATCCATAATGTCTTGACTCCCTTTTTGAACATCTATTTTCCTCCTAAGTTTTGAAAAGTGGCAAGAGGTTTATCATTTAGTTGAATAACCCTATTCCACTAAATTGAAGAAGGGGGAAAGCTCAAACCATTGCTCAAAGAGTTGTCCTACCAACAAAAGAGAGGTGACACAATTTGCCAAGCTTTCCATATACTTTTTACTTGATCAAAAGCTTAAATTTTGAAATAGGGGACCAAAAGAATTTTGTCTTGCACCAAATAGAAGACCAAGACTTAGTAGAAGTGGATGTAAGAACACAAAAATGGATAATTTCTTTCCAAGGAGCTATCTGTTGCAAAGCTCTAATGATCCATTTAGCCGCAAGGAAAATACCTTGCATGTATGGATCAATGATACCAAGGCCACCACGGTCTTTGGGTTGAACACAATGATTCCATGCAACAACAGGAATCCCTTTTTTCTTGGCCCACTTAGCCCATAAGAAGACTCTAATAATTTTTGTGAGTTGATTGTAGCATGCTTTGGATGGCAACCAACAAGAAGAGATGTATACATGACTGGCTAAGAGAATTTTGTTAGCCACTTGAATTCTGCTAGTTAAGGAGAGAAAATTAAATGTCCAAGCTGACAGTTTATGTTTCAACTTCTCCAGGAGCCATTTCCACATATCATTTAAAGATAATCCAATACCAAAGGGGATATCCAAATATCTAGAGATACAACCATGTTTAGTCCATTTCCATTCCATAGGAATTCACTAGGGGGGTGAGTTAGAGGATGTCATGAAGTATTCTGTTTTGCTCATAGACAGCTCAGACCCCAAGGCAGCACAATAGATCTCTAGAATATTAAGAGTATTGGTAATTTCTTCTATAGAATTATGAAGGAGCAACATACTGTCATTGGTAAAATGAGAATTTAGAGCAACTACATTGCTTGGCAACAAAATCCCTCAAATAATCTTTTGATGATGAGCATGTTGGAGGAGATACGCAAGTGCATTAGTGGTGAGAACATAAAGATATGGTGCCAAAGGACAACCTTGTCGGATGGACCTTTGACGAGGGAATGCTTTAGCTAGAACACGATTGATGATCAAACAAGAATTAGCTTCTTTAAATAGGAATTGAACATGAGCAATCAATCTTTGTTCGAATTCGAGCCACTTAAGCATCTTCACAATGAATTGCTATTTCATTCTATCATATGCTTTATCAAAGTCCAATTTAACTAGAAGAACATCTTGTGCATATTGTTGAGCCCATTCTACTATCTCCCAAGCAAGCACAAGATTATCCAATATAAATCTACCACCTAAAAAGCCAATTTGTTCAGGTCAAACTATCTCTTGTGTGATAGATTTCATTCTTCTTACAAAGGCCTTCGCTATAATTTTATATGTTGTGTAAAGAAGTGTAATAGGATGCCAACCCAAGGTCTTATCAAAGTTTTTACCTTTAGGAATCAATTGAATCAGCCTCTGATTAATATGACGTCCTAGAGAGCCTTTCTCATAAGCCTCCAAGTACATGGCAAATAAATCAAGTCTAGTATATGCCACAATGATTTAAAGAATTTAGTTGGTAACCCATCAATTCCAGAACTTCTTTCATTCTGCATGGCAAGCAAGGCAGCATCAAACTCTTCTATGGTTAGCAATCTATCAAGATACTATCGATGTTCCTTATTGGAACATTGGTTGGAATGCATTTACCTATAGCCTCCTCAGTAAGCTCTTGAAGAGAATCATTTTTAGAATCATCTGCAAAGAGATGTGGAAATAAGAGTAGAAAATTTCTTGAATGCTTTTAGTATTAGAACACAATTGATCATTGTTATTTTTAATTGGTCCTATATACTCCTTTTTATTCTTTAGTTTGTGAATTCAAAGAAAAATTTAGAGCCTTTGTCTCCATTTTTCATCCAATTTAGACGGGCCCTGATCTGGGCACCTCTGCTTTTATATTCCTCTAATTTTTGAAGATTATACTCTGCAACTACCACATTCTTTTGAATATTAAAATCAGATGGAGAGGTAGCCAAGATTTTTTTACTTTTTTTGAGCTAACCTTGAAGAGTGCATTCCGCTCTTTTTCATTTCCAAGAAAGATTATGTCCATAGGAGCGAAGAAAGGTAGTGCAATGAGTAAGGGCATGTTCCCACTAAAGGATCCAACTCTCATTAGCACTAGGGTGTGGCTTCTCATTCCCTATGGCAATTAGAGTTTCAATACAGTTTTGATTCAAGAGGTGAGAGGTATTAAGATTGAAAGGAAGAGAACTGAGCTTGAAATTGATGACAAGAGAATGTATAGGTGGTAAGGAGTGGAAGATGATCTGAGAGGTAAGTAGCAGGATCTAACTGAACTAGAAAACCATCTTTAGCAGGCAACAAGGGAATTGAAGGGGGCAAATAGAAGCAATCAAGATGACTAAGCTTGCAATGGGCTTCTTGGTGATGGTTGGACCAGGAGAACCAATGAGCAACATGAGATTCTTTTGGCTAATCAAAAGGTCAAACACACTAGAGAATTGTGAAAAAGTAACCAAGCATCAAATTCAGAGTGTGATAATTTGGTATTGCTAAACCAACTACGATCTTCCTGATTCTCAACCATGTTGAAGTCACCACCAAGAATCCATTCTGCCATTGGCAAAGCATTACACATCCACTCCCAAAGTTGTGTTCTATCATATGCACTATTTGGAGCATAGATTGAGCAAAATCTAATAGTTCAGCCATATAACAAGCAAGTACACCATGCACAACAAGAGGTAGGGTTAACTCTTGAAGAGATAATATGCTTTACAATCCATAGATTAAGTCCCAATACCACTCCACCCTTCCCATCCTAATGATTAGAATGAATAAATGTGGCATTTTTTCCAAATTGCTTGTAAGGTGAGTTCTAGCCTAATCCCACTGACTTTAACTTCTTGGAGAAAGATAACATTAGGGAGATGTCCATTAACTACTTGGAAAATATGATGACATTGGTTGGGGATTGAGAGGCCCCTCACATTCCAAGACATAATTTTGCAATTCATTGGGAATCGAGGATAATTTCTTCTTCCTCTTACACTAGCACCTGGAACTGATTCACCACATCAATGGATTGAGGGTTGACGGGAACCAATGCCATAGATAAATCACAAGGAGGTGATCTTGAGTGTGAACGGGAGATATTGGCATGCCTTGCATTGACACCAAGAGGAGGTGAAGGGGACCTTCTCCTTACTGCTATGTGATCAGTAGTAGACTTTGATAATTCTTTATGACATTTAATCACACACCACCCATCATTCAGAACCACATCACAAAAGGAGGAATTTTTGGAGGGAGATGGGTTATCAATTGGAGCATTGTGAGGGAGGGAGCTAGGTTGAAACATTCGAGACTCCAAAAATGTAGGTTGTAGAAGGGAGGTGGTAGGTTTAGGATTGGGTGATTGGTAAGGAGGTGGTTGAAACTTACAGGCAATTGATGAAGGAGAAGGATTATTCACATGGAAAGGTGGATTTACAGGAGGATAGAAAGATTTATCAATAGAATCATTAGCTTGGGCAATGGACTATGATCATAAAGAGAGATGATGTTTGCAGACTGGGCAGTCCCTTATGAGGTGCGCATCTTTTCTACAATAGAAATAGACAACACACAGGCTAATCCACAGATAACCCTAGCCCAAAAAGAGTAATATATTTAGGAAGTGGTTGTGACAGGTGAAGTTCTACACATGCACGAGGATGCACTCTTAGGCTAGCAAATTTATTGGCATTACTTTTACACTAGACCACCTGACCAAGCTAAGATGCTATATCTTTGAGGAATGGATGAAAAGCAAGGTTAAGGAATGGGACCTCTACCCACATTGGGTATTTTGACACTGAGGGGCCTTCAGGATGAATCTGAAAGTCCCATGCTTGCATAAAACAAATTTGACCATAAATTATCCATGAATTGTACTAAAGAACAACCTATGCATGCTTAGCTGAACTAAATGTACAATATATGTAACCTTTACAAAGGCCCTTGATAGACTCTAAAATCCATCCCCTATTTTCCTAGTTTGCTTTAGCCCATCTGTAGAACTCCTATTCATTGGGAACACCCCTCAAAAAGAACAAAATAACAGAATGTAGGCAAAGTTCAGTAATGACATCAATAACTTCATCTAGCACATGGAATTTGAGAGTTTTACCTTGGCTTGTGCTTTTCTAGTGGGTTAAATTATTGTCTGTCTATGAAGGAGATATAGTGAAGGGCACAGAAATGTTAGACCTTTCCTTATCTTTGTTGTTCAAGGAGGATGCATCTGAGGCATTACAAGTAGGGTAATTGTGATTTGTGGGCATATTTGTAATGTTCAACATGTCTTTATTACTATCTTTGAAAAGGGTTTCCTCAACGTCCTTTAACTCTGTCAAACGTGCTAGGAGATTGTTTGTTTTGATCTACCACTAAATTTGAACCGATCTGGTAAGCATCACTAAGGATGGCAATATTTGTAGTTTCTATCTTACTCGAGGGTTCCACTTCTTAGGAAGTGGAGTTAGAGGCCTTTTCCCTTGCTTTGCAGTGCATTATCATTGCGGTGGTAGAACAGACAAAAGTAGGAATAATAATCAATAGTTGTTAGAGTTTCAAAAAATTCAACCAGTCTGCTAGTGGTTAGGGTTTCCAAGACGTTCTCTAGTCGTTAGGGTTTCCAATATGTTCTCTCATCGTTCATACTATTTGTTGATATGTAATTTCATTGGCAATCCCACTTAAAGTGTAATGAGCACGCTAATAGGGACTTGGATTTAATGAGGAGCTAGGGGAAATGATTTTTTTTAGGAAAGAAAATTATTTTTTTATTTTTTTGGAAGAAAAATTACATCAAAAAGAAGGAGCTTGAAGGTAGATAGGTGGGTTCATCAAAATGTAATGAAGAGAAAGTGAATAAATCATTTTTTACATTACATTACAAAGGTGTTGGAATGGAAAACATGAACTAACTAAAAACTAGAAAATAATTTACAAGAATGAAATACAAAGTAAAAGAGGGGATATAGAGAGGAACCTAGTAGAAAAAGGGGATGCTCATTGTCCAAGATGCCAATGCAACAAAAGATGGATTTTATGTGTCAAGCCACTTGAGGTAGTTTAAATTATCCTCTCAATTGCTTGTACAAATATTTATTGTTAGTATAAATAGTGGCTTTATCTAACTAGTTAGCTTCTAATCTACATAGTCAAAGTCCTATTCCCACATAGCTTAATATTACTAAGCTTTCTAGAAAGTTGTCTCACCTCATGTGGTGAAGACACATGTCCTCATACATTTGAGACACTTATTGCATGGTTGATTTCCACTTATATTAGCACTTGTTACTTAGCTCACAAGTGCCACATCTTTTGGAGGTTAGTCAGTGGTTGAGTTTGACCTTCCTTCCTCCTCTACCTTGCCTATTTAAGCAAGGCTCTTATGTACATCTTATTCAACTTTTGTCAATATCATTTTAGGCTTATTATGTGCAATCTTTCTTGTGGAAGTATTCTTAGTTTTGCTAGTTGATATTGGCTATCTCCAACATGGTATCAAAGTGATACTAGTAAAACACTTCTTATTTTTTAGCAATTTCCACACCTAGCCATTGCAAGAGTTCATCTTGTAGCCAAATAGAACTCGTTGGTGAGTCCAAAAGGCCCAAAATAGTCAAAGTAACCCTTCGTTTGACAAATTTTAGTAAAGTGAATTGTTTGCCAAAAAAAATTACCCCTAGCCCTAGGGTACTATATAGTCGTATGACCTCCTGTTCCGTATGTGTATGAATTTTTTTATAAAATGTAGACACTTGAAAATGACCATGCACTTACCTTTATTTTCAACACATTTCTAACATCACTACACATCCTAACATGCCTTCTAAATTAATTAAATAATTTTAATTATTTGATTAATTTATCCTTAATTAAACTTTTCTCCATTTATTCACTTTTCGTCTTAAAAAATAAATAAATTTTATTTTATTTATTTTATTATTCCATTTCTTAACAAATTATTCTCTATCATTTAATTAAATAATCCCATTATTTAATTAATTTACTCATCTTCAACCACTTTCCACCTTCAATTAAATGAGTGATCCAAAATTAAATCACTTTTTAATCCTAGCCATCCACATCACATTATACATCTTTTAATCTTAGCCATCCATTCATCATTCAACCCTATATAAAATAAGCCTCTCACATCATTATCAGAACACATCTTTCATATGCAAGTATATACTATCACTTTTATCATCATCATTGCCTTCATTATAGTTGTTTCATACCTAGATTATGTTGGTTTTTGTAGGTACTCCACAATGCATAGTTTATCTATAGAACAAAGTTAATAGAACTAAGGTGCACTGTACTTTGTTCTATCAAAGTGTGAGAATTTGGTTTGAGGTGAAGGTTTTTATTTATTTTCATTATCTTCATTGTATTCCTTGGATCAATTTTTCGTATACATTTTTGGCATGCCTGGTGGGACCCACATCCATTTAATCATCTTTTTTGGAGGAAATTCTATGATATTTTTTGTTGTAGGCACATATACGTGCCGTTGACTGTGGATGCACACCTGTGGTTTCATTTGGCACACCTTCATCTACAGGAGCATGCTTTCATTCTCTGTCGGCATGCTTTTATTTTTTGTTTCAGCATCGATGTTTTGGTTTTACCCTAACTTTTATTTTTGATCCGTACTAGTCATAATTTTTAGTTTTTTCTGTTCAAATTTTGGTTTTTGTAAATTGCTAACCCTTAGATCTGCCTTGTGAACCATCCAATATATGTTTTTGTAGGGTTTTGATTAGGTTTATTTACATGTTTTTAAACACTTCTTCTGGATCCACACCTTTGGCTTCAAACCCACATTTTGTTTTGTGTTTCAGTTTGCAGTTAGGGTTTCATTAGATCTAATAATTAGAACCTTTGGATCACTCATTATCAGTTACTTTTAGGATTTTGTCATATCTAATGCTCTATTTTTGACAGTTTTTTATGTACAGAGCTGAATCCACACTTTTGATCTGTAAACCTGCACTTTTGACTTCTTGTGGAGTGCCTATGACCAGTACATCTGCACTTATGTTAAACCAAATATGTGCCTACGTTCAATTTTCCTACACCTTTGGTCTTTATCGACACACCTTTGGTCTCTATCAACGTGCCTTAGGTCTCTATCGATGCACCTTTGGTTACTGTCAACACACCTTCACAAAAAGGGTAAAAAAAGTATAGTTTTCTAATTTTGTTCATCTCTATTTATGTGCTTTTGACTATTTTTTTGCGCTTTCAGGTAAATTCTAGTTTTGAGCTAACAATTTGGCTTGTTTTGAGACTAACTCTTTTATGTAGCTTGTTTTCTACTTGTCAAAGATCATACTTCAAAACTACTAACAACTTTTGTTGATGCTTTGTTTGTCAAAGATCTTGTTTTTCCATTAATTTAGACATAAAGTAGATTAGTTGGTGAATGAACTCTTGTTTGTCATGTCTTTGAAGGTGAAAAGAACTATTTGGTTTAGATATAATTCATTATTCTCTTGTATTGCAAAGGTATGTGGTAAAAGATAATGGAAAGTTGCATGCAATTTTTTTAATCTTGTGAATAAAATTTAACTAAGAAGAGAAGAACATAGAAATATAGAAATAGAAAGGATTATAGTTGCACAAATTTACTTGGCAGTAAATTACTCATGCCAACAAAACTAGAAAGGATTAAAGTTGTGCAAATTTCCTTGGCAATAAAATTACACATGCCCACAGAAATATAAGGAATTAAAGATGCACACAAACTTCCTTAGATGATGAGGCTTAGAGTCCAAATGCTACTAACCTCTGGGTTTGGCTATGGAGAATTCCTCGAGAAGGGGATACACCACTTCTCAAGAGGAATTCTCCAACTACATTAGGTGTGAGCTCGAGCCATTGTGCACATAAATATTAGGCTTCTGAAATTTTATCAAGTGCAGGAACAAGATGTTGGCGCTTCACCAAGTACAAAACACTTGCACCTTTAAAAAAAATAATTTTCAATGAACTAAATATGCTTTTGCTAAGCAAATATCAATGATGAAGTTATGTTCTTTCTTTTACAATGAATTGTGAAATTACAAATAACTCAAAGCTAACACATAACAAGAATTTGAAAATTGAAAACCTTGTTGGTTAATGAACAGAGAGTTCACCTTAGATTCGAACACTTTCTTGATCAAAAGTGTATAAAATCACCCTGCTACCTTCGTTTTCAAATATCAACAAATGTGGAAAGGTTCATGAAACCCCCAGATGAATGTTACGATGAAATTACTTACCTGTTGTTGTGTCCAATTGTTTTGAGAGTAAATGGGTGAGGTAGAGGTGTCAGGTTCGAAACCACTCTAAAGCTACATTCCAACAATTTTCAGCACATCCTGTGGTCTACCTCCCTTCTAAGGTAACTTGAAGGATCCCCCTTTGAATAGTATTTTTTTTTTTTTTGCATGAATAGAGTTTGTGTCCCTATACCTAAAATTATACCTGATGTAACTTAAACTATATATTGCATGAAGAATAAAAAAGAAAGAACAAATCATCAATTAAATTTAAGCTACAATTATAGAGTAAGAAATAAACTACAATTATAGTGTTTTAATATAGTTTCACCTTTTTCTATGGTGCAATATATTTTTGTTATGGTCATTCAATAAAGTAATATCTATCTTTGTATTTAATTCGTTTTAACTTATAATCTAAAATTTTAATTCGGTTTTCTTTTTTTAAGATCTGATGTTATTTGTTAGGTCTTTGATTTTGCCTTCTTGGCATGCTTTTGCAACCCTACAATTAGTAGGGACATTAGTTGCATTATGTCTCTTGTTAATTATGTTTTCTATTACTTACTCTTTAGTATATTGTAGGTTTGTTTTTACAAGGATGCCAAAATGCTTTAAATTTGATGGTCATTCATGAATTTTATTAAAAAAGTTATTAAGTTTGAAAATAAAACTCATACACAAAGAATTTTGAAACAGCCCACTAATTGTTTTTCAATTTATCCTTTATAGTGCAAAGAAATAAAGAGAAAACCACCATCTATTTTAATAGTTTCCTAATAAATACATTGCCCAAATCAAGGGAAATGAAGCAATAAGAAATTTACAAAGTGATTATAGTTTAAAATAAAAAAATGTAACAATAGTGAATTTTAAAGTTTAACAGTACCAACTATGTTGTAAGACAAGTAGGATTTTATTTATTAGGAAAATGTATTTTATCTTTTGAGAAATTAATTTAATATGATAATTACAATTGATCTAGTTTTACCATTGATCAATTGGTGACATTTGGCCATCATGGGATTACAAAGCATATTTAGTTCATTGAAAATTAAAATCTTTTTTTTAAAAGCTGTAAGTGTTTTGTACTTGGTGAAGTGCCAACATCTTGTTCCTGTACTTTATAGAATTTAATAAGCCCAATATTTTTACTAATCTAACTTGTTTATGATCTATTTAAATTGCATTCTTAATGAGTCAATATCTAGTTAGGAATATTGTTGAACAAATCTTGTGTTTTTCAAACACTCCTTTTATTGCTATTTGTTTTTTAAGGAATTTTTTTTAATTTATAAGATTTCTTCTCTTTGTGCATTCCCAAACAATAATTGTATAGAGATTAAATTGTTCCCAATCTATTTGAGGCACGACGCCAATTGAAATCTAGGTAGTTTTTGAATGAAAATTTTGGAGCAAACCTAATGTTAGCTTTCCATAATTCTTGTTCCATGTTACCATTTTTACGTAGGGCAAGTTAATAGAATAAGGATTTACAATCTGGAATGCTTTGTTTGGAAGTTCTAAAAATATGTTCAACAATCCATTCGGTGAGTCCAATTTTGTGTCAATGTTTGTCATAATTGTTGTATGTAGTCACTCAAACTATTACATAGCTATTTATTACATGACAGTATTTAGTTTAAAAACTATATTTCAAAATTGCAAAGCGTACCATGACAACTGGCACCAATTGAAATTTGAGTAGTTTTTGAATGACATTTGTGAAGCAAACCTAATGTTAGATTTCTATAATTTTGGTTCCATGTTACCATTTTTATGCAGAGCAAGTTAATAGAATAAGGATTTATACAATAGTATGTGGTTGAAAAACCATTTTTCTAAATTGCAAAACATAGCATGGCAGCTGATGCCATATACAATTTCAGGAAGGATGCAGTAGAAAACTAGCTACATAATTATACGCAAGAGAAGCCACTATATTCTAAAAATTGATACTCCCTTACAATGCCTATAAATCACAAATTACACTATCTTCCTCAAACAATACAATGCCAACAAGTCATAAAACACAAAGACTTCTCAAAAAACATTTACTTTACAAATAGCCTAGGATTGGCAAAATCATTGCGCGTGTTCACCTCATGCAATTGCTAGAGTTATAGCGGTAATACCACATAAAATGTAATGGGTACATTGATAGGGATTTAAATTTAATGAAGAGCTAGAGGAAATGATATTTCTCCAAGGAAGTCCAAACCATAGGACAATCTCTAATTATTCATTCTGAGCTACAAGGAGCAAGGGGGGCCGACTTTGAGAATTTTTGGTACATTCTTGTACATTTTGTAAAAATAAATTGATGTTTTTTTCACCAAGCATCTTATGTAGTGGGTTTTAAATATGAAAAAAGATGTTCTATTTAAAAAACACTATAAATATAAAGAAAATATGGTTGATATATATAAGGATTAAGGTGTCATTCACATTGCAAATCCTATGTACATTTTATGTCTCCCTAACACTCTTGGAAGGTGTGTGTGGATGCCTAGGGTGTAATTCAAGAAAATTTTCATATTTAATAATTCTTCTAGGATCTTGATAGTAGTTGTATATGTGTTCATGAGGGACATGGAACACTATAGTGGTTGTTACATTTGACTTTGGACTCACTAAATGCAATTTCCCAATTCTAGGTGCTAGGTCCATTAAGGATTGGAGAATCTTGTCATAACGAATGGGAACCACATGAGTTGTGGTCTCCATCATGGAGCACTACACTTGAGGATATGAGTTGTTTGGGAGTTATGAGTCAAAAATGTCTTTGTGGTTACATATATTATTTGAGGATACATTGATTGTGCCCATACAAAGTCCATGTGAAGTCAATGACTATGTTTACTATTCTTGAAAGATGCTCTCCAAGGTGGGTGTGGGATTTTTACATGGTACCATTGTTTCAGTATCCATTCTTTTAGTGAAACCATTTATGGTTTTGCCTCTCTCCTTGTATTTATATTATGGGTATGAGATACTAGTTTATCATATTATTCACAAAGTACACATGTGCTACCAAAATGCTATCAAAGTTGATGGAAGTATGTTGACATTGTATCATGTTTATTGAAGATTAGTATATACTATGTTCTCTTTCTCAAGTGAATTTTTTTCTCAAAAGGGTTTCTCCACATAAATCCAATGTTGTGTTGCGAGTATCTAGTTTATTGATTTTATTTTTGTTATTGGCTTATGCTTCCACATTTAATCTGTAATGGGTAGTCCACTATAAAGGAATTAATTTCATATTTATACACTTGGGAAAGTTTTATTGCAATAGTTTCACCTTGTTTTTTATAAAATAAAAATCAAATGTATAGATAATTAACGCTCTAATTATTTCTACAATAACATTTCAATTATTTATGTGAATTAGTTTAGTGAAATAGATTTTATTTTAAGTTGCCCACTTTTAAATTTTTTTCTAAAATAATCAATATTCTATATTCTAAAAAATGTAAATAATTAAATGTTCTTCTATATGGTATAACAAAAATGTTGAAAAACATCATGGATTTGGTGAAACTCATTCAAATTGGTAACTTTACTTACTTATTTTATAAATGCATACAAAGCATCTATATGGTGTTTTGACATTCAATTAATGTTTGGGATTTTAAATTCCCCATGTTATTCTGTAGCAAACATGTAACTATGCTTAAAGAGTTGATGCCAAATAAAAACACTCTGTAAAACAAGGCTTTTTTGTGATGATTGTCACTACCCCTAAATAAAAGAGAATTATTGATCGTTGACATGATATATGAAGTAAACTCATGTCTCTTAGCATAAACATTGCAATGAATAACATGATAACATAATCATCGTAGCATGAAATGTAAACTAATCTACATAGTATATCATGCTAAGCATAATCAAATGCTTCCATTTCGAATGAAGGTCCTTTTCATGACCCTTTTTCTCACTTTTTTATTTACAAAAATTTCTCATTCGAAGCTTGGGTTGGACCATCAAACTCAACCATTGAGACATGAAATCATTCATGACCATAGCCCTCAACATAAGCATACAAAAAGTATAATTTTGAATCTATTTAATTTAATTATTATATTTATTTTCTACTTTCTAGTGAACATAGTTTTTTCACTGAACATCAATGTCTTTGTTCCACACAGGTGGAAAAATAGAAAAAAACAAAAAAAATCTAAAAAATATTTATGCACTACATATTGATGTCCTTGATTCATAAAAAAAGGTTTATTTGGGTATATATAGAAAAAGTTATGTATGATGGAATAAAACTATGTCTAAATTATAATTAACATCACATAAAAATTATAATAAATAAAATAGACAACCAAAAATTATGAAAAAATATGTGTGCACTAGAAATTGGTGTTATGAACTATGTTTAAAATATTATAATTTTATCCTTTCTATAAAAAAAAGTTATACATGATGGAATAAATGCCACTTTTTAAAAATACTATTAACTAGAAAAAAAAAACAAGTTATTAAAAGTTACATAAAAATTTTCACAAATTATTTTTAAAAATTTTAATATATATATTTTTTGAATCTACATAGGAAATCTCAAAAATCACTAGTTCATATCACCTTCTAATTCTTAACAATTTAGTTGCTATAGGTGATAAAAAGTGAAAATTTAATTAAAAATGTTGATTTCAATGTCCTACTTTGACCAAAAAGTGAGACACACTATTGTGGGATCACCCCAATGATAATACAAGGTCTCACCAAAAGGTTTGGGAGAAAGGATAATAGCATACCCTAGTGGGCATTACATTGATAAATGTTGTACACATTGCTTGGAGAGAGGTGATTTTCCAACTACATGTAGGAAGGATAAATATGCATATGTAGCGCTTTGCAAGTTTCATGACGTAGAGAGAACTATGCAGTTTGGACTTTGCAAATTGTAAAGTGCAAATGCACTTTGTAACTTGCTAATAAGGAATGTTGTAGGGTTATTAGGTGCAAAGGTAGGTACACTCTTCACATAATGCAAAGAGCAAAGTACAAATTGAAGCTACAACTCTGACCAATTTCAATATGAATTTAGGACTTGAAAACATGGAAACGAACTCCCCAGTAATAGAAATTGAACATCAAGGCACACTACAAGGACTTATCAAAGATAAGATGCACAACATAAACTACAAATTTTTTAGTGGCTCCCACTAAAGGGAATCTCGAACATGTAATCAATGATGGGTAAAAAAGGGAACAAGAGAAATAATGAAGGAATGAAATTTGTAACCTTGAGTGACATGCCTATAGTTCACTTAAAGGAAAGATCATTTGTAGACTCATTAGGGAGTAAGAAGATGATAGGAGCTACCTCTAAAAAATGTTCCTTAGTAGATGGAGGTAAAATCTCAACTATTGGATCAAGATAAGGCTCTACAATAAGATCTATATGGAATACAAAATCTCAATGACTAACATGAAGAGACCATTATCAAGTGTAGGATTATCAAATGTAGGAAGTCGAGAAGATTATGGTCTACCGAAGGAAGGAGTATTCATCCTATTAACTTAGGGGTAGGGGTAAGATTATAATAGGCTGAACAGATGGATGCAGAGGAACATGAAGATTTGATAGTTGATTACTTTTATGTTTTCAACGTTTTATTATTTTTATATTTAATAAAGTATCTAAATGACTTATTAAGGATGCAACTAATGTGAATGCAAATTTACTAAGGGCAAAAGTCCCCTAGGAGTACGACTGTTCGCTTTATGGATGTCAATTACTTTTTTGTCTCGTATTTATAGTTCAACGACTCCTACCCTTTCTCTACAATCATTTTTCCTATCTCGTTTACTGTTTAAACACGACAAATCGGCATCAGAATAGCAAAGGCGCCGCGAATTTTACGCCTAATTCGATTTTTTCCACACACGTATGATTTTTGTACAGTTTTCTCATATGGACGAAATTGACTGACTTCAGTTGGAGACTTGTAAAATCGGAGGAGGCAAAAGAGTACAAACATGTAAAAGCCGGGGAGGTAAATAATACTCCATCTTTATTGGACTTTAGTGATTTATTAATGTAGAAAGGATGATTTTTAAGTTTAAGAAAACCTAAAATTTTCAAGCGTAATTGACCTTTATTTTTAGTTTAAATTTGCGTAAGATTACACATTTTGCCAACATAGTGGCAATCCCACTTAAAGTGTAATGGGTAGACTGATTGAATAAATCAGAAATATTGATCTTTGACATGACATATGAAAATAAATATTTTTTTAGAATTTGAGTTTGACATGATATATGAAAATAAATATTTTTTTAGAATTTGAGTGCAAAGTTTAAAACTTTTGTTGTTTATTTCTTGAACAATACAACTAATTAGTGTGGGGTCTAGAATTGGGTTTCTTAGGGGTGGCATGCCTTATGAGGATTGAACCCTTATTAACATCACACTTCTTTCTCTAATTTCCCATTATTGTGGCCTTATGTATGTTTATTTGCATAGGTAATTTAAACTCGAGGTAGTAGACCATTCCTTAAAAATCTCTCATATTCACAATGCAAGTGGGACAATAATAAAAGAAAAGGGAAAGTTTATAACAATCCACTTTATTGAATTCCTAAAGAGCTACGGATTTAGTTACAAGTCCCTTACTAATTAATGATGTTAAATCTCAAAAGATATCTTTACTAGTGTCTGGTCTTGCTCCATATAAATTTAGAGGGAGTATATTGATTATGAAGAACACTAAATTGGATAATCCATCTTACAAATAAAGTACAACAAAATATTCATCATAGGGTAAGCACCAAATTTATAATCTTCTTTAAAAAATGCATCTACATGTTATAGGAAACCACCAACAACAAGATCAAAACCTCCTATCTCTATTAAGTTCAACAGTACTTCTCTAGTCAAATTTTAGACATCTTTCTTTTGAATCAACCTACTTGTTTGTTGGGTTTGTATCCACTAATTGTTGATGACAAGCCTATTCTTTGGGCATCTTTCCTTAGATACCACACCTTAAATGTATCCAAGATGATGTAAAGCATCATCTACTCCACCAATATCAAAAAGCAGAGGAATTACTTCAAGGCAATCAAGATAGAATACATTCAAAATAAATAAATGGTATGCAACTATATCTTTTTGGAATGAATCACCCAAACATTGCAAGTGACTAGTTTGACAAGAAGATCAATGAGTGTGATCTATTTCAAATCCTAATATAAATTATATTATGTAAATATTTCAAATAATATAATATACAATATATAATATGCTTCTTATGACATGTCACATTAAGGAAAAAACAACATATATTAACATTTTAATAGCCCCCAAAAAACCCCCAACATCCATTTTATTGGTACTTCAAAAAAATTACAATTCCTAGTATATTGTTTATGCTACCATAAATAAATTTAGCAACATTAAATCCTTAGTTTTGTTAACTAGGTCTCGCCAAAATTGCCCCAACATCTTTTTGCATGGCCATTAAAACTTATGTTTAACCAAGATTATCCTATCAAAAATCACCCACACTACATACTCTATCTGAAGATTTACAAGCATTATTTACATGCATAAAAAAATTCTTATACCAATTTTAAGGATTATTTGTAGCAGTAGCAACCTTCTTGAGTGACTTGTTTTTTCCAGCCTCACTAGTTTTGGTGACATTATTGCACTAAGATTTCATAAAAGTACTCCTCTAAAATTAAGGTGAAAAATCAATCAATTACTTTGGAATTTCAGGAGCACTTACCTAGTGATAAAAAGGATGACTTGGAAAAGATTTGACCTTCTTTACCTCCTTCAACTTATTCTCCATTAACATTGGCATAACACCATGCCCAGCTTCTATAGAGACGATAATTTACTCTCTATAAAATCTAAAAGCTTGTTGAATTAAGATTACAACTTTCTAGCTATCCAAAATAATATGAATGAAAGGGGAATATTTGAGGTTGAATAGCAACATATGTGAGCACCGGGTGGTAGGTTCCACACTTACATGTCATGTTTGATCTGGATTGATGCCAGTGAAAAAATATGAACTATCCATAGAGATATAATAAACCCATCATGGATTGTTAGTTTTGAATAGTAAAGGCTACAAAAGTGATTAAATGTATTTTTCATTCTCAAGAGATTTGTTTTTTTCACATTTTTGAAGATGCCGGTCATAAAGTTTACTATTAATATTGTATTACCCACGTTAATCATGGTTAATAATAGCATTAGTTTCATCTGTATCTTGGAGTCATATTCCATATTTTTTTTAGTCTCACAATATATATTTTGGAATCAACCAATAATCCATACTCACAATATTCAATATTTTTTTTGCTTCCTTTGACATAATTCATTCATGATCTATGTGCTTATATTTTGGTCATGATGTCATTCACACTTTTCTCTCTCAATTTGTTTATCAGGCTTATTAGTGCCCATTTTACTTTTTTAGTCTCTGTCGTAGGCAAGGATACTGTTGTTTTCGCTTCTAAGTATTAGTTCTACCTCAGAACATGTGTAAAGGGAAAAATTAGTGTTTTGCCCAAGGTTTTTTATTTTCCTAGAATTTTGGGAGCAAAATATTCAGCAAAGTTGATTTCTGATTTGGCCGGTTGATTTTTGAGCCCATTGGTAACTATTTTTCGTATTTGTAAAATCTTGAAATTTTTTTGCCGATGGATACTATGGAGCCGAATGTTTCGTTTGTTTTTTTTCATGTTCTATAGGTGCTTTCTTGGCTAGACAAGTGTTGATGTAGGAAATTTGGAGTTTTTACCCACACATTTTTTGCAAACATGATTCAAAGAGCTCGATTTTGTGATTGGTCAGTTGTTTTTTAGTCTAATGGTTTTTTTGTTTGCAAGTTTTAAAATGTGAAAAAAAAGGTTGAAGATTGAGTTTTTGTCATATTTTCCCCTTTTCTTCTAGGGCAAATGTGTGTCTAGGTGCTTGAAGATGTAGTGAGGCAAAAATTAGCATGTGTGGATGGCTTAGGGGATGGACGTGTACATTTGTATTTAGTTTATCTATTTTTACCAATGCTATAACACCTAATTTATTGTTAGAATTAGTCCCCATTTGGCTATAAATCACTTTGAGTTTTAAGAGAAATACAATAATGGTTAACATCAGCATAGCTAACAATAAGACTAAGTTTTCATAGGGGTTACATGTTCTAGTGGTGAATGCTAGTCCCACTTTTCTCAAGGTACTTCACACTATGCTCCACAGCTACCTCTATCAAGGTATTCTTGTTCCCACATAATTAATTTTTTCTTGTTTTAATACAATGGGTTGATTTTGCTATTTGTTGTTAAGAGATAAATGGGTTATATATAGGTACTCATCATCTCTACATCTCTTTCCTTCTTGACTCAATTGTTATGAGATATTTATGATCTATGCCATGAGAATGAGTGTAAATGTATTTCTGATGACCTTCAACAATGCAGTAGTAGAAAAAGACTAGTATGTATTCAGACAAACATTGAAGTCTAGTTGAGAAACTTGTGTTTGTAGTGTATAAGTGAAGTGTTTTATGGTTTCTGTATAAATTTGATGCTGAATGCCAATTTTCTTATGAGAATCATAGGGATATAGGGATATGTGTGCTAATCCTGTGGATAGGATGTTAAATAATATGAAATATAAGCTTTCACAACCACCTAATTTTTTGTTGTGTCTTATACTAGAGAGGAAGACCAATGATGTTTATGGTGATTAGATAATTTCTTTGCAAGTTTCTACTATTTTAGTTATAGATTTTTACTTTTAATATGTTGACTGAACTTTATAGCTTTGTTGCTCCTATCTGAAAAGGTCCTTGGAAAAAAAAAGTTCCTTTTAGAGATGGGTATTGTGAATTAGTGCATAGTCCCATCAAATAAAATGAATGACCAGTATTATACAAATGTATCCCTAAAAATAAATGCAAAGGTATGCTTCTCTACCTAAAAATATATGAAAGGAGGTAGTATGTAACCTATGCCAATATAATAAATGATATTTTCAATTATATTGTCTTTTACTTGCACATGATAATATTATATTAATTATTTAATTATTCCATTATTCATTTAGGTTGATGGGATCAACTCTGTTCTATTTGTAGAATATAATTCTTCTATAGCAGAGATATCCTTGCAGACAACAATAATTATTGGTATGGATGTTTCACATGGTTCAGAAGGACATGGTGATACAGCTTCAATTGTAGCCGTAGGTATTTAGGAACATACCATTAAGGCTTACAATTCAAATATGATGCATTTGGTAAAACTGACTGATATGGATGCTTAATTCAATAACTATTAAGGATTTCAATTCAAATATGATGTACTTGGAAGATTAATCTACATTTTTTTTATTATGTTTGTTGGAAGTCATGCGTAATCTTTAGGCTATTAGATATCTTTGTACTCAACTTTGGAATGCTTAATTTAATGTGTCTTTCAAAAATAATTGATTTCAAAAATAATTTTATTGATAGGTCATTTCTTCTAGACAATGGCCTCTGATTTCAAAGTATAGAGCCTTAGTGAGGACCCAATCTTGAAAGTTGAGATGATTAAATCTCTATACAAACCAAGAGCTTCAGAACAAGATGGGAAAATTATTGATGCCAACATGATCAAGTATTTCCCATTTGAGATATTAATCATTTTCATCATTTTATCATCTTAGAAATGTTATTTTTTCTACATTGTTAATCATCTTTGCAATGTTCTTTATTCTACAATGTGATTCGAAAATTACCATTAATAATATCCTTGTCATTTATCTTGTCTTTACAGTGAGTTGCTAATTGATTTTTATAAAAATGCAAACCATCCAGTTTGGAACGGAAGCCACAACAAATGATAATTTTTAGGTATGGGTTATTGCATTTTATTTTTATGGAACAGTCCATTTTTGAGTTGCATGATCAAAGAAGATTTGATTGGGTGAGAAATTTTTACCTTGGTTCATTTTAGCATAGGTTTTGTTAATATATTTTATTTTGATTGGTTCTTCACAATCAAAATATGAAGGACCCCTAATGTTTGAAATGTGGGTACTGATGCAATTGTCTAGGCCTTTTTTATCAAGGCTATAGATTGTAAATAAATTTTATGTTTGAAATGTGGGTACTGATGCAATTGTTTATGCCTTTTTGATGAATGTTATAGAATCTTATGCCATTAAGTCTAAGGAAGTAGAGCCATAGATTAACATTGTTTCATATAAGAAAAGAATAACACACTAATTGTATGTGTCCTGCACAGCTACAACTTTTATAAGATTTTTACAACAAAAATATGTTTTTAATTGTATTCAAATTAATTCACTAATATTTACTATGCATTTGTTCCAATAATGGTTACAACATCATCAAATCTCTTATGCCGTCTATCATATTTTGCTTCTATTGTGTACTTGACATAACTGATATCTTATTTTGTAAATTACACCTTCACTTTTATAAGCTTGTATGCCACATGAAAATGTTATTCAGCTCATACTGCTCAAGGACCCTTGCAGCAACTTTAGGCAGGGATTGTTGTTGTAGCACAACCCTTGTTTATTTCTTGTTAATTACAGTTCATTGAATTTCCATTTTCAATCTTAACGACTCACCATTGTTAGAGTGTACACCTTCAATTTTGTGTACCACATTTAGCTTATAGTTTTCAACTCTCCCAAATTCCCAAATGCCCCTTGTTACTTTTTTCTTTTCTTTTAATTATAATGAACATATTTACTAACAATCACACTTAATGTGCAATGGGTACACTCATAGCTAGATGGAATGAGTGTAATTTTTGATTTACTTGAAAATCACAATGAAATTTAGATATTATTTTTTGTGGCAATAGAAGTCATTGAACATAGTGTGTAGTGTGATGGGGGAATACACTGCTAATAAAATGTCTAATAATATAACATTGATATTACGTGTAGACAATCCTCCCCCTTCCTCCTAAGGGAGAGATATGTACTATCTTGTATATGGACATATCACTTGTAGCTAAAGCTCAAGGAGGTATGTAGATCTACATAATGCCACACCTATGTAACATTGTAGCAACAGTGAAATCATAATTATAAATATATTTGATGTCAATTAATGTTCTTTTGAGTGTTATACCATGGGACTTATGGATTATTAAAGTCCACATCATTATGAGTAGGAGTTGGTGATGACTACCATGAGTAAACAAAACAATTGGCAATTTTTTTGACAAATCAATAGCAACATGAAGCAAAGGATTTGATAGATTGGACACATTACCTAGGTTGATATGGATGCCTAGATTTTTTGCATCATATTAAACCCACATAACAACATTAAATTCATTCTTCAACACAATGTTGCAATTGTTGACAAAAGACTAACTGACATACATTATTGAATCTAAATTATCCAATGTGATTATCATCTAGGTCATCTTTAGCACTAATACTTTTCCATACCTATATATTAAATCATGATATAAAAGTAATATACATGATATACAATATATTTAATACAAAGTTACAATTTTCTAATAATATACATGATCTAAAATTAGTGGCAATAATATTTTTTTATTAAATATTTCAAATTATATTAATTTACCAAAAAAAAGATTAATTTTTTATTAGATATTTTAGGGGTTTATAATTGATAATAATGATTATTTTTAATATCTTTTAAATTAAGTTGATTTTAAGAATTTAATAAAAAGAATGGGGGAATTTTTGTATTCTTTTCAATTTAGGTACCCTTTATATTTATATGAATTTTTAGATTGAAAATAAAAATTTCAAGTTACAAAGAGAGGGAAACAAGCCTACATGGACTTGATCATGAACATCATATAACTATAGGGTGGTGAATGTATCTATAGGTAATTATAAATTTGGTAATGGCAAGGTGGAGCATGAAGGGCTTGAAGATCCAAAAATAATATGATTAGGTCAATGAAATATCATGGCAAGAAGAATAAATCATAATGAGGCTAATATTGGTATGGATAAAGAAGGTGTCCCCTTCATGAGCTAGATCAGCTTGACGCAAATGA
This sequence comes from Cunninghamia lanceolata, assembly GCA_027924645.1. Classification (NCBI taxonomy): domain Eukaryota; kingdom Viridiplantae; phylum Streptophyta; class Pinopsida; order Cupressales; family Cupressaceae; genus Cunninghamia; species Cunninghamia lanceolata. Next base: position 4,885,310 of record BSBN01001229.1, read on the forward strand.
TCGACAGTACAGGGCTTCAAAGACACATGCAAGATGATTGAAACAATCTCAGCCATCACATTTTCACCATTGTCATTCTCATTTTCATTCAACATTTTACTTTTTCCATTCTACTTTTTGTATTTCTAGCAGAGGCGGAAGCAAAAAGATCATGACGGCTCTGTTTATTTTTGCAGGGAGAGAAATTCAAGGCCCATTAGAAGTTGCAGTCTTCCTTGATCTAACCAGGAGCAACCAACCACATAAGAATTTGTAATATGAGCTAGAAAAATGTGATTTTGATCGATATTTTATAAATGTATTATATTGGCCTATATAGCCTTACATTTCCAATAAATAAACTACTCTAACTTGTTATAGGAATAAATTCCCAAACCTAACTATAAATTATTATGTGCCTAAGTAAACTTAAGCAAGTAAATAAGTAAAATCCTATTGACTCTAACACCCCCCATTAAGTGCAACTTAGGGAGAAGAATTATTATGCAAGACTAATATGTAGAATGCAATATATGGGTCTTGGAAATTAGGGCATGTTAGGTACCCATGCACAACTAATCATGCATCTAAATCTCTTGCAAATGCAAAAAAGGAGGAAACCTTGTGGGACAAAACTCATTTCCAAAAAGAGATTATGCAAGTGATAGATCATGTGATGTATGGAGGTCTCCACAGAACTACATCCACTACAAGAATACAATACAATCACCTCTCCAATAAAGGGAAAGATAGAGACAACATTGCCCCCCCATAATGAAGTATCCTCAAAACCACTAAAGTATTTTTAAAGCCAAAAGAGAATCCAATGACGACAAACAACATGTCTCCCCTTGGGAAGAAAAAAATCCACTGGTGCATGTAGAAGAAACTCCATATCCATGATGAAATGAGAAGGAAGAAGTCTCACAAATCAAATGTCGAAAGAAACGTCAAGTGCCTCCAAAAGTGTTTCATCAAGACTAGGAAGATCCTCAATCAAAGAAGAAACAATGGATAAAGAAGACTCAAGAACATCCTCCAATGTAAAATTTGCAAAGAGAAGTGATACCTCCTCAAGCATGTACTCTATATATGAAGTAGTAGAATGAGAAGCCAAGTTAGATAGGCCTGAAATAAAACCATCCTAGAACCAAAAATTTGAAAAACTAATGAAGTCCTACTGTGTCGAAGTCCTGGAATCCATGTCAACTATATACTCTGATATAGCAGGTAATGAGGGAATCATGATTAGATCCACAAACCCATTTGATGGAACTGAATTGTTCCGCACACTAGATGGAGGAGTCAAAGGAACATAAGGATCATCATCATCATCATCAATGAAGTGATCAAATGTAAATACCTTGGACTAATGATCAGCCCTAGGACCCACTGCAAACATCTCTCCTATAGAATGACAAATGAACATTGAATCTAAAGTAAACTTAATTGTGTTGCCTACCTGTGTAATCTGATACACTAAAAGTAAATTATGGGCAATCTTAGAAATGCAATGAACATTAGCCACCAAACCATTGAACCCAAATCAAAATTACCTATTGCAGTAACATGAATGACCTAATTATTTGCAATCAAGAGTTTATCATAATATGGCTCTCTAAGAGTACCTGCAACCATAAGATCAGGTGAATGAGTAATATGAACTGAAGCTCCTGGATCAATAATCCATCTGACATCTCTAGGTGCATGAGTAGTAATCAATGCATGACCCTTTCCTTTGTAACTAGGGGTAGTATCCTCATGTTTGGTAGAAGGAGAAGAAGATGAACTAGATGAAGAAGGAATGACAATATAATGTTCCTTGAGTAATTGTTTCAACTCATGAATTTCCTTCTTGTAGCAATTTTGTCCCCTATGCCCACCTTTCTTACAAAAGGTACATTTGGGTCTCTCCTTCTTAGGATTAACCTCTTTAGAAGAGGTGGTGGAAGTCTCACTAGATTTTGTCTTGGGCTTGTTCTTTTTCTTCCCTTTCCCTTTGGGTGAAGTGGTAACCAATGCATGAGACTCAGTAACATCATTTTGATGAAGTTTTAATTGTTCCCTAGTCAACCTCTCACAAAATATCTCAAAAGATGGCATAACAAATTTTTCACCCAACCCATCCTTAGTGGAATAAAAGGAAGTGGAAAAATATGAAAAGACACCCATCAATTTAGACAAAATCAAGAATATGCATTCCTTATTAGTTTTCTCTTTCCCAAAACCCATCAATTGAGAATGTAAAGACTTGAATTTAATCAAATAATCCTCAATAGAAGGAAATGTATCAATAGAAAGAGAAGCAATTTCTACTTCTAACTATATAGCTCTAATATCACTAACTGAACCAAAGAGATCCTTAAGCTTATTCCATACCTCTTGTGGTGTATTGTACCCCACAATGTGGAAGAATAAGGAATTTGAAATATGGAATCCAATCAATCCCATCACCTCATCGCACTTATTTGGTTGTTCTTCATTCAAGGTAGACCATAATCCCTTTGACCAAAGTAATCATTACATTCTCACCTTCCATGTATGATAATTATGAGGAGTAAGAACCTCAAATCCTGGTTTAGCCATGTGAGGCACCAAGTTACGAGCTCAAGAGTCCAAAGCAAGTGTTGACTTCAAGCTGCAATAAAGACTAATAAATAATGAAAATCAGGTGGATTGACCTGCACCACTGCAAGGTTGGCAAAATCAACTTTCCAACACGATCAAGTGGCGGGTGGCCCTCACCACATAGGTGAAAAGTCACTACTCCAAGCGCCAAGTCCCCATGTGTGGGCGTGGATGGAGTTCTTCCTGCAACGTGAGCATTTGGAGAGCGCTCACACTTATAACATGAGCGTTTGGCTATATGAAGCCCAAATAACACCACTGCCTAGCAAATGTGGGACTAAAGTCCCTTATACCATGCCCAAAATGAGCCACAGACAGGCCCACTAAGTTTGCTTTGTGCAAAACAAACCCTAAAATGATAGAATTTATTGCTTGAAACTTTAGAATGTATTATTTTTTTACCATATTTATATATATGAATCTACCAATGAAGAGCTATGTGCAGGTGTATGTGGTTATTAATGGAGTGAAACCTATGAGATAATGCTTGTGCAACCCCTGAAGTTTGAAAGACTACCAAACACACCAATATGAGTCGCCACTAATTGGACCCACCAAGCAAGCAATGCTGATCAAAGAGAACAATGCCAAATATGGATGAAATCTGCCATAGGAAACCAACTCACCTCTAGTTGATGCAGATATAGACGTTGGCCATAATAGGCGAAATAGAAATTAAAAAAAAATCTCAAACACCCAAAAAAGTCATTGCCTCTCTGATTGAATGAAGTCACAAACAATGAATATGCTAGCCACCAATTCTTTGATATGGGCATGATACTCCTTGGTTAAGGCTCTGATACAATGTAGGGAGAGAAATCAAAGGCTCATTAGAAGCTACAGTCTTCCTTCATATAACTAGGAGCAATCAACCACAAAAGAATTTGTAATATGAGCCAGAAAAATGTGATTTTGATTGATATTTTACAAATGTACCATATTGGCTTATATAGCCTTACATTTCCCGTAAATAAACTACTCCAACTTGTTATAGGAATAACTTCCCAAACCTAACTATAAATTATTATGTGCCTAAGTAAACTTAAGCAAGTAAATAAGTAAAATCCTATTTACTCTAACAATTTTCATCCATGAAAATGAGCAAACAACATGATTTACATCAATCAAAGCATATGGGAAATAAATTTATTTTATTTTTCAAACCCCACATATATTGGTCTACTAACTATACTAAGTGTACATTTATTTATATTTTTAGTGTCTAAGTATAAAATTATTACTACTTATAATAATATGTTTTTTATTGGAAAAAATAGTTGTAGCAAATAATAATATGGTTTAGCTTGTATGAGATTGAATTTTCACTTATACATCTTTGTATGCAATTATATTATTAATTATTTAAATGTTCACTTGTTCTACTGTTATGTTAAAATTTGCATATTCATATCTTTTTCCTTAAAGTAAACATAATGGTCATATTCTACTTTATTAGAGTTAGGCATGTATATGAAAAATTAGAAGTATACTTTTTATGATATTATTATAGTATAAATAATAATATGATATTACATACCAATATAATATTAATAATATATAATATAGCTAGCTAGGGTAGTATTGTTGACTATACAGCGGGTAAGTAGATTTCCATTCAATAGTTCACATTGACATGCAATATGTTGTAAGTATTTCTTGAATTCTATGTTATCATAAAATCTAGTCTTTACATCCCCATTAACAATGGGGAAGAGGAATATTCACTTTGATGACAAATCTTGGGGTAGTTGTTTAAATTTCTTTATTTATTTGTTTGTTTGGATTGTTGTTTTCATTAATAATAATAATAATTAAATTAAATTAAAAAATGTAATAACATTAATTTAAGAGAAAAAATAAAATAAAATAAAAGGTTTATTAGCTTCTTTATTCTAATAATATGGTTTATTATAGCATAAATAATAATATATAGTAAATTAATATATGAGTTTATTATGGTGAAATTTACTTGGAATAATGTATAATTGTAGAGGATAAAAGTGTATACCATTTTTTTTTAATGTATTTCATATAGATGTTGTAAATGTATGGTCTTAACACTCAATTTATTTCTTTTTTTATTCATATATGTTCAATATATTAGGACAAAATCCATTTCTTATGGTTTATATCTTGTTAAACTAGGTTGAGCAAAGATGGATATATGCATTTGAAAGAAGAAGAAACTAATGTATTATAGATAAAGGTGAGGGAGTCTAGATTCTAAATTAGTCCAAGAGATGGATCCATAGAAATAGTTAACATGCCAAATCTACCTTGTATGCCTTGATAATAACTAATCTTGGAGAAGGCACATTTTACGTAAGTATAGGAATTTATATTTTTATTATTATATACATTATTAAATACTTATTAAATTTATATATAATATATAACAATAAATATAATTATAATATAGATTTTATATATAAAATAAATTTATAATTTAATAATAAATATAAATTTAGAATATGCAATATATTAATATAAATATACAATTTTGAGAGAAAGAGAGAGAGAGAGAGAGAGGCCATCTTCACAATGTAAGATGATTAAATTCATATCTAAAGAATCAAGTCTTGCAAAACTTTGAAGAGGTGTTGTTTTGCATATCTTAAATTGTTGGAACATGATTTTTCTTATTTTGATGAATTAGTATCTTATATACTATTTTATATAAAGAATTATATTACACCATATCCACATAAAAAATGTGGGTGGAATAACATCACACTACAAAGTTTATGCAAGGCCAAGACTTAAATGATTATATCAAAAGAGACAAAATTGCAAGCGGTTAAAGCACTAAGCAATAAGAGACATGTAGATCCAACAAGAGGTGAAGGTAGGCCCTAGCCATCAAGCTTTGCCCAACCATTAGGAAGGTCTTGGTATTTGGAATTGACTCCCAACCCATAATGGCACCTTCTTCATTAACATGTTCTCCATATAGTGACTAGATTTCATTCTTGGTGGGGAAACTGTCAAAGCTAGGTGAGAAAAAAAGTTGTCCGACCAACTAGGAGCACTCTTCTCATGGGGTTGAGAGGAGATAGAAGTTGCATAGGAATGTTGAGACCAACATGACCATTATGACCCCATGCTCTATGCTGAAGTGGTTGAGTTGAATGGGGATCATACTCATCCCTCTATGGATTGTTGTTTCAATCAAGCCTATGGGGAGATCCTAGAGGATATGTGCAAGACTTGAAAGGAAGAAGGGCATAAATATGAAGAACCAATCATCTTGAAAGAGAATTGCAATCCATTAGAGATGATCTAAAGAAGGTGATTAATTTAAGTGGGAATAGCATAAAAAATTACATTGCAAGCATTCACATGCTTAAATTAAGAATAAAAAATAAAGGGATCCCAATGGAAGTTGGTCCTAGCAATAGAACTCATAACCAAACAAAGGAGTTTATGGTAGACCACTTAATTTCTCCAAGAAGAATGGGAAGTTGTTGTGGTTCTCAAGTCTATGTCTTCTTCCCATTAGGTTTCCTCCCATGTGCCTTTGGTTTTGTCTAGCTATAGGTTCTTTGTTATCTTTTAGCTTTGTTGCAACATCTCTCTCTCTCTCTCTCTCTCTCTCTCTCTCTCTCTCTCTCAATAGAGCTTGCTATCGACAAATGCATTGGTCAAGAATGTGGAGGCAGGTCGAATGAAACAGTTTGTGCAAAGAGTCGACAAATTTAGAGATCGAAAATTTTGGTAAACAGTCGGCACACAACATCTCTGTTGTTTACGGTGGGCATTGAAATCCATTAAGATTATGCAAATTAATTCACAATACTCGAGAGAATAAAAAATGAAATGGACCATACGGATACAAGACAATCATCATTCACTTAAAGACATAACAATTATACTTCCACGAGTCTTCAACGAACCAATTGCACACCAAGATGTGATTGCTGGTATAATTACATATCAACAAAACAAATGGTGTAATCTTATGCAAATTTAGACTAAAAAATTAGGTCAAATATGCCTTAAAAATAAAGGTCTTCTTGAACCAAAAAAAAAATCTTCCTCTCTACATTAGTATTTTGAAATTAATCACTAGAGTCAAATAAAGATGGAGAAAAAGCCTATCGAGATGGGTTTGTATCATTTGCCTCCACGGGTTTTACACGTTTGTATTCATTTGGCTCCTCTAATTTAACACATTTTCATTTATAGGTCAAAGTGAACTGTAGAAAAATCATGCGTGTATGGAAAAAATCGAAGTAAGTAGGTCGGCGTAAAATTTGTGGCGCATTCGCTGTTCAGATGCCGATTTGTCGCAAACGAGAGAGGAAAATTGATTGTGGAGAAGGGTAGGTGTGGTTGAAATATAAATACGAGACAAAACGAGAGGCAGCAGAATGAAGTCGATCTCTGAATACCTAGCAGAAATGGGTTTTTCATTTACAGTAGCACAATTGCTGATGACGGTGTTGATAGTAATTATGTCTTGGTGGGTATTAAGGAGAGGAAAGGGAGAAGCAAAGAGATTTGCATTGCCGCCCGGGCCATTTCCATGGCCTGTGATAGGGAATCTCCATCACCTGGGAGACCTGCCCCACCGTTCTCTGGCAGAGCTCTCTAAGAAATACGGGGCGTTGATGTTTATGAGACTCGGCTCTGTTCCCGCCCTCGTCGTCTCCTCTTCGCAAATGGCAAGGGAGATCTTGACAACACACGATTTGGCATTCGGAAACAGACCACTAACGGCCGCTGCAAAATACGTAGCATACGGGGAGATTGATCCAGGCTTGGCTCCGTACGGACCGTACTGGCGTCACATGCGCAAAATCAGCGTCATGCAACTGCTCAGTGCCAACCGAGTCCGTTCCTTCGCCTGCGTGCGCGAGGAAGAGGTGTCGAATGGTGTGCGTTCCATTTGGGATAAGAGTATGCACGGCACTCTCCCTGTCAACGTCACGGCCGCCATTTCGTCCATCGTGTCTGGTATCATGTGGGGGATTCTGGCGGGCACCAACTCTGGCGCCTATTCGGATTTACTTGGCAGCGGCGACGAGCTTACCATGATGATCAACGAGGTCACTAGTATGGTCGGGGCTTTTAATGTTGGCGACTTCATTCCTTACGGAGAATGGCTTGACCAGCTCAGAGGCATGAAGCGTCGAATGACAAGGGCTCATGACTTCTTTGATCGAGTGGTGGGGAAAATTATAGACCAGCATGAGGAGCGGAAGGCAAAAGTGGATGACCGAAAAGAGGACGTCAAGGACTTGGTTGACGTACTCCTAGACATTGAGAAGGAAGAGCCCCAGGGTGAGAATGGCATCAAGGTCACCAGAGAACACATCAAGGCAACTATTTTCGTATGTCCCCTCTCTCTCTCTATCTTATATGCTCCACTCCCTTATTTATGTTTCCATTCAGTTCCATTTATGCTTCAACTCACTCACACTACTCTACTTATTACTTATAGGACATGTTCCTGGGTGGAATTGAGACAACAATCATTACGTTAGAATGGGCTATGAGTGAGATGCTAAGAAACCCTCATATAGCCAAGAAGCTGCAAGAAGAAATTCAGTCCATAGTAGGCAAACATCACATGGTAAAGGACTCTGATGTGGCAAATATGGAATACTTGCAATGTGTGGTCAAGGAGACATTTCGATTATATCCTGCAGGACCTCTAATGCTACCCCATGAATCTAGAGAAGCTTGCATAGTTGGTGGCTACCACATACCTAACAAAACAAGGCTTGTGGTCAATGTATGGGCGATAGGAAGAGATCCAACTATATGGGAAGATCCCTTAACATTCAACCCTGAGAGGTTTATGGGAAAAAATCTAAATGGAAACGGTCGAGACTTCAACATGCTCCCATTTGGTGCTGGAAGGAGAGGTTGTCCCGGGGCTCTCCTTGCCACTCAAAACATTAACCTTGTTCTGGCTCAACTCATGCATTGTTTTGATTGGAATCTTGAAGGCAATCAAGATCCATCACATTTAGATATGGCTGAAACATTTAGAACCAGTATCCCTCGAAAAGTGAATCTTTTCGCAATTCCCACCTTGAAATTGGAATTGAATCTCTAAAAGTACAATATCTACCCCACTACATCCCACCTACCATTGTTGTCTTCCATTTGCTTGACCACTTTCCTACATCATGCAATACATCTAGAGAGCATTTATTAAAAATAAAGATCTTGCCACATTCTTCCTAGTCAAGAATAGTAATATCATCCTTATTTCCATAATAAGGTTTGTCATAATTTACATTGAATCTTTAATTAAAATTTCTTTATTTAGTTTGATCTTCATGCTCAAATTCAATAAGGTTCTCTAAATCTAATGAATTGGCTTTTGAAGCCATGGTTTTTTAATATTCTATTTGATTGTCCTTACCCAATCAAAATAAACGTTGGTTCAAGCTAATTTAAACTTCTTCAATAAGACTTAGGTTGGATGTAATGTAAATTTGGGATCATATCTTAATTAGCATGAATGCTTTAGATGTGGCTTACAAGAAGATTTTTTTATCATCCTTTGTACTTTGTCATCCTATAATTACTCATTGCTTCTAAAATTAATCCATTAAAAAATTAATCTTCATGAATAGATTATCATATTATAAGCAATTATATATTCTAATTCTTAAAGAGTTACAATTATATTCAATTAAATCTATAAGGTTTTATTCCATTATCTCCTAGTGATATAAATAAGATTTAATTAATTTATCTTTTAACAATTAATTACTTGAGGGGAAGCAGCCAATCCTCACTATATCTTCTTAACAATTATTTCATGTAGGAAATTTATCACATATGATTGAGTTGAACTTGGAAGGATTTTTATTTTCATTTTAACTATGATCGAGTTGATTTTCATACTTCTACTAAAGAAAATATTCCCAATAGGAAAAGAGAATAGTATATGAGGTATAATTAGTAGTAGTTGATCTCGTATAATAGTATTTTTAGTTTTTTACAATTGTATATGTAAATAGTGATAAGAGAACTAAAAAACATAATGGTAGAAGGAATTTTGTATTACTAGTGAAATTGAAGGAAAATAGGTAAATCATATATGTTAAGCAAAAAGACAAAAATGAAACAATAAGTTAAATATTGTTTTTTCTAATGTCAATTGTAACTTATTAATGCCAAACTATATGAGAGTAAATCTTCTCATTAAAAGTCATCTTAGAAAATAAATTAACATTTTATTTTCCCAATGACTTTCAAAATCTAAAAGTCTTTTATTTCAATACTCCTTGATTTTAGTAAACACACTTTAGTTCAATACTCATTGATTTTAGTAAACACGCTTTTAGTCATATCCTTGGATTGAAATTTGAGTCAATAAAGTAGTATACTTAGGCCTAACAAAAGACTTAAAGGAATACCACATTTTAATTAAAGAGATAAAAATCCTTCTTTATCGAACTTAGTTGCCCACCTCTATAGGTGTTGCACTAGGATGTAGGACATGATACTAGCTTCAATTTGTAGTTTTCTAATTGAATTTTGTGAAGAGTGCACCTACCTTTACAACCAATAACCTTACAACTTTCCTTTCAGCAATTTGTAGAGTGCATTTGCACTTTGTAAAGTGCAAACTACATAGTGCTCTGTAAATCATGAAACTTGTAAAGCCCTACATATGCATATTTATCCTTCCTTCATATAGTTGGAAAATCACCTCTCTAGGCAATGCATATAGCATTTACTAGTGTAATGTCCACTAGTGTATACTATTATTCTTTGTACCAATCTTTTTGGTGAGACCTTGTATTACCCTTGAAGTGATCTAATTGTGTATACCTTGGGTACTTATGTTGTGTCTTATCACTTTATGTAGTGTTTTGGATTACCATAAATACATATGTTATCAATGATGTTTTATTTTGGCATCTATTTTCTAACTATGTATTGCAAGATGTGTATGCCATGATGTCATATTCTTAAGTTCATGTATTTGGATTTGTATATTATGGAATAGGTATGCCTGATGTTTCATTGAGTGTATAGGTACAAGTTTTAGTCCCAATGGTGGTTAATTGGATATTGTTCATTTTAAGTTAAAAATATGTGTTAACCTCTATCTCACTCAATTTGACTGCAAGATGAGTCTTGTGAATCCATGTATAAACTTGCATCCAAATTGGTGGCGATTTAAGAATCTACGTGTTATACAGAATCGTACAGTGAGTGAGTCATTTGCGTGTGGTTGTTTTGTCTTCTTTTATTACACCTTTATTTATTTTAAAATATGTGTCATGTTTGTGAAATATTTAATGCTTTGAGTTAAAAAGGTTAATATTTTCATCTTAGTGGAAAAATGGTTGTTACGTATTTTATTTCTAGTGAAAGAAAAATTGAAGTGTATTTTTGTTCTTTAGAAATAAAATATTAGCTCATGGGAAATAGTATTTCTATAGTTGTGAATTTAATTTAATTTAAATTTGGTTCAATATCCTTTAGCTATTGAAAAACTATCAACTTTGAATGATATTATGTTGTATTGCCTTATTAGATTATTGCATGGAAAAATATTAATTTCTAAGCTAAGTGTAATTCATTAGATTTATTTAATAGTTGGTACAAAAGTAATTTATTTAATGTTTAAAATGAACTATGAATATAATGTTAAATGAAATATTTAATTTATTAAAATCTTCCATATTTCTCAAAAAGGAAATTCAAGAAAATTATAAAATGAAGATAAGAGGTTTATTTTCACTTCACTAGTTAATTTTTAGTTTTGGCTTGTTTAATTTTGGCTTGAAACTCTCTCTTTCTTCCTATGAGTTTTCCTATGAAAGAAAACTCATATAAATTACTACACTTTGATTTGGATTGTGCTTGGGAGTGAATTGGCTTGACAATTAGAATTAGATTGGTTATGAGTAATAAAACTTGTTGAAGGTGTAGACTCAAGAAATTAAAACCCTCTACTCCTTTGATTTTAAACTTTAATTTGAAAAGTATTCTCTTGTGATTGTATGCATTGAAAGGATGTTTCTCTTGTGATTTTATCAAGAAGTAATATTAATTGATTTTATATTTGTTTAACAAATTTAAGTGATGCGTGTTCTATCCGGCAAAAGAAAAAGTGGGGGAAGGATAGCTCTGTTTCACGAAGTGCATCGATATTTAAATTACACAGCAGTGCGTGGGTAAAACGTTGTGGTAGAAAAGAGAATGGAATGTTTCCTTGTACATATCAAGGAGTTTTTTTCGGGACGACTTGACTGATTTTGTGTGGTGTGCAGTGTTTTAGCTTTTAATCGGTGCGAGGGGAAGACGTCGTGGTAGGAGTGGGCTGTGACAGCTTCAAATGATGGAAGTGGAATTCAGAAGATCAACTCACTTGTCTTTTTCAAGCACGACTTTGTTTCAGAGCTTGGCAAATGATGGAAGTGGAATTTGAACGGTTATGTTAATGTGTAAAACAAATTATCAACATCACCAATTCGAAGAATTCGTGCCAAATGCAGACGCATTACAGCGAAGGTGTTGAAATATCAAATCTCGATTCAATGATATGAAAAATCCTTCAATCACGATTCACACCCACATTTAGATTGAATTGAAATTTGGTAATACTTGGCTTTCAAGGGGTGGAAGAAAGTTGTGGAAAATGTGAGCAACGGATGGCTTTCTTGAAAGCTGGTTATCGGACTACATCCTTCTTCACATGCTAAAGTTTCTTTTATGTGTACATACATACATATATACCCGCATATATTCAAACCTGTATAAGGGAGAGGCGCCAGTAGCCGCCCACCCTAACTTCGTGCACATCAAGCACATAGCTAGACATATCAAATTTCGACGATTTTTTTTGGGTTTTTCCGTATGTAATTGAAGAGCTTTAAGCTATTCTTTCAGCTTCTGGGCACTTATACATTTCCCTGTAGGACGCATTATGTGCACATGGGTCGAAAAATGGTCATTTCAACATGTCGCCCCATACATCTGCACCGATGTGCCGGTAACCACTTGCCATCACTTTTGTACACTTGTTTTAATTTCATTGGTTAATTTACAAATGCATTGGTGCATTTGTAAACATGTATTGGTGCATTTGTGAACATGTACAAATGTTGTGAACATGTATTGGTGCATTTGTGTTAATTTATTTGGTTGGTATTTTACATGTATTGGTTCTTTTTAAAAATTTAATTGGAGGGTCAAGTGATTAAAAACATAGCGGTTATTTGGGCATGGGCGGCAACTGGCCCCTCTCCCTTATAAGTCAAATGTTCTGCAAATTTCAAAATATTTAAAAATAATAAAATAATAAAAAAATTAAAATTCAATTTCATGGACAATGTGTAGTTATGAATTTATTTTTATATGATTTTAAGCTGATATGTATTTGGCTACTAAATTGTATTAAAGAAATTTTCAGTTTGTAAATGTATATAATTCATGTACGTTTAAAATATACTTATTTAAGAATTTCTCTTTAATAGTAGAGCAAACTTTTGGAAATGGTTAAAAAATAGTTTCATTTACTTTATTCTATTTAAGAAGAAAAATCTAACTTTATTTTTATAATGAATCTGGAGGGCATTGCCACTAGATACTTAGATTTTATGTTTATACATTTGATACTAATTTCATTTCCAAGTTGTGTGGCTTGTCGCTAGCAAATATATGGTTGTATAATAAAATTTTCATATGGTTTGGCACCATATGCTCTCATCCTACCTTTTGAGGGATCTCGATGACCAAAAAGTGCCTGAACTAGAATTTTGGTTAAAGAAAAAAAATTAAATCTTATTTATCAAATTTTATGGCTTTAACAAAGATATCTTTTGTAACACAATTCTGCTTATTAGATTTAATTCATTGTATGCTTGATAGATATTTTGTTCATTGAGTTTAGGTATTTTTAAATATGATTTAAACACTTTAAAATTTTCTTTACAATAATTTTCTTCCTTCTTATTTCTATTAAATGGAAATTTCAATTATAAACTCTAAAGAAAATAAATTTTGTTGAACTTTTATTAGATGATTGTGTAAATATATGCGTAAAATAAAAAATTGGGCATGACATTTGGTATTAGAGCACCAAATTTCCAGCACTGCAAACTCTAGGAAAAACAAAATGAAATTGTTTAATTAATTTTGGTGTTCAAACTTTGTAGAATGCCACATAGAAACAAGAGGGGTCGTCCTCACCATTTTTCCACTAAAGCATCACAAAATCACATATCTGAACCTAAATCACCCCCTGATGAAGCCAATCAAGAACCTCCACTAGAAATGGGCCCTCAAATCCTTTGGACCTTGCAACAATCCTATGAAAGGTGCCATCAACCTTGTAAATCCTATGAAATTAATTACTCCTAATATTGTTTGTAAATCATTCATAAGGGATGAAGGATTCACCAAGTAGTGATCTTGTTTGGAGAGGAGATTAATAGTGTTGTATTGTAAACTCTATTTGAAGTTAATACAGACTGGTGCATTTCTTCTTGTGTAAAGTTTTTTCTTGAAAGCCTTGCTCCATGTAAACACTATGTTATGTGCTTGATCTTCTATTCTACTATTTCTTTGTGTTGATTTCATACTTCTCCATTTTGGTTCTACATTGGATTAATAGTTACATTTGCAATCATATTTGCATTCTATAGTTTTTCACCTTCATTTCTAATATTTAGTGTCAGAGCCTGGCCATTTCTGTGTCTTGGGTGGAAGTGTGAGGGTTTTTTGAATTGTAGTGGGAGTTCTAGTTGATTTTATTTTCTAGATTTGTGTAGAAGCCATGGCTAAATCCTCATCTCGATTGGATATTCCAAAATTCAATGGAATGGGTTATGAGTTGTGGAAGCTGAAAATGGAGGATCTGCTTGAAGAAAGAGATCAATGGGTAGCTGAAAATGGAGGAGCTTCTTGAAGAAAGAGATCAATGGGTGGCTATGACAAAAGAGAAGAAACCTGGTACTATCAATCAAGATGAGTGGGACAAGATGGACAAAAAGTCAAGAGGAACGATCTGGTTATGCCTTGAAGACTCTATCCTATTGAATGTCTTTGTTGAGAAGACTACATATGTGTTATGGAAGCAGTTGGGTGAAATCTATCAAGCCAAGAGCCTAGTAAATAAATTGTATGATCTCAAAAGAAAGTTATTTTCCTTTAAAATGAAGGAGGGTGATTTGATAGATGAGCACTTGAATACATTTAATTTGATTCTGAGTTAGTTAGCTTTTGTGGATGTTAAGATAGATGAGGAAGATAAGTGTATTATGCTTCTTTGTTCTTTGCCTAAGTCTTGAGAGAATTTCATTCTTTCTATCACTGCTAACCTCGAAGATCCAAAGATGGATTCCCTTGTTGTAACTTTGATGTCACAGGAAATGAGGAAGAAAGTTGTGGATAGCTCAGTGCATGCTCTTAATGTCAAGGGAAGGTTTAAGGAAAGAGGACCAAAAGGAGATTAGAAGGGGCCTAAGGAATCAAAAGGTCGGTCTAAAACTCTTGAGAAGAAGACAGAGTTAAGTGTTGGAACTATGGTAAAAGGGGGCATGTGAAGAAAGAATGTAGAAACCCATAGAAATAATAGGATTCCTCTATTGAAAAGTCCTCAAATGCAGATGATGAAGTTTTACTTTTTGCATGTAATATTATGTCTAATGAACAGTGGTTGGTTAACTCAGGTTGCTCGTATCATATGACCCCTCATGAGGAATGGTTCTCCACATATGAGAAATATGATGGAGGTAATGTTTACCTTGGGGACAACTCTACATACTTATTGTTGGTTGAGGAAAGATACAGTTGTGTGTTAGTGATGGGAGGATTAAAACCCTCTTGTGTGTTCTACATATTCCTAGATTGGATAGAAATCTTATCTTTGTTTCAAAGTTGAATGATTCATGAATGCATGTAACATTTAATAAGCATGGTTGTAGATTGGTGAGAGGAAGCTTGGTTGTAGCCAGCGGAACAAGGATGGGAACTCCATTTAGGCTTGAGGCCACTATAGTTTGTAGATCCACTAATGTAACTGAAACTGCTGAAAATACATGTATGTTGTGGCACCACATATTGGGCCACACAAGTGAAAATGTTTTAAAAATAATTATGAATAAAAATTTGTTGGATGGATCCTCCTATTCAGATGAGCACATTGATTTCTATGAGCATTGTGTGTTTGGTAAATAGAACATAAATTCTTTTCCTTTAGGAAGTAATAGAGTGAGAGAGAAATTAGAAATTATTCATCCAGATGTGTTTGGGCCTATGTGTTAGTTTATAGATTTGTCACTTAAGTCTATATTCTCACACCCACACAATGACAACTAAACTAACAGTTGAGTTCAATTGCAATGATATTTGCAACAAATCTCTGTGTTATTTTACAAGGAGTGGCTACCTTTGAAAGATTTTAAATGAATGAAAATTGTGTATGCTTTTAACCACAAAGCAAGAAAGGTGGTGCTTTTAACTAGAAAGCAATAAAGGAGTTTAATCTCAAAAAATAACTAAAGAATAAAGAAGTGCAAAGACTTAATATAGCACATTCACAATTCAATAATTTTTAGAATATAATCACCACTGCAACTATTCATCAAAAGAGAAACAATCCACAACAATGATCTTCAGTAGAGATTCCCAATATAAAATTGCAATTCAAAAAACTGATAAACATTCAACATAAGAAGAATGCACATTCATCCACTATAACACAAAGTCTATGATATATGAATTCAACTTCTCAAACTTCCTTTGTATATTGAAAATAATTGAAAGAGGAAATAACATAGAAAAGAACCTATCAACAACACAAAGTTTGCCAAAAAGATCCCTATAGCATCGACGAGATTTGTAAATATAGCCTTGTCTTAAATAACTATCTTTCAACAATATAACGTCTTCTTGAAGACAACCGATTAAAGCATAATTAGTAATAGTCTTTTCAAATAACAAGTTTTAGAGCACTTTAACGAAATAGCATAAAAATAAGAAATGTCATCACGTGGCAACATTTTGATCATCCTCCTAAACGGTTTCACCTCCTTTGTCTTGTTATCTAGTACTTGTGGAGTCCACCTATGACCTAAACCTTGCTTTATAACTCTCATACCTAGAAATGATGGGAGTTAAAATTTTGCCACTTGGACTAAGGGTAGTGTGTACTCGAAGTCTCCATTTACTCATCGTTCTCTCCATATCCACCAGTCTTTTATTGACATCGTAGATTTTGGTTCTAAAAGTTCTAAGATAAATTACTATATTACTAAGCTTTCCCAATGAATCACCATTTACAGTACTAGCCCCAACAATCTCTTCATCAAGAGCATCTTTTTGAAGCATTGTTTTTCTTCTTTCACATCAAGCAAATTTCCCCCACTTTCATCCAAAATCTTCATCTCTAGAATGTTACATTTTTTCCTATTATCTATAAGGTTAGTGTGGTATTAATTTAGATAATCGCTCTCTTTAGGATCATTTAGAACCTTCTTGGCGACTAGGATGTTAGTATCAATTTTTATAATTTCTTGTACCTCCTTGGACACCATGATCAAACCACTCTCATCCTTTTTGACATTTTGTAGTTCTGCAATTAAACCTTTCCTTTCATTTGAAATGAGAGCATATAACTCTATAGCCTCTTCGATGTACAACGGACTGTCAATAGTGACTTTTTTTATCCATTGCTTAGTAGCTTCGGCCAAAGTTTGATATCTTTTAACCTGCTATAACATGCTTGGGTCTACTCCATTGATAGTAACATTTGAAGCTACATCAAAGGGCTGAGAAGTAGCATTTAGAATAGATTGAATAAAGGATGATAGAGTGTTCACCTAAGTTTGCAAGTTTACATTTTCCTGTTGTTCTGCTTTAACTCTTTTTGTTAACATTCCCATGAAAAATTTAGCATGATAAATATCACCCTCTATAGTGGGAGGGACCATGTCAATTTTTATGCCAAAGCATTCCAAAAAACGTTCATCATTACTTTATTCTGCCACAGTGTAGGCCAGAACTCTATCACTTAGAACTTTTACTACAAAAAGGAAATTAATGACTTAAAATCTTGGATATATCACTTTCACATCTCAACCAACATATCTTTGGAACTGCAAGACTAAATCTTGCTTTGCAGAAGGATGGGGACCAAAACACCATGGCTCTGTCTTAGAGTATACATTGTAAATGCCTTAGCAAAACTTCTGCAACCTATCTCTAAGTGTGGTACACCACACTAGTGAGATATCAGTGTAGGGATACTGGAAACATATTGAAATAAGTGTACCCACCTCTGCATCACACTTAGATTAGTCATCATATTGATCACCATACTTCCTCATACTTAGACAACTTATCTCCATCTGCTAGGTCTTCCGGACTGACCTGCCTTAAACATGCTAACTTCATGTCTTTAATTGTGTCAAACCATCTCTCTCAAATCTTCCATTGTCCATCACCTATATCATCCTATCTCTAATCATTTCTCAGTCTCTTCAACTTCTATACACGATCCTTATACAAATATGGCCTTGACATTAATGACAACACATATTGCCAACAATAATGTCAAGTGGGAGAATTTTAGGATAAGGTGACATTAACCTTGCAATCTTAAGTCATTTCATGTGTCTCAATGATCCTTGGATGCCTAGGGTCATTAGAGATAAAATCTTTAATATTTATTTGTCTATGACAAATTGTAATTGCATTCATAGAGGTGGATCTAGTCATCAATGGTGGTTACAATGCATATTGTAAGAAGATTCCTTTTGGGTGTCCACTTTGGTGGTGGGGTCCATTTGGATTTGCATGTATGTGCATGTTATTGCATGTATCTTTCATGTTATCCAAAATGGGGATCCTTGGTTTGCATGTTGTGCATGTTAGCTGTCGGATCCATCAAGGAGTTATTGAGCACTTAGTCTTGACCAAATTTCATTGTCTATTGGTTGGGTGCACATGTGAAGGCCATGTGAAAATTTATCATCATTTACTAAGTTTGCAGGCTATCCACTAAGGGGGTGTATGGTTTTTGCATGTAGTTTTGCCACTTATTTTGAGATATTATGGTGGTATTCTCATATCCATATTCTCTATAAATTGGTGCCTTGGGTTAGTAGAATGTATTCAATAATTTAGCAGGTTGGAGGAGTAACAAAGTGCTGCCAAAAATTTGAGAGAAATGTTGTGTTGATGTAAACTTCTTTGAAGTATTAATACAAACATTGCATCTCTTTTGGTGTGGGTTTTTTTCTCACAAGGGTTTCTCCACATAAATATGGTGTCACTTGTTGTGTTTATTTCTTCATTTTATTGTTAATTGAATTTGCTAATCACTTAAACACCATTATGGGTAATCTTGGAAACTAATCTTAGATTTGCATACACTTTGTTCAAGTAAATATTGCAGTAGTTTCACCTTGATTCCCAAGATTAGTTTTGTGTGTGATTTAAGATTAATTTTTCATAGACTGTGTGTTCAATGATACAAAACTATTCTCTAAGATTAGATTTTAAATTGGAAAGATTTGATAGATGATTGAATTGGTATCTTCTTTTTTCAATATTGCACTCATGGAATTGATCTCTTTTCTCATGGAAATAAACCATGTTCATGAAAATGTGCCCTATGCACACAAATGAACCTATCATTAAAGTCAAAATCATTAATAGTTGGTCATAGCTTGTTACACAAGGCTCCACACTCTTTACAATTTCTTCAATTTGCATGGTCTTCTATTAAAATCCTTGAATGACATCCCTATCAGTACTTGAATGTAATGAGATTTTCAATACTACTATTGTTTTCTAAGCTGGAGAAAGCAAAATATTTGTCCCTAAGCATGGTAGGGTTTCCTATGGATGAAAGCAAGAGATTTGGCTAGTTTTTTCTTGCTCTACATCCATCATGCTAGCTAATACCTGGTTCCTCATTGACTAAAAATAACTCTTCATGGTTATCTATGTTTGTATATATTTTAAAATATGTTTATTTCTATTTAGGGTTTCATGTATAGTGAAGGAGGCATGGTGCTTAGAAAACCCTAACACTTTTTTGCCTACAAACATCTCACTAGTCTAGTAATTGAGTCTGATGATATTTTTCCATAATAAGTCTAATCCTATGTTTGAAATTATGATGTACTCATTAGATATGTTTAAAAATGTTGATTGCATGCTCATCAATGTGTTTTAAGAGCTTGAAGGTCAAGAAGCTATAGCATGAATCTCCAATGGGTGTCTTATTCTTACTGTTGGATATATCTTCATCCCTAAGTTTCACCAAGGTGGTAAATATTTTGTAAATATTTCTACAAGCCTTGGGAGGACAATTTGAACTACCTCAAGTGGTTTGAACAATGCAGTTGCAAGAATTGGTTCTAGGGATGGATGATAACCAACAACCTTTTATGTGGGTTGTCAAGGTTGACATTGTTAATGGGTATTCCATATCTTTACTTGAAGAATCCTTTGTTTATTGCCTCGAACTTTATTTCAAAGGAGATTGGAAATCAATCTTGTAACTAGTGGGGGGCTTGAATCTTGAGGTTTGAAAGAGGTGCTTTAAATTGAATAACATTGGTCCTTTGGATAAATTTGTAGGATCATAATTCTAGCAACATACTTTAACTTCTTGTTCATGCCTTCTGTATAGTGCATTACATTTAAAAAGTAGTTTGGTGTTCATTGCAATATCTCAAGTCAGTCACTTGGTAGATTTGAGCATCTCCGTGGTATTTAGCTAACAATATTATGCAAAAATGTAGGCTAGTCCACACATATTGCTTAGGATATGAGACTAGGGCCACCTCCCTGCACTGATGGGATCTAATTGTTGATGGAATGGTTGAAAGTTTTACTTTGACAACTTTTATCTTGCCTATTACATTTTATACTTGGAATAGAAGAATTTGGTTACATAATTGTAGCCTTGAAATAAAGGGTTTCCACTGTACTATAGAAAGGGTGTTTCAAATTTTATTCAAAAGGTGAATCTTATGGTATTGGAGTTTCCTAAGGGTTGCTAAAATGTTAAGATATGTTTTTTTCCTTAATGTGATATGTCATAAGACACACATTATATTGTACATATATTATGTGCAATATTTATATAATATAATTTATATTGTATATAATATATAATATAATTTATTTTAGGAATTGAAAAAGATCGCACTTATGGATCTTCTTGTCAAACTATCGCTTGAAATGTTTGGGTGATTCATTCCAAATAGATATAGTTGCATATCACTTATTTGTTTTCAAATGATTCTATCTTGATGGCCTTGAAGGAGTTTCCCTACTTTTTGGCATTGGTGGAGTAGAGGATGCTTTACATCATCTTGGGATACATTTAAGGTGTTGTATCTATGGAAAATTATAGCTAGGAAACAAGGGGTTGCTACTCATTATAATTTAGTGTAATTATGCATATGTTATGTGGAATTATAAAAGGGTGTTTAAATTTTATTCAAAAGATAAATCTTATGGCATTGGGGTTTTTGAAGCTTGTTAAAATGTTGATATATGTTGTTTTTTCCTCAATGTGACATGTCACAATCTAAGCATATTATATTGTATATTATATTATGTGCAATACTTATATAATATAATTTACATTAGGATATGAAATAGATCACACTCATTGATCTTCTTGTCAAACTAGTTACTTGCAATGTTTGGGTGATTCATTCCAAATAGATATAGTTGCATACCATTTATTTATTTTGAAAGTATTCTATATTGATCATCTTGGAGTGTACTTCCTCTACTTTTTGATATTGGTGGAGTAGAGGATGCTTTACATCATCTTGGTATACATTTAAGGTGTCATATCTAGGGAAAGATGCCCAAACAATAGGCTTTTCCTCAATAATTAGTGGATAAAAGCCTAACAAACATGTAGGTTGATTCAAAAGAAAGATGTCCAACATTTGCCTAGAGAAGTACTATAGAACTTAATGGAGATAGCAGGATGTTTTGATCTTGTTGTTGGTGGTTTCCTATAACGTGTAGATGCATTTTGCAGGAAGATTATAAATTTGGTGCATACCCTATGATGAAGATTTTGTTGTGTTTTATTTGTAAGATGGTTGATCCAATTTACCATTCTTCATAATCAATATACTCCAATTAAATTTATATGGGGCAAGACTAGACACTAACTTAAAGATATCTTTAGAGATTTAACATCATTAATTAGAAAGGGATTTGTAACTAAAACTATAGCTCTTAAGGAATGCAATAAAGTGGATTTTTATAAACTTTTCCCTTTTCTTTTTTTTATTGTCCCACTTGCAATGTGAATATGAGACATTTTTAAGGAATGATCTCCTACCTCGAGTTTAAATTACCTATGCAAATAAACATACATAGAGCCACAATAATGGGAAATTAGAGAAATAAGTGTGATGTTAATAAGGGATCAATACCCATAAGGCATGCCACCCCTAAGAAACCCAATCCTAGACCCCACACTAATTAGTTGTGTTGTTCAAGAAGTAAACAACAAAGGTTTTAAACTTCACACTCAAATTCTAAAAAAATATTTATTTCATATATCATGTCAAAGATCAATATTTCTCTTTTATTAATATACCCATTAAATTTAAGTCCCTATTAATATACCCATGAAATTTAAGTCCCTATCAATAGACCCATTACACTTTAATAATCCCGCTATAATTAATATCAACAAATAGTGTAATCGTATGCAAATTTAAACTAAAAATATAGGTCAATTACGCTTGAAAATTTTAGGTTTCTTAAACTAAAAAATCATCCTTTCTACATTAATATTTTAAAATTAATCACTAAAGTCAAATAAAGATGGAGTGCTTCCGCGGCTTTTACACGTTTGTAGGCGTTTGCCTCCTCTGATTTTACAAGTCTCCAACTGAAGTCAGTCAGTTTCGTCCATATGAGAAAACTGTACAAAAATCATACGTGTGTGGAAAAAATCAAATTAGGCGTAAAATTCGCGGCGACTTTGCTATTCTGATGCCGATTTGTCGTGTTTAAACAGTAAACGAGATAGGAAAAATGATTGTAGAGAAAGGGTAGGAGTCGTTGAACTATAAATACGAGACAAAAAGGTTATTGACATCCATAAAGCGAACAGTCATACTCCTAGGTGACTTTTACCCTTAATAAATTTGCATTTACATTAGTTGCATCCTTAATAGGTCACTTAAATACTTTATTAAATATTAAAATACATAAAATTATAAAACATTGAAAACATAAAAATAATCAACTATCAAATCTTCATGTTCCTCCATATTTATGTGTTCAGAGCCTATTATAATCTTACCCCTAAGTTAATAGAAGGAATATTCCTTCCTTCGGTAAACCATAATCTTCTTGAGTTTCTCTCCCAAATAGAGGATTTTCCTCTTCGTACAATTGATGATGATCTCCTCATGTTAGTCATTGAAATTTTGTATTCCTTGTAGATCTTATTGTAGAACCTTTTCTTGATCCAATAGTTGAGATTTTACCTCCATCTACTAAAGAACACTTTCTAGAGGTAGCTCCTATCATCATCATACTCCCTAATGAGTCTACAAATGATCTTCCTTTAAGTGAACTATAGGCATGTCATCCAAGTTTACAAATTTCATTTCTTCATTGTTTCTCTTGTTCCCTTTTTTACCCATCACTAATTACATGTTTGAGATTCCCTTTAGTGGGAGCCACTAAAAATTTGAAGTTTATGTTATGCATCTTACCTTTGATAAGTCCTTGTAGTGTGCCTTGATGTTCAATTTCTATTATTGGGGAGTTTCTTTCCATGTTTTCAAGTCCTAAGTTTATATTGCAATTGGTCAGAGTTGTAGCTTCAATTTGTAATTTGCTCTTTGCATTCTGTGAAGAGTGTACCTACCTTTGCATCTAATAACCCTACAACATTCCTTATTAGCAAGTTACAAAGTGCATTTGCACTTTACATTTTGCAAAGTGCAAATTGCATAGTTCTCTATAAGTCATGAAACTTGTAAAGCCCTACATATGAATATTTATCCTTCCTACATGTAGTTGGAAAATCACCTCTCTCTAAGCAATGTGTACAACATTTATCAATGTAATGCCCACTAGTGTACATGTTATTATCCTTTCTCCCAAACCTTTTGGTGAGACCTTGTATTACCATTGGGGTGATCCCACAATATTGTGTCTCACTTTTTGGCCAAAGTGGGACATTGAAATCAACATTTTTAATCAAATTTTCTCTTTCTATCACCTATAGCAACTAAATCGTTAAGAATTGGAAGGTGATATGAACCGGTGATTTTTTAGATTTCCTATGTAGATTCAAAATATATATATTTTTAAAAATTTTAAAATAATTTGCAAAAAATTTAATGTAACTTTTAATAACTTGTTTTTTCTAGTTAATAGTACTTATTAAAAGTGACACTTCTTCCATCATGCATAACTATTTTTACAAAAAGTATAAAATTATAATATTTTAAACATAGTTCATAATACCAATATCTAGTGCACACATATTTTTTCATATTTTTTGTTTGTATATTTTATTAATTATTGATTTTTTATGTGACATTAACTATAATTTAGACATAGTTTTATTCCATCATACATAACTTTTTCTATATATATACCCAAATTAACCTTTTTTTTTGTATGAATCAAGGACATCAATTTATGTAGTGCATAGTATTTTTCAGATTTTTTTTTTTGTTTTTTTTCTATTTTTCCATATTTGTGGAATAAAGACCTTGATGTTCATTGAAAAACCTATGTTCACTAGAAAGTAGAAAATAAATATAATAATTAAATTACATATATTCAAAATTATACTTTTTGGAAAGCTTATTTTGAGGGCTATGGTCTTGGAAAATTTCATGTCTCAGTGGTTGAGTTTGATGGTCCAACCCAAGCTTCGAAAGAGAAATTTTTGTAGAGAAACAAGTGAGAAAAAAAGGTCATGAAAGGGACCTTCATTCGAAATGGAAGAATTTGATTATGCTTAGCATGATATACTATGTAGATTAGTTTACATTTCATGCTATGATGATTATGTTATCATGTTATTCATTGCAATGTTTATGTTAAGAGGCATGAGTTTACTTCATATATCATGTCAAAGATCAATATTTCTCTTTATTTAGGGGTAGTGACAAGCATCACAAAGAACCCTTGTTTTACATAGTTTTTTTTTTATTATTTGGCATCAACTCCTTAAGCATAGTTACATATTTGCTACATAATAACATGGGGAATTTAAAAATCCAAAACATTAATTGAATGTCAAAACACCATATAGATGCTTTGTATGCATTTATAAAATAAGTAAGCAAAGTTACCAATTTGAGTGAGTTTCACCAAATCCATAATGTTTTCAGCATTTTTGTTATACCATATAGAAGAACATTTAATTATTTGCATTTTTTAGAATATAGAATATTGATTATTTTAGAAAAATTTAAAAGTGGGCAACTTATAATGAAATCTATTTCATTAAACCAATTCACGTAAATAATTGAAATGTTATGGTAAAAATAATTAGAGCGTGAAATTATCTATACATTTAATTTTTATTTGGTAAAAAACAAGGTGAAATTATTGCAATAAAACTTTCTCAAGTGTATAAATATGAAATTAATTCCTTTAAAGTGGATTACCCATTATAGATTAAATGTGGAAGCATAAACCAACAATAGAAATAAAAATAATAAACTAGATACTTGCAACACATTACATTGGATTTATGTGGAGGGATCCTTTTGAGAAAAAAAACTCCACTAGAGAAAGAGGGTGAATATACTAATCTTTAGTAAACATGATACAATGTCAACACACTTTTGTCAACTCTAATAGCATTTTGGTAGCACATGTGTACTTGTGAATAATATGATAAACTAGTATCTCACACCCTTCAATATAAATACAAGGAGAGAGGCAAAACCATAAATGATTTCACTAGAAGAATGGATATCGAAACCATACCATACCAAGCAAAAATCCCACACCCACCTTGGAGAGCATCTTCTGAGAATAGTAAACACAGTCAATGACTTCACATGGGCACGATCAATATATCCTCAAATAGCATATACAAAGGCATTTTTGACTCATAACTCCTTGAGAATTCACATCCTCAAGTGTAGTACTCCATGATGGAGACCACAACTCATGTGGTTTCCATCTGTTTTGATAAGATTCTCCATTCCTCAATCTTAACACGTAGAATTGTGAAATTGCATTTGGTGAGTCCAAAGTCAAATGTAACGACCACCGTAGTGCTCCACCTCCCTCATAAATGCACATACAACTAATATCAAGATCCTAGAAGAATTATTAAATACAAAATATTTCTCGAATTACACCTTAGACATCCATGTACACCTTCCAAGAGTGTTGGAGACACCTAAAATGTACATAAGTTTTGCAAATTGAATGAGACCTTAATCCTAACATTTATAATTATAAAGTTTTTTTAAAAAACAACCATATTTTCTATATATTTAAAGTGGCTTTTAAATTAAAAAACATATTCTTTCATATTTAAAGTCCAATGCATAAGATGCTTCATTTCAAAATCAATAACACATCAATTTATTGTTACAAAATGTACAAGCATATGTCAAAACTTTTGGGAGTCAGACCCCTTGTTCCTTGCAGCTCGGAATGAATAATTAGAGTTTGCCCTATGGTTTGGACTTCCTTGGAGAAATATCATTTCCTCTAGCTCCTCATTAAATTTAAGTCCCTATCAGTGTACCCATCACACTTTAAGTGGGATTGCCACATAATTACATATCAACAAATAGTGTAATCTTATACAAATTTAAATTAAAAGTATAGGTCAATTATGTTTGAAAAATATAGGTTTTCTTAAACTAAAAACCATCGTCAGTCCGGGGGTGGCTTATTCCCCCCCCAAAGTCACACTACAGGTGCTTGGGGCTCCTAGCCTGGTTCTAATACCAATTATTGAGCTACTGCTCATATGAACTAGCTAAGATTCAATCCTAGGACCTTTCATTTGCTGCTGAAGTGCTCTAGCAACTAAGCCCCTTATGACCAGCCCATGTTTGTCCAGGTGTAGCTTATTTCCAACATTAATATTTTAAAATTAATCACAAAAGTCAAACGACTTTTACACATTTGTAGTCGTTTGGCTTTTACACATTTGTAGTCGTTTGGCTTTTACACGTTTGTAGTCAATTTCGTACATATGAGAAAACTGTAGAAAATCATGCTTGTATTTTAAAAATTGAATTAGGTCCGCGTAAAATTCACGGCGCCTTTGCTATTCTAATGTCGATTGTCGTAAACGAGAGGAAAAATGATTTGTAGAAAAAGGGTAGGTGCCGTTGAACTATAAATATGAGACAAAAAGAGAGGCATCATAATCAACTTGGTCTTTCAATAGCAGAAATGGATTTTTCATTTATAGTAGCACAATTGTTGATGTCGATATTAATAGTAATCTTGTGTTGGTCGGTATTAAATGTTGGTGTTGGAAATAAGCCACACCCGGACCGACGATGGACTAGTCTAAGAGGGGCCAGTAGCTCAGTGGTAGAGCACTCCAGCAATGAATGGAAGGTCCTAGGTTCGAGTCCTAGCTGGTCCATGTCTCAACATGGTATCAAAGCCAAGTTTAGGCTAGGAGCCCCAAGCACACAAGAGGTGTGGCTTAAGGGGGGGTGTTGGTCTTGGAAATAAGCCACACCCAAACCAACAATGGACTGGTCCAAGAGGGGCCAGTAGCTTAGTGGTAGAGCACTCCAGCAGCGAATGGAAGGTCCTAGGTTCGAGTCCTAGCTGGTCCATGTCTAACATTAAAGAGAGGAAAAAGAGAAACAAAGAGATTGGCATTACCACCTGGGCCATCGGCATGGCCTGTAATAGGGAATCTCCATCAGCTGGGAGAGCTACCTCACTGTTCTCTCGCAAACCTCTTCCATTCCCTTGACCACATTACTACATCATGAAATGCATCTAGAGCATTTAAAAAATAAAGATCCTACCACCTTCTTCCTAGTCAAGAATAGAAATATCATCCTTATTTCCATAATAAGGTTTGTCATAATTTACATCGAATCTTTATTTAAAATTCCTTTATTTAGTTTGATCTTCATTCTCAAATTCAATAAGCTTCTCTAAATCTACTGAATTGTCTTTCAAAGCCATGGTTTTTAAATTTTCTATTTGATTGTCCGTACCCAATCAAAGTAAATGTTGGTTCAAGTTATTTTAAACTTCTTTAATAAGACTTAAATTGGATGTAATGTAAATTTGGGATCATAGCTTAATTATCATCAATCTTCTAAAATTAATATTCATTAATAAATTGTCATGTTATAATCCATTATATATTTTAGTTTGAATAAACATTTACAATTATATTCAATTAAATCTCTAAAGTTCTATTCCATTATCTCCTAGTGATATAAACAATATTTAATTAATTTATCTTCTTAACTATTAATTACCTGAGGGGAAGCATCCACACTCTAAATCGCAAGATGTGTATTTCATGATGTCATATTCTTAAAGTCACGTATGTGGATTTGTATAGTATGGAACATATATGCCTGATGTTTTATTAAGTGTATAGGTACAAGTTTTAGCCCCAATGGTGGTTAATTGGATATTGTTCATTTTAAGTTAAAAATATGTGTTAACCTTTATCTCACTCAATTTGAGTGTGAGATGAGTCTTGTGAATCCATGGGTAAACTTAGGTCCAAATTGGTGGCGATTTAGGAATCCACATGTTGTACGAAACTGTACAGTGAATGAGTCATTTGTATGTGGTTGTTTTGTCTTCTTTTATTGCACTTTAATTTATATCAAAATGTGTTTTTGTCATGTTTGTGAAATATTTAATGCTTTCGGTAAAAAAGGTTAATATTTTCATCTTAGTGGAAAAAAGGTTGTTACATATTTTATTTCTAGTGATAGAAAAATTGAAGTGTATTTTTGTTCTTTAGAAATAAAATATTGGCTCATGAGAAATAGTGTTTCTATAGTTGTGAATTTGATTTAATTTAAATTTGGTTGAATCTCCTTTAGCTGTTGAAAAAAAATCATAGTTTAATGATATTATGTTGTATTGCCTTATTAGATTATTGTATGGAAAAATATAAATTTCTAAGCTAAGTGTAGTTCATTATATTTTTTTAATAGTTGATACAAAAGTAATTTATTTAATGTTTAAAAGAAAGAAACTATGAATTTAATGTTAAATGAAATATTTAATTAACTAAAAAACTCCTATTTTGAATTATCCCTTAAAAGGGAAATATAAGAAAATTATAAAATGAAGAGAAGAGGTTTATTTCCACTTCACTTGTTATGTTTTAGTTTTGGCTTGAAACACTATCCTTCCTCCTACGAAAGAAAATTCATATAAATTGCTACACTTGGATTTGGATTGTGCATGGGAGTAGATTAGCTTGAGAATTTGATTGGTTGTGAGTAATAAAGCTTGTTAGAGGTGTATGCTCAAGAAAGAAAAATGGACCTTCTCCATTGATTTTAATTTTTAATTTGAAAAGTATTCTCTTGTGATATGTATGCATTGAAAGAATGTTTCTTCATTTGTCAACAAGTAACATTAATTGATTTTATATTTACACTGATAGGCATTTCACTCTCAACGCAAGTTGAGGTTCGTACAGACGTTAGAATGAGATCAATTGTTTGTATCTCCCTATAGGTACAGGGATGACCATTGGAATGATCAGGGTCATCGAAGGAAACTTCCTCCACAAGACTGCAATGCTCTCATGTTGCTTCCAATACCTGAAGACTTTCGTGCAGGGTGATGTTTTCAAATAATGGTACAGGTCTGTGGAGATTGCAGGGTGAGGATTACAGAGCTTTGTACGACATTCATCTTGGTTGAAGCTTCTCCGATAGTGGAGATCTCTTCTTTGTTCCATTCTGCTGTAGTGTTAATGCTTCCGTACCTATCCTTTCATGTCTCCAAAGCTTGAGATCACAATGACTTCTCACAACATAGATTGAGGAAGCATTCATATAGTCGATGTGCATGATAGATGAATTTTAAACCATACAAATGTGCTCAAGTTGAACGTAGTTGTGATGCTCAGCATTTTCATCACCATGAATGTAGTCAGCAAATAATGTAGTCCACTTAAGTGCAAGCCACTATAATTAGTTT
Organism: Cunninghamia lanceolata; assembly: GCA_027924645.1. Taxonomy (NCBI): domain Eukaryota; kingdom Viridiplantae; phylum Streptophyta; class Pinopsida; order Cupressales; family Cupressaceae; genus Cunninghamia; species Cunninghamia lanceolata. The sequence goes on from BSBN01001229.1 coordinate 4,915,049, forward strand.
TTCCAATGCTGGCAATGAAGATGATCACCACAAGTAGACAAAGTGAATCAAGCTATATATTATAAGATGAGAGCCTGAAGCATTGCATCATCACCCTCGTGTAGTATCTATTGGAAATTCAAATCTAGAGCATGTACTCCACCTTCCAACTACCCTGTCAGAGATCTCCTCGGGATCTCTCTCCTACCGCATCGACCAAGGAGTTAATGCCATTCATTTGGCACTATAGACTAAATTCATTGCTGGCCAGTTTCATTATTGCTGGTAGGTGCATTTGAATTTTGAGTGGCAATTATGGGCGACAGAAGTTTTTGGTGAAGCATAAGACAAAGTAAAGAATGTAAGGCAAAGTCAGTTATTGAACAACATCATAGCAGCAGTAGCAAAGAATGTCTTGAGCTGAACAATAGTTCTAAGAATATCATAGTGTGTGCAGGGAACAACAGATAGTTCTAGACAAATGGTTTGTTTTGAGTTTGTGTGCAGCTCCAGATTGCTGTAGATTATGTTTGTAATCTTGTAGTTTCAAATCATTTGTAAATGTATTTTTTTAATGATTTAATAGAACAACGAGAGTTTGCCCAACAGTTGTGTGTCTCCTTTTCTTTTTGTTTTTTGTTATTCTACATTTTATTTGTGTTTGGGATTGCAAATATCCTTTAGATTGGTATCAGATCTTTCTCCACACCTACAAATTGGTATCAGAGCTAGAAGGCCCTAAGTCTTGAGTGAGTTGGGCATTTGTTTTTTCTGGGTGTTTAAGTCTATTTGATAGGAGACATGGCTGGAGAAGAAAGTAAGAGTTGGCAGCAACCACCACAATTCAATGGACAAATCTATGATGTTTAGACAAAGAAAATGAAGACCATAATGGTTGTAAATGATTTATGAGAGCTTGTGTTTAATGGATTCAATGATGTGACTGACCAAGCTACACATGCAGCCCTCACAAACAACCAAAAGACCCAGCTAAAGGAGACAAGGAGGAAAGATGTAAAAGCCCTCAGTTTGATTGAAATAGCCTTAACAGAGGCTATTTTCCCTAGAATATTAGTAGCTAACTATGCAAAAGAAGCATGGGAAATATTGCAAAATAGTTACAAGGGAACTGACAAAGTAAGATCAGTGAAACTCCAACTGTTTAGAAGAGATTTTGAGACCCTGCAAATGAAGGACAGTGAGTCCATTTCAAATTTCCACGCAAGGGTTTCCACCTTGGTTAATCAACTGACAATAAATGGAGAAACTATGGATGAGCAAAGGATTATAGAGAAAATCCCTAGAAGTCTGCCCCCTAGATTTGATCCAATAGTTATTACCATAGAAGAGACCAAGGATCTCTCAAAAATAGCACTTGATGAACTAATGGGTTCTCTGCTAACCCATGGACAATGCCTAAATAGGTCTGCAAATTCTTCCCATGAGCAAGCTTTCAAAGCTCAAGCCAACTCAAGAGGTAGGGGGAGAGGTAGAAACAGCTTCAGACGAAGCTCAAGAGGTAGAGGTAGAGGCAGATCTGGATGTGGAAGTGTTGGAGAAGATAGCTCAAGATGAGCACACAACCAAGATGGAGCAAGTATTTCTTAGTCTAGCTCTAGACAAGACAAGAAGAACAACAACTTGAGTCAGAGGTTTGACAAGAGAAATGTTGAATGTTATTATTGTCATAATTTTGGTCATTATGAAAGTGAGTGCTGGAAAAAGCAACGTGATCAGTCCAGGCAAAGTGTAAATGTGGCTAATGAAAATGTGGCTGAAGGCAATCAGTCAACGGCCTTTATCATATGCAACATTGCTGAGCAAGGCAGTGATGAGGTATGGTTTTTAGACAGTGGATGTAGCAACCACATGAGTGGTAATGAGAGTTTATTTTCTTTCATTGATAAAAATGTCATGTCTGAGATAAAAATGGGAAACAATGAAATAGTTCCAATTGTGGGAAAGGGATCTATTATGTTTTGCACCAGTCAAGGTGAGAAGAAGGAGATTGAAAATGTATATTTTTCCCCTAGTATAAAGCACAATCTCATGAGTATTGGACAACTGATCCAAAAAGGCTATAAAGTGTTGATGGAAAATGGGTGAATGCATCATTTATGAGAAGGATGGAAGTAAGAAAATACTTGCAGTAGTGCCAATGACAAAGAATAGAATATTTCCCTTGAGGTTAGAAATGTGTTTCTCAGCTCAGTTTGCAGCTACACCTATCAAGTTCCAGATGGCTCCGGATGGCTCTGGAGTCAACCAGATGGTGTTTACAGCAGTGGCGCAGTAAGCAGCTTTCAAGATAGTCATTCAAGACCTCTCAAATCTTTGGCATCTCAGGTATGGACACTTAGGTTATGCTGGTTTGAATCTTTTTTCAAAGAAGGGTATGGTTAGAAGTTTACCAACCATTGTAGAGCCTAGTGGTAAATGTGAAGCCTACATTTTAGGAAATTAGCACAGGCTTCTCTTTCAATCAGGGCATTCTAAAAGGGCAAGAGCACCATTGGAGCTGGTGCACACTGACTTATGTGGCCCTATGCAAACAATTACTATTGGTAAGAGCCAATATTTTATGACCTTCATAGATGACTACAACCATAAGACATGGGTCTATTTCCTACAACATAAATCTAAAGCATTTGACAAGCTTAAAGTGTTTAAGGCCTAGGATGAAAAGGAGAGTGGACATTTCATCAAGGTCCTAAGGTTAGATAGAGGGGGAGAGTATACCTCCAATCAGTTTGTGAATTTTTGCAAGCAACATGGCATTAAGAAGGAGCTAACAACAGCCTATAGTCCGCAGCAAAATGGAGTGGCTGAGAGGAAAAATAGAACCATTATGGAGATAGCAAGAAGTATGTTCAAGGTCAAGAGACTCCCAAAATGAATATTGGGGTGAAGCTATAGCAACAACGGTATATTTGATAAATAGAAGTCCTACAAAGGCAATTCATGAAAAGATTCCACAAGAGGCATGGACGAAATACAAGTGGACAGTTGAGCACTTGAGAGTGTTCAAGTGTGTGGCATATGCACTTGTGCCAAAAGAGAAGAGGTAAAAGTTACATGACAAGGGTGAGAAATGTATCTTCAAGGGCTATAGTGAAGAGTCCAAAGCCTATAGGTTGTATAACCCCATCACCAAGAAAATAGTTATTAGCAGAGATGTGGAGTTCTTAGAAAATGAGTCAGGGGATGGCTTGATAGATACTGACAGTTTCAGACAGCTCCCGACAACACCGATTGATGAAGAAGAGGAGTATGAATAGCTCCCAACAACTCCAGAGAGCTCCTGACATAGGCCATAGATAGGCACAGAGCTCTTTACACAAATTTCCATACCACTCTAGACACAGACAGAGAGCACTAGATAGTTCCAGACAGGGTCTGGACAGCATAGCAATAGCAGTAGTGAGAGTTTAGACCCCACTCTCACCTCCCTAATGCTAAGAAAGACCAAGAGTCTAAGCGAGATCTACCAAAATGAAAGGTATGATGAAGAGTTTGATGAAAGTATGAATTTTACATTATTTTCTCAAGGTGATCCAATTTATTTTGAGGATGATGTGAAAGAAAAGAAGTGGTGTGAAACCATGGATGAGGAGATAGATGCAATAGAGATGAATAGAACATGGGAGCTAACTAATTTGCTTCCCAATAAACAAGTCATTGGAGTGAAATGGGTCTATAAGACCAAGAGCAATGCCAATGGAAGAATAGAAAGGCATAAGGTAAGATTAGTTGTCAATGGGTACAAATAGCAGTTTGGGAGAGATTATGATGAGACATATGCTCCAGTTGCAAGGATGGAAACCGTGTGAGCAATTATAGCAATCGCAGCCCAACATAAATGGAAGGTGTATCAAATGGATGTGAAGTCCACCTTCTTGAATGGAGTGTTCAAAGAGGAAGTGTATGTGGATCAGCCACCTGGTTATGAAGTTTCACGTCAAGGAAACAAGGTATACAGGCTGAAGAAAGCTCTTTATGGGCTGAAGCAAGCACCACAAGCATGGTAAAGTAGGATTGACTCATTTGTTGAATAATGGCTTTAGAAAAGCGATGGTGAGCTCACTCTTTACATCAAGATAGCTGATGGTAAGATTTTATTTGTTGTCTTGTATGTTGATGATTTAGTTTTTACTAGGGATGATGATTTCCTCATGGCTAATCTTAAAGAAGCCATGAAAAGAGAATTTGAAATGAAAGACTTTGGTCTATTGAGGTATTTTCTAGGCATAGAAGTAAAACAAATGCATGATGGTATATTTATCTCTCAAGCAAAGTATGCAGCAAAGATTTTGAAGAGGTTTAGGATGCAAGATAGCAATCCTGCCACCACACCAACAGCTATAGGTCTGAAATTAAGCAAGGAAGACAATAGCAATAATGTGAACCCAACTGGTGCAAGTGCACCTAACCCACAGTGGCCTTCATGAGGCATTTAGTTGTTTTATGTTCATTTTTATGTTTTCAATAAGGTCCTAAATGACCATTAAATGTAATAAGGTTTGTTTGACCGATGCTTGCTATTTTTAGGTTGTTAGTTAAGGGTTTGTTAGTCAGTTAGATCTCCCAGCCACTTGGAATTGTCTCCTAGCCGTCGGGAACCAAGTCAGTACTACTCTTTGTGAGTAGATAAATACTTCCCCAGGGACAGATAAAAGTACAGATAGATAGAGAGTTAGTAGTCAGTTTAGTTTAGTTCAGTTGTGGAATTGTAAACAGAGCATCTGTAATTGCATTTCTGAAGAAGCATAATAAACAAGGTTCTGTTGCATTTGAATTCACTGTGTAATTGATTTTCTGTGTTGAGGTCAGATGGATTCATTTATCCATTCCACTGGTTGATTCTCTGAATCAGTGGAATGGTTGTATATATATTAGTTAGGATTTCATTTTCTATTTGTCTGTGTTAACGCTTGCAGGATCGGGCAAGGAATACATTAAAGGATTCTAGCATGGCTGTGTGCTAGATTGTTGAAGTGCAAAGAGCTGCATGTTTGAGGAGGAGATTGATTTGAGCAGTTGTAAAGTAAAAATTGGATCGAAATAGTGAAAATCTGTGTGGGTTGCAAGAGACATACAAAGTGTGTGTATATCGCTTTTGTATGCGAGATATACAATCCGTGAGTATATCACTAGTGTATGTTGAGAGTATATCGCTTTTGGTGCATCACTATTGTATCGAAGATATACAAGTCTATCGTAGATACAAAGAAGTCAAGATTTGGTCAAATGCATATTTGAAAATGCATGTTGGAAATATACAAGGTTGAATATACAATTCTTGTATATACTGCAAATGTATATCAGATACAGTTTATGTGTATCTCGCAGTTGTAAGTCTATGAGTATCTGTCAATTGCATCTGGTGGATTGCATGTGATGAATGTACACTGCAAATGTACATCAGGTTATATAGTTTGTGTGTATACTGCAATTGTATGGGTGAGACAGTTTCTGTGTATCTGTCATTTGCATTTTGTATTGTATGTGGTGAAGATACAACGAAAGATACATTGCCAAATGATGCAAAGGATGACTGGTTGAGGTGGTAGCTGGAATGCATGTTCGAAGAGTTTTTGGTTTGTAGATACAAGGAGCAACTGATAGTAGGAGGTAAGGCTACCGACAGAGCAGGTTAAGAGTTGTATGTATCAGTTGTATATCAGGATATACATTCTGCGATACATTGAATTGTATGCAGAAGGTGACCGATAGAAACGGTAGTGGAAACTGGGGTTTATGGGTCATATGTTGTATGTTCAGTATAGGAGTGACAAATGCAAATGGGTCACGGGCGTAGCAGGTAAAGATTTGTACGTATAAGAGGAAATGTATCTTGCGATAGATACAAGCATTCTGAAGGTCAAAATAAGGAATTTTGGTAAGCCTATAATGTTATGTGTTGTGATAGGCGAGAGAAATGAAATTTTATGAAATGAAGTTTGTATGCATGTTAAATAATGCATAAATATACATCTATGAATGTATATGAGGATTTTAGTGGTGGATGCTCTACATCACCAACCCTCTACAAGAGTATGGTTGGAAGTCTGATGTATTTGACTGCTACTAGGCCTGATATAATGCATAGTGTAAGTCTGATTCCCAGATTAATGGAGACTCCAAAAGAGTCACATTGGCAAGCAGGTAAAAGAATCCTAAGATATGTGAATGGAACCAAAGGATATGGAATTTTGTATAGTACAACTAATGTTTTTGGGCTGGTTGGTTACATGAATAGTGATTGGGCAGGGAGTCTAGATGATAGGAAGAGCACATCTGGATATGTGTTTCACTTGGGATCGAGAGTCATTTCATAGGCTTCCAAAAAACAACCTATAGTTTCCCTATCTATAGCTGAGGCCAAGTATATAGCAGCTAATGCAGTAACATGTCAAGCTATTTGGCTAAGAAGGATCTTAGCATATTTGAAGGAAGAACAAAAGGATGGAACAACTATATTTTGTGACAATACTTCAACAATTGCTTTGACAAAGATTCCAGTTTTTCATGGAAGAAGCAAGCACATTGAAATCAGGTATCATTTCATAAGAGAATTAGTTGAGAATGGTGAAATCAAATGGAATTTTTGTAGGTCTGAGCAGCAGCTTGCAAACATTTTTACCAAAGCATTAAGCAAGGAGAACTTTGAACGTCTCAGAGACAGCTTAGGCATTGTGGACAGCTCTAGTTTCAATTCTAGAAAGAAAGCTCCAAACAGCTCCGGAGACATAGAATAAGGTTTGTGGCTCCAGATTTAGGGGGAGTGTTGGAAATTCAAATCTGGAGCACGTACTCCACCTTCCAACTAGTCTCCATCTCCCATATATTTTTTAGTTTGTAACAATAATCTACTTGAAGATAACAGTTGTAAGAAGACATTCTATTAGTTGGAAGCTTGTTTTTCCATGTATATCTGTATTACTCAATGTGTATTGTGCATGCGAGGATTTAATTGTATTATACTTACCATCACATGGACAGTCTGAAGGTTGTTTTTATGTCAAAAATAATATATCTCCTCCACATGTGAAAATTGAATGTTGTGAGATTAGATTGATTTTGATTTTTCTTCTTCTTCTTCCCTAGTTCTTTTTAGACCCTCAGATTCTCTTACGTTTCAACATTTGTATTCACAAGGTGTTGGACTATGGTCATAGACGTTTCAACATTTGTATTCTCATACGTTTAAACATTTACAATTATATTCAATTAAATCTCAAAGCTTCTATTCCATTATCTCCTAGTGATGTAAATAAGATTTAATTAATTTATCTTTTAACAATTAATTACTTGAGGGGAAGCATCCATACATTATATTGCAAGATGTGTATGTTATGATGTCATATTCTTAAGTTCAAGCATGTGGATTTGTATATTATGGAACATGTATGCCTGATGTTTTATTGAGTGTATAGGTACAAGTTTTAGCCCCAATGGTGGTTAATTGGGGATTATTCTTTAAGTTAAAATTAAGTGTTAACCTCTATCTCACTCAATTTGGGTGTGAGATGAGTCTTGTGAATCCATGTGTAAACTTGGATCCAAAATTGGTGGCAATTTAGGAATCCACATGTTGTACGAAACCGTACAGTGAATGAGTCATTTGTGTGTGGTTCTTTTGTCTTCTTTTATTGCACTTTAATTTATTTCAAAATGTGTGTTTGTCATGTTTGTGAAATATTTAATGCTTTGAATAAAAAATGGTAATATTTTCATCTTAGTGGAAAAAAGGTTGTTACATATTTTATTTCTAGTGAAAGAAAAATTGAAGTGTATTTTTGTTCTTTAGAAATAAAAAATTGGCTAATGGGAAATAGTATTTCTATAGTTGTGAATTTAATTTAATTTAAATTTGGTTCAATCTCCTTTAGCTATTGAAAAAATATCAAATTTGAATGATATTATGTTGTATTGTCTTATTAGATTATTGCATGGAAAATTATTAATTTCTAAGTTAAGTATAATTCATTAGATTTATTTAATAGTTGATGCAAAAATAATTTATTTAATGTTTAAAAGAAAGAAACTATGAATTTAATGTTAAATAAATATTTAATCTATTAAAATCATCCTCTTTTGAAATATCTCTCAAAAGGGAAATAGAAGAAAATTATAAAATGAAGATAAAAGGCTTATTTTCACTTCACTTGTTAATTTTTAGTTTTGGTGTGAAACCCTCTCTCTTTCCTCCTACGAAAGAAAACTCATATAAATTGCTACACTTGGATTTGGATTGTGTTTGAGAGTGGCTTGACTTGAAAATTAGATTGATTGTGAGTGATAAAACTTATTGGAGGTGTATACTCAAGAAATAAAAACCCTCTTTTCCTTTGATTTTAAACTTTAATTCGAAAGGTATTCTCTTGTGATTTTATGCATTGAAAGGATGTTTCTCTTGTGATTTTATCAACAAGTAATATTAATTGATTATATATTTATATAACAAATTTAAGGATTGCGTGTTCTCGCACGCAAAAGAAAAAGTGGGGAAAGGAGGGAAGTTTCGTCTTCATCTTCATTCATGGAGTGCATCGATATTCAAATTACACAGCAATGAAGTTGTGGTAGGAAAGAGAATGGGATGATTCCTTATACAGATCAACTTATAAAAAAAAATTTCTCGCGCGACTTGATTGATTTTGTGTGGTGTGTAGTGCTTTAGCTTTTAATCAGTGCGCGGGCAAAATGTTGTGGTAGGAGTGGGTTTTGACAGCTTCAAATAAGCGTGTGGTCTTGGGGAGATACCATTCTCTTTCATAAAACAAATGATGGAACTGGTATTGGGAAGATTAACTCACTTGTTTTTTTCAGGCACGACTTGACTTTGTTTTAGTGGAATTTGAACAGTTATGTTAATGTGTAAAACAAATCATCAACATCACCAATTCAAAAAATCCGTGCCAAATGCAAACGCATTACAGCGAAGGTGTTGAAAATCAAATCTCGATTCAATCACATGAAAAATCCTTCAATCACACCCACATTTAGATTGAATTGAAATTTGGTAATACTTGGCTTTCAAGGGGTGGCAGAAAGTTGTGGAAAAACTGAGGAAAGTTAACATGGAGAAAAATGGTGACATTCTATCGATGGCATCCTTCTTCACATGTGCTGAGTTAAATTACATTGTCAATGTTGATTTCATTTATTTCCCCACAAAATTGTATTACCAAAAAAAAAAAAAAAGTTGTGGAAAGTAGAATAAATTAAATGTATGACTGAGTTTTATATTTATCAACAAGTGTCTATATATAGAGAGAGGGGGGTTGCTGGGCCTACCCAAGGCGTAAGGCCTGTCCAAAGGAAGTGACTACCTTGGCAGCTGCGGCTTCCCTTGGGAAGTCGTGGCTTCACAAGGAGCCACCTCCCAATAATAATTTTAAAGTCTGTAATTTTAGAGTTGAAGTTTCTTTAATTTTTTTTCTTTAAATATATTGTGTTTTTTAAGTAGGATTTATAAATATATATAAATTTCTTTTTTATATAAGTTTGTATAAATTTGATTATATAAGAAATGAATGATTAAGTATATATATGTGTACATGCATACATATATACACACACATATATTCAAACTTGTACATAAGTAAAGTGTTCTTAAATTTCAAAATATTTAAAAATAATAAAAGAATTTATTCATCCAATATTTTACAGGTTCATTTTAAAGAAAAGATAAAAAGATTAAAATTATTCTTCATAGACAATGTGTAGTTATGAATTTATTTTAATATGATTTTAAGCGGATATACATTTGGTTACTGGATTGTATTAAAGAAACTTTTAATTTGTAAATGTATATAATTCGTGTATGTTTAAAATATTCTTATTTAAGAATTTCTCTTTAATGGTAGAAAATACTTTTGTAGATGGTTAAAAAATAGTTACATTTTGTTTATTCTATTTAAGAAGAAAATCTTTATAATGAATTAGGAGGGCTTCGCCACTAGATACTTAAATTTTATGTTTATACATTTGATATTAATTTCATTTCCAAGCTGTGTGGCTTGCCACTAGCAAATATATGGTTATAAAAGAATGTTTTCATATGATTTTGGCACCGTATGCTCTTATCCTGTCCTCTAGGGATCTCGATGACCAAAAAGTTCCAAATTATATGAAAGTATAATTTTGGTTAAGGAAAAAATTAAAATCTTATTTTATCAAATTTTATGGCTTTAACTGTAAAGATATCTTTTGTAACATAATTTTTCTTATTAGATTTAATTCATTGTATGTTTGATAGAAATTTTGTTCTTCGAGTTTAAGTATTTTATAATCTGATTTAAACAATTTAGAATTTTCTTTATGATAATTTTCTTCCTTCTTATTTTTATTAGATGGAAATTTCATTTATAAACTTTAAAAAATATAAATTTTGTTGAACTATTATTAGATGATTGTGTGAATATGTGTTATATTAAAATAAAAAAATTGGCATGACATTTGGTATCAGAGCACCAGATTTCTAGGACTGGAAACTCTGGAAAAAATAAAATAAGATTGTTTGATTAATTCTGGTGTTCAAACTTTGTGGAATGCCACAGAAACAAGAGGGGTCATCCTCACCATTTTGCCACTAAAGCATCACAAACTCACATATCTAAACCTAAATCACCACCTCATGAAGCCAATCAAGAACTTCCACTACAAATGGACCCCCAAATCCTTCAGACCTTGCAACAATTAATTGATGTGTTTAAGGAATGATTACCATGTTCGATCATAGAATTCTCTTGATGGGCATGCTTATATGCGTAGAGAGCATAGTAGAAGCCTTGTGCAAGTTAGTAATGAACATATGGGAGGAGCTGGTGGGGAGTCACAACATCATATTCCACCACCTCAAATGCAACAACAAGATAAATGAGAGTTGGTTAAGACATCCCGAGATGTTGGAGATCAAATTAGAGAATTGCGTCGATTGCAACCACCCACCTTTTCTAGAACTACAAAGGGAGTTGAGGTAGAAACTTGGATTCTAAATTTAAAAAGATGTTTAGGGTTGCATGCTTATGAAAGTAAATCTGAAAGAACATTTTGTAGTTTACCTTCTTAGAGGAACAACCTCCACTTGGTGGTGGTAGGAAGAATGCAAGAATCATCTTTCTTTGGATACTTTGACTTGGGAAACCTTCTTAGAATGGTTTAGATAGAGATGTATAGATGAGTTTCATGATTTGAGATAGAAAGGTTTGATAGTATCTCAGTATGAAATCTATTTCCTAGAACTATTGCAATATGTGGATTATCTTTAAGATGAAAAGTTTCTTGTTAATTGATTTATAATGGGTCTTAACCTAAGTATATCTAGACCTATTCGTATGGATGACCCTATGACCCTTTGAATTGTAGTAGAAAAGGATTTAACAATAAAAGAAATTTAGGGTAAGAATCAGGATACTCATGAACAATCTAAAACTCATAACAAATTTTAGAAAGATCAAAGGTCTTGTAATTTTCTATGTGAGATTAATTATAATTTCAACATAGTTTTATTCTATAATGCATAACTTTTTCTGTATATATCCAAATTAACTTTTATTTATTGAAACAAGGACATCAATATGTAGTGTGCATATATTTTTTAGAAATTTTTATTTTATTTTTATTTTTCTACATGTGTGGAACAAGGAACTTGATGTTTGGTGAAAAACCTGTGTTCAATAGAAAATATAAAATAAATATAATAATTAAATTAAATAGATTGAAAATTATATTTTTTGGAAAACTTACTTCAAGGGCTACAATCTTGTAAATTATGTTGTAATGTTCAATCCATTTGTTGGTCCAACCCAAGGTTTGAAATAGAAAAATCTAAGGAAAAATAGATGATCAAGGTGGAAAGGTCTATCCAAGGACCTTTATTTCAAGGACCTTCATTTGAAGGTACCTTTGTTCAAAGGTACCCAATAACCTTCATTCAAAGGTTTGAAGGTCCTTTATTATTTTGAAAATAATAATAAAAACCAAAAAAACCACCTTTGTTTCAATGTTTACCTTCATTTGAAGATGGGTAAAAGAAAGAAGTTGGGTTCACATATAGGGGAAGTGTCGGGCAAAAGAAACCCTGACAGGAATAGGCGCCTGAGCCTATAATGGCTACTTGTTTTATACTCGTTTTGTTTTATAGAATGGGTACTCATTTTATTTTTTAATGTTTTTAGAAATGGGTACCCATTTTTTCTTTTATTGTTTTTTAGAATGGGTACCCATTTTAAAATAGGTACTTGTTTTATTTTTTATTATTTTTTAGAATGGGTACCCGTTTTAAAATGGGTAGCCATTTTTAAAATTCTGAATTTCACACCCACATTTTTGGTTTGGTTTTAGGCTTGCAAATGGCATGGATAGACGACCTTCAGCCTTGGACCTGCAACTATTTGTCTAAGTACATAACAAGAGGAAAGACTGGATTTACCTATATGGCTGATGACATTTTTTCTAAATTTTTTTATAAAATTAAAACCCATTATAGATGACGATGTGTAGTTTTCAAATATGTAATTTTTTTATTAGACTTGTTTTTTATTTATTAATTAATCTATGAGAAAATTGGTCGATAAACTTGAAATGATAGGTGTTTGTATTTTTTAATAACTTTCAATTTTTAAATATTTTTAAAAAAAATTATGTCCTCTCTCTCTCTCTCTCTCTTGCTCTACTCCCTTCCTTTATGCTTCCATTCAAATCCATTTATACTTTCACTCACTCACACTACTCTACTTATTTGTTATATTATAGGACATGTTCCTTGGTGGAATTGAGACAAAAATTATTACATTAGAATGGGCGATGAGTGAGATGCTAAGAAACCCTTATATAGCCAAGAAGTTGCAAGAAGAAATTTAGTCCATAGTAGGGAAACATCACATGGTAAAGGACTCTGATGTGGAAAATATGGAATACCTCCAATGTGTGGTTAAGGAGACATTCTGATTATATCTTGCAGGACCTCTAATGCTACCCCATGAATCTAGAGAAGCTTGTACAGTTGGTGGCTACCACATACCTAACAAAACAAGGCTTGTGGTCAATGTATGGGCAATAGGAAGATATCCAACTATATGGGAAGATCCCTTGACATTCAGACCTGAAAGGTTTATGGGAAAAAAATCTAAATGGAAACTGTCGAGACTTCAACATGCTCCCATTTGGTACTAGAAGGAGAGGTTGTCATGGGGCTCTCCTTGCCACTCAGAACATTAACCTTATTTTGGCTCTACTCATGCATTGTTTTGATTGGAATCTTGAAGGCAATCAAAATCCATCACATTTAGATATGGCTAAAACATTTAGAACTAGTATCCCTCAAAAAGTGAATCTTTTCACAATTCCCACCCTGAAACTGGAATTGAATCTCTAAAAATGCAGAACCCACCCCCAATTGTTCTCTTCCATTCCCCTAACCACTTTCCTACATCATGAAATGTGTCTAGAGAATTTAATTAAAAAAATCCCACCACATTCCTCTTAGTCAATAATAGTAATATCATCCTTATTTCCACAATAATGTCTATTATAGAACTTTACATTGAATCTTTAATTAAATTCCTTTATTTAGTTTGATCTTCATAGCAAATTTAGTAAGGTTCTCTAAATCTAGTGAATTAGCTTTTGAAGCCATTGTTTTTAAATATTCTATTTGATACTTTACGATTTCTAAATGTTCCCACAAACACATTCCTACAAGAAAAGTGTTAGCATCCATATAATCATGATAAACAACAATGCATATGATCATTCACATAGAGAGTTGAGGTTATACTATGGATTCAGAGACTAAGTATAACCATGGGGCTATACCACAGTAATCTCAAAATTGATTGTAACCAAGGCAAGATTAAACATAAGCAAAGTGCACGGAGTAGCAGTATTGTTAGGGTTTGTTAGTGTGATAAGACAACATCAAGATCACATAGAGTGATTCTACCAACCAAGTGTTGTATAATATATATCAACCCTATCATCATTTATAGACTTGGTCCATTTATTGATTTCTCGTTGAAGGGACACTAGGTCCTTATCAGTATAATAAGTTTTTCATCATCTACCCGCTAGATAGAACCACTAGAGGAAGGTAAACAATAAATCAAGAGAGAAGAAACAAGATCCTTAGGGACAGTCACATAGGAGGGTTCCTCCAAGTCACCAACTGCAATGCTATGTCCATAAGACACAACACACAATAGTAAAAATAGAGGAGAAGCAATATAGAAGAATGATGATACAAATAGAAGAAGGTCACAATAGAGGTGGTCTCCCAATATCCTTGACCTTGCAAGAGAATCAAGGGTCATCCCAGGAGGCCTAAACAACACATAACACATCACAGGGGAAACACAAAATGGAGGTAAAGGGTTAGAAATACTTACCTGTAGAGACAATTGGGCTAGCGGTCATCACGGATCTTGATCTTTACCTTAATGGTTAAGGCTTTATCTCTTCTTCTCTCGTCCACATTTTAATGAGTTTGTAATGGTATCCTTGTAGGAAGGTTGTCTATTAATGATGGTAGAGAGGGCATATTTTCTATGTCAGGTAAACAAGGGATGTAGGAGCTTTTCTAATTCCCTTTCCAGCTGATTTAGGTTGTTGAGGAACCTAAAAAGTACCCATTTCAATTCATATATAGGGTGTTGGAATACCTTGGGTTTGAGGGGTGGTTTGTTCTTCAATGTCATGTGAATTTTCATTATTTTCCAAGGTATGTGAAGGTTTAGGTAAAGATGCATGGTATGTTTCTTTGTTTAAGATGTAGTTGAGGAGTTCTTGAACATCAGGATGTAAATTTTCAATTTCAACATGTTGAAGCAACTGTTCACAAAGGGAATCTACGTCATCCAATGCTTCATCCTGGCTAGGGAGAGCAGGAAGGGATGGTAGAGTAGTGTGAATAAATGTATCAATGATTTCTTCTTGTGCCAAAATATCCTCACTAATTGGGGTTATGTTGGGACAAGTCTCTTTGTTCAATGAATCACCCACTACCATATCGTTCTCATAGGTTTTAGAGAGAATGTCCATTATATCTTCATGAAATGAAGGGAGAGAGGGAATGATATTTTCACTACTACTTTCCCCATGGTTATTTTTAGAAATGAAATTAGTGATATTTTCCAAGATTAAAGGGAAAACACCCACAGTAGTGAGAAAACTTTCAAAGTAGGCTATTGTTCGAAGGATATCACAAGTAGTGCTTACAAACAAGTCAATACCATAGATGTAGGCTATTTGATGCAAGAATTGAGGATGTTTATCAGTGAATTTGAAAAAATTATCATAATTCATTATGTACTCAAATAATTCTTCCAAAGATGAATGATGAGGAGAATCCATGAATGCAAAACTATGTGTGAAAATGACCTAAAATGCTTGATTTTTCAACTTTTTCCAATGCAATTAAGTGAAAGAAAAGGTGTTGTAAGAAGATTGATTAGTGGAAAAAACTAATATGTTTGATATCATTCCAATAAATAAATAATATCCTTCACAACACACTTTTGATGCAAACCTAGAGAGTGGTGACAAGTCAAAACCTAGTGAAAATATACTAAAATTTGTAATTTTTCACAAATTTTCAATGCCAAGGCCTACTAGAAAGGGTGTTGTAAAGAATTTTAGGAGGGGAAGCCAATAATAACAGTAATATCAGTCACCAAATACCCTAAATTTTGTCACAACATGCTTATAGTGCCAATCTAAGTCAAACCCTAGTGAAAATATAGCCAAAATATGCAATTTTTCACCAAATTTTGATGCAAAGGCCCAATAAAAAGGGTGTTGTAAATAATTTGAGAGGGGTAGAAGATTATAACCCTAATAAAAACTAATTATTGCAGAAAAATACTTCACAACATACCTATGATGCAACTATAGAGAGTCGATAAGGCCAAAATCTAGTGAAAAAGCAAGGTTTTCAAACTCTAGACATGAAATTTTGCAAGAAAGCCACAATGATGAAACACTATAGTTAGAAATCAGTCTTAATGAGTGTTTTTAAAGGGTAGTAAAATTCAAAACATGATTTTGACTACAAACCCTAGCTAATGTAAAACTAGGTTATATGGAAAAATGAACAATTTTAAGCAATTTTAATCAATTTAAGCATGAAAATATAATGTAAATGAATGATGAATGATAAATTTCTATATTTTAAATCATATCTGATTATAATGATAGAAATTTATTGAAATTAAATGCCAACTAATTCAAATTATTTGAAGATGCAAGCTAAAAATGCCAATTTTTTCAAATTTTTCAATTTTTTTTGTAATTTTTCAAATGCAATAAGATGAACAATGAAATGAGTGAATGAAATGAATTTAAATTTGAAGTACAACACTCAGCAAGGTGAAAAATTTATTAAAAACATGGGTTCACCAAAATGTTTAGGGTTAAAAATGAAGAGGATTGATTTTAATGGTTTGTGTTGATCCTCCTTTCACCACTAAACATTCAAGGAAATTCAATCTAGTAGAAACCCAACTACAGATCTCCTATCACTTGGAACATAGGGGAAGATTGGAATTGTGTGATTTTGTTGTTTAATGAAGCCCAATTATGCTCAAAAAACTAATTTCATGAAATTGTAAACAAATGGATAAATTACAGAAAATGATCGCACACAGAGATATCAAATGACTATAACCAAATACATACCAGATTTTGAAGTTCAGTGTGCCGAAAAGTCAGGGACTAATGAATGGGCACCTAGTCCAATGCCTCATTTTTTGTTAGGATCTGGGAATGTTGTCTGCAACATAGTTCTGTTGTTCCAGAGATTTTACAGTTGTAGGATCTAGAGGACTAATGAGTGGGCGCTCAAGTCCATGTCCCTGTTTTCTTCTTTGATCTACAATTCTGATGGTCTGCACTGCTCCCTTGCAACTCCACTTCTTTTGCTTCAGCAACATGTAACCTACAATCATAGAAAAGTGGGTTGGGGGTTGTGGTGTTTAGAGGCTTGCCTCAGTCAAGCCCGAGAGAGACATTCAAGTCTTTTTGAACACCATTGTCAAATAAAGAGTGTGTATCCCTACGGGATAGAGGTAAAATCTAAATGATAAATGATAGAAAACACAATTTTGATTTCACCTTGTAGTGAAGATCTCATGGAAGGAAGATGCTCTTCATGCCATGAGGAGATGGATGCCAAATCTCCAAATACAAACACAATAACAACACAAAATTTTGCTTTGCAACACAATGAATGCCTTGAATCACTTTCACATAAAGCCACAAGTTTGTAATATCCATCTAATTTAGAAATGAATCACTAATCATGCTTATATATGCAATTACAAACATTCCCACTAATAATTTTGTCATTCAAACTTAGGATGTCGGCATAGGACCTAAATAATGGTCATAAACCAACACCCAAAAATAGGTCCTGACCTAAAATAGGGCAGGACTAGGGCACGGTCGCCCAAGTCCTATCCCCTATTTTAGGCAAGAATCATGTCAAGTAAATCCACTAAGTCCTATTTTCCATGAAACATTAGGGTTTTCTTATCAAGAGTCCTCATAATCATGCAAGATGCTCTAAATGCATTCTAAAGGACTTGAGAGCTAAACCTTAAGAGGGAAAAGCCCCCAAGGGGACATTTTCTGATGTAACAATGAAATTATTGCATGGAAAAATATTCATTTCTAAGCTAAGTGTAATTCATTAGATTTATTTAATAGTTGGTGCAAAATAAATTTATTTAATGTTTAAAAGAAAGAAACTATGAATTTAATGTTAAATGAAATATTTAATTTATTAAAAAGCTCCTATTTTGAAATATCCCTCAAAAGGGAAATAGAAGAAAATTACAAAATGAAAAGAAGAGGATTATTTTCACTTCACTTCTTATTTTTTAGTTTTGTCTTGAAACTCTGCCCTTCCTCCTATGAAATAAAATTCATATAAATTGTTACACTTGGATTGGATTATGCTTGGGAGTGGATTGACTAGGAAATTAGATTGGTTCTACGTGATAAAACTTGTTGGAGGTGTATACTCAAGAAAGAAAAACTGTCTTCTCCATTGATTTTAAATTTTAATTTGAAAAGTATTGTCTTATGATTTTGTGAATTGAAAGGATGTTTCTTCACTTGTCAACAAGTAATATTAATTGATTTTATATTTATATAAGAAATTTAAGGAATGTTTGTTCTCACATGCAAAATAAAAAGTGGGGAAAGGAGGGAAGTTTCATTTTCATCTTCATTCATGGAGTGCATCAATATTTAAATTAAACAACTATGCGTGGGTAAAATGTTGTGGTAGGAAAGAGAATGGGATGTTTCCCGCATGACTTGACTGATTTTGTGTGGTGTGTAGTGCTTTAGCTTTTAATCAGTGCGCAGGGAAGATGTTGTAGTAGGAGTGGGCTTTAATAGCTTGAAATGAGCGTATGGTCTTGGGGATATAGTATTTTATAAAAATCAACTCACTTGTTTTTTTTCCGTGTGACTTGAGTTTGTTTCAGAGCTTAGCAAATGATGGAAGTGGAATTTGAACGGTTATGCTAATGCGTAAAACAAATCATCAACATCACCAATTTGAGAAATATGTGCCAAATACAGACACGCTATAGATAAGGTGATGAAAAATCAAATCTCGATTCAATGATATGAAAAATGCACGCCCACATTTAGATTGAATTGAATTTTGGTAATACTTGGCTTTCAAGGGTGGAAGAAAGTTGTGGAAAATGGGAGGAAAGTTAGCATGGAGAAAATCGGTGCCATTCTCTCGACGGCATCCTCTTTCACATGCTGTCAAATGTCCTTACCTTCTAAGAGTAGTGGTCATGGCATCGGTTAAATTACATTGTCTGTTGGCATTGTTTGTCATTGATGTCAAAGGCAAAGGTTGAGTTGTGTTGAAGTTATGAGTTGTGTTGAAGTTATGTTGATGTCAAGAAGAATGATTTGGTGTTGATTTGATGTCAAGATTATGGTGTGTTAGTGAGCTTGGATGTTATGGAATGACAAGGAAGAGGTTCATATGTTCATCAAGGAAGAGTTTCATGTGTTCATCATGATTTGTATCAGGATATCAAGTTATCATGTTTATATCAAGACTTCTAACTAATTGCCATTTTTAGGACCTGCTCAGTGTTTGATAAAGGAGTTAACACATGCATGTTCAAGATCTTCATATATGGATCATAGTAAATGAAGATAATGTTTTCTCGGGGTTTTTATCTGAAGTTTACTCTTCATAAAGAGTTTTGATCAGGATGGTCTTTGAATACTTGTGTTCATGATGGTGTTAAGTTGTCTGTTTTATGATTTCAGTGATGGTGTTATGAAGTTGAGTACTTCATGGTTTCATGCTCATGTTTATAATAAGGAGTCTCAACATAAATATGTTCATGCTTCATTCCATGTCATAGATAGGTTGCTCAAAGCTTCATCATGTTGTGTGTCATGGTCATTTTAGTTTCTTGTTGATTCTCAAATCTGCAAATTGATGCAACAGATCATACAAAAGGTTGTGTGCTTAAATTAGGGTTTAATGCACTAAAACCCTAATAAGAACCTATTATGCACTAAGTTCTTAAACCCTCAAATCGCCCGTCTATTACACAATGCTCTTTTTCTTTTAAAAGGATGTTGACTTGCTATCGAAGGTGGACTCACTAAGGTTTACCTTCTAAAGGGTTTGTAAGACATAACATGTGACTGGCCCCTTCTTCTGTTTACTAGTTTGACAAGTTAAATGGGTGCTCCATATACTATCAGAGGCTTAAATTAAAAGTTAGAAGGCGGTGATTTTGGACATCGATGGCTAAGTTCAAAGCAATTTCAAATTCATAACGGCAGCCTTTCTTATATTAAAATTGATGGGTAGTTAGTGAAAAGTAGTTCAACTTCTTTGTAACAAACCACTTTACAGCTTAGCGGGCTAGGAGAATTAGTTTTTTTATCTGTATGATAGTTAATAATGTAATAACTGGTTAGGGGTATTATACAAGATATAATCTACATGTTCATGTATGTTTTAGAAAGTTTTGAATGAAAATGACAAAGGAATTGAAATAATAATGAACCTGCCTATCAAGGAGAACTTGATGAAATTTTTCATTGAAGGGAAATAGAATTCTTTCGAGGAGAGAAAAACTTGAAGACCATATTAAATTCTTATGATACATGGGATCTTGATATAGAGGACTTGAGCAAAAGATTAAATTGCAATGTAAAATTTTATGGATTACTTAGTGAAGCATATAGAAGAGTTTTCAATGTAGTGTATTTGGATTCTTTGAGAGCTATGAATGAAATGAGAAAGTGAAGGAGAAGTCAGTATTGTAAGTGTTGATGTTTAAATACAGTGATGATTTCATTGAAAAGGTGCAAAGGTATAAAGAAAGAATCTGTTTCTGCAGATTGATGACAACATCTTATTGTAATAAGAGCAGTGGCCACATAGGAATGTTTTGCAGAGCATAACAGTAGAGGAATGTCATAGTGCAGATCAATGATGGTAGACCATGATGACATAAGAGTATCTTTCTTGAAGAGGTAAAGAAGTGATATCTCATAGTATAATGCTTTGTGTTTTGAGTTCATTATTTTTGTTGATGCAAGGATATGTGTTCTAGACAAACTATGACAAGGAGAATATGGATTTTGTAAAGGGAATCTAGTATAGGTTTGAGTATCTGTTGGATTTAGGAGTTCCTTTCTTTTCCTTTAATAACATGCACTTTTGTAATTGCATGTATGGTGAACATGAAGCATTATTCTCTTGTGTTGATCTAGGGGAAATAAGGGTTTTGTATCTGAGTTATAGAAGTCATCTATAACCAATGATATTAATGTAAACATAGTTGCACTGTGATATATCTTTGTGTTGTGAGACAAATTGTTTTGCCAATGAGGCTTGAGAGTATGCCAGTGAGATTTTGTGAGCCAGTGAGGCTTTGTATACTATTGAGGCTTTGTAATTGGGAGATTCAGTTAAGCCAGCGAGGCAAAATTTCTAGAGTGGTTTTTCTAACCCATGAGGGTTTTCCACTCATAAATGTCTGTGTTATGATGTCATTTGTATGTGATCTAATTGGTTGCAAGATCAAGTTATTAATCTTGTTACTTTGTGTATCAAATCAAAGTCAAATTGGTTGAAGTATCCTAGTTCTCTCTCACTTGGCAATCAAGTAGTTTAAAGGTGTATAAAGAGTTAATAATTATGGACCACTGATTCACACCCCCCCCCTCTCAGTGGTCCTGGTACTCCAACAAGTGGTATCAGAGCTAGACCCTTGCAAGAAGTCTAACCAACTTAAGGGTTC
Source organism: Cunninghamia lanceolata (assembly GCA_027924645.1). Taxonomy (NCBI): domain Eukaryota; kingdom Viridiplantae; phylum Streptophyta; class Pinopsida; order Cupressales; family Cupressaceae; genus Cunninghamia; species Cunninghamia lanceolata. The sequence continues at coordinate 4,936,336 of BSBN01001229.1, forward strand.
CTGGCAAGTGGAGTACAATGGGTAAGAAGAATAGAAATAAGGTCTCAAATAGAGAAAAGAAATATGTTGATCAAAAGATGGTAAAACAAGCCTCAGTTAATCCTTGCAATGATTTGTTGCATGAATCACCCCTGAAAGTTGATGCAAAATGTGATAAAGAAGATGTTTTTGTTAAGATTATTTACATAGAAGGAGATCTTTTTGTGCATGAAGATGGACAGGAGTTTGATGAAATTGATTATGAAGTTGATCTAGAAGGTGAACTCTTGTGTGCTTTAGATCAGGTCAGGCAACTTAGAAAGGAGAATCAAAGATTAGAAGACTTGCTTCAACAAGAAAAAGACTCCAAAGAAAAGGTATGTTTAGATTTTGCAAAAGTTTCTTTAGAGCTTGAGGAGGCAAGAAATCAGATTGTTGACTTAAAGGTACAAGTTGAAGAGTCTAATAAACTGATTATTAGTCTAAAAACTAAAGTAGAAGAAGCAAAAAGAGAAGTTGATTTTACAAAATCTGATCTTGAAGTCAAAACTAATGAATGTCTAAGATTAGAGTCAGACAGATTTTCTTCGAGAAAGGAATGGCAGAAGCATCTTCTGAGTTGGACAAAAATCTGCAATTTAAAAAGAGTATTGATTATTTGAATAACATGTTGAGAAAGCAAAAGCTTCACAAGGACACTACAGGCCTAGGTTATGAAGAAGGACAATGTTCTAAAGCCAGAAATACTCCTAGAAAGAAGATAGACCTAAATTATTACTTTGTTGCTCCTAATGAAGACATGAAGAAAGTAAAAGAAAATATTGCTAACGTTGGAAGAAGAAGATCAAGCAGGCAATACAATTCAATAAGGTACAACTTTTCATTTCTTGTTTATTGTTATTTATGCAATGATTATGGGCATAAAGCATGCTATTGTAGAAGAAGGTCTAAAAGATGTCAATATGCATTATCTAAGAATATGAATGTAATATGTTATCAATGTCATATCCATGGTCATGTTGCAAAGCACTGTAGAACTAGGAAGGTTTGGAGAAGGAAAGAGAAGGTTGAACCTAATCTTGTGCATGTTGCACAAGAAACATTTATAATAGTTGAGAAGGTTGAACCTAATCTTTTGTGTCTTCCAGCTAGGTAGTTATTCTCTTACCCCTAGAGTTTTCTTGGTTACCGTGCCTTATTTCTCCATCCCTCTCTTTTTATTCTACTCAAGTCTGCAATTTATCATTTTTTATGTCTCTTCTCTTGCTTTTATTTTCTCCTAATGATGGATCACGAAGTGTGATCCAAAATGTTGAGAGAAAAATATTGATCACAGTCAAATCCAAAAGCACTCATTATACAGCTTAAAAGAGCCAGCATGGATTTAGGGGGAGTCATCCAATGTTCTATCTTTTGCCCCAAGGTGAAAATAGGAAGGTCAGTCAAAGATCAATGGTGTGAGGTTGTTGTCTCTACAGTCTTTGGTAGCATTTTTTGCTCTTTTTAAGATCTATGAATCAGAAAAGTTTTTTTTAATGTTGTAGTTGCAAGTGTCCTGGTAGCCATGTATACAATATGTAGGTTTTGACTATGCTTATGTTAAGTGATTGCATCAAGGCAATTTGGATGATAAGTGGTCTTGACAATGAAGTCACCTCCTTGCATATCATTCTGACAGTTGGAACTGATATCAGTCACATTGAGATTCTTGATAGTATTTTCAATGATCATGTGAACAGTGTCATCATAGTGAAGCTTTGGTCTTTAAGTTAAGTATTGTACCAACCTCATATCATGCAAGTTTAGGACAGAGGTATACAACAGCAAAGTACAGTGATAGTTTGATAGTACAATTCATTACAGTTTTTTCTTGGAAGGACAAGTGATGTTTCAACTATCAAGTTCCTGAGCCATGACATCCTTGACAGTTAGTGGTATCTCTATGGAGTAGTGAAGCCATATTTCCTTGACATTGGTATAATCTATCATATCCCTAAAGTAATAACTATATTGGTGATAGGTATATATCAAACTCTACAACCCTTGCTAACAATTTTTATTTGAGTTATCATAAGAAGCTATAGAACAGGGTATGTCATCCATCAAACTAAGAAACATATAAAGGCTTATTGTCCAATATTGTCATAAATGTGGTTGATGGTTTTATATGGTTCTCACTTAATATGGTAGAGGTAGTATGTTACTCTCTTGGAAAAGGATCATTGGAAATTGAACATGAATTAGGTCTTGTCATTCATCTTTATAATGGCAGTGTTTGAGAATAGAGTATCATGTGTAGGATGGTGAAAGAGAATAGTAATAGATAATGATGACATATAGATCTTTGTTATCATATGCAGAGTGAAGACATGATCAAAGATAAGATTTCAAGTGTAGGGAAAAGTGAATATACAGTCTTATGTCTTAATGGCAGTAGAATAGGTGATTTGCATTTGCTTTTTAGTCATAGCTTGTCTTATAGATAGTGCAATGAATGTGCAATGCTTCTATTATGAAACAAGGCAATGAGTGTTTGTTCTAATAGGGATCTTCGGAGATGACAGTGTAACAGTGATTATCATAGTGGTGAGTTTTGTGTTGACACTATGAATAGGTCTCTTGAAATATGAAGGAACAGTATAGTTTCCTAATATGCAGCACAATGCAAAAAAAATTTACTACAAAGTCTTCATGATAGAGTTATTAGACAGAACATCTTTGTTGTCATCAAGACAGTGTTTTGGATCTTTTCTATACAGAGCATGACAGATGTAAAGTTTTTTTTTTTTTGTCCAAGAGGCTTGTTGGTGCAATGGTGGTGACTTGATGTCTTCAGAGGCAGTGGTGGTGACTTAATTCAAGTTGTGTGTACTTTGAAGTATTCAAGAGATCATGATTGTAGATGAATGATTGATAGGGAATATGTTTGTCTAAGAGTTATTTTGTATTTGATGTCTAATCTTTCACAAAGGATTCAATCAAGATGTATACAGGAGTTTGTTATGAGAGTTACTGCAATGCCCATATTTCTCTGATAGTGCAGCAGTGTTAAATTCATTCATCTCTGATAGAACAGTATGTTGATGCCTTCATGTTTGTTTTGACATGTTCTTTGGTTTGAGAAGTTGTGTTGCTTGCAATGATGTTACAATGATATTCTTGTAGTGTGCAATGATGGTTCAAGACATTATGGATACTTTGTATAGTCATGCTTCATTTTTTACAGTGTTAATGATATTTTTACTATGGTGAGATATTATTATCATTTGTGAAGAGTTTATCTTGTTCTTACAGTGGTTACAATGATATCTATGTTCCTAGTTGTATGATAGTAAGAATTCTTCAGTGGATGAAACTTGTCAATGGCTAGAACTTCAATGACAATGAGTTGCAAAGATGACTATTATTATCCTTATAAGGAGCTCATTTGCAGGGGGAGTGATTGTTTTTCACCCAAGGGCCCTTTGTCATTGTTGTCAAAGGGGGAGAAGAGAAGATCGGTGCAATGATTGGTTCGAATATTTAGGTTGACATCAATGCCAAAGGGGAAGTTTGTTGGCATTGTTTGTCATTGATTTCAAAGGCAAAGGTTGAGTTGTGTTGAAGTTATGAGTTGTATTGAAGTTATATTGATGTCAAGAAGAATGATTTGGTGTTGATTTGATGTCAAGATTATGGTGTGTTAGTGAGCTTGGATTTTATGGAATGACAAGGAAGAGTTTCATGTGTTCATCATGATTTGTATCAAGACATTAGGTTATCATGTTTATATCAAGACTTCTAATTGATTGCCATTTTTAGGACCTGCTTAGTGCTTGATACAGGAGTTCACACATGCATGTTCAAGATCTTCATATATGAATCATAATCAATGAAGATAATGTTTTCTCGGGGTTTTTATCTAAAGTTTACTCTTCATAAAGATTTTGATCAGGATGGTCTTTGAATACTTGTGCTCATGATGGTGTTAATTTGTCTATTTTATGATTTCAGTGATGGTGTTATGAAGTTGAGTACTTCATGGTTTTATGCTCATGTTTATAATAAGGAGTCTCAACATAAAGATGTTCATGCTTCATTCTATGTCATAGATAGGTTGCTCAAGGTTTCATCATGTTGTGTGTCATGGTCATTTTAGTTTCTTATTGATTCTCAAATCTGCAAATTGATGCAACAGATCATGTGAAAGGTTGTGTGCTTAAGTTAGGGTTTAAGGCACTAAAACCCTAATAAGAACCTACTATGCACTAAGTTATTAAACCCTCAAATAGCCCGTCTATTACACAATGCTCTTTTTCTTTTAAAAGTTTGTTGACTTGCTATTGAAGGTGGACTCGCTAAGGTTTACCTTTTAAAGGGTTTGTAAGACATAACATGTGACTAGCCCCTTCTTCTGTTTACCAGTTTGACAGGTTAAATGGGCGTTCCAAATACAATTAGAGGCTTAAATTAAAAGTTAGAAGGAGGTGATTTTGGACATCAACATCTAAGTTCAAAGCAATTTCAAATTCATAAGGGCAACCTTTCTTATATTAAAATTGACAGGCAGTTAGTGAAAAGCAGTTCAACTTCTTTGTAACAAACCACTTTACAGCTTAGTGGACTAGGAGAATTAGTTTTTTTATCTGTATGATAGTTAATAATGTAATAATTGTTTAGGGGTATTATACAAGATATAATCTACATGTTCATGTACGTTTTGGAAAGTTTTGATTGAAAATGATAGAGGAATTGAAATAATAATGAACTTGTCTATCAAGGAGAACTTGATGAAATTTTTCTTTGAAGGGAAATAGAATTCTTTTGAGGAGAGAAAAACTTAAAGACCATATTAAATTCTTATGATACACAGGATCTTGATATAGAGGACTTGAGCAGAAGATTAAATTGCAATGTAAAGTTTTATGGATTACTCAGTGAAACATATAGAAGAGTTTTCAATGTAGTGTATTTGGATTCTTTGAGAGATCTAAATGAAATGAGAAAGTGAAGGAGAAGTCAATGTTGTAAGTGTTGATGTTTAAACACATTGATGATTTCATTTAAAAGGTGTAGAGGTATAAAGAAAGAATTTGCTTCTGCAGATTGATGACAACATCTTATTGTAATAAGAGCAGTGGTTACATAGGAATGTTTTGCAGAGCATAACAATAGAGGAATGTCATATTGCAGATCAATGATGGTAGACCATGATGACATAAGAGTATCTTTCTTGCAGAGGTAAAGAAGTGATATCTCATAGTATAATGCTTTGTGGTTTGAGTTCATTATTTTTGTTGATGCATGGATATGTGTTCTAGACAAATTATGACAAGGAGAATATGCATTTTGTAAAGGGAATCTAGTATAGGTTTGAGTATCTGTTGGATTCAAGAGTTCCTTTCTTGTCCTTTAATGACATGTACTTTTGTAATTGCATGTATGGTGAACATGAACCATTATTCTCTTGTGTTGATCTAGGGGAAATAAGGGTTTTATATCCAAGTTATAGAAGTCATCTATAACCAATGATATTAATGTAAACAGAGTAGCACTCTATGATATATCTTTGTGTTGTGAGATAGATTGTTTTGCCAGTGAGGCTTGAGAGTATGACAGTGAGGTTTTGTGAGCCAGTGAGGCTTTGTGAGCCAGTGAGGCTTTGTATACTAGTGAGGCTTTGTAATTAGGAGATTCAGTTAAGCTAGTGAGGCAAAATTTCCAGAGTGGTTTTTCTACCCCGTGAGGGTTTTCCAGTCATAAATGTTTGTGTTATGGTGCCATTTGTATGTGATCTAATTGGTTGCAAGATCAAGTTATTAATCTTGTTACTTTGTGTTTCAAATCAAAGTCAAATTGGTTGAAGTATCCTAGTTCTCTCTCACTTGGCAATCAAGTAGTTTAAAGGTGCATAAAGAGTTAAAAATTATAGACCACTGATTCACCCCCCCCCTCTCAATGGTCCTGGTACTCTAACATTGTCAATGTTGATTTTTCATTTGTTTCTTGAAAAAATTGTATTACAAACAAAAGGGAAGAAAGTTGTGGAAAATGGGAGTAAATTAAATGGAAGATGGAAGTAAATTAAGGATAACAAAGATGATGATGCATAAGATGAAACTGAGCTATCTTACCTTAGTTCCCCCCTACTTTCCTTCTATTTGGTCTGTATTTTGATGGCAAATTTATACTTCATTGATTTTAGAGTTCACTTGGAAATTTGTATGGCAAAATGAAAGTTAGACCTTAAAGTCTAAATTACTGAAGGTGCATTGTTTCAAACTTGTGTCAGTGTTTTGCATTGTGTGTATTATATTTTGAACCTTGAAGTTCAAAATACATATTGTCATTCAGATTCCAAAGTTTGAATTACTAGGTGTGCAACGGATTATATTTGTGATGAATTTTTACATTGTTAAGGTTGTGTTTTAGACCTCAAACTTGGAGTTGTCAGAGTTGCAAGGACTTGCAATAAATTTTTGTGTTCTGAAGGTTGCATTTTGGACCTTGAAGTTTGAAATTCATGTTAGTATTTTGAATCCAAACTTCAAATGGTTGAACCTTCTAATATTAGACTTGTTCATGTCTTATCAATTGTATATAGTGATCATACCCCGATGTCTGAAGTTCTCAATGTACCTTAGACCCTGAACTCTGAGAGGTATGTAGTCCTTCTTTAATGTTGGTCAAACTTCAAAGCTTGAGGTCTGAGTGGGTGGTGTATGATACAAATTGCAATGTAGAGTCGAAACCTTGAGAAGGTGTTGTATGATGTATAACTACAACCTAAATTTGAACTCCATGGTGCCAGTGTAAGTGTAAAATGTATCCCTATGGCCAAGTTGTAAGGCCATGTGGGAAGTTTAAGCCTATTAAAATTTATTTCTGAAATTTGAAATTTTTGCATTTTTGGCTCTACACTTCCTGTGTCTTGAGATATCAAGGAAGTGGCCTAGTAGGTAAGTTTTAAAGGTTCATAAGTGAGATTGGAAACCCTAAATCTCTTCCTTATCTCATTTTTAGTGTTAATCATGGTGTTTATAAAATTAATTAATAAAAATTTTGGGTCTAAAATTGATTGATATGCTTTATCTATAATATGTATGTGATATGAACAAGTATTCAAGCTATTCTTTAAAAGGATATGCAAGAGGTGGAGTTAAATACTTATAATTTTTTAAAAATTTGAGATTGAGGTGTGGTATAACATAGAGTTCTTATTATTTTGTAGCTTTAGTTATTAAAATAAAAAGTAAAAGGAACTTGCACTTACTTTAATTGTCTTTCACATATTGTGTGTCATGTGGTTGACACCATGTGTGGGATAAATAAGATCGTGTGAATTATAATTAATCTAAAGTAATTGATCATTGGTGACCATTGTAATAGTTCTTGAGTTGTGTTTTCAATAGACTTGGATCCACCTTGAATACTATTGTTTTTGTATGACCATGACTACTAAGCTATGCATGTGATCTCCACCTTGACTAATCTTGTTAGCTAGCTTGCCTTACCACCAATTCTTACACATGTTCAATATGGGGATATAATTGCATAGTAGTTCTTATTCTTGAAACTAACTTTTAGATTAGGGAAAGAATCCATTGGATCTAGTTATGACCAATCCTATTAGCATGCATGATTGTTGAGAGAATATGTGTCATTGGTAGGTTGCACTTACATCGTACCCTTAATGACTTCCATGAAAAATTCTAATTCAATGGGAGGGGATATAAGGCCCCAACCATTTTGTGAATTTTGTCACTCTCCTTATGCTTAACAATTTCATTAATTTTAGGTAATTATAAAACTTTCATGAGATCTTTTCAATTTATGAATTTTGCTTCATTTATTTCAAATAGATTGTCCCAAATTATTAGATTTCAAAATGTGAATATTTAATTTGGTATAAAAGGTTTGATTAGTGGATTATAAATAATTGAATTAAATTTGGATAATGTGACTAATCTTTAAAAGCAAAAGTTAATTTGGATATCGAGTATGGGATGGCTATTAATGCTGATATTATTTTCTAATCAAGTGGTGATTATGTCAATGTGATTACATTATTTCACAAATGAAGTGTTTATGAGTATGATCATGACCAATGGATCTTCGAGATTACCCCTAAGGATATTTATAAGACAAGATCTTAATTCATATTCTCCTTGAGTTTTTCAATTCCTTTTTTTCCCAAAAACCAAATCCAAAAAATGTTGACGACCCATAAATCTACAAATCAATCTTTCACCTTGAATGTACAGATTTTTTTCTTGAACTCATCCAAATTTAAATTAATAATTAGTGATCCATTAAGAGCTACCATGCATGAAAGAGATATTCTACCAAGAAGATCCATTTTCTTCTTGTAAGCCGCCACTATCACTGATGGTAAGCAAATAGAGAAAGCTGTATATTCAATTATAGAATGCATTACAATATGGGAATATATAGTATGTAACAGTTGATGAAACTGTTACAGCAGTTGGTATAACTGCAGAACCAGAATCAACTAACGTAACTGTATATGGTTATGTATATAACAATGTAATATTAATATATTATGCTAACATTCCCCCCTTATTACATTGTTTTTACAAATGTACCCCCTAAATAGTTCAAATTTGACCCTACCAAGAGACTTGGTGAACATGTCTGCTATATGAGAGTCTGTAGGGCAGTATTGGAGCTCGATATGGTGGTTCAAAACTTGGTCCCGAATGTAATGACACTCGACCTCAATATGCTTAGTGCGCTCATGGAAAACTGGATTCTTCACATGTTTTAACACACCCTGATTGTTGCAATAGAGAACTGGTGACTTTTCTTTAGGAATGTCCATATCTACCAGAATGCAACGTAACCAAATCACTTCATACATAGCTCCTCATGCGGTGTGATATTCATCCTCAGTGGATGAAAGAGCAACAATAGTTTGCTTCTTACTAACCCACGAAATTGGCCCAGATCCAAGATGAAAAACATAACCTGAGGTGGATTTCCTATCATCTATAGATCCTGCATAATCCAAGTCTGTATATCCCTATAAGAAGAACGGATTGTTCTTCTTATATTCCAGACCATAATCAACTGTGCTTTGGATATATCTCAACACATGCTTTGCTACAACCCAATGACACTTCTTTGGCTCTTGCATGAATCTAGCAAGATAGCTTACAACAAAACACAAGTCTGGTCTAGTGTAGGTCAAGTAGATAAGGCTCCCAACCAACTACCTGTAGAGAGTGACATCTACTTGAGGTGAATCCTAGAAATGAGATAGTTGCAAACCTTTCTCCATTGGAGTGGAAATAGGCTTACAGTTGACCATTCCATACTTTTCCAAGAGTGTCTTGGCATATTTCATTTGGGAGATGAATATGTGGTTCTTCTTCTGCCATATCTCTAAGACAAGACAATAATGAAGTAGCCCCAAATCTGTCATGTCGAAGGAGTTCTTGAGATCATTCTTTACATCATCAACAAGACTGTCTGAGCTGCCAGTGAGAATAAGATCATCCACATACAAAACCAGAATGACAATCTCTGTGCCTACCTTCTTAATATACAAATTAGGATCGGAGGGGCTACTAGTGAATCCATGCTGCAATAGGTGACCATCAATCTTAATGTACCATGCCCTAGGAGCTTGCTTAAGGCCATAAAGAGATTTAATAAGATGACATACCTTGTGTGGATGATGTTCATCAACAAACCTTTCTGGCTGGATCATGTACACTTCTTGTTTGAGATCACCATTTAAGAAAGCACTCTTGACATCCATCTGCTGAAGCTTCCATCCCTTCTATGCTACCAATGCATAGACCATTCTGATAGTTTTGATCTTCACAGTGAGTGCAAAGGTCTCTTCATAATCAATGCCCTCCTGTTGAGCATATCCCTTTGCTACAAGTCATGCTTTGTACTTGTCGATAGATCCATCTGCCTTGTACTTTGTTTTGAAGATCCATTTGCAGCCAATGGGTTTCTTCCCTTTAGGCAGATAGACAAGTTCCCAAGTATGATTTTGCATCAAAGAATCATACTCTGCATCCATAGCCTTCTTCCACTGAGGTTGGCTTAATGCGTCTCAAACTATGTCAGGTTCAGTGCTTTCAACAACAGTACTCATGAGCGTAAGATTCACTTCATTTCTTGTCTAACTCCTGGTTCTGATTCCTGATGAAGTGTCTAGAAGAGTGTGTAGGTTAGAGTCCCTAATTGTACTTTGGACCCACTTTGGAGGTTGACTGTGCCACTGTTGGTGTGTAATATTTTCTAGAGGGCCCAAATCAACATACAACTCTCCTTGTAGTTCACTTTCTTTGTGAGAGTCTTCCACATGCTCATCATCTGATTGTGAGAGCAATTTATGAGAAGTAGGAGGTTGTTGCTCTTCTTTTTGTGATAAGGAATCGAATGACGATTCATCACAATACCACATCTCGACTCTCATATATCTTCATTGTCTCAGGATCTATGAGATGATAAGCTTTTGATGTAATACTGTATCCCAACAATATACACTGAAGTGTCTTAGGATCAGTCTTCTTTCTCCTATTGGCAGGGACATGCATGTATGCTGTGCAACCAAACACCCTTAGATGAGAAATTGAAGGCTTTTGTCTAGTCCATACCTCTTCTGGTGTCTTGTGTTGCAAGATCTTTGTTGGTGTCCTATTGATGATGTATACAGTTGTCCATACTACTTCTGCCCAAAATCTTTCCTCCAACTTGGCTGTGGAGAGCATGCATCGATCCATCTCCATGACAGTCTGATTGCGACGTTCTACAACTCTATTTTGTTGGGGTGTATAGGGAGCAGTTAGGTGCTACTTGATGCCATGATGCTTTAGGTATGCCACAAACTCCTTGGAGGTGAATTCCCCCCCTCGATCTGAGCGGCGGACAAGAAGAGACTAGCCGCTTCTTTGACAACTTGCTTGTGAAAGTCCTGAAAGTTGGCAAAGGCTTCATCTTTCTTCTTGAGAAAGTACACCCAGGTCTTTCGTGAGAAGTCATCCATGAACAATTGGAAGTACTTATGTCCTGAAAATGAAGCAAGCATGGGTCCACATAGATCGGTATGTACCAACTCAAGGCGATGTGTAGCATGGAAGCTACTAGCCTCAAACGGATCTCGGTGTTGTTTACCTGCAAGGCATCTAGGACATATAGGCAATGAATTTGAAATTAGAGGAAGACCTCTTACCATTTTTTTGAAGCTGAGCTGATGTAGGGAGCTGACTGAAAGGTGCCCATAGCGATAGTGCCAAAGTCCCGTAGATTCTATTGTTGAGGCTGATAGAGCTACTGTAGGGGAGGAGACAACATCTAATGCAAACATTCTATCCTTCATAAATGCTCTAGCAAGTATCATACCTTTCTTGAGATTAGACAGGTCTTGACCCCATCCTTCACTTGGAACTCAACTTTCAATTTGTGGTTCAGAAGCTGACTGATAGAGAGCGAGTTTGTTGTCAAACCAGGAACATACATCACCTTGGTGAGGGTGCAACAGCTTGTCCCAAGAGGAATGATGACCTTACCTATAGCCTCTGCAACATACTCCTTGTTGTCAATAATTCAAACTCTATCTCCAGCAGGTTGTTCTGTTAGTGCATCAAACAGCTCATGATTGCCTATCATATGCTTGCTGGCACCTGAGTCTATCAACCAAATATCCCTCATGGGCTGTGAGGTTTGGGAGACAAGGACTAGATTGTGATGAGTGCCGCAGTTGGTTGTTTCTGGTTCATCTTCTTCTGATGCATCATCTTGTTGGGCCACTACATTGCCTTTGTGCCTTCTACGACGATGACAGCATTTGGATCGCTAAGTATCACTGCAACCGGAAAAGCCTTCTTTACTTGAATTGCCTTGTGTTAAGGCATTGTACCAACAGTTGATAGTGTCATGATTGTTCTTGTTACATATATGACACAATCGGTTTGCCTTTGGAGGCTTCGATTGTTGATGTTCTTGTTGTTTCTGTGGCTGCTTTCCATGAAACTTCTAACCTTTTGATTGTCTGGAGATCAAGGCCTTGTCTTCAAGTTCACCTTGGACAAATTGAATGGCTTCTTCTTGCTGCAATAAATTCACCAATTCGTCAAATGACACATTTTGATTGGTGATGTTCAACGTGGTGACAAAGATTTTGAACTGAGATGGTAGTGCTCTCAGCGTAATTGGGACAAGTAGTTTGTCCTCCACCTTTTCTCCAAGTGCAACAAGCTCAGCTCGTAGTTTAGATACCCACCGTAAGAATTCCTCAACTTTCTCGCTAGCTTGCATACTGACTGTATGTAGCTTGGACTATAGATGGAGAATCTTCATTTGGTTCTCCACTTGGTAGATTGTGGAGAGAGAATCCCATGCCGCCTTTGATGTTTCTGCATCCTGAATGTAAGGTTGAACTTCATCGGTGATGCTGAGTGTTATCAACATCTATGCTTTGGCATCAGCCTTGTCAAACTTTTGCCTTTCATCTGGATCTTCCAGTGTGGTTATGTCACTAATGACAATTCCCCATAGCTCCTCAAAAATGAGAATTGTCCGCATCTTTGTCTTCCATGTAGCATAATTTGGCCCTTTCAAAAGTTGAGCATCAGAAAGAAGCAATTTTGGGGCTGACATTGTTCACCACAAATAAAAATAATAATCTAGAAAACAAATTTATTATTATTTTATTTGACAGTACATTCACTTTCAAGAGGAAATTATGGCACGGAGATGAGCACGATATGCCTGTGTTGTGAGACGGGGACACTTTGGTGTGCGTTCTACCTCATCTTTGTCATCAGCATCATAACCCTCATCAAGTTTTGCTCTAATCTTCCTTGCTTGACATTGTACATCAAATAGAAAATAATCTAGCAATCCTTGCCTAAATAATTCATCGAATTGGAGATTACCGATGTTTTACAGGGCATCTAGAAGGGCAAAATAAAAGCCTGAGCTTTCTAAAATAGCACGTCTGCCTCGAGGTGGCTCATTTGCATGATTACTAGCCACACTGCTAGCATCAGGTGTGGTGGACATTCATTTTTCTCAGACTATGTCTTCCTCTACACGCCAACTTAGACTCCAAGTGCCTTATGGAAGAAGAAAGAAAATTCAGTCTAGACACCTCCTTTGGTATTGATCTGCAATATGGTCTGCAAGTGGAAGTGGCGCTTTCACTCAATGAGCACTCTTCTCAAACTCTTCAAAGGAAATGCATTCTACAAACTCAAATGGCTTCCTTGCTTCTTGTTTGGTCTCAACTGAGAGCAGTTTGTAGTTTTAACCAACGCTGACAGGCCTGCATTAGTCTTCAAAAATTGTCTTCTTCCAATCGCTGCTCAACAAGACTCTATTGCCCCTTCTTGCTACTCAATAGGTCTCCATGCCCACGCCAGCCAAAACTCTGATACCATTTGATGGTAAGAAAACAGAGAACGCTGTATATTAATTATAGAATGCATTACAATATGGGAATATATAGTATGTAACAGTTGGTATAACTGCAAAACCAGAATCAACTAACGTAACTGTATATGGTTATGTATATAACAATGTAATATTAATATATTATGCTAACAATCACAACATTGATTTCTTTTTCATAAACAATAATCTAAAACCAAATCCAACAATTGTATCTCAAAAGTAGAGTTCAAAGGACTTGAGAGAAAAACAACTTTGTAATATTTGATTTTCACCCAAAAACATGAAATCATAAAAAAAATGGTAGTCCATAAATGAAATTCAATTTCCTATAACTTTTATTACTACATTTTTGTTATATTTTGTAAATAATTCTTTTTATTTTTTATGTGATGTTACTTAAGTCTATTTTCTAAATTTTTCATTGCCATTTAAAGGTGTTGTTTGTATCTTCATAATCTTGCACTTACCTAGTTACTTATTGAGATTCTATTGTCTTATCATACTTTTAGAGTTGTCACACTAGAATGGGGGAACCATGCCTTCATCTTTACATCATATGCATCTATTTCTATATATTTACATTAGAGACATCATGTCTTCCCCCATTCCAACATTACCCTAGCATACTATTGTTAGCGTATTGTATTACATTGTTGGTTAGATTAGTTATGGTTCAGTCAGGTTATGGTTCAGTTTCATATAACTGAATCAACTGTTATACGAATCAACTGTTATAACCAGCTCCCTCATAGTATATATGCATGGATGTATCTACATTTCATCATTAAATAAATGAAAGGGTTTGCTTTACTTCATTTGGTATCAGAGTGTACGATCTTGTGCGATGTGAGGTGTAACAGAGATCATTGTTTGAAGACACAGAGTTCACTGCCAACAAGTGTCGTATGAATGAAGAAATGTCTACAGTGATTTAGATGGTAGGAAGATGGCAGAGGCGTGAGAAGCACCAATAAAGAACATCTGCGTGGAATAATTTGTGAGCGGCAACACCTTAAAAGATTTTAATAAGATGCAATATGTGGAGAAGAAGTTCGTGTGGAGGAGAAACGTAACAACATTCTAAGGAAAAGCTGTATTTGCTTTGTTTGTATGCATTTGAAGGCAAAGAATGTGTGTTTGAAAAAGATATTCTTATAAAGGCGTTTGAAATTTGATACAAGGTAGTTGAGTGTTGCATTTTATGTTTGAGGAGGTGTGTACGTGAGAGCTTTCCCTAGGCATGGCTGCATCCAATTTTGGACGCTATTAAGTTATCAAAATCTCTAATTTTCTTCAAAGATGAATCCAATGTGTGAACTACTATAAGCCATTGATTTGTTTGCTTGATATATCACTGCACTATTGATGCCAATACAAAGTTTCAAATTCAATGTGTTTCTTGTTGATGAAGGATTCTGAAACATGAGCTGCAGTTGTTATAGCATCCTTCTTCATATTTTTCTATTTCGATCTCAATGTTGTGTATTGAACTTTGAATAGTCATTCATCATTTCGAGGACTTGTACTACCTCCAACCCCACCATTTTTCTCTGTGCGTAAAGATAGAGGTGACTAATGTTTTCTCTATCACATTTATGGAAGGACATAACCAAGGAGTATCTGCTTACATTGAGGGTGAAATAGTTATTTGAAATTGTTCTTAAAATTTGGAGATAAGCCATTTCTTCTATGAAAATAAGTATGAGATTTGAAAAGCGTTTGCAGCCCATTTTGGAAGACATGAGAAGGATCTATCCATTTTCAATGGTAAAAGAAAGCTTGTGGAAAGAGGTTTCAGTAATAAACCCTAAATTTTAATCAAAAGTATTGTTCTATTTTGGGATTAACAATTAAAAAAAAAGATCAAATCTTATATTTAATTGTGGAGAAATAAGGGCCTATTTTTTATTTTAAGGAGAAATAAAGGTTTGAAGTTATTTATCAAAGTCTACAAATCTATTTGGAGTAATAAGGTAAAAATTGTTGAAGGCTTAATTTGATGAATGTTTAATAATATCTTGGAGATATAAGGTTGATTAGTGTATGGGTCTATCATTGGTTCAAATTGACATTATCATCTTTTAATCATGAATACACATATATCAGAGATTGCTTATGCTTTCGGGGCCATCTTTTCTATTCCTAATGAGGACTCCAAAGACTCATCAAAGACATCAATTGGTTAAAGTGTAATAGGGTCATATTGGAGGCAAGAGACATAGGAAGATGGAGGACTTTCCATCATCTCAAGTTAGCTTCTCACTTTGAGATGATGCTTTGCATGAGAAGCATTTTTGGTTTTGGTTGTTTTTCTTTTCTTTGTTGATGCTGATGGATTTGAAGAATGTATGTTTTGTGAAGATTTTGTTTCAGAGACAAGTTTGGGATTTGGTGTTGAGCTCAATATGGATTGTTGTCTAGCAAGCTTCAAAGAGTATATGATCAAGAATTATACCCTTTGCAGTCACTAGACAATGGCAGAGATATGTCGTATCTCTTAGGGTTCATTGTCAAATAATTGAAGACTCTGTGATTTGAGAACTTGGGACTAAAGAGCTCAAGAACACAGCTCAAAGCTATGCCTTTCCAAGGGTAGACAAGATAGCATGATGGAGCCCCGCTTGGTTCAGGATTTGTTCTTTGGGAGAAGATCTTCTATAAAATATGTATTCATACTATGTAATCAGCTTTGTTGAGTATTTTAGCATTAAGGGGGGGTCCCTTGGTACTATTGTAGGAACAATGTAATAAGGGGGGAATGTTAGCGTATTGTATTACATTGTTGGTTAGATTGGTTATGGTTTAGTTAGGTTATGGTTTAGTTTCATATAACTGAATCAATTGTTATATGAATCAATTGTTATAACCAACTCCCTCATAGTATATATGCATGGATGTATCTGCATTTCATCTTTAAATAAATAAAAGGGTTTACTTTACTTTGACTATTAGAGCCACACCTTTTTGAGTGGGGGCATCATGATTTCTACTTAGATTTCTTATGACACACCTACTTATCACTTTTTCTCTTGAGAGGAATCACACCTTCCCTCCTCATGATTACATTGACATCACTTACATTACCACTAGGGACCTTTTGCCTTACATATAGTGCTATGTGCTCATGCTATTGGATGCCATATTGGTGGCATTTGCCTACCCTATGCTTTTTATACCTACATAGGTGTTTTTATCCCTTCAAGGCCACACCACCACTTTCACATTGCACATGCTAGAGGCTACCTTATACCTTAAGAATTATTTCCAGCCCACATGATTTTCATGCTTTATTATTCTAGATATCTAAAGTTTGGTTAAAACACAATTTCAATTCATACAATTTTCACTTTACATGTTTTACATGTGCTCACATGCTTAGATTACATTTACATTTCATGTACTATTTTTCTTCTCTTATAATTCCTTTAGATGCAACCAATTTTAGGGGAAATATATTGTCAGTAACATTCTTATTATCTAGATATCAGGTGCAACCTGTGCTACATAGAAACTCATCACCATGACTAGGTGGATCGTTATCACATGGCATGTCAATGCCCCATGCACATTGTCATCCCATTATTGCCAAGCAAGGTGGAACACTAACTTCTTGTGTAATCCCACTTCCTCCTCCTCTTTTGCTTCTTATGATAGATGATAGTAAATTGTAGGTTACCATTATCTTCAATTTTATTTGCATGATAGAAGCTACTCATGGCATATTTTTTCTCTTTTTGTAGGTTCCTATGGAGCACACATACAAAAGGATGGACTTACACGTTCACATTTAGTGGGATCCCTTACTTTATATGGACCTCTAGGGTATCCTTTTACATCTAAATATTTATCCTACATACATTTTTATGAGTTATACATACTTTGTGACACATGATCATTCTAAGATTTAAATGCATGTCAAACTTGGAAAACAATATAATGGTGAAATTTACATATTGATACCAATTACCATTTAGTTTTAGTTATTAAAATAAAAAGTAAAAGGAACTTGCACTTGCTTTAATTTTATTTCATATATCATGTGTCTTCTGGTTGACGCCATGTGTGGGATAAAATAAAATTGTGTAAATTATAATTAAGCTAAAGTAATTGATCGTTGGTGACCATTGTAGTAGTTCTTGAGTTGTATTTTCAATTAACTCAGATCTCCATCTTGACTACTCTTGTTAGCTAGCTTGCCTTACCACCAATTCTTACACATGTTCAATATGGGGATATAATTGCATGACAATACTAACTTTTAGATGAGGGAAAGAACCCTTTGGATCTAGTTAGGACCCAATCCTATTAGCATGCATGATTGTTTACTGGTCTATATTAAGTACTCATGATTTCATCTTCAAATGTAGTTATTTTAGATGGTTTAATATGAAGGTTCATTGTTAACATTTCAAGAATCAAGGGTTCATGGTTTAATGGTTAGGGTTGTGTTTATGGTATAACTATTCAAGAATACAAATCACCATACAAAATGGCATGCCTAATACATCATAACATATAAATCACCATACAAAATAACATCATATCATACAAATCACCATACAAAATGACATCATATCATACAAATCACCATACAAAATGACATCATATCATACAAATCACCATACAAAAACAAAATTCAATAGAAAGGGTTGTGGCTATTCTCCCTTTTCTATAGTACCTGCTGCAAAGCAAAAACCAGAGGTCTTTGTCCTCAAGGTTAAAGGGGATGAACACCCATCCAAAACCCATTTATGTAATTTCCTATGATCCCAACAAAACGGCATAATAGGTCACTTACCATACAAAACAACATCTTAACATATAAACACCATAAAAAATGCACCCATTCAGTGCTTTCAAAGAGCTGTCTAAAACCCATTTGAAACAAAAATCTTTTTTCAAAACCCCATAATTAACCAAAATTTCCATCTAAGACTCACAACCAACAAAAGGGAAAGGTTTTCTTTTGCAAGAAACATATATAAAATAGTATTTTGGACCCAACAAAACCCCTCTCTTGCCCTCTTCACAGTTCCAAACTAGAATGTCAATTGGAAGACAAAATTTGCGGATATACATACCTTTTAGATACCCATTCTGACTGTTGGGAAGTTGTCCTCTACAAACCCCCTGCACTGCTCTGCAAAAACACATCAAAAATGACATCAAATTGGGATGTCTGTTACTAAATTTTTGCAAAAAAAAACACATCAAAAAATGCATCAAACTAGATTTCCTTTTATTGAATTTTTTGAAAAAATGCATCAAAAATGACATGCAAACTACATTTTCTGTTACTGGATTTTTGGGAAAAAAACCCCTTTGCAGTTTACACCAGACACTGTCAACAATTCTCAACAATCCATCTAACCAGACCGTAACATAAAATAAACATTGTGGTTTTCATATAACCTGCATCTTACCTATGTTTCCAACTGCAGATAGCACCTGGCTTCGTCGGTGTAGTTGGCTTCTCCTTGCTGCACCAGGCTTCGAATCACTGCAACTTCCAATAGAATTGTTGTTGTTTTCATCACTATGAAAAAATAAAAATAATACATGCATCGAATGAAGGAAAAGGGGTTTTTTAACTAGTAAGTTTTGAAATTTCTAGTGTACGGAGGGGGTCATGGGACAACGGGAAATGTGATGGCAAAAATGTTCCGTTTACAACACCGTTGTCTCATCCTCTATCATCATGCTATCGTATGGCATGGGGGGCATGGTGTTATGATGTGTTAGGCATGCCATTTTGTCTAGAGAATAATTGTTTCCGTGAAATAAAACCCTCGCCATGCATCCTCAAAGTATTGTATAAAGCATAAAACCTACTAAAAAGGACAATATAAGGACATCTTGGTGTAGAGAGAAATCCAATCTACTTCTTCAACAAAATGGACACAATGTGACTCAACTTCTGACCAAACAAAAAAAAAAGTATGATAAAACAACTCGAGGCCCCCTCTATGAGAGGCACCAACTACCCTTAACTACATAATCGATAAATTTCCTGACCCTGTACTACGCTAACTACTCCCTGACTTATCTTTCGCCTCTTTCTTTTCAAACACCTCGTGCTTCTTCTTCCACTGTTAGTTAAAAACCAAAAAAAAAACAATATGCTTCATTAAGATCAAACGGGCATTCATACTCATTTCAAAGCAAAAAAAAATAACCCTCGTGCCCAAATCTAATCAAGAAAACAATGTACACTCACAAAACGACAAAAGTCTCTGCGTTAAAAAATTGATCCAATCACTCCCTTTATTTTGAGAAGAATGTTGTTGTCATCTGAGATGCAGGTGCATTGAAGACATCTTATTTTTCTTGGAATTTTGGACCATGATTGCCTGTGTGGACGTCAATGTTGCAAATTGGAAATTTACTGTTGAAATATTTCTCCACTCATCCTCGTCTCTTTTGTGTGGATGCGGCTTTCTACAGTGTGAAAGTGAAGCAATTCACATTTTTCTGGGGCACCGAAATTGTGAGATCGTCGAGCGCATCAACTTTTTTTTAAAATGCTGGTAGAAATGCAACGTGTAATAGCAATCTGGCGATCACAACAATAATGATGTCATGTGAGGAATCCCATGGTCAAGGAGTCTCAAAAAATACAAAACAACTTAAAAACGCGTGACGGAGAAGGAAAAAACAGGCAATGAAAAAAAAATGTGACGTGAGAAATACTGAAATCTGGGCAAAAGCCCACACAATATAGTCTATCGGCTGATTACATACAACAAATGATGTAATCTTGGGCAAATTTAGACTAAAAAATGTAAGTCAAATAGGCCTAAAAATATAGGTCTTCTTGAACCAAAATAAAATTTTCCTATCGACTTAATATTTTAAAATTAACCACTAGAGTCAAATAAAGATGGAGAAAAAACCCATCCAGTTGGGTTTGTATCATTTGGCTCCTCTAATTTTACACGTTTGTATTTATAGGTCAAAGTGAACTGTAGAAAAATAATGCGTGTATGGAAAAAATCGACTTAGGTCGGCATAAAATCGCGGCGCCTTTGATATTCTGATGCCGATTTGTCGTAAACGAGAGAGGAAAATTGATTGTAGAGAAAGGGTCGGTGTCGTTGAAGTATAAATACGAGACAAAAAGAGAGACAGCAGAATGAAGTCGGTCTCTGAATACCTAGCAGAAATGGCTTTTTCATTTACAGTAGCATTGCTGATGACGGTGTTAATAGTAATCTTGTGTTGGCATTGCCGCCTGGGCCATCGGCATGGCCTGTGATAGGGAATCTCCATCAGCTGGGAGAGCTGCCCCACCGTTCTCTGGCCTGTGATAGGGAATTTTCATACTTCTACTAAACAAAATATCCCCAAGTGGAAAAGATAATAGTATATTAGACATCATTAGTAGTAGTTGATCTTATATATTACTATTTTTAGTATTGTACAATTGTATATGTAATTAGTGATAAGAGAACTAAAAAACATAATAGTAGAAGGAATTTTGTATTACTAGTGAAATTGAAGGAAAATAGGTAAATCATATATGTCAAGCAAAAAGACAAGAATGAAACAATAAGTTTAATAATGTTTTTGTTTTGATGTCAATTGTAACTTCTTAATGTCAAACTATATGAGAGTAAATATTTTCATTAAAAGCCATCCTACAAAATAAATTAACATTTTGTATTCCTAAGGATTTCAAAATCTAAAAGCCTTATATTTCAATACTCATTGATTTTAGTACACACTTTTAGTCATGTCCTTGGATTGAAATTTGATTCAATAAAGTAGAATACTTAGGCCTAACAAAAGACTTAATGGAATACCATATTTTAATTAAAGAGATAAAAATCCTTCATATGATGGTTGCAAATTTTTACAATGTAGATTATGATCACATTAATTATTCATCCACCTACTCATAAATGATTAAAGGCATTTCTACATGCACAAACTGCTACAACTTCCCATCTATCATTAGAGGTTCTTTCCAGTTGCATCCAATCTTCCATATCTACATAGGACTTTATCAAACTTAGTTGCCCACCTCTATAGGTGTTTCATAGCACTTAGAGCCTAAAGGAGCACTAGAATGTAGGACATGATACTAGGATACCGGAAGAATCACTCAAATAGGTTTAATGTCAATATTGACATGAGCTCAACACCAATTTGTGGGCATTTGTCTTATGAGTATGATAGGAGTAGATTTTTTACTGTGATATAATTTATCAGGTTAATTTGTTAGATGAAAGCTCTATTTTAGAATAAAATATTTTGTTTAAACCAACTTAGAGTTTTTAGTTTGGGTTTTTGGGAATTTAGATTAGATTTGTGTTAGATTTAAATGAAATTGTGTTTGTTTTATCTCTTTTGGATTCAAGTCAAGAACCTCTTGGTTCTTCCTCATTCTAGCTTCTCTGGAAGCTTGAATCCATTAAGCAATACCATTTTCCCTTTATTTCAATCTAGGATATAAAATTCTAGGCTTTATTTCAACATAATACATTCACAAGGATCTATATATCAACCTCTCCCTTGTGTATTAGGAGGTCTAGAATCATTAGGAATCAGCTCATTGTTGTCAAATAGCTCCAAAGATATTAAACATAATATTGGAAACCTAAATGCTAATTTTAATTCATTTTGGATTCATACTTCCAAGCTTTATTTCTTTGTTTCCCTATTTTGGATAGACATAAATGAAGCATTACTAACACCTTTGAGTGCTGAAAAATCATCCCCGTGCTTGCTAAAAGATATTAAAAAAACAAGCATTTAAGGTTTGTAGTCACTTCCTTATAATTGCTTGTTAATTTGTTGCCCATAATGCATATAAAATATGATTAGACACTTGAGCATTGTTTAAACATTTTTGAAATCAAACATTGGAAAATTGGTCAAAATTTATCATCAAAGACATTTAAAACATATTGTGCAAAAGCCAATCAAGTTTGTTTATATTGTTCACAAACTATAATCTATTTATTGATCATTCAAGCATTCCAACAAATCATGTAAATGACAATTAGGCATTTCAATAGGTACGCTAATAGGTACACTCATAGGTACACTAATAGGGTAGCAATTGACCGTGATTCGTGCCGCTGTCCTAGTTGTCTCTAGGAGTTCTCTTTTCACTCGTTTAAGTCGTGACAAAGCATTGGCAAAGGTTTCCACATCATCAAGCCAAATGTCATTTTCATCGTTAGTTTTCTCAATGGTCTTGATCATCACAAGTCATTTCTACTTAGCTTGTAGATAACATTCCTTACACATCCTGGCACATTAAATCAATTCATTAGCTACCTGCTTAATGTTGATTCTCTAATCAGGTTAGTGGACTCATCAGCCCTAGTGCTAAACCTGACTAGCTCTGATACCATATATGTAACATCCATATCCAATTTAACTTTTGAAATCTAAGTTTTTACCATAGGTATATATATATATATTATTTTATTTTATTCAAAACAAAAAGTAATTACTAAAAACAAGTAATACATCCATCAACTTAACAATATGCATGATTTTATATTCGTAAAGCAAAAGAATATGATCAACCCAAAACATGTAAATAACATTTTATCATAAATATTTTAAAGCAAATCTAAATTAGGAACATACCATTATCACTGCATCTCGATTGTCGACCATCCAAATTCAAGTCTCGACATTCCTCAATAATTGGAAGTGAAAGTATCTTCAAGGAGCTTAACCTCCAACCACAGACCATCGATCTCCCGCACTCCTTCCTAACCGAAAGTGGCCCTACCCTACTCAAGAGGATAGACTTAGGATAACCATTGGTGTTTGCCATCTGAGCTCTGGTGTTGTGACCTACGTGACTTGTTATCATGCAATCCCCTAGATACCATCTAGTCATGCAAGACCATTCCACAAGCTACACCATCCAGTCACAGTGAATGATCAATGCACTTGAGGATCATGCATTACCTTGGCCAAAGGATTTGGATTTAATTTGTGTTATTTCACATAGGATTTAAGTTCTCCCACCCTACTCGACTCAAATTAATCGCAATCCTATAGTTTCCTATTTGTAGGGTCTATATATATATTTGACAACCTCGATGACCTCAAGGTGTTTTCATTTCATCGTGCATTAACGCATGACATTGAAATTTAATCTTCCTCTAATCTCTTGGAAACCTCTTCTTCTTCACATCATAAAAATGGTTTCTTAGCTTATTAACTATTCGATTTTAGTCCTGCGTGACTACAACGTTCTCTAAAATTTAGGCCATTTTCCAATAAAAGGTGGTCACAACACTTTGCTATAATGTTACAAAAAGGGTTTTCATAATAAACCAAAATATAGAATTTTAGAAACTCAAAAGCCCTAAGTTAAATTTTAAGGAAACTTAAAGGTCTACTACGACTATCATAATCTTTGAATAAATTTGCTATTGATCGTTTGACCATTTGACATGGTTGATTAAAGAGACATTTTATCTCTCTATTCGAGTAGAACCAAGAATGCCCTTGAAACTTGGACTTTGAAGCTAGGGCTCTTTTGGACATTGCAGAGTTTGCATCCAAGCTTGTGCCTACAACAAAAAATGTCAATCTTTTCTTTACAGACCAAAAGAGTTGACGTGGTTACTCTTTCTCTCCTAGAGGATACAACATCTCTTAGTCTTTCCCATATTAAAGATTGAGTCTCTAATAAGAAGTAGTTTCATTATAAAGAGAAATTTGACTCAAGATTATAATTTCAGTTTACCTTTCTCACTAACTATTTTCTTACTCAAAGGTCTCTAATAGTCGACTTGTATTCCCATGTACTCTATTAGTAAAACAAAACACACTAATTTAATGAATTGCTTACAGATAATGATCTTATTGTTCAAAAGAATTACACAAGGTTTCATACTCATATTCAGCTTTCTCTGTATGAGATTCAAGGCCTCTTTGGTCTAAAAACATTGGGCCTGTATTTGCAAGACTTAAGTGCAAGTATAAACTGAGATAAGTAAATATATTTTAACAAGAAAACAATGCGTATATCTAAATATCTTTTCGCTTACACATTAATGCAAACAATTCCCCATTGGCTTATTTAACTCTTAATACTTACTGCCCTTTTTGGGCCACGGATTGGTGTCTGATTGTCAATAGAGGTTTAATACTCTGTCAACAAGTGTTTTTTTTTTTTGCTGTTACAGCTTGCATGGACTGAGAGACATTTTGAACTAACTCCTACTCAAGTTGCACTCTATGGTAACTTACAAACCTTGTGAAGCAAACCATAAGCTCCTCAAACATTCTTGACCTTCATCAAAAACATGCTTTAAACTATGGTTTTGGCACTCTTGGTGTGACATAGAGCAATGAAGTAGTTTAATATAAAGCTTTTGTTTTAGTGGTAATAACTTACATGAGCATCGTTTATAATTAAAAACTACTTTGCCACATCAAGCACAGTATAAGTTCAATTGCAAAGTTTTGTAAAAACATCACACATAAGCAGGAATCTATGACTGTGTAACAAGGTGAGTTAAAGAACCTGTCATCTTTCTCTGGAGTTTGCTTCAACTGATCCAACTTCTTGCTGTTCTCTCAGCGTTCCTATTGATGCTCCTTGCTCAGACTCCTATGTCAATTCTTCCCCTGTATCTCCTCTAAAACTAATTCCAAGAACTCTACTTAATCCTTGCCCATGGCCAACAAGAATAACCAACTCTCCACTCTCTACTTTTGCCTCCTCATGGCGAAGGAATTCTCGCCCATCATGCTGTCGACCATGCCTATTAAGATGGTGATTTTTATGGCATGTAAAATCAGTTCCTAACCTTCAGCGAACTCTCTCCATAATGGAGCTTTCTAAAGCGATGTGGCAGTTGGATAAGGTAACAACCCGTCCACTACACATGAAATAAGGACTACATAACCATTTGATTTGCCACTGCATAGAAAAGTGGTACTCAGATTCTTACAAGGTGGCAGACTTAAATAAATCAAACATCCTTCTTATTCTAAACTGATCAAGAGAATAAACAATTGCCACCTCAGCAAAATTAGTTTGGTCGATAACTATTTGGTGGTCTAAAACTAGAAAATAATAAGAGTCATTCAAAATAAAAGACATCATAAAGAACTAATATGTGTCCCTCTTCAAACTTTGAATCAATTCTGTCAACAAACTAGAATAAAGAAATACCTCACGATTACCAAAATATAACTAATGTAATTTTGGCATATTCCTCCAAATAATGACCAAAACAAGTTATAACATGCCTTGGTTTTTAATTCAACATCCGTCGATCTCCAAAAAGGAATGAGTTTACAACATACGCCCAAAGCATTTTTACGACAATCACGACAGATTGGGTGTAACGCAGAACAAGGCTTTAGATCATTTTACGCATAAATCGACTCTTGCGTCATTCGACAACGAGACGCGACTTACAATTCAGCCACAAGTAAGTTCATATATATTTACATATAATCGAAATATTAGTCATTCCTAGTAGACGACATGATTAAAAAGACTTGCAACAATAATGTCAATTTCCAGAACTCTAAATGATGACTTACAAAAGGAGCAAAACCTTTACTTCAGACGTCGCCATCTTGACTTAAATTATCTTAGCCGCAAACATGACTAAATTCAAGGCATCAAGGTTTATCTACCTGATTTGAATTTTCAGTAACAAACACCCATGGTTAATTCTAGAGTCTATTCTCTTTCTCAAAAATACTTTCTCTTCCTGTCGAACATGGTCCAACTGTTCCTGCAATGACAATCTCACATACAAATTTTGTGGTCAAAGCACCTATATTCCAAATCAATGCACAATATATCCAATCATTACATTTTCATAACAAAATGACATTTCAGTTTATAATATCATATTGATCATAATCAATAGATTCCAAGATTTCATTAGATTAACTTTCTCTATCCACATCATCAGTTTCTATGATGTTAACAACATATATAAATAACTGTAACATTCAGGAAAAAAAGTAAATAGTAATATTGATTCCAAAAATAGGGATGTAACATATCCTTCCCCTAAAGAATCATCGTCCCCGATGATTGAGTTTGCCAAGCAAAAATTAAACATAAAACAAACTTTTTATAGTTTAAAATTAATGTTTTTGAAAAGATTAGGAAATCTTTGGTAAATGTCTTTATAGTCTTCCCAAGTGGCACTATCCTCGTCATATTGGTCCCACTGAATTTTGCATTGCAAAACTTCTTGATTACGTAAACAAAATCTACGCATTCTGAGCACTTTGAGTGGCTCGATCACAACCACCCCTGGTTCTTGCATCTGTAAAGAATTCCATTTAAGGATGTGGTCATTACCTACAAAATATTTCTTTAGATATGAAACATGAAAAACATTATGCATTTTGGACAAGACTGGAGATAGAGCAACTTTGTAGGCAACTGGATTGATAATCTCAAGAACTTCAAAAGGTCTGACATATTGAGGAGCCAATTTTGATTATTTACCAAATTTAATTGAACTTTTATGGGGTTTCACTCGCAAAAGAACTTTCTCACCAACAGAGAAATGTCTAGGCACCCGTTTGCGATCTGCATAACTTTTTTGCCTGTCATTGGCTTTTGCCAACCTCTTCCTAATCATTTTCATTTTTTCTTCCATATTCACAAGCATTTCAGGTCCAATGCTTATCCTATCTTCTAGTTTATCCCAGCTTATAGGAGTTCTGCATTTCCTTCCATATAATGCTTCAAATGGCATCATCTTAATGGAAGAATGATAGGAATTGTTATAGGAAAATTCAACAAGAGGTAAATATTCCTCCCATCTGTATTGTGTATCCATGCAATACATTCTTAAAAGATCTTCTAAGACTTGATTTACTCTTTCAGTTTGTCCATTTGTTTCAGGATGATAAGCAGTGCTCACATTGAGTTTAGTCCCTAATGCAAAAAATAAGGTTTGCCAAAACTGAGAGGTTATCCAAGCATCTCTATCAGATATTATCTTTTCAGGTACACCATGCAATCTGAATATTTCCTGCACAAATTTCTGAGCCAAAATATGTGCTCCATCTATCAAATTTCCTAGTATGAAATGTGCTACCTTGGTTAGTTTATCTACAACAAACAATATTGCATCATGCCTATTCTTAGACATTCGTAACCCCTAAATAAAATCCATACTAACAACCTACCATTTCCATTCTGGAATATCATGCAGGTATAACAATCCCGCAAGATGTTGGTGTTCCGCCTTAACTCTCTGACACTCCAAGCAACTTGCTACAAACCTTGTAGCGTCACTTTTCATTCCCTTCCAGAAATATAGCGGCTTGACATCAACTAAAAGTTTTGTTACTCCTGGGTGTCTAGAGTATGGTGCACAATGAACTTTCTTCCAAACAAGGTTTCTAAGTTCTACTGAATCAGGAACATAGATTCTTCCCTTGAATCTCATCAATCCATCTGATTCAAAACTGAATTTATCATATCTTGGGTCCTTAGGGTTTAAGTGCAGAGCCTGTTTCACTTGCTCATAATATTCATCTCCAGACAAACTTTGCAATACTAAGTCTTTAAAGTTACCATGAATATAGATTATAGAAGCTATGTGTCTTCTTCTGCTTAAAGCATCAGCTATTCAATTTTCTTTGCCTTTGATATAAGAAATCTCAAAGTCATAATCTGATATTAATTCCAACCATCTCCTTTGTCTTGCATTGAGATGAGGCTGCGTAAATATGTAGCAAAGACTTTGATGATCTGATTTTAGTATAAAAGTCTTCCCCAACAAATAATGTCACCACATCTGAAGGGCGTGAATCACTGCTGCTAGTTCTAAGTCATGAGGAGCGTAGTTCTACTCATAGTTTTTCAACTTTCTTGATTCATAGGCTGCTACCCAGCCATCTTGCATAAGCACACCTCTTAACCCTTCCCCCAAGGCATCAGTAATAACTTCAAAATGTCCTTCAGGATCAGGAACTTTCAAGATTGGAGCGGTTGTTAACTTTTCCTTTAACAAGTCAAAAGCCTTTTGACATTCTTCAGTCCAAACAAACCTTTTTCCTTTTCTTTGCAAAGAAGTAATTGGGCTAGCAATGCTTGAGAAATTCAAAACAAATTTCCAGTAATATCCTGCCAACCCCATAAAACTTCATACCTCTGAAACATTGGAAGGTTCAAACCATTCCATAATAGCCTTTATTTTGGCTGGATCGACTGATATCCCTTCATCTGATATTATATGCCCCAAATACTGCACTTCTTTCTGAAAGAAGGTGCACTTCGAGAGTTTCGCATACAATTTGTGTTCTCTTAATCATTGCAAGACTATTTGAAGATGTTGTCTATGCTCCTCTTCATTTTTGGAATAAATCAAAATATCATCTATGAAAACTAGGACAAATTTATCAAGACAGTTCTAAAAACACTATTCATGAGATTCATAAAAGTGGCAGGTGCATTGGTCAATCCAAATGGCAACACAGTAAACTCATAATGACCATATCTCGTTCTAAATGTCGTCTTATGAATATCTTCATTATTCAACCTTAACTGATGGTATCCAAATCTCAAATCTATGTTAGAAAAGACTGATGCACCACACATTTGGTCAAATAGATCATCAATACGTGGCAATGGATACTTATTCTTTATTGTCGCCTTATTAAGCATCCTATAATCTATACACAGTCTAAGAGTTCCGTCTTTCTTCTTGACGAATATAACTGGGGCTCCCCATGGTGATACACTTGGCCTAATTAGATTCTTAGACAATAGCTCCTGCAATTGAGCCTTTAATTCCATAAGTTCAGTGGTGGTCATACGATATAGAGCTTTAGATACTAGCTCCAATCCTGGTTTAATATCTATGCCAAAATCAAATGTTCTTTTTGGAGGCAAGCCTGGTAGCTCCCTGGGGAATACATCACTGAAATTGCAAAGATATGGATATTTTTCCTCAAATGTTTGCTTCTCCAAGGTTTCCTCTACTTGGTCCATTTTGACTGCAAAAAGTTGACATCCCTTTCACCTAGCCCATTTTAATTGTTTTGAAGAAATGGATCTAATCCTTATTTCCCTTTGAATTCCTTGAATATTTACTGAACTTCCCTTTTCATCCAGACACTCAATTGTTTTATGAAAATAATCTACCTTGGCCCTTTGTTTCCACAACCAATTCATTCCTAAAATGACATCGTAGGACCCTAAAGGTGCTACGTATAAATTTACCTCAATGGTGAAGTTAGAAATATCAATCTTAGCTTCAAACAAACATTGCTCTACCTAAGCCTTTGAGTTATTTGCATACTCAACTATCCACGGTTTTGACATAAAACTAGCTTTTCTAGAAAATTTATTTAAGACTCTAGGTGACACAAAAAATTTTCTTGCACCAATATCAAATAGAATAGAAATAGGAACTCCAAATAAGGTACCTGTCATCTCAATAGGGGTGATCTGATACTCCGCTTGTCGATTGTCAAGAGCGGCATGAATCCTTTGTTGAAATGCTTCCTGTTGCGAAGGAAGTACCATATTCCTAGGCTTCACATTCAACTTCTTATTAGGACAATAGTTAGCATAATGGTCTCCTCCACAAGAAAAACACCCTCCAATAGGTCCTCGCTTCTCGGATGGCCTATTCGTAGAATCATCAATCTTCTTAAAATTGTCATTTCTCTTATAATCTTCATTTCTTTGTTCATTACCAAATCCCCCTTTGTTCTTTCAATTTCCTTTATCAAGCCTCCTGCTTCCATATCCCTTTTCATTCTTCCTTTTATATGACTGATCATTTTAGTTCTTATCATACTTCTTACGTTTCTTTTCATAGTAAGCAGAAATAGATTTGATCTTCTGTTCCTGCTTAATTGCTTTCTCATACACTTGGTCCATTGTGCTTGGACCATGCACCTCCACCTCGCCGCCAATCTAAGGATTGAGTCCCATGATAAATTTTCTGATCCGAAACCTTTCATCCTTTTGGTATTGAGGAACAAACTTCAGCAGTCTAGTAAATTTTTCTGCATACTCAACCACAAATAGTTCACCTTGCCTGACGTTTTGGAAATCTATTAACTTTTGATCAAAATATAACTGAGGTAACCACCTCTTTTAGAATAGTTCCACAAACTCATTCCATGTCACCTTCAAGGGACTTAATTCCAGCTCCATTTTCTTATTCATCCACCAAGTGGATGCTTCCCTAGATAGCTGATACACTCCCCACACTGCTTTTGTAACCTTAGAGTAATTTCTAATTTCAAAATATTTCTCCATTTCTGTTAACCATGCTTCTGCTGCATCTCTGGTTTTCGTTCCATCGAATTTAGGAGGGTTAATCTTTTTCATATCCTTATATAATTCCAGGGCAAGTTTATCTTTGGTCTCTCTTTGAACTTCACTATTGTCTAGGTTTTCACTTGACGTGCCATGATCCCATTGTTTTCTTTTGCTTGCATTATGGGAAATATTGTTTTCACCCTTCATGTTCCCAGTTTCATCCATTTTCTTTTCCAGTTTGCTCAACCTTTCCTTGGTTTTAGTAAGCATATTAAGAATCCTATCCAACTTATCAGTGGAGTTTTCCCGAGAGTTATGACCTTCCCGATCTTCCCCCTTATTAAACTCTGATTGATCCATGACTATTTGTTTTCTCACCTGATTAAACATATACTAATCAATTTTATGCTTTATCATTTTATATATCACCAAAATACAACAATTGATTATTATCATAATTATTCTCAACCCAAAAATTTGTCTTTATTTAACTTTGCAAAATTGTTTATACATTCAATAAAGATAGACATATCTCAAGTTTTTACTCAGTATTGACAAGTGGGGTGTAACCTTCAGATTCATTGTCTGACACATAATCACGAGGTGTATACCCCTCAAACTCACTATCAGGTGACAGTACAATATTTTCAGCTCCAAGTGCTACATGGGGATCCCTAGTGATCATTGGTACACTAATAGGTACACTCATAGGTGCACTAGTAGGTACAGTCATAGGTACACTAATAGGTATAGTCATAGGTACACTAATAGGGCAGCAATTGACCATGATTCATGCCGCCGTCCTAGCTATCTCTAGTAGTTCTCTTTTCACTTGTTTAAGTCGTGACAAAGCATTGGCAAAGGTTTCCACATCATCAAGCCAAATGTCATTTTCATCGTTAGTTTTCTCAATGGTCTTGATCATCGCAAGTCATTTCTGCTTAGCTTGCAGATAACATTCCTTACCTACAAAGGACTTTCTTGCAATTTTCTTCCCACCCTCGTCGTCTCCTCTTTAGAAATGGCAAGGGAGATCTTGACAACACACAACTTGGCATTCAGAAATAGGCCACTAACGGCCGCTGCAAAATACGTAGCATACGGGGAGATTGATCCAGGCTTGGCTCCGTACAGACCGTAGTGGCATCACTTGCGCAAAATCAGTGTCATGCAACTACTCAGTGCCCACCGAGTCCGCTCCTTCGCCTGTGTGTGTGAGGAAGAGGTGTCAAATGGTGTGCATTCCATTTGGGACAAGAGTATGCACGGCACTCTCCCTGTCAATGTCACGGCCGCCATTTCGTCCATCGTGTCTGGTATCATGTGGGGGATTCTGGCACCTATTCTGATTGAGCTTACCATGATGATCAACGAGGTCACCAGTATGGTCAGGGCTTTTAATGTTGGCGACTTCATTCCTTACGGAGAATGGCTTGACCAGCTTAGAGGCATGAAGCGTCGAATGACAAGGGCTCACCACTTCTTTGATCGAGTGGTGGGGAAAATAATAGACCAGCATGTGGAGCAGAATGCAAAAGTGGATGACCGAAAAGAGGACATCAAGGAATTGGTGGACGTACTCCTAGATATTGAGGAGGAAGAGCCCCAGGGTGAGAATGGCATCAAGGTCACCAGAGAACACATCAAGGCAACTATTTTTGTATGTCCCCTCCCCCTCTCTTATATGCTCTACTCCCTTATTTATGCTTCCATTCAATTCCATTTATGCTTCAACTCATCACACTATTTGTTATATTATAGGACATGTTCCTAGGTGGAATTGAGACAACAATTATTACATTAGAATGGGCGATGAGTGAGATGCTAAGAAACCCTCATATAGCCAAGAAGCTGCAAGAAGAAATTCAGTCCATAGTAGGCAAACATCACATGGTAAAGGACTTTGATGTGGCAAATATGGAATACCTCCAATGTGTGGTCAAAGAGACATTTTGATTATATCCTACAGGACCTCTAATGCTACCCCATGAATCTAGAGAAGCTTGCACAGTTGGTGGCTACCACATACCTAACAAAACAAGGCTTGTGGTCAATGTATGGGCAATAGGAAGAGATCCAACTATATGGGAAGATCCCTTGACATTCAAACTTGAAAGGTTTATGGGAAAAAATCTAAATGGAAGCGGTCGAGACTTCAACATGCTCCCATTTGGTGCTGGAAGGCAGGTTGTCCTGGGGCTCTCCTCGCCACTCAGAACATTAACCTTGTTTTGGCTCAACTCATGCATTGTTTTGATTGGAATCTTGAAGGAAATCAAGATCCATCACATTTAGATATGGATGAAACATTTAGAACTAGTATCCCTCGAAAAGTGAATCTTTTCGCAATTCCCACCTTGAAATTGGAATCGAATCTCTAAAAATATAATATCTACCCCACTACATCCCATCTCCCATTGTTGCCTTCCATTCTCTTGACCACTTTCCTAGAGCATGAAATGCATCTAGAGCATTTAAAAAATAAAGATCCTGCCACCTTCTTCCTAGTCAAGAATAGAAATATCATCCTTATTTCCATAATAAGGTTTGTCATAATTTACATTGAATCTTTAATTAAAATTCCTTTATTTAGTTTGATCTTCATGCTCAAATTCAATAAGGTTCTCTAAATCTAATGAATTGTCTTTCAAAGCCATGTTTTTTTTAAATTTTCTATTTGATTGTCCTTACCCAATCAAAGTAAATGTCAGTTCAAACTATTTTAAACTTCTTTAATAAGACTTAAGTTGGATGTAATCTAAATTTGGGATCATAGGTTAATTATCATCAATCTTCTAAAATTAATCTTCATGAATGAATTGTCATGTTATAAGCCATTATATATTCTAGTTTGAATAAACATTTACACTTATATTCAATTAAATCTCTAAGGTTCTATTCCATTATCTTCTTAATTTATAAATAAGCTTTAATTAATTTATCTTCTTAACTATTAATTACTTGAGGAGAAGCATCCATACACTATATTGCAAGATGTGTATGCCATGATGTCATATTCTTAAGTTCACGTATGTGGATTTGTATATTATGGAATAGGTATGCCTGATGTTTTATTGAGTGTATAGGTACAAGTTTTAGTCCCAATGGTGGTTAATTGGAGATTGTTCATTTTAAGTTAAAAATATGTGTTAACCCCTATCTCACTCAATTTGAGTGTGAGATGAATCTTGTGAATCCATGTGTATACTTGGATCCAAATTGGTGGCAATTTAGGAATCCACATGTTGTATGAAACCGTACAATGAATGAATCATTTGCATGTGGTTGTTTTGTCTTCTTTTATTGCATTTTAATTTATTTCAAAATGTGTGTTTGTCATGTTTGTGAAATATTTAATGCTTTGAGTCAAAAAGGTTAATATTTTCATCTTAGTGGAAAAACGGTTGTTACGTATTTTATTTTTATTGAAAGAAAAGTTGAAGTGTACCTTTGTTCTTTAGAAATAAAATATTGGCTGATGGGAAATAGTATTTCTATAGTTGTGAATTTAATTTAATTTAAATTTGGTTCAATCTCCTTTGGCTATTGAAAAAATAACAAATTTGAATGATATTATGTTGTATTTCCTTATTAAATTATTAAATTATTGCATGGAAAAATATTAATTTCTAAGCTACGTATATTTCATTAGATTTATTTAATATTTGGTACAAAAGTAATGTATTTATTATTTAAAAGAAAGAAACTATGAATTTAATGTTAAATGAAATATTTAATCTAATAAAATCCTCCTATTTTGAAATATCCCTCAAAAAAGGAATAGAAGAAAATTATAAAATGAAGATAAGAGGCTTATTTTCATTCACTTGTTAATTTTTAGTTTTGGCTGGAAACCCTCTCCTTCCTCCTATGAAAAAAAAACTCATATAAATTACTACACTTGGATTTGGATTGTGCTTGGGAGTGGATTGGCTTGACAGTTAGATTGGTTGTGAGTGATAAAACTTGTTGGATGTGTATACTCAAGAAATAAAAGCCCTCTTCTCCTTTGATTTTAAGCTTTCAATATTTTCTTGTGATTTTATGCCTTGAAAGGATGTTTCTCTTCTGATTTTTTGATTATATATTATATTGATCAAAAAAAAATATTAATTGATTATATATTTATATAACAAATTTAAGGAATGTGTGTTCTCGCACGCAAAAGAAAAAGTGGGGAAAGGAGGAGGGAAGTTGGGTAGGATATCATCATCTTCATTCACAGAGTGCATCGATATTTAAATTACACAGCAGTGCGTGGGTAAAACATTGTGGTAGGAGAGAGAATGCAATGTTGTGGAATTCAACTATTTTTTTTTCCGCACGCCTTGACCGATTTTGTGTGGTGTGCAGTGCTTTAGCTTTTAATCAGTGCGCGGGGAAGACATAGTAGGATTGAGCTTTGAAAGCTTCAAATGAGCGTATGGTCTTGAGGAGATACCATTCTCTTTCATTACAAGTTCAGTCTAAGAAGAAAAGATAAAAAAATTAAAATTCTATTTCATAGACAATGTGTAGTTACGAATTTCTTTTAATATGATTTTAAACAGATATGTATTTGGCTACTGGATTGTATTAAAGAAAATTTCAATTTGTAAATGTATATAATTCATGTACGTTTAAAATATATTTATTTAAGAATTTTTCTTTAATGGTAAAACAAACTTTTGCAAATGATTAAAAAATAGTTTCATTTACTTTATTCTATTTAAGAAGAAAAATCTAACTTAATTTTTATAATGAATTTGGAGGGCTTCGCCACTAGATACTTAAATTTTTTGTTTATACATTTGATACTAATTTCGTTTCCAAGATGTGTAGATTGCCGCTAGCAAATATATGGTTATATAACAATGTTTTCATAAGATTTTGGCACCGTATGCTTTTATGAGGGATGTCGATGACCAAAAAGTGCCAGATTATATGAAACTATAATTTTGGTTAAAGAAAAAACTTAAATCTTATTTTATCATTTTTTTTGTTTTAACAAAGATATCTTTTGTAACACATTTTTTCTTATTAGATTTAATTCATTTTATGTTTGATAGTAATTTTTCTTTGAGTTTAAGTATTTTTAAATCTGATTTAATCAATTTAGAATTTTTCTTTACGATAATTTTGTTCCTTCTTATTTCTATTAGATGGAAATTTCATTTATAAATTTTAAAGAATATAAATTTTGTTGAACTTTTATTCAATGATTGTGTGAATATGTGTGCTATATTCAAATGAAAAATTTGGGCATGACATTTGGTATCAGAGCACCAAATTTCCAGCACTGGGAAATCTGGGAAAAATAAAAAAAGATTGTCTGATTAATTTTGGTTTTCAAACTTTGTAGAATGTCACATAGAAATAAGAGGAGGTCCTCACCATTTTTCCACTAAAGCATCACAAACTCACATATCTAAACCTAAATCACCACCTCATGAAACCAATCAAGAACCTCCACTAGAAATGGGCCCCAAAATCCTTCAAACCTTGCAACAATTAATTGATGTGGTTAATGACGATTACCATGTTCGATCATAGAATTCTCTTGATGGGCATGCTTCTATCCATAGAGAGCATAGTAGAAGCCTTGTACAAGTTAGCAATGAACATATGGGAGAAGCTAGTGGGTAGTCACTACATCATATTCCACCACTTCAAATGCAACAACAAGATAAATGAGAGTTCGTTAAGACATCCCAGGATGTTGGAGATCAAATTAAAGAATTTCGTCAATTGCAACCACCCACCTTTTCTAGATCTACTAAGGGAGTTGAGGTAGAATCTTGGATTCTAAATTTAAAAAGATGTTTTGGGTTGCATGCTTATGAAAGTAATTTGAAAGAACATTTTGTAGTTTTCCTTCTTAGAGGAACAACCTCCACTTGGTGGTGGTAGGAAGAATGGAAGAATCATCTTTCTTTGGATACTTTGACTTGGGAAACCTTCTTAGAATGGTTTAGAGAGATGTTTACCAGAGAATCTCTAGTAGAGATGTATAGATGAGTTTTATGATTTGAGATAGAAAGGTCTGATAGTAGCTCAATCTAAAATCTATTTCCTAGAACTATTGCAATATGTGGATTATCTTTAAGATGAAAAGCTCCTTGTTAATTGATTTATAAGGGATCTTAACCTGAGTATATCTGGACTATTCATATGGCTGGCCCTATGACCCTTTGATCTATAGTAGAAAAGTATTTAACAATAAAAGAAAATTAGGGTAAGAATCAGGATACTCATGAACAATCTAAAAATCATAACAAATTTTAGAAAGATCAAAGGTCTTGTAATTTTTTATGTGAGATTAATTATAATTACGACATAGATTCTATAATGCATAACTTTTTCTGCATATATCCAAATCAACTTTTATTTTTGTTGAAACAAGGACATCAATATGTAGTGTGCATATATTTTTTAGAATTTTTTTTTCTACATGTGTGAAATAGAGAACTTGATGTTTGGTGAAAAACCTATGTTCAATAGAAAATAGAAAATAAATGTAATAATTAAATTAAATAGATTCAGAATTATATTATTTCTAAAGCTTACTTCGAGGGCTACAATCTTGCAAATTATCTTGTAATGTTTAAGGATGGACTAAGACATAAACTAAAACCTTTGAAACGGGATTTGGTTCAAGTTTGTTGTAATGCAAGAGTTTGTTTAGTTGATGCTAAGAAGTTTTTAAATGGCTTGAAGCATGAGAAAGTTTGTTTTACTTTGATTCCTAAGACTAACTATGAAAATAAGGAGGATGTTCCTATGGATATTATAGATTTGTTGTAGGAGTTTAAGGATATTGTTTTAGATAATGTGCCAGAGAGACTCCTACCAATGAGGAAGATCAGCCATCAAATTGATTTGATACCAGGAGCATGTTTGCCTAACAAGGAAGCCCACAGAATGTCTCCTACAAGGAGTGAAGAGTTGAATAAACAAGTCCACGAGCTATTGCAGAAGGGTTTGATCAAAGAGAGCATGAGTCCATGTGCAGTACCGACAGTTTTGGCACCAAAGAAGAGTGGAGATAAGGAGTTTTAGTAGACTACAGGGGCAATGAAGAGTTTTGATTTGTTGAAGACCAAAGTTACAAAACAAACTATGTTAGTACTCCCAGATTTTAGGAAGGTATTTCAAGTTGATTGCGATGCAAGTGGTAATGCTATTGGGGCTATTTTAAGCCAAGAGGTAAGCCCATTGCCTACTTTAGTGAGAATTTAAATGATGCTAAAAAAAGTATCCATTTTATGATCAAGAGTTTTATGCTATTGTTCAAGCACTTAAGAAATGGAGATACTATCTCTTGCCTAAGGAGTTTGTTTTGTTTATTGATCATCAAGCACTTCAATATTTGAGTGGTCAAGGGAAGTTGAATCAAAGGCATATGAAATGAGTAGAGTTCTTACAAAGTTATACATTTGTTTTGCAACATAGAAGTGGAAAGTCTAACAGGGTTACAGATGCTTTGAGTAGAAGGCAGAATTTGTTGGTTGAAATGCAAGTTGAAGTTGAATCGGTTTTGATGAGCTCAAGGAGTTGTATGAAGAAGATCTTGATTTTGGAGAGGCTTGGAGAGCATGTAAGGAGCCTATTATAGCATATAGAACAAGGTGGTTGGATTATTAAATCCAAGATGATATGTTATTCAGAGGTAATCAGTTATGCATTCCTAGAAGTTTTATGAGATTGAATTTGTTCAAGGAAAGACATAATGGAGGTCTTCCAGGACATTTTGGTTTTGATAAGACTAAAGCACTTGTTGGAGAAAGTTATTATTGGCCTCAATTGTAGCAAGATGTAAGGAAATATGTTCAAAGTTGCAAAACATGTCAAGTGGTAAAAGGTGTTAGTTAAAACACTGGTTTATATCAGCCACTACCTGTACTTGAGAAGAAGCATATCAACAAGATGAATCTTCAATATAATTCTAAGACTGACTTGAAGAGGAGACATAATGAGTTTCAAATTGAGGATGAGGTTAGAAGGTTTGGTTTTCCTCTTGATAAGTGACAGGGTCACTTTTCTTTCTTCCTTGGGTGTCTGATGCAAGGGCATCCATGTTGGAGGAATCCAATTTTGGTGATGGTTTTCTTTCTCTTTAATGCTTATTCTAATCTGGGTGATGGCTGATTGGTGAGGAGCAGTATCCATCAGAGAATAATCTTTCACTTCTTCTTGTTGGAGATGACCTGATCAAAATAGACAATTGAAATTTGCGAAGTCTGAGGCATGAATGGTTAGTGGAGTCTTAATTCTAGTGTTTCTTTTAGTTTCAGTGCTTTCCTATTTGGAGCTAGGTGGCTTGGAGGCAACGGCAATTTCTCTCTCTCTATACTCTCTATTTCATATACATTAATGAGGTGATAGTGGTGGCAGTAGCAGGTTGGGAGATATAAGAAGGATATCCTTTTCTATCGATGCTCTCCACTTCACCAGCGCAGGGTCTAATTCGTGGGTGTAGCTGAAGCACCTTGAGTGTTGTTGGGTCATAGATTTATTGAGGAGTTTGATACAAAATGGTTGCTAGTGTTTAAAGAATCTAGAGGTATAGCAGAAGATGAACCAGACAAATTTGGCTATTGAAGAAAGACACATAGTTAAAGATTGCACTGTTAGAGGCCCTGAAGGCCATAATAACTTGTAATCTATAGTTGTTTTTTTATGAAGTTTAATAAAGTGTGAATCTATTTGTTTCTTATTACATGAGGTTGTTTGTTTCCTTTTACATCAACATGATCCAAGAACCCTAATAGTTCCCAACAATAGCAAATTTACGTAAGATAACAAATCATTTTTTTGAAAAGGTTTCAAAAACTTTCAAACAAATGTAATTAGGAGACAAAATAAATTACATTCTTCGATGTTTCAACGGGTCCCTAGCAACTCTTAAATATCATCCATTTCAAAAGTCAAAGATTAATTTTGACCAATAAAAATAGAAGGAACATTTATCACTTTTTGTTGTAAACAAGATGTAAAATTTCTATTGGCAAATGATATTTAAATTAAATGGTTCCACAACTTCCAATTCACCAAAGAGGTTATTCTCAGCACCACCATCAGCTACCGGAATGGCCTGAATAACTAAATAATGTAGCTAACAAACTCCTCTTCTCCAGAAAGTCTTTCATGATGCTTGCATCTACTATTAATAGAACCACATGAAGCCCATAGCTGTAAAAGAAAGAAGTAATTATGGACTATTGTAGAATGATTCATTATCCTAACAAATATTCGGTAGTAAAAAAATATTTGAAACATCATTCAAGCGCTAGGATTCGATGGTAATAATGGTCTTGTTAATGTTCAAATTCTTGAATTTGATGGAAATGATTCCAAGAATGGTGTTATTATGACATTCAATGAGTTCCTTATTTCACTTGCAATTGACAATATAAACCTTGTTAAGCTACAATGATACATGCAATAGATTACAAATGCTTGGGACTTTCCAACAAGAGAGTTGTTGCAATGAGTATGTGTTAATGGAAAATATGAATAACAATTTAAAACAACTAAGTATCCAATAACTCAATGGAAATTGATATAAAAACAATTAAACAAAGATTATACCTTCGAAGACCATTTTACATCTATGCTTTCATTGTCGCCTATCTCTTCTTGATCTTTGTGGTAATGGAGCTCTCAAAAGTGTGTACTTCCTTGTTGTTGAAGATGACAAGAGTAGTACGGCTGTAGGTGGATAATGCAATGGAGGATCACACTACAATGCAATACTAATGGAGATAGATTCATGGAGACATGATTGGGTGATGCTTATGATAATGATGTTGTGTAAATGTAAATGGAGATAACTTTTCATAAGACATGGTGGTATGATTCATGCAGAGTAAGACTAAAGCTTAGATGGATGCAAAATGGGTATGAGAACCTTGTTTATATAGGCTGAGGGGAGACCAAATCCAAGTGTCAACAGATCCATGGCTAGAGGAAATTACTTAGGATGTGTATGGTTGAGAGAGCTTGAGGGAATGTGCACAAATCTGAAGAGGACAAGTGTCCAAGCTCTTTTCATGAGTTATAGGAGTTAACATAATAGATTGAGGAGTTAACTGAATAGAGTAACCAGTTAAGTGAATTGATTGATTAGATAAGTGATTTGACTAATGAGTTAACTGATTTGATTAGAGGAGAAATAGGACATGTGGGTGAGGGAAATTAGCTAATTAAATATTAAAATATTTAATTATGTGTGCAACATGGTGAGATGGAAAGGTAAGGTGGAAGAATGACATGGATGGTGTGATGTGGAATTTATGGAATTTTTGGACTTTGGAATAGAGGAATTTGGGATTAATTAATAACTTAAGATTATTTAATTATATGAGACTATAGAAGAATTAGGTAATTTTAATTAAATAAATTGATTTTATTTAATTTTGGGATAATGAACCAATCAAATAAATTAGAATATTTATTTAATTGATAGAAGATTTAAAGAATTAAGATAAATAATAAAATATTTACTTAATTCGATACAATCCATTCTTAGGTGTATACATTTTGCGCCCCTCTTTGATGCAATGTGTTTTATCACGTTGCTTCAAAGAAATAAATTTTTTTTGTGATTTGATACTTGCCCCAGTTTTGCCCCTTGTACAAGTTAAATGATGATAGGATGGCCCCTCAGGAGATTGGATGAGAGGAATGTGATGATGAGATGACGGATGATCTCACAATGAGATGGGATGACATGAGAAGAAATGGTTGACGTGGAAGAAAAATGGGATAAAAAAATGTGCCCCAGCATGCACAAGGTTAAACATCTCCACTTAGGGTTAAATGCACTATAAATAGGAGTGTGGAGTCACATTCCTATTCATTTGAACACTTGCCATTTCTTAGAGAGGTTATAGGAGATCAAAGCTCAAGTGCTAAGGAGAGTCAGCAATAATGCAGTAGGTTCCAATTGAGTTACACCGCTTCGAGAGGATCCAATGGTTCAACCGTCTAGTAGAGTATGGGCCACCAGTAAGTACATGTTTAATTTGAGCTTAGGTGCATTTATTATGGTCAAAAGTCTAGGTCAAAGTTAGGTGCTATGAATGTGCAACAGAAGTGAATCTGCGCATTTGTCATGCAAAACAATGCAATCACCACAATTCTACACAAATACTGCCAAAATTTGTGCAAATGCACTATTTTTGTAAACAGGTGACAGATCTACACAAACACCAAGGCCTTCTATGCCTGTGATGTAAATATGTGCATGTGTTATAAACCTACACATTTGACATAAAACTGCGCAAATGTCTTGGGAATCTACGCATGCCAATGATTTAGCACATATACAAGGGGGTCCTGCACAAATGGTTAAATGTTGTGCAAATACTTTTTGAACCTATGCATGTGAATTTTCCTGCACAAATACAGGGGGATACTGCACAGTCACCCTGAACTTGTGCAAATGTTGAACAGAACTGTGCATCTATTTTGGATAGTAGGAATACTTAGCAAAATTGAGACAGTTGGCATCATGATCGATGTTCGCCAATTGATAGGTCATCACTGAGATTGATAGAATCTCAAGAGAGATGATAGAATAGATTTCCTATTAAAAATAGCTAATTTTTTTATGTTTGATAGATAGATATGCAGTTTAGTTGATGTTGTTTGCGTAACGCGTGTTTGGCTGATTGCAGGAGGAGCTTAATGACATCCTTATGTCTCAGGAGTGATTTCAGGTGACATAGTTGCTAAGGCCTTACTTGAGAGAGCTTGATCGTCTGGTTCTAGGATCGGCAGGGTTACTGCATGTTTGCTTTATGCCTGAGATTCAGGCTAATCTTGGTATGCTGACTGTACTTTCTAAGCTTTTTCACAGTGAGGATGGGACATTCCATCTTCCTATCAGGAAGATCACTATGACACTAGAGGATGTACATCGTATTCTGCACATTCCAATAGATGGAGAGCTTGTGGAGTACGAGTCTCAAATTAGAGCAGGACTTGATGAGTGCTGCCAAGTATTTGATGATGACACCATCGAGGGCACAGAGATTAGCTAGGTAGATATGGTTTCTTATTATGAGCCTCTTTAGTCAGTTATTGTTGGGTTGATTGGAGGGATAGTTTGTCCTAACAGGAGATCCCATAGGTTTGTAGTTGGATGGGGGGACTTTGGAGTAGATTGTCACAGATGGGACCCGAATTGTGTGGGGTCACTGCCTATTGTATACACCTAAAAATGACATGACTCTACCTAAATAAATATTTTAAATATTTATTTCATCTTAATATTCCTCTATCAATAAATAAATAAATCAATTTATTTATTTGATTCATTTTCTCCCATTAATTGAATAAATTACATTTATTTAATTAATTCCATCAATATCAACTTTATTCTTCTAAACAATTAATTAATTTTAATTATTTAATTAAATCATTCATTCTTCCATATTTAAATAAATCATTTAAATTTATTTAAATCCTCTTGGTCTCTATAATAAA
The DNA here is from genome assembly GCA_027924645.1 of Cunninghamia lanceolata. Taxonomy (NCBI): domain Eukaryota; kingdom Viridiplantae; phylum Streptophyta; class Pinopsida; order Cupressales; family Cupressaceae; genus Cunninghamia; species Cunninghamia lanceolata. Next base: position 4,979,444 of record BSBN01001229.1, read on the forward strand.
ATATAATTAAATATTTTATTTTATTCTTCTATCTTACACAAGATAAATTAAATAAATTTATTTATTTAATTTGCTTTCTTCTAAAAATATCTTCTTGCTTTCTTTCTAAAATTGCAACTCATGCATATCTAATTAACTTATTTAATTAGATATTTCATCTATTATTCCTCTCATCTTTTTAGGATTTATTTCCTAAAAAATCAAATCAAATCTTCTTCCCTCTCCATAATCAATTAAATAAATTATATTTATTTAATTAATTTCCTTATTCTTCTATTTTCCATCAAATGATTAAATAATTTTAAATTATTTAATTATCGCATCCTTCTAAAAATTAATAAAAATAAATATTTTATTTATTTATTCATGATGCACATAAATTAAATAAATTTTATTTATTTAATTTGTATTTCATCCACTCTTATCTATATCATTTTCTTCTAAATATAAATTCTTCCTTGTCATGCAAAAGCAAAAGCTGAGTTAACTGATTTAAAATAACTTTGTTTTTATCAACAAATTCTTAAATTAGAAAAATATATTCTAATTTTTGAAATAAAAGATCATCCTCATCAAGAAAGCAGTTAACTCAACAAAGCATCTTTTTCTATGACACATGTCCTCCTTCTATTTGCACACATTCCCTCAAACATCCTCTACCATTGATCTTCTTATTTCTTCTACACCATTGATCTTCTCTCACACAATTCTATAAATACCCTTCTATTATTCCATTATAGATATACATGAAGCTTTCAATATCATTACTCTACAGAATTCATATCATTCCATATAATTCCATACCAATCTATAGCTTGTGACCATCCTCATTTGTATTTGAAGTTCATCTTCAATGCAAAAAGTAACCTAGCCACCTCTCTACCGCCATCTTGAAGAAGTGCAAGGAATTGTGTTTCTTGAGGGCCATATTCTTCACAATAAAGATCGATCGAGACTAGGCAAGCAATGGAAGCTGCGAGGTAACAAAGGTTGTATGATTCACTCTTATTTTAAAGCTTTTGTTATCTACAAGTTCTATTGTGTTTTTGGGTTTGATATTAGTTTATGATATTATCCACTTTTACCCATAACACCTACTAGTACACCTCTATCATGACTTGCACCAATTTGTTTACGATGTAGCTGCCAGTTTATCATGTGGAGTATCACTATTGTAGATTTGGGCTTGGTGCCATATTGCTATTACTCAACCTATTGGCATGGGTTCTTGAGGTAGAGATCAGCCTTACTCATACATGTCCCAGTAGAGTCTTTCTCAGCCCAAGCTAGAGAAGCTAGAGTACTAGCGACATGTGTTTGATAATGTTGACTCAGTTATTTGGTGACCCTCCCTAGACTGTGAGGTGTGGGAGGATGATGCATCAGAGTTACCATTTTACTTTCAGACTAGGTGTCTGATAGGGAGGACTCCCTACATTCCTGAGAGGCACATCATTTCTCGTGTGTAACAGAAGTTTGGCAGGATCCAGGGGATGCCCTAGGGGAATTCCATCTTTTCTAGGACACACAAGGAGCGTCCTCGATGGAGTCTTGGTGCTACATTTGAGCAAGCTCGTGTAGAGTTTCTACAATTACCATACTAGTCTTGGTTGATGAGGAGGACAGTTGTAGACGCTGGCACGACTCAGGATTATGCAGATTGGTTTGCAACACACCCATTTCCTTGCTACTCTAGACCTGGAGGGAGAGCCCTGATACTAGATGATCAGGAGGAGGATTAGGAGGGTCTGCGATGATGATGGAGGTGATGGGGTGGACGAGGCGGTGGAGGTGGTAAGGGTGGTGGTGATGATGGTGGAGGTAGTGGAGGAGGTAGTGGTGATCATGGCGAAGGTAGTGGAGGAGGTGGTGGTGATCATGGCGGAGGTGGTGGAGGAGGTGGTGGTGATGATGGCGATGATGGAGATGACAGATATGACAGGAGGGTTAGACAGTGGGTTGACAGAGATCCCACTCTATAGGCACAGACCTTACTGCAAGGATAGATGCAGCCTCCTGTACAACCATAGGTTGGACAGGGACCAGGACAAGATGATGGGGAGTTGGCAACCCTACAAGCCTAGGTGAATTAGTAGTAGACACAGATGGTACAACAGCAGGCCCAGATGGGTCAGATGCAGGCTCAGATGGGCTAGATGCAGGGACAGATCACCCAACTACAAGGTGAGCTGCAGACAGCTAGGTTAGAGAGAGATATCGTGATTTAGTGATATACCAGGGTAGATGGGCTACTAGAGTAGGTACAACGTACTGTGCCAAAGATGGTGAGGGCTGGCTAGGAGATATTCTACTGGCAAGGGTTGTAAAAGCAGGTAGTGCCCCCTGAGCGGTGAGCAAGTAGTTTTTGCCCCAACTACCACAGTAGGTACCAAAGGACTTTTATAGAGAATGGAGGGGTGATGGGGCCACAGAGGGGACCCTTAGGCATAGGTACATCAGGGGGTAGATGGACAACCACCATAGCCACAACAGCGACAATAGCCAACGGCTTCAGGAGACAGTGCCACCTAGGTGCTTTTTTTGGGGACATGTATCACTTTGGAAGCATTTATTTTGTGTATACCCCATTGTGGACATTTGAGAAGTACTTATATTTTTGATGTCATTGTATACTTTGGACATTAATATTCTTTTTTGATGATGATGATATACATGATCTAGTGTTCGATGGACTGTCTATGTGTGCATTTATGGATGGATATTCCTATGATTATGGTTATATGTGATACTTCTATCATGTTTTATTTTACTCTATTATGCACTTGATACTTATGCAACATGATGTTTCTAGGAGCTACATGATTGACATGATGACTTATATGCATGTTTATGATCTCTATGTTTACTGTTTATGATGACCTAATGCATACCCTATGATGATTTAGATGTAACATATGATGTTTTAATTGTTTTACGTATAGATGATCATCTAATGTGGAGACACTATGATTTTGGTTTTTGTGAGTTTGTTTGTGCTTATGAAAGGTAATGGTGGCTTATGTACCTAAATGACATCACTATATGCAACACAAACATGTTCTAAATGTTTATATCATGAATGTACTTAAATGTGATGATACTATATGATGATACCCCTATTTATGACATGCAAATGTATTACAAATTATTTTTGTTGTCCCAAGTATACTCAATCATAAAATAAAAGAACACTTAGAAGAACTAATTTGGATAATGAAAGGAAACTTAGAAGAATGAAATGGTTAATGGATGAAATTGGATAACTGACAGATAGAATTGGATCTTTGTGACACTTGGATAAATGGTATGTATGGAATTCTTTTACATGAAAATGAAATGCAATTTGGTATGTATGATAGTGGATATTGTCATCTTCTTGTGCAAGTTTTTGAAGTACTTTGTTTCATCATTGAGCTCTTAAAATGTTGTAAGAAAAATACAAGCATCTAGGTATAATTAAACCATGATGACCTGAGTATTACTTACATGGATTTTGATTTAGCAAGTTAATACAAGCATCTAAGTATAATTGAACCAAGATGACCTAAGTATTGCTTGCATATCAACAGACAAGGATTAGACCTGTTTCATGTTTAGACCTCTGACATCCTCAATGATCATTATGTTGATCATGTCTTTAGACAAGGCTTCACATTACTAAAGATAAACCCACAAATAGTAGAAAAATAAAATAATCATGTTCCATCATAGCATCTCTAGTTTTTGACATCCTTGAGTAGCATATGAAACATAATAACAAAATTCTTGATAATAAGATTTTAAATGACCATTAAAAACCTTCTTGCCATAGAGATATGTTTTCTTGCAATAACTGGATAGATTCGTGTTTGATGTTTTAGGCAAGCTAGGATTTGTTAGGTGTAGTTTTAAGTCTTCTTTCCAAGAGAATGTTTTAAAGCTTGTTTTGTTGCATTGTTTGTTGTCTAGTGATAAAACCACTATCCAATTTGGTATCCTCTAAGTTGTGGCATTCAAAAATCTAATTCCCCAACTAGGTCGAGGATTTTGCCCCCAGTCAAGTAAAGGATTGATTTATTATAGATGAACTAACAATGGACATGAAGAAACAAGCCCTAAGGGACTGACCTAGTGCCTCAAGGGCTCATTGATAAATGGCCTTACCTACGTGACGACGCAGAGGCAACGTAGTTCAAGCTGTGGACTATGTGGACCTAAGACCTAGGTGATGGGAGTCAGATGGAAATGGATGGACAAAAGGATGGGTGACATGGGATGGAATGGATGGGAAGCCTTAGGGGCTCATCAAAGATGGCCTTGCCTACTTGATAGCTCAGAGTTGATGTAGTTTGACAACGGTTCAATGGATTGGTTCAAGATGGATGACAAGATGGACGCAAGTTTGGATTGGTAGCTTGATGGGGGAAGGCGGTAAGGACGAGCAAATAACAAGCCACGGTAGGTATCCTAATGTGATTAGATGCCTTGTGGTAAGAAGGTATGGATGAGGAACAAGGTCCTAACAGATGGAGGAAGAGGTTTAATCACAAATAACTCCTGTTTCTAGGTTTTCACTACTTGCTTTTATTTGTACGATAGCTAAATTACACATAATGCCCGTTTTCCAGGTTTTCATCATGGTATCTATACAAGGCACCTATTTACCAGGTTTTCACCAGAGGACAATTTTTTTGTTATTTTTCTATATATATATATATATATATATTGTTGGTTTTGATATATAATCCCTTGCATTGGGGTTTTAGGTGTAGAACTTGTAAAGATGCATGTTGTTGATGGGGTCAATAAACAATTCACCTTCTAGTGTGGCTAATTGGTAAGCACTGGATCCATAGGCAACAATGATGACATAGGGACCTAGCCAGTTGGATTCAAACTTACCTTTCTTCTCTCTATCTTGCTAATTCCTGGGATTCTCTCTGAGGACTAGGTCACCAACTTAAAATACCTAGGGTTTGACTCGGTGGTTGTAACTCTTGGACATCCTTTGCTGATAAGATTTTAGATGGTTGAAGGCATGTTGTCTTCTTTCTTCCAGCAGCTCTAACTCTTGGAGTCTGAAAACTATATACTCTTCATCAGATATTAGGCCTTTTAACGATACTCACGAGGATGGGATCTCGACTTCAATGGGCAAGATGGCTTCAGAGCCATAGACTAGGGAGTATGGTGTTACACCTATGGGTGTGCAGATACTTGTGTGGTAGACCCACAGTGTGGGATTCAATTGGATGTGCCAATCACGGCTGGCATCATTGAGAGTCTTTTTCAAGATTTTTAAGATGGTTTTATTTGATGCCTCTACCTGACCATTTCCTTGGTGGTAATATGGGGTGGAAAAGTGTGTTGGATGTGGAATTTGTCACATAGCTCTTTAACATCTTGGTTTTTAAATGGTCTTCCATTATCAATGATAATGGATACAGGGATGCTATATCAGCAAATGATGTAATTCAGGATGAAAGAAGCAATTTCTTTGCCTGTGACATTGGCAAGGGGTACTACCTCAATCCACTTTGTAAATTACTTAGTGGTGGTGATTATGAATTTATAGCTGCTAGATGATGAATTGTGTATCTTTCCCACTAAGTTAATTCCCCATTGACAGAAAGGCCAAGGAGTCGTTAAAGGCTGCAGCTTCTATGCTGGTGCATGTATTAGGTTCCAATGGGTTTGGTATTTCTTGCACCTCTTTACAAAAGGATAGGAATCTTTTTCCATAGTTGGCTAGTAGTATCCCATATGTATGAGTTTCTTAGTCAGGGTAGTATCACTAAAGTGGGTCTCGCATATACAATCGTGAACTTCGCTTAGGGTAGTTTGATATTCCTCACTATCAAGGCACCTAAGGAGAGTACCATCTAGTCCTCATCAATACAGAGTGTTAGTGATTATGGTAAAATAGGAGGTTTGACGGATGAAGGTTCTTTTTTGGTTACTAGATAGATCAGGTGGTAGGGTGTTCTCTTTCAGATAAGTATACACTTTTCTGTATAAGGGAGAAGCTGATCCTATGATATGGCAAATGATGTGGGATTCTGAGGTGTCGTACGCAGGATGGGATACTAGCTCTACCAAGAACTCATAACGTGACTGATTTTCAGGGATATCGAGGAGAGATGCAATGGTTTCCTTGGCATCTGATGCTTTGTTCTCTAGCCTGGGTATCTACTAAAAAGAGATCACAACAAAGTATTCTTTGAAGTTGTCTACCATACATTTTTATGGTATTAACTTCTTATCCTTTGTTTGATAGTCATTTTCCCTTGATTGATGATAAGTTGCAAATCACCATACACATGAAGTTCTGTGATTTTCCATTCAACTGCTAGCTTGATGCCAATGACCAAGGCTTCATTTTCAGCCACATTATTAGTGCATGGAAAGAGTAGTCTGTATGACTTTGAAATTGTGTCTCCACTAGGTGTGATCAACAAGATACCCGCTCCGGACCCATGCTGAGTATATGATCCATCAAAGTAGAGTTTCCAGGTTGTCACGTTGTGATGTTAAAGATAGACTCATCAAGAAATTCAAATCTTAATTGGTTTTGATCTATTAAAGGTGCATCTGCTAGTTGATCTGCAATCGCTTGCCCCTTTATTGCTCATCTATTGACATACTCGATGTCAAATTCACTGAGTATCATGACCCATATTCTACCTATTAGGGTAGATTTTTTGAGAAAGTATTTCAATGGATCGATCTTCGCTACTAGCTTGATGGAATGTGAGAGCATGTAATGTCTCCATTTTTGTGAAGCAAAGACAACAGTGAGACATGCTCTTTTAATTGGAGTATATTGTAGCTCGTAACCTACTAGTGTTCTATTGATGTAGTAGATTGCTTGCTCCTTTCCTTCATGATTTTGTTGTGCTAGCAAAGCTCCAAGAGCTGTTGGTGTAGTTGAGATGTAGAGTAACAATGGTTTGCCCTTGATTGGTGGCATAGAGTGGTTTTCAATGTTAGATCTATCTTTCATTTTTACATTTTTGAGACTGAAAGGCTTGGTACTCTCTCCAAAATAAGCCCTGTCATTGAGTTCTATGGCATAGCCAGCTCTATGATTCCCTGTGGGTATATGGTCTCTAAGTTATAGGTAATCGATTATGGCCTCATCATTCTGAAAAGTATCTAGCTCAGGAGTAGAGTCTTGTAAATCCCAATCTATGAGTTTTGGATGCAATAGTGGTAACAGGTCATCAGATTGGTCAGTTTTGAGGCTAGTGATGGTCAAGATGGAGGAGTTGGATTCGTTATTGTAAGCTTTGACAATGCCTATGATGGTACTCTCCACAAGTTGATATGTCAAGTGTGACATCATTCTTTCCTCGTGAAACTCACTATCATTATTATGCGGGTCAAACTCTAGAGGTCTAGACCTTGAACCTTGTCCCTCATGAGTTGCATGGATAGGGACATATTCATGGACCACATCAACATCTTTTTCATCACAAGATATTTCAGAGAGACTATCCCATTCATACTCATTAGAGTTTGTCTCACTCCATTCTTGTAGTTGGTAAATCTACTCTTAGTCGTAGTTGTTTCTATTTGCTTTCCTTTCTGCTTGTCGTTTCCAGTGGTCTTTGTTTTTTCTTTGTAACCTAGCCCTTTAGTGTCTCTAGCTATTAATGAAGGAGGTTGGATCGGTTCAATGATACCTTCTTTCCTCAATCCTATGGTCCCATGACCTTCATATCCCATTCCTTGTAGTATTGAGAATCCTTGATCGTACTGCTCAGTTTACAATTTGGATTGATGGTCTTTTGGAAATGATAGACTATCTTCATCCTTATATAGCCATTGTAGGATGTCCTTCTCATCATTTTCATCTTCGAGGCTTCCCCATTTAACAAATGGACCTTTAGGAGTTTCTAATGAATTAGGTTTTCTAATGGATGGCTTTCCATAGAATCTAGGGGAAATAGGTAGCTGTGCTAAGCAAAAGGATTATGCGATGGTATATTCATCTATACCCTTGTCTTTGAGCTTGAGGTTGAGTTTGGATGCCTTGGATGTAGAAGGGAGTGAAGCTGGGTCAACACGAGATGAAGATGAAGCAGAGGCACGGTTATTGGGAATTACAACATCAAGCTTGGATTGTATGGAATTGCAATATTGAAATGGATTGGAATCACCTTGGATGGTGATTTCTTAGCTTTCATGGGGGAACTTGATACACTGGTGATAGGTGGATGGCACCGCCTTCATTGCGTGTATCCAAGGTCTTCCAAGAAGAATATTATATGCAAGTTCCATGTCAAGCACTTGACACACCACATCCTTTACTACATGTCCCACTCTGATTGGCAAAACAATGGTTCCCTTTGATGTTCTTTCCTCTTCATCGTAAGCTTTGATGGTGATTTTCCTTTTAGGATTGATAGCATTCTCCGAAAACCCCAATGCAAGGATTAGCTTTAAGGTGCAAATATTTAAACCCACTCCTCCATTGATTAGAACCCTTTTATTTTATGCTTGTGGATGAAGGTTTTGATGTGGAGGGATGCATTATATGGTTGAGTGATTAACATATCATCCTTTTCCATGAATGATAGGAAATGAGGTGTGGTTAGGTGACCTACCATGGTCTGAAACTGCTCTTTAGATGAATTGGTTGGGATGGTAGTTTCCAAAAGAGCTTGTTCAAGAATAGCTTTGTGAGATAGGGATAGATGCAAATGATCCAAAATGGAAATGTGTGCAGGTGTCTTGTGGAGCTGGTCCAGGACGTTGTACTAGTTGGATGTAGAGGATGGTTTGGATGGAGCTCCCTTAAGAGTAACCTTTCCACTGTGAGTGGTCACATTACAATCAGGGGTTTTATTTATAGTGATCACATTGATATGTGAATTCCTTTCAAAAATGTGGTTAACAACATAGCCAGATGACACATTTGTGTAGTTGGCGTTGTTAGCCCCACTTTTGTTTTAATTTGAAGAACCTACTTTCTCATAGTTGGCGAGTGGATTATTGAATGCTAAATGATCATCATTAGAGGCATGCCCTTCAATGATATCCATTTTTTATCCAACAAGTCTTGAATGGTGTGCTTTAGCTTTTGGCAATCATTAGTCTTGTGGCCTTTGCTTCCATGGTATTCGGAGAAGTCTATGTCTTTCCACCAAGGAGGTTTAACTTTTGGTTCATACTTCCGCGTCATTGGAAGCATTATGAGATTGTTTGATATTAGCTTCCGTAGGGTGGATTCGAGTGATTCCCCTAGAGGTGTAAACTTTCGGTGGGGAGGAAAGTTTGTAGACCATGATTCATTATTTTGTGGTTTGTTTTGTGAGGGTTTGTTTTGTGGGTTTGATAAGTTAAAAATTGGTTGTTTTGGTATCACATTCTTAGCATCAACCACCCCATCATTCACGATGTTCTTATTTTTGGTCCAAAACTACAGCTTATCCATGTTAATATTTGGACTAGGGGTGTCCTTGTATAGTTTGATTTGCCCCTTTGCTATCAAGGATTTCTCAATGAATAGCCTCATTTCAATGACCTTACTAAAAGTGGTTGGACATTGAATTTGGATTTGATAGCATAGTTCCATGGATAGATTGTGCATAAACTTTTCTATCATTTGCTTCTCTGGTATGTGGTAGGGACACTTGCTTGCAAGTTGTCTCCATCTTTGCAGGAAAGAGGCGAAGGATTCTCCTCCTTTTTGCTTGTTATTGCAAAGATCCAACATGGAGATTTCATGTTCAATATTATACATGAAATGTGTGATGAATTTATCCACTAGCTCATCAAAAGTGCGGATACTAGGAGGTAGGCAAGAGAACCACTCCATAGCTTGTCCTCCTAAACTTCTTGGGAATAGTCGCATAAGATACATCTCATTGTGTGTGACTTCTAGACATGTAGCACTAAATTCCCTTATATGGTCTCTTGGATAACCTTTTCCTCGATATTTGTCAAATTTGGGAACCTCAAACCTTGAGGGAAAAGGTATCATGAGAAAAGATTTATCAATTGGATATGGTGATATATCTTCAAGGGAGTAGTGCTTTTTGGTTGTCCCACATTGGCTGTCTACCAATTGTTTTTGTAAGGCTTGGATTTGTGTTGTCAATATGTCCAAGGGATTGATTGTATCCTTAGCCTTCTCCAAATTTGAAGCATTTTTGTTAGTTTTGGGAGCATCTTTGTCCATTTTGGAGCCATCTTTCGAGGACTCAACTTTGTTGGAGACATTGTTCTCTCTTAAGTTTGAGACATGAAAATCTAAGGGCAATTTAGCTTCTTGTTGAGCTAACATGAGAAAATATTTATGAGGGTCCATGGCAACAACCCTATCCATTACCTTTTGAAATTTTAGATCTTGAAGTTGTTGAAGGATTTCCTCTTGAATAATCTCCTCATCATTGGAATTATACCCACTATTGTGAAGGGAACCTGTGTTTTACTTTTGTTTAGATTGAGATCTAGTTGCAACCATAAAAACCTTTGGATGTGGGTGAATGTTGGATGAAACTGCTTGTGAATGTAAATGGATGCTTTTGATGTGGTTGAGATGACAAGATTCTCCTAAGGTTCAAATTTTGATCTACAGGTGTTCAAACAAATGTGCTCTTGAGCTAAAAGGTAGTTAAAGTAGGGAGAGTTGATCATCACTATTAATATAGACTATTTCTTTTATCAAGATTACACTAGCGTAGTTCCGAGGTGAAGGATGATTTATCCTGTTATGACACTAACTAGATTTTTGCTTTGAAATTGGAGGATCTTAATGACACCTTAGTGGAAATCTTGTTTTGTGCATTTGATACTTTTGGTTTGGATGACTAGGTGTGTTATGGCAAGTTGAAATGTTTTGGAAAATGGGTACGAAATGGATTCTTATGGTTTTCCTGAGTTCACAAATGAAGTCTAAGCAATAATGGGTATCCTGAAATGAATTTGTTTTCTCCTCAAAATGTTGGGAAAGGCTCTTTGTTTTGGATGCGCAGCGTTAGATGCACAGGAATATTCAGCAAATGCGCAGTTATATGTTACGGATGCGCAGCTTTGTATGCAGCGTACTGCATTGCATATGTGCAGGGCTGCATTGCAAATGCATGGAAAGAGTATATGAATAGCATGATTTTACAAATGTGTAGCAATACTATGTGAAAGTATAGCAGGAGTAAATGTGCAGCAATATTTGACAAATGTGCAGCAATATGGAGTGAATGCGCATATCTGTAGAAGTTTTGCCTTTTTGTTTTAGTTTTTCTATCTTAACTTGTTTTCAAAATGTTTCTTGAAGCAAGTCTGATATTTTTGCTGATGATTTGTGTCAATTTGTTGCAAGAAAACACAACAGACAAGAAGATTCCATGTTTGTTATTACAAATTTTTGACCAAAAAGCAAGCACAATCTTAAAGTTGGCAAGGACAATATTTGATGAGTTCCAAATTGGATTTTACTCTAGCCACTTGCATAAAGGTGTCACAGATTTTCCTCCTGTGTCAACAAATAGGGGTTTTTTAGCTTTCTAAACAATTAGATTTTTAGTATGGACATCTTTTTGGGTGGTTACACATGTGGAAATTCACTCCGATAAGGAGGCTTCCCAGCTTGCAGAGGTTACACTCTATAGGATTTTGGGGGAAACTTTTGTCAGTGTAACACAACAACACCCATTGTTTGCAATTTTCATCACAAACACAATTTATTTATAGTGACTTGGAAGTGGCTTGGCTTTAGCCTTTGATCACTTAAGATCGTCCCACTTGGAAGGAAGGAATTCCAAGGGTGGGCCTCTTCTAAAGGTTACACATGTAAAATGATGAGTTTGGCATTCTGGTCACCCAAGAAAGGGGAGAGCATAGTCCTATCATCATTTTCAAGCATAGAGAACATTGGTTCTTTTATCCTCCTAAAGTTTAAAACTAAATGTGTTCTATTCTACCAAGCACAATCCATCAACAAGATAGCAAAAACTTTGAAAAGATGGCTCATTTTATCCCTTTTAGCCAATCTATGTGAAGATTGTTTGTTGCAGAATAAAATAAGTTACTTTCCCCTAATTTAAGTTAGATGAGAGATTGTGATTGCAAGATAGAAAGAAATGAAAAGATTTGTTTAGTTTTAGCCAACTAGGTTGGGACTATGTGTGAGTTGTATGCAACAAATCAGTTTACTTCTTCCTATTTTAATCTAGGTGAAAATTTGTATGAAGATGTTAGATTAGAATCCCTTAATTAAATATAGATGAACTAATGATGCAACTAAATGACTAAACAACACTCCTACACCTGCGAGAAGAGTTAGTATGGAAATCTTTGCCAAAACATTACAACTTTTCTGACAACATAAATGCATAGAAATAGAAGGTGAATGTGCAAGACTGCTCAATATTTGTGCAGAAAGCTATATGTGTAGAAAGAATTAATGAATGCATAGGTCTGTTTAATGGATGCATAGAAAGAGTGGATGCATCGTACTGTTCAATATTTGAGCAAAACGATTTTGTGAATGTGTGGAAATATAGATGTGCAACAGGGAGATGCAAATGTGTAGGACTGGAATGTGGATGCGTAGAATCAACCTGTTACAATAGTAACTTCACAAAAAACTCAAATGGAGGTTAATAATAGGGCTAGGCCCCATGGTGGGCACCAGAATGTTAATGGAAAATAAGAATAACAATTTAAAACAACTAAGTATCCAATAACTCAATGGAAATTGATGTAAATACAAGTAAACAAAGATTATACCTTTGAAGACCATTTTACCTCTATGCTTCCATTGTCATCTATCTCTTCTTGATCTTGGTGGTAATGGAGCTCCAGAAGTGTGTACTTCCTTGTTGTTGAAGATGACAAGAGTTGAATGGCTGTAGGTGGATAATGCAATAGAGGATCACACTACAATGCAATACTAAAGGGGATAGATTGATGGAGACATGATTGGGTGATGCTTATGATAATGAGGTTGTGTAAATACAAATGGAGATAACTTTACCTAAGGCACGCTCGTATGATTCCTGCAGAGTAAGATTGCTAAAGCTTAGATGGATGCAAAATGGGTATGAGAACCTTGTTTATATAGGCTGAGGGGAGACCAAATCCAAGTGTCAATAGATCCATGGCTGGAGGAAATTACTCGTGATGTATATGGTTGAGAGAGCTTGAGGGAATGTACGTAAATCCAAATAGGACAAGTGTCCAAGCTCCTTTCATGAGTTATGGGAGTTAAAAGAATAGATTGAGGAGTCAACTAAATAGACTAACCAATTAAGTGAATTGATTGATTAGATAACTGATTTGACTAATGAGTTAACTGATTTGATTGGAGGAGAAATATGACATGTGGGTGAGGGAAATTAGCTAATTAAATATTAAAATATTTAATTATGTGTGCAACATGGTGAGGTGGAATGGTGAAGTGGAAGAATGACACGGATGAGGTGATGTGGAATTTATGGAATTTTTGGACTTTGGAATATAGGAATTTGGGATTAATTAATAATTTAAGATTATTTAATTATATGAGACTATAGAAGAATTAGGTAATTTTTTAATTAAATAAATTGATTTTTATTTAATTTTGGGATAATGAACCAATCAAATAAATTAGAATATTTATTTAATTGATAGAAGAATAAGAATTAAGATAAATATTAAAATATTTACTTAATTTGACATGAGCCATTCTTAGGTGTATACATTGTATGAATGCTGAAAGCGTATGTTTTCATAGTGTGTTCACTTTTGTGTTTGAGTCTTGATGCAAGAGCCTCTCTAATGGCATTGTGTTATGCCATGTTTTCAAGAAGAATGGATTAGGGACAAAAGATGATAAAAAATTGTTGATTTTTGTGTAGCTTGAAAGGTGGAGTTGCTTTAAAGCAACTTGAGTTGGATTTTCAGCAACAACAGATTTTTATTTAAGAATAGAATGTTTCTGAGTTTGTGAGGTTGAGATAAAATCAAGAGTGATTTTATGTGTGATTTAAAGCTGAATAAAGAAAGGAAATTTTCTTTTCTTACATGTTAAGTAAAGCAGCTGGGCTCTATATATGTAAGATTGCTATAGCAAACTTGTATTGTATTTTTGAAGAGAAAGTTTGTTGTTAGGCTAAATAGAAGATCCAACAGTTGTGGGTTTTTCCCCACATTGGGTTTTCTTGGGTATATCTGTGTTATTGTCTATTTGTGATTGGCTTCTTATTATTTTTGCTTTTGTTGTTATTAGCTATTAATTAACCTAGAGTATTGATTGTTATAAATCAGATAGAGGTTCTATTTTATTAATTTATTGTGCAATTAATCTGTAGCTGGGTTATAAGAAATTAACATGGTATCAGAGATTTAAACTATGAATACGAAGCCAAGATTTGTGATGTACATTTCAAGAAAAAAATTTAATTTGTCATCTCTATTTTCTTCTGTGGCTATGGCAACCAGTGTTCGATATGAGGACAGACTTGAGGGTGCATCTAACTTCTTATAGTGGAAGGTTTGAATTACATCCATTCTTAATGAGAACAGGTTGTGGATCTATGCTAGTACAAAGGTGACACCACCAACAAATGATTCTATTGCCCTAGATTCTCATGAAGTCAAGGAGGCCAAGGCTCAGAGGATTATCCTTGATGGGGTAAGAGATCATCTAATTCCTCATCTATCAGGGAAAGACACCACCAAGGAGATGTGGGATATGCTCACAAAACTTTATCAGAGCGACTATCAAAGTTGTAAGATGATGCTAAAGCACAAATTACATAACACCAAGATGTCTAAGGCGAGAGCGTGACATTTTACTTGTCCAAGCTGACATAGGTTAGGCATGAGCTAGTTGCTATTGGAGAGATGATTGATGAAGATGAGTTGGTGCATATAGCCTTGAATGGTTTTTCGAAGCACTAAGAAGTGTTTGTCAAGTGTGTTGTCAGCAAAGATCAGCTACCTGATTGAGTGAAGCTTTGGGATGATTTCATTCAGGAGGAGATCCATGAAGGTGCTCATCAAGGAGATCAGACAAAGAAGGGTCAAGATGAAGAGAATCTTTGTCTTGCAAGCAAGGGCAAGAAAAAGTCCAATAAAGAGCAATCGGAAGGTTCTTCTAAGAGTGGGAAGAAGAAAGATCTGAGCAAGATAAAATGTTTTTGCTGTCATCAGAAGGGTCACTATGCCAGTCAATGTCTAAATAAGAAAAATAAGGACAAGCAAAAGAGGCAAGTTGCTGCCACAGCAGAAGTGGACAAGTTTACATCACGATTTGAGAATGAGTTTTCACTCATTGCCTATCTCTCAAGTTCAATTGCCAATAGGGTATGGTATATTAACAGTGGGGCCTCTTGCCACATGATGGGAGTAAGAGAATGCTTCACCAAGTTGGAGGAGAAGAAGCTAGATTTCTATATTGAGCTCAGAGAGAATGCCAATTTCCAAGTAACTGGTGTTGGCACCGTCAAGTTTCAGAGGGAGTCTGGCAAACCTCTATTGGTGGATGACATGTTGTATGTCCCTAGCATGACAAATAATTTAATCTTTGTTTCTACTTTGGAGGACAAGGGTTACATTGTAACCTTTGAAAGGGGCAAAGTCTATATTCATCCCAAGGATTCCAAGGTTGCAAAAGTGATTGGAGTCAGACACAATAGTTTGTTTCAAGGTTACAGTTTGAGCCAATACATGCATTGGGAAGCAATTGTAGAGAGGTAGGAGAATTGTGGCACATGAGGATGGCTCATCTTCACCATGGAGCACTTAATGTGCTCAAGGAAATAGTGACGGGGCTGCCTGAAATGAAAATAGAAAAGTATGAGGTGTGCAAGGGTTGTACTCTTGGGAAATATGTCAAGACTAGTTTCCCAGGCATCTACACTAGATCCAAAGGGATTTTGGTTCTTGTACACTTAGATGTGTGTGGGCCTATGTCAACAATATCCTTGAATGGGTATG
This sequence comes from Cunninghamia lanceolata, assembly GCA_027924645.1. Taxonomy (NCBI): domain Eukaryota; kingdom Viridiplantae; phylum Streptophyta; class Pinopsida; order Cupressales; family Cupressaceae; genus Cunninghamia; species Cunninghamia lanceolata. Next base: position 4,995,350 of record BSBN01001229.1, read on the forward strand.
AGTATTATGTTACTTTTATTGATGATTTCTCTAGGAAGACGTGGATATATTTTATGAAGAACAAAGATGAGGTCTTCAATAGGTTCAAAGGGTTTAATGCTTTCGTGGAGAACCAAATAGGGAGGAAGATCAAGATACTGAGGTCTGATAATGGAGGTGAGTATACCTTGAGTGCCTTCAAAAATTTATGTGCTTAGGAAGGTATCAAGAAAGAGTTGACAATTTCGTACAACCCTCAGCAGAATGGGGTTGTTGAACATAAAAATAGGGCTATAGTTAGAGCAGCCAAGGCCATGCTTCATGATCAAGATCTACCTTGGTTCTTATGGGTAGAACCTTGCAATACAACTATGTATTTGCAGAATAGGAGCCCTCACAAAGTGTTGGGTAAATTGACTCTAGAAGAGGCATTCACCGGAAAGAAACTAGATTTGGGGCACATTCACATCTTTGGATGCCTTGTGTATTGTCACATTCCCATGGAGAAGAGAGCCAAGTTAAAACTAGCTACAGAGAAGGGTATCCATGTTGGGTACAGTGAAACTTCTAAAGCCTATCAAGTTTACATTCCTACCCTCATGAAAATAGTTGTTCATAGAGATGTGAAGTTTGAGGAAGAGAGAGCTCTTCAGAAGTCTAGCAGCTTGATGAATGAAGAGAAGTAATCACCCACAATTGAGGCAGAGAAAATCCCTCAAACTTCATTCCCGCAAGCTGTAGAGTAGAGCAAGCAGGCCGAGCACCTTGATCAGAAGGAGGAACAAATAATTCCTTAGCCTCAAATTCCTATTACTAACAAGAAGATAAACAAGGCGACTGAGCAGACACTGAGAGAGACCTGAGAATATGTTGGTGACCCACAGGATTCAGTCAGACAGAGAAAATCTCCCAAATGTTATTATGATTACGTGGCACTTATGAGTGAATTAATTGAAGAGGAGCCTTCCATCTTTCAGGAGGCATCCATGCACCAAGTAAGGAGGGATGCCATGGTGGAAGGAGGGATGCCATGGTGGAAGAGTATTCTTTCATCATGAAGAATAGCGTGTGAGAGGTAGTACCACGGCTAGAAGGTAAGTCTCTAGTGGGCTCGAGATGGCTGTTTAAGATTAAGCATACTACAAATGGTAGTGTGGAAAAGTTCAAAGCCTGGTTTGTGGCTAAGGGGTTTTCTCAGAAGGAAGGAGTCAACTATGATGAGACTTTCACTCCAGTAGCCAAGTACTCATCCATAAGAGCTATCATTTCTATAGCAGCATAGATGGGATGGACGATTCACCAGATGGATGTAAAGATGGCCTTCCTCAATGGAGAGATTGAGGAAGAGATTTACATAGAACAACCAGAAGGATTTGAAGCACATGGGAGGGATTCTCATGTATGCAGGTTGAGAAGAGCATTGTATGGGCTCAAGCAGGCTCCCAAGATGTGGTATTCATGTATTGATAGTTACTTGCAAAGCATGTGCTTCATCAAGAGTGAGGCAGATCTGAACTTGTACTATGTTCAGGTGAAGGATGAAATTCTCATCTTGGTGTTGTATGTTGATGACCTATTTCTCACACCTGGTCAGAGGAGCTCATAGCCCACTGCAAGCAGGATCTTGTAGGAGAGTTTGAGATGAAGGACTTTAGGTTGATGCACTATGATTTGGGATTGGAGCTATGGCAGAAAGAGGGAGAGATCTTCCTTGGACAAGGGAAGTACATAATTGATATCCTAAAGTGATTCAAGATGGAGGACTGTAAACCCATGTCCACACCAATTGTGACCAACTGGAAAAAGATTGATGCTTCCAAATCAGAGGTAGTGGACCCAACTTTATACAGATAGTTGACAGGCTCTCTTATGTATTTAGTCAACACTAGGTCAGACATTTGTTTTGCAGTGCACTCACTTAGTCAGTTTATGGTGGAACCTAAACGTGTGCACTGGATAGCTGCGAAACATGTTTTAAGGTATCTCTGAGGCATAGTTAATTATGGGTTGAAGTATACTCAACAGGATGGAGTGAAGCTTGAGGGGTTCACTAATGCAGAATGGGCAGACAGTACAGCTGATCGAAAGAGCACTTTAGGGTGCAGTTTTATTTTGGGATTAGGAACAATCTCTTGGTACAACAAGAAACAAAAGTCAGTTGCACTGAGTTCTGTGGAGGCTGAGTATATGGTATCCAGTATGGCTACATGTGAGGCTATTTGGCTTTGAAAACTTCTAGCTCGGTTCTTTGATCAGGAGCTAGATCCTATAGTCATTTACTATGATAATCAGAGTTGTATCAAACTCTCTAAGAATCTAGTGTTTCATGACAAGTTAAAGCACATTGAGATCAAGTACCATTTCATTAGAGATTGTGTGGAGAAGGCAACAGTGAAGCTCTAGTACATTCCTATGGATGAGCAGATAGCAGACATCCTGACCAAGGCCTTGATGAAGAATAAGTTTGTATTCTTCAGGGAGAAGTTGGGTGTTGTGCAGAACACCTTCCTCGCTAAGAGGCAGTGTTGATTTTTGTGTTTCTTGAAAGGTGGAGTTGCTTTAAAGAAACTTGAGTTAGATTTTCAGCAACAACAAATTTTTATTTAAGAATAGAATGCTTCTGAGTTTGTGAGGTTGAGATAAAATCAATAGTAATTTTATGTGTGATTTAAAGCTGAATAAAGAAAGGAAAGTTTCTTTTCTTGCACATTTAGTAAAGCAGTTGGGCTCTATATATGTAAGATTGCTATAGAAAACTTGTATTGTATTTTCGAAGAGAAAGTTTGTTGTTAGGCCGAATAGAAGATCCAACAGTTGCAAGTTTTTCCCCACACTGGTGTTTCCTAGGTATATCTATGTTATTATCTATTTGTGATTGGCTTCTTGTTATTTTTGCTTCCATTGTTATTAGGTGTTAATTAACCTAGAGTATTGATTGTTATAAATCAAATAGATGTTCTATTCTGTGAATTTATTGTGCAATTAATCTATAGCTAGGTTATAAGAAATTAACAAAAATGTCTGGCATCGATTTAGAATAATGATGATTCATCTTTCACGAAGAATGATTCCTCTACTGGCATGCTGGCAACACCTTTCAATGTCAAAGATCAGCAAAAAGAAAGGCCACAACATGTTTTGTAGGAAAATGACTCTGAAGGAAATATACAATTGCTCTGAGAATCCTCCTATATGATTTAGGATAATATTGCTAAAGATAATACAAACATTGATGAATCACTTGATATGGTACTAGATGACCTTGAGCATAGATATGAATACATAAATAATACAAAGGTTGATTTTAACTGGGAAGCTCAACAAATCACTACATATCTATAGGTGGATAATTAGATTTTGATCAATTCAAATTTTTCTAAGTCTAGTATTGTTAATGAATGATAGTTCTTAAAGACAGCACATGGATCTTTTAAAATCTCTAATATAATAGTTAAATTGATGAGATTCAAGGTTTAGTCTATTACAATATGTAAATCTATAAATTTTATGCAAATTTGAAATTAAGTTTGCTTAATCTTTGAAATACCATGAAGAGATTTAATGGATTTAAATAGAAAATAGAAAAAATCAACAAACATCATTAAACCTTACATAACACAAGATTTATGTGGAGAAACCCTTGCGGAAAAAAAACTCTACCAAGAAGAGAGAACAAACTTGTATTAACTCTGAGAACAAGATTACAATACAATCATTCTTCCATTCTCTTCTTTGCCTCCAATTTGATAGCACAGCTACGTACTTTTGAACAATCTCATCACATCTCTTCAATCCTGCAAGTGCAACCTCACAATCTCTATGTTCTATTCAACTCTGCTCAATTCCTCACTTAATAAGCATCTATTTATATAGAAAATACAAGCAATATTGATGAGTATATATAGAATTGCACCAAACTAGGGAAATCTAACACCCACCTTTGGGAATCTAGATCAAACAGGTCAAAAATAGCCTGAGTTAAAACCTCGTATAAGTTCTCATAATATGCTATCAATAGACAGTCCCAAAATTAATTGATTCCTTATAACATGTAAGAGACTAATAATAACATGTGCTCTTACACCATGTCATAAGCTCATATTAGTTTATTATTTACAACATGTAAGAGACTAATAATAATTGATGCTCTTACATCATGTCATAATTTAATAATAAACTTGGGCATCCCACTTTTACTTGTTACTATCCCAAGGTAAAACTAATTGTTTCCTTGTTACTGTTTATCATTGATTGTTATTGTTAATGTAATAAAATAATTAGCATAGTAAATGATAAATTGTTACTATTACCAATACTAGTAATTAAATAATAATTGATGTCAGTGGACCCTTCATCTCTTATGAACAAATTTATTAAATTAACATCCTAACTCTAAGGATGTTGGAACTCGCCAACAACCTTGGAACTCTCCAAGAATAGTGGAAACTGTATTATAGGATTTACAAGATTAATGGCGCCTTAATCATAACATTCTCCCACTTGACATCATACATTGTAAATACATCCATAGGAATAACCAACAAGGGAAAAGCATCCCTTAGCCAATCATGTACCATTGAGTCTTCAACATACTTTCAAGTGCTCCAACAAGATACCTACAAAAACAGCCAAGATAACCACCAACTCAAGCAAGAACTCCTCACATCATGTCACCCATGATAGGACAAGGAACATGCCAAGGTGAAACATGATGACTATCACTGAAACCTCCACCAATTTATACATGAACACAAGCATCAAATTCAAATGGTAAAAAATGACCCTAAGTGACTGCCACACTCATACCAGTTGGAATAGAAGCCATATCAAGATGCTAGCTCATCCAGTCCATCCATACCTCAAACTAGAGTAAACAAACCATCATAGGTAGAACTTCATGCTATCAACACAACAACCCAATTTGCAAACAAGTCCTTGTGTATCTACCATCCTGCAAAAGAAAACTCCAAGATAACAACTCACTAGTCCTTGTGTATCTACCATCCTGTAAAAGAAAACTCCAAGATAACAACTCACTATAGTAAAGCGTATCTAATCCAAGAGAGGTGCCCCTCTCATACATAACACATACCTGAACTAGAATTCCCATTGCATGGGTAATGGAATTACATTAATAGGCATTCCCCTACAAAGCATGTTGAGCTTTCATATAGTATTCCATGGAGATCAATGGTTTAAAATATTTGTCCCCCGTATAGAGGCAACCACCCAAATGATCAAAACTGTTAGCATCAAATCACACAATAGTGCTGGTAGCTAAAAATTGATAGACGATATTCCTTCTGGCTTAGTTTTTCTCTTAAAATTTATACATTTGACATGTATAATTCAAAAGTGTGCCTGAGGTTTAGAACTCAAATTGAATTGATTCGTCATTAGCACCAAAGTTCTCCCACAAATAGATTCGATTCTCATTATCATTTTAATGGCCTTTGAATCCCCACATACGTTACTTTTCTATGTAGATTCTATGTAAGTATTTTTCTCAGGGTTCAAATTCATTTCATTACATCTCTGTGTGTATATTTACCTAGTATGGCTCAAATTTTAATTTTATCAATTCAATCTTGATAAGTCCATTTTAGTGTATATAAACCAATCTGGGTCTTCCTTAGATTTGGATTTTATCAATCCTTGTTTTTGTGGGTGCCTTCCAGTTTATATAAATCCATTTGTGTGTTGTTGAAATTTGATCTTATCCAACCCCATCATGTTAGGTATCTTTCAATCTATATAAATCCATTTAGGCCTTTCTTACATTTCAATATTTTATTAATCCCCATCCTTTTGGGTGTCTTCTACTATATTACTATTTTTTGGGGTGCTCTCTAGTTTGTCTTTTTGTCTATCTTGACACCTTGTTTGGTGTCTTCTAGTGTATAATGATTCATTTGTGTATTCAAATTTGTTTTTTAGTGCTAGATCCAATCCTAAATTGTTGCAGTGTCCTTTTGGGAAATTTCCAGACAGAAATAGATCATCCCTTTGAAATCTTGTCGTTTTGTATGAGAAATTCATTTGGGCAAGTACATTCCTATTCCTATTCATTTGACTGTTTGGAAATGTTTTCCTTAAAACATATGCGGATAGATGTTTAAAGAGAAATTTAAAGAGGTACAAATAGAAACCGTATTCAGGTAAAATCAAAAAACAAATTTCATATTGTTCAGTAACAAACTATAATATTGTGTTTATTCTTTTTATAAAGATTATAGATTTGCTCTTGCGGTATAAACTAGTTTAATGAATAATTTTTTTGAAATGTGTAATTTTATTGTTGAAATGTGAAGTAAATATTTAAAAATTATTATATAAAATAAAATTTTAGGTTACTAAATTAAGATTAATTATATGGACAAAATTTAAATATGTCTTAGAAAGTAAAATAAAATTGAAAGTCATACATAAATCAACAATATCCAATAAAATAATAAGTTATGTATGAAATTTGAACTTATTAAAGATGTTTATATATTTTTTTTATGAATCTCTTAATTTTATTGTTATTATTTATTAAAAATATTATATATATTAAAACATTCTAAAGAGTAATTTTTTAATAAATATAAAATTAAATATTATTTACTATAATAAAATAGCATTTCAATTAATTTAGGATAAAGTAATAAACTTAACATAAGTATGTTATTAATCTTTAGATTTTAAGAGTTGAGATAATTAATGATACACACTTACACTTTTCAAAAGATAATAAGGGATAAGGACTTAGTTTTGCATGCAATTTAATACTGAATTATTATAGATTGTGTGTTTAATGATTCACAACTATGCTTTGAGATTAGATTTTAAATTGGAAGTATTTGATAGATGATTGATTGAATTGGTCTCTACTTTCTACTAATTCTGTACTTATGGAACTCATCTCTTTGCTCATGGAAATGAACCCTATGCACATATAAGTGAATGTATCATTTAAAGTCAAAACATCAACAATTAGTCGCAGCTTGTTACACAAGGATCCACACTCTTTACAATCTATTCAATTTTCGTGGTCTTTTGTCAAAATCCTCGAATGACATCTCCATCAATAATTGAATGTAATGAGATTTTCACTACTATTGTTGTTTTCTAATCTAGAGAAAGAAAAATATTTGTCCTAAGCATTGTAGTGTCTCTACTGGATGAAAGCAAGATATTTGGCCATTATTTTGTTGCTATATGTCCATTGCATTGGCTAATTCTCAATTACTCCTTGACAAAGGACTCATTCTAGCCCACAAATATTTTTAGTGGTGAATCATTTCCAATTAGTGAATAGTTGAAATCAGGGCCTCCAAAAATGGTGAATAGTACATTCTATAAAAGGGACTAAATCACCTATTTTTTATGGAAATTTAATTTAGTCTTGCTTAATTTTCCTATGTAATATTTTTAAACTAATATATCGAATTGTTTCACCAAGTAAATAACGCATCATTGGAGCCAATTCACTAGTAGTTTATAATATAATTACAAATATTAATTATATTTTCCATTAATATTATATCCTGCCATTAATTTCAAGGAAATATCACCATTAATACTAAATTCTTACTTATTTTTAGTGATATTTTCACTTTGAATAGGGATTTTATTTGTTGTTTTTTATTACCTTTTTAATGGAGTAGTTGTAGTTCAATTCTGCAACACTATATGCATGTGCCTTTTAAAAGGCTTGTTGATCCCCAAAATTTGTTTTGGGCCACATGATTAAAGTATGATCATGTGTCCCAAAACAAATTTTGGGCTCAACAAGCCTTTTAAAAGGCACATGCATATAGTGCCCCAGAATTGAACTATAGCCATTTGATTAAAATGACAATCGACAACAATAATTCACTTTGCCACCCCTAAGCCCCTACTTCAACAAAATAATGCAAATTTTTAAAGGAAAGATTCACCATTGTAATAATTTCTTTAGTGATTATTTGCTAGTATTTTCTATTGAAATTATTATTTTTACCAATTATTCATTAGGATTCACCAAGATTTTATAGAAATTTCTAAAAATGTGCATAGATTTGCCAAGAAATTTAATATTTTTTCAAAAAAAGTAAATATTCATTAGGAAAATTAAAGCACTTAGCTAGGATTCGTTGGGATTTTATAAATTTTTTTAGGGGTCTTTTATTAAAGTTATCATTGTTCTAGTCAATGGTATGATTAAAAGCCACTCTTCATGGCTATTATGTTTGTATATATTTTAATATATGTTTATTTAAATTTGGGGTTTTATGTACAGTGAAGGAGGGATGGTGCCTATGAAACCTTATCACTTGTTTTCCAAGAAACATTTTATCATTCTAGCTACCGAGTTTGATGATTTTCTTCCAAAATAAGTTTGATCCTATGTTGGAAATCATGATGTAATTATTAGACATATAGAAGAAGGTTGATTGTGCATGCTCTTCAATGTGTTTTAAGAGCTTGAAGGTTAGGAAGCTATAGTAGGACTCTCCAATGGGTGTCCTATTCTTACCGTTGGACCTGTCTTCTTCCTCAAGTTTCACCAAGGTATTGAATCTTTTGTAAATATTTCTACAAGCCTTTGGGAGGACAATTTAAACTACCTCAATTGGCTTGACTCACAAAATCCATCTTTTGTTCTATATGTTTCATTTGGAAGCATTAGAGTGATGTCAACAATGCAATTGCAAGAACTAGCTCTAGGGATGGAGATTAGCAACAACCTTTTATGTGGTTTGTCAGGGATGACCTAGTTGATGGACATTTCATAGATTTACTTGAAGAATCATTTGTTTATTTCCTAGAATTTTATTTTGGAAGAGATTGGCAATCAAGCTTATAACAATGTGGGGCTTGAGTCTTGAGGTCTAAAGGAGTTGGTGGTTGGAAAGTGGTGTTCTAAACTAAATAGCATTGGTCCTTTAGAGAAATTTTTAGGTTCGTAATGCCAACAATGTACTTTAACTCCTTGTTTTGTGCCTTCTATATAGTGCATTACATTCAAAAAAATAGTTTGGTGTTCGCTGCAATCTCTCAAGTGCATCACTTGATGGATATGTTCATCTATATGGCATTTAGCTACCAATGTTATGACAAAATGTAGGTTGGTCCATATGTATCACTTAGGATAGGCTTGTCCTCAATAATTAGTGGATAAAAAACCAACAAACAAGTAGGTTGATTCAAAAGGAAGATTCACAACATTTGACTAGAGAAGTACTATAGAACTTAATAGAGATAATAGGAGGTTTTGATCTTGTTATTGCTGGTTTCCTATAACCTGTAGATGCATTTTGTAAGAAGACTATAAATCTGGTGCATACCCTTTGATGAAGATTTTATTGTGTTTCATTTGTAAGACATTGATCCAATTTGCCATTCTTCATAATCAATATATTCCCTCTAAATTTATATGGAGCAAGACTAGACACTAGTAAAGGTATCTTTGAAGATTTAACACCATTAGTTAGAAAGGGACTTCTAACTAAAATTGCATCTCTTAAGGAATGTCATAAGTGGATTGTTATAAACTTTTCCCTTTTCCTTTTTATTGTCCCACTTGTAATGTGCATATGAGAGATTTTCAAGGAATGATCTACTACCTTGAGTTTAAATTACCAATGCAAAAGGCATAGGGCCATAGTAATGGGAAAGTAGAGCAACAATTGCAATGTTAATAAGGGTTCATAAAAAATATATATAATCAACCATATTTTCTATATAATTATAGTGTTCTTTTAATAATTTTTTTTCTTCATATTTTCTATATATTTATGAGTAATTAGAGATTGCCCTATGGTTTGGAATTCTTTGGAGAAATATCATTTCCTCTAACTCCTCATTAAATTCAAATCCCTATCAAGTGTCCATTGCACTTCAAGTATGATTGCTAATATAATTACATATAACAAATGGTGTAACCTTGTATAAATTTAGATTAAAAACTATAGATAAATACACATGAAAAATATAAATCTTCTTCAACCAAAAATTCTTCTTATCTACGTTAATATTAAAGTCAAATAAAGATGGGAAAAAAAGCCCATCTAGTTGGGTTTGTATTATTTATCTCCACCGCCACGGCTTTTACACGTTTGTAGTCGTTTGCCTCCTCTGATTTTACACGTTTCTGAATGTATGTTTGTAGACCCCTGAAGTCAGTCAATTTTCGTACATGTGAGAACTCTGTACAAAAATCATGCGTGTATTTTAAAAATCGAATTAGGTCAGCGTAAATATGAGGAAAAAAAAAAGAGCGGCAGCAGAATGAAGTCGGTCTTTGAATATTAGAAATGGCTTTTTCATTTACAGTAGCACAATTGCTGATGACGGTGTTAATAGTAATTTTGTGTTGGTGGGTATTAAAGAGAGGAAAGGGAGAAGCAAAGAGATTGGCATCACATGGTAAAGGATTCTGATGTGGCAAATATGGAATACCTACAATGTGTGGTCAAGGAGACATTCCGATTATATTCTGTAGGACCTCTAATGCTACCCCATGAATCTAGAGAAGCTTGCACAGTTGGTGGCTACCACATACCTAACAAAACAAGGCTTGTGGTCAGCGATAGGAAGAGATCCAACTAAATGGGAAGATCCCTTGACATTCAACCCTGAGAGGTTTATGGGAAAAAATCTAAATGGAAACAGTCGAGACTTCAGCATGCTTCCGTTTGATGCTGGAAGGAGAGGTTGTCCCGGGGCTCTCCTCGCCACTCAGAACATTAACCCTGTTTTGGCTCAACTTATGCATTGTTTTGATTGGAATCTTGAAGGCAATCAAGATCCATCATATTTAGATATGACTGAAACATTTAGAACTAGAATCCCTCGAAAAGTGAATCTTTTCGCAATTCCTGCCTTGAAATTGGAACTGAATCTCTAAAAGTGCAATACCTACCCCACTACATCCCACCTCCCGTTGTCTTCCATTCGCCTGATGACTTTCCTACATCATGCAATATATCTAGAGTATTTAATAAAAATAAAGATCTTGCCACATTCTTCCTAGTTAAGAATTGTAATATCATCCTTATTTCCATAATAAGGTTTGTCATAATTTACATTGAATCTTTAATTAAAAATTTTTTATTTAGTTTGATCTTCATGTTCAAATTTAATAAGGTTCTATAAATCTAATGAATTGGCTTTTTGAAGCCATGGTTTTTAAATTTTCTGTTTGATTGTTCTTACCCAATCAAAATAAATGTCAATTCAAACTATTTTAAACTATTTTTTAAAAAAACTTAAGTTGGATGTAATGTAAATTTGGGATAATAGCTTAATTATCATCAATGTTTTGGATGTTGCTTGAGACGACCTTCAATGACGCCATAAGCAAAGGAGCGACGAGGATTGAGCATATTGGATCCTTTTCTCCATTCTACGCTCACACTGTCCAGAACATACACATCAGAAATGGAAGGATACACCTCTGGTGGGGTTCTATATGGGTTGTTTTTGTTCCTTGCTGAATTTCCCCCGATTAACATCACCAGCCTCACCTATGCTCACACAACTACATTCCTGTCTCAACACCATATCAATGTTTTTCTTGTTGGGAAAAAGGGGGTAACGAGAATAATACTTTGGGGAATCTAAATCTATTTGCATACATCTGAAATTGGAATTGCTGTTGTCCCAATGTTTGGGCTTCAGCAGTAGAAAAATTGAGGTGCTCGTCAAACTCAATTGTTTTCCCAGAGAAAGAAAGTAGGGATTGTCCACTAATTCTCTCCATTGCATACTCACAAAGCGCATGGAAGAATGATAAAGATGTGGAACTCTCGCAATACAGAGTGTAGCAATTTCATCTGGAAGGCCGGGGATTAGGACTACATTTGAACTTCTCTCTTCCATCCTAATCTTGCCTCTCGCCTCTCCTCTTTCTTCTACAGTCGAGGAAAAATCTATGTACGAATGGAGTGATGGATTAAAAAATTCCATCCATATGCACTAACAAAACCCTAATTTTATTATCATTCATGGGGCTTTCATAGTTCCCAATAAGCTTAATACTCTTAATATCTTAAATAAATATATATCAATTTTAAATTATTTTAATAGTGAATATTTTATGTACATCTATCTAAAAAATAGATATCAATTTTAAATTATTTTATTTAATTAAAAGATATTTTTATTTTAAAATTATTTTATTTATAGTGTCTATTTAAAAAATATTTTTTATTTATTTAAAAATTATTTTACTTATTTAAGTGTTATTTTATTTTATTTTAAAATTATTCTATCTAAAAATTGTTTTAGAATTATTATATACTACTAAATATCATAAGACAAATTGATTAATAAGAATGCTCTATTTATATTGTAATGCACATTTTTTTTATTTTTTTATTTTAATTAAAGTTTATTTTAGTTTTTGAAAAAAAGTTTTCTTATTTATAAAAGAGAAAATGGGGGCTCTCAAATTAAAACGGTATACTTATTTTTATTTTTTGCTTGGTCTTTTTTGCTTACAATGCATTTCTGCATTGGGTTACTTGGATTGTGTTACTGGTTTTGAGTTAATCTTATGTTGGATTTTACTTCCTGTGGCTTTTGTGATACTGATATTTGAATTTTGTTAATGATGTAAAAGTAACTTGCACATTTAAACAAAGATCTCAGATGCACCTCTTAGTCTGAAATCATTTTCTTTCTCTTTTGGTCGGATGCTTCAAGCAACACAGCCTGAAGGGGTGCACTGCAGAGCATGAGCATCCTTGGGATTAAATGTCACGTTTGAAGGGCATTTATTGTCCCAGAGTCTCCCAAGAATTGTAACCAAATTCTTCCTTTTGTTTCACATACCATTCAAGTTGGGAAGGCTAGAATTGAAAGTTGTCTTCAACTTTGTTGAGCTCGCCAGTGAACTAAGCCTAATTAGCCTGATTTCTTATATCTTGGTTTTATTTGCTCACTACACTAATCTAGGTTCTCTTTATGTTTACTTTACATGATCAGGTTCTTCTATTATTCTTTATGATCGGTTTTAAGGTCTTTGGCTGTCTGTTGTCTTGGTTGTTTTCCACTGTAATTGTGACTTTGTGTGTTGCTTCTAATACCTGACTGTAGGTTTCAATAAAGTGTGCGAAGATAAGGCAGAGATAGGCAGGGGTAGGGCTCTGCCTGAATTTTCTAGCTGACAGCTGAGGCCCAAATCAACCAAAAAATCTGAAATCCTTACCAACAAAGTTGATGGCTTTTTTCTTCCTATTACCGATTAAGCGATGCAATAGTGTCCACTCATATCAAATGATACAAAAAAAATCCATAGAGTCAGGGCTGCGCTGATGTTTATTTTATCTGAGATTAGCAGTGACCAACCTGCACCAAGTATACACCAGAATGAGTGAGGCAAAGCCAATAAGGGCCAGCATACCCGCTCTTGATGGAGATGCTTCACTAATATTTTCAATGAAATCTGAGTAGGTAGAATGTTATGCATTACTACAACAAACCTTTTTTTCAACAAACAACTCAAAAAAGATTAGCAAGTCAGGTTTCAAATTGACGTATTAGATCGTAGAAATGCAGCGAATTTTCTAGGCTTTTTATAGTGGTACTTTTGAAGTCTATTATGTTTGTAATTATTGATCCCTATTCTTGATTTGTTTATTTCCATGGTCTTATTGAGGTTGGGTATTATTATTTTCATTTACTTATTTTTTTGTCGTTAATCTAATAGTTGCACATGTGAAAGGAATTAAGGAAAGCAATATAGGATTATTTAAGGTGGGAAATCTTCTTCAATGCAAAACAATACAATAGCTTTCTATTTCAATTATATCATCATGTATGGGGTTATTGTTCCAGTGTTAGAAGAAAAAAAATGTCATTCTGTACGACACTTTCAACTACCATATACTTATTTTTATTATGCTATTTTTTTCTTAAATGGGACTTGTGTCATCATTGGACATTGTATGTTACTCTGGATTCCATTTTGGGAACTTTAAGAGCTAGGCATGTTAGGTGAATGGGGTAGTTTGATAAATTTTCTAAATAATGTTAAATTAATTTGTGGCATGGTATTGAAGTAAGGTGCTTGAAGAGCCTTGTCCTTCCCTTTAATAAAACATGGTCTAATGGTGAGTGTTCTCGAATACGAACTCAAACCTTGTGACATAGGTAAAAACAATTCGGATCAATGAGAATAATTCTTACTGCTTGACCTTTATTTTGTCTTAAAACCAATGCAGATTTTTTTAAAGAGCAGCGACAGCTAAAACCAGCTGCCGCTGCTTACCACCTATAATTTCATTTGTTTTTTTACACTGGTATCTAGCTTAATGCAATAAACACATTAAAAAGAGCACTGGAAGCCATGCCAACAATTTTTTGGTCGAATTATTTCTAATATTTTTATAAGTTATTTCCCAATGTCTTACATGTAAGACTGCATTTCAAATTTATGATTACAAATTGATACACCCTAATTATATACAATTACAAATATGTTATTTCTAAATATTCCTATGGTTACAGATGATATATTGGTACGGTTGTTCTTAAATATCATCCACTTCAATGGTTAAAAGTGAATTTTGACCAATAAAAATAGGACAAATATTTACCACTTTTTATTGTAAATGAGATGTAAAATTACTATTGATTGTTTGAAGTAGATGATATTTAGGTAGAATATATTGATACACCCTATCCACTAATTATATAACAAATTTAAGGAACGCAAAAGAAAAAGTGGGGAAAGGAGGGGGGAAGTTTCAAATTTAAGGAACGCAAAAGAAAAAGTGGGGAAGTTTCGTCTTCATCTTCATTCATGGAGTGCATCGATACTTAAATTACACAGCAATGCGTGGGTAAAACATTGTGGATGATTCGTTATACAGATCAACGCACTTGTTTTTTTCCCGCACGACTTGACTGATTTTGTGTGGTGTGTAGTGTTTTAGCTTCAAATGAGCGTATGGTCTTGGGGAGATGCCATTCTCTTTCATAAAAAATCAACCAACTCGTTTTTTTTCCGCACGACTTGACTTTGTTTCAGTGCTTGGCAAATGATTGGAAGTGGAATTTGAATGGTTATGCAATTTGAACGGTTGTGTAAAACAAATCATCAACATCACCAATTCGAGAAATCCGTGCCAAATGCAAACGCATTAAAGCGAAGGTGATGAAAAATCAAATCTCGATTCAATGATATGAAAAATCCTTCAATCACACCCACTTTTGAATTGAAATTTGGTAATACTTGGCTTTCAAGGGGTGGAAGAAAGTTGTGGAAAATGGGAGGAAAGCTGGCATGGAGAAAATCGGTGCCGTTCTCTCGACGGCATCCTCTTTCACATGCTGTCGTTCGGCCTTACCTTTCTGAGAGCAGTGGTCATGGCATGGGTTAAATTACATTGTCAGTGTTGATTCGATTTGTTTCTTGACAAAATTGTATTACATACAAAAATGGAAGAAAGTTGTGGAGAATGGGAGTAAATTAAATGGAAGATGAAAGTAAATTAAGGGTAATGAAGATAATGATGCATAAGACGAAACTGAGCTACCCTATCTAACTTCCCTCCTACTTCCCTCCTGTTCTGTTATGTATTTTGATAGCAAATTTATATTTCATTGATTTTAGAGTTGACTTGGAATTTTGCATGTTGCAAAACGAAAGCTAGACCTTAAAGCCTAAATTGCTGAAGGTGCATTGTTTCAGACTTGTGTCAGTGTTTTGTATTGTGTGAATTATATTTCAAACCCTGAAGTTCAAAATACACATTGTCATTCGGATCCCAAAGTCTAAGTTATTAGGTGTGCAAGGGCTCATATTTGTGATGAATTTTTGCATTGTTAAGGTTGTATTTTAGACCTCAAAGTTTGAGTTGTCAAGAGTGCAAGTGTTTGGACTTGCAACGAATTTTTGTGTTGTGAAGGTTACATTTTGCCCCTTGAAGTTTGAAATTCATGTTAGTATTTTGAATCCAGAGCCCAAATGGTTGAAATTTCTGAGATCAGTCTTGTTCATGTCTTGTCAATTGTGATGTGGTGATCATACCCCAAAGTCTAAGAAATATGTAGTCCTTCTTTGATGTTGGTCAGACTTTGAAGCTTGAGGTCTGAGTGGGTGGTGTATGATGCAAATTGCAATCTAGAGCCTGAACCTTGAGCAAGTGTTGTATGATGTAAAACTACAACCTAAAGATGAGCTCCATGGTGTCAGTGTAAGTGTAAAATGTATTCCTATGGCCAAGTTGTAAGGCTGAGTGGGAAGTTTAAGCCTATTAAAATTTATATCTAAAGCTTCAACTTTTTGAATTTTTGGGTATAAACTTCCTGTGTCTTGAGATATCAAGGAAGTGGCCTGGTAGGCAAGTTGTAAGGGTTCATAAATGGGCTTGGAAACCCTGAATCTCCTCCTTATCTCATGTTTAGTGTTAATCATGGTGTTTATCAAATTAATTAATAAAAATTTTGGGTCTAAAATTGCTTGAGATGCTTTATCTATGATATGTATGTGATACGAACAAGTATCTGAGCTACTTTTTAAAAGGATATGCAAGAGGTGGAGTTAAATGCTTATAATATTTTTAAAATTTGAGATTGAGGTGTGGTATAACATAGATTTCTTATTATTTTGTAGTTTTAGTTATTAAAATAAAAAGTAAAAGGAACTTGCACTTACTTTAATTGTATTTCATATATTGTGTGTTGTGTGGTTGACACCATGTGTGGGATAAATAAAATTATGTGAATTATAATTAATCTAAATTAATTGCTCATTGGTGACCATTGTAGTAGTTCTTGAGTTGTGTTTTCAATTGACTTGGATCCACCTTGAATAATATTGTTCTTGTATGACCATGACTAACTAAGCTATGCACATGATCTCCACCTTGACTACTCTTGTTAGCTAGCTTGTCTTACCACTAATTCTTACACATATTAAATATGGGGATATAATTGCATGGTAGTTCTTATTCTTGAAATTAACTTTTTAGATGAGGGAAAGAACCCATTGGATTGAGTTACGACCCAATCCTATTAGCATGCATGATTATTGGGAGAATATGTATCATAGGAAGGTTGCACTTACATCATACCCTTAATGACTTCCATGAGGAATTCTAATTCATTGGGAGGGGATATAAGGCCCCAACCATTTTGTGAATTTTTTCACACTCCTTATGATGAACAATTAAATTAATTATAGTTAATTATAAAACTTGCATGAGATCTTTTAAATTTATGAATTTTGATTCATATATTTCACATAGATTGTCCCAAATTATTAGATTTCAAAATGTGAATATTTAATTTATTATAAAAGGTTAGATTAGTATATTGTAAATAATTGAATTAAATTTGGATAATTTGACTAATCTTTAAAAGAAAAGTTAATTTGGATATGGAGTATGAGATGGCTATTAATGCTGATATTGTTTTCTAATCAAATGTTGATTATGTCAATGTGATTACATTATTACACAAATGAAGTGTTTATGAGTATGATCATGACAAATGGGTCGTCGAGATTACCTGTAAGGATATTTATAGCACAAGATCTTAATTCATATTCTCCTTGAGTTTTTCAATTGTTTTTTGCCCAAAAACCAACTCCAAAGAATGTTGAGGACCCAAAAGTCTACAAATCAATCTTCTACCTTAAATGTAGAAACATTTTTCTTGAACTCATCCAAATTTAAATTAATAATTAGTAATCCATTAAGAGCTACAATGCATGAAATAGATCTTCTACCAAGAAGATCCATTTTCTTTACGAGCTACCACTATCGCAACATTGATTTCTTTTTCATGAACAATGATCTAGAACCAAATCCAACAAACGTATCTCAAAATGAATGAGAGGGGATGTAAACCACCCCATTTCTACTAGGATCCATTAAAGGGAAAAGTAGAGTTCAAAAGATTTGAGAGAAAAGCACCTTTGTAATATTTGATTTTCACCCAAAAACATTAAATCATAAAAAATGGTTGTACATAAATGACATTCAATTTCCTATAACTTTTATTACTGCATTTTTTTTCATATTTTGTAAATATTTATTTTTATTCTTAATGTGATGTTACTTAAGTCTATTTTCTAAAGGTGTTGTTTGGATCTTCATAATCTTGCACTTACCTAGTTACTTATTGAGATTCTATTGTCTTATCATACTTTTAGAGTTGGCACACTAGAATGGGGGAACCATGCCTTTACATCATATGCATCCATTTCTATATATTTACATTGGGTACATCATGTCTTCCCCCATTCTAACATTACCCTAGCATACTATTAGAGCCACACCTTTTTGAGTGGGGACATCATGATTTCTACTTAGATTTCTTATTACACACCTACTTATCACTTGAAAGGAATCACACCTTCCCTCCTCATGATTACATTGACATCACCAACATTACCACTAGGGACCTTTTATCTTACATATACTACTATGTGCTCATGCTATTGGATGCCACATTGGTGGCATTTGCCTACCCTATGTTTTCATTCCTACATAGGTCATTTTATACCTTGAGAGCCACAACACCACTTTCACATTGCACATGCTATAGGCTACCTTATACATTAAGATTTATTTCCAACCCACATGATTTTCAAGCTTTATTATTCTAGATATCTAAAGTTTTGTTAAAACACAATCAATTCATACAATTTTCACTTTACATGTGCTCACATTCTTAGATTAAATTTACATTTTCATGTACTAATTTTCTTCTCGTATAATTCCTTTGGATGCAACCAATTTTAGGGGAAATATATTCTCACTAACATTCTTATTATCTAGATATCAGGTAGCAACATGTGCTACATAGAAACTCATCACCATGACTAGGTGGGTCATTATCACATGGCATGTCAGTGCTCCATTCACATTTTCATCCCATGATTTTCAAGCAAGGTGGAACATTAATCTTCTTGTATAGGCAAAATATTTGTAATCCTACTTCCTCCTCCTTCCCTTTTTCTTCTTATGATAGATGATAGTAAATTTTAGCTTACCATTATCTTCAATTTTATTTGCATGATAGAAGCTACTCATGGCATATTTTTCCTCTTTTTGTAGGTTCCTATGAAGCACACATACAAAAGGATAGGCTTACACATTGACATTTAGTGGAGTCCCTTTCTTTATATGGACCTCTAGGGTATCCTTTTACATCTAAATATTTATTGTACATACATTTTTATGAGTTCTACATACTTTGTGACACATGATCATTCTATGATTTAGAATGCATGTCAAACTTGGACAATAATATAATGGTGAAATTAACATATTGATACCAATCACCATTTAGTTGTAGTTATTAAAATAATGCTTTAATTGTATTTCTTGTATCATGTGTCTTTTGGTTGACACCATGTGTGGGATAAAATAAAATTGTGTGAATTATAATTAATCTAAAGTAATTGATCATTGGTGACCATTGTAGTAGCTCTTGAGTTGTGTTTTCAATTGACTTGGATCTCCATCTTGACTACTCTTGTTAGCTAGCTTGCCTTACCATCAATTCTTACACATGTTCAATATGGGGATATAATTGCATGGTAGTTCTTATTCTTGAAACTAACTTTTAGATGAGGGAAAGAACCCTTTGGATCTAGTTAGGACATAATCCTATTAGCATGAAAGATTGTTGGGACAATATGTGTCATAGGTAAGTTGCATTACATTGCACCCTTGATGACTTCCATGAAGAATTCTAATTCAATTGGAGGGGGGTATAAGGTCCCAACCATTTTGTGAATTTTGTCACACTCCTTATGCTTAACAATTCTATTATTTATAGTTAATTATAGAACTTGCATGAGATCTTTTAAATTTATGAATTTTGAATCATATATTTCACATAGATTGTCCCAAATTATTAGATTTCAAATTGTGAACATTTAAATTAGTATAAAAGGTTTGATTAGTGGATTATAAATAATTGAATTAAATTTGGATAATGTGATTAGTCATTAAAATCAAAAGTTAATTTAGATATGGAGTATGGGAAAGATATTAATGATGATATTATTTTTTAATCAAATGTTGATTATGTCAATGTGATTACATTCTTTCACAAATGAAGTGTTTATGAGTATGATCATGACCAATGGATCTTTGAGATGACCCATAAGGAGATTTATAGCACAAGATCTTCATTCATATTCTCCTTGAGTTTTTCAATTCTTTTTTGTCCAAAAACCAACTCCTCCAAAGAATGTTGAGGACCCAAAAATATACAAATCAATCTTCTACCTTGAATTTAGAAACATTTTTCTTGAACTCATCCAAATTTAAATGAATAATTAGTGATCCATTAAGAGCTGTCATGCATGAAATAGATCCTCTACTAAGAAGACTGATTTTCTTCTTACCAATCACTACTATCGCAACATTGATTTCTTTTTCATAAACAATGATCCATAACCATATCCAACAAATTTATCTCAAAATAAATGAGAGGGGACGCAAAACACCCCATTTCTACTAGGATAAATTAAAGGGAAAAGTAGAGTTCAAAAGATTTGAGAGTAAAACACCTTTTCAATTTTGATTTTCACCTAAAAACATGAAATTAAAAAAAAACGGTAGTCCATAAATGACATTCAATTTCTTACAACTTTTATTACTACATTTTTTTCATATTTTATAAATAAGTCATTTGATTTGTTATGTGATGTTAATTAAATCTATTTTTTAAAATTTTCATTGCCATTTAAAGGTGTTGTTTGGATCTTCATAATCTTGCACATACCTAGTTACTTATATAGCTTATATTGTCTTTTCATACTTTTAGAGCTCTCACGCTAGAATGTGGGAACCATGCCTTCCACCTTTTACATCATATGCATCCATTTCTATATATACATTGGCGACATCATGCATTCCCCCATTCCATTTGTACCTACATTACCTTTAGCATACTATTAAAGCCACACCTTTTTGAGTGGGGGCATCATGATTTCTACTTGGATTTCTTATGACATCCCTACTTTGTCACTTTTACACTTAAGGGACATCACACCTTCCCTCCTCATGATTACATTGACATCACCCACATTACCACTGGGGACCTTTTGCCTTACTTCTACTGCTATGTGCTCATGCTATTGGATGCCACATTGGTGGAATTTCCCTACCCTATGTTTTTTATACCTACATAGGTGTTTTTATCTGTTGGGAGCCACACCACCACTTTCACATTTCACATGCTAGAGGCTACCTTATACCTTAATAGTTATTTCCAACCCACATAATTTTCATGCTTTATTATTCTAGATATCTAACTTGGTTAGCACACAATCAATTCATACAATTTTCACTTTACATTTTCTTACATGCTTAGATTACATTTACATTTCATGTCCTATTTTTCTTCTCCTATAATTCCTTGGATGCAACTAGTTTTAGGGGAAATATATTGTCACTAACATTCCTATTATCTAGACATCAGGTAGCGGCATGTGCTACATAGAAACTCATCACCATGACCAAGTGAATCATTATTACATGGTGTGCTAGTGTCCCATGCACATTCTCATCCCATGATTTCCAAGATAGGTTTAGCATTACACTTCTTATATAGGAAAAATCTTTGTAATTATACTTCCTCATCCTTCTCTTTTTCTTCTTATGATAGATGATAGTAAATTTTAGCTTACCGTTATCTTCAATTTTACTTGCATGATAGAAGCTACTCATGGAATATTTTTCCTCTTTTTTTAGGTTCCTATGGAACATGTTAGAAATGAAGGTGCAAATCACACAACAAAAATCTAATTTTAACCTTATTTATGTCCTCTAAACAATGTAGAATCAATGGAGATTGTAATAGAAATAAAACCCACTACACAAAAATAGCATGCATGAAGAAACTGAACACATAACACAGTATGTAACATGGAGAAAACCCTTCCGAGTAAAAAAATCCACCAAGAAAAGAGGCTTCAAGTTGTATTATCTTCAAATATGAGATTACAATACATACAATTCCTTTGTTTCTTTGATCCTTCAATCCAACAATGCCTATAATACATTGTTACACAATCGTAATATTGGATCCTTATAAAATGAGTTGCCTTCTAGAGAAAGACAAACCAACAAAATCTCCACCATCAGATTTGTGACCTAATGATGAACGGTCCATATTTACAATGGTAATTTAATATAAAATGTGGCACAACCCCCAAACCCCTACTGGGGGAGGCATCCCCCTAGACCCTGTAGGGGGGCACCCTCCTGCAACTCCCCAGATAACCTACATCCATTAGGTACCAAGATCAAACATGCGGGATATACAAGATCGCTACTTGGTGAATATTTCATCCCTTATGAATGATTTATAAACAATATTAGGAATAATTAATTACATAGGATTTACAAGGTTGATGGTACCTAAATTCTAACAAAGCATGCATACAAAAGGATAGGTTCTAGGGGCATTGCCCCCGGTCCCCCACTAGGGAGCGTAACCCCTAGACCCCCTGCCAGGGGAGCCATCCCTCGAACCCCGCAGGGGGAGCACCCCCCTGCAATCCTTGATAACCCACATCTGTCAAGTACCGGAATCAAACATGTAGCTGAAACAAGATCGTTACTTGGTGAATACTTCATCCCTTATGAATGATTTACAAAAAATATTAGGAGTAATTAATTACATAGGATTTAGAAGGTTGATGGCACCTTAATCCTAATAGAGCATGCATACAAAAGGATGGACTTACACAATGACATTTAGTGGGGTCCATTACTTTATATATGGACCTGTAGGGTATCCTTTTACATCTAAATATTTATTCTACATGGAGGTTTATGATTTGTACATACTTTGTGACACATGATCATTCTAAGATTTAAATGCATGTCAAACTTGGAGAAAAATATAATAGTTAAATTTACATATTGATACCAATTACCACTTAGTTTTATATCTATCATAGTAAAAAAATTCATAACTAATTATTTACTTATAAAAAAAAATAAAAAATATATGCCTCACATCCAAGCATGTGTCCTTTACTTCTATCTAAAGATTTGAAAAAACATTATCATACATATGTTGGTTGTAATGATGCCTACTTTTTATTTTATTTTTTTTAAATTAGAATTGTCTCATTGATATATTTGATTTTCACCAAATAAATTTATATGTTTTTCAAAAAAATATAGCCCATAAACTACATTCAATTTTTTACAAATTCTATTTTTAATTGTGTAGATAACCCACTCAAATTTTCACCTGAAGTTACTTAAGTATGTTTTTTAGCATTTTCATTGCCACTTATAGGTATTCTTTGGCCCATGATGATCTTTCACTTACCCAAGAGGAAAAGGGAAAAGAAATATAGAAAGAAAAAATACTGACAAATGGGGAACAACAAGAAAAAGAGCAAATAGGATAGGACCTCTTAGAGAAAGATCCTCCTTCACCTCCATTGGCCACACCTACATCTCCATCATATAACTTAATGTAACAAATAAAAAATGGTAGAACAAAAGAAACTATGGTCATTACCATCTCCTTCTGTTCTACAACTTCCACTTACAAACCTATTGCATATATCCCTACCACAAAAGTTTCAATTGGGAGATATGCTACAATCAATAGCAAGAGAAATTTTTCTCAAACAATAAGTGGATATAGTGGATACTATAGAGAATGTATTGAGCACACTATAGGTGGTATCTCCACAAATTACCAAGGATACCTCATCTCCCTTGGGATAGAAATTGAAGCAATTCACAGATGACATGTTTTAGGAGATATAGAATCAAGAGGGAAAAGTTAAATAGAATTTGATGTAAGAAATCAAGAAGAGACAAATTGGAAACATAAGGAAGAAGTGTGTCACTACACACACCAAATTAGAGGTTGAGATAAAGATAATGTAAACTACCTAAACAAGTATAAACACATTGTACCAGTTTTGTCTCAAATAACCTTTGACAACAAAGGCTTTGAAGGTGCGGCTAGAAACTATTCAAAATCAAATAATGCAACAACAAGTACTTATGATGTACAAAAATACCAAGATGACATCAAGAAGGTGCATATTTAAACTCTTCATAACTAGTACTACCAAGTACAATACCAATAGAAAGGGATAAGAGAACAAATCAAATAACTTTGGGAAGTAGTTAGCCTCCTCCTTGTGCACATGACAACCCTGCTAATAGAATCCAATAAGGTAACAATGATAATTCAAATGCTAGATACCTTGGAAGATGGAGAGTAGGTCCTACTTAGTATCATTGAACAAATACTATTGTTACAGCAAGGAATCACATAATGGTAGAGTGCATACATCTAGTTGAAGGAAATTTACAAACATTCATTGCCTTGAAAACTAGTTCCTTCCTAAATTTTGTAGTACATAATTTTGTAACTTTTTTTTAAGACAGAGCCAAGATATCTTGAGGACAAGACATTATTTCAAAGTGGGGATGATCTGTTGATAAGATAGAGTTGACCTTGTAGCAAGTTTCATCCATTGCTAAAGGAATGTGGCACCAACACATCTAAAGGACACAATGAATACAAGAAGACACACTCTTTGGGATACTGATACTTGATTATAATTATTGGCTCTGTATATGTAATACTTAAGAGAGATAAATAGAGAGAGATGGATATAGGAAAAGATAAGAAGACATAGAAAGATGTGTAGAGATAGATAGAGATAAGTGATAGATATGTATGTATATGTATATGTAGAAGATGATGTAACAAGACAACTTGATGTAATATGGGTTATGATAGATAGAGAATAGAAGGAACTATAATAGAATGGGCTTGTAGTATAATTTGATGTTGTAACAAACTTATATATAATGAATATAATATACTACAAGTTTATTTGGGTTATATATGATGTGTTATGATGTATGTGTGTATGTTAGCGAATACATTTTATTAATTTTGTATTTTCTTTCTTGCCATAACCATCTATACTCCACCACGTATGCTTTGATCCTCTTCTTATCCTCAACCTTGGAGTATAAATACAACATTTCAAGTAACTTAGGCCTAGATCTTTGATCTATGTGCATTCTTTCCAATAGTGAATGAAAAGTTTTTAGATTTACACAAAGACCATTCCTATGACCTTGCATTATTGAAGCTCCATTCACCCCTAAAATGTACTCTCCATCAGGTTTGCACATTTTAATACATTATTCTAAAAAATTATCATAATAATCTCAATCTATCTCTTACCTTTCTAGCTATGTAATTTTTTCTATATTTTAAATACATTAAGGTTTTTTATCTTCAATTTATTTTTCTATTGTATTCATTTTTCTGCAAAAAACTACGTATAGCTTTTTCAGTGTCATTTTTATTGGTTCATCCAAATTTGAAACAAACTATATTTTTAAATTCTAGACTGTAATCTATACACATAAAAAATAATTTTCAATTACTTTTGGAAAAAATTATGGGGGGAGCATGCTCAAATTTTTGTCTTCTAGGATATGTCCACTTTAAAATTATATATATATAAGTATTTCACAAATCACTTCAATGGAAAATTAGCTAAAATCATGTAGTCTATGCCTAACCTTTTTGCTGATTTTTAATGAATATATATAAAAACTTTAAAAATCAGCAAAAAGGTTAGGCATAGACTACATGGATTTAGCTAATTATCCATTGAAGTGATTTGTGAAATACTTTAAAAAATCAACATTTTAGGGGGAGCACACCAAACTTTATGTTCTATTTTTCTGACAAAAATAGGAGAACATTGTGTGCTCCCCATATTTGAACCTATTAATCTCAACCATTTAAAAATAAATTAGTAGTTTAGAAACTAGATTTTAAGCACTATGAATCTTGTTCTTGTCACATCTTCAAATTTTTGCATGAATATTTCAATTTCTCATCCAAGATTAGCTTTTTCATGCACATATTTAATACTTCTTGGCTATGTGTGCATGTGTATACTATAGAAAATCATGTTTTTGAACCTCATCTACTCTTTATTCATAAAATGAAGAAGAATGCAACATCACAAAATCTATTTGAACTAGTTAAGAAATCCTTGAATTAAATCAGAGATATAGATGACTACACAATTACCAAAAAGTTGGTGTATGTAGGAGCAAATGGAGCTTCAATAATGCAAGGTCATATGAATGATGTTTGTATAAATCTGCAAACTTCTTGTTCACTATTGGAAAGAATGGACATAGACCAAAGATCTAGGCCTGAGTTACTTAAAATATTGTATTTATAACCCTGTGTTGAGGATAAGTAGATGATCAAAGCATATGTGGTGGAGTATAGATGGTTATGGTAGGAAAAAATATACAAAATTAATAAAATGTATTAGCTAACATACACACATACATCATAACACATCATATATAACCCAAATCAACTTGCAGTATATTATATTCATTATATATAGGTTTGTTACAACATCAAATTATATTGCAAACCCATTCTATTACAGTTCCTTGTATTCTCTATCTATCATATCCCATATTACATCATTATCGTCTTATTACATCATCTTTTGTATATACATATACATACATATCTATCTCTTAACTGTATCTATCTCTACACATCTCTCTATCTATCTTCTTATATCTTCCTATATCTATATCTCTCTATTTGTCTCTCTTAAATATCACATCTACTGAGCCAATAATTATACCCAAATATAAGTATCCCAAAGAGTGTGTCTTCTTGTATGCATTGTGTCTTTTAGATGTGTTGGTGCCACATTCCTTTTGTGATGGATGAAACCTGATACAAGGTCAACTCTGTCTTGTCAACATATCATCCCCCTTTGAAGTAATATCTTGTCCTCAAGACATCTTGGCACTATCTTACAAAAAGTTACAAAATTATGTACTACAAAATTTAGGAAGGAACTAGTATTCAAGGTAATATATGTTTGTAAATTTTTCCTTCAACTAGATGTATGTACTCTCCCATTATGTGACTCATTTTTGTAACAATGGTATTTGTTTAATGATACTAAGAAGGACCTAATCTCCATCTTCTAAGGTATTTAGTATCTGAATTATCATTGGCAAGGTTGTCATGTGTGCAAGGAGGAGACTAACTACTTCCCAAAGTTGTTTGAGTTATCCTCTTAGTTATTTCCACTGGTCTTGTACTTTTTAGTACTAGTTATGAAGAATTTCAATATGCACTTGCTATATGTCATCTTGGTCTTTTTATACATCATAAGTACTTGCTTGTTGCATTATTTGATTCTCAACATTTTGTAGATGCACCTTTAAAGTGTTTGTTGTCAAAGGCCATCCAAGACAAAATGGATACAATGCATTTATAGTTGTTTGGGAAAATTGCATATTCTTTATCTCAACCTCTAATTTAGTGTGTTTTGTGGCACACTTCTTCCTTATTTTTCAATTTATCTCTTCTTGATTTGTTCCATCAACTTCTATATAACTTTTTTCTCTTGATTCTATATCTACTAAAACATGTCATCTATGAATTGCTTCAATTGTTGTCCCAAGAGAGATGAGGTATCCCTAGTAATTTGTGGTGATACCATCTATAGTGTGTTCAATACATTCTCTATAGTATCCACTATATCCACTTACTATTTAAGAAAATCTTCTCTTTTTGTTGATTGTAATATATCTCCCAATTTAATATTTTGTGGCAGGGATATTTGCAATAGGTTTGTAAATGGAGATTTACACAAACACTATTCCTATGACCTTGCATTACCATGTTAGAACACATGTAACCTACCAAGAGGGGGCAGTGAATCAGTAGATCAAAAATAATTGTAGACATGAAAAAAGCAACACGGTTTTTTCCAGAAGAACAACAATTGAGATCAAAAATACTTAAAAACTTCTAATCTCTAGAAAGCGGACCAAAATAACTTTCAATTCTTAAGCAAGAACAATAAGAGATCATACAGACATGAACACCAGATATACATGGAAAACCCAAAGATGGGAAAAACCATGGTGAGAAAATGCTGCTAGGATTTACCATCCTAATTTAGCCTCATAGAATAAATTGGCCAATGTTTTAAGGGCACTTACCCTAAGGAGTCATCGAACCCCTAATTTAAGAGCTCCAACTCTAAGGAGACTACAATCCCCTAAACTAAGCACCAACTTAGTCCAGAAGAGGCACCAACCTTTGAATCTTTACAAATTCAAATATGTAGACATTTAGTTCTTCACAAACCTCAAATGCAGCTATTCAATTCATACATGGTCTTTTTCTCACTCAACACACCCAGACTCTCTATGTTCTTGTTTAAGGGTGAAAATTGGTACACGAGGATTTATTTATGTTTAGGGCTAATTTGTAGGAACCCTCCTTTCACCTTAAACATTAAAGGACTTTAGGTTGAGTAGGAAATCTACTATCAGGCATTTGATCACTTGGAATGTAGGGAAAATTGGAATTGTGCAATTTAGTTGTTTAATTAAGCCTAATTATGCTCAAAACCCTAATTATGCAAATTTGGAAGCAAACAGACAAATCAAGGAAAATGCTTGCACACCTAGGTATCAAATTACAATCAAATGCGTACAAGATTTTGAAGTTCAGAAAGTGGAACAACCAAGGACTAATGAGCGGGTACCCTAGTCCAATGCCATACTTTTTGTTGGGATTTGGAAACCTTGTCTGCAACATGTTCCTGCTATTCTAGAGATTCTTCAATTGTGGGATACAGAGGACTAATGAGGGGTGCCCGAGTCCAGGTCCCTATTTTTTCTCTTTAGATCTGCAATTCCAACAGTATGCACTACTCTCCTGCAACTCCACTTTTTCTACTCCTACAACCTGTAACCTGCAATCATAGAAAAATGGGTTGGGGGTTATCGTGTTTAGATGCTTGCCTCAGTCAAGTCCCTGAGAGACATTCAAGTCTTCCAAACACCGTTGTCAGATAAAGAGTGCATATCCTTGCGAGATAGAGGCAAAATCCAAATAATAAATGATTAAAAACACAATTGATATCACCTTGTAGTGAAGATCTCATGGAAGGAAGAAGCTCTTCATGCCATGAGGAAATGGATGCCAAATCTGCAAAAATAAACACAATAATAACACAAAGTCTACTCACAACACACAATGAATGCGTTGAATCACTTTCACATAAGCCACAAGTTTGCAATAACCATCTAGTTTACAAATGAATGCCTAAACATGCTTATATATGCAACTACAAACATTCCCGCCAAGAATTTCCTAATTGAAACTTACCGTGTCGCCATAGGACCTAAATAACAGTCACAAACTGACACTTTGAAATTGGTCCTGACCTAAAATAGGGTAGGACTAAGATGTGAGCACCCAAGTTCACCCCCCGTATTTCAGGTAGTATTTGTCATAAGTGCATCCCCTGAGTCCAAATTGCCATGGAACTTTAGGGTTTTCTCATCGAGATGTCATATTAACATGGAAGATGCTCTAAATGCATAAATAGGACCCAAGAGCTAAACCTTAAGAGGGAGAATCCCCTAAGGGGACATTTTTTGACATAACATTTAGCACCCACTTTAATGTATGTAATAAATGCAAGGACAATACATGCATTAATGTACAGTCAACAAACATAGCAAACACACCAAGCACAGGGAAGATACGCCAATCATAGAGAAGATAGTAATAGGCACACAAAACATGAAGAATACAATTATAGTCACGTAAAACATAGAGAATATAGCATTGAAGATAGTGAATGCAGAGAAGATAGAGATGATTTCTTTTTCTTTTTCAATTTTATATGAAATGAAGATGCAAGTACAGGAAAGTAAACACACCACCCATAATGTATGAGGGACTCATTGCCACCGGTCTTTAAACTGCATATGGGGCAACACACATTCACAATACATTCCAAACAAACCAAGCACACCATATAAATCCCAAAGCGTAGGAGGGACTCATCTCCATCAGTCTTTAAACTATGCTTGGGAACAAACACACGATATACACACTTGGAAGACATGGAGAAAACATGGCAGACAAGCGATGGAGTGTTCCTATTTCTAAGCTCATCACCGTCTCAGGAAAATTATAGGCACACACCGATGATTGGGCTTTTCCACAACAATCACCGAAGACATGCTTAAGGATTGAGTTAGTCACAAAACCACTCCCCGCCTCGTGATGAGGACTTTTGAAAATGATAGGATGTGCACTCTTCACAAGAAATACACCATCCCCACCTCTATAGAGGGATTAAGATAGAAAAGGAATGCTTGTAATAGATTTCAAAAAAATATCAAAGTGGAGGAGGGACTCATCACCACCAGTCTTTAGACTGCACTTGAGAACAAGCACATTGCTAGCATCTAGAACAGACAACTTACCTTATATATGCCCCACCTTAAGTTGGTTGCTATTAGGTATCAATAACAAGCATGTTAAGGTAGGAAGAAAACAGACAAGGTAACATGATCTCTCACAAAGTCCATGCCCCCCGGAGATGACATGTACTTTACGATTGCCAAATGTTCCCAGAAACACATCCCTGCAAAAACATTGTTAGTGTCCAAATAATCATGATAAACAACATCAATGCATATGATCAATCACACAAAGAGCCTTATCAAAGATCGAGTATAATATACTGCGAAAATCTCAAAACTGAGTGTCACCAAGGTGAGATTCAAAGACAAACAAAGTGCATGGAGCAGCAGTATTGTTATGGTTTGTAAGTGAGATAAGACATCATCAAGATCACACAACAAAGTGCATAGGGTGATTCTACTAACCAAGCGTCAGATAATATATATTGACCCCATTGTCATATAGGAACTAAGTCCAAATTTTGATTTCTCGCTAAAGGGATGCTAGGTCCGCATCAGTATAAAATATTTTTTCGTCATCTGCCCACTAGATAGAAACACTAGAGGAAGGGAAATAATAAATCAAGAGAGGAGAAACAAGCACGTCTTAGGGAGAGTCACATACGAGGGTGCCCCCAAGTCACCAATCACAATGCTATGTCCGTAAGACACAAAACACAACAATAAAAATAGAGGAGAAGCAATATAGAAGAATGATGATACAAATAGAAGAAGGGTCACAACATAGGCGTTCTCTTGGTATCCTAGACCTTACAAGAGAGTCAAGGGTCATCCCAGGAGGCCTAAACAACACATAACACATCACGGGGGAAACACTTCACAAGAGATATGGGGTTAGAAATACTTACCTGTAGGATCATCAAACTAAGTGTTGTCATCAAGCAAATCAACATCATCTTCCCACTCCTAAATGTTAGAGGAAAGTGGGACATAAGGTACCATAGCCCAAATCTTGTTCTTGTTTTCAAGTTGTCCATTCTTAAGATCTTCTTGGTTTGATTCAATGTTTGGTGAGATGTTTTCTTGTTGAGATGCAAGTCGTTGGGCATATTCTTTTCGTCTCCTCCTCCTTTGTCTTGCTTGTCTATTTCTTTTTGTCTTACCAATTATCTCTTATAAGATAGTGTTTTTCCCTTTCATAGGTTTTTGTGTTTTAGAGGAGGAAGCACCATGATCAAATTTCATTTGTCTAGGTGGAATGTTTTGTTGTTGATGACTACATCCTGATCTTTGTAAGGATGGTAGGGGAGGGACCTCCGCATAGGGTCCATTTCCTTTCGGTCTAGGATTCTCTTCAAATGGGGGTTGTTTGTCTCTTGTTGTTTCTTGTATAGAGGGGTTGGCCACTTGATGTAATAGTTTTGTTTTGTAGAATTCTATAGCTCAAGAAGTTAAAGTTTGTTCGTGGCTCTAGTTCCACCTCGGATTTTTCCCAAAATTAATCTAGTGTACAATGTTGTCTTGTAACCCAAGGTTTATACTTATTGTGAGGGATAGTAATCACTTGTCCATTCAATGGAAATTTGACACAATTATAAATTGTTGAAGGGACAGCTTTCGTAGCCTTTAACCATGGATGTCCCAATTTTATGCGAAAGAGGTTAGAAATGAGGACAACATCAAACCATTGTTCTACATGTTTCTCAAAGATAATGACTAGTAAAGATATCTTCCCAGAAGTGTTTTCAAAGGTTCCCTTATGTGTCTTAATCATCAAATCCGAAGGGTCATAAGAGTCTTGCATTAATTGATGTGAAAAGAGGAACGCTTCCATGGCAACATTAATCATGCAATTAGGATCAATAAGGGTTCCATCCACAATATTTCCCATTATTTTCATAGTGATATAGAGAGGTCCTTCAGTTTCTCCAATTGTTCTATCATGAGGTGTAAACATAATTTCAGGTTTGGGGACCTTTCGTTTCATGTAAGGCTTAGGAGGGAACCTATTTTTGTTTTTATAATTAAAATCCATGTGCTTAATTTTTCAAATTAATGTAAGATCAGATTTAAAGGCTTTTCAAAATTTATGCAAAAGACAAGTGGAAAACTATGTATGAGAATGACCTAAAATGCTTGATTTTTTCAACTTTTTCAATGCAAATAAGTGAAAGAAAAGGTGTTGTAAGGAAATTGATCAGGGGAATAAAATAATATGTCTGATATCAGTCCAATAAATCCATAAAATATTTCACAACACACTTCTGATGCAATCCTAGAATGATAACAAGTCAAAACCTAGTGAAAATGCACTAAAATATGTAAATTTTCACAACTTTTCAATGCAAAGACCCAACAAAATGGGTGTTATAAATACATTTAGGATGTGTAGAAGATTATATCAGTTATATCAGTCACATAAATCCATAAAATCTTTTACAACACGCTTTGAGTGTAAATCTAGGTCAAACCCTAGGGCAAATATAGCTAAAATATGTAATTTTTCACCAATTTTTCACTGTAAGAGCCCAATAAAAAGGTGCTGTAAATAATTTTATGATGGGTAGAAGATAATAACCCTAATATAATCCAATTAGTGCATAAAAATTCTTTATAGCATGCCTATGGTGCAAATCTAGAGAGTCAATAAGGCCAAATCTAATGAAAAATCAATGTTTTCAAACCTTAGGCATGAGATCTTAGTGCAAATGAATACAAAATGCTACATGAATGATTTGTAATCTGATTTATGATGAAAATTAATTCTAATTATATCTAAAAATGATTTTCATACCCTACAATGCCAAAATGCAAGTGCAAATCTAATGAAAAATGCTAATTTTTGTTGAAATTTTCAATGTAAGAATGCAAATTTTTGAAATCTAAAAGAAAATTTACACTAAAATGAAACAGTACATACAAATTTAAATTTGAACGAGTGTTCTAAGATCAGTAGAAAAATATGAAACAATATTTTACCTACAAACCCTAGTTTTTGAATTTCACATCCCTTTGATTGGGAGATACCCTTGTGTAATTCTTCCAAAAGTCTTCAATTAGTGATCTCAGTGCTTCAACAATTGGTTTATCTTTTAATGGTAGTCTCCCCAAGAATGCCCATAATTCATTGGCATTGGTGTCCTTGATTCTTTGGCTACTTCCAACGGCTCTTGATAAAGTTTTTCTATCAATTCTCAATGCTTGACTTGTCTTTCTAATGAGACGAGATTTCCTCATTTGATTACTTACTATTGTTGATGTAATGACATGTCATGTGACATTACTATCTTTTGTGTGTGAGGTGTTACCCACACTCTCATATGCACTCATTAGATTCTTGACAATAGATTTTTCACTTGAAGCCTTCGATGTTCTCAACCCAAGAATCTTCATGATGGACCTATACTTTATACTTTGCATCATTTCAATGAATAGTTGAAATCTTGCGGTCTCATTTAACTTTTCAAAGAACACTCTCCAAATCTTATGAGTATATATTCTACAAGTGCATTTTGGAATCTTACCTTCCATTAGCTGCAAAATATTCTCATCAATATCAATCAAATACTTTAGCTTTCTATGCGAAATTCTAGGTGATGTTAAGAAAGGTAAATTCATCTCAACATTAGGAATTTCATCAATATTTAAATAAGATCCAGGTTAAATGGTATACCTTCGATCGAAGATGGAATAGATGACATACCTTGAGGTTGAGGTGGGAATGATGGCATGCCTTCTTCCTCATATGGGAGTGATGATGTACTCTCAACTTGAGATGCGGTAGAGGACGTGTCTCCAATTGTGGTATTCAAATCTCTCATAGCACGAAGATTTTGCATTCATTCCCTTTGTGCCACCAATACCATATCTCTTATTGATGGTTGAGGTTCCTCTTCAATTGGCATGTCTTTGACAATTGTGTCCAATTTCCTCTTCTCATGAAGTTCCCTCATAGCCACTACTTTCTTTGCATTCTTAGTTTCTTTCTCTTCCTATGTTGGTTTAATCCTTGATCATTTCCTTGGCATGATGGAGAATTTATCTGTAGCATGATAAAGAGACAAATATTAGTTCCAAAGAAATGAATATGGTTCCAAATTTTAGGTCTATTGCCCTCAACATTTCCAGCACTTCCCACACTTTCCTTGTAGTCAAAGAGTTTTCAATCACATGGTGGAGGATTTTTCAGCCCAATACCATTGTTGAAGTGTTCTCAGCTAGTCAAAGAAGAGTTTTCAATTCACTTTTAAAGGGATCTTGCTAAAATTCAAGGTTAAAGCACTTTACATAAGAGGCCCTATAAATTGCTACTAATTTTATGTCTATAAGATATCAACATTGCAAGTGCATACTCAAACTGTAGATTTTATGGTAAAATTTTGGGTGGACAAAGAGCCCCATACAGCACCCTACAACCATCAAACCAATTCTTGGGTTGGAATATAGATATTCATTTAAGATATATGCCTCATTAATTTTATGCATCTTTGAAGGCCCTTATAAATTCCCCTTCCAAATTCATGGTCAAATTGTGACAATTTTTTATCTTTCAAGCCCTATAAATCAATTCCATTATGATGTTTTTGGGGATCTTAGAGTTGATCATGGTAACTGTACTAATCTTCCCTATTCCAACTTAACTTCTCATTTTAGCTTTAATTTAGGGTGTGTAATGCAAGTATTGACATTAATTGTAAAGTGTGATATTTTCTAAAAATTAAGGCACTAAATATTTTTATGCTGGTTTCAAATTGGTTAGTC
Source organism: Cunninghamia lanceolata (assembly GCA_027924645.1). Lineage (NCBI taxonomy): Eukaryota > Viridiplantae > Streptophyta > Pinopsida > Cupressales > Cupressaceae > Cunninghamia > Cunninghamia lanceolata. Next base: position 5,030,323 of record BSBN01001229.1, read on the forward strand.
GAGTAGTGGATGTTGGGGCTGGTGCTTGTGGCTTATTATTAGGTGGATAGGTGTAATGTCTCTTAAGTATAATGAATGTAGACCTCATGACTCTTTTTTGAAATGTGTAATGTCAAACAATAAACTATTTTTAATTTTTAATTACTCCTCTCTAGCTGCCTTAAAGTTTGTCAAAGCTATCTAAGGAAGGAGTGTGGATGATGAGTGAATTGGGACTTAAAGCATATATTAGAAGTGATTTTGTGGAAAATCTAGATAATTTCATCCCTTTAATGGAATGGTGGTTAAGGCTTCTCAAGTTTGTACTCCCAAGCCACTTTGAAGGTATGTGTTCAACACCACTAGAAAATATCTTCACAAGCAAGAACTTAGTTTTGGTTGTATGGAAATTTTTTAGGTTTTTCTATTTCTTTGGTTGGTAGATATGTTTGTTTAATAGTTGTCAAATCATTATTAGATGTTCTATGGTTGTCTTGACTAGTTTATGTTGGAGAGGAGTGTATTGTAATCCCATTTTTTTACTTTTTGAATTTGAATAAAGGAACTCAATTTTGCAGCTAGGATACTATGTTCCTATTGATCATTTTGATAAACTCATGTTTTGGATTGATGATATCTTTCATGAGCAGCTACAGGTATGCAGGTATAAAGAATAAATTTAAAGCAATAGAAATTTACAATTGTTTGGGAAGAAATACAGAGCTTGGACTGCAAATTGCCTATTAGACATGTACATAAAATTTGGAAGCATAGACAAGGCACATGAACTATAAACACAACTGATATAAAAACAAAATATATAAACCATACAAGTGATATAAACATGTATTCAATGAGGCATGATAAAGTAATTCAAATAGAATTAAGGAAAATGTAACTTAGAACATGTGTAAAGACTTGACAAAATAGAGATTCGAATGGAGAGAGTACCCAATTATGTAGTATTTTTCTCTTCTTACATCAAACTCCTCAACAATCTGAGTTTTTCACTACTTGCTTCCTTTTCAATGTTCAATTGAATAACACTTAAATAGAATTACTAACAACAATACAATTAACCAATGTATAATATTAAATTCCTACAATTAACATTGCAACACTACAAAAATTGAAACTTGAATTGATCTATATCAAATTTGATGTGAAAACTATGTTATTTCCTCCTTAAGTTGGCAAAAAAGAAAAAGGTGGCGGAAAGTTCATGCAAAGGTGGTAGAATGTGAAAATTTTGCATTTGCACTTCCCAACAACATGAAAAAGTTTGTTTTTTTTGTCAGAACATGTGCATAACCAAAAGAAAATAGAGCGTGTGGGCCTGCATCATGGGTTTCCTAGCCTTTTTACCATTTCAATAGCAAGACATAATGTGATCGCATTATAACGTGAGCACGTTATAATGTGAGCATGTTATGGCTTTCTATACAAAACTCTATATTATTCACTCTCATGTATTTATTTTGTCTCTCCCTTAACTCTAAACCCTAATCCCTTATCCCTTAACCCTAAACCTTAATCCCTCAACGCTCAACCCTAATCCCTTATCCCTAAATCCTAACCCTAAAGCCTCAAACCTCAACCCTTAAACCTCAAATCCTAAACCCTGTCCCTAAGCCCTCAACCCTTAACACTATACCTCAAACCCTAATCCCTCAACCCTAAACCCTAATCCCTTATCCCTAAACCCTAAACCCTATCCCTAAATCCTCAACCCTTAAACCTTAAATCCTAAACCCTATCCCTAAACCCTCAACCCTAATCCCTCAACCTTAAACCCTAATCCCTCAACTCTAAACCCTAATCCCTTATCCCTAAACCATATCCCTAAAGCCTCAACCCTCAACCCTTAAACCCTAAATCCTAAACCCTATCCCTAAACCCTCAACCCTCAACACTATACCCTAAACCCTCCTCCCTTAACCCTAAACCCTAAACCCTATCCCTAAAGCCTCAATCCTCAACCCTTAAACCTCAAATCCTAAACCCCATCCCTAAACCCTCAACCCTCAACACTATACCTCAAAATCTAATCCCTCAACCCTAAACACTAATCCCTCAACCCTAAACCCTAATCCTTTATCCCTAAACCCTATCCCTAAAGCCTCAACCCTTAAACCTTAAATCCTAAACCCTATCCCTAAAGCCTCAACCCTCAACACTATATCCTAAACCCTAATCCCTCAACCCTAAACCCTATCCCTAAACCCTCAACCTTCAACACTATACCTCAAACCCTAATCCCTCAACCCTAAACCTTAAACCCTATCCTCAAACCCTCAACCCTTAAACCTTAAATCATAAACCCTTTGCCTAAACCCTTAACCCTCAACACTATACCTTAAACCCTAATCCCTTATCCCTAAACCCTAAACCCTAAACCTTATCCCTAAAGCCTCAACCCTCAAGGTCCTTAAACCTTAAATCATAAACCCTATCCCTAAACCCTCAACCCTCAACACTATACCCTAAACCCTAATCCCTCAACCCTAAACCCTAATCCCTTATCCCTAAACCCTAATCCCTCAACCCTAAACCCTAATCCCTTATCTCTAAACCCTAAACCCTATCCCTAAACCTTCAACCCTCAACACTATACCCTAAACCCTAATCCCTCAACCCTAAACCATGTCCCTCAACCCTAAACCCTAATCCCTAAACCCTAAACCCTAAACCATATCCCTAAAGCCTCAACCCTCAACCCTTAAACCTTAAATCCTAAACCCTATCTCTAAACCCTTAACACTATACCCTAAACCCTAATACCTCAACCCTAAACCCTCAACACTATACCCTATCCCTAAAGCCTCAACCCTCAACCCTTAAACCTTAAATCATAAACCCTATACCTAAACCCTCAACCCTCGACACTATACCTTAAACCCTAATCCCTTATCCCTAAACCCTAAAGCCTCAACCGTCAACCCTTAGACCTTAAATCCTAAACCCTCAACCCTTGAAACTATACCTTAAACCCTAATCCCCTATCCCTAAACCCTAAACCCTTATCCCTAAAGCCTCAACCCTCAACCCTTAAACCTTAAATCCTAAACCCTATCCCTAAACCCTCAACCCTCGACACTATACCTTAAACCATAATCCCTTAGCCCTAAACCCTAAACCCTATTCCTAAAGCCTAGACCCTCAACCCTTAGACCTTAAATCCTAAACCCTCAACCCTAGACACTATATCTTAACCCCTAATCCCTTATCCCTAAACCCTAAACCCTATTCCTAAAGCCTCAACCCTCAACCCTTAAACCTTAAATCCTAAACCCTATCCCCAAACCCTCAACACTATACCTAAAACCCTAATCCCTCAACCCTAAACCATAATCCCTCAACCCTAAATCTTTAAACCATCAACCCTTATCCACCCCTCTCCATCCCTATCTGCCTCACCCCATATTTCCCCTATCTCTCAACCCTTAGCCATCTAGGTCTCTCACTTATCCCTAAAGCCTCAACCCTCAACCTTTAAACCTTAAATCCTAAACCCTCAACCCTCGACACTATAACTAAAATCATAATCCCTTATCCCTAAACCCTAACCCCTATCCCTAAAGCCTCAACCATCAATGCTTAAACCTTAAATCATAAACCCTCAACCCTCGGCACTATACCTTAAACCCTAATCCCTCAACCCTAAACCCTAATCCCTCAACCCTTAAACCCTTAATACCTCAACCCTTAAACTCTAAACCCTTGACCCTTAAACCCAAAACCCTTAAACCCTCAACCCTTATCCACCCCTCTCCTCCCCTATCTGCCTCACCCCCATCTCTCCCCTATCTCTCTCACCCCTCTCTCCCTAGGTTGTAGGTCTCTCACTTGTATATCTCTCACAGCTCTCTAGATATTTCCCTTCCTCTCCACCTCTCTCCCTCCTCCTTACCTATCTTTCCCTCAAGTTTTCAACTTCATTCTCTCATTTTATTATATCTCTCCCCTCACCTTTCACTCTCTCATTTTATTATATCTCTCCCCTCACCTTTCTATCTCTCACCTATGTCTCCCCCTCACCTCTCTACCTCTCCCCTATCTACATCTCTCAGTCACTCCTTGTCTTCCTCTCCATCCATCCTTAGCCATCTAGGTCTCTCACTTAACCCTAAAACCTAAACGTTATCCTCTAGCCTCAACCCTTAAACCTTAAATCCTAAACCCTATCCCTAAACTCTCAACCCTCAACAATATACCTTAAACCCTAATCCCTTCACCCTTAACCCTAAACCCTATCCCTAAAGCCTCAACCCTTAAACCTTAAACCCTAAACCTTATCCCTAAACCCTCTACCCTCAACACTATACCTTAAACCCTAATTCCTTAACCTCAACCTTAAAGCCTCAACCCTCAATCCTTAAACCTTCAACCCTAAACACTATCCCTAATCCCTCTACCCTCGACATTGTGCCTTAAACCCTAATCCCTCAGCCCTTAAACCCTTAATCCATCAAACCTTAAACCCTTAAACCCTTAAACCCTAAACTCTCAACCTCTAGATACCCTTAAACCCTATACCCTATACACTTAACCTTGGACACTCAACCTTAAACATTATCCCTCAACCTTCAAACCTCTACCCTATACCCTATACCCTCAACCCTATACTTATGCTCTAAACCCTCAACCCTCATCCATATGCCTTATACCCTCAACCTTAAACCCTAAACCCTATATCTTAGACACTCAACCTTGAACATTATCCCTCAACTATAAAATATCAACCCTCTACTCTATACCCTCAACCATATATGTAAGCCCTAATCCCTCAATCCTCAACCCTATACCTTAAACCCTGAAGCCTACACCCACAAACCCTCATCCCTATACCCTATAATCTCGCCCTTATACCCTAAACCCTAAATATTGTGCCTCAACCCTATACTTAAAACCTAAACCATACACTCTCAACCCAAGCCACCCTATGCCTTATATACCCTCAATCCATATCGTAAACCCTAAACCTCATATCCTAAACCCTAATCCCCATTGTTTGATGGAACAAGGTATGTGTTCTAGAGTATAAGGATGGAAGCCTACCTAACATCAATAGGGTTCAATGTATGGAAATATATTGAGGATAGTTATAAAGCTCCTAAAACTCCTCCAATAGACCCGGCGGGTAAGAAGGAATGTGAGAATAATGTTAAGGCTAAGAATGCAATTCTATGTGGTTTAACTAACTCTGAATAATTTGTAAAAGTGATGCATTACAAGTCTGTTAAAGAAATCTAGGATAAACTTTAGAGCATTTATGAAGGAGACACAAAGGTGAAGCAAGCCAAGCTGTAGACCTTTAGAGGAAGATTTGAAATCTTGAAAAAGAGAGAGGAAGAAAAGATTGTTGATTACCTACTCAGAGTTGATGAAGTTGTAAATGCTATGATAGGACTAGATGAAGAAGTAAATGATCCAGTGATTGTTCAGAAGGTACTTAGATCCTTACCTTCTAGGTATGATTCTAAAGTCTCTACTATATAAGAAGCAAAAGATCTTGATAAGATATTTGTCGATGAGCTACATGGTATTTTTACTACCTATGAAATGAGGACAGCCAGTTTTAAGATCTCCAAGAGAGAAGCTGCATTTAAGGCATCAAAGAAAGAAAAGAATGTAGAGCCTAAATCTGGAGACAGATGAGGAAGAGGCCCATTTTGTAAGAGGATTGAAGAGAGGATCTAGGAAGTATAGAGGTAAGTTACCTTTCAAGTGTTTTAATTATAGAAAGGTTGGTCACTTTGCTACTAAATGTCCATCTATAGGAAAAGATAAAAGTGATGAATGTGATAGCAAGAAAAGTAACAAGCAGTTCCATCCAAAGAAGAAGAATTTTTAGAAGAATAAGAAGATCCTTTACATAAAAGGTGACAATAATTCCTTTGAAGAAAGCCCCATTTCAAAAGACAACAATGAAGGTGTTTATGAGGTTGAAGAAAGTGAATTCCTATTTATGACAGTGGAGTCTACTATTAAAGATTAGAACATTATTGATCTAGGAAACCCTAAGAATGAAGAAGAAGGTGATGTAGACTTGGAAGGAGAGCTAGTATGTGCTTTACAAGAAATTGAGAAACTTAGGAAGAAAAACTCAAAAATGAAGCTACAAATTCAAGAAGATATGGTGTCTAAGAAACTTGTAGAATAAGAAGAGTTGGTTGTTGATTTGAAGACACAAGTGGAAGAAGCCAAGAGAATAGAAGAATTTACTCAGTCTAAATTAAAAGCAAAATCTAAAGAATGCCTGAAGCTAGAATATGAAGTTGTATATATAAGAAAAGAATTTAGAAAAGGATGTGTAGACAACAACTTGTACTTCAAATCAAAAGGTGAGTACATGTTGATTGTTGTTGTGTATGTTGATAACACCATTTTTGGTGGTAGTGATGACAAGATGAGCAAGGAATTTTTTGGTCAGATGCAGAAAGAGTTTGAAATGTCCATGCTTGGAGAACTTTATTTCTTTCTTGGTTTACAAATATCACAATTAGACCAAGGTATATGTATATCCCAAACCAAGTATGCAAAGGAAATGCTCAAGAAGTTCAAGATAGAATATTGCAAGCTTGTGACTACCCCCATAATGATAGGATGCAAGTTGAGCAAGAATGATGAATCACCTGATACAGATTAGACTATGTATAGATCTATGATAGGTAGCTTGCCATACCGAACTACATCTAGAATAGATATCATGCAAGTTGTATGCATGGTGGCTAGATTCCAAGCTGCTCCTAAGGAGTCTCATGTTCAAGATGTGAAGAGAATCTTTAGATACCCAAAAGGTACTATGGAGTGTGGATTATGGTACCCTAGAAATAATTATTTTACTTTGACAACATATACAAATGTTGATTAGGCAGGAAGTATAGATGACAAGAGAAGCACCAGTGGTGGAGCTTTTTTCTGGGTGATAGGTTGGTATCATGGCTCAGCAAGAAGTAAGATTCAGTCACATTGTTCACTATTGAGGTAGAATATGTTGTTGTTTCATGTTGTACACAAGTCTTACGGATGAAGCAAACTCTCAATGATATAAAGGTAAAGTTTAATGATCCTATTTCCATTCTTTGTGATAATACAAATGCAATCAATATCTCAAAGAATCTTGTGATGCAATCAAGAACAAAGCACATCTCCAGTAAATATATTTTCTTGAGAGAAAAGGTTGTAGTTTAGGAAGTAAAGTTGGAGTATATGTCCCCACACAAGACCAGATTGCAGACATCTTCACAAAGCCACTTCCCAAGGATACTTTTGAATATCTCAAGTGATAGTTAGGAGTTATTTCTCCTTTATTTTCTCACAAGTAGAAGTGAAGCTGCAACATCTATTCAGGAAGAGTAGTTTAGGACATATCATTCATTCATGTTTAGACAGTGGCTACCTCTCAGGGGGAGTAGGTAAGTTGACAACAAACTAAATAATTAGAATTTGAGAAGCATTGCAGTAGCTAGTTTCTTTCATGAAAGAGGTTGATTACCTCCCTTTGCCACTAATGTCAAAGGGGGAAATTAGAGTAAGGGGGAGCAAGTACAGAAGAGATTGAACATGGGAGAAAATGTAGAAGAAATTGAATAAGGGAGAAAATACAGAAGAGATAGGGCAATGATTATAGATAGATTATTTGTATGTTGTCATCAATGACAAAGGAAGAGATTGTTGAATTATTGTCATTGATGAGTCCAAGGCCAAAAAGTTAATCAGACTAAGTGACAGAGGGTGACTTACTTGTTTTCTAGAGTTTTTTAGAGTTTAGAGTTTCATCCTTACTCCTCCTTGTTGAGGAAACAAGGAATGTCCAATGATGAAGACTCGGTCACAAAGCTCTGATTTTGTCTAAGAAAATTGCAGATCAGATTTTAGATCTATTCCTTGATCCATTCTAATATGTAAGCTAGAAGAAAGAATGCCCACTGAGTGAAATCTGAAAAAGCTAAGGAAATACATTTGATGGCCTAATGAACATTTACTACCATTCCATGAAGCAAATTACAAAGGAGAAAAGCATACCAACGGAACCACAAAAAGATGACACATGGACAACCTTGTGCCTAGGTATGTGAGTATGGGTCTCGTTAGGCTTACGTGGCCATTTCTAATGCTTTCCACCATTCCACAGAACACATTATTGAAAGGGGCAAACCCACCTGCGGAACCACAGAAAAGGTGCCATGTGGATATTCCACGGATGAAAAAACCTGACTCCCAACACAGAAGCAAAAGACATAAAGCCCGATGCCCAACAAAGAAGGAAAAAGACATAAATCCTAGTGCCTGATAGCATAACCAAGGAAGGCGGTAGCTCAGAAGCCTGATCTCCAAAAGTCTACTAATTTAGTTCTTGTAAAAGGAGAAGTTTCAAAGCGCATTTTTCAAGATTTAATTTTCTAAGTGCAATTTGTTTAGTTGAGTGAACAGCTAGATTAGTTGAAGTTTTGTTGGATAGTTACTGTTGTGATATTGACGACTTTCAATTTTTCTCAACATGTTACAGTTATTCAACTACTTTGATTTAGATGATCTTCTATTGGTGTTTCAGTTCAAACTGTATGGGATGCATGTTGGATTTCCATACATTCTAGTTTTGAAGATCAAAGGGGTTGTTGAGAATACATTGGGTAGTTTCTTCTTAGGAAAATGTTAAATAAGGCAGGTTGTGCTGTATTGACTATGTTCTTCTTTGTGTGTATGACATGCCATCATGATAATGAGAATAGAGGATTTAATGATGCTTTGAGTGTGTATTGCATTAGTGTGTGTTAATGAGAACATAGAGAGTCTGGGTGTGTTGAGTGAGAAAAAGATCGTGTATGAATTGAATAGGTACATTTAAGGTTTGTGAAGAATCAAATGTCTGCATATTTGAATTTGTAAAGTTTTAGAGATTGGTGCCCCTTGTGGACTGAGTTGGTGCTCAATTCAGGGGATTGTAGTCTCCTTATAGTTAGAGTTCTTAAATCAGGGGTTCAATGAACCCTTAGGGTGGGTGCCCTTAAAACATTGTAATCAATGGTTTATTCTATGAGATTGGATTAGGATGGTAGATCCTAGTAGCATTTTCTCACCATGGTTTTTTCCCATCTTTGGGTTTTCCATGTATATCTAGTGTTCATGTCTATATGATCTCTTATTGTTCTTGTTTAAGCACTGGAAGTTATTTTAGTTTGCTTTCTAGAGATTAAAAGTTTTTTAGCATTTTTGATCTACTGGTTCACCCCCCCTCTTAGTAGGTTATGTGTGTTATAACATGGTAATTCAAGGTCATAGGAATGGTGTTTGTATAAATCTCCATTTACAAACCTTTTGCAAATATCCCTTCCACAAAATATTCAATTGGGAGATATGTTACAATCAACAACAAGAGAAGATTTTCTCAATTAATAAGTGGATATAGTGGATATCGTAGAGAATGTATTGAACACACTATAGGTGGTATCTCCACAAATTACCAGGGATACCTCATCTTCCTTGGGACAACAATTGAAGTAATTCACAGATAACATGTTTTAGTAGATATAGTATATCAAGAGAAAAAAGTTATATAGAAGATGATGGAAGAAATCACTTGAAAAGATAAATTGAAAACATAAGGAAGAAGTGTGCCACAAAACACACTAAATTAGAGGTTGAGATAAAGAATATGCAATTTACCCAAACAATTATAAACACATTATACTCGTTTTGTCTTAGATGGCCTTTGACAACAAACACTTTGAAGGTGCAGCTAGAAAATGTGTAGAATCAAATAATGCAACAAGCAAGTACTTATGATGTCTAAAAAGACCAAGATGAAATATAGCAGGTGCATATTGAAATTCTTCATAACTAGTACTAACAAGTACAAGACCAGTGGAAATAACTAAGAGGATAACTCAAACAACTTTGGGAAGTAGTTAGTCTCCTCCTTGCACACATGACAACCTTGCTAATAGAATCCAATAAGGTAACAATGATAGTTCAGATACTAGATACCTTTGAAGATGGAGAGTAGGTCCTTCTCAGTATCATTAAACAAATACTATTGTTACAAAAAGGAATCACATAATGGGAGAGTACATACATCTAGTTGAAGGAAAAATTTACAAACATATATTACCTTGAATACTAGTTCCTTCCTAAATTTTGTAGTACATAATTTTGTAAGTTTTTGTAAGACAGAGCCAAGATGTCTTGAGGACAAGACATTATTTCAAAGGAGGGATGATATGTTGACAAGACAGAGTTAACCTTGTAGTAGGTTTCATTTATCGCAAAAGGAATTTGGCACCAACACATTTAAAAGACACAATGCATATAGGAAGACACACTCTTTGGGAAACTTATATTTGGGTATAATTATTGGCACTATAGATGTGATATTTAAGAGGGATAAATAGAGAGATATAGATATAGGAAGATATAAGAAGAAGATAGATAGAGAGATGTGTATAGATAGATAGAGTTAAGAGATAGATATGTATGTATATGTATATGCAAAAGATGATGTAATAAGATGATAACGATTTAATATGGGCTATCATAGATAGAGAATACAAGCAACTGTAATAGAATGGGTTTGCAATATAATTTGATGTTGTAAAAAACCTATATATAATGAATATAATATACCACAAATTGATTTGGGTTATATATGATGCATTATGGTGTGTGTGTGTATGTTAGCTAATACATTTTATGAATTTTGTATAATTTTTCCTACCATAACCATCTATACTCCACCACATATGCTTTGATCCTCTTCTTATCCTCAACATAGGGTTATAAATACAAAATTTTAAGTAACTTGGGCCTAGATCTTTGATCTATGTCCACGCTTTCCAATAGTGAACAAGAAGTTTGTATATTTACACAAACATCACTCATATGACCTTGCATTGAAGCTCCATTTGCTCCTACATACACCAACTTTTTGGTAATTGTGTAGTCATTTATATCTGTAATTTAATTCAAAGATTTCTTAACTAATTCAAATAGATTTTGTTATGTTGCATTCTTCTTCATTTTAATTATAGAGAGTAGATGAGGTTCAAAAACATAGTTTTTATAGTATACACATCCATACATACCCAAGAAGTATTAAATATGTGCATGGAAATGGGGGACCAAAAGGGGGTCGAAATTGACCACTTTTTTCTAAAATTAGAAAAAGCTAATCTTGGATGAGAAATTGAAGATATCCATGCCCAAAATTTGAAGATGTGACAAGAACAAGATTCATAGTGCTTAAAATGTAGTTTCAAACTACTAATTTATTTAATAATGGTTGAGATTAATAGGTTCAAATAGGGGGAACACACAAAGTTCTCCTATTTTTTGTTAGAAAATGTCATGCCCACATTTTCCTTGTGGTCACAACACACATCGCACGTGTCATAGCCACATCTGTCATGTGGTTATGACACGAGATATGAAAAACTTTTCTCACACTGTCCTAAAAACCCCTTTCGCATGCGTACGCATGCTCAACGGTGTTCTCTCATGGCGAAACACTATTCTCATCGGCGGAATACAAGTACAATGGCGTGCAACCAGAGGCATATAGATCAACAAGAGGGTCTATACAACGCTGCTAACGTCATTGCAAGAGTGAGATTACCAAAGTTCTTCAATCGAATCCTCGGCAATGTTCAGTAGCAGAATGCCTTACGGTGTTAGTGGGAATTACGCTGCACTCATTTACGCCCGTGGTTCGCTGATAGAGGAACCACTCCCCACGACGCCTTGTTCCGACTAAACCAGTTAGTGATCTCCCTATTTAGTCATTTTTCGGCCAGGCACGGTTGTCTGTCTCCTCTCTTGTTCCCTGAAACATACTCCTCCTATGACTTAGCATTTTCAACAAGGCGGTTTGGTTGCCCTCTCTTCCCTTTCCACAAGTTCTTAAGTTGGATTATATCTTTATTGCCCTTACCTTAACTATCTCTTAGTTCATTTAGTGTGTTTATATTTCAGTCTCTCTCTCTCTTTCATTTTCTATACTTTCTTTATGTGCATCCTGTCCTTTCTTCGTGATTTACGTCAATCAGGGTTATCACCGCAGTTATTGTTGATATTAAACCTGATTTCAGGATGATCTAGGTCACAAAGGCTGGTTTACTATTTCGCTGGACTCGGTCTCCTAATCTTCCCCGATCTAGGTTCCTCGTCTTCGTAAATACTTAGTCAACTTGTTCCTAAGCACAATTGACAGAAGGGTCCGTCAACTTAGTTCTCTTATCCCGTGTGAGAAAGGTCGCGCATTTTCTCCTCTGTGTTTTCCAATGTTAGTTTTTCCTTCTTCGGGACCTCTTACAGGTTTACATATGAGATCGTTTGCTACAGTTGAGGTTAATATGGCCACATGGATAGTTAGTGGTGGCTTCATAAGTTTATTTCCAGTGTTCTTTTGAGCAAGAGTTGTGTAATTTTCCTCCTCATTTTCCGGGTGATTATTAGTACGTTAACAGTTGAAACTTCCGAGAAACTCTTTCCTGAGTATCACTGAATATTCCTAAACTCTCTTTACATTATAATTTTATTTTCTCTTGTTTAGAATTACTGTTGTTACTGTTACTCTTAATTACGATTCATACACTGATTGTAATTCGTATGACGTTGTCAATAGATGTAGGTGGTTCACCACTTTATAAAACTCTGTTCATGGTAATATATCTTCTTTGGTTGTTGTGTTCAACACTTAATAACATCTATATATATATATATTTAGATATATATATATATATATATATATATATATATATATATATATATATATATATATATATATATATATATATATATATATTTTCTCTATATCCATGAGACAAAGTTTATAACGATTTTAAACGAGGGCCCAATAAATTGGTTCAAAGATTCACTCCTATGCATATATATATATATATATATATATATATATATATATATCTATAATATATTTATTTTAATGTCTATATAATGGACAAATTGGTTTCCCACAACTTATAATATATATATATATCTATAATATATTTATTTTAATGTCTATATAATGGACAAATTGGTTTCCCACAACTTATATACCTATATATATATATATATATATATATATATATATATATATATATATATATATATATATATATATATATATATATATATATATATATATATATACAGATATATAATCATTATTATAATATATCTATATAGCTATATACATAGACATATATAGTATATATATATATGCCTATATATATAAAGCTATATAAAAATAAACTGTATTTATATTACAAAAACACCATTCATATGTTAGGGCCCAAGCCCTAACATTTTTTTATAGCTTTAGATTCACAGCAGGCGGCGGCCATGGGTGGCGGAGGCCGCAGAGACAGAGGAGCAGGGCCGGTGGTGACCGCGGAGCGGCGGACAAGACCTGCGGTGGCCGCAGAGCGGCGGACAAGATCCGCGGGAGGCATAAGGGTTAGGAGGGGGGGAAGATGTGGAGTGGGGCGGAGCCCCACCCACATTCCCACGACGTGGGGGTGTGGGTGGGGCTCCGCCCCACTCCACACCTCCAAATGTATTAACAATCCTGCGGTGGGGTTTACTCCCCACCGCCCAATATAAAAAATTCGACTGTGTTTTTTTTTAAACCGCGGCTTACATTTGGTCCGCCATTTCTCACAACATTAAAATATATATATATATATATATATATATATATATATATATATATATATATATATATATATTCATATGTATATATATATATATATATATATTTAAAAATGAGTATATAATTAGAGATATATATAAATATATATTTATATATATATATATATATCTATTTTTATATTGATATTTCTCAGTCAATTTCATAAAAATGATAAGTTATTTTCAATTTCACTATTATTCTGGAAAATGATAATTACTCAAAATATGAAATATATATATATATTTCTATATATATATATATATATATATATATATATATATTTAAATTTATTTATATATAAAAATATTCTTATATGTGCTTAACTATTTCCTAAATTTCTCAATTTCACTACTTAATGCATTTTCTCCAAATCAACCTGTTATAAAGAAATTGTCATAACAAGTAGATATAATTATATATATATATCCCAAGTTCACTTAATTGATAGAAATGGTAACTAGCTATCCCCTTATTATAATTATAATTTTCCATTTTCATAAACATTTAAGACTTCATAACTTTACAACAGATTATAAATTTACATGCTAGATTTCCTCTAATCCTTCTAAATTAACAGAACCCATTAATATGGAGAATAACTCAAATATTTAAAACTGTCTTTTCCATTTTAACATTGAAAAGAAAATTAGCATTTCAACTAGTGAAGCAATTCCAAACTTTCAAATGTAAACAACTCAGATTAAGTTGCAAAAAACGAACTTATTCTTTTCAGTAATACTTGAAACACAAAAATTGCTATTGAACAAAGGTTGCAAACATCAACTTAAAATTTAAGCACAGTCATATTACAACTTCTCAATCATGAATACCAACTTCCCAGATATGAACTTTCTCCTCCCAAACAGTATACAACTGAAAACTTATGACAACCAATAAAAGTCCAATAATAACAAGACCAGGGAAGTGATTTTCTTCACTCCCAGAATATCATTAATTTACAACAATAACAAGAGAGATGTTTCCTCTTCATCTCTATGAAATGAACCAGGCCTAATTCTCATGACAAGAAGATGAACTGTTTCTTCATAAATAGCCAACCAGAAGCTCCAAGAGAAAAACCTGCGTATCAAAGACAAACAAAGAAGAAAATACCACTTGTCTAGCTCTCCTCCCTACCGTAGACCCGCAAGAGGGTCACCCCCGAGCTAGGGAGACCATACTCACACCTGGGTACTCAAACACTCCACTTCACAACAGAAACAACAACAATCCCAAAGCACACCTACACCCGTGGCTATTTTACACAATACGGAAACTCAACTACAGCGAGTTTCACAAGGGGTAGGAGAGTGGATACACTCGACTCCAGAGTGTCACCCTGACAGATAAATGAACTCATATAAATTTCTCTTGGTCTCAACCAAGTGTGATCACAAGTTGTAAGAAATCTGTATATGACTCTCAAGTCAAAAATACAGTCACAGATACATGCCCTCAAGGCTTTCAACATCCCAAAAGATGGAACAGGTATGCACCCGAGGAGGATCTCTCCTCCCCTACCCCAAACTTGATGAGCATTTCTCCCAAGTGGGAGACGCTCTGTCAAACACCCGACAAGAACCCCCACAGAAAAACAAATTTAAACACATATTTCACACACATTTCATACACATTTCAGTTCTACCAAAACAAAGATAAAATTCAGACCAACCTTGCAAAGCCCTCCTGGAATGAAGTTGTTGCAGAGTCCACAGAGTTCACTTCCAAGCTTAGCCACCAACTCCCTCTCCCTTCTCTATCTTCCAAACTAACTTCTCTATTTTTGATAAGGCCAAAGATGAAAGATTTTCCCCAAAATTCAACTAACTCCCTCTCATCCCAAAATTTGAAAATAAATAACCCAAAATTCTCTTTCTTTCTAATTTTGAGAAATGGGGAAGTGACACTTGTCACCTCCTCACCCTTCCCAAAAATCACTATTCTGTCCAGGTGGCTTATGTCACTCTCCATTCCCAAGGGTACTCCTTATTCCTTTCATGTGACTCCACTTTCTCATGGGAAAAATAAAAAAAGAGTTAAATGGGAACAAGACAGGTGACCCATGCCTCTTTCTCCTTTCTTCACATGGGTGTCCCCATAGTACATGGGGGAATCTTACTAAAGAAGAGGTAACTTTTACTAATGGATGGCATCTCTTATCTAGGGAAAAGTAGAGGGGATGGGTTGAGTGTTGGTACAACCCATCATGTCCCCTCCTACCTCCAATTTTCGCCACTTAACTTCAGGGGAAGGTTAAGTTGACTAGATGGAGGTTACTCAAGGGTTACCCATGCCAAATGGGCCCCTGGACCCATGGGGTAGAACCCAGGGTCAATTTTAACCCATACAAGACACCCCAGGTCAAGGTAAAGCATAAGAAAAAGGGCCTCATAATTTAAAGAAAAATAGAAATTTCAAATTCAATCTCTTAACAACACTTACTTATAAAAATAATGATACATGAGGGTAACCTAACCCACTCGACCATACGAAAGACCACATTACATCAAGACATCAAACACAAAGAGATCTTGGTTCTTCGTGGAACCAGATCGGCTTAACAGGGAATAACAATTAACAAGGTGTGGAATGATCTCCGAAATCTGTGGTTTGATTAGTAGTCCCTGCACACTCAATTACAAGATCAGTAACCACATAAATTCATCATAGCCGAAGCAACTTAAATAACACATGCATTCTCATGCCTTAGTACAATTTAACATAATTAAAAAATCATATTACAATTTTCCATCATCCCTAATTCATTTTTCTGAAAAGTAACTTATCCAAACATCACCCAATTAGTTTTTCCGAAAACATAATAAAGTTAAATAGTCTAACAAATTCTGGGAATTGCTATCCCACAAATATGAAAGTAACAATAACAGTACTGTAAATAGTCATAACAATAGTAGTAAAAAGGGCGGTCCTCACATCCTCTCCCCCTAAGACGGTACTTCCTCCTGGAAGTCGTCAAAAAGGTGAGGATACAGGGTCTTCAATCTCTCTGCATCTTCCCATGTTGCAGTGACTTCGTCGTATAAGTCCCATTGGACTCTAACCTGGTCCAGCTCTCGACCTCGAAGGGCCAGCGTCCGTCAAGCCAATATGCGAATTGGCTCCAACGCCAGTTGTCCGTCTGCCTCTACCTGAAGAGCACTCCAATCCAACACATGAGATAAGTCAGAAATATATTGACGTAAAACTGATACATGAAATACATCGTGGATACATGACAGGCTAGGTGGCAAGGCTAGACGATAGGCTACTGGTCCTATCCGCTCCAAGATTTCGAAAGGTCCTACAAATCGAGGTGCGAGTTTAGAGCCTTTTCCGTAACGGATTGGACTTTTGTGCGGCCGCACTCTCAAAAATACTCTTTCCCCCACAGAGAAGCTTCGGTCTGTCCTTTTTGCATCGGCATACTTTTTCTGCCTGTCCTGTGCTTCCAGAAGCCTCTGTCTTATCTGTTTAACTTGCAGTTCCATATTCTGAACTATCTCTGGGCCGATGACTGTTCTGTCCTCTATACGATCCCAACTCAAAGGTGTTCTGCATGGTCTGCCATATAATGCCTGGAAAGGAGGCATACCCAACGAGCTATGATGCCCATTATTGTAGGCGAATTCAACTAGATACAGGTACTCCTCCCATCTAGACTGGTGGTCCATCACATACATGCGAAGCATGTCTTCTAACACCTGGTTAACTCTTTCTGTTTGTCCATCGGTTTCCGGATGATATGCAGAACTGAAGTTGAGCTGTGTGCCCAACGCCTGATGTAAGGCTTTCCAGAACGATGAAGTGAATACGGAGTCTCTGTCAGATATAATGCGGCGAGGTACTCCATGAAGTCTAACAATCTGATCAAGAAACACCTTTGCCACTGATGGTGCATTGTACGTTGTACATATTGGTGAAAAATGCGCCACTTTGGTCAGCTTGTCAACTGTCACCATAATAGCATCATGGTGACGTGATGACATAGGTAGACCAACGATAAAATCCATAGAAATGGTATCCCATTTCCATTCAGGTATCTCGTGAGGGTACAACAGTCCCGCTGGATGCTGATGTTCGGCCTTGACCCTCTGACATTCCAGGCAATGAGCAACAAATTCAGCAACGTCACGCCTCATCCCAGCCCAATGATAAAGCTGTCGTAAATCAGCATGCATCTTCTTCACTCCTGGGTGTGCTGCGTAGGGTGCTCTATGAGCCTCTGATAGGATTACTGTACGAAGATTACCCGCATGGGGTACATAGATGCGTTGCCGATGTCGAAGCATTCCATCAGAATCAAGGGTATATCCTGTAAATTTGCCCTCAAGGGCCTTCTGATTTAGTACTGCCTGCTGCACTTCAAGAAACCATTCGTCCTCCGGCAGATGCTGTAAGATGCGATCCTTCAAGTCCATCTTCAAGGTCAGGGTCTGGATCTCGTGGCGTCTTCGACTCAAAGCATCAGCGACCACATTCTCCTTCCCTTTTATATAATGGACATCGAAGTCATATTCGCATAGGAATTCCATCCAACGTCGTTGGCGGGCGTTCAAATTAGGCTGTGTAAAAATATACTGCAAACTATGATGGTCTGAATGGAGTTCAAAGCGTCACCCTAAGAGAAAGTGTCTCCAGCGAACCAAGGCATGAACAACAGCTGCAAGCTCTAAGTCGTGCGTAGGATAGTTTAACTCATGTGTCTTTAGTTTCCGCGATTCGTATGCGATCGCTCGTCCATCCTGCATAAGCACGGCTCCCAAACCTTCTAATGATGCATCCGTGCAAACTACAAACTCTTCCGAAGGATCTGGAACTACTAAAATAGGAGCACTCGTAAGACGCTCTTTGAGGACTCCAAAAGCCTTTTCACACTGCTCGGTCCAAGTGAAACCCTTCCCTTTTCGCTGAAGGGAAGTAATGGGATGTGCTATCCTGGAGAAACCTTCGACAAACCGACGATAATACCCAGCTAACCCCATAAAGCTTCTGACCTCTGTCACGTTCGTGGGTGCCGGCCACTCCTGGATTGCTCTAATTTTAGATGGATCTACAGAGATGCCATCGCCTGATAAAATGTGTCCCAAATACTGCACCTCTGTCCTGAAGAAGGCACACTTCGTCAAGTTGCCAAAAAGTTGCTGCTCTCGTAATTTCTGCAAAACTTGACGCAAGTGCTCTACATGCTCCTCCTCAGTCCGTGAATAAATCAGAATGTCATCTAGGAATATGATCACGAACCGGTCTAGGTATGTACGGAACACCCCGTTCATGAGACTCATGAATACTGCAGGAGCGTTCGTCAACCCGAAAGGTACCACTGTGAATTCATAATGGCCATATCTGGTTCGAAAAGCAGTTTTATGAATATCTGACTCCATGATGCGCAATTGATGATACCCAGATTTTAGATCGATTTTTGAGAACACTCTGGCTCCCTGCATCTGATCAAAAAGGTCGTCAATCCTAGGTAGAGGATAACGATTCTTCACCGTCACCTTGTTCAACTGCCTGTAGTCCATGCATAGACAAAGAGACCCATCCTTCTTCTTCACGAAGATCACTGGTGCGCCCCATGGTGAAACGCTAGGTCGGATGTGTCCCTTCTCAAGTAATTCTTCCAACTGCAGCTTAAGTTCTGTGAGTTCATGGGTCGTCATTCTATAGGGTGCGCGGGATATCGGCTCTGCACCTGGCACTAAGTCAATGTGGAAGTCCACTTCTCTACGTGGAGGCATACCAGGTAATTTTGGCGGGAACACATCGGCAAACTCTCTAAGGATAGGGTGATCATCTAAAGTAGCCTCAGGTTCGTCCTCTGCTCTATCACTGACTGTGATGGCAAACATCTGACATCCCTTCCGCATACAGCGCTTAAGCTGTTGTGCGGATATCATACGAACTGCCGTGGGCTTTTGAATGCCCACTATCTCAACCGACGAACCCTGATCGTCTAAACAGCTAATCATTCTCTGGCGACAATCAAGCTTGGCTCTATGTGCCGCAAGCCAATCCATACCCAGAACTACTCCGTAAGACCCTAATGGCATAATCCTAAGGTCGCACGTTGTGGTGAAGGGTCCCAATGTGATCTCACAGTCTTTAACCAAGGTATCTACTGACATCCTGGCCCCTGAGGCCAACTCAACTTCCCTCCTAATGTCTTGCCTAGAAGCCACCAGCCTGCAACGCTCCACTAACGATGTAGACAAAAAAGAGTCAGTAGCTCCTGAGTCAAAAAGGATCGAGATGGGAAAGTCTCTAATCGTACCTGCTGCCTCGATGACAGAAGCCTGAAAATCAGCCTGGCGGTTATCAACCGCTGCAAACATGTGGTGAGATCTGCCCACGTCACCTACGGTCTGCTCAGACCCTCCTGATCGGGGCTGACCCCCTGCAGTAAATCCCTGCGGACACTCTCTAGCTAGATGCCCTGCCCCACCACATACATAACATGGTCCTCTAACCTGTAACTGCCCTGACTGTGTTCTGCCCGACTGTTGTTGCCCGGTCCGTCCGGTGGATCCCTGTGAGCCTCTGTAAGACTGCTGGGACCTTGCGGGTCCTGCCGATGAACCCTGCTGTCTCTAATCCCTGTGTGGTCCCTGCTGCTGCCATCCACGGTTCTGTCCTCCCTGTCCCCTCTGTTGAAATTTGGATTTTTGCTGATGTTGCTGTTGCTGTGGAGGCCTAGGAGGTAATGATGAAGGATTATATTCTCCTCTCTGTGTTGTGTTTTGAGGCCTTCGGAAATTCTGCTGTTGTTGGGGATTTCGTTCCTGGTACTGTGGGCGTGAATTCTGTCCTCGTCCCTGAATTTCCTCTGATATAAGGGCCTTTTCAACAGCCTCGCTCATGGTTTGGGGATTTGCCATACGAACTGGTCCTGCTATCCCGTGATTTAGCCCCCTGATGAATTTGTGTATTAAGATTTTCTCGTCATGGAGGTATTCCGCATAACGAGAAAGCTCTATAAATCGGCTCTCATACTGAGTAACGGTGAGTCCCCTCTGCTGTAGATCATGAAACTCATCGACTCTGCGCTGTCTATAATGTTCGGACAAATACCGCGCATTGAAGCGCTCAATGAAGATGTCCCATGTGAGTGTATCCACGGAGAGTCGGCGCTTGCACTCCTCTGTACGCCACCAGGTGGCTGCTGCATCCCTAAGAAGATGAACTGACACTCGTGCTTTCGTGTTGCTCTCATATGGTCGCAATGCAAAACACCTGTCTAAGCTAATTAGCCAAGCCTCGGCCACAGCTCCCTCTGTAGCTCCTGCGAAGGTGGGTGGGTTGAGCCTTAGTAGATCTCTGATAGGGTCCCCTCTGTCTCTAAGTCTCCCAAGTGGCTCTTCCACACCATCCTCATATACTCCCTGCTGAACCTGTTCTTGTCTCAAAAGTCTCGGAGGACTCCTGCTCCGTGCTCGGGAGGCCGACCCTACCTCCTCTACTGTTGTGTCAGGAATCTCAACGAAGGGCTCCACACGTCTCACCTCTAGTGGATCAACGCGGGGCTCCATACGTGGCTCAATACGTGACTCGGCACGTGGCTCCTCTCGCGGAGCAACACGAGGCTCTATACGTGGCTCAGGAATCACTGGTGGTAACCTGTCTAGCATAGTCTGTAGTGCCTGTAAGATCTGTGGACCTATATCCGCTACTGGTGTCGCCTGTGGTACTAGTGGTGCTTGTGGCACAGGTGGGGCAGGTGGTGCTGCTGAATCTGCGGGTGCCAGTCCCTCGGCTGAGGAATCGCTGTGCACCTCGACTGACGCTGTGTGGCGTGATCGCGCTCGTCGAACACGTCGGGGAGGCATCCTACAAAACAAGGTAGAAACTAATTAGCCAAAGTTGCAGAATAATAACGTGCCCAAATACGCCCAGTGTTTACAAACTTGGCTCTGATACCAAATGTCATGCCCACATTTTCCTTGTGGTCACAACACACATCGCACGTGTCATAGCCACATCTGTCATGTGGTTATGACACGAGATATGAAAAACTTTTCTCACACTGTCCTAAAAACCCCTTTCGCATGTGTACGCATGCTCAACGGTGTTCTCTCATGGCGAAACACTATTCTCATCGGCGGAATACAAGTACAATGGCGTGCAACCAGAGGCATATAGATCAACAAGAGGGTCTATACAACGCTGCTAACGTCATTGCAAGAGTGAGATTACCAAAGTTCTTCAATCGAATCCTCGGCAATGTTCGGTAGCAGAATGCCTTACGGTGTTAGTGGGAATTACGCTGCACTCATTTACGCCCGTGGTTCGCTGATAGAGGAACCACTCCCCACGACGCCTTGTTCCGACTAAACCGGTTAGTGATCTCCCTATTTAGTCATTTTTCGGCCAGGCACGGTTGTCTGTCTCCTCTCTTGTTCCCTGAAACATACTCCTCCTATGACTTAGCATTTTCAACAAGGCGGTTTGGTTGCCCTCTCTTCCCTTTCCACAAGTTCTTAAGTTGGATTATATCTTTATTGCCCTTACCTTAACTATCTCTTAGTTCATTTAGTGTGTTTATATTTCGGTCTCTCTCTCTCTTTCATTTTCTATACTTTCTTTATGTGCATCCTGTCCTTTCTTCGTGATTTACGTCAATCAGGGTTATCACCGCAGTTATTGTTGATATTAAACCTGATTTCAGGATGATCTAGGTCACAAAGGCTGGTTTACTATTTCGCTGGACTCGGTCTCCTAATCTTCCCCGATCTAGGTTCCTCGTCTTCGTAAATACTTAGTCAACTTGTTCCTAAGCACAATTGACAGAAGGGTCCGTCAACTTAGTTCTCTTATCCCGTGTGAGAAAGGTCGCGCATTTTCTCCTCTGTGTTTTCCAATGTTAGTTTTTCCTTCTTCGGGACCTCTTACAGGTTTACATATGAGATCGTTTGCTACAGTTGAGGTTATATGGCCACATGGATAGTTAGTGGTGGCTTCATAAGTTTATTTCCAGTGTTCTTTTGAGCAAGAGTTGTGTAATTTTCCTCCTCATTTTCCGGGTGATTATTAGTACGTTAACAGTTGAAACTTCCGAGAAACTCTTTCCTGAGTATCACTGAATATTCCTAAACTCTCTTTACATTATAATTTTATTTTCTCTTGTTTAGAATTACTGTTGTTACTGTTACTCTTAATTACGATTCATACACTGATTGTAATTCGTATGACGTTGTCAATAGATGTAGGTGGTTCACCACTTTATAAAACTCTGTTCATGGTAATATATCTTCTTTGGTTGTTGTGTTCAACACTTAATAACATCTATATATATATATATATTTAGATATATATATATATATATATATATATATATATATATATATATATATATATATATATATATATATATATATTTTCTCTATATCCATGAGACAAAGTTTATAACGATTTTAAACGAGGGCCCAATAAATTGGTTCAAAGATTCACTCATATGCATATATATATATATATATATATATATATATATATATATATATATATATATATATATATATATATATATATATCTATAATATATTTATTTTAATGTCTATATAATGGACAAATTGGTTTCCCACAACTTATAATATATATATATCTATAATATATTTATTTTAATGTCTATATAATGGACAAATTGGTTTCCCACAACTTATATACCTATATATATATATATATATATATATATATATATATATATATATATATATATATATATATATATATATATATATACAGATATATAATCATTATTATAATATATCTATATAGCTATATACATAGACATATATAGTATATATATATATGCCTATATATATAAAGCTATATAAAAATAAACTGTATTTATATTACAAAAACACCATTCATATGTTAGGGCCCAAGCCCTAACATTTTTTTATAGCTTTAGATTCACAGCAGGCGGCGGCCATGGGTGGCGGAGGCCGCAGAGACAGAGGAGCAGGGCCGGTGGTGACCGCGGAGCGGCGGACAAGACCTGCGGTGGCCGCAGAGCGGCGGACGGATTTCGCAGTGGCCGCAGAGCGGCGGACAAGATCCGCGGGAGGCATAAGGGTTAGGAGGGGGGGAAGATGTGGAGTGGGGTGGAGCCCCACCCACATTCCCACGACGTGGGGGTGTGGGTGGGGCTCCGCCCCACTCCACACCTCCAAATGTATTAACAATCCTGCGGTGGGGTTTACTCCCCACCGCCCAATATAAAAAATTCGACTGTGTTTTTTTTTAAACCGCGGCTTACATTTGGTCCGCCATTTCTCACAACATTAAAATATATATATATATATATATATATATATATATATATATATATATATATATATATATATATATATATATATATATATTCATATGTATATATATATATATATATTTAAAAATGAGTATATAATTAGAGATATATATAAATATATATATATATATATATCTATTTTTATATTGATATTTCTCAGTCAATTTCATAAAAATGATAAGTTATTTTCAATTTCACTATTATTCTGGAAAATGATAATTACTCAAAATATGAAATATATATATATATTTCTATATATATATATATATATATATATTTAAATTTATTTATATATAAAAATATTCTTATATGTGCTTAACTATTTCCTAAATTTCTCAATTTCACTACTTAATGCATTTTCTCCAAATCAACCTGTTATAAAGAAATTGTCATAACAAGTAGATATAATTATATATATATATCCCAAGTTCACTTAATTGATAGAAATGGTAACTAGCTATCCCCCTTATTATAATTATAATTTTCCATTTTCATAAACATTTAAGACTTCATAACTTTACAACAGATTATAAATTTACATGCTAGATTTCCTCTAATCCTTCTAAATTAACAGAACCCATTAATATGGAGAATAACTCAAATATTTAAAACTGTCTTTTCCATTTTAACATTGAAAAGAAAATTAGCATTTCAACTAGTGAAGCAATTCCAAACTTTCAAATGTAAACAACTCAGATTAAGTTGCAAAAAACGAACTTATTCTTTTCAGTAATACTTGAAACACAAAAATTGCTATTGAACAAAGGTTGCAAACATCAACTTAAAATTTAAGCACAGTCATATTACAACTTCTCAATCATGAATACCAGCTTCCCAGATATGAACTTTCTCCTCCCAAACAGTATACAACTGAAAACTTATGACAACCAATAAAAGTCCCAATAATAACAAGACCAGGGAAGTGATTTTCTTCACTCCCAGAATATCATTAATTTACAACAATAACAAGAGAGATGTTTCCTCTTCATCTCTATGAAATGAACCAGGCCTAATTCTCATGACAAGAAGATGAACTGTTTCTTCATAAATAGCCAACCAGAAGCTCCAAGAGAAAAACCTGCGTATCAAAGACAAACAAAGAAGAAAATACCACTTGTCTAGCTCTCCTCCCTACCGTAGACCCGCAAGAGGGTCACCCCCGAGCTAGGGAGACCATACTCACACCTGGGTACTCAAACACTCCACTTCACAACAGAAACAACAACAATCCCAAAGCACACCTACACCCGTGGCTATTTTACACAATACGGAAACTCAACTACAGCGAGTTTCACAAGGGGCAGGAGAGTGGATACACTCGACTCCAGAGTGTCACCCTGACAGATAAATGAACTCATATAAATTTCTCTTGGTCTCAACCAAGTGTGATCACAAGTTGTAAGAAATCTGTATATGACTCTCAAGTCAAAAATACAGTCACAGATACATGCCCTCAAGGCTTTCAACATCCCAAAAGATGGAACAGGTATGCACCCGAGGAGGATCTCTCCTCCCCTACCCCAAACTTGATGAGCATTTCTCCCAAGTGGGAGACGCTCTGTCAAACACCCGACAAGAACCCCCACAGAAAAACAAATTTAAACACATATTTCACACACATTTCATACACATTTCAGTTCTACCAAAAACAAAGATAAAATTCAGACCAACCTTGCAAAGCCCTCCTGGAATGAAGTTGTTGCAGAGTCCACAGAGTTCACTTCCAAGCTTAGCCACCAACTCCCTCTCCCTTCTCTATCTTCCAAACTAACTTCTCTATTTTTGATAAGGCCAAAGATGAAAGATTTTCCCCAAAATTCAACTAACTCCCTCTCATCCCAAAATTTGAAAATAAATAACCCAAAATTCTCTTTCTTTCTAATTTTGAGAAATGGGGAAGTGACACTTGTCACCTCCTCACCCTTCCCAAAAATCACTATTCTGTCCAGGTGGCTTATGTCACTCTCCCATTCCCAAGGGTACTCCTTATTCCTTTCATGTGACTCCACTTTCTCATGGGAAAAATAAAAAAAGAGTTAAATGGGAACAAGACAGGTGACCCATGCCTCTTTCTCCTTTCTTCACATGGGTGTCCCCATAGTACATGGGGGAATCTTACTAAAGAAGAGGTAACTTTTACTAATGGATGGCATCTCTTATCTAAGGAAAAGTAGAGGGGATGGGTTGAGTGTTGGTACAACCCATCATGTCCCCTCCTACCTCCAATTTTCGCCACTTAACTTCAGGGGAAGGTTAAGTTGACTAGATGGAGGTTTACTCAAGGGTTACCCATGCCAAATGGGCCCCCTAGACCCATGGGGTAGAACCCAGGGTCAATTTTAACCCATACAAGACACCCCAGGTCAAGGTAAAGCACAAGAAAAAGGGCCTCATAATTTAAAGAAAAATAGAAATTTCAAATTCAATCTCTTAACAACACTTACTTATAAAAATAATGATACATGAGGGTAACCTAACCCACTCGACCATACGAAAGACCACATTACATCAAGACATCAAACACAAAGAGATCTTGGTTCTTCGTGGAACCAGATCGGCTTAACAGGGAATAACAATTAACAAGGTGTGGAATGATCTCCGAAATCTGTGGTTTGATTAGTAGTCCCTGCACACTCAATTACAAGATCAGTAACCACATAAATTCATCATAGCCGAAGCAACTTAAATAACACATGCATTCTCATGCCTTAGTACAATTTAACATAATTAAAAAATCATATTACAATTTTCCATCATCCCTAATTCATTTTTCTGAAAAGTAACTTATCCAAACATCACCCAATTAGTTTTTCCGAAAACATAATAAAGTTAAATAGTCTGACAAATTCCGGGAATTGCTATCCCACAAATATGAAAGTAACAATAACAGTACTGTAAATAGTCATAACAATAGTAGTAAAAAGGGCGGTCCTCACAGAAAAATAGAACATAAAGTTTGGTGTGTTCCCCCTAAAATGTTGATTTTTTTAAGTATTTCACAAATCACTTCAATGAAAAATTAGTTAAAATCATGTAGTTTATGCTTAACATTTTTGCTAATTTATATATATATATATATATATATATATATATATAATTTTAAAGTGGACATATCCTAAAAGACAAAAATTTGAGCATGCTCCCCTATAATTTTTTCCAAAAGTAATTGAAAATCATTTTTTTATGTGTATAGAATAGAGTTTAGAATTTAAAAATATAATTTTTTTCAAATTTGGATGAACCAATAAAAATGACACCAAAAAAGCTATATGCAAGTTTTTGAAGAAAAATGAATACATTAGAAAAATAAATTGAAGATCAAAACCTTAATGTATTCAAAATATAGAAAAAATTACATAGCTAGAAAGGTAAGAGAGAGGTTGAGATTATTATGGTAATTTTTTAGAATAATGTATTAAAATGTGCAAACCTGATGGAGAGTACATTTTAGGGGTGAATGGAGCTTCAATAATGCAAGGTCATAGGAATGGTCTTTGTGTAAATCTACAAACTTTTTGTTCACTATTGGAAAGAATGCACATAGATCAAAGATCTAGGCCTGAGTTACTTGTTGTATTTATACCCCAATGTTGAGGATAAGAAGAGGTCCAAAGCATATGTGGTGGAGTATAGATGGTTATGGCAATAAAGAATATACAAAATTAATAAAATGTATTAGCTAACATACACACATACATCATAACAAATCATATATAACCCAAATCAACTTGTAATATATTATATTCATTATATATAAGTTTGTTACAACATCAAATTATACTACAAGACCATTCTATTATAGTTCCTTCTATTCTTTATCTATCATAAACCATATTACATTGTTATCTTGTCTTATTACATCATCTTATGCATATACATATACATACATATCTATCTCTTATCTCTATCTATCTCTACACATCTTTCTATGTCTTCTTATCTTTTCCTATATCTATATCTCTCTATTTATCTCTCTTAAATATCACATCTACAGAGCCAATAATTATAACCAAGTATCAGTATCCCGAAGAGTGTCTTCTTGTATTCATTGTGTCCTTTAGATGTGTTGGTGCCACATTCCTTTTGAGATGGATGAAACTTGCTACAAGGTCAACTCTATCTTATCAACAGATCATCCCCACTTTGAAATAATTTCTTGTCCTCAAGATATCTTGGCTCTGTCTTACAAAAAGTTAAAAAACTATGTACTACAAAATTTAGGAAGGAACTAGTTTTCAAGGCAATGCATGTTTGTAAATTTCCTTCAACTAGATGTATGTACTCTCCCATTATGTGATTCCTTGTTGTAACAATAGTATTTGTTAATTGATATTGAGTAGGACCTACTCTCTATCTTCCAAGGTATCTAGCATCTGAATTATTATTGTTACCTTATTGGATTCTATTAACAAGGTCATCATGTGCACAAGGAGGAGGCTAACTACTTCCCAAGGCTATTTGATTTTTCCTCTTATCCCTTTCTATTGGTCTTGTACTTGGTAGTACTAGTTATGAAGAGTTTAAATATGCACCTGCTAGATGTCATCTTGGTATTTTTGTACATCATAAGTACTTGTTGTTGCATTATTTGATTCTGAATAGTTTCTAGCTACACTTTCAAAGCCTTTGTTGTCAAAGTTAATCCAAGACAAAACTAGTACAATGTGTTTATACTTGTTTAGGTAGTTTTCATTATCTTTATCTCAACCTCTAATTTGGTGTGTGTAGTCACACACTTCTTCTTTATGTTTTAAATTTGTCTCTTCTTGATTTCTTACATCAACTTCTATTTAACTTTCCCCTCTTGATTCTATATCTACTAAAACATGTCATCTGTCAATTGCTTCAATTGCTATCCCAAGGGAGATGAGGTATCCCAGGTAATTTGTGGAGATACCACCTATAGTGTTCTCAATACATTCTCTATAGTATCAACTATATCCACTTATTGTATGAGAAAAATTCCTCTTGCTATTGATTGTAGCATATCTCCCAATTGAAACTTTTGTGGTAGGGATATTTGCGATAGGTTTGTAAGTGGAAGTTGTAGAATAGAAGGAGATGGTAATGACTATAGTTGCTTTTGTTCTACCAATTTTTTTATTTGTTACATTAAGTTCTGGGATGGAGATGTAGGTGTGGCCAATAGAGGTGAAGGAGGATCTTGCTCTAAGAGGTCCTATTCTATTTGCTCTTTTTCTTGTTGTTCCTCATTTGTTAGTATTTTTTCTTGCTATATTTCTTTTCCCTTTTTCTCTTGGGTAAGTGCAAGATCATCATGGGCCAAATAATACCTATAAGTTGCAATTAAAATGCTAAAAAACATACCTAAGTAACATCAGGTGAAAATGAGTGGGTTATCTAAACAATTTAAAAAATATATAGGAATAGAATTTGTAGAAAATTGAATGTAGTTTATGGGCTAATATTTATTTGAAAAACATATAAATTTATTTGGTGAAAATCAAATATATCAATGAGACAATACTAAATTTTTAAAAAAATTAAAAAGTAGGCATCATTACAGCCAACCTATGTATGATAATATTTTTTTGAATCTTTAGATACAAGTAAAGGACACATGCATGGATGTGAGGCATATATTTTTTATTTTGTTTTGTAAGTAAATAATTAGTTATGAATTTTTTTACTATGATAGATATAAAAATAAATGGTAATTGGTATCAATATGTAAATTTCACTATTATATTTTTCTCCAAGTTTAACATGCATTTAAAACTTAGAATGATCATGTGTCACAAAGTATGTACAACTCATAAACATGCACGTAGAATAAATATTTAGATGTAAAAGGATACCCTAGAGGTCCATATATAAAGTAATGGACCCCACTAAATGTCATTGTGTAAGTCCATCCTTTTGTATGCACGTTCTATTAGGATTAAGGTGCTATCAACCTTGTAAATCCTATGTAATTAATTACTCCTAATATTGTTTGTAAATCATTCATAAGGGATGAAGTATTCACCAAGTAACGATCTTGTTTTAGTTGCATGTTTGATCCTAGTACTTGACAGATGTAGGTTATCTAAGGGTTGCAAGGGTACCCCCCTGTGGGGTTTGGGGGGATAGCTCCCCCAGCAGGGGGTCTAGGGGTTGCACACCATGGTGGGGGTCCAAGGGCAATACCCTCAGAAGCCACATTTTATATATAAATTACCATTGTAAATCTGGACCATTCATCATTAGGTCACAAATCTAATGGTGGAGATTTTGTTGGTTTATCTTGCTCTACAATGCAACTCATTTTATAAGGATTCTTTATTACGGTTGTGTATCAGTGTATTGCAGGTGTTGTTGGACTGAAGGATTGAAGAAACATAGGAAGTGCATGTATTGTAATCTCATATTTGAAGGTAGTACAACATGAAGCCTCTTTTCTTGGTGGAGTTTTTTACCTGAAAGTTTTTTCTCCACATTACATACTGTGTTATGTGTTTAGTTTCTTCATGCATGTTATTTTTGTGTAGTGGGTTTTATTTCTATTACAATCTCCATTGATTCTACATTGTTTAGAGGAAATAAATAAGGTTAAAATTAGATTTTTGTTGTGTGGTTTGCACCTTCATTTCTAACATCCTCCATAGGAACCTACAAAAAGAGGAGAAATATTCCATGAGTAGCCTCTATCATGCAAGTAAAATTAAAGATAATGGTAAGCTAAAATTTACTATCATCTATCATAAGAAGAAAAAGAGAAGGATGAGGAAGTAGAATTACAAAGATTCTTCCTATACAAGAAGTGTAATGCTACATCTATCTTGGAAATCATGGGATGAAAATGTGCATGGGGCACTAGCATGCCATGTGATAATAATTCACTTGTTCATGGTGATGAGTTTCTATGTAGCACATGTCGCTACCTGATATCTAGATAATAGGAATGTTAGTGACAATATATTTCCCCTAAAACTAGTTGCATCCAAAGGAATTATAGGAGAAGAAAAATAGGAAATGAAAATGTAATCTAAGCATGTAAGCACATGTAAAGTGAAAATTATATGAATTGAGTGTGTGCTAACCAACTTAGATATCTAGAATAATAAGCATGAAAATCATGTGGGTTGGAAATAAATATTAAGGTATGCCTTTAGCATGTCCAATGTGAAAGTGGTGGTGTGGCCCCCAATGGATAAAAGCACCCATGTAGGTATAAAAAACATACGATAGGCAAATTCCACCAATGCGACATCTAATAGCATGAGCACATAGTAGTAGAAGTAAGGAAAAAGGTCCCTAGTGGTAATGTGGGTGATGTCAATGTAATCGTGAGAAGGGAAGGTGTGATGCCTCTCAAGTGAAAAAGTGACAAAGTAGGGATGTGATAATAAATCTAAGTAGAAATCATGATGCCCCCACTCAAAATGGTGTGGATCTAATAGTATGCTAAGGTAGTGTAGGTAAAAAAAGAATGACGGAAGGCATGATGTTGCCAATGTATATATAGAAATGGATGCATATGATGTAAAAGGTGGAAGGTATGGTTCCCACATTCTAGTGTGAGAACTCTAAAAGTATGAAAAGATAATATAAGTTCAATAAGTAACTAGGTATGTGCAAGATTATGAAGATCCAAATAACACCTTTAAATGACAATGAAATTTTTAAAAAATAGACTTAATTAACATCACATAACAAATCAAATGACTTATTTATAAAAGATGAAAAAATGTAGTAATAAAAGTTGTAAGAAGTTGAATGTCATTTATAGAATACCATTTTTTTTAAATTTCATGTTTTTGGGTGAAAATCAAATATTAAAAAGGTGTTTTAATCTCAAATCTTTTGAACTCTACTTTTCCCTTTAATTTATCCTATTAGAAATGGGGTGTTTTGCATCCCCTCTCATTCATTTTGAGAAAGATTTGTTAGATCTAGTTATGGATCATTGTTTATGGAAAAGAAATCAATGTTGCAATAGTGGCGATTGGTAAGAAGAAAATCGATCTTCTTGGTAGATGATCTATTTCATGCATGATAGCTCTTAATGGATCACAAATTATTAATTTAAATTTGGATGAGTTCAAGAAAAATGTTTCTACATTCAAGGTAGAAGATTGATTTTTATATTTTTAGGTCCTCAACATTCTTTGGAGGAGTTGGTTTTTGGAAAAAAAAGAATTGAAAAACTCAAGGAGAATATGAATTAAGATCTTGTGCTATAAATCTCCTTATGGGTCATCTCAAAGATCCATTGGTCATGATCATACTCATAATCACTTCATTTGTGAAAGAATGTAATCACATTGGCATAATCAACATTTTATTAAAAAATAATATCATCATTAATATCCCTCCCGTACTCCATATCTAAATTAACTTTTGATTTTAGAGACTAGTCACATTATCCAAATTTAATTCAATTATTTATAATCCACTAATCAAACCTTTTATACTAAATTAAATGCACACATTTTGAAATCTAATAATTTGGGACAATCTAATTGAAATATATGAATCAAAATTTATAAATTTAAAAGATCTCATGCAAGTTCTATAATTAACTATAAATAATAGAATTGTTAAGCATAAGGAGTGTGACAAAATTCACAAAATGGTTGGGGCCTTATATCCCCCTCCAATTAAATTAGAATTCCTCATGGGAGTCATTAAGGGTACGATGTAATGCAACTTAGCTATGGCACATATTCTTCCAACAATCATGCATGCTAATAGGATTGTGTCCTAACTAGATCCAAAGGGTTCTTTCCCTCATCTAAAATTTAGTTTCAAGAATAAGAACTACCATGAAATTATATCTCCATATTGAACATGTGTAAGAATTGGTGGTAAGGAAAGCTAGCTAACAAGAGTAGTCAAGATGGAGATCCAAGTCAATTGAAAACGCAACTCAAGAACTACTACAATGGTCACCAACGATCAATTACTTTAGATTAATTATAATTCACACAATTTTATTTTATCCCACACATGGTGTCAACAAGAACACACATGATATATGAAATACAATTAAAGCAAGTGCAAGTTCATTTTATTTTTCATTTTAATAACTAAAAATAAATGGTAACAATATGTAAATTTCACCATTATATTGATGTCCAAGTTTGGCATGCATTTAAATATTAGAATGATCATGTGTCACAAAATATGTAGAACTCATAAAAATGTATGTACAATAAATATTTAGATGTAAAAGGATACCCTAGAGGTCCATATAAAGTAAGGGAATCCACTAAATGTCAATGTGTAAGTCTATCCTTTAGTATGTGTGCTCCATAGGAACCTACAAAAAGAGGAAAAATATGCCATGAGTAGCTTCTATCATGCAAATAAAATTGAAGATAATGGTAAGTTAAAATTTACTATCATCTATCATAAGAAGCAAAAGAGAAGAAGGAGGAAGTAGGATTACAAATATTTTGGCTATACAAGAAGTTTAATGTTCCACCTTGCTTGGAAATCATGGGATGACAATGTGTATGAGGCACTGACATGTCATGTGATAATGATCCACCTAGTCATGGTGATGAGTTTCTTTGTAGCACATGTTGCTACCTAATATCTATGTAATAAGAATGTTAGTGACAATATATTTCCCCTAAAATTAGTTGCATCCAAAGGAATTATAGGAGAAGAAAAATAGTACATGAAATGTAAATTTAATCTAAGCATGTGAGCACATGTAAAACATGTAAAGTGAAAATTGTATGAATTGATTGTATTTTAACGAAACTTTAGATATCTAGAATAATAAAGCATGAAAATCATATGGGTTGGAAATAAATCTTAAGGTATAAAGTAGCCTCTAGCATGTGCAACGTGAAAGTGGAGGTATGGCTCTCAAGGGATAAAAACATCTATGTAGGTATAAAAAACATAGGGTAGGAAAAGGCCACCAATGTGCAATCCAATAGAATGAGCACATAGTAGTATATGTAAGGCAAAAGGTCCCTAGTGGTAATGTGGGTGATGTCAATGTAATCATGAGGAGGGAATGTGTGATTCCTCTCAAGTGAAAAAGTGATAAGTAGGTGTGTCATAATAAATCTAAGTAGAAATAATGATGCCCCCACTCAAAAAGGTGTGGCTCTAATAGTATGCTAGGGTAATGTTAGAATGGGGGAAGACATGATGTCCCCAATGTAAATATATAGAAATGGATACATATGATGTAAAGGAATGGTTCCCCCATATGAAGGCATGGTTCCCCCATTCTAGTGTGGCAACTCTAAAAGTATGATAAGACAATAGAATCTCAATAAGTAACTAGGTAAGTACAAGATTATGAAGATCCAAACAACACCTTTAAATGGAAATGAAAATTTTAGAAAATAGACTTAAGTAGCATCACATAAAAAATATAAAAAAATTATTTACAAAATATGAAAAAAAATGTAGTAATGAAAGTTATAGGAAATCGAGTGTCATTTATGTACTACCATTTTTTTATGATTTAATGTTTTTGGGTGAAAATAAAAAATTACAAAGGTGTTTTTTTCTCAAATCTTTTGAACTCTACTTTTTCCTTTAATGGATCCTAGTAGAAATGGGGTGGTTTACATCCCCTCTCATTCATTTTGAGATACATTAGTTGGATTTGGTTCCAGATCATTGTTCATGAAAAAGAAATCAATGTTGCGATAGTGGCAACTCATAAAAGAAAATGGATCTTCTTGGTAGAAGATCTATTTCATGCATGGTAGCTCTTAATGGATCACTAATTATTAATTTAAATTTGGATGAGTTCAAGAAAAATGTTTCTACATTTAAGATAGAAGATTCATTTGTAGATTTTTGGGTCCTCAACATTCTTTGGAGTTGGTTTTTAGGAAAAAAAGAATTGAAAGACTCAAGGAGAATATGAATTAAGATCTTGTACTATAAATATCCTTATGGGTAATCTTGAAGACTCATTTCTCATGATCATACTCATAAAGACTTCATTTGTGAAATAATGTAATCACATTGACATAATCAAAATTTGATTAGAAAATAATATCAGCATTAATAGCCATCCCATACTCCATATCCAAATTAACTTTTGCTTGCAAAGATTAGTCAAATTATCCAAATTTAATTCAATTATTTATAATCTACCAATCAAACCTTTATACTAAATTAAATATTCACATTTTGAAATCTAATAATTTGGGACAATCTATGTGAAATATATGAATCAAAATTCATAAATTTAAAAGATCTCATGCAAGTTTTATAATTAACTATAATTAATATAATTGTTAAGCATAAGGAGTGTCACAAAATTCACAAAATGGTTGGGGCCTTATATCCCCTCCCATTTAATTAGAATTCCTCATGGAAGTCATTAAGGGTATGATGTAAGTGCAACCTTCCTATGACACATTCTCCCAACAATCACACATGCTAATAGGATTGGGTCATAACTAGATCCAATGGGTTCTTTCCCTCATCTAAAAGTTAATTTCAAGAATAAGAACTACCATGCAATTATATCCCCATATTGAACATGTGTAAGAATTGGTGGTAAGGCAAGCTAGCTAACAAGAGTAGTCAAGGTGGAGATCACGTGCATAGCTTAGTTAGTCATGGTCATACAAAAACAATATTATTCAAGGTGTATCCAAGTCAGTTTAAAACACAACTCAAGAACTACTACAATGGTCAATAATGATCAATTACTTTAGATTAATTATAATTCACATAATTTTATTTATTCCACACATGGTGTCAACCACACGACACATGATATATGAAATACAATTAAAGTAAGTGCAAGTTCATTCTACATTTTATTTTAATAACTAAAACTACAAAATAATAAGAAATCTATGTTATACCACAACTCAATCTCAAATTTTAAAAATATTATAAGCATTTAATACTACCTCTTGCATATCCTTTTAAAAAGTAGCTCAGATACTTGTTCATATCACATACATATCATAGATAAAGCATCTCAAGCAACTTCAA
This sequence comes from Cunninghamia lanceolata, assembly GCA_027924645.1. NCBI lineage: Eukaryota > Viridiplantae > Streptophyta > Pinopsida > Cupressales > Cupressaceae > Cunninghamia > Cunninghamia lanceolata. The sequence continues at coordinate 5,066,229 of BSBN01001229.1, forward strand.
ACCCAAATATTTTATTAATTAATTTTATAAACACCATGCTTAACACTAAAAATGAGATAAGGAGGAGCTTCAGGGTTTCCAATCCCACCTATGAACCCTTACAAGTTGCCTACCAGGCCAATTCCTTGATATCTGAAGACACAGGAAGTGTATAGCCAAAAATGCAAAAAGTTCAAGCTTTAGAAATAAATTTTAATAGGCTTAAACTTTCCACTCGGCCTTACAACTTGGCCATAGGAATACATTTTACAATTACACTGACACCATGGAGTTCATCTTTAGGTTGTAGTTTTACATCATACAACACCTGCTCAAGGTTTAGGCTCTAGATTGCAATTTGCATCATACACCACCCACTCAGACCTCCAGCTTCAAAGCCTGACCAACATCAAAGAAGTACTACATACCTCTCAGACTTTAGGGTCTAAGGTGCATTGAGCACTTCAGACTTTGGGGTATGATCACCACATCACAATTGACAAGACATGAACAAGTCTGATCTTAGAAGGTTCAACCATTTGGGCTTTGGATTCAAAATACTAATATGAATTTCAAACTTCAAAGTCCAAAATGAAACCTTTACAATACAAAAATTCATTGCAAGTTCAAACACTTGCACTCCTAACAACTCAAACTTTGAGGTCTAAAATACAACCTTAACAATGCAAAAATTCATCACAAATATGAGCCCTTGCACACCTAGTAACTCAGACTTTGGGATTTGAATGACAATGTATATTTTGAACTTCAGGGTTTGAAATATAATTCACACAATACAAAACACTAACACAAGTCTGAAATAATCCACCTTCAACAATTTAGGCTCTAAGGTCTAGCTTTCATTTTGCAACATGCAAAATTCCAAGTCAACTCTAAAATCAATGAAATATAAATTTGCTATCAAAATACATAACAGAACGGGAGGGAAGTAGGAGGAAAGTTAGGTAGGATAGCTCAATTTCCTCTTATGCATCATCATCTTCATTACCCTTAATTTACTTCCATCTTCCATTTAATTTACTTTAGATTTAATTTACTCCCATTTTCCACAAGTTTCTTCCATTTTTTTTATGTAATATAATTTTGTCAAGAAACAAGTGAAATCAACATTGACAATGTAATTTAACCCATTGTTACTCCTCAATTGCTACAAGTTCCAACAAATGAAGGGAAAATTGATCTAACAAGCATATTTCCCCTACATAAGTTGCAGCTTGGAGACATACTACATGGCTATGCAAGGAAAGAATTTCTACAAGCAAATCTAAAGAAATGTAGTGTAATAGAGGATGCTATAAAATTAGTACAAGAAGGGTTACTAGAGGTAACCATTGATCCCTCATTGCCTTCAGAACAAAAGCTCAAGGTACTAATGGATTCTTTTAAGGATCATTCCTCCTTGGTAGAGTAAAAGGAAGAGAAAGAGGCAGCACAAAGGATTAATGAAAAAAGAATGGAAGATATGGATGATAAGTGTGCTGATGCACATAACAAGCTCAAAGAAAATATGAAGAAATTTAAAACTTGTATTGAGGAGGCCACATCCTTATACCTATTCTGCCTAAATTGGCAAAACTCCACCAAGCAGATCAAAGCTCAGATGGACTCTATTAAGTCACAGATTCCTAAGGTGGCCAAAGTATATGACTTTTCAAAGGACAAGATGGGGGCAACAAGGGCACAAATTGAAAATTTGCATGCACAACTGTCCCAATTAGAGGACCAAAGAGAAAATATAAAGAAATAGTTTGGTCAGTTAAGAGATGTAGTGAATTTGAGAATTGCCTCAATGGCCGGCTTGTTAGGAGAGGTGAAAAGATAGATCAAAGGATGAAGACCCCAAGCAATGTAGAGGAAGCTGAGGAAATGTACATATAGTGTGAGTGTCAGACTCAAATGCTTTCTTGAGAATGTGTCATCTGGACCACAACTATTCAACAACTCAAGGTAATTTATAAATCCATTATCCCATCCAAGTGAGTTGTTAGAACAATTTTGATGTACATAGTATTATGGAGATAGTAAGTAGAGTGGTAGTACCATTTTGGTTTTCAAGGGTAAAATTTTGTAACTAAATCATACAGTGAGGGGAAACACAGTCTAGATATCTTTTTGTAAGGGGGAGTACACATAGTTTTTGGAATGATACAAAGGTTATCAATCCCTTTGTCCTTGATGTAAAATGGGGAGAGAGTCTAAGGGGGAGCATATGTTGCCATTAATGACCAAGGGGGAGATTATTGGAAATATGTGTTGTCATTGATGCCATCATAGTATACATTGATGTCAACATAACAGATGGAAGTGTATAGATAGACGTGTACAAAGAAGGAGTTAATATGGTCAAGGAAACTCTCTAGGAGAAGAGAAAATAGTCTAAGTATGGATCAGTTTTGGGTGTGAACATGATGTGGAGGTAAACACCCATATCCTTGGATGATTTCTACATACACACATACATATCTCATTAGTTGGGAGTACCACACTCAAGGGTAAGAAGTAGAAAAGTGTCTAAGGCATTCACAGTGCACATTCTAAGGAAGAGTCAACTTGAGTTGATCCGCACTTCTCCACAAAGAAATATCTTTCCTTGTGGTTCTAAAGATAGCCTCTTGAATGTATTGACATGATATATCCAAGGTTTCAGCCTTTCACATATTCAACATGAAAAGTTACAAAGGATAGTACATCGGTCATCACCCAGACAAAGCAGGGCAGTAATGGAGAGACAATGGAATGCTCTGCATTCCTCTGGAAGAGATCTATTTGTCATGTGGCTCTGAGGAATGACTAAGATTGGTATGATATATGCTATGATGGATTTTCAAGTGGTCTAGTGGTCTACAAAGACAATGCTCAAGTGATAGAGGCATCATAATGTATTGCCTGGATGCACAAGTTAAGTTCTACAAAAGTTGAAACATATATAGTTCTATCATCAGAGCTTATGTGGAGGTAGTATATGATCCAAGATACATCAGTTATGATCCTCATGTAGATAATTCTCATTTTTTGGTACCGCATCAAAGTATCATGGTTGTAAGTAAAGTTGTAAGTATAACTGTCCTCCAAAATTCTAAGTACATAAGTCATTCTTGAATTCCTCTGAAAACTTCAGACAAAGGTGTGTGGATATGGTAAGTAGCATAAATTGATGTCTATGATCATTCTCAAAAGGTTTCAAGCCCTACATTATAACAAAACATCATATCTTGGGTTGTGGAGCACTACATAAGGTCCGGAAGACCCTATTCTCTATAAATAGATATATAAATTTCTTATCTTGCGAATACACATTTTGGTATGATACTTCTTCCACAAGGAGTATAGAAGCTATTGAGTTCATGTGTGACTGAATCCTTGGTCCGCATTGAGTCTTTGGCTTATCTCCGATAGTTGAAAGATGAACAGTTAAAAGTGCTATGTAGTATGAGCTGACTGGTTAAGTACTTGATACATGTGGAGGCTCCTGATCAGTTTCTCTAAGTCTGAAAGGTATGGAAAGGTGTATCTTGATATTCTTCATAATGCCCTAAGGTCCAACACAATTTTTTTATTACTTTGGATGAGTTGTGGCTGACCAATGACTAGCTACACGTTACATTCAATATTGTTTTGAATGCCGACCTAATTAATGTTTCAAGATCTTGTGGAGGATATATATATATATATATATATATATATATATATATATATATATATATATATATATATATATATATAAGATATAACTCATTTGAAAGGAATGAAGGTGAATGTGAATTACATAGAAGAAGTAGAGAGATGAAATGCACAAAATCAATTTGGAGGTATGTATTGAGCAAGGATAGTAGACTGCATCATCAACATATAACATATGTGTTCTCCATAGCAGTCCTTATATCTATACTGTCATTATAATAGTCGTGAGTTGTAAATTCAAGGAGCAATAGCTCTCTTGGGTTGTAACCCTAAACCAAATTTTTAAATCAAGTAGTAGTAGCTTCCTTGGGTTTAAGCCCTAAAATAATGTTGTAATACCTTTTTGTAGTGAGCATATTATATTGTGAGCTAATCCTTATCGTGGTTTTTCCCTACTTTGGGTTTTTCATGTAAAAACTCTTGTGTTATGTGTTAACTCTTGAATTGCATTCTTTCCTTTATGTTTTCAAAGTTATTCAATTTTATCAGCAAATGTTTGGTTAAAGCTTGTTAATGTGTCAATTCACCCCAACCCCCCTCTCAGCACCATATTATGTTTAACAATTCTCTCATGTTTATCATGTTCTTTTACTTTCTCAATAATTGTGTGTGTAACTCTAAGTAATATGAGATGGCATGTTATAGTTTTGTAAGTAAATAATTAGTTATGATTTTTTTACTATGATAGATATAAAACTAAATGGTAATTGGTGTCAATATGTAAATTTCACCATTATATTTTTGTCTAAGTTTGACATGTATTTAAATCTTAGAATGCTCATGTGTCATAAAGTATGTACAACTCATAAACACACATGTAGAATAAAATATTTAGATGTAAAAGGATACCCTAGAGGTCCATATAAAGTAATGGACCCCACTAAATGTCATTGTGTAAGTCCATCCTTTTGTATGCATGCTCCATAGGAACCTACAAAAAGAGGAAAAATATACCATGAGTAGCTCCTATCATGCAAGTAAATTTGAAGATAATGGTAAGCTAAAATTTACTATAATCTATCATAAGAAGCAAAAGAGAAGGATGAGGAAGTAGAATTACAAATATTTATCCTATACAAGAAGTGTAATGCTACACCTTTCTTGGAAATCATGGGATAACAATGTGCATGGGGCACTGGCATGCCATGTGATAATGATTCACTTGGTCATGGTGATAAGTTTCTACGTAGCACATGTCGCTACCTAATATCTAGATAATAGTAATGTTAGTGACAATATATTTCCCCTAAAACTGGTTGCATCTAGAGGAATTATAGGAGAAGAAAAATAGGACATGAAATGTAAATGTATATCTAAGCATGTAAACACATGTAAAGTGAAAATTGTATGAATTGATTGTGTGCTAACCAAGTTAGATATATAGAATAATAAAGCATGAAATTCATGTTGGTTGGAAATAAATATTAAAGTATAAGGTAGCCTCTAGCATGTGCAATGTGAAAGTGGTGGTGTGGCCCTCAAGGGATAAAAACACCTATGTAGGTATAAAAACATAGGGTAGGCAAATGCCACCAATGTGGCATCCAATAGCATGAGCACATAGTAGTAGAAGTAAGGCAAAAGGTCCCTAGTGATATGTGGGTGATGTCAATGTAATCATGAGGAGGGAAGGTGTGATTCCCCTCAAGTGAAAAAGTGACAAAGTAGGGATGTCATAAGAAATCTAAGTATAAATCATGATGCCCCCACTCAAAAAGGTGTGGCTCTAATAATATGCTAAGGTAATGTAGGTACACATGGAATGGGGGAAGGCATGATGTTGCCAATGCATATATAGAAATGGATGCATATGATGTAAAAGGTGGAAGGCACGGTTCCCACATTCTAGCGTGAGAACTCTAAAAGTATGAAAATACAATATAAGCTCAATAAATAACTAGGTATGTGCAAGATTATGAAGATCAAAACAACACCTTTAAATGGCAATGAAAATTTTAAAAAAATAGACGTAAGTAACATCACATAACAAATAAAATGACTTATTTATAAAATATGAAAAAAAATGTAGTAATAAAAGTTGTAAGAAATCAAATGTCATTTATGGACTACCATTTTTTTTAAAATTTCATGTTTTTGGGTGAAAATCAAATATTAAAAAGGTGTTTTACTCTCAAATATTTTGAACTCTACTCTTCCCTTTAGTGGATCCTAGTAGAAATGGGGTGGTTTGCATCCCCTCTCATTCATTTTGAGATACATTTGTTGGATCTAGTTCTTTATCATTGTTTATGAAAAAGAAATCAATGTTGCAATAGTGGTGGCTAGTAAGAAGAAAATCGATCTTCTTGGTAGATCTATTTCATGCATGATAGCTCTTAATGGATCACTAATTATTAATTTAAATTTGGATGAGTTCAAGAAAAATGTTTCTACATTCAAGTAGAAGATTGATTTGTATATTTTTGGGTCCTCAACATTCTTTGGAGGAGTTGGTTTTTGGACAAAAAGGAATTGAAAACTCAAGGAGAATATGAATTAAGATATTGTGCTATAAATCTCCCTATGGGTCATCTCAAAGATCCATTGGTCATGATCATACTCATAAACACTTTATTTGTGAAAGAATGTAGTCACATTGACATAATCAAAATTTGATTACAAAATAATATCATCATTCATATCCTTCCCATACTCCATATCTAAATTAACTTTTGATTTTAGAGGCTAGTCACATTATCCAAATTTAATTCAATTATTTATAATCCACTAATCAAAACTTTAATACTAAATTAAATATTCACATTTTGAAATCTAATAATTTGGGACAATCTATGTGAAATATATGAATCAAAATTCATAAATTTAAAAGATCGCATGCAAGTTCAATAATTAACTATAAATAATAGAATTGTTAAGCATAAGGACTGTGATAAAATTCACAAAATGGTTGGGGCATTATATCCCCCTCCCATTGAATTAAAATTCCTCGTGGAAGTCATTAAGGGTGCGATGTAATGCAACTTACCTATGACACATATTCTCCCAACAATCATCCATGCTAATAGGATTGGGTCCTAACTAGATCCAAAGGGTTCTTTCCCTCATCTAAAAGTTAGTTTCAAGAATAAGAAATACCATGCAATTATATCCCCATATTGAACATGTGTAAATTGTGGTAAGGCAAGCTAGCTAACAAGATTATTCAAGATGGAGATTCAAGTCAATTGAAAACACAACTCAAGAACTACTACAATGGTGACCAATGATCAATTACTTTAGATTAATTATAACTCACACAATTTTATTTTATCTTGCACATGGTGTCAATTAGAAGACACATGATATATGAAATACAATTAATGCAAGTGCAAGTTCCTTTTACTTTTTATTTTAATAACTAAAACTACAATATAATAAGAACTCTATGTTATACCACACCTCTATCTCAAATTTTTAAAAAATATAAGCATTTAACTCCACCTCTTGCCAATCCTTGTTAAAAATAGCTTGGATACTTCTTCGTATCATATACATATCATAGATAAAGCATCTCAAGCAATTTCAAACCCAAAAACTTTATTAATTAATTTTATAAACACCATGATTAACACTAAAAATGAGATAAGGAGGAGATTCAAGGTTTCCAAGCCTACTTATGAACCCTTACAACTTTCCTACTAGGTCACTTCCTTGATATCTCGAGACACATGAAGTATAGAGCCAAAAATGCAAAAAGTTCAAGCTTTAGAAATAAATTTTAATAGGCTTAAACTTGAAGACATGATATTTCCACAATCCATGACATGAATGAAAAACTTCTAGTTTAAACTGTGTGTAGCTTTTTTTACATTGACGTTTCGGATCACACTCAGTGACCCATCATCAAGATGAGAAAAAGAGAATGATGGATCACTGAGTGTGATCTGAAACGTTGATGTAAAAAAAGATACATAGTTTAAACTAGAAGTTTTTCATTCAAGCTTAAACTTCCCAATCGGCCTTACAACTTGGCCATAGGGATACAATTTACACATACATTGACACCATGGACTTTAGATTTAGGTTGTAGTTTTGTATCACACAACATGTGCTCAAGGTTCAAGCTCTAGGTTGTAATTTACATCATACATCACCCACTCAGACCTCAAGTTTCAAAGTCTAACCAACATCAAAGAAGGACTACATAACTCTTAGACTTCAGGGTCTAACTTGCACTGAGCATTTTGGACTTTGGGGTCTAATTACCACATCACAATTCACAAGACATGAACACATATGATCTCAGAAGGTTCAACCATTTGGACTTTGAATTCAAAATATGAACATGAATTTCAAAATTTAGAGTACAAAATGCAACCTTCACAACACAAAAATTCATTGCAAGTCCAAACACTTGCACTCGTGACAACTCAAACTTTGAGGTGTCAAATGCAACCTTAACAATGCAAAAATTCTTCACAAATGTGAACCCATGCACAGCTAGTAACTCAAACTTTGGGATCAATTCACACAATGCAAAACGCTGACATGAGTCTCATGAAACAAATCACCTTCAGCAATTTAGGTTTTAAGGTCTAACTTTCAGTTTGCAACATGCAAAATTCCAAGTCAACTCTAAAATCATGAAATATAAATTTGCTATCAAAATACATAACATAACAGGAGGGAAGTAGGAAGGAAGTTAGGTAGGATAGCTCAGTATCGTCTTATGCATCATCATCTTCATTACCCTTAATTTACTTCCATCTTCCATTTAATTTACTTTACATTTAATTTGCTCCCATTTTCCACAACTTTATCCCATTTTTTATGTAATACAATTTTGTCAAGAAACAAATGAAATCAACATTGACAATGTAATTTAGCCCATGGCTTGACCACTGCTCTCAGAAAGGTAAGGACGAACGGCAGCATGTGAAAGAGGATGCCGTCGAGAGAACGGCACCAATTTTCTCCATGCTAACTTTCCTCCCGTTTTCCACAACTTTCTTCCACCCCTTGAAAGCCAAGTATTACCAAAATTCAATTCAATGTAAATGTGGGTGTTAATTTTTCATCTCATTGAATCGAGATTTGATTTGTCATCACCTTAGATGTTCGCGCGTCTGCATTTGGCACGGATTTCTCGAATTGGTGATGTTGATGATTTGTTTTGCACATTGGCATAACCGTTCAAATTCCATTTCCATCATTTGCCAAGCTCTGAAACAAAGTCAAGTCGTGCGGAAAAAAAACAAGTTTAGTTGATTTTTATGAAAGAGAATGGTATCTTCCCCGCGCACTACACACCACTCAAAATCAGTCAAGTCGTGGGGGAAAACACAAGTTAGTTGATCTGTATAAGGAATCATCCCATTCTCTTTCCTACCACAACCTTTTACCCACGCATTGCTGTGTAATTTAAATATCGATGCACTCCACGAATGAAGATGAAGACGAAACTTCCCTCCTCCTTTCCCCACTTTTTCTATTAACTGCGAGAACATGTATTCCTTAAATTTGTTATATAAATATATAATCAATTAATATTACTTGTTGATAAATGAAGAAACATCCTTTCAATGCATAAAATTGTTGGAAATGAAGCCCAACCGTCACTGCCCTTTCGTCTTCCTCTTCCCATGTCTCTTCAGTTGCCTGAAGAGTCTATATATTTTCCTTCTCATTCTCTTTTTGGTAGAGAGATGAAGACGATTGTAATTGGATTTATTAATGGAGTAGTGTGTCCTGCTTTCCTTGGTGGATGTAGCCATCACTGATGGTGAACCACGTTAAATTCGTGTCTCTGATTATTTATCTGTTTTAGTTTTTAGTTTAGCTGCAATTTATCTTCAACAATTGGTATCAGAGCCAATGGTGGAAAAACTATTTTGGAAATTGTGAAAAGTTTCCAGGAAAATGGATGTAGAAGCTTTGGATGATTGGGCTCTAGCTCTCATGTCTTTGTCGTGTGGCTCTGGACTGAATTTTGATGAAGTGGGAGCTGCGGATAGTGACTTGGAGCTAGATGAAATTGTGCCTATGGAAGTAGATGAATCTCCTCTCTGTTTGGCTGATAATCTTGCCACTGATATTATTATGGATGATGTTGATCCTGATTCCCCGAGCACTGCCCAGGCGAGGTATGTGTGGGAAAGGCCTCCGCAGGATTTGGGAGGTGAGGATTTTGACATGCTAGAAGAATCGGAGAGCCTACAGAGGCTGAACAAAATAGAGGTTTCAGCAGCAATGGATGTTACTAAAACAAAACACCGTGTACATTGGTGGGATGGTTTGAAAAATAAGGAGGATTCGGTTGAAGAGGAGAAGGATGCTGGATTTGGAATTGAATCTGCACCACAAGAATTTTTAGAAGATCTCAAAATTGAGCTTAGAGCACTTCTCGAACGCACAGGTGATGAACAACACAGGAAAGCAATCATGGAGGAGTTGTGGAAGAGGGCAAAGGCAGATAAGAGTGGTAAGTTTGTAAAGGACCTGGTATTGCTCATCTATGAAATGGTTTCTCTCACTTCTATCTTTCGCCTCGATGATCCAAATACCTTTGCTTCCAACATTCATAAGATGTTGAAGCTAGGTCTCAACATTTATGAAGATTTGGAAGCTGAAAAGCCTCAAGGTTGGTTGGATGATGAGCCTGAGGAAATTGATGATCCTGAATCTACAAAGCCAGATGATTTGGATGATGACGAAGATGGAGAGTTGAAAGCACCAAAGATTTCCAACCCCAAGTGTGAAGAGAAGCGCCTTACTGAGCTGAAACCCGCTGATGTTCATCCGCATTTTAGGACAGGTAATACATTTTATACATTAGGAAGGTATTCAGATGCAAAGGAGTTATATTTATTGGCTCTTGAAGCCGCAGAGGCCAGTGGTAGTCAATGGTTTTACTTACTGCCGCAGATCCATGTGAACCTGGGCATTTCTTTAGAAAGTGAGGGAATGCTTCTGAGTGCTTGTGAGCATTACAGGGAGTCTGCAATTCTCCGTCCGACTCATTATAGGGCATTAAAGCATTTGGGAAGTGCACTATTTGGCGTAGGTGAGTATAAAGCTACGGAGAAGGCTCTTGAAGAGGCTATATACTTGAGCTGGCTGGATGTATCACTGATCAACGTGGGTACAGATTTTGAGCTTGGCAAGCGAAAATCAAGGGGTTGTGATTCCAAAGATAATTCCAGTTATCAGAAATATACTTCCCATAAAGGTGCAATGTATTCATTCTTTGGTTTAGATTTACAAAGAACAGCTGGAGGAAGGCTTTCATCAGGCAGCAAAGAAGGATTAATTGTTAGTGATAGACAGAGGATTAAAGGTGAACATGATGTCAGTTTGGTTGACTTGGTTGGAATTCTCGTCGGGATTGGTCAACCAATGGACTGGTTACTTGGTACAGTAGTTAAGTAACCATGAGTTTCAAGGAAAGTGGGGATAGCAGTGCGGTTTGGACTTTAGTGGGAGATTGTTGGAAATGAAGCCCAACCGTCACCGCCCTTTCATCTTCCTCTTCCCATGTCTCTTCAATTGCCTAAAGAGTCTATATATTTTCCTTCTCATTCTCTTTTTGGTAGAGAGATGAAGACGATTGTAATTGGATTTATTAATGGAATAGTGTGTCCTGCTTTCCTTGGTGGATGTAGCCATCTTGATGGTGAACCACGTTAAATTCGTGTCTCTGATTTTATCTCTGTGTCTTTGATTATTTATCTGTTTTAGTTTTTAGTTTAGCTACAATTTATCTTCAACAAAAATCACAAGAGAATGCTTTTCAAATTGAATTTTAAAATTAATGGAGAAGATGGTTTTTCTTTCTTGAGCATATACCTCTAACAAGCTTTATCACTCACAATCAATCTAATTCTCAAACAACATCCAAAGCATTGATGATAATTAAGGTATAATCCCAAATTTACGTTACATCCAACTTAAGTCTTATTAAAAAAGTTTAAAATAACTTGAACTGACATTTATTTTGATTGGGTAAGAACAATCAGATAGAAAATTTAAAAACCATGGCTTCAAAAGCCAATTCATTAGATTTATAGAACCTTATTAAATTTGAACATGAAGATCAAACTAAATAAAGAAATTTTAATTAAAGATTCAATGTAAATTATGACAAACCTTATTATAGAAATAAGGATGATATTACAATTCTTGACTAGGAAGAATGTGGCAAGATCTTTATTTCTATTAAATGCTCTAGATGTATTGCATGATGTAGGAAAGTGGTCAAGTGAATGGAAGACAGCAATGGGAGTTGGGATGTAGTGGGGTAGATATTGCACTTTTAGAGATTCAATTCCAATTTCAAGGTGGGAATTGCAAAAAGATTCACTTTTCGAGGGATACTGGTTCTAAATGTTTCAGTCATATCTAAATGTGATGGATCTTGAGTGCCCTCAAGATTCCAATCAAAACAATGCATGAGTTGAGCCAGAACAAGGTTAATGTTCTAAGTGGCGAGGAGAGCCCCAGGACAACCTCTCCTTCCAGCACCAAATGGGAGCATGTTGAAGTCTCGACCATTTCCATTTAGATTTTTTCCCATAAACCTTTCAGGGTTGAATGTCAAGGGATCTTCCCATATAGTTGGATCTCTTCCTATTGCCCATACATTGACCACAAGCCTTGTTTTGTTAGGTATGTGGTAGCCACCAACTGTGCAAGCTTCTCTAGATTCATGGGGTAGCATTAGAGGTCCTGCAAGATATAATCGGAATGTCTCCTTGACCACACATTGGAGGTATTCCATATTTGCCACATCAGAGTCCTTTACCATGTGATGTTTGCCTACTATGGACTGAATTTCTTCTTGTAGCTTCTTGGCTATATGAGGGTTTCTTAGCATCTCACTCATAGCCCATTCTAACGTAATAATTGTTGTCTCAATTCCACCAAGGAACATGTCCTATAACAAATAAATAGTGTGAGTGAGTCGAAGCATAAATGGAATTGAATGGAAGCATAAATAAGGGAGTGGAGCATATAAGAGAGAGAGACAGAGTGGGGGGGGACATACGAAAATAGTTGCCTTGATGTGTTCTCTGGTGACCTTGATGCCATTCTCACCCTGGGGCTCTTCCTTCTCAATGTCTAGGAGTACGTCCACCAAGTCCTTGACGTCCTTTTTTCAGTCATCCACTTTTGCATTCCGCTCCACATGTTGGTCTATAATTTTCCCCACCACTCGATCAAAGAAGTCATGAGCCCTTGTCATTCGACGTTTCATGCCTCTGAGCTGGTCAAGCCATTCTCCGTAAGGAATGAAGTCGCCAACATTAAAAGCCCCGACCATACTGGTGACCTCGTTGATCATCATGGTAAGCTCGTCGCCGCTGCCAAGTAAATCGGAATAGGCGCCAGAATTGGTGCCCGCCAGAATCCCCCACATGATACCAGAAACGATGGACGAAATGGCGGCCGTGACGTTGACAGGGAGAGTGCCATGAGAACGCACACCATTTGACACCTCTTCTTCACACACACAGGCGAAGGAGCGGACACGGTTGGCACTGAGCAGTTGCATGACGCTGATTTTGCGCATGTGACGCCAGTACGGTCCGTACGGAGCCAAGCCTGGATCAATCTCCCCGTACGCTACGTATTTTGCAGCGGCCGTTAGCGGTCTGTTTCCGAATGCCAAATCGTGTGTTGTCAAGATCTCCCTGTCCATTTGCGAAGACTAGACGACGAGGGCGGGAACAGAGCCCAGTCTCATAAACATCAGCGCCCCATATTTGTTAGAGTAGGCAAACGACTACAAACGTGTAAAATCAGACGAGACAAACGACTACATAAAGTGTGAAAGCCGGGGAGGTAAATAATACAAACCGAACTGCATGGGTTTTCCTCCGTCTTTCTTTGACTTAAGTGATTAATTTTAAACTAGCAATTGGACCCATAGGTTCAATGGACACGCTGATAATTTTTAGAAGAAATTGTAGAAATTGTTAGATGTATCTTGTAAAGTTTAACATGTTTGGATTATTTTGTTGTTGTTGGCTATATGTTGTCTGCTTCAGATTTTATTTGCTTTTTCTTGCCCAATGTAGTTGATGTCAATTTCAGCTGAGATCTCAACTATTTATGAAGCATGATCTAATTTATGACACTATCATTTCTAAGCAATTAATTGAAGTTTGTGGAAAAGCATTAGATGGCTTGGAAACATTGTGCCACAAATTAGATCACGATTAAAAGTGTCGCATCAATTTTTTGTCCAATCCAAAGGTAATTTAAAACATGTGCCCTACCTCTATAATGAGGGATTTTATGTTCTTTTAGTTTCTAGCAAAATTGTTTTGTTTGAGTTGATAATGAGTGAATATGTTTTGAATGAAACTATGCCTACCACGTAGGCAACATGTATATGAAAAAAGTTTTAGGTGAAACTAATTCAAGCGAACTATGTTTTGGACAAAACCAATAAGTTGTCCTAAACTAGGATAGCTTCAAACATTCATGGACATGTGGTATTGAAAAATACCTTTGATAGGTTGTTGTACAATTGAAGCCATGAGGGTACTACACCTGAATCAACCCCTTGGCAATAGGCAAGATTAAAGACATCACACAAACACCTAAAATGTAGATTCGTTACCTCTTTTAGTGCACCAAATTAAAGTGTTTCACTATTGATTGCTCTTTCAATGCTCTATGATGATAGAAGACATGTGAATGAGAGATTTCTTGACAATTTTGTGTGTAGAGTGAATGCAATAGTGTCCTTCAATACTAGCATATGATATCAAACTACAAAAATGTGTATTTAGTTAGCCTAGGGTGGAAAAAGTAAAGGGAGCTAGTCGGCCAAAATTTAAAATTTTAAATTTGAATTATGTCGGGTCAAGTTTGTGCTCGTGAGGATGACTTTGTGGCCAAGGATGCGAGCTAGGATCATTACATAGATTGGATCATGATAGATAAAGGCTATCTAGGGACCGATGAATGCATATGCATGAAATTCTAATAGATTATCCATATGTATAGAGACATGTACACATAAGAGTAAGACTAATCAATTGTTGTTGAGTGTTTGCTATTGTCCAACCATGATTTGATTCTATTGGGGAATGTGGTCCCATTGATGTAGAGGGTATGGATTTGTATTTGTTTAGTTACCCAATGGGTGGGGTGTTATAGAGGGCTTCACTTGACAATCATTAGTCATTGGAATTTTGATTCCCCTCAAGTCATGTGCAAATAAAACTAGATATATGGACCCAACTTTACATAAGATTATGCCATTTGTCATCATATACATATATTAAATCATTTCTTCAAAATTAAAAAATAACAATTACCTAATGGGTGGGGTGTTGTAGAGGGCTTCACTTGACAATTATTAATCATTGGGCTTTTGATTCCCCTCAAGTCATGTGCGGATAAAACTAGATATATGGACCCAACATTACATGAAATTTTAGATTAGATGGATTAGCCCTAGCATATCGTAAATGCCTAGGGACTGTGCTTAATGTAAGCAAACCATGGTCTTATCCCATGTCCCCATGCGACTGCTTAAAATTAAGTAGTTGGAGTGGACCCATGGAAATTTATAACTATGGGAAAGAATAATATAGAATCTTTCCCTATTTTTGTGGAGCAACTACCATGTGGCTGCATATCTTTCCTTCCCTCCTTTTTTTATTTTTCTTCTAAATTAAGATAATTTCTTTTTATGTTTTTATATAGTAAAAACTACAAATTAAGATAAGTAGAAAAATAAAAATATTCATGAGGTCACTAACTCCACAAATATCTCCTAAAAAACTTGAGCAATGGATACTAGCCAAAATAAGCTAAGCAGCAGCATGGGGACATGCTCGTAGCCTCTCTTATGTATAATCTAATTTCCATCTAATGTTTTGTTGTTCAATATTGAAAGCTGCCTATTCGTCCGATTTCATGGGCCAGATAAACTTCGTCGTTTGGTTCGTTTCCTGTGGTGCCAAAATGACAAGAAATCATTCACGCCAGAAAATTTTCTAAACTTGTCAGTCATTCTCATGCCATATAAATTTCACTGTTTGGTTTAAATCCTTTAAATCATTGTCTGCAAATTTAGGTAACGCATAATTTTATTGTCACCTAGAATTGCTACTTTTTTAATTCCTCTAGAATTTAATTATAATAACTCGTATAATAAACTCCCTTAACTAGATTACAACAACTATTAATATTATTATTATTATTATAACATTATTAATAGCATAATTTCTATTAAATTTGATTAATATATTTGAATAAAATATATAATTCTTTTGCGGGGAATTGTATTGAATTTGATTAATATATATTAATCAAATTAAATGCCTAGCTAATGGATAATAACTCATCGCTTTGTTAAATGCCTGGCTAACATCAAAGTTTGAACCCTGGTTCTTTGATTTACTTGTGAACGAAAAGGACATGGAAACAGTTGAAAGCAAATAATTCAGGCGAGCATATCAAATTGAAAGATAAGGGGAGCGCCAACAAAAAACAAAAGAATCATGTTGGAATGTGGAGTTTTATTGATAAAAAAATAGAAGTTGCAGGGTATTTGGTGGGGGACATTTAAACGACATGAGACTTCTTCTGACACGCTTTTTTTCCTGGCATGAGAAAATCAACGAGTTTACAAAATTTTCTTACAGGGTGAGAAAACTTTTTTGACTACAGAAAATGGATGGCATCCTTGAAGAAAAGGCGGGGACATTGACAGTAAAATCCTTACACTTTCTAATACGCAATGGCTGAGTCCCCATCAATGGAGTAGAAAAAATATAATTAAAATAACAATTTATTGTCAAAGTAAAAAAGTGAAGCAAACTTTTTTTTGGTTCTTATCATTTATGATATTCTTTGAAAATATCAATGTTCAAGATGCTTTTGATGGTAGTCCTTTTAACCTGGGTCATTGATCTATATAATCGATCATGTGCTACTCACATAGGAATGCTTATCAACGTAAATATTAATGTAGAAAGGATGATTTTTTAGTTTAAGAAGACCTATATTTTTCAAGCGTATTTGACCTATAAGTTTTAGTTTAAATTTGTATAAGATTGCACTATTTGTTGATATGTAATTATATTGGCAATCCCACTTAAAGTACAATGAGCATGCTGATAGGGACTTGAATTTAATCAGGAGCAAGAGGAAATGATTTTTTTTAGGAAATAAAATTATTATTATTATTTTGGAAGAAAAATTACATAAAAAAGGAGCTTGAAGTTAGATATTCGGGTTCACCAAAATGTAATGAAGAAAAAGTGAATAAATCACCTTTTGCATTACATTACAAAGGTGCTAGAATGGAAAACATGAACTAATTGAAAACTAGAAAATAATTTACAAGAATGAAATGCAAAGTAAAAGAGGGGATACAAAGAGGAACTTGGTAGAAAAAGGAGACGCTCAATGTCCAAGATGCTAGCACAACAAAAGATAGATTTTATGTGTCAAGCCACTTGAGGTAATTTAAATTATCCTCCCAAAGGCTTGTAGAAATATTTACTGTTAGTGTAAATAGTGGCTTTAGCTAACTAGTTATTTTCTAATCTACATAGTCAAAGTCCTATTCCCACATAGCTTAAGTTTACTTATCTTTCTAGAAAGTTGTCTCACCTCATGTGGTGAAGACATGTGTCCTCATACATTTGAGATACCTATTACATGATTGATTGCCACTTGCATTAGCACTTGTCACTTAGCTCACAAGTGTCGCATCTTTTGGAGGTTAATCAATGGTTGACTTTGACCTTCCTTCCTCCTCTTCCTTACCTATTTAAGCAAGGCTCTTATGTACATTTTATTCAACTTTTTTCAATATCATTTTAGGCTTATTATGTGCAATATTTCTTGTGGAAGTATTCTTAGTTTTGCTGGTTGATATTGGCTATCTCCAACATGGTATCAAAGCGATACTAGTAAAATGCTTCTAATGTTTTAGTAATTTCCGCACCTAGCCAGTGCAAGTGTTCATCCCAGAGCCAAATAGACCTCGTCGTTATGTACAAAAAGACCAAAATAGTCAAAATGACCTTTCGTTTGACAAATTTCAATAAAGTGGACTTTTTGCCAAAAAAAGTTTACCCCTAGCCCTAGGATACTGTACGGTCATATGACCTCCTAATCCATATGTGTACAATTTTTTTTGTAAACTGTAGACACTTGAAAATGACCATGCACTTACCTTCATTTTTAACACATTGCTAACATCACTACAAATCCTAACATGTCTTCTAAATTAATTAAATAATTTTAATTATTTTATTAATTTAACCTTAATTAACATTTTCTCCATTTATTCACTTTTCTTCTTAAAAAATAAATAAATTTTATTTTATTTATTTTATTATTTCATTTCTTAACAAATTATTCTTTATAATTTAATTAAATAATCCTATAATTTAATTAATTTATTCATCCTCAACCACTTTCCACCTTCAATTAAATGAGTGATCCAAAATTAAATCTACTTTTAATCCTAGCCATCCACATCACATTATACATCTTTTAATCTTAGCCATCCATTCATCATTCAACCCTCTATAAAATGAGCCTCTCACATCATTATCACAACACATCTTTCATATGCAAGTACATGCTATCGCTTTTATCATCATCATTGCCTTCATTATAGCCCTTTCATACCTAGATTATGCTAGTTTTTGTAGGTAGTCCACAATGCATAGTTTATCTATAGAACAAAGTTAGTAGAACTAGGGTGCACTCTACTATGTTCTATCGAAGTGCGAGGATTTGGTTTGAGGTGAAGGTTTTGATTTATTTGCATTATCTTCATTGTGTTCCTTGGATCAATTTTTTGCATACATTTTTGGCACACCTGGTGGGACCCACATCCCTTTAATCATCTTTTTACAAAAAATTCCACCATTTTTTTGTAAGCACATATACACACCTTTGACTATGGATGCATGCCTATGGTTCCATTTGACACGCTTGCATCTACAGGAGGCATGCTTTCATTCTCTGTCAGTGCACTTTTATGTTTTTTCAGTGTTGATGCTATGGTTTTACCCTAATTTTATTTTTGATCCTTACTAGTCATAATTATCATTTTTTTTGGTCAAATTTTTATTTTTATAAACTGCTAACCCTTAGATCTGCCTTGTGAAACAACTAACATATGTTTTTGTAGGGTTTTGATTAGGTTTATTTACATCCATTTAGACACTTCTTTCAAGTCTGCACCTTTGGCTTCAAACCCACGCTTTTGTTTTGTGTTTTAGTTTGCAATTAGGGTTTCATCAGATATAATAATTAGGACCTTTGGATCACTCATTTTCAGTTACATTTGGGTTTTTTTGGATCTAATGCTCTCTTTTTGACAGGTTTTATATGTACAGAGTTGATCCGCACTTTTGGTCTGTAAACTTGTGCTTTTGACTTCTTGTGGCACACCTATGGCCAGTAGATCCACACTTATGTTAAACCAAATATGCACCTCTATTTAATTTTCCTACGTCTTCAGTCTCTATTGACGTACCTTTGGTCTCTATCAACACACCTTAGGTCTCTATCGACGCGCCTTTGGTTACTATCAACACACTTTCACAAAAAGGGTAAAAGCAAGTATAGTTTTCTAATTTTGTTCATCTTTGTTTACATGCTTTTGACTATTTTTCCATGTGTTTAGGTAAATTCTAGTTTTGATTTAACACTTTGGCTTGATTTGAGACTAACTTTTTTATGCAGCTTGTTTTCTACTTGTCAAATATCATACTTCAAAACTACTAACAAGCTTTTTCGTAGCTCCATTTGTCAAAGATCTTATTTTTCCATTAATTTAGACACTAAAGTAGATTAGTTGGTGAATGAACTCTTGTTTGTCATGCCTTTGAAGGTGAAAATAACTATTTGGTTTAGATATAATTTAGTGCTCTCTTGTATTGCAAAGGTATGTAGTAAAAGATAATGGAAAGTTGCATGCAATTTTTTTAATCTTGTGAATAAAATTTAACTAAGAAGAGAAGAACATAGAAATATAGAAATAGAAAGAATTATAGTTGTGCAAATTTACTTGGCAGTAAATTACTCATGCCAACAAAATAGAAAGGATTAAAGTTGCGCAAATTTTCTTGGTACTAGAATTACACATGCCCACAGAAATAGAAGGATTAAAGCCGCACAAATTTCCTTAGATGAGAAGGCTTAGGTTCCAAATTCTACTAACCTCTAGGTTCGTCTATGGAGAATTCCTCAAGAAGGGGGTACACCTCTACTCAAGAGGAATTCTCCAATTGCATTGGGTGCGATCTCAAGCCATTGTGCACATAAATATTGGGCTTCTTAAATTTTATCAAGTGTAGGAACAAGACGTTGGCACTTCACCAAATACAAAACACTTCCACCTTTTAAAAAAATAATTTTTATTGAACTAAAATATGCTTTTGCTAAGCAAATATCAACGATGAAGTTATGTTTCTTTCTTTTACAATGAATTGTGAAATTCCAAATAACTCAAGGACAACACATAACAAAAATTTGAAATTTGAAAACCTTGTTGGTTAAAGAATAGAGAGTTTGCCTTAGATTCAAACACTTTCTTGATCAAAAGTGTATGTCAAAATCACCTTGCTACTTAGTTTTCAAATATCAACAAATGTGGAAAGGTTCATGAAACCTCCAGATGAATGTTGCGATGAAATTACTTACATGTTGTTGTGTCCATATATTTTGAGAGTAAACAGGTGAGGCAGAGGTGCCAGGTTTGAAACCACTCTGAAGTTACACTCCAACAATATCTAGCACTCGTATGGTTTACTTCCTTCCAAGGTAACTTGAAGGATCCCCCTTTGAATAGTGTTGTGCCTTGCACACACGCCCCATTTTGGCAAATGGAGACCCCCTCTTTTGCTTTGGCTTGAAGTCTCAACCTTTATTACTTATGATGATGAGAGGGTGGATTTGTGCTTAGAACGCAGGATTTGCTTCAAATTTAGTTATTTTGCATGTTTAGAGTCATTTGATGTCTTGCATGATTGATTTGGAGGTGTCTTGATTGGGTTTGTCCTTAAAAAATAGTCATTTGTTGCCTTTTGTGCTAAAATTGGGTGTTACTACATTCTGCTCCAAAATCATGTGTCACTAGATATTGTCCTTGAAATTGCTACTGTAGGATGTGTCATGTTGAAATTCCTAGTTTCCAAGTCTTAGAGTTGGAAAATCATATTAAATTCCAGAAGGTTTCACTATGGGGTCCATATACTTTCACCCTGATGCATGTTCCTGGCACCCTGATTTGGCTAAGTCTAAAATCTGGTGGAACCACAAAAATCTAGAATCTACATATGAAATCCTATGGATCTGGAACCTATCTCGAACATCCTGAAAGTATATTTAAAAATATTTAAAGTATATACTTAAATATATTTTTAAATATACTTTCACCCAAGGACTTTCAAAAACTAGCGCTAAAAATACCCCTACTGCCAAAAGCCCTAAAAATACCTTGCATTGTCTGGTGCTAAATTGACCTTCTACTGACTTGCGCTAAAAATCGCTTCTACTGCACTAGTCGGTCAGCACCAAAATCTACGCTCATCGATCGGCACCAAAATCTGCGCTGGTTGTTTGGCACCAAAATCTGCGTTGGTCAGTCGACACCAAAACCTACGCTTGAAGCATTTGCAAAGTCTAACACTAAAATCTACTTCAACTGACTTGTGCAAAAAATTGCACTTACTAACTTTAGTTGGTTGGACCCAAATTCCCCGCCGGAAGCACCTAAGATATTTAGCGCTAAAAAAGATGCCAATGGACCTGCACTAAAAAGTGAACCGACTGACGTCGTGAAGCACTGTTCTAATTAGTCAGTCCAACCCAAAATCTACGCTAAGGTGGTAGTCCCTGAAATCCATACTAAAGGTGTTAGCACTAAATTTGACCTCCACCAACTTTTAGTCCATGACACCCAAAACCCGCACTTTTTGACATTTTGGCCTAAAAGTTAATTTTTTCAAGGTGCAAATTGGATTTTCTTGATAGATAAGGATTACACAACTATTTATCACATCATGATGGACATTTTTAGCATGTTTGTGTCAATTTTGGGCATGTTTAGTGACAATTAATGGTATTGCACATGAAAAGTCAGTACCCCCCAAAAATCCCACTTTTTGCAAAAAAGGCAAAAACATGAAATAAAAGTCCCCAAATGGATCCTAATAGCTGCAAAAACCTCCCAGATCATCATATTGGCCAAATGGGTACTTGAAAATGGTAAAAAACTCAAAAAATAATGCAAAAATCACTAGATTTATGAGGTTGTTCATAAGAAGATGACATTGACATTAAGCTATCCTAGACTAATCTGTGGCTGCAAATAGACATATTTTGATTCAAAATGATGGAAAATGACTAGTTAAGATGAAATTGATGCTTGGCCTTGTTGATTGCAGGTCTAAGAGGACAAAGGAGCCAATTGGAGCCATTTTTTAAGAATGAACATACAAAGATCTAGTTCATTGCATAAGACATGCATACGACTGTTCTAGTAGTCTGGTCATCAAGAATCAGTCCAACAGTCATCCAGTTGGACATGCCTTCATAAAAAATGTGCCACATACTCCCCTTGATTCAATCAGAACATTGAATCCTATCGGTCCACATCATCTCATATTTTCAAGTGTCATGTGACTCTATCTTGGCTTTATCAGGCCTTGAAAATTGACTTTTCATCATATACAACCAAATGGATATCTATTTTGTCCAAATTCAATGTATTTGCAAGCTGTATTTTGTCTTTTTCCTAAAGGGCAAATGTAAATATGAAAATTCAACAAACTGATGTATCTCAATAAATGCTATGTAATCTAGACCATTGGTGTTGAGTTAATCTCCACCGTCCATTCAAAAACTCGGTATGGTGCCTTGTCTATAAAAGGGCCATCATTCTCTCATTCTAACAAGTAAGATTTGATAATGCATTACTAAGATTCTACCAAAATATAGTCAATACAAAGCAAGTTTTGCAGGTTGCTTGGAATTTGCGTCATTGTGTTGTGTCATTTTGAATTTCATGGTTCACGTCAATCTGAAATTAGTTGATATTGAGTTGCATTAGTGATTAATCATTCATATATTTGATAGATTTCCTGTCCATACCATTAATGGCTTGCTGATTGTATGCCATTGTGCATGGTTAGTCTGGGCATATTTTATGAGATAAGTTTGATTGTGTGAATTCATTGAGCTGTGCCAAGAGTTAGGTGTTTGATGAATCCTCTACAATTTGAAAATCATTACATTTCCATAGAAGATTGCAGTCTCTGTGGCACTGTGGGGCTACCTGGTTAAGTAGGGATTCATTTGTTGTTGGGAATCTATCTATCTTGTTATTGATCATTCTTGTAGCTATCTATAGGATTTCTTATCCCTTTTCTCTTCCCCCTTTACCTTTTACATTTTATTTATTCAAGATTTGTTATGTTAGGTTATGAGCAGCATCTACATTACAAATCTACTAAAAGAATCATAGGGTTTCTGTACATACATCGCTATCATATTCCATAAACCCTGCATTTTATGTAAGACCCCTTGTTGGTATAGCTAATCACATTCCACTAAAGTTATTCCATGCAAGCTAAGACCTAGCTGTATTATCCTTGGGGCAGTCCTATCTAGAATATGATACCTTTTTCAAGAGAGGTGAGATACTCACATTTCACCTGCATTATTGTGTGCTAAAAACACCATCAACAAATAGCATTATTATTTTTTTCACATGAACATAGTTTGCGTCCCTATTCCTATAACTATACCTAATGTAAAATTTTAAACTATATATTGCACCAAGAATAAAAAAGAAAGAACAAATTGTCAATTAAATTTAAGCTACAATTATAGAGTAAGAAATAAACTATAATTATAGTATTTTAATATAGTTTTACCTTTTCCTATGGTGCAATATATTTTTGTTATGGTCATTCAATAAAGTAATATATGTCTTTGTATTTAACTCGTTTTAAATTGTAATCTAAAATTTTAATTTAGTTTTCTTTTTCTAAGATCTTATGTTATTTGTCAAGTCTTTTATTTTGCCTTCTTGGCATGCTTTTGCAACCCTACAACTAGTAGGGACATTAGTTGCATTGTGTATCTTGTTAGTTATGTTTTCTTTTACTTACTCTTCATTATATTTTAGGTTTATTTTTACAAGGATGCCAAAATGCTTTAAATTTGATGGTCATTCATGAATTTTAATAAATAAAAATAATTAAGTTTGAAAAGAACACTCATACACAGAATTTTGAAAAAAACCAATAATTGTTTTTCAACTTATCCTTTATAGTGCAAAGAAATAAAGAGAAATATTTTAATAGTTTTCTAATAAATACATTGCCCAAATCAAGGGAAATAAAGCAATGAGAAATTTACAAAGTGATTATAGTTTTAAATAGAAAAATTTAACAATAGTGAATTTTAAAGCTTAACAGTACCAACTATGTTGTAAGACAAGTAGGATTTTATTCATTAGGAAAATGTATTTTATCTTTTGAGCAATTAATTTAATATGATAATTATAATTGATCTAGTTTTTCCATTGATCTTTTGGTGACATTTGGCCATCATGGGATTACAAAGCATATTTAGTTCATTGAAAATTTAATTTTTTTTTTTTAAGCTAGAAGTGTTTTGTACTTAGTGAAGTGCCAACGTCTTGTTTCTGCACTTGATAGAATTTAATAAGCCCAATATTTTTACCAATCTGACTTGTTTATGATCTATTTAAATTTTATTCTTAATGAGTCAATATTTATTTAGGAATATTGTTGAACAAATCTTGTGTTTTTCAAACACTCCTTTTATGGATATTTGTTTTTCAAGGAAATTTTGTTAATCCATAAGATTTCTTCTCTCTGTGCATTGTACAAAGATTAAATTGTTCCCAATCTATTTGAGTGCCAATTGAAATCTAAGTAGTTTTTGAATGACATTTTTGGAGCAAACCTAATTTTGGCTTTCCATAATTCTTGTTCCATGTTACCATTTCTATGTAGGGCAAGTTAACAGAATAAGGATTTACAGTCTTGAATGCTTTGTTTGGAAGTTCTAAAAATATGTTCAACAATCCATTCGGTGCATCCAATTTTGTGTCAAAGTTTGTCATAATAATAGTATGTAGTCACTCAAACTATTACATAGCTATTTATCACACAATAGTATGTAGTTGAAAAACTATATTTCTAAATTGCAAAACATAGGATGACAACTGGCACCAATTGAAATTTGATCAATTTTTGAATGACATTTGTGAAGCAAACCTAATGTTAGCTTTCCATAATTCTAGTTCCATGTTACTATTTTTATACAAGGCAAGTTAATAGAATAAGGATTTATACAGTAGTATGTAGTTGAAATACCATATTTCTAAATTGCAAAACATAGCATGGTAGCTAATGCCATATACAATTTTAAGAAGGATGCAACATAAAACTAGCTACATAAGTATATGCAAGAGAAGCCACTATATTCTAAAAATTGATACTCCCTTGCAATGCCTATAAATCACAAATTACAGTATATTCCTCAAACAATGCAATGCCAACAAGTCATAAAACACAAACACTTTTCAAAAAATATTTACTTTACAAATAGCCTATTAGCAAAACCATTGCGCGTTCACCCCATGCAACTGCTAGAGTTATAGTGGTAATACCACTTAAAATGTAATGGGTATGTATTGATAGGGACTTAAATTTAATGAAGAGCTAGAGGAAATGATATTTCTCCAAGGAAGTCCAAACCATAAGGCAATCTCTAATTATTCATTCTGAGCTACAAGGAACAAGGGGGGTCGACTTCGAGAAGCTTTGGTACATGCTTGTACATATTGTAAAAATAAATTGATGTGTTACTTATTTTGTCACCAAGCATCTTATGTAGTGGATTTTAAATATGAAAAATATACGTTATATATATATATATATATATATATATATATATATATACATTGTATACATATATATATATATATATATATATGTATATATATATATACATTGTATACATATATATATATATATATATATATATAATGTATACATACATATATATATAGATATATATATATACATACATATACATATATATACATACATATACATATATATATATATATACATATATATATATAGATATATATATAGTTTATAATGTTAGGATTAAGGTATCATTCACTTTGCAAATCCTATGTACATTTTATGTGTCCCCAACACTCTTGGAAGGTGTACATGGATGCATAGGGTGTAATTCAAGAAATATTTCATATTTAATAATTCTTCTAGGATCTTGATATTAGTTGTATATGCGTTCATCAGGTACATGGAGCACTACAGTGGTTGTTACATTTGACTTTGCACTCAGTAAATGCAATTTCCCAATTCTAGGTGCTAGGTCCATTGAAGAATGGAGAATCTTGTCATAACAGATGGGAACCACATGAGTTGTGGTCTCCATCAAGGAGCACTACACTTTAGGATGTGAGTCGTTTGGGAGTTATGAGTCAAAAAAGCCTTTTTAGTTACATATGCTATATGAGGATACATTGATTGTGCCCATACAAAGTCTATGTGAAGTCACTGATTGTGTTTACTATTCTCAGAAGATGCTCTCCAAGGTGGGTGTGGGATTTTTGCATGGTACCATTGTTTCAGTATCCATTCTTTTAGTGAAACCATTTATGGTTTTGCCTCTCTCCTTGTATTTATATTATGGGTGTGAGATACTAGTTTAGCATATTATTCACAAGCACACATGTGCTACCAAAATGCTATCAGAGTTGATGGAAGTGTGTTGAAATT
Organism: Cunninghamia lanceolata; assembly: GCA_027924645.1. NCBI lineage: Eukaryota > Viridiplantae > Streptophyta > Pinopsida > Cupressales > Cupressaceae > Cunninghamia > Cunninghamia lanceolata. The sequence goes on from BSBN01001229.1 coordinate 5,092,688, forward strand.
GTATCATGTTTATTGAAGACTAGTATATACTATGTTCTCTTTCTCGAGTGGAATTTTTTCTCAAAAGGGTTTTTCCACATAAATCCAATGTTGTGTTGCAAGTATCTAGTTTATTGATTTTATTTTTATTGTTGGTTTATGCTTCCACATTTAATCTATAATGGGTAGTCCACTATAAATGAATTAATTTCATATTTATACACTTGGGAAAGTTTTATTGCAATAGTTTCACCTTGTTTTTTAGTAAATAAAAATCAAATGTATAGATAATTAACGCTCTAATTATTTCTACCATAACATTTCATTGATTTATGTGAATTGGTTTAGTGAAATAGATTTTATTTTAAGTTGCCCACTTTTTTTTTTTTTCTAAAATAATCAATATTATATATTCTAAAAAATGCAAATAATTAAATGTTCTTCTATATGGTATAACAAAAATATTGAAAAACATCATGGATTTGGTGAAACTCATTCAAATTGATAACTTTGCTTACTTATTTTATAAATGCATACAAAGCATCTATATGGTGTTTTGACATTCAATTAATGTTTTGGATTTTTAAATTCCCCATGTTATTCTGTAGCAAACATGTAACTATGCTTAAAGAGTTGATGCCAAATAAAAACACTCTATAAAACAAGGCTTCTTTGTGATGATTGTCTCTACCCCTAAATAAAAGAGAAATATTGATCTTTGACATGATATATGAAGTAAACTCATGCCTCAACATAAAAATTGCAATAAATAACATGATAACATAATCATCATAGCATGAAATGTAAACCAATCTACATAGTATATCATGCTAGCATAATCAAATGCTTCCATTTCAAATGAAGGTCCTTTTCATGACCTTTTTTCTCACATTTTTCTCTACAAAAATTTCTCATTTGAAGCTTGGGTTGGACCATCAAACTCAACCACTGAGACATGAAATTTTTCATGACCATAGCCCTCAAAATAAGCATACAAAAAGTATAATTTTGAATATATTTAATTTAATTATTATATTTATTTTCTACTTTCTAGTGAACATAGTTTTTTCACTGAACATCAAGGTCTTTGTCCCACATATGTGGAAAAATAGAAAAAAAACAAAAAAAATATCTAAAAAATATTTGTGCACTACATATTGTTGTCCTTGATTCATAAAAAAAAAGGTTAATTTGGGTATATATAGAAAAAGTTATGTATGATGGAATAAAAATATGTCTAAATCATAATTAATATCACATAAAAAATTAATAATAAATAAAATGTACAACTAAAAATTATGAAAAAATATGTGCGCACTAGATATTGGTGTTATGAACTATGTTTAAAATATTATAATTTTATCCTTTCTGTAAAAATAGTTATGCATGATGGAATAAATGCCACTTTTTAAAAATACTATTAACTAGAAAAAAAAGTTATTAAAAGTTACATAAAAATTTTCACAAATTATTTTAAAAAATTTTAAGATATATATATATATATTTTAAATCTACATAGGAAATCTCAAAAATCACTAGTTCATATCACCTTCTGATTCTTAACGATTTAATTGCTATAGGTGATAGAAAGTGAAAATTTGATTAAAAATGTTGATTTCAATGTCCCACTTTCACCAAAAAGTGAAACACACTATTGTGGGATCACCCCAATGGTAATACAAGGTCTCACCAAAAGGTTTGGGAGAAAGGATAATAGAATACACTAGTGGGCATTACATTGATAAATGTTGTACACATTGCTTGGAGAGATGTGATTTTCCAACTACATGTAGGAAGGATAAATATGCATATGTAGGGCTTTGCAGGTTTCATGACTTAGAGAGAACTATGCGGTTTGCACTTTGCAAATTGTAAAGTGCAAATGCACTTTGTAACTTGCTAATAAGGAATGTTGTAGGGTTATTAGCTGCAAAGGTACCTGTACACTTTTCACAGAATGCAAAGAGCAAATTACAAATTGAAGCTACAACTCTGACCAATTGCAATATAAACTTAGGACTTGAAAACATGAAAACAAACTCCCCAATAATAGAAATTGAACATCAACACACACTACAAGGACTTATCAAAGATAAGATGCACAACATAAACTGCAATTTTTCAGTGGCTCCCACTAAAGGGAATCTTGAACATGTAATCAATGATGGGTAAAAAGGGGAACAAGAGAAACAATGAAGGAATGAAATTTGTAAACTTGGGTGACATATCTATAGTTCACCTAAAGGAAGATCATTTGTAGACTCATTAGGGAGTAGGAAGATGATAGGAGCTACCTCTAGAAAGTGTTCCTTAGTCGATGGAGGTAAAATCTCAACTATTGGATCAAGATAAGGCTCTACAATAAGATCTACATAGAATACAAAATCTCGATGACTAATATGAAGAGATCATTATCAATTGTAGGAAGAGGAAAATCCTCTATCTAGAAGAGAAACTCAAGAAAAATATGGTCTATGGAAGAAATGAGTATTCATTCTATTAACTTAGGGGTAGAGGTAAGATTATAATAGGCTTTGAACACATCAATGCGGAAGAACATGAAGATTTGATATTTGATTCCTTTTATGTTTTCAATGTTTTATGATTTTTATATTTAATAAAGTATGTAAATGACTTATTAAGGATGCACCTAATGTGAATGCAAATTTACTAAGGGCCAAAGTCACCTAGGAGTATGACTGTTCGCTTTATGGATGTCAATTACTTTTTTGTCTCGTATGTCTAGTTCAACGTCTCCACACTCCTACCCAGGCCTGGAATTTGATGGTCAATTTGGCCATTTTTGACATTTTAGACCGTATTTTACGACTTTAAAATTTATTAGACCATATAACTTGACTTGTTAAATTTTTACATAACCGTATATATGACAATCTAAATTATTTGTAAACTGTCAAATTTTATTATAGGGTATTATAATATAATTTAATATTTTTATTTATAATATATATTATTTTATTATAATTTGTTATAGAAATATAAATGAAGTTTTGTTTTACAATGTATATCTTGAACTTTTTTTAAAATTGATATAAAAATATATATTAAATTAGAATATTTTCAAAGATAATTATAAATGATATTTTAGAATGTCTATTTTAAACAAACTTTAAAAATCAATTTAGAAACAAATCTTTGCTTTGTTTTATTGTTTTTTTTATTTTTAAACATCAATTTAGAAACAAATATTTTCTTTGTTTATACTTGTTAATATGTTATTTATTGTTTATTATATATATGGAATAAGTACAACTTTGGAAATTACCACTTGTGAAAGCCACCTATTCATGAGCTTCATTAGCATCCATAATAGTGTTGGTCACATCCATTTTGATTCCTTGCTTGGTGAGTTTTACAAAGGCATTGTAAATTGCATTGCTCTTTGATAATGTTAATCTATGCAACCAGCCTTTTCTTTTTGATTTTGGATGGTGATCAATATTATTCGTTTGTTGGTTGTATGATGTCATCATGCTTAGAGAATAAGAGATGGAAGACCATTTATTAATATATTTTGTCAAACTTTATAATTAACTAGATATGGGAAGTCTAATTTGGAATTTAAAATGTTTGTATTTTGGGTTATGCACATATTGCATTTCTTATGTAACTTTCCATTTATTGTCATCCAATATCACCAAAAACTAGTACTTAGAATGAAAAAACTATTGCATTGCTTGAGACCACAAGATCAAGGCAATTCTATATATACATGCTATGCAAATCCGAAAATATATGATAGAATCTCATATTAATCTACTGTAGGAAATTTAGGTTCTAATTTTTTTATTGGTAAAAATGATGGTTTGAATGAACAACCAGTTGTTTTCAAATCTTACCATTGAAGCAATCATATCACTCACAAGCAAAAGCAAAAGTTAAGGTGAAAAAAATCTTCTTATTTTAAAATAGATAAAATTAAACCATTAGATTCCATCTTTATGGCCTATTTTTGTCTTGGTTTGGTGAGATGGCTTGTTTTTGGTAGTCCATTGTTTGTTCTTTATTTTAACGTGACAACATCAACTTTCAATGATCAGCTTTAAGAATCCTATGTAACCAAGGGAATTAGTGCAATTGTGAATGTCAAGGTGAATTGCTTGAAACAATTGATTTGAGCTGATCACCGTGAAGTTTCTCCAAAGGAGGGGGTTTTGTTGTTTATAATTTTGTTTGTGAATGTGTTGTTAATTGCTACTCTTTTTTGCAATCTTTAGACTATTTTTTTTGTAACCTGCATTCTTTCAATATAAAAAAACCCATTCAACATTTTTTGACAAGTTACAGTTTTCTTAAAACGTCAATTGAAAGGTAATTAAATGACCAAACTGTCATAAAACTTTTATATGACAGGCAAGGGTGACCGTCAAATTCCAGGCCTGCTCCTACCCTTTCTCTAGAATCATTTTTCCTATCTCGTTTAGGTACTGTTTAAATACGACAAATCGGCATCAGAATAGCGAAGGCGCCGCGAATTTTACGCGTAATTCAATTTTTTCCACACACGTATGATTTTTGTACAGGTTTCTCATATGGACGAAATTGACTAGCTAAAGTTGGAGACTTGTAAAATCAGAGGAGGCAAACGACTACAAACGTGTAAAGTCCGGGAGGTAAATAATACTCCATCTTTATTGGACTTTAGTGATTTATTAATGTAGAAAGGATGATTTTTTAGTTTAAGAAAACCTAAAATTTTCAAGTGTAATTGACCTATATTTTTAGTTTAAATTTGCGTAAGATTACACTATTTGCCAATAAATTGCCAAAATGTATTTATAGTGGCAATAATGGGTATACTAATAGGGACTTAAATTTAATGGGTACACTGAATAAAAGAGAAATATTGATCTTTGATATGATATATAAAATAAATATTTTTTTAGAATTTAAGTGTGAAGTTTAAAACTTCTGTTGTTTACTTCTTGAACAATATAACTAATTAGTGTGGGGATTAGGATTGGGTTTCTTAGGGGTGGCATGCCTTATGAGGATTGAACCCTTATTAATATCGCACTTGTTTCTCTAATTTCCCATTAATGTGGCCTTATGTATGTTTATTTGCATAGGTAATTTAAACTCGAGGTAGTAGATCATTCCTTAAAAATCTCTCATATTCACATTGCAAGTGGGACAATAATAAAAGAAAAGGGAAAGTTTATAACAATCCACTTTATTGAATTCCTAAAGAGCTACAGACTTAGTTACAAGTCCCTTACTAATAAATGATGTTAAATCTTGAAAGATATCTTTATTAGTGTCTGGTCTTGCTCCATATCAATTTAGAGGGAGTATATTGATTATGAAGAATAGTAAATTGGATAAACCATCTTACAAATAAAATACAACAAAATATTCATCATAGGGTATGTACCAAATTTATAATCTTCTTGAAAAATGCATCTACATGTTATAGGAAACCACCAATGTAACAAGATCAAAATCTCCTACTATCTCTATTAAGTTCAACAGTACTTCTTTAGTCAAATTTTGGACATCTTTCTTTTTAATCAACCTACTTGTTTGTTGGGTTTGTATCCACTAATTGTTGAGGACAAGCCTATTCTTTGGGCATATTTCCCTAGATACGACACCTTAATTGTATCCAAGATGATGTAAAGCATCATCTACTCCACCAATATGAAAAGGCAGAGGAAGTACTTCAAGGAAATCAAGATAGAATACTTTCAAAATAAATAAATGTTATGTAACTATATCTATTTGGAATGAATCACCCAAACATTGCAAGTGACTAGTTTGACAAGAAGATCAATTAGTGTGATCTATTTCAAATCCTAATATAAATTATATTATGTAAATATTTCACATAATACAATATACAATATATAATATGCTTCTTATGACATGTCACATTAAGGAAAAAACAACATATATTAACATTTTAATAGCCCCCAAAAAACCCCCAACATCCATTTTATTGGTACTTCAAAAAAATTACAATTCCTAATATATTATTTATGCTACCATAAATAAATTTAGCAACATTAAATCCTTAGTTTTGTTAACTAGGTCTCACCAAAATTGCCCCAATATCTTTTTGCATGGCCATTAAAACTTATGTTTAACTAAGATTATCCTATCAAAAATCACCCACACTACATACTCTATCTGAAGATTTACAAGCATTATTTACATGCATCAAAAAATTCTTATCCCAATTTTAAGGATTATTTGTAGCAGTAGCAACCTTCTTGAGTGACTTGTTTTTTCTAGCCTCACTAGTTTTAGTGACATTATTGCACTAAGATTTCATAAAAGTACTCCTCTAAAATTAAGGTGAAAAATCAATCAATTACTTTAGAATTTCAAGAGCACTTACCTAGTGATAAAAAGGATGACTTGGAAAAGATTTGACCTTCTTTACCTCCTTCAACTTGTTCTCCATTAACATTGGCATAACACCATGCCCAACTTCTATAGAGACCATAATTTACTCTCTATAAAATCTAAAAGCTTGTTGAATTAAGATTTCAACTTTCTAGCTCTCAAAAATAATATGAATGAAAGGGGAATATTTGAGGTTGAATGGCAACATATGTGAGCAATGGGTAGTAGGTTCCACACTTACATGTCATGTTTGATCTGGATTGATGCCAGTGAAAAAATATGAACTGTCCATAGAGATACAATAAACCCATCGTGGATTGTTAGCTTTTACTAGTAAAGGCTACAAAAGTGATTAAATGTATTTTTCATTCTCAAGAGAGTTGTTTTTTTCACATTTTCGAAGATGCCAGTCATAAAGTTTACTATTAATATTGTATTACCCACGTTAATCGTGGTTAATAATAGCATTAGTTTCATCTGTATCTTGGAGTCATATTCCATATTTTTTTTGGTCTCACAATATATTTTAGAATCAACCAATAATCCATACTCACAATATTCAATATTTTTTTGCTTCCTTTAACATAATTCATTCATGATTTGTGTGCTTATATTTTGGTCACTATGTCATTCACACTTTTCTCTCTCAATTTGTTTACCGGGCTTATTAGTGCCCATTTTACTTTTTTAGTCTCTGTCGTAGGTAGGGATACTATTGTTTTCACTTCTAAGTATTAGTTTTGCCTCAAAACATGTGTAAAGGGAAAAATTAGTGCTTTGCCCAAGGTTTTTTATTTTCCTAGAATTTTGGGAGCGAAATATTCAGCAAAGTTGATTTCTGATTGGGCGGTTGATTTTTGAGCCCATTGGTAACTATTTTTGTATTTGTAAAATCTTGAAAGTTTTTTGCCAATGGATACTATGGAGTCAAATGTTTCCTATGTTTTTTTCATGTTCTATAGGTGCTTTCTTGGCTAGACAAGTGTTGATGGAGGAAATTTGGAGTTTTTCCCCACACATTTTTTTGCAAACGAGATTCAAAGAGCTCAATTTTGTGATTGGTCAGTTGTTTTTTAGTCCAATGGTTTTTTTGTTTGCAAGTTTTAAAATGTGAAAAAAAGGTTGAAGATTGAGTTTTTGTCATATTTTCCCCTTTTCTTCTAGGGCAAATGCATGTCTAGGTGCTTGAAGATGTAGTGAGGCAAAAATTAGCATGTGTGGATGGCTTAGGGGATGGACGCGTACATTTGTATTTAGTTTATCTATTTTTACCAATGCTATAACACCTAATTTATTGTTAGAATTAGTCCCCATTTGGCTAAAAATCACTTTGAGTTTTAAGAGAAATACAATAATGGTTAACATCACCATAGCTAACAATAAGACTAAGTTTTCATAGGGGTTACACATTCTAGTGGTGAATGTTGATCCCACTTTTCTCAAGGTCCTTCACACTATGCTCCACAGCTACCTCTATCAAGGTATTCTTGTTCCCACATAATCATTTTTTTCTTGTTTTAATACAATGGGTTGATTTTTCTAGTTGTTGTTAAGAGATAAATGGGTTAAATCTAGGTACACATCATCTCTACATCTCTTTCCTTCTTGACTCAATTGTTATGAGATATTTATGATCTATGCCATGAGAATGAGTGTAAACGTATTTCTGAGGAGCTTCAACAATGTAGTAGTACAAAAAGACTAGTATGTATTCAGACAAATAGTGAAGTCTAGTTGAGAAACTTGTGTTTGTAGTATATAAGTGGTGTTTTATGGTTTATGTAGAAATTTGATTCTGAATGCCAATTTTCTTATGAGAATCATTGGGATATAGGGATATGTGTGCTAGTCCTGTGGATAGGATGTTAAATCATATGAAGTATAAGCTTTCACAACCACCTAATTTTTTGTTGTGTCTTATACTAGAGAGGAAGACCAATGATGTTTATGGTGATTAGATAATTTCTTTGCAAGTTTTTACTATTTTTGTTATGGATTTTTACTTATAATATGTTGACTGAACTTTATAGCTTTGTTGCCCCTATCTAAAAAGGTCCTTGGAAAAAAAAGTTCCTTTTAGAGATGGGTATTGTGAATTAGTGCATAGTCCCATCAAATAAAATGAATGACCAGTATTATACAAATGTATCCCTGAAAATAAATGCAAAGGTATGCTTCTCTACCTAAAAATATATGAAAGGAGGTAGTATGTAACCTATGCCAATATAATAAATGATATTTTCAATTATATTGTCTTTTACTTGCATATGATAATATTATATTAATTATTTAATTATTTTATTATTCATTTAGGTTGATGGGCTCAACTCTGTTCTATCTGTAGAATATAATTCTTCTATAGCAGAGATATCCTTGTAGCCTACAATAATTATTGGTATGGATGTTTCACATGGTTCAGAAGGACATGGTGATACTACTTCAATTACAACTGTAGGTATTTAGGAAGATACCATTAAGGCTTACAATTCAAATATGATGCATTTGGTAAAACTAACTGATATGGATGCTTAATTGCATAACTATTAAGGCTTTCAATTCAAATATGATGTGCTTGGAAGATTAATCTACATTTTTTTTATTATGTTTGTTGGAAGTCATGCGTAATCTTTAGGCTATTGGCTATCTTTGTACTCAACTTTTAAATGCTTTATTTAATGTGTCTTTCAAAAATAATTGATTTCAAAAATAATTTTATTGATAGGTCATTTCTTCTAGACAATGGCCTTTGATTTCAAAGTATAGAGCCTCAGTGAGGACCCAATCTTGAAAGGTTGAGATGATTGAATCTCTATACAAACCAAGAGCTTCAGAACAAGATGGGAAAATTATTGATGCCAACATGATCTAGTATTTCCCATTTGAGATATTAATCATTTTCATCATTTTATCATCTTAGAAATGTAATTTTTTCTACATTGTTAATCATCTTTGCAATGTTCTTTATTCTACAATGTGATTCAAAAATTACCATTAATCATATCCTTGTCATTTATCTTGTCTTTATAGTGAGTTGCTAATTGATTTTTATAAAAAATGCAAACCATCCAGTTTGGAACGGAAGCCACAAAAAATGATAATTTTTAGGTATGGGTGCTTTATTGCATTTTATTTTTATGGAACAGTCTAGTTTTGAGTTGCATGATCAAAGAAGATTTGATTGGGTGAGAAATATTTACCTTGGTTCATTTTAGCATAGGTTCTGTTAATATATTTTATTTTGATTGATTCTTCACAATCAAAAGATGGACCCCTAATGTTTGAAATGTGGGTACTGATGCAATTGTCTAGGCCTTTTTTTATCAAGGCTATAGATTGTAAATAAATTTAATGTTTGAAATGTGGGTATTGATGCAATTGTTTATGCCTTTTTGATGAATGTTATAGAATCTTATGCCGTTAAGTCTAAGGAAGTAGAGCCATAGATTAACATTGTTTCATATAAGAAAAGAACAACACATTCATTGTATGTGTATTGTACAACTACAACTTTTATAAGATTTTTACAACAAAAATATGTTTTTAATTGTATTCAAATTAATTCACTAATATTTACTATGCATTTGTTCCAATAATGGTTACAACATCATCAAATCTCTCATGTCGTCTATCATATTTTGCTTCTATTGTGTACTTGACATAATTGATATCTTATTTTGCAAATTACACCTTCACTTTTATAAGCTTGTATGCCACATGAAAATCTTATTCAGCTGGTACTACTCAGGGACCCTTGCAGCATGTTTAGGCAAGGATTGTTGTTGCAGCACAACCCTTGTTTATTTCTTGTTAATTACAATTCATTGAATTTCCATTTTCAATCTTAATGACTCACCATTGTTAGAGTGTACACCTATAATTTTGCGTACCACATTTATCTTATAGTTTTCAACTCTCCCAAATTCCCAAATGCCCCTTGTTACTTTTTTTCTTTTCTTTTAATTATAATAAACATATTTACTAACAATCACACTTAATGTGCAATGGGTACACTCATAGCTAGATGGAATGAGTGCAATTTTTTATTTACTTGAAAATCACAATAAAATTTAGATATTATTTTTTGTGGCAATAGAAGTCATTGAACATAGTGTGTAGTGTGAGGGGGGAATACACTTCTAATTAAAATGTCTAATAATATAACATTGATATTATGTGTAGACAATCCTCTTGTAATGTCCCATTTTAGGTTTGAAGCAATAATTCTAAACTTTGCTATTTCAAAATGAAAACCCTAGGATGGAATTTTGATTTTATTTATGCATCTTCAAATATGAGTTCTTCGAGCATCAAACATAGGCTATGATATGCAGAAATTGATGGCAAAAGTAAACATATAACTGCAGCCTCCTCTGCTGCTAATCACACCTTGGATTACACACTATAATGAAGACAAAATGATATTCAACTCAATTAGACATTTCTGTTATGAAATCAGATCCTTCTATTGCTCCCTTACATCAATTGTGTGGCTCTAGGACAACCAAAATACAAACAAAATTTGAGATGAGGAGCGGGTATCAATGAAAGAAAAAACCACACTTGATGAACTGCCTAATATGTCTTAGATCTGCCATGATTTCTAGCAACAAACCAACCATGACTCCCACAAGAAGGGCGCTCAAGAGCCTCAATGCTAGCGACACCTTTGAATGCTAATGTTTAATGATGAGAGGTCTATAATTATCTTCAGCAAGGTGTGCAATAGCTGATAGGTGTCCGTCCATTCCTTAATTGATGATGAGATTTGAATGTTGATTTGACTCTTATCTTCGATCTATATTTGATGCTGAGAGTAAGATGTTCGATACTCATATTCTACCATGAGATTTTATTGATATTCCTTTTATAACTTGGATCAGTTATCACCCAACGGTTGCCACTTTCAAATTGCGTAACTTGTATCAATTTGGCACATTTCCTAATTCCTTAATCGATGGCTCCAACTTCATTAAGTTTATTTATCATCAGCTATTAATTGTTTCATTTGTATTAGTTTTGGTCTCCATATTTTATGGTGCCTATTATAACCTGTGTCTCTAATTTTGTATGGGGACATGACAAGCCTCCCCTCTTAAGATTGCTTGTCCTCAAGCAATTTCATGAGTTCTTTAACTTACACTTTTAATGTCTACGAAGTCATGGTTTTGATTCGGAATGAACATACTTGATTGAAGAGAAATCGATTGAGATTCCATGAAAGAGAATTTGTGATCAAAGAGTATTTGTTTGATGTTTTTAATAACAACGATGGGATTAAAGTATCATAAATTAAGAAGATTTGAGAGTATTAAGATTCCAAGATGCATCCTGATCTTTGGTTATGAGATTCAGTCTTCTATGTTATTGACCTCAAAATCGAGAAGAGTCATGTTCTTGACTATATGATGGATTAAAGAAGATTTGGTAAGCTTGAATAGCGATGTGCTTGATGAAATATAAGTTTCATAGATGAAGAATGATCTTGAGAGTTTGTGGGTTATGGGCCCATAATGTGACTTAGTATCGGTATTATGTTACATAAATCAAGATAAGAATTCAAAGAGATTCTGAGAAGAAATGAATTTGGTTCATGGGTCTTTGTGATTAATGAAATTAACTTTTTATGTTCTATACTCCTCTAATGTCTCTTTGAAGGATATACTAATTTTTCCTTGGTCTCAAAGTGGATAAACCATGTGGCGCATGCCATTCATATGGAGTGTCATAGTCCTTATGTGGCACATGCCTTTCATATAAGGTCCTTTTGATCTAATGTGGCACATGCCATTCATATAAGGTACCTTTGATCTAACGTGGCGCATGCCGTTCATGATAGATCCCCTCGGACTCATGTGGAGCATGCCATTCATATCAAGTCTGCCATTTGTTCTTACCTTATGTGGCGCATGCCATTCATATAAGGTCCTTTCAATCTAATGTGGTGCATGCCATTCATAATAAATCGCCTTGAACTCATGTGGTGCATGCCATTCATATGAAGTTCTCTATTTGTTCTTACCTTATGTGGCATATGCCATTCATATAAGGTACCTTCGATCTAACGTGGTGCATGCCATTCATGATAGATCACCTCGGACTCATGTGGTGCATGCCATTCATATGAAGTTTGCCATTTGTTCTTACCTTATGTGGTGCATACCATTCATATAAGGTACCTTCGATCTAACGTGGCACATACCATTCATGATAGATCACCTCGGATTCATGTGGCGCATGCCATTCATATGAAGTCTATTATTCTCATGATTGCCTCTCTACATATGCCATGCTAGGAGAGTGATATTACTAAGGTGTTCTGGTAGCCACTCCCTAAGCCCAGAGATAGTACCCTTCATACTAAAGGCAAACCCCCTCTAGCCCATTTGGGCTCATTATGTCCCCCCCGGGTGGCATACCTAGAAGAGGGCCCTCGCGTTGTTTCCTTTGTTTTTTCTTCTCCATCATAGTGAAGGTATATGTACAATAGTGTAATCAAAATCGTATCAATATTAACTTACAAATATAGGTAGTATATAATACTCTCATATGAGTATCCTCTTTCTTATTTGTTATTTTGTTCACTCCATATTTTCCCTTTTGCATTACATCCGTCCACAGGATGGCAAGTCATAAGCTCAATCAAGTAAGAAACTAACTCAAGCAAGTAGGCAAGGAGCTCAAGTAGACAAGCAAGTAGCTCAAGCAAGTAGGCGAGTAGCTCAAGCAAGTAGGCGAGTAGCTCAAGCAAGTAGGCGAGTAGCTCAAGCAAGTAGGCAAGTAGCTCAAGCAAGTAGGCAAGTAGCTCAAGTAGACAAAACATACATGTAAGTCGTAAAGTATACACTTAAATACATAAGTCGCACGAATACACATATACACATAAGCCACAAGGTAAACCTTTGAATACACATAAATCACAAAGTATACACAGGATGGCAGGATGACTTCTCCGATACCACTTGTGATGTCTCATTTTAGGTTTGAAGAAATAATTCTAAACTTTGCTATTTCAAAATGAAAACCCTAGGATGGAATTCTAATTTTATTTATGCACCTTTAAATATGAGTTCTTCCAGCATCAAACATAGGCTATGATATGCAAAAATTCATGGCAAAAGTAAACATATAACTGCAATCTCCTCTACTATGAATCACACCCTAGATTACACACTATAATGAAGACAAAATGATATTCAACTCAATTAGACATTTCTGTTATGAAATCAGATCTTTCTATTGCTCCCTTACATCAATTGTGTGGCTCTAGGACAACCAAAATACAAACAAAATTTGAGATGAGGAGCGAGTATCAATGAAAGCAAAAACCACACTTAATGAACTACCTGATATGTCTTAGATCTGCCATGATTTCTAGCAACAAACCAACCACGACTCCCACAAGAAGGGTGCTCAAGAGCCTCAATGCTAGCGACACCTTTGAATGCCAATGTTTGATGATGAGAGGTCTATAATTATCTTTAGCAAGGTCTGCAACAACTGATAGGGGTCCATCTGTTCCTTAATTGATGATGAGATTTGAATGCTACTTTGACTCTTATCTTCGATCTGTATTAGATGCTGAGAGTGAGATGTTTGATACTCATATTCTACCATGAGATTTTATTGATATTCCTTTTATACCTTGGATCGGTTATCACCCAACGGTCACCACTTTCAAATTGCATAACTTGTATCAATTCGGCACATTTCCTAATTTCTTAATCGACGGCTCCAACTTCATTAAGTTTATTTATCATCAGCTATTAATTGTTTCATTTGTATTAGTTTTGGTCTCCATATTTTATGGTGCCTATTATAACCTGCGTCTCTAATTTTGTATGGGGACATGACACCTCCTCCTTCCTCCTAAGGGAGAGATATGTACTATCTTGTATATGGACATATCACTTGTAGCTAAAGCTCAGGGAGGTATGTAGACCTGCATAACACCACACCTATGTAACATTGTAACAACAATGAAATCATAATTATCAATATATTTGATGTCAATTAATGTTCTTTTGAGTGTTATACCATGGGACTTATGGATTATCAAAGTTCACATCATTATGAGTAGGAGTTAGTGATGACTACCATGAGTAAACAAAACAATTGGCAATTTTTTTAACAAATCAATAGCAACATGAAGCAAAGGATTTGATAGATTGGACACATTACCTAGGTTCATATGGATGCCTAAATTTTTTGCATCATATTAAACCCACACAACAACATTAAAGTTGTTCTTTAGCACAATGTTGCAATTGTTGACAAAAGCCTAACTGACATACATTATCGAATCTAAATTATCCAATGTGATTATCATCTAGGTCATCTTTAGCACTAATACTTTTCCATACCTATATATTAAATCATGATATAAAAGTAATATACATGATATACAATATATTTAATACAAAGTTACAATTTTCTAATAATATACATGATCTAAAATTAGTGGCAATAATATATTTTTTTATTAAATATTTCAAATTATATTAATTTACCAAAAAAAAAGATTAATTTTTTATTAGATATTTTAGGGTTTTATAATTGATAATAATGATTGTTTTTAATATCTTTTAAATTAAGTTGATTTTAAGAATTTACTAAAAAGAATGGGGGAACTTTTTTATTCTTTTCAATTTAGGTACCCTTTATATTTATATGAATTTTTAGATTGAAAATAAAAATGTCAAGTTACAAAGAGAGGGAAACAAGCCTACATGGACTTGATCATGAACATCATATAACTATAGGGTGGTGAATGTATCTATAGGTAATTATAAATTTGGTAATGGCAAGGTGGAGCATGAAGGGCTTGAAGATCCAAAAATAATATGATTAGGTCAATGAAATATCATGGCAAGAAAAATAAATCATAATGAGGCTAATATTGGTATGATAAAGAAGGTGTCCCCTTAGTGAGCTAGATCAGCTTGGTGGAAATGATTGATAGTAGAGGGCTTCAAAGATGCATGCAAGATGATTGAAACAATCTCAACCATCACATTTTCACCATTGTCATTTTCTCATTTTCATTCACCATTTTACTTTTTCCATTCTACTTTTTGTATTTCTAGCAGAGGCAGAAGTGGAAAGATCATGACAACTCTATTTATTTTTGTAGGGAGAGAAATTCAAGGCCCATTAGAAGCTATAGTCTTCCTTGATCTAACCAGGAGCAACCAACCACATAAGAATTTGTGATATGAGCTAGAAAAATGTGCTTTTGATTGATATTTTATAAATGTATTATATTGGCTTATATAGCCTTACATTTCCCATAAATAAACTACTCTAACTTGTTATAGAAATAAATTCCCAAACCTAACTATAAAATATTATGTGCCTAAGTAAACTTAAGAAAGTAAATAAGTAAAATCCTATTGACTCTAACACCCCCCATTAAGTGCAACTTAGGGAGAAGAATCGGGAGAAGAATTATTATGCAAGACTAATATGCAGAATGCAATATATGGTTCTCAGCAACTAGGCCATGTTAGGTACCCATGCACAACTAATCATGCATCTAAATCTCTTGCAAATGCAAAAAAGGAGGAAACCTTGTGGGACAAAACTCGTCTCCAAAAAGAGATTATGCAAGTGATAGATCATGTGATGTATGGAGGTCTCCACAATACCCCCAAGAACTACATCCACGATGAGAATACAATACAATCACCTCTCCAATAAAGGGAAAGATAGAGACAACATTGTCCCCCCATAATGAAGTATCCTCAAAACCACTGAAGTATTTTTGAAGCTAAAAGAGAATCCAATGATGACAAACAACATGTCTCCCCTTCGAAAGAAAAAAATCCACTGGTGCATGTAGAAGAAACTCCATATCCATGATGAAATGAGAAGGAAGAAGTGCCTCCAAAAGTGTTTCATCAAGACTAGGAAGATCCTCAATTAAAGAAGAAATAATGGATGAAGAAGACTCAAGAACATCCTCCAATGTAAAATTTTCAAAGAGAAGTGATACCTCCTCAAGCATGTCCTCTATATCTGAAGTAGTAGAATGAGAAGCCAAGTCAGATAGGCCTGAAATAAAACCATCCTAGAACCAAAAATCTGAAAAACCAATGAAGTCCTACTGTGTCGAAGTCTTGGAATCCATGTCAACTATCAACTCTGATATAGCATGTAATGAGGGAATCATGATTAGATCCACAAACCCATTTGATGGAACTGAATTACTCCGCACACTAGATGGAGGATTCAAAGGAACATAAGGATCATCATCATCATCAATGAAGTGATCAAATGTAAATACCTTGGACTGATGATCAACCCTAGGACCCACTACAAACATCTCTCCTATAGCATGACAAATGAACATTGAATCTAAAGTGAACTCAATTGCATTGCCTACCTGTGTAATCTAATACACTAAAAGTAAATTATGGGAAATCTTACAAATGCAATGAACATTAGCCACCAAACCATCACCCAAATCAAAATGACCTATTGCAATAACATGAACGACCTAATTATTTGCAATCAAGAGTTTATCATAATATGTCTCTCTAAGAGTACCTGAAACCATAAGATTAGATGAATGAGTAATATGAACTGAAGCTCCTGAATCAATAATTCATCTGACATCACTAGGTGCATGAGTAGTAATCAATGCATGACCCTTTCCTTTATAACTAGGGGTAGTATCCTCATGTTTGGTAGAAGGAGAGAAGATGAACTAGATGAAGAAGGAATGTCAATATAATGTTCCTTGAGTAATTGTTTCAACTCATGAATTTCCTTCTTGTAGTAATTTTGTTCACTATGCCCATCTTTCTTACAAAAGGTACATTTGGGTCTCTCCTTCTTAGGATTAACCTCTTTAGAAGAGGTGGTGGAAGTCTCACTAGATTTTATCTTGGGCTTGTTCTTTTTCTTCCCTTTCCCTTTGGGTGAAGTGGTAACCAATGCATGAGACTTAGTGACATCATTTTGACGAAGTTTTGATTGTTCCCTAGTCAACCTCTCACAAAATATCTCAAAAGATGGCATAACAATTTTTTCACCCAACCCATCCATAGTGGAATAAAAGGAAGTGGAAAAGTATGAAAAGACACCCATCAATTTAGATAAAATCAAGAATATGCATTCCTTATCAATTTTCTCTTTCCCAAAACCCATCAATTGAGAGCGTAAAGACTTGAATTTAATCAAATTATCCTCAATAGAAGGAAATGTATCAATAGAAAGAGATGCAATTTCTACTTCTAACTGAATAGCTCTAATATAACTAACTGAACCAAAGAGATCCTTAAGCTTATTCCATACCTCTCGTGGTGTATCATACTCCGCTTCTATACCTCTCGTGGTGTATTGTACCCCACAATGTGGAATAATAAGGAATTTGAAATATGTAGTCTAATCAATCCCATCACCTCATCACACTTATTTTGATGTGTAAACTTCTCAAACTCCCTAGTAAGATTTGGTTGTTCTTCATTCAAGGTAGACCATAATCCCTTTGACCAAAGTAATCATTACATTCTCACCTTCCATGTATGATAATTTATGAGGAGTAAGAACCTCAAATCCCATGAAAATCAAGAGGATTGACCTGCACCACTGTGAGGTTGGCGAAATTAACTTTCCAACACGATCAGGTGGTGGGTGGCCCTCTCCACATAGGTGCCAAGTCACCATGTGCATGCGTGGATGGAGTTCTTCCCATGACGTGAGCGTTTGGAGAGCACTCGCACTTACAACATGAGCGTTTGGCTATATAAAGCCCAAATAACACCACTGCCTAGCAAAGGTGGGACTAAAGTCCCTTATACCATGCCCAAAATGAGCCACAGATGGGCCCACTGAGTTTCCTTTGTGCAAAACAAACCCTAAAATGATAGAATTTATTGCTTCAAACTTTAGAATGTATAATTTTTTGCCATATATATATGAATCTACCAATGAAGAGTTATGTGCAGGTGTATGTGGTTATTAATGGAGTGAAGCCTATGAGATAATGCTTGTGCGACCCCTAAAGTTTGAAAGACTACCAAACACACCAATATGAGTCACCACTAATTGGACCCACCAAGCAAGCAATGTTGATCAAAGCGAAAAATGCCAAATATGGATGAAATCTGCAATAGGAAACCAACTCACCTCTAGTTGATGCAGATATAGACGTTGGCCATAATAGGCAAAATAGAAATTTAAAAAAAATCTCAAACATCCAAAAAAATCGTTGCCTCTCTAATCGAATGAAGTCACAAACAATGAATATGCAAGCCACCAATTCTTCGATATGGGAAGAATACTCCTTGGTTCAAGCTCTAATACCATGTAGGGAGAGAAATCAGAGGCTCATTAGAAGCTATAGTCTTCCTTGATATAACCAGGAGCAATCAACCACAGAAGAATTTGTAATATGAGCTAGAAAAATGTGATTTTGATTGATATTTTACAAATGTACTATATTGGCTTATATAGCCTTACATTTCCCATAAATAAACTACTCTAACTTGTTACAGGAATAACTTCCCAAACCTAACTATAAATTATTATGTGCCTAAGTAAACTTAAGCAAGTAAATAAGTAAAATCCTATTTACTCTAACAATTTTCATCCATGAAAATGAGCTGACAACATGATTTACATCGATCAAAGCATATGGGAAATAAATTTATTTTATTTTGCAAACCCCACATATATTGGTCTACTAACTATACTAAGTGTACATTTATTTATATTTTTTGGTGTCTATCTAAGTATAAAATTATTACTACTTATAATAATATTTTTTTAATTGGAAAAAATAGTTGTAGAAAATAATAATATGGTTTAGCTTGTATGAGATTGAATTTTCACTTATACATCTTTGTATGCAATTATATTATTAATTATTTGAATGTTCACTTGTTCTACTGTTATGTTAAAATTTGCATATTCATATCTTTTTCCTTAAAGTAAACATAATGGTCATATTCTACTTTACTAGAGTTAGGCATGTATATGAAAAATTAAAAGTATACTTTTTATGGTATTATTATTGTATAAATAATAATATGATATTACATACCAATATAATATTAATAATATATAATATAGCTAGCTAGGGTAGTATTGTTGACTATACAGTGGGTAAGTAGATTTCCATTCAATTAGTTCACATTGACATGCAATATGTTGTAAGTATTTCTTGAATTCTATGTTATCATAAAATCTAGTCTTTCCATGCCCATTAACAATGCGGAAGAGGAATATTCACTTTGATGACAAATCTTGGGGTAGTTGTTTAAATTTATTTATTTGTTTGTTTGTTTGGATTGTTGTTTTCATTATAAATAATAATAATTAAATTAAATTAAAAAATGTAATAACATTAATTTAAGAGATAAAATAAAATAAAATAAAAGGTTTATTAGCTTCTTTATTCTAATAATATGGATTATTATAGTATAAATAATAACATATAGTAAATTAATATATGGGTTTATTATGGTGAAATTTACTTGGAATAATGTATAATTGTAGAGGATAAAAGCGTATACTTTTTTTTTAATTGTATTTCATATAGATGTTGTAAATGTATGGTCTTAGCACTCAATTTATTTCTTTTTTTATTCTTATATGTTTAATATATTAGGACAAAATCCATTTCTTATGGTTTATATCTTATTAAACTAGGTTGAGCAAAAATGGATATATGCATTTGAAAGAAGAAGAAACTAATGTATTATAGATAAAGGTGAGGGAGTCTAGATTCTAAATTAGTCCAAGAGATGGATCCATAGAAATAGTTAACATGCCAAATCTACCTTGTATGCCTTGATAATAACTAATCTTGGAGAAGGCACATTTTACGTAAGTATAGGAAATTATATTTTATTATTATATACATTATTAAATACTTATTAAATTTATATATAATATATAACAATAAATATCATTATAATATAGATTTTATATATAAAATAAATTTATAATTTAATAATAAATATAAATTTAGAATACACAATATATTAATATAAATATGCAATTTTGAGAGAGAGAGAGAGGCCATCCTCACAATGTAATATGATTAAATTCATCTCTAAAGAATTAGGTCTTGCAAACCTTTGAAGAGGTGTTGTTTTGCATATCTTAGACTGTTGGAACGTGATTTTTCTTATTTTGATGAATTAGTATCTTATATACTATTTTATATAAAGAATTATATTACACCATATCCACATATAAATTGTGGGTGGAATAACCTCACACTACAAAGTTTATGCAAGGCCAAGACTTAAATGATTATATCGACAGAGGCAAAATTGTAAGCGGTTAAAGCACTAAGCAACAAGAGACATGTAGATCCAACAAGAGGTGAAGGTACGCCCTGGTCATCAAGCTTCGTCCAACCATTAGGAAGGTCTTGGTATTTGGAATTGACTCCCAACCCATAATGGCACCTTCTTCATCAACATGTTCTCCATCTAGTGACTAGATTTCATTCTTGGTGGGGAAACTATCAAAGCTAGGTGTGAAAAAAAGTTGTCCAACCAACTAGGAGCACTCTTCTGATGGGGTTGAGAGGAGATAGAAGGTGCATAGGAATGTTGAGACCAACATGACCATTATGACCCCAGGCTCTATGCTGAAGTGGATGAGTTGAATGGGGATCATACTCATCCCTCTATGGATTGTTGTTTCAATCAAGCCTATGGGAAGATCCTAGGGGATATGTGCAAGACTTGAAAGGAAGAAGGGCATAAATATGAAGAATCAATCATCTTGAAAGAGAATTGCAATCCATTAGAGATGATCTAAAGAAGGTGATTAATTTGAGTGGGAATAGCATAAAAAATTATGTTGCAAGCATTCACATGCTTCAATTAAGAATAAAAAATAAAGGGAGCCCAATGGAAGTTGGTCCTAGCAATAGAACTCATAACCAAACAAAAAAGGAGTTTACGGTAGACCACTTAATTTCTCCAAGAAGAATGTGAAGTTGTTGTGGTTCTCAAGTCTATGTCTTCTTCCCATTAGGTTTCCTCCCATGTGCCTTTGGTTTTGTTTAGCCATAGGTTCTTTGTTATCTTTTAGCTTTGTTGCAACATTAGTCTCTCTCTCTATATCTCTCTCTATTTTTCTCTCTTATTCTAGATATCTCTCTCTATACCTTTGTCATTGTCTCCCTCTCCCTTTCTATTTTAATCTCTCCCTTGCGAAGCTATCCACCCATGATTCACTTTGTTTATTCAAGTAGTAGTTTGAGACATAAATTTTAATATTTTTACACAAAATTGTATTTTGTATTTTGGGTCCACTCACAAGTGGGAATAAAAAAGTAAATTCAATACTTTTTTAATTAATATTATAAAATAGTGTTTATATATTTGATATTTATATATATATATATATATATATATATATATATATATATATATATATATATATATATACTCTTTAGTATTTATATATATTCATATTATTTTATATTAATATACATTTAATATATATAATAATATATATTTGGTATTATAGTTAATTAATTATTATTTTATATATATTTGTTATTAATTATATTTTTATTTTATATTATGAATTTTAGAAAAGATTTGTATCGTATGAAAGGGAAGCTTTTTAATTACAATAAGGGAGCGAGGGAGGAAGAGAGAGAGGTAGACAAAGAGAAAAGAGATAAAGATACAGAGGAATAGAGAGAGCGAGAGAGATGGCACTGGCGCTTAGTCTTAAACCACTACCCCTGCCTTTCTTAAATAAATAGACTTTTTTGTATTTGAAAAAATACAAATTTTGGGACGTTGATATTTTTTAAATATGTTTTTCCCTTCTTTATAGGTATGTCAATTTTCCACGAGGGTTGTTCCTTGGATAGGGGCCCTCTTTGTGACTAATAATCATGTTCCTTTTACAAAAGTTATTCCAAACCAAGATTCAACACAATGGGTTGACATAGAATGCATGCATTTTTGAGATCTCGAGGTCATTCCCATATCATCTGCAAATTCAAATAAATGAAAACTTTTTTCCTAGAAATTTAATATTTAAAATTTAAAATTCTAGAACATCTAAATTTAATTTTAATCCCTTTGTGCTCCAAATTATGCAATGGTGTGAAATTATAAAAGCAATGAGGGTCACTTAGTTTGATCAAACTTTGTATCGTGTGACGTCCCATGAGAGGATGAATGATGGTAGGCAAGATGACAACTAAACATGATGCGTGTTCTTATATTTGCAAGCGAATGCCTAATAAATGTAGGTGTCAAGATGTGAAATATGAGGCTTGTGATAAACAAACATACATGCTTCAAATAATATACATAGGTGACAACTAATGGAATACAAGTGAACTCGAGTGCAATGCATGAACAAAAATCTAGAACGAGATTCATGCAAATAAAGGCTACATACCAAACATGAAAGCTCACAAATTTGAAGTAGCTACTAAGAAAAACACTAGGATCTTGAAATCGGAAGAGCTTAACCATACATCATGAAATCAATCAATAGAGCTTGCTATCGACAAATGCATTGGTCAAGAATGTGGAGGCAGGTCGAATGAAACAGTTTGTGCAAAGAGTCGACAAATTTAGAGATCGAAAATTTTGGTAAACAGTCGGCACACAACATCTCTGTTGTTTACGGTGGGCATTGAAATCCATTAAGATTATGCAAATTAATTCACAATACTTGAGAGAATAAAAAATGAAATGGACCATACGGATACAAGACAATCATCATTCACTTAAAGACATAACAATTATACTTCCACAAGTCTTCAACAAACCAATTGCACACCAAGATGTGATTGCTGGTATAATTACAAATTAACAAAACAAATGGTGTAATCTTATGCAAATTTAGACTAAAAAATTAGGTCAAATATGCCTTAAAAATAAAGGTCTTCTTGAACCAAAAAAAAAATCTTCCTCTCTACATTAGTATTTTGAAATTAATCACTAGAGTCAAATAAAGATGGAGAAAAAGCCTATCGAGATGGGTTTGTATCATTTGCCTCCACGGGTTTTACACGTTTGTATTCATTTGGCTCCTCTAATTTAACACATTTTCATTTATAGGTCAAAGTGAACTGTAGAAAAATCATGCGTGTATGGAAAAAATCGAAGTAAGTAGGTCGGCGTAAAATTTGTGGCGCATTCGCTGTTCAGATGCCGATTTGTCGCAAACGAGAGAGGAAAATTGATTGTGGAGAAGGGTAGGTGTCGTTGAAATATAAATACGAGACAAAACGAGAGGCAGCAGAATGAAGTCGATCTCTGAATACCTAGCAGAAATGGGTTTTTCATTTACAGTAGCACAATTGCTGATGACGGTGTTGATAGTAATTATGTCTTGGTGGGTATTAAGGAGAGGAAAGGGAGAAGCAAAGAGATTTGCATTGCCGCCCGGGCCATTTCCATGGCCTGTGATAGGGAATCTCCATCACCTGGGAGACCTGCCCCACCGTTCTCTGGCAGAGCTCTCTAAGAAATACGGGGCGTTGATGTTTATGAGACTCGGCTCTGTTCCCGCCCTCGTCGTCTCCTCTTCGCAAATGGCAAGGGAGATCTTGACAACACACGATTTGGCATTCGGAAACAGACCACTAACGGCCGCTGCAAAATACGTAGCATACGGGGAGATTGATCCAGGCTTGGCTCCGTACGGACCGTACTGGCGTCACATGCGCAAAATCAGCGTCATGCAACTGCTCAGTGCCAACCGAGTCCGTTCCTTCGCCTGCGTGCGCGAGGAAGAGGTGTCCAATGGTGTGCGTTCCATTTGGGATAAGAGTATGCACGGCACTCTCCCTGTCAACGTCACGGCCGCCATTTCGTCCATCGTGTCTGGTATCATGTGGGGGATTCTGGCGGGCACCAACTCTGGCGCCTATTCCGATTTACTTGGCAGCGGCGACGAGCTTACCATGATGATCAACGAGGTCACTAGTATGGTCGGGGCTTTTAATGTTGGCGACTTCATTCCTTACGGAGAATGGCTTGACCAGCTCAGAGGCATGAAGCGTCGAATGACAAGGGCTCATGACTTCTTTGATCGAGTGGTGGGGAAAATTATAGACCAGCATGAGGAGCGGAAGGCAAAAGTGGATGACCGAAAAGAGGACGTCAAGGACTTGGTTGACGTACTCCTAGACATTGAGAAGGAAGAGCCCCAGGGTGAGAATGGCATCAAGGTCACCAGAGAACACATCAAGGCAACTATTTTCGTATGTCCCCTCTCTCTCTCTATCTTATATGCTCCACTCCCTTATTTATGCTTCCATTCAGTTCCATTTATGCTTCAACTCACTCACACTACTCTACTTATTACTTATAGGACATGTTCTTGGGTGGAATTGAGACAACAATCATTACGTTAGAATGGGCTATGAGTGAGATGCTAAGAAACCCTCATATAGCCAAGAAGCTGCAAGAAGAAATTCAGTCCATAGTAGGCAAACATCACATGGTAAAGGACTCTGATGTGGCAAATATGGAATACTTGCAATGTGTGGTCAAGGAGACATTTCGATTATATCCTGCAGGACCTCTAATGCTACCCCATGAATCTAGAGAAGCTTGCATAGTTGGTGGCTACCACATACCTAACAAAACAAGGCTTGTGGTCAACGTATGGGCGGTAGGAAGAGATCCAACTATATGGGAAGATCCCTTAACATTCAACCCTGAGAGGTTTATGGGAAAAAATCTAAATGGAAACGGTCGAGACTTCAACATGCTCCCATTTGGTGCTGGAAGGAGAGGTTGTCCCGGGGCTCTCCTTGCCACTCAAAACATTAACCTTGTTCTGGCTCAACTCATGCATTGTTTTGATTGGAATCTTGAAGGCAATCAAGATCCATCACATTTAGATATGGCTGAAACATTTAGAACCAGTATCCCTCGAAAAGTGAATCTTTTCGCAATTCCCACCTTGAAATTGGAATTGAATCTCTAAAAGTACAATATCTACCCCACTACATCCCACCTACCATTGTTGTCTTCCATTTGCTTGACCACTTTCCTACATCATGCAATACATCTAGAGAGCATTTATTAAAAATAAAGATCTTGCCACATTCTTCCTAGTCAAGAATAGTAATATCATCCTTATTTCCATAATAAGGTTTGTCATAATTTACATTGAATCTTTAATTAAAATTTCTTTATTTAGTTTGATCTTCATGCTCAAATTCAATAAGGTTCTCTAAATCTAATGAATTGGCTTTTGAAGCCATGGTTTTTTAATATTCTATTTGATTGTCCTTACCCAATCAAAATAAACGTTGGTTCAAGCTAATTTAAACTTCTTCAATAAGACTTAGGTTGGATGTAATGTAAATTTGGGATCATATCTTAATTAGCATGAATGCTTTAGATGTGGTTTACAAGAAGATTTTTTTATCATCCTTTGTACTTTGTCGTCCTATAATTACTCATTGCTTCTAAAATTAATCCATTAAAAAATTAATCTTCATGAATAGATTATCATATTATAAGCAATTATATATTCTAATTCTTAAAGAGTTACAATTATATTCAATTAAATCTATAAGGTTTTATTCCATTATCTCCTAGTGATATAAATAAGATTTAATTAATTTATCTTTTAACAATTAATTACTTCAGGGGAAGCAGCCAATCCTCACTATATCTTCTTAACAATTATTTCATGTAGGAAATTTATCACCTATGATTGAGTTGAACTTGGAAGGATTTTTATTTTCATTTTAACTATGATCGAGTTGATTTTCATACTTCTACTAAAGAAAATATTCCCAATAGGAAAAGAGAATAGTATATGAGGTATAATTAGTAGTAGTTGATCTCGTATAATAGTATTTTTAGTTTTTTACAATTGTATATGTAAATAGTGATAAGAGAACTAAAAAACATAATGGTAGAAGGAATTTTGTATTACTAGTGAAATTGAAGGAAAATAGGTAAATCATATATGTTAAGCAAAAAGACAAAAATGAAACAATAAGTTAAATATTGTTTTTTCTAATGTCAATTGTAACTTATTAATGCCAAACTATATGAGAGTAAATCTTCTCATTAAAAGTCATCTTAGAAAATAAATTAACATTTTATTTTCCCAATGACTTTCAAAATCTAAAAGTCTTTTATTTCAATACTCCTTGATTTTAGTAAACACACTTTAGTTCAATACTCATTGATTTTAGTAAACACGCTTTTAGTCATATCCTTGGATTGAAATTTGAGTCAATAAAGTAGTATACTTAGGCCTAACAAAAGACTTAAAGGAATACCACATTTTAATTAAAGAGATAAAAATCCTTCTTTATCGAACTTAGTTGCCCACTTCTATAGGTGTTGCACTAGGATGTAGGACATGATACTAGCTTCAATTTGTAGTTTTCTAATTGAATTTTGTGAAGAGTGCACCTACCTTTACAACCAATAACCTTACAACTTTCCTTTCAGCAATTTGTAGAGTGCATTTGCACTTTGTAAAGTGCAAACTACATAGTGCTCTCTAAATCATGAAACTTGTAAAGCCCTACATATGCATATTTATCCTTCCTTCATATAGTTGGAAAATCACCTCTCTAGGCAATGCATATAGCATTTACTAGTGTAATGTCCACTAGTGTATACTATTATTCTTTGTACCAATCTTTTTGGTGAGACCTTGTATTACCCTTGAAGTGATCTAATTGTGTATACCTTGGGTACTTATGTTGCATCTTATCACTTTATGTAGTGTTTTGGATTACCATAAATACATATGTTATCAATGATGTTTTATTTTGGCATCTATTTTCTAACTATGTATTGCAAGATGTGTATGCCATGATGTCATATTCTTAAGTTCATGTATTTGGATTTGTATATTATGGAATAGGTATGCCTGATGTTTCATTGAGTGTATAGGTACAAGTTTTAGTCCCAATGGTGGTTAATTGGATATTGTTCATTTTAAGTTAAAAATATGTGTTAACCTCTATCTCACTCAATTTGATTGCAAGATGAGTCTTGTGAATCCATGTATAAACTTGGATCCAAATTGGTGGCGATTTAAGAATCTACGTGTTATACAGAATCGTACAGTGAGTGAGTCATTTGTGTGTGGTTGTTTTGTCTTCTTTTATTACACTTTTATTTATTTTAAAATATGTGTCATGTTTGTGAAATATTTAATGCTTTGAGTTTAAAAGGTTAATATTTTCATCTTAGTGAAAAAATGGTTGTTACGTATTTTATTTCTAGTGAAAGAAAAATTGAAGTGTATTTTTGTTCTTTAGAAATAAAATATTAGCTCATGGGAAATAGTATTTCTATAGTTGTGAATTTAATTTAATTTAAATTTGGTTCAATATCCTTTAGCTATTGAAAAACTATCAACTTTGAATGATATTATGTTGTATTGCCTTATTAGATTATTGCATGGAAAAATATTAATTTCTAAGCTAAGTGTAATTCATTAGATTTATTTAATAGTTGGTACAAAAGTAATTTATTTAATGTTTAAAATGAACTATGAATATAATGTTAAATGAAATATTTAATTTATTAAAATCTTCCATATTTCTCAAAAAGGAAATTCAAGAAAATTATAAAATGAAGATAAGAGGTTTATTTTCACTTCACTAGTTAATTTTTAGTTTTGGCTTGTTTAATTTTGGCTTGAAAGTCTCTCTTTCTTCCTATGAATTTTCCTATGAAAGAAAACTCATATAAATTACTACACTTTGATTTGGATTGTGCTTGGGAGTGGATTGGCTTGACAATTAGAATTAGATTGGTTATGAGTAATAAAACTTGTTGAAGGTGTAGACTCAAGAAATTAAAACCCTCTACTCCTTTGATTTTAAACTTTAATTTGAAAAGTATTCTCTTGTGATTGTATGCATTGAAAGGATGTTTCTCTTGTGATTTTATCAAGAAGTAATATTAATTGATTTTATATTTGTTTAACAAATTTAAGTGATGCGTGTTCTATCCGGCAAAAGAAAAAGTGGGGGAAGGATATCTCTGTTTCACGAAGTGCATCGATATTTAAATTACACAGCAGCGCGTGGGTAAAACGTTGTGGTAGAAAAGAGAATGGAATGTTTCCTTGTACATATCAAGGAGTTTTTTTCGGGACGACTTGACTGATTTTGTGTGGTGTGCAGTGTTTTAGCTTTTAATCGGTGCGAGGGGAAGACGTCGTGGTAGGAGTGGGCTGTGACAGCTTCAAATGATGGAAGTGGAATTCAGAAGATCAACTCACTTGTCTTTTTCAAGCACGACTTTGTTTCAGAGCTTGGCAAATGATGGAAGTGGAATTTGAACGGTTATGTTAATGTGTAAAACAAATTATCAACATCACCAATTCGAAGAATTCGTGCCAAATGCAGACGCATTACAGCGAAGGTGTTGAAATATCAAATCTCGATTCAGTGATATGAAAAATCCTTCAATCACGATTCACACCCACATTTAGATTGAATTGAAATTTGGTAATACTTGGCTTTCAAGGGGTGGAAGAAAGTTGTGGAAAATGTGAGCAACGGATGGCTTTCTTGAAAGCTGGTTATCGGACTACATCCTTCTTCACATGCTAAAGTTTCTTTTATGTGTACATACATACATATATACCCGCATATATTCAAACCTGTATAAGGGAGAGGCGCTAGTAGCCGCCCACCCTAACTTCGTGCACATCAAACACATAGTTAGACATATCAAATTTCGACGATTTTTTTTGGGTTTTTCCGTATGTAATTGAAGAGCTTTAAGCTATTCTTTCAGCTTCTGGGCACTTATACATTTCCCTGTAGGACGCATTATGTGCACATGGGTCGAAAAATGGTCATTTCAACATGTCGCCCCATACATCTGCACCGATGTGCCGGTAACCACTTGCCATCACTTTTGTACACTTGTTTTAATTTCATTGGTTAATTTACAAATGCATTGGTGCATTTGTAAACATGTATTGGTGCATTTGTGAACATGTACAAATGTTGTGAACATGTATTGGTGCATTTGTGTTAATTTATTTGGTTGGTATTTTACATGTATTGGTTCTTTTTAAAAATTTAATTGGAGGGTCAAGTGATTAAAAACATAGCGGTTATTTGGGCATGGGCGGTAACTGGCCCCTCTCCCTTATAAGTCAAATGTTCTGCAAATTCCAAAATATTTAAAAATAATAAAATAATAAAAAAATTAAAATTCAATTTCATGGACAATGTGTAGTTATGAATTTATTTTTATATGATTTTAAGATATGTATTTGGCTACTAAATTGTATTAAAGAAATTTTCAATTTGTAAATGTATATAATTCATGTACGTTTAAAATATACTTATTTAAGAATTTCTCTTTAATAGTAGAGCAAACTTTTGGAAATGGTTAAAAAATAGTTTCATTTACTTTATTCTATTTAAGAAGAAAAATCTAACTTTATTTTTATAATGAATCTGGAGGGCATTGCCACTAGATACTTAGATTTTATGTTTATACATTTGATACTAATTTCATTTCCAAGTTGTGTGGCTTGTCGCTAGCAAATATATGGTTGTATAATAAAATTTTCATATGGTTTGGCACCATATGTTCTCATCCTACCTTTTGAGGGATCTTGATGACCAAAAAGTGCCTGAACTAGAATTTTGGTTAAAGAAAAAAAATTAAATCTTATTTATCAAATTTTATGGCTTTAACAAAGATATCTTTTGTAACACAATTCTGCTTATTAGATTTAATTCATTGTATGCTTGATAGATATTTTGTTCATTGAGTTTAGGTATTTTTAAATATGATTTAAACACTTTAAAATTTTCTTTACAATAATTTTCTTCCTTCTTATTTCTATTAAATGGAAATTTCAATTATAAACTCTAAAGAAAATAAATTTTGTTGAACTTTTATTAGATGATTGTGTAAATATATGCGTAAAATAAAAAATTGGGCATGACATTTGGTATTAGAGCACCAAATTTCCAGCACTGCAAACTCTAGGAAAAACAAAATGAAATTGTTTAATTAATTTTGGTGTTCAAACTTTGTAGAATGCCACATAGAAACAAGAGGGGTCGTCCTCACCATTTTTCCACTAAAGCATCACAAAATCACATATCTGAACCTAAATCACCCCCTGATGAAGCCAATCAAGAACCTCCACTAGAAATGGGCCCTCAAATCCTTTGGACCTTGCAACAATCCTATGAAAGGTGCCATCAACCTTGTAAATCCTATGAAATTAATTACTCCTAATATTGTTTGTAAATCATTCATAAGGGATGAAGGATTCACCAAGTAGTGATCTTGTTTGGAGAGGAGATTAATAGTGTTGTATTGTAAACTCTATTTGAAGTTAATACAGACTGGTGCATTTCTTCTTGTGTAAAGTTTTTTCTTGAAAGCCTTGCTCCATGTAAACACTATGTTATGTGCTTGATCTTCTATTCTACTATTTCTTTGTGTTGATTTCATACTTCTCCATTTTGGTTCTACATTGGATTAATAGTTACATTTGCAATCATATTTGCATTCTATAGTTTTTCACCTTCATTTCTAATATTTAGTGTCAGAGCCTGGCCATTTCTGTGTCTTGGGTGGAAGTGTGAGGGTTTTTTGAATTGTAGTGGGAGTTCTAGTTGATTTTATTTTCTAGATTTGTGTAGAAGCCATGGCTAAATCCTCATCTCGATTGGATATTCCAAAATTCAATGGAATGGGTTATGAGTTGTGGAAGCTGAAAATGGAGGATCTGCTTG
This sequence comes from Cunninghamia lanceolata, assembly GCA_027924645.1. Lineage (NCBI taxonomy): Eukaryota > Viridiplantae > Streptophyta > Pinopsida > Cupressales > Cupressaceae > Cunninghamia > Cunninghamia lanceolata. The sequence continues at coordinate 5,123,748 of BSBN01001229.1, forward strand.
AAGAAAGAGATCAATGGGTAGCTGAAAATGGAGGAGCTTCTTGAAGAAAGAGATCAATGGGTGGCTACGACAAAAGAGAAGAAACCTGGTACTATCAATCAAGATGAGTGGGACAAGATGGACAAAAAGTCAAGAGGAACGATCTGGTTATGCCTTGAAGACTCTATCCTATTGAATGTCTTTGTTGAGAAGACTACATATGTGTTATGGAAGCAGTTGGGTGAAATCTATCAAGCCAAGAGCCTAGTAAATAAATTGTATGATCTCAAAAGAAAGTTATTTTCCCTTAAAATGAAGGAGGGTGATTTGATAGATGAGCACTTGAATACATTTAATTTGATTCTGAGTTAGTTAGCTTTTGTGGATGTTAAGATAGATGAGGAAGATAAGTGTATTATGCTTCTTTGTTCTTTGCCTAAGTCTTGAGAGAATTTCATTCTTTCTATCACTGCTAACCTCGAAGATCCAGAGATGGATTCCCTTGTTGTAACTTTGATGTCACAGGAAATGAGGAAGAAAGTTGTGGATAGCTCAGTGCATGCTCTTAATGTCAAGGGAAGGTTTAAGGAAAGAGGACCAAAAGGAGATTAGAAGGGGCCTAAGGAATCAAAAGGTCGGTCTAAAACTCTTGAGAAGAAGACAGAGTTAAATGTTGGAACTATGGTAAAAGGGGGCATGTGAAGAAAGAATGTAGAAACCCATAGAAATAATAGGATTCCTCTATTGAAAAGTCCTCAAATGCAGATGATGAAGTTTTACTTTTTGCATGTAATATTATGTCTAATGAACAGTGGTTGGTTAACTCAGGTTGCTCGTATCATATGACCCCTCATGAGGAATGGTTCTCCACATATGAGAAATATGATGGAGGTAATGTTTACCTTGGGGACAACTCTACATACTTATTGTTGGTTGAGGAAAGATACAGTTGTGTGTTAGTGATGGGAGGATTAAAACCCTCTCGTGTGTTCTACATATTCCTAGATTGGATAGAAATCTTATCTTTGTTTCAAAGTTGAATGATTCATGAATGCATGTAACATTTAATAAGCATGGTTGTAGATTGGTGAGAGGAAGCTTGGTCGTAGCCAGCGGAACAAGGATGGGAACTCCATTTAGGCTTGAGGCCACTATAGTTTGTAGATCCACTAATGTAACTGAAACTGCTGAAAATACATGTATGTTGTGGCACCACATATTGGGCCACACAAGTGAAAATGTTTTAAAAATAATTATGAATAAAAATTTGTTGGATGGATCCTCCTATTCAGATGAGCACATTGATTTCTATGAGCATTGTGTGTTTGGTAAATAGAACATAAATTCTTTTCCTTTAGGAAGTAATAGAGTGAGAGAGAAATTAGAAATTATTCATCCAGATGTGTTTGGGCCTATGTGTTAGTTTATAGATTTGTCACTTAAGTCTATATTCTCACACCCACACAATGACAACTAAACTAACAGTTGAGTTCAATTGCAATGATATTTGCAACAAATCTCTGTGTTATTTTACAAGGAGTGGCTACCTTTGAAAGATTTTAAATGAATGAAAATTGTGTATGCTTTTAACCACAAAGAAAGAAAGGTGGTGCTTTTAACTAGAAAGCAATAAAGGAGTTTAATCTCAAAAAATAACTAAAGAATAAAGAAGTGCAAAGACTTAATATAGCACATTCACAATTCAATAATTTTTAGAATATAATCACCACTGCAACTATTCATCAAAAGAGAAACAATCCACAACAATGATCTTCAGTAGAGATTCCCAATATAAAATTGCAATTCAAAAAACTGATAAACATTCAACATAAGAAGAATGCACATTCATCCACTATAACACAAAGTCTATGATATATGAATTCAACTTCTCAAACTTCCTTTGTATATTGAAAATAATTGAAAGAGGAAATAACATAGAAAAGAACCTATCAACAACACAAAGTTTGCCAAAAAGATCCCTATAGCATCGACGAGATTTGTAAATATAGCCTTGTCTTAAATAACTATCTTTCAACAATATAATGTCTTCTTGAAGACAACCGATTAAAGCATAATTAGTAATAGTCTTTTCAAATAACAAGTTTTAGAGCACTTTAACGAAATAGCATAAAAATAAGAAATGTCATCACGTGGCAACATTTTGATCATCCTCCTAAACGGTTTCACCTCCTTTGTCTTGTTATCTAGTACTTGTGGAGTCCACCTATGACCTAAACCTTGCTTTATAACTCTCATACCTAGAAATGATGGGAGTTAAAATTTTGCCACTTGGACTAAGGGTAGTGTGTACTCGAAGTCTCCATTTACTCATCGTTCTCTCCATATCCACCAGTCTTTTATTGACATCGTAGATTTTGGTTCTGAAAGTTCTAAGATAAATTACTATATTACTAAGCTTTCCCAATGAATCACCATTTACAGTACTAGCCCCAACAATCTCTTCATCAAGAGCATCTTTTTGAAGCATTGTTTTTCTTCTTTCACATCAAGCAAATTTCCCCCACTTTCATCGAAAATCTTCATCTCTAGAATGTTACATTTTTTCCTATTATCTATAAGGTTAGTGTGGTATTAATTTAGATAATCGCTCTCTTTAGGATCATTTAGAACCTTCTCGGCGACCAGGATGTTAGTATCAATTTTTATAATTTCTTGTACCTCCTTGGACACCATGATCAAACCACTCTCATCCTTTTTGACATTTTGTAGTTCTGCAATTAAACCTTTCCTTTCATTTGAAATGAGAGCATATAACTCTATAGCCTCTTCGATGTACAACGGACTGTCAATAGTGACTTTTTTTATCCATTGCTTAGTAGCTTCGGCCAAAGTTTGATATCTTTTAACCTGCTATAACATGCTTGGGTCTACTCCATTGATAGTAACATTTGAAGCTACATCAGAGGGCTGAGAAGTAGCATTTAGAATAGATTGAATAAAGGATGATAGAGTGTTCACCTAAGTTTGCAAGTTTACATTTTCCTGTTGTTCTGCTTTAACTCTTTTTGTTAACATTCCCACAAAAAATTTAGCATGATAAATATCACCCTCTATAGTGGGAGGGCCCATGTCAATTTTTATGCCAAAGCATTCCAAAAAACCTTCATCATTACTTTATTCTGCCACAGTGTAGGCCAGAATTCTATCACTTAGAACTTTTACTACAAAAAGGAAATTAATGACTTAAAATCTTGGATATATCACTTTCACATCTCAACCAACATATCTTTGGAACTGCAAGACTAAATCTTGCTTTGCAGAAGGATGGGGACCAAAACACCATGGCTCTGTCTTAGAGTATACATTGTAAATGCCTTAGCAAAACTTCTGCAACCTATCTCTAAGTGTGGTACACCACACTAGTGAGATATCAGTGTAGGGATACTGGAAACATATTGAAATAAGTGTACCCACCTCTGCATCACACTTAGATTAGTCATCATATTGATCACTATACTTCCTCATACTTAGACAACTTATCTCCATCTGCTAGGTCTTCCAGACTGACCTGCCTTAAACATGCTAACTCCATGTCTTTAATTGTGTCAAACCATCTCTCTCAAATCTTCCATTGTCCATCACCTATATCATCCTATCTCTAATCATTTCTCAGTCTCTTCAACTTCTATACACGATGCTTATACAAATATGGCCTTGACATTAATGACAACACATATTGCCAACAATAATGTCAAGTGGGAGAATTTTAGGATAAGGTGACATTAACCTTGCAATCTTAAGTCATTTCATGTGTCTCAATGATCCTTGGATGCCTAGGGTCATTAGAGATAAAATCTTTAATATTTATTTGTCTATGACAAATTGTAATTGCATTCATAGAGGTGGATCTAGTCATCAATGGTGGTTACAATGCATATTGTAAGAAGATTCCTTTTGGGTGTCCACTTTGGTGGTGGGGTCCATTTGGATTTGCATGTATGTGCATGTTATTGCATGTATCTTTCATGTTATCCAAAATGGGGATCCTTGGTTTGCATGTTGTGCATGTTAGCTGTCGGATCCATCAAGGAGTTATTGAGCACTTAGTCTTGACCAAATTTCATTGGCTATTGGTTGGGTGCACATGTGAAGGCCATGTGAAAATTTATCATCATTTACTAAGTTTGCAGGCTATCCACTAAGGGGGTGTATGGTTTTTGCATGTAGTTTTGCCACTTATTTTGAGATATTATGGTGGTATTCTCATATCCATATTCTCTATAAATTGGTGCCTTGGGTTAGTAGAATGTATTCAATAATTTAGCAAGTTGGAGGAGTAACAAAGTGCTGCCAAAAATTTGAGAGAAATGTTGTGTTGATGTAAACTTCTTTGAAGTATTAATACAAACATTGCATCTCTTTTGGTGTGGGTTTTTTTCTCACAAGGGTTTCTCCACATAAATATGGTGTCACTTGTTGTGTTTATTTCTTCATTTTATTGTTAATTGAATTTGTTAATCACTTAAACACCATTATGGGTAATCTTGGAAACTAATCTTAGATTTGCATACACTTTGTTCAAGTAAATATTGCAGTAGTTTCACCTTGATTCCCAAGATTAGTTTTGTGTGTGATTTAAGATTAATTTTTCATAGACTGTGTGTTCAATGATACAAAACTATTCTCTAAGATTAGATTTTAAATTGGAAAGATTTGATAGATGATTGAATTGGTATCTTCTTTTTTCAATATTGCACTCATGGAATTGATCTCTTTTCTAATGGAAATAAACCATGTTCATGAAAATGTGCCCTATGCACACAAATGAACCTATCATTAAAGTCAAAATCATTAATAGTTGGTCATAGCTTGTTACACAAGGCTCCACACTCTTTACAATTTCTTCGATTTGCATGGTCTTCTATTAAAATCCTTGAATGACATCCCTATCAGTACTTGAATATAATGAGATTTTCAATACTACTATTGTTTTCTAAGCTGGAGAAAGCAAAATATTTGTCCCTAAGCATGGTAGGGTTTCCTATGGATGAAAGCAGGAGATTTGGCTAGTTTTTTCTTGCTCTACATCCATCATGCTAGCTAATACCTGGTTCCTCATTGACTAAAAATAACTCTTCATGGTTATCTATGTTTGTATATATTTTAAAATATGTTTATTTCTATTTAGGGTTTCATGTATAGTGAAGGAGGCATGGTGCTTAGAAAACCCTAACACTTTTTTGCCTACAAACATTTCACTACTCTAGTAATTGAGTCTGATGATATTTTTCCATAATAAGTCTAATCCTATGTTTGAAATTATGATGTACTCATTAGATATGTTTAAAAATGTTGATTGCATGCTCATCAATGTGTTTTAAGAGCTTGAAGGTCAAGAAGCTATAGCATGAATCTCCAATGGGTGTCTTATTCTTACTGTTGGATGTATCTTCATCCCTAAGTTTCACCAAGGTGGTAAATATTTTGTAAATATTTCTACAAGCCTTGGGAGGACAATTTGAACTACCTCAAGTGGTTTGAACAATGCAGTTGCAAGAATTGGTTCTAGGGATGGACGATAACCAACAACCTTTTATGTGGGTTGTCAAGGTTGACATTGTTAATGGGTATTCCATATCTTTACTTGAAGAATCCTTTGTTTATTGCCTCGAACTTTATTTCAAAGGAGATTGGAAATCAATCTTGTAACTAGTGGGGGGCTTGAATCTTGAGGTTTGAAAGAGGTGCTTTAAATTGAATAACATTGGTCCTTTGGATAAATTTGTAGGATCATAATTCTAGCAACATACTTTAACTTCTTGTTCATGCCTTCTGTATAGTGCATTACATTTAAAAAGTAGTTTGGTGTTCATTGCAATATCTCAAGTCAGTCACTTGGTAGATTTGAGCATCTCCGTGGTATTTAGCTAACAATATTATGCAAAAATGTAGGCTAGTCCACACATATCGCTTAGGATATGAGACTAGGGCCACCTCCCTGCACTGATGGGATCTAATTGTTGATGGAATGGTTGAAAGTTTTACTTTGACAACTTTTATCTTGCCTATTACATTTTATACTTGGAATAGAAGAATTTGGTTACATAATTGTAGCCTTGAAATAAAGGGTTTCCACTGTACTATAGAAAGGGTGTTTCAAATTTTATTCAAAAGGTGAATCTTATGGTATTGGAGTTTCCTAAGGGTTGCTAAAATGTTAAGATATGTTTTTTTCCTTAATGTGATATGTCATAAGACACACATTATATTGTACATATATTATGTGCAATATTTATATAATATAATTTATATTGTATATAATATATAATATAATTTATTTTAGGAATTGAAAAAGATCACACTTATGGATCTTCTTGTCAAACTATCGCTTGCAATGTTTGGGTGATTCATTCCAAATAGATATAGTTGCATATCACTTATTTGTTTTCAAATGATTCTATCTTGATGGCCTTGAAGGAGTTTCCCTACTTTTTGGCATTGGTGGAGTAGAGGATGCTTTACATCATCTTGGGATACATTTAAGGTGTTGTATCTATGGAAAATTATAGCTAGGAAACAAGGGGTTGCTACTCATTATAATTTAGTGTAATTCTGCATATGTTATGTGGAATTATAAAAGGGTGTTTAAATTTTATTCAAAAGATAAATCTTATGGCATTGGGGTTTTTGAAGCTTGTTAAAATGTTGATATATGTTGTTTTTTCCTCAATGTGACATGTCACAATCTAAGCATATTATATTGTATATTATATTATGTGCAATACTTATATAATATAATTTACATTAGGATATGAAATAGATCACACTCATTGATCTTCTTGTCAAACTAGTTACTTGCAATGTTTGGGTGATTCATTCCAAATAGATATAGCTGCATACCATTTATTTATTTTGAAAGTATTCTATATTGATCATCTTGGAGTGTACTTCCTCTACTTTTTGATATTGGTGGAGTAGAGGATGCTTTACATCATCTTGGTATACATTTAAGGTGTCATATCTAGGGAAAGATGCCCAAACAATAGGCTTTTCCTCAATAATTAGTGGATAAAAGCCTAACAAACATGTAGGTTGATTCAAAAGAAAGATGTCCAACATTTGCCTAGAGAAGTACTATAGAACTTAATGGAGATAGCAGGATGTTTTGATCTTGTTGTTGGTGGTTTCCTATAACGTGTAGATGCATTTTGCAGGAAGATTATAAATTTGCTGCATACCCTATGATGAAGATTTTGTTGTGTTTTATTTGTAAGATGGTTGATCCAATTTACCATTCTTCATAATCAATATACTCCAATTAAATTTATATGGGGCAAGACTAGACACTAACTTAAAGATATCTTTGGAGATTTAACATCATTAATTAGAAAGGGATTTGTAACTAAAACTATAGCTCTTAAGGAATGCAATAAAGTGGATTTTTATAAACTTTTCCCTTTTCTTTTTTTATTGTCCCACTTGCAATGTGAATATGAGACATTTTTAAGGAATGATCTCCTACCTCGAGTTTAAATTACCTATGCAAATAAACATACATAGAGCCACAATAATGGGAAATTAGAGAAATAAGTGTGATGCTAATAAGGGATCAATACCCATAAGGCATGTCACCCCTAAGAAACCCAATCCTAGACCCCACACTAATTAGTTGTGTTGTTCAAGAAGTAAACAACAAAGGTTTTAAACTTCACACTCAAATTCTAAAAAAATATTTATTTCATATATCATGTCAAAGATCAATATTTCTCTTTTATTAGTATACCCATTACACTTTAATAATCCCACTATAATTAATATCAACAAATAGTGTAATCGTATGCAAATTTAAACTAAAAATATAGGTCAATTACGCTTGAAAATTTTAGGTTTCTTAAACTAAAAAATCATCCTTTCTACATTAATATTTTAAAATTAATCACTAAAGTCAAATAAAGACGGAGTGCCTCCGCGGCTTTTACACGTTTGTAGGCGTTTGCCTCTGATTTTACAAGTCTCCAACTGAAGTCAGTCAGTTTCGTCCATATGAGAAAACTGTACAAAAATCATACGTGTGTGGAAAAAATCAAATTAGGCGTAAAATTCGCGGCGACTTTGCTATTCTGATGCCGATTTGTCGTGTTTAAACAGTAAACGAGATAGGAAAAATGATTGTAGAGAAAGGGTAGGAGTCGTTGAACTATAAATACGAGACAAAAAGGTAATTGACATCCATAAAGCGAACAGTCATACTCCTAGGTGACTTTTACCCTTAATAAATTTGCATTTACATTAGTTGCATCCTTAATAGGTCACTTAAATACTTTATTGAATATTAAAATACATAAAATTATAAAACATTGAAAACATAAAAATAATCAACTATCAAATCTTCATGTTCCTCCATATTTATGTGTTCAGAGCCTATTATAATCTTACCCCTAAGTTAATAGAAGGAATATTCCTTCCTTCGGTAAACCATAATCTTCTTGAGTTTCTCTCCCAAATAGAGGATTTTCCTCTTCGTACAATTGATGATGATCTCCTCATGTTAGTCATTGAAATTTTGTATTCCTTGTAGATCTTATTGTAGAACCTTTTCTTGATCCAATAGTTGAGATTTTACCTCCATCTACTAAAGAACACTTTCTAGAGGTAGCTCCTATCATCATCATACTCCCTAATGAGTCTACAAATGATCTTCCTTTAAGTGAACTATAGGCATGTCATCCAAGTTTACAAATTTCATTCCTTCATTGTTTCTCTTGTTCCCTTTTTTACCCATCACTAATTACATGTTTGAGATTCCCTTTAGTGGGAGCCACTAAAAATTTGAAGTTTATGTTATGCATCTTACCTTTGATAAGTCCTTGTAGTGTGCCTTGATGTTCAATTTCTATTATTGGGGAGTTTCTTTCCATGTTTTCAAGTCCTAAGTTTATATTGCAATTGGTCAGAGTTGTAGCTTCAATTTGTAATTTGCTCTTTGCATTCTGTGAAGAGTGTACCTACCTTTGCATCTAATAACCCTACAACATTCCTTATTAGCAAGTTACAAAGTGCATTTGCACTTTACATTTTGCAAAGTGCAAATTGCATAGTTCTCTATAAGTCATGAAACTTGTAAAGCCCTACATATGAATATTTATCCTTCCTACATGTAGTTGGAAAATCACCTCTCTCTAAGCAATGTGTACAACATTTATCAATGTAATGCCCACTAGTGTACATGTTATTATCCTTTCTCCCAAACCTTTTGGTGAGACCTTGTATTACCATTGGGGTGATCCCACAATATTGTGTCTCACTTTTTGGCCAAAGTGGGACATTGAAATCAACATTTTTAATCAAATTTTCTCTTTCTATCACCTATAGCAACTAAATCGTTAAGAATTGGAAGGTGATATGAACCGGTGATTTTTTAGATTTCCTATGTAGATTCAAAATATATATATTTTTAAAAATTTTAAAATAATTTGCAAAAAATTTAATGTAACTTTTAATAACTTGTTTTTTCTAGTTAATAGTACTTATTAAAAGTGACACTTATTCCATCATGCATAACTATTTTTACAAAAAGTATAAAATTATAATATTTTAAACATAGTTCATAATACCAATATCTAGTGCACACATATTTTTTCATATTTTTTGTTTGTATATTTTATTAATTATTGATTTTTTATGTGACATTAACTATAATTTAGACATAGTTTTATTCCATCATACATAACTTTTTCTATATATATACCCAAATTAACCCTTTTTTTTGTATGAATCAAGGACATCAATTTATGTAGTGCATAATATTTTTCAGATTTTTTTTTTGTTTTTTTTCTATTTTTCCATATTTGTGGAATAAAGACCTTGATGTTCATTGAAAAACCTATGTTCACTAGAAAGTAGAAAATAAATATAATAATTAAATTACATATATTCAAAATTATACTTTTTGGAAAGCTTATTTTGAGGGCTATGGTCTTGGAAAATTTCATGTCTCAGTGGTTGAGTTTGATGGTCCAACCCAAGCTTCGAAAGAGAAATTTTTGTAGAGAAACAAGTGAGAAAAAAAGGTCATGAAAGGGACCTTCATTCGAAATGGAAGAATTTGATTATGCTTAGCATGATATACTATGTAGATTAGTTTACATTTCATGCTATGATGATTATGTTATCATGTTATTCATTGCAATGTTTATGTTAAGAGGCATGAGTTTACTTCATATATCATGTCAAAGATCAATATTTCTCTTTATTTAGGGGTAGTGACAAGCATCACAAAGAACCCTTGTTTTACATAGTTTTTTTTTTATTATTTGGCATCAACTCCTTAAGCATAGTTACATATTTGCTACATAATAACATGGGGAATTTAAAAATCCAAAACATTAATTGAATGTCAAAACACCATATAGATGCTTTGTATGCATTTATAAAATAAGTAAGCAAAGTTACCAATTTGAGTGAGTTTCACCAAATCCATAATGTTTTCAGCATTTTTGTTATACCATATAGAAGAACATTTAATTATTTGCATTTTTTAGAATATAGAATATTGATTATTTTAGAAAAATTTAAAAGTGGGCAACTTATAATGAAATCTATTTCATTAAACCAATTCACGTAAATAATTGAAATGTTATGGTAAAAATAATTAGAGCGTGAAATTATCTATACATTTAATTTTTATTTGGTAAAAAACAAGGTGAAATTATTGCAATAAAACTTTCTCAAGTGTATAAATATGAAATTAATTCCTTTAAAGTGGATTACCCATTATAGATTAAATGTGGAAGCATAAACCAACAATAGAAATAAAAATAATAAACTAGATACTTGCAACACATTACATTGGATTTATGTGGAGGGATCCTTTTGAGAAAAAAACTCCACTAGAGAAAGAGGGTGAGTATATACTAATCTTCAGTAAACATGATACAATGTCAACACACTTTTGTCAACTCTAATAGCATTTTGGTAGCACATGTGTACTTGTGAATAATATGATAAACTAGTATCTCACACCCTTCAATATAAATACAAGGAGAGAGGCAAAACCATAAATGATTTCACTAGAAGAATGGATATCGAAACCATACCATACCAAGCAAAAATCCCACACCCACGTTGGAGAGCATCTTCTAAGAATAGTAAACACAGTCAATGACTTCACATGGGCACGATCAATATATCCTCAAATAGCATATACAAAGGCATTTTTGACTCATAACTCCTTGAGAATTCACATCCTCAAGTGTAGTACTCCATGATGGAGACCACAACTCATGTGGTTTCCATCTGTTTTGATAAGATTCTCCATTCCTCAATCTTAACACGTAGAATTGTGAAATTGCATTTGGTGAGTCCAAAGTCAAATGTAACGACCACCGTAGTGCTCCACCTCCCTCATAAATGCACATACAACTAATATCAAGATCCTAGAAGAATTATTAAATATAAAATATTTCTCAAATTACACCTTAGACATCCATGTACACCTTCCAAGAGTGTTGGAGACACCTAAAATGTACATAAATTTTGCAAATTGAATGAGACCTTAATCCTAACATTTATAATTATAAAGTTTTTTTAAAAAACAACCATATTTTCTATATATTTAAAGTGGCTTTTAAATTAAAAAAACATATTCTTTCATATTTAAAGTCCAATGCATAAGATGCTTCATTTCAAAATCAATAACACATCAATTTATTGTTACAAAATGTACAAGCATGTGTCAAAACTTTTGGGAGTCAGACCCCTTGTTCCTTGCAGCTCGGAATGAATAATTAGAGTTTGCCCTATGGTTTGGACTTCCTTGGAGAAATATCATTTCCTCTAGCTCCTCATTAAATTTAAGTCCCTATCAGTGTACCCATCACACTTTAAGTGGGATTGCCACATAATTACATATCAACAAATAGTGTAATCTTATACAAATTTAAATTAAAACTATAGGTCAATTATGTTTGAAAAATATAGGTTTTCTTAAACTAAAAACCATCGTCAGTCCGGGGGTGGCTTATTCCCCCCCCAAATTCACACTACAGGTGCTTGGGGCTCCTAGCCTTGTTCTAATACCAATTATTGAGCTACTGCTCATATGAACTAGCTAAGATTCAATCCTAGGACCTTTCATTTGCTGCTGAAGTGCTCTAGCAACTAAGCCCCTTATGACCAGCCCATGTTTGTCCAGGTGTAGCTTATTTCCAACATTAATATTTTAAAATTAATCACAAAAGTCAAACGGCTTTTACACATTTGTAGTCGTTTGGCTTTTACACATTTGTAGTCATTTGGCTTTTACACGTTTGTAGTCAATTTCGTACATATGAGAAAACTGTAGAAAAATCATGCTTGTATTTTAAAAATTGAATTAGGTCCACGTAAAATTCACGGCGCCTTTGCTATTCTAATGTCGATTGTCGTAAACGAGAGAGGAAAAATGATTTGTAGAAAAAGGGTAGGTGCCGTTGAACTATAAATATGAGACAAAAAGAGAGGCATCAGAATCAACTTGGTCTTTCAATAGCAGAAATGGATTTTTCATTTATAGTAGCATAATTGTTGATGTCAATATTAATAGTAATCTTGTGTTGGTCGGTATTAAATGTTGGTGTTGGAAATAAGCCACACCCAGACCGACGATGGACTAGTCTAAGAGGGGCCAGTAGCTCAGAGGTAGAGCACTCCAGCAATGAATGGAAGGTCCTAGGTTCGAGTCCTAGCTGGTCCATGTCTCAACATGCTATCAAAGCCAAGTTCAGGCTAGGAGCCCCAAGCACACAAGAGGTGTGGCTTAAGGGGGGGTGTTGGTCTTGGAAATAAGCCACACCTAGACCGACAATGGACTGGTCCAAGAGGGGCCAGTAGCTTAGTGGTAGAGCACTCCAGCAGCGAATGGAAGGTCCTAGGTTCGAGTCCTAGCTGGTCCATGTCTAACATTAAAGAGAGGAAAAAGAGAAACAAAGAGATTGGCATTACCACCTGGGCCATCGGCATGGCCTGTAATAGGGAATCTCCATCAGCTGGGAGAGCTGCCTCACTGTTCTCTCGCAAACCTCTTCCATTCCCTTGACCACATTACTACATCATGAAATGCATCTAGAGCATTTAAAAAATAAAGATCCTACCACCTTCTTCCTAGTCAAGAATAGAAATATCATCCTTATTTCCATAATAAGGTTTGTCATAATTTACATCGAATCTTTATTTAAAATTCCTTTATTTAGTTTGATCTTCATTCTCAAATTCAATAAGCTTCTCTAAATCTACTGAATTGTCTTTCAAAGCCATGGTTTTTAAATTTTCTATTTGATTGTCCGTACCCAATCAAAGTAAATGTTGGTTCAAGTTATTTTAAACTTCTTTAATAAGACTTAAATTGGATGTAATGTAAATTTGGGATCATAGCTTAATTATCATCAATCTTCTAAAATTAATATTCATTAATAAATTGTCATGTTATAATCCATTATATATTTTAGTTTGAATAAACATTTACAATTATATTCAATTAAATCTCTAAAGTTCTATTCCATTATCTCCTAGTGATATAAACAATATTTAATTAATTTATCTTCTTAACTATTAATTACCTAAGGGGAAGCATCCACACTCTAAATCGCAAGATGTGTATTTCATGATGTCATATTCTTAAAGTCACGTATGTGGATTTGTATAGTATGGAACATGTATGCCTGATGTTTTATTAAGTGTATAGGTACAAGTTTTAGCCCCAATGGTGGTTAATTGGATATTGTTCATTTTAAGTTAAAAATATGTGTTAACCTTTATCTCACTCAATTTGAGTGTGAGATGAGTCTTGTGAATCCATGGGTAAACTTAGGTCCAAATTGGTGGTGATTTAGGAATCCACATGTTGTACGAAACTGTACAGTGAATGAGTCATTTGCATGTGGTTGTTTTGTCTTCTTTTATTGCACTTTAATTTATATCAAAATGTGTTTTTGTCATGTTTGTGAAATATTTAATGCTTTCGGTAAAAAAGGTTAATATTTTCATCTTAGTGGAAAAAAGGTTGTTACATATTTTATTTCTAGTGATAGAAAAATTGAAGTGTATTTTTGTTCTTTAGAAATAAAATATTGGCTCATGAGAAATAGTGTTTCTATAGTTGTGAATTTGATTTAATTTAAATTTGGTTGAATCTCCTTTAGCTGTTGAAAAAAAATCATAGTTTAATGATATTATGTTGTATTGCCTTATTAGATTATTGTATGGAAAAATATAAATTTCTAAGCTAAGTGTAGTTCATTATATTTTTTTAATAGTTGATACAAAAGTAATTTATTTAATGTTTAAAAGAAAGAAACTATGAATTTAATGTTAAATGAAATATTTAATTAACTAAAAAACTCCTATTTTGAATTATCCCTTAAAAGGGAAATATAAGAAAATTATAAAATGAAGAGAAGAGGTTTATTTCCACTTCACTTGTTATGTTTTAGTTTTGGCTTGAAACACTATCCTTCCTCCTACGAAAGAAAATTCATATAAATTGCTACACTTGGATTTGGATTGTGCATGGGAGTAGATTAGCTTGAGAATTTGATTGGTTGTGAGTAATAAAGCTTGTTAGAGGTGTATGCTCAAGAAAGAAAAATGGACCTTCTCCATTGATTTTAATTTTTAATTTGAAAAGTATTCTGTTGTGATATGTATGCATTGAAAGAATGTTTCTTCATTTGTCAACAAGTAACATTAATTGATTTTATATTTACACTGATAGGCATTTCACTCTTAACGCAAGTTGAGGTTCATACAGACGTTAGAATGAGATCAATTGTTTGTATCTCCCTATAGGTATAGGGATGACCATTGGAATGATCAAGGTCATCGAAGGAAACTTCCTCCACAAGACTACAATGCTCTCATGTTGCTTCCAATAACTGAAGACTTTCGTGCAGGGTGATGTTTTCAAATAATGGTACAGGTCTGTGGAGATTGCAGGGTGAGGATTACAGAGCTTTGTACGACATTCATCTTGGTTGAAGCTTCTCCGATAGTGGAGATCTCTTCTTTGTTCCATTCTGCTGTAGTGTTAATGCTTCTGTACCTATCCTTTCATGTCTCCAAAGCTTGAGATCACAATGACTTCTCACAACATAGATTGAGGAAGCATTCATATAGTCGATGTGCATGATAGATGAATTTTAAACCATACAAATGTGTTCAAGTTGAACATAGTTGTGATGCTCAGCATTTTCATCACCATGAATGTAGTCAGCAAATAATGTAGTCCACTTAAGTGCAAGCCACTATAATTAGTTTTTCCAATGCTGGCAATGAAGATGATCACCACAAGTAGACAAAGTGAATCAAGCTATATATTATAAGATGAGAGCCTGAAGCATTGCATCATCACCCTCGTGTAGTATCTATTGGAAATTCAAATCTAGAGCATGTACTCCACCTTCCAACTACCTCGTCAAAGATCTCCTCGGGATCTCTCTCCTACCGCATCGACCAAGGAGTTAATGCCATTCATTTGGCACTATAGACTAAATTCATTGCTGGCCAGTTTCATTATTGCTGGTAGGTGCATTTGAATTTTGAGTGGCAATTATGGGCGACAGAAGTTTTTGGTGAAGCATAAGACAAAGTAAAGAATGTAAGGCAAAGTTAGTTATTGAACAACATCATAGCAGCAGTAGCAAAGAATGTCTTGAGCTGAACAATAGTTCTAAGAATATCATAGTGTGTGCAGGGAACAACAGATAGTTCTAGACAAATGGTTTGTTTTGAGTTTGTGTGCAGCTCCAGATTGCTGTAGATTATGTTTGTAATCTTGTAGTTTCAAATCATTTGTAAATGTATTTTTTTAATGATTTAATAGAACAACGAGAGTTTGCCCAACAGTTGTGTGTCTCCTTTTCTTTTTGTTTTTTGTTATTCTACATTTTATTTGTGTTTGGGATTGTAAATATCCTTCAGATTGGTATCAGATCTTTCTCCACACCTACAAATTGGTATCAGAGCTAGAAGGCCCTAAGTCTTGAGTGAGTTGGGCATTTGTTTTTTCTGGGTGTTTAAGTCTATTTGATAGGAGACATGGCTGGAGAAGAAAGTAAGAGTTGGCAGCAACCACCACAATTCAATGGACAAATCTATGATGTTTGGACAAAGAAAATGAAGACCATAATGGTTGTAAATGATTTATGAGAGCTTGTGTTTAATGGATTCAATGATGTGACTGACCAAGCTGCACATGCAGCCCTCACAAACAACCAAAAGACCCAGCTAAAGGAGACAAGGAGGAAAGATGTAAAAGCCCTTAGTTTGATTGAAATAGCCTTAACAGAAGCTATTTTCCCTAGAATATTAGTAGCTAACTATGCAAAAGAAACATGGGAAATATTGCAAAATAGTTACAAGGGAACTGACAAAGTAAGATCAGTGAAACTCCAACTGTTTAGAAGAGATTTTGAGACCCTGCAAATGAAGGACAGTGAGTCCATTTCAAATTTCCACGCAAGGGTTTCCACCTTGGTTAATCAACTGACAATAAATGGAGAAACTATGGATGAGCAAAGGATTATAGAGAAAATCCCTAGAAGTCTGCCCCCTAGATTTGATCCAATAGTTATTACCATAGAAGAGACCAAGGATCTCTCAAAAATAGCACTTGATGAACTAATGGGTTCTCTGCTAACCCATGGACAATGCCTAAATAGGTCTGCAAATTCTTCCCATGAGCAAGCTTTCAAAGCTCAAGCCAACTCAAGAGGTAGGGGGAGAGGTAGAAACAGCTTCAGACGAAGCTCAAGAGGTAGAGGTAGAGGCAGATCTGGATGTGGAAGTGTTGGAGAAGATAGCTTAGGATGAGCACACAACCAAGAGGGAGCAAGTATTTCTTAGTCTAGCTCTAGACAAGACAAGAAGAACAACAACTTGAGTCAGAGGTTTGACAAGAGAAATGTTGAATGTTATTATTGTCATAATTTTGGTCATTATGAAAGTGAGTGCTAGAAAAAGCAACGTGATCAGTCCAGGCAAAGTGTAAATGTGGCTAATGAAAATGTGGCTGAAGGCAATCAGTCAAAGGCCTTTATCATATGCAACATTGCTGAGCAAGGCAGTGATGAGGTATGGTTTTTAGACAGTGGATGTAGCAACCACATGAGTGGTAATGAGAGTTTATTTTCTTTCATTGATAAAAATGTCATGTCTGAGATAAAAATGGGAAACAATGAAATAGTTCCGATTGTGGGAAAGGGATCTATTATGTTTTGCACCAGTCAAGGTGAGAAGAAGGAGATTGAAAATGTATATTTTTCCCCTAGTATAAAGCACAATCTCATGAGTATTGGACAACTGATCCAAAAAGGCTATAAAGTGTTGATGGAAAATGGGTGAATGCATCATTTATGAGAAGGATGGAAGTAAGAAAATACTTGCAGCAGTGCCAATGACAAAGAATAGAATATTTCCCTTGAGGTTAGAAATGTGTTTCTCAGCTCAGTTTGCAGCTACACCTATCAAGTTCCAGATGGCTTCGGATGGCTCTGGAGTCAACCAGATGGTGTCTACAGCAGTGGCGCAGTAAGCAGCTTTCAAGATAGTCATTCAAGACCTCTCAAATCTTTGGCATCTCAGGTATGGACACTTAGGTTATGCTGGTTTGAATCTTTTTTCAAAGAAGGGTATGGTTAGAAGTTTACCAACCATTGTAGAGCCTAGTGGTAAATGTGAAGCCTACATTTTAGGAAATTAGCACAGGCTTCTCTTTCAATCAGGCCATTCTAAAAGGGCAAGAGCACCATTGGAGCTGGTGCACACTGACTTATGTGGCCCTATGCAAACAATTACTATTGGTAAGAGCCAATATTTTATGACCTTCATAGATGACTACAACCATAAGACATGGGTCTATTTCCTACAACATAAATCTAAAGCATTTGACAAGCTTAAAGTGTTTAAGGCCTAGGATGAAAAGGAGAGTGGACATTTCATCAAGGTCCTAAGGTTAGATAGAGGGGGAGAGTATACCTCCAATCAGTTTGTGAATTTTTGCAAGCAACATGGCATTAAGAAGGAGCTAACAACAGCCTATAGTCCGCAGCAAAATGGAGTGGCTGAGAGGAAAAATAGAACCATTATGGAGATAGCAAGAAGTATGTTCAAGGTCAAGAGACTCCCAAAATGAATATTGGGGTGAAGCTATAGCAACAATGGTATATTTGATAAATAGAAGTCCTACAAAGGCAATTCATGAAAAGATTCCACAAGAGGCATGGACGAAATACAAGTGGACGGTTGAGCACTTGAGAGTGTTCAAGTGTGTGGCATATGCACTTGTGACAAAAGAGAAGAGGTAAAAGTTAGATGACAAGGGTGAGAAATGTATCTTCAAGGGCTATAGTGAAGAGTCCAAAGCCTATAGGTTGTATAACCCCATCACCAAGAAAATAGTTATTAGCAGAGATGTGGAGTTCTTAGAAAATGAGTCAGGGGATGGCTTGATAGATACTGACAGTTCCAGACAGCTCCCGACAACACCGATTGATGAAGAAGAGGAGTATGAACAGCTCCCAACAACTCCAGAGAGCTCCTGACATAGGCCATAGATAGGCACAGAGATCTTTACACAAATTTCCATACCACTCTAGACACAGACAGAGAGCACTAGATAGTTCCAGACATGGTCTGGACAGCATAGCAATAGCAGTAGTGAGAGTTTAGACCCCACTCTCACCTCCCTAATGCTAAGAAAGACCAAGAGTCTAAGTGAGATCTACCAAAATGAAAGGTATGATGAAGAGTTTGATGAAAGTATGAATTTTACATTATTTTCTCAAGGTGATCCAATTTATTTTGAGGATGATGTGAAAGAAAAGAAGTGGTGTGAAACCATGGATGAGGAGATAGATGCAATAGAGATGAATAGAACATGGGAGCTAACTAATTTGCTTCCCAATAAACAAGTCATTGGAGTGAAATGGGTCTATAAGACCAAGAGCAATGCCAATGGAAGAATAGAAAGGCATAAGGTAAGATTAGTTGTCAATGGGTACAAATAGCAGTTTGGGAGAGATTATGATGAGACATATGCTCCAGTTGCAAGGATGGAAACCGTGTGAGCAATTATAGCAATCGCAGCCCAACATAAATGGAAGGTGTATCAAATGGATGTGAAGTCCACCTTCTTGAATGGAGTGTTCAAAGAGGAAGTGTATGTGGATCAGCCACCTGGTTATGAAGTTTCACGTCAAGGAAACAAGGTATACAGGCTGAAGAAAGCTCTTTATGGGCTGAAGCAAGCACCACAAGCATGGTAAAGTAGGATTGACTCATTTGTTGAATAATGGCTTTAGAAAAGCGATGGTGAGCTCACTCTTTACATCAAGATAGCTGATGGTAAGATTTTATTTGTTGTCTTGTATGTTGATGATTTAGTTTTTACTAGGGATGATGATTTCCTCATGGCTAATCTTAAAGAAGCCATGAAAAGAGAATTTGAAATGAAAGACTTTGGTCTATTGAGGTATTTTCTAGGCATAGAAGTAAAACAAATGCATGATGGTATATTTATCTCTCAAGCAAAGTATGCAGCAGAGATTTTGAAGAGGTTTAGGATGCAAGATAGCAATCCTGCCACCACACCAACAGCTATAGGTCTGAAATTAAGCAAGGAAGACAACAGCAATAATGTGAACCCAACTGGTGTAGGTGCACCTAACCCACAGTGGCCTTCATGAGGCATTTATTTGTTTTATGTTTATTTTTATGTTTTCAATAAGGTCCTAAATGACCATTAAATGTAATAAGGTTTGTTTGACCGATGCTTGCTATTTTTAGGTTGTTAGTTAAGGGTTTGTTAGTCAGTTAGATCTCCCAGCCACTTGGAATTGTCTCCTAGCCGTCGAGAACCAAGTCAGTACTACTCTTTGTGAGTAGATAAATACTTCCCCAGGGACAGATCAAAGTACAGATAGATAGAGAGTTAGTAGTCAGTTTAGTTTAGTTCAGTTGTGGAATTGTAAATAGAGCATCTATAATTGAATTTCTAAAGAAGCATAATAAACAAGGTTCTGTTGCATTTGAATTCACTGTGTAATTGATTTTCTGTGTTGAGGTCAGATGGATTCATTTATCCATTCCACTGGTTGATTCTTTGAATCAGTGGAATGGTTGTATATATATTAGTTAGGATTTCATTTTCTATTTGTCTGTGTTAACGCTTGCAGGATCGGGCAAGGAATACATTAAAGGATTCTAGCATGGCTGTGTGCTAGATTGTTGAAGTGCAAAGAGCTACATGTTTAAGGAGGAGATTGATTTGAGCAGTTGTAAAGTAAAAAGTGGATCGAAATAGTGAAAATCTGTGTGGGTTGCAAGAGACATACAAAGTGTGTGTATATCGCTTTTGTATGCGAGATATACAATCCGTGAGTATATCACTAGTGTATGTTGAGAGTATATCGCTTTTGGTGCATCACTATTGTATCGAAGATATACAAGTCTATCGTAGATACAAAGAAGTCAAGATTTGGTCAAATGCATATTTGAAAATGCATGTTGGAAATATACAAGGTTGAATATACAATTCTTGTATATACTGCAAATGTATATCAGATACAGTTTATGTGTATCTCGCAGTTGTAAGTCTATGAGTATCTATCAATTGCATCTGGTGGATTGCATGTGATGAATGTACACTGTAAATGTACATCAAGTTATATAGTTTGTGTGTATACTGCAATTGTATGGGTGAGACAGTTTCTGTGTATCTGTCATTTGCATTTTGTGTTGTATGTGGTGAAGATACAACGAAAGATACATTGCCAAATGATGCAAAGGATGACTGGTTGAGGTGGTAGCTGGAATGCATGTTCGAAGAGTTTTTGGTTTGCAGATACAAGGAGCAACTGATATTAGGAGGTAAGGCTACCGACAAAGCAGGTTAAGAGTTGTATGTATCAGTTGTATATCGGGATATACATTCTGCGATACATTGAATTGTATGCAGAAGGCGACCGATAGAAACGGTAGTGGAAACTGGGGTTTATGGGTCATATGTTGTATGTTCAGTATAGGAGTGACAAATGCAAATGGGTCACGAGCGTAGTAGGTAAAGATTTGTATGTATAAGAGGAAATGTATCTTGCGATAGATACAAGCATTCTGAAGGTCAAAATAAGGAATTTTGGTAAGCCTATAATGTTATGTGTTGTGATAGGCGAGAGAAATGAAATTTTATGAAATGAAGTTTGTATGCATGTTAAATAATGCATAAATATACATCTACGAATGTATATGAGGATTTTAGTGGTGGATGCTCTACATCACCAACCCTCTACAAGAGTATGGTTGGAAGTCTGATGTATTTGACTGCTACTAGGCCTGATATAATGCATAGTGTAAGTCTGATTCCCAGATTAATGGAGACTCCAAAAGAGTCACATTGGCAAGCAGGTAAAAGAATCCTAAGATATGTGAATGGAACCAAAGGATATGGAATTTTGTATAGTACAACAAATGTTTTTGGGCTGGTTGGTTACACGAATAGTGATTGGGCAGGGAGTCTAGATGATAGGAAGAGCACATCTGGATATGTGTTTCACTTGGGATCGAGAGTCATTTCATAGGCTTCCAAAAAATAACCTATAGTTTCCCTATCTATAGCTGAGGCCAAGTATATAGCAGCTAATGCAGCAACATGTCAAGCTATTTGGCTAAGAAGGATCTTAGCATATTTGAAGGAAGAACAAAAGGATGGAACAACTATATTTTGTGACAATACTTCAACAATTGCTTTGACAAAGAATCCAGTTTTTCATGGAAGAAGCAAGCACATTGAAATCAGGTATCATTTCATAAGAGAATTAGTTGAGAATGGTGAAATCAAATGGAATTTTTGTAGGTCTGAGCAGCAGCTTGCAAACATTTTTACCAAACCATTAAGCAAGGAGAACTTTGAACGTCTCAGAGACAGCTTAGGCATTGTGGACAACTCTAGTTTCAGTTCTAGAAAGAAAGCTCCAGACAGCTCCGGAGACATAGAATAAGGTTTGTGGCTCCAGATTTAGGGGGAGTGTTGGAAATTCAAATCTGGAGCACGTACTCCACCTTCCAACTAGTCTCCATCTCCCATATATTTTTTAGTTTGTAACAATAATCTACTTGAAGATAACAGTTGTAAGAAGACATTCTATTAGTTGGAAGCTTGTTTTTCCATGTATATCTGTATTACTCAATGTGTATTGTGCATGCGAGGATTTAATTGTATTATACTTACCATCACATGGACAGTCTGAAGGTTGTTTTTATGTCAAAAATAATATATCTCCTCCACATGTGAAAATTGAATGTTGTGAGATTAGATTGATTTTGATTTTTCTTCTTCTTCTTCCCTAGTTCTTTTTAGACCCTCAGATTCTCTTACGTTTCAACATTTGTATTCACAAGGTGTTGGACTATGGTCATAGACGTTTCAACATTTGTATTCTCATACGTTTAAACATTTACAATTATATTCAATTAAATCTCAAAGCTTCTATTCCATTATCTCCTAGTGATGTAAATAAGATTTAATTAATTTATCTTTTAACAATTAATTACTTGAGGGGAAGCATCCATACATTATATTGCAAGATGTGTATGTTATGATGTCATATTCTTAAGTTCAAGCATGTGGATTTGTATATTATGGAACATGTATGCCTGATGTTTTATTGAGTGTATAGGTACAAGTTTTAGCCCCAATGGTGGTTAATTGGGGATTATTCTTTAAGTTAAAATTAAGTGTTAACCTCTATCTCACTCAATTTGGGTGTGAGATGAGTCTTGTGAATCCATGTGTAAACTTGGATCCAAAATTGGTGGCAATTTAGGAATCCACATGTTGTACGAAACCGTACAGTGAATGAGTCATTTGTGTGTGGTTCTTTTGTCTTCTTTTATTGCACTTTAATTTATTTCAAAATGTGTGTTTGTCATGTTTGTGAAATATTTAATGCTTTGAATAAAAAATGGTAATATTTTCATCTTAGTGGAAAAAAGGTTGTTACATATTTTATTTCTAGTGAAAGAAAAATTGAAGTGTATTTTTGTTCTTTAGAAATAAAAAATTGGCTAATGGGAAATAGTATTTCTATAGTTGTGAATTTAATTTAATTTAAATTTGGTTCAATCTCCTTTAGCTATTGAAAAAATATCAAATTTGAATGATATTATGTTGTATTGTCTTATTAGATTATTGCATGGAAAATTATTAATTTCTAAGTTAAGTATAATTCATTAGATTTATTTAATAGTTGATGCAAAAATAATTTATTTAATGTTTAAAAGAAAGAAACTATGAATTTAATGTTAAATAAATATTTAATCTATTAAAATCATCCTCTTTTGAAATATCTCTCAAAAGGGAAATAGAAGAAAATTATAAAATGAAGATAAAAGGCTTATTTTCACTTCACTTGTTAATTTTTAGTTTTGGTGTGAAACCCTCTCTTTCCTCCTACGAAAGAAAACTCATATAAATTGCTACACTTGGATTTGGATTGTGTTTGAGAGTGGATTGACTTGAAAATTAGATTGATTGTGAGTGATAAAACTTATTGGAGGTGTATACTCAAGAAATAAAAACCCTCTTTTCCTTTGATTTTAAACTTTAATTCGAAAGGTATTCTCTTGTGATTTTATCAACAAGTAATATTAATTGATTATATATTTATATAACAAATTTAAGGATTGCGTGTTCTCGCACGCAAAAGAAAAAGTGGGGAAAGGAGGGAAGTTTCGTCTTCATCTTCATTCATGGAGTGCATCGATATTCAAATTACACAGCAATGAAGTTGTGGTAGGAAAGAGAATGGGATGATTCCTTATACAGATCAACTTATAAAAAAAAATTTCTCGCGCGACTTGATTGATTTTGTGTGGTGTGTAGTGCTTTAGCTTTTAATCAGTGCGCGGGCAAAATGTTGTGGTAGGAGTGGGTTTTGACAGCTTCAAATAAGCGTGTGGTCTTGGGGAGATACCATTCTCTTTCATAAAACAAATGATGGAACTGGAATTGGGAAGATTAACTCACTTGTTTTTTTCAGGCACGACTTGACTTTGTTTTAGTGGAATTTGAACAGTTATGTTAATGTGTAAAACAAATCATCAACATCACCAATTCAAAAAATCCGTGCCAAATGCAAACGCATTACAGCGAAGGTGTTGAAAATCAAATCTCGATTCAATCACATGAAAAATCCTTCAATCACACCCACATTTAGATTGAATTGAAATTTGGTAATACTTGGCTTTCAAGGGGTGGAAGAAAGTTGTCGAAAAACTGAGGAAAGTTAACATGGAGAAAAATGGTGGCATTCTATCGATGGCATCCTTCTTCACATGTGCTGAGTTAAATTACATTGTCAATGTTGATTTCATTTATTTCCCCACAAAATTGTATTACCAAAAAAAAAAAAAAAGTTGTGGAAAGTAGAATAAATTAAATGTATGACTGAGTTTTATATTTATCAACAAGTGTCTATATATAGAGAGAGGGGGGTTGCTGGGCCTACCCAAGGCGTAAGGCCTGTCCAAAGGAAGTGACTACCTTGGCAGCTGCGGCTTCCCTTGGGAAGTCGTGGCTTCACAAGGAGCCACCTCCCAATAATAATTTTAAAGTCTGTAATTTTAGAGCTGAAGTTTCTTTAATTTTTTTTCTTTAAATATATTGTGTTTGTTAAGTAGGATTTATAAATATATACAAATTTCTTTTTTATATAAGTTTGTATAAATTTGATTATATAAGAAATGAATGATTAAGTATATATATATGTGTACATGCATACATATATACACACATATATTCAAACTTGTACATAAGTAAAGTGTTCTTAAATTTCAAAATATTTAAAAATAATAAAAGAATTTATTCATCCAATATTTTACAGGTTCATTTTAAAGAAAAGATAAAAAGATTAAAATTATTCTTCATAGACAATGTGTAGTTATGAATTTATTTTAATATGATTTTAAGCGGATATACATTTGGTTACTGGATTGTATTAAAGAAACTTTTAATTTGTAAATGTATATAATTCGTGTATGTTTAACATATTCTTATTTAAGAATTTCTCTTTAATGGTAGAAAATACTTTTGTAGATGGTTAAAAAATAGTTACATTTATTTTATTCTATTTAAGAAGAAAATCTTTATAATGAATTAGGAGGGCTTCGCCACTAGATACTTAAATTTTATGTTTATACATTTGATATTAATTTCATTTCCAAGCTGTGTGGCTTGCCACTAGCAAATATATGGTTATAAAATAATGTTTTCATATGATTTTGGCACCGTATGCTCTTATCCTATCCTCTAGGGATCTCGATGACCAAAAAGTTCCAAATTATATGAAAGTATAATTTTGGTTAAGGAAAAAATTAAAATCTTATTTTATCAAATTTTATGGCTTTAACTATAAAGATATCTTTTGTAACATAATTTTGCTTATTAGATTTAATTCATTGTATGTTTGATAGAAATTTTGTTCATCAAGTTTAAGTATTTTATAATCTGATTTAAACAATTTAGAATTTTCTTTATGATAATTTTCTTCCTTCTTATTTTTATTAGATGGAAATTTCATTTATAAACTTTAAAAAATATAAATTTTGTTGAACTATTATTAGATGATTGTGTGAATATGTGTTATATTAAAATTAAAAATTGGCATGACATTTAGTATCAGAGCACCAGATTTCTAGGACTAGAAACTCTGGAAAAAATAAAATGAGATTGTTTGATTAATTCTGGTGTTCAAACTTTGTAGAATGCCACATAGAAACAAGAGGGGTCATCCTCACCATTTTGCCACTAAAGCATCACAAACTCACATATCTAAACCTAAATCACCACCTCATGAAGCCAATCAAGAACTTCCACTACAAATGGACCCCCAAATCCTTCAGACCTTGCAACAATTAATTGATGTGTTTAAGGAATGATTACCATGTTCGATCATAGAATTCTCTTGATGGGCATGCTTATATGCATAGAGAGCATAGTAGAAGCCTTGTGCAAGTTAGTAATGAACATATGGGAGGAGCTGGTGGGGAGTCACAACATCATATTCCACCACCTCAAATGCAACAACAAGATAAATGAGAGTTGGTTAAGACATCCCGAGATGTTGGAGATCAAATTAGAGAATTGCGTCAATTGCAACCACCCACCTTTTCTAGAACTACAAAGGGAGTTGAGGTAGAAACTTGGATTCTAAATTTAAAAAGATGTTTAGGGTTGCATGCTTATGAAAGTAAATCTGAAAGAAAATTTTGTAGTTTACCTTCTTAGAGGAACAACCTCCACTTGGTGGTGGTAGGAAGAATGCAAGAATCATCTTTCTTTGGATACTTTTACTTGGGAAACCTTCTTAGAATGGTTTAGATAGAGATGTTTATTAGAGAATCTCCATTAGAGATGTATAGATGAGTTTCATGATTTGAGATAGAAAGGTTTGATAGTATCTCAGTATGAAATCTATTTCCTAGAACTATTGCAATATGTGGATTATCTTTAAGATGAAAAGTTCCTTGTTAATTGATTTATAATGGGACTTAACCTAAGTATATCTAGACCTATTCGTATGGATGACCCTGTGACCCTTTGAATTGTAGTAGAAAAGGATTTAACAATAAAAGAAATTTAGGGTAAGAATCAGGATACTCATGAACAATCTAAAACTCATAACAAATTTTAGAAAGATCAAAGGTCTTGTAATTTTCTATGTGAGAATAATTATAATTTCAACATAGTTTTATTCTATAATGCGTAACTTTTTCTGTATATATCCAAATTAACTTTTATTTATTGAAACAAGGACATCAATATGTAGTTTGCATATATTTTTTAGAAATTTTTATTTTATTTTTATTTTTCTACATGTGTGGAACAAGGAACTTGATGTTTGGTGAAAAACCTATGTTCAATAGAAAATATAAAATAAATATAATAATTAAATTAAATAGATTGAAAATTATATTTTTTGGAAAACTTACTTCAAGGGCTACAATCTTGTAAATTATGTTGTAATGTTCAATCCATTTGTTGGTCCAACCCAAGGTTTGAAATAGAAAAATCTAAGGAAAAATAGATGATCAAGGTGGAAAGGTCTATCCAAGGACCTTCATTTGAAGGTACCTTTGTTCAAAGGTATCCAATAACCTTCATTCAAAGGTTTGAAGGTCCTTTATTATTTTGAAAATAATAATAAAAACCAAAAAAACCACCTTTGTTTCAATGTTTACCTTCATTTGAAGATGGGTAAAAGAAAGAAGTTGGGTTCACATATAGGGGAAGTGTCGGGCAAAAGAAACCCTGACAGGAATAGGTGCCTGAGCCTATAATGGCTACTTGTTTTATACTCATTTTGTTTTATAGAACGGGTACTCATTTTGTTTTTTAATGTTTTTAGAAATGGGTACCCATTTTTTCTTTTATTGTTTTTTAGAATGGGTACCCATTTTAAAATAGGTACTTGTTTTATTTTTTATTATTTTTTAGAATGGGTACCTGTTTTAAAATGGGTAGCCATTTTTAAAATTCTAAATTTCACACCCACATTTTTGGTTTGGTTTTAGGCTTGCAAATGGCATGGATAGACGACCTTCAGCCTTGGCCCTGCAACTATTTGTCTAAGTACATAACAAGAGGAAAGACTGGATTTACCTATATGGCTGATGGCATTTTTTCTAAATTTTTTTATAAAATTAAAACCCATTATAGATGACGATGTGTAGTTTTCAAATATGTAATTTTTTTATTAGACTTGTTTTTTATTTATTAATTAATCTATGAGAAAATTGGTCGATAAACTTGAAATGACAGGTGTTTGTATTTTTTAATAACTTTCAATTTTTAAATCTTTTCTAAAAAAATTATGTCCTCTCTCTCTCTCTCTTGCTCTACTCCCTTCCTTTATGCTTCCATTCAAATCCATTTATACTTTCACTCACTCACACTACTCTACTTATTTGTTATATTATAGGACATGTTCCTTGGTGGAATTGAGACAAAAATTATTACATTAGAATGGGCGACGAGTGAGATGCTAAGAAACCCTTATATAGCCAAGAAGTTGCAAGAAGAAATTTAGTCCATAGTAGGGAAACATCACATGGTAAAGGACTCTGATGTGGAAAATATGGAATACCTCCAATGTGTGGTTAAGGAGATATTCTGATTATATCTTGCAGGACCTCTAATGCTACCCCATGAATCTAGAGAAGCTTGTACAGTTGGTGGCTACCACATACCTAACAAAACAAGGCTTGTGGTCAATGTATGGGCAATAGGAAGATATCTAACTATATGGGAAGATCCCTTGACATTCAGACCTGAAAGGTTTATGGGAAAAAAATCTAAATGGAAACTGTCGAGACTTCAACATGCTCCCATTTGGTGCTAGAAGGAGAGGTTGTCATGGGGCTCTCCTTGCCACTCAGAACATTAACCTTATTTTGGCTCTACTCATGCATTGTTTTGATTGGAATCTTGAAGGCAATCAAGATCCATCACATTTAGATATGGCTAAAACATTTAGAACTAGTATCCCTCAAAAAGTGAATCTTTTCACAATTCCCACCTTGAAACTGGAATTGAATCTCTAAAAATGCAGAACCCACCCCCAATTGTTCTCTTCCATTCCCCTAACCACTTTCCTACATCATGAAATGTGTCTAGAGAATTTAATTAAAAAAATTGCACCACATTCCTCTTAGTCAATAATAGTAATATCATCCTTATTTCCACAATAATGTCTATTATAGAACTTTACATTGAATCTTTAATTAAATTCCTTTATTTAGTTTGATCTTCATAGCAAATTTATTAAGGTTCTCTAAATCTAATGAATTAGCTTTTGAAGCCATTGTTTTTAAATATTCTATTTGATACTTTACGATTTCTAAATGTTCCCACAAACACATTCCTACAAGAAAAGTGTTAGCATCCATATAATCATGATAAACAACAATGCATATGATCATTCACATAGAGAGTTGAGGTTATACTATGGATTCAGAGACTAAGTATAACTATGGGGCTATACCACAGTAATCTCAAAATTGATTGTAACCAAGGCGAGATTAAAGATAAGCAAAGTGCACGGAGTAGCAGTATTGTTAGGGTTTGTTAGTGTGATAAGACAACATCAAGATCACATAGAGTGATACTACCAGCCAAGTGTTGTATAATATATATCAACCCCGTCATCATGTATAGACTTGGTCCATTTATTGATTTCTCATTGAAGGGACACTAGGTCCTTATCAGTATAATAAGTTTTTCATCATCTACCTGCTAGATAGAACCACTAGAGGAAGGTAAACAATAAATCAAGAGAGAAGAAACAAGTTCCTTAGGGACAGTCACATAGGAGGGTTCCCCCAAGTCACCAACTGCAATGCTATGTCCATAAGACACAACACACAATAGTAAAAATAGAGGAGAAGCAATATAGAAGAATGATGATACAAATAGAAGAAGGTCACAATAGAGGTGGTCTCCCAATATCCTTGACCTTGCAAGAGAATCAAGGGTCATCCCAGGAGGCCTAAACAACACATAACACATCACAGGGGAAACACAAAATGGAGGTAAAGGGTTAGAAATACTTACCTATAGAGACAATTGGGCTAGCGGTCATCACAGATCTTGATCTTTACCTTAATGGTTAAGGCTTTATCTCTTCTTCTCTCATCCACATTTTAATGAGTTTGTAATGGTATCCTTGTAGGAAGGTTGTCTATTAATGATGGTAGAGAGGGCATATTTTCTATGTCAGGTAAACAAGGGATATAGGAGCTTTTCTAATTCCCTTTCCAGCTGATTTAGGTTGTTGAGGAACCTGAAAAGTACCCATTTCAATTCATATATAGGGTGTTGGAATACCTTGGGTTTGAGGGGTGGTTTGTTTTTCAATGTCATGTGAATTTTCATTATTTTCCAAGGTATGTGAAGGTTTAGGTAAAGATGCATGGTATGTTTCTTTGTTTAAGATGTAGTTGAGGAGTTCTTGAACATCAGGATGTAAATTTTCAATTTCAACATGTTGAAGCAACTGTTCACAAAGGGAATCTACGTCATCCAATGCTTCATCCTGGCTAGGGAGAGCAGGAAGGGATGGTAGAGTAGTGTGAATAAATGTATCAATGATTTCTTCTTGTGCCAAAATATCCTCACTAATTGGGGTTATGTTGGGACAAGTCTCTTTGTTCAATGAATCACCCACTGCCATATCGTTCTCATAGGTTTTAGAGAGAATATCCATTATATCTTCATGAAATGAAGGGAGAGAGGGAATGATATTTTCACTACTACTTTCCCCATGGTTATTTTTAGAAATGAAATTAGTGATATTTTCCAAGATTAAAGGGAAAACACCCACAATAGTGAGAAAACTTTCAAAGTAGGCTATTGTTCGAAGGATATCACAAGTAGTGCTTACAGACAAGTCAATACCATAGATGTAGGCTATTTGATGCAAGAATTGAGGATGTTTATCAGTGAATTTGAAAAAATTATCATAATTCATTATGTACTCAAATAATTCTTCCAAAGATGAATGATGAGGAGAATCCATGAATGCAAAACTATGTGTGAAAATGACCTAAAATACTTGATTTTTCAACTTTTTCCAATGCAATTAAGTGAAAGAAAAGGTGTTGTAAGAAGATTGATTAGTGGAAAAAACTAATATGTTTGATATCATTCTAATAAATAAATAATATCCTTCACAACACACTTTTGATGCAAACCTAGAGAGTGGTGACAAGTCAAAACCTAGTGAAAATATACTAAAATTTGTAATTTTTCACAAATTTTCAATGCCAAGGCCTACTAGAAAGGGTGTTGTAAAGAATTTTAGGAGGGGAAGCCAATAATAACAGTAATATCAGTCACCAAATACCCTAAATTTTGTCACAACATGCTTATAGTGCCAATCTAAGTCAAACCCTAGTGAAAATATAGCCAAAATATGCAATTTTTCACCAAATTTTGATGCAAAGGCCCAATAAAAAGGGTGTTGTAAATAATTTGAGAGGGGTAGAAGATTATAACCCTAATAAAAGCTAATTATTGCAGAAAAATACTTCACAACACACCTATGATGCAACTCTAGAGAGTCGATAAGGCCAAAATCTAGTGAAAAAGCAAGGTTTTCAAACTCTAGACATGAAATTTTGCAAGAAAGCCACAATGATGAAACACTATAGTTATAAATCAGTCCTAATGAGTTTTTTTAAAGGGTAGTAAAATTCAAAACATGATTTTGACTACAAACCCTAGCTAATGTAAAACTAGGTTATATGGAAAAATGAACAATTTTAAGCAATTTTAATCAATTTAAGCATGAAAATATAATGTAAATGAATGATGAATGATAAATTTCTATATCTTAAATCATATCTGATTATAATGATAGAAATTCATTGAAATTAAATGCCAACTAATTCAAATTATTTGAAGATGCAAGCTAAAAATGCCAATTTTTTCAAATTTTTCAATTTTTTTTGTAATTTTTCAAATGCAATAAGATGAACAATGAAATGAGTGAATGAAATGAATTTAAATTTGAAGTACAACACTCAACAAGGTGAAAAAATTATTAAAAACGTGGGTTCACCAAAATGTTTAGGGTTAAAAATGAAGAGAATTGATTTTAATGGTTTGTGTTGATCCTCCTTTCACCACTAAACATTCAAGGAAATTCAGTCTAGTAGAAACCCAACTACAGATCTCCTATCACTTGGAACATAGGGGAAGACTGGAATTGTGTGATTTTGTTGTTTAATGAAGCCCAATTATGCTCAAAACACTAATTTCATGAAATCATAAACAAATGGATAAATTACAGAAAATGATCGCACACAGAGATATCAAATGACTATAACCAAATACATACCAGATTTTGAAGTTTAGTGTGCGGAAAAGTCAAGGACTAATGAATGGGCGCCTAGTCCAATGCCTCATTTTTTGTTAGGATCTGGGAATGTTGTCTGCAACATAGTTCTGTTGTTCCAGAGATTTTACAGTTGCAGGATCTAGAGGACTAATGAGTGGGCGCTCGAGTCCATGTCCTTGTTTTCTTCTTTGATCTACAATTCTGATGGTCTGCACTGCTCCCTTGCAACTCCACTTCTTTTGCTTCAGCAACATGTAACCTACAATCATAAAAAAGTGGGTTGGGGGTTGTGGTGTTGAGAGGCTTGCCTCAGTCAAGCCCGAGAGAGACATTCAAGTCTTTTTGAACACCATTGTCAAATAAAGAGTGTGTATCCCTATGGGATAGAGGTAAAATCTAAATGATAAATGATAGAAAACACAATTTTGATTTCACCTTGTAGTGAAGATCTCATGGAAGGAAGATGCTCTTCATGCCATGAGGAGATGGATGCCAAATCTCCAAATACAAACACAATAACAACACAAAATTTTGCTTTGCAACACAATGAATGCCTTGAATCACTTTCACATAAAGCCATAAGTTTGTAATATCCATCTAATTTAGAAATGAATCACTAATCATGCTTATATATGCAATTACAAACATTCCCACTAATAATTTCGTCATTCAAACTTAGGATGTCAGCATAGGACCTAAATAATGGTCATAAACCAACACCCAAAAATAGGTCCTGACCTAAAATAGGGCAGGACTAGGGCACGGTCGCCCAAGTCCTATCCCCTATTTTAGGCAGAAATCATGTCAAGTAAATCCACTAAGTCCTATTTTCCATGAAACATTAGGGTTTTCTTATCAGGAGTCCTCATAATCATGCAAGATGCTCTAAATGCATTCTAAAGGACTTAAGAGCTAAACCTTAAGAGGGAAAAGCCCCCAAGGGGACATTTTCTGATGTAACAATGAAATTATTGCATGGAAAAATATTCATTTCTAAGCTAAGTGTAATTCATTAGATTTATTTAATAGTTGGTGCAAAATAAATTTATTTAATGTTTAAAAGAAAGAAACTATGAATTTAATGTTAAATGAAATATTTAATTTATTAAAAAGCTCCTATTTTGAAATATCCCTCAAAAGGGAAATAGAAGAAAATTATAAAATGAAAAGAAGAGGATTATTTTCACTTCACTTCTTATTTTTTAGTTTTGTCTTGAAACTCTGCCCTTCCTCCTATGAAATAAAATTCATATAAATTGTTACACTTGGATTTGGATTGTGCTTGGGAGTGGATTGACTAGGAAATTAGATTGGTTCTACATGATAAAGCTTGTTGGAGGTGTATACTCAAGAAAGAAAAACTGTCATCTCCATTGATTTTAAATTTTAATTTGAAAAGTATTGTCTTATGATTTTGTGAATTGAAAGGAAATTTCTTCACTTGTCAACAAGTAATATTAATTGATTTTATATTTATATAAGAAATTTAAGGAATGCTTGTTCTCACATGCAAAATAAAAAGTGGGGAAAGGAGGAGGGAAGTTTCATTTTCATCTTCATTCATGGAGTGCATCAATATTTAAATTAAACAACTATGTGTGGGTAAAATGTTGTGGTAGGAAAGAGAATGGGATGTTTCCCGCACGACTTGACTGATTTTGTGTGGTGTGTAGTGCTTTAGCTTTTAATCAGTGCACAGGGAAGATGTTGTAGTAGGAGTGGGCTTTAATAGCTTGAAATGAGCGTATGGTCTTGGGGATATACTATTTTATAAAAATCAACTCACTTGTTTTTTTTCCGTGTGACTTGAGTTTGTTTCAGAGCTTAGCAAATGATGGAAGTGGAATTTGAACGGTTATGCTAATGCGTAAAACAAATCATCAACATCACCAATTTGAGAAATATGTGCCAAATACAGACATGCTATAGATAAGGTGATGAAAAATCAAATCTTGATTCAATGATATGAAAAATGCACGCCCACATTTAGATTGAATTGAATTTTGGTAATACTTGGCTTTCAAGGGTGGAAGAAAGTTGTGGAAAATGGGAGGAAAGTTAGCATGGAGAAAATCGGTGCCATTCTCTCGACGGCATCCTCTTTCACATGCTGTCAAATGTCCTTACCTTCTGAGAGCAGTGGTCATGGCATCGGTTAAATTACATTGTCTGTTGGCAGTGTTTGTCATTGATGTCAAAGGCAAAGGTTGAGTTGTGTTGAAGTTATGAGTTGTGTTGAAGTTATGTTGATGTCAAGAAGAATAATTTGGTGTTGATTTGATGTCAAGATTATGGTGTGTTAGTGAGCTTGGATGTTATGGAATGACAAGGAAGAGGTTCATATGTTCGTCAAGGAAGAGTTTCATGTGTTCATCATGATTTGTATCAGGATATCAGGTTATCATGTTTATATCAAGACTTCTAACTGATTGCCATTTTTAGGACCTGCTCAGTGTTTGATACAGGAGTTAACACATGCATGTTCAAGATCTTCATATATGGATCATTGTAAATGAAGATAATGTTTTCTTGGGGTTTTTATCTGAAGTTTA
This sequence comes from Cunninghamia lanceolata, assembly GCA_027924645.1. NCBI lineage: Eukaryota > Viridiplantae > Streptophyta > Pinopsida > Cupressales > Cupressaceae > Cunninghamia > Cunninghamia lanceolata. The sequence continues at coordinate 5,158,165 of BSBN01001229.1, forward strand.
CTCTTCATAAAGAGTTTTGATCAGGATGGTCTTTGAATACTTGTGCTCATGATGGTGTTAAGTTGTCTGTTTTATGATTTTAGTGATGGTGTTATGAAGTTGAGTACTTCATGGTTTCATGCTCATGTTTATAATAAGGAGTCTCAACATAAATATGTTCATGCTTCATTCCATGTCATAGATAGCTTGCTCAAAGTTTCATCATGTTGTGTGTCATGGTCATTTTAGTTTCTTGTTGATTCTCAAATCTGCAAATTGATGCAACAGATCATACAAAAGGTTGTGTGCTTAAATTAGGGTTTAATGCACTAAAACCCTGATAAGAACCTATTATGCACTAAGTTCTTAAACCCTCAAATAGCCCATCTATTACACAATGCTCTTTTTCTTTTAAAAGGATGTTGACTTGCTATCGAAGGTGGACTCACTAAGGTTTACCTTCTAAAGGGTTTGTAAGACATAACATGTGACTGGCCCCTTCTTCTGTTTACTAGTTTGACAGGTTAAATGGGTGCTCCATATACTATCAGAGGCTTAAATTAAAAGTTAGAAGGGGGTGATTTTGGACATCGACGACTAAGTTCAAAGCAATTTCAAATTCATAATGGCAGCCTTTCTTATATTAAAATTGATGGGCAGTTAGTGAAAAGTAGTTCAACTTCTTTGTAACAAACCACTTTACAGCTTAGCGGGCTAGGAGAATTAGTTTTTTTATTTGTATGATAGTTAATAATGTAATAACTAGTTAGGGGTATTATACAAGATATAATCTACATGTTCATGTATGTTTTAGAAAGTTTTGAATGAAAATGACAAAGGAATTGAAATAATAATGAACCTGCCTATCAAGGAGAACTTGATGAAATTTTTCATTGAAGGGAAATAGAATTCTTTTGTGGAGAGAAAAACTTGAAGACCATATTAAATTCTTATGATACATGGGATCTTGATATAGAGGACTTGAGCAGAAGATTAAATTGCAATGTAAAATTTTATGGATTACTTAGTGAAGCATATAGAAGAGTTTTCAATGTAGTGTATTTGGATTCTTTGAGAGCTATGAATGAAATGAGAAAGTGAAGGAGAAGTCAGTGTTGTAAGTGTTGATGTTTAAATATAGTGATGATTTCATTGAAAAGGTGCAGAGGTATAAAGAAAGAATCTGTTTCTGTAGATTGATGACAACATCTTATTGTAATAAGAGCAGTGGCCACATAGGAATGTTTTGTAGAGCATAACAGTAGAGGAATGTCATATTGCAGATCAATGATGGTAGACCATGATGACATAAGAGTATCTTTCTTGAAGAGGTAAAGAAGTGATATCTCATAGTATAATGCTTTGTGTTTTGAGTTCATTATTTTTGTTGATGCAAGGATATGTGTTCTAGACAAACTATGACAAGGAGAATACGGATTTTGTAAAGGGAATCTAGTATAGGTTTGAGTATCTGTTGGATTTAGGAGTTCCTTTCTTGTCCTTTAATAACATGCACTTTTGTAATTGCATGTATGGTGATCTAGGGGAAATAAGGGTTTTGTATCTGAGTTATAGAAGTCATCTATAACCAATGATATTAATGTAAACATAGTTGCACTGTGATATATCTTTGTGTTGTGAGACAAATTGTTTTGCCAATGAGGCTTGAGAGTATGCCAATGAGATTTTGTGAGCCAGTGAGGCTTTGTGAGCCAGTGAGGCTTTGTATACTATTGAGGCTTTGTAATTGGGAGATTCAGTTAAGCCAGCGAGGCAAAATTTCTAGAGTGGTTTTTCTAACCCATGAGGGTTTTCCACTCATAAATGTCTGTGTTATGGTGTCATTTGTATGTGATCTAATTGGTTGCAAGATCAAGTTATTAATCTTGTTACTTTGTGTATCAAATCAAAGTCAAATTGGTTGAAGTATCCTAGTTCTCTCTCACTTGGCAATCAAGTAGTTTAAAGGTGTATAAAGAGTTAATAATTATGGACCACTGATTCACCCCCCCCTCTCTCAGTGGTCCTGGTACTCCAACAAGTGGTATCAGAGCTAGACCCTTGCAAGAAGTCTAACCAACTTAAGGGTTCCTGGCAAGTGGAGTACAATGGGTAAGAAGAATAGAAATAAGGTCTCAAATAGAGAAAAGAAATATGTTGAGCAAAAGATGGTAAAACAAGCCTCAGTTAATCCTAGCAATGATTTGTTGCATGAATCACCCCTGAAAGTTAATGCAAAATGTGATAAAGAAGATCTTTTTGTTGTTAAGATTAATTACATAGGAGATCTTGTTGTGCATGAAGATGGATAGGAGTTTGATGAAATTGATTATGAAGTTGATCTAGAAGGTGAACTCTTGTGTGCTTTAGATCAGGTCAGGCAACTTAGAAAGGAGAATCAAAGATTAGAAGACTTGCTTCAACAAGAAAAAGACTCCAAAGACAAGGTATGTTTAGATTTTGCAAAAGTTTCTTTAGAGCTTGAGGAGGCAAGAAATCAGATTGTTGATGTAAAGGTACAAGTTGAAGAGTCTAATAAACTAATTATTAGTCTAAAAACTAAAGTAGAAGAAGTAAAAAGAGAAGTCGATTTTACAAAATCTGATCTTGAAGTCAAAACTAATGAATGTCTAAGATTAGAGTTAGACAGAGTTTCTTCGAGAAAGGAATTGGCAGAAGCATCTTTTGAGTTGGACAAAAATCTGCAATTTAAAAAGAGTATTGATTATTTGAATAACATGTTGAGAAAGCAAAAGCTTCACAAGGACACTACAAGCCTAGGTTATGAAGAAGGACAATGTTCTGAAGCCAGAAATACTCCTAGAAAGAAGATAGACCTAAATTATTACTTTGTTGCTCCTAATGAAGACACGAAGAAAGTAAAAGAAAATATTGCTAATGTTGGAAGAAGAAGATCAAGCAGGCAATACGATTCAATAAGGTACAACTTTTCTTTTCTTGTTTATTGTTATTTATGCAATGATTATGGGCATAAAGCATGCTATTGTAGAAGAAGGTCTAAAAGATGTCAATATGCATTATTTGAGAATATGAATGTAATATGTTATCAATGTCATATCCATGGTCATGTTGCAAAGCACTGTAGAACTAGGAAGGTTTGGAGAAGGAAAGAGAAGGTTGAACCTAATCTTGTGCATGTTGCACAAGAAACATTTATAATAGCTGAGAAGGTTGAACCTAATCTTTTGTGTCTTCTAGCTAGGTAGTTATTCTCTTACCCCTAGAGTTTTCTTGGTTACTGTGCCTTATTTCTCCCTCCCTCTCTTTTTATTCTGCTTAAGTCTGCAATTTATCATTTTTTATGTCTCTTCTCTTGCTTTTATTTTCTCCTAATGATGGATCACGGAGTGTGATCCAAAATGTTGAGAGAAAAATCTTGATCACAGTCAAATCCAGAAGCACTCATTATACAGCTTAAAAGAGCCAGCATGGATTTAGGGGGAGTCATCCAATGTTCTATCTTTTGCCCCAAGGTGAAAATAGGAAGGTCAGTCAAAGATCAATGGTGTGAGGTTGTTGTCTCTACAGTCTTTGGTAGCATTTTTTGCTCTTTTTAAGATCTATGAATCAGAAAAGTTTTTTTTAATGTTGTAGTTGCAAGTGTCCTGGTAGCCATGTATACAATATGTAGGGTTTGACTATGCTTATGTTAAGTGATTGCATCAAGGCAATTTGGATGATAAGTGGTCTTGACAATGAAGCCACCTCCTTGCATATCATTCTGACAGTTGGAACTGATATCAGTCACATTGAGATTCTTGATAGTATTTTCAATGATCATGTGAACAATGTCATCATAGTGAAGCTTTGGTCTTTAAGTTAAGTATTGTACCAACCTCATATCATGCAAGTTTAGGACAGAGGTATACAACAGCAAAGTACAGTGATAGTTTGACAGTACAATTCATGACAGTTTTTTCTTGGAACGACAAGTGATGTTTCAACTATCAAGTTCCTGAGCCATGACATCCTTGATAGTTAGTGGTATCTCTATGGAGTAGTGAAGCCATATTTCCTTGACATTGATATAATCTATCATATCCCTAAAGTAATAACTATATTGGTGATAGGTATATATCAAACTCTACAACCCTTGCTAACAATTTTTATTTGAGTTATCATAAGAAGCTATAGAACAGGGTATGTCATCCATCAAACTAAGAAACATATAAAGGCTTAGTGTCCAATATTGTCAAAAATGTGGTTGATGGTTTTATATGGTTCTCACTTAATATGGTAGAGGTAGTATGTTACTCTCTTGGCAAAGGATCATTGGAAATTGAACATGAATTAGGTCTTGTCATTCATCTTTATAATGATAGTGTTTGAGAATACAGTATCATGTGTAGGATGGTGAAAGAGAATAGTAATAGACAATGATGACATATAGATCTCTGTTGTCATATGCAGAGTGAAGACATGATCAAAGATAAGATTTCAAGTGTAGGGAAAAGTGAATATACAGTCTTATGTCTTAATGACAGTAGAATAGGTGATTTGCATTTGCTTTTTAGTCATAGCTTGTCTTATAGATAGTGCAATGAATGTGCAATGCTTCTATTATGAAACAAGGCAATGAGTGTTTGTTCTAATAGGGATCTTCGGAGATGACAGTGTAACAGTGATTATCATAGTGGTGAGTTTTGTGTTGACACTGTGAATAGGTCTCTTGAAATATGAAGGAACAGTATAGTTTCCTAATATGCAGCACGATGCAAAAAAAATTTACTACAAAGTCTTCATGATAGAGTTAGTAGACAGAACATCTTTGTTGTCATCAAGACAGTGTTTTGGATCTTTTCTATACAGAGCATGACAGATGTAAAGTTTTTTTTTGTTGTCCAAGAGGCTTGTTGGTGCAATGGTGGCGACTTGATGTCTTCAGAGGCAGGGGTGGTGACTTAATTCAAGTTGTGTGTACTTTGAAGTATTCAAGAGATCATGATTGTAGATGAATGATTGATAGGGAATATGTTTGTCTAAGAGTTATTTTGTATTTGATGTCTAATCTTTCACAAAGGATTCAATCAAGATGTATACAGGAGTTTCTTATGAGAGTTGTTGCAATGCCCATATTTCTCTGATAGTGCAGCAGTGTTAAATTCATTCATCTCTGACAGAACATTATGTTGATGCCTTCATGTTTGTTTTGACATGTTCTTTGGTTTGAGAAGTTGTGTTGCTTGCAATGATGTTACAATGATATTCTTGCAATGTGCAATGATGGTTCAAGACATTATGGATACTTTGTACAGTCATGCTTCATTTTTTACGGTGTTAATGATATTTTTACTATGGTGAGATATTATTATCATTTGTGAAGAGTTTATCTTGTTCTTACAGTGGTTACAATGATATCTATGTTCCTAGTTGTATGATAGTAAGAATTCTTTAGTGGATGAAACTTGTCAATGGCTAGAACTTCAATGACAATGAGTTGCAAAGATGACTATTATTATCCTTATAAGGAGCTCATTTGTAGGGGGAGTGATTGTTTTTCACCCAAGGGCCCTTTGTCATTGTTGTCAAAGGGGGAGAAGAGAAGATCGGTGCAATGATTGGTTCGAATATTTAGGTTGACATCAATGCCAAAGGGGAAGTTTGTTGGCATTGTTTGTCATTGATTTCAAAGGCAAAGGTTGAGTTGTGTTGAAGTTATGAGTTGTATTGAAGTTATATTGATGTCAAGAAGAATGATTTGGTGTTGATTTGATGTCAAGATTATGGTGTGTTAGTGAGCTTGGATTTTATGGAATGACAAGGAAGAGGTTCATGTGTTCATCATGATTTGCATCAAGACATCAGGTTATCATGTTTATATCAAGACTTCTAATTGATTGCCATTTTTAGGACCTGCTTAGTGCTTGATACAAGAGTTCACACATGCATGTTCAAGATCTTCATATATGGATCATAATCAATGAAGATAATGTTTTCTCAGGGTTTTTATCTAAAGTTTACTCTTCATAAAGATTTTGATCAGGATGGTCTTTGAATACTTGTGCTCATGATGGTGTTAATTTGTCTATTTTATGATTTCAGTGATGGTGTTATGAAGTTGAGTACTTCATGGTTTCATGCTCATGTTTATAATAAGGAGTCTCAACATAAAGATGTTCATGCTTCATTCTATGTCATAGATAGGTTGCTCAAGGTTTCATCATGTTGTGTGTCATGGTCATTTTAGTTTCTTATTGATTCTCAAATCTGCAAATTGATGCAACAGATCATGTGAAAAGTTGTGTGCTTAAGTTAGGGTTTAAGACACTAAAACCCTAATAAGAACCTACTATGCACTAAGTTCTTAAACCCTCAAATAGCCCGTCTATTACACAATGCTCTTTTTCTTTTAAAAGTATGTTGACTTGCTATTGAAGGTGGACTCACTAAGGTTTACCTTTTAAAGGGTTTGTAAGACATAACATGTGACTGGCCCCTTCTTCTGTTTACCAGTTTGACAGGTTAAATGGGCGTTCCAAATACAATTAGAGGCTTAAATTAAAAGTTAGAAGGGGGTGATTTTGGACATCAACATCTAAGTTCAAAGCAATTTCAAATTCATAAGGGCAACCTTTCTTATATTAAAATTGACAGGCAATTAGTGAAAAGCAGTTCAACTTCTTTGTAACAAACCACTTTACAGCTTAGTGGACTAGGAGAATTAGTTTTTTTATCTGTATGATAGTTAATAATGTAATAATTGTTTAGGGGTATTATACAAGATATAATCTACATGTTCATGTACGTTTTGGAAAGTTTTGATTGAAAATGATAGAGGAATTGAAATAATAATGAACTTGTCTATCAAGGAGAACTTGATGAAATTTTTCTTTAAAGGGAAATAGAATTCTTTTGAGGAGAGCAAAACTTAAAGACCATATTAAATTCTTATGATACACGGGATCTTGATATAGAGGACTTGAGCAGAAGATTAAATTGCAATGTAAAGTTTTATGGATTACTCAGTGAAACATATAGAAGAGTTTTCAATGTAGTGTATTTGGATTCTTTGAGAGATCTGAATGAAATGAGAAAGTGAAGGAGAAGTCAATGTTGTAAGTGTTGATGTTTAAACACATTGATGATTTCATTTAAAAGGTGTAGAGGTATAAAGAAAGAATTTGCTTCTGCAGATTGATGACAACATCTTATTGTAATAAGAGCAGTGGTTACATAGGAATGTTTTGCAGAGCATAACAATAGAGGAATGTCATATTGTAGATCAATGATGGTAGACCATGATGACATAAGAGTATCTTTGTTGCAGAGGTAAAGAAGTGATATCTCATAGTATAATGCTTTGTGGTTTGAGTTCATTATTTTTGTTGATGCAAGGATATGTGTTCTAGACAAATTATGACAAGGAGAATATGCATTTTGTAAAGGGAATCTAGTATAGGTTTGAGTATCTGTTGGATTCAAGAGTTCCTTTCTTGTCCTTTAATGACATGTACTTTTGTAATTGCATGTATGGTGAACATGAACCATTATTCTCTTGTGTTGATCTAGGGGAAATAAGGGTTTTATATCCAAGTTATAGAAGTCATCTATAACCAATGATATTAATGTAAACAGAGTAGCACTCTATGATATATCTTTGTGTTGTGAGATAGATTATTTTTCCAGTGAGGCTTGAGAGTATGACAGTGAGGTTTTGTGAGCCAATGAGGCTTTGTGAGCCAGTGAGGCTTTGTATACTAGTGAGGCTTTGTAATTGGGAGATTCAGTTAAGCTAGTGAGGCAAAATTTCCAGAGTGGTTTTTCTACCCCGTGAGGGTTTTCCAGTCATAAATGTCTATGTTATGGTGCCATTTGTATGTGATCTAATTGGTTGCAAGATCAAGTTATTAATCTTGTTACTTTGTGTTTCAAATCAAAGTCAAATTGGTTGAAGTATCCTAGTTCTCTCTCACTTGGCAATCAAGTAGTTTAAAGGTGTATAAAGAGTTAAAAATTATAGACCACTGATTCACCCCCCCCTCTCAATGGTCCTGGTACTCCAACATTGTCAATGTTGATTTTTCTTTTGTTTCTTGAAAAAATTGTATTACAAACAAAAGGGAAGAAAGTTGTGGAAAATGGGAGTAAATTAAATGGAAGATGGAAGTAAATTAAGGATAACAAAGATGATGATGATAAGACGAAGCTAAGCTATCCTACCTTAGTTCCCCCCTACTTTCCTTCTATTTGGTCTGTATTTTGATGGCAAATTTATACTTCATTGATTTTAGAGTTCACTTGGAAATTTGTATGGCAAAATGAAAGTTAGACCTTAAAGTCTAAATTACTGAAGGTGCATTGTTTCAGACTTGTGTCAGTGTTTTGCATTGTGTGTATTATATTTTGAACCTTGAAGTTCAAAATACATATTGTCATTCAGATTCCAAAGTTTGAATTACTAGGTGTGCAAGGGATTATATTTGTGATGAATTTTTACATTGTTAAGGTTGTGTTTTAGACCTCAAATTTGGAGTTGTCAGAGTTGCAAGGACTTGCAATAAATTTTTGTGTTGTGAAGGTTGCATTTTGGACCTTGAAGTTTGAAATTCATGTTAGTATTTTGAATCCAAACTTCAAATCGTTGAACCTTCTAATATTAGACTTGTTCATGTCTTATCAATTGTATATAGTGATCATACCCCGATGTCTGAAGTTCTCAATGTACCTTAGACCCTGAACTCTGAGAGGTATGTAGTCCTTCTTTAATGTTGGTCAAACTTCAAAGCTTGAGGTCTGAGTGGGTGGTGTATGATACAAATTGCAATGTAGAGTCGAAACCTAGAGAAGGTGTTGTATGATGTATAACTACAACCTAAATTTGAACTCCATGGTGCCAGTGTAAGTGTAAAATGTATCCCTATGGCCAAGTTGTAAGGCCATGTGGAAAGTTTAAGCCTATTAAAATTTATTTCTGAAATTTGAAATTTTTGCATTTTTGGCTCTACACTTCCTGTGTCTTGAGATATCAAGGAAGTGGCCTAGTAGGTAAGTTTTAAAGGTTCATAAGTGAGATTGGAAACCCTAAATCTCTTCCTTATCTCATTTTTAGTGTTAATCATGGTGTTTATAAAATTAATTAATAAAAATTTTGGGTCTAAAATTGATTGATATGCTTTATCTATAATATGTATGTGATATGAACAAGTATTCAAGCTATTCTTTAAAAGGATATGCAAGAGGTGGAGTTAAATACTTATAATTTTTTAAAAATTTGAGATTGAGGTGTGGTATAACATAGAGTTCTTATTATTTTGTAGTTTTAGTTATTAAAATAAAAAGTAAAAGGAACTTGAACTTACTTTAATTGTCTTTCACATATTGTGTGTCATGTGGTTGACACCATGTGTGGGATAAATAAGATTGTGTGAATTATAATTAATCTAAAGTAATTGATCATTGGTGACCATTGTAGTAGTTCTTGAGTTGTGTTTTCAATAGACTTGGATCCACCTTGAATACTATTGTTTTTGTATGACCATGACTACTAAGCTATGCATGTGATCTCCACCTTGACTAATCTTGTTAGCTAGCTTGCCTTACCACCAATTCTTACACATGTTCAATATGGGGATATAATATAGTAGTTCTTATTCTTGAAACTACCTTTTAGATTAGGGAAAGAATCCATTAGATCTAGTTATGACCAATCCTATTAGCATGCATGATTGTTGAGAGAATATGTGTCATTGGTAGGTTGCACTTACATCGTACCCTTAATGACTTCCATGAAAAATTCTAATTCAATGGGAGGGGATATAAGGCCCCAACCATTTTGTGAATTTTGTCACTCTCATTATGCTTAACAATTTCATTAATTTTAGCTAATTATAAAACTTTCATGAGATCTTTTCAATTTATGAATTTTGCTTCATTTATTTCAAATAGATTGTCCCAAATTATTAGATTTCAAAATGTGAATATTTAATTTGGTATAAAAGGTTTGATTAGTGGATTATAAATAATTGAATTAAATTTGGATAATGTGACTAATCTTTAAAAGCAAAAGTTAATTTGGATATCGAGTATGGGATGGCTATTAATGCTGATATTATTTTCTAATCAAGTGGTGATTATGTCAATGTGATTACATTATTTCACAAATGAAGTGTTTATGAGTATGATCATGACCAATGGATCTTCGAGATTACCCCTAAGGATATTTATAAGACAAGATCTTAATTCATATTCTCCTTGAGTTTTTCAATTCCTTTTTTTCCCAAAAACCAAATCCAAAAAATGTTGAGGACCCATAAATCTACAAATCAATCTTTCACCTTGAATGTATAGATTTTTTTCTTGAACTCATCCAAATTTAAATTAATAATTAGTGATCCATTAAGAGCTACCATGCATGAAAGAGATATTCTACCAAGAAGATCCATTTTCTTCTTGTAAGCCGCCACTATCACTGATGGTAAGCAAATAGAGAAAGATGTATATTTAATTATAGAATGCATTACAATATGGGAATATATAGTACGTAATAGTTGATGAAACTATTACAGCAGTTGGTATAACTGCAGAACTAGAATCAACTAACGTAACTGTATATGGTTATGTATATAACAATGTAATATTAATATATTATGCTAACATTCCCCCCTTATTACATTGTTTTTACAAATGTACCCCCTAAACAGTTCAAATTTGATCCTACCAAGAGACTTGGTGAACATGTCTACTATATGAGAGTCTGTAGGGCAGTACTGGAGCTCGATATGGTGGTTCAAAACTTGGTCCCGAATGTAATGACACTCGACCTCAATATGCTTAGTGCGCTCATGGAAAACTGGATTCTTCACATGTTTTAACACAACCTGATTGTTGCAATAGAGAACTGGTGACTTTTCTTCAGGAATGTCCATATCTACCAGAATGCAACATAACCAAATCGCTTCATACATAGCTCCTCATGCGGTGTGATATTCAACCTCAGTGGATGAAAGAGCAACAATAGTTTGCTTCTTACTAACCCACGAAATTGGCCCAGATCCAAGATGAAAAACATAACCTGAGGTGGATTTCCTATCATCTATAGATCCTGCATAATCCAAGTCTGTATATCCCTATAAGAAGAACAGATTTTTCTTCTTATATTCCAGACCATAATCAACTGTGCTTTGGATATATCTCAACACATGCTTTGCTGCAACCCAATGACACTTTTTTGGCTCTTGCATGAATCTAGCAAGATAGCTTACAGCAAAACACAAGTCTGGTCTAGTGTAGGTCAAGTAGATAAGGCTCCCAACCAGCTACCTGTAGAGAGTGACATCTACTTGAGGTGAATCCTAGAAATGAGATAGTTGCAAACCTTTCTCCATTGGAGTGGAAATAGGCTTACAGTTGACCATTCCATACTTTTCCAAGAGTGTCTTGGCATATTTCATTTGGGAGATGAATATGTGGTTCTTCTGCTGCCATATCTCCAAGACAAGACAATAATGAAGTAGCCCCAAATCTGTCATGTCGAAGGAGTTCTTGAGATCATTCTTTACATCATCAACAAGACTATCTAAGCTGCCAGTGAGAATAAGATCATCCACATACAAAACCAGAATGACAATCTCTGTGCCTACCTTCTTAATATACAAATTAGGATCGGAGGGGCTACCAGTGAATCCATGCTGCAATAGGTGACCATCAATCTTAATGTACCATGCCCTAGGAGCTTGCTTAAGGCCATAAAGAGATTTGATAAGATGACATACCTTGTGTGGATGATGTTCATCAACAAACCTTTCTGGCTGGATCATGTACACTTCTTCTTTGAGATCACCATTTAAGAAAGCACTCTTGACATCCATCTGCTGAAGCTTCCATCCCTTCTATGCTGCCAATGCATAGACCATTCTGATAGTTTTGATCTTCATAGTGGGTGCAAAGGTCTCTTCATAATCAATGCCCTCTTGTTGAGCATATCCCTTTGTTACAAGTCATGCTTTGTACTTGTCGATAGATCCATCTACCTTGTACTTTATTTTGAAGATCCATTTGCAGCCAATGGGTTTCTTCCCTTCAAGCAGATAGACAAGTTCCCAAGTATGATTTTGCATCAGAGAATCATACTTTGCATCCATAGCCTTCTTCCACTAAGGTTGGCTTAATGCATCTCAAATTGTGTCAGGTTCAGTGCTTTCAACAACAATACTCATGAGCGTAAGATTCACTTCATTTCTTGTCTAACTCCTGGTTCTGATTCCTGATGAAGTGTCTAGAAGAGTGTGCAGGTTAGAGTCCCTGATTGTACTTTGGACCCACTTTGGAGGTTGACTGTGCCACTGTTGGTGTGTAATATTTTCTAGAGGGCCCAAATCAACATACAACTCTCCTTGTAGTTCACTTTCTTTGTGAGAGTCTTCCACATGCTCATCATCTGATTGTGAGAGCAATTTATGAGAAGTAGGAGGATGTTGCTCTTCTTTCTGTGATAAGGAATCGAATGACGATTCATCACAATACCACATCTCGACTCTCATGTATCTTCATTGTCTCAAGATCTATGAGATGATAAGCTTTTGATGTAATACTGTATCCCAACAATATACACTGAAGTGTCTTAGGATCAGTCTTCTTTCTCCTATTGGCAGGGACATGCATGTATGCTGTGCAACCAAACACCCTTAGATGAGAAATTGAAGGCTTTTGTCTAGTCCATACCTCTTCTGGTGTCTTGTGTTGCAAGATCTTTGTTGGTGTCCTGTTGATGAGGTATACAATTGTCCATACTGCTTCTGCCCAAAATCTTTCCTCCAACTTGGCTGTGGAGAGCATGCATCGATCCATCTCCATGACAGTCTGATTACGACGTTCTACAACTCCATTTTGTTGGGGTGTATAGGGAGCAGTTAGGTGCTACTTGATGCCATGATGCTTTAGGTATGCCACAAACTCCTTGGAGGTGAATTCCCCCCCTCGATCTGAGCAGCGGACAAGAAGAGACTAGCCGGCTTCTTTGACAACTTGCTTGTGAAAGTCCTGAAAGTTGGCAAAGGCTTCATCTTTCTTCTTGAGAAAGTACACCCAGGTCTTTCGTGAGAAGTCATCCATGAACAATTGGAAGTACTTATGTCCTGAAAATGAAGTAGGCATGGGTCCACATAGATCGATATGTACCAACTCAAGGCGATGTGTAGCATGGAAGCTACTAGCCTCGAACGGATCTCGGTGTTGTTTACCTGCAAGGCATCCAGGACATATAGGCAATGAATTTGAAATTAGAGGAAGACCTCTTACCATTTTTTTGAAGCTGAGCTGATGTAGGGAGCTGACTGAAAGGTGCCCATAGTGATAGTGCCAAAGTCCCGTAGATTCTATTATTGATGCTGATAGAGCTATTGTAGGGGAGGAGACAACATCTAATGCATACATTCTATCCTTCATAAATGCTCTAGCAAGTATCATACCTTCTCTTGAAATTAGACAGGTCTTGACCCCATCCTTCACTTGGAACTCAACTTTCAGTTTGTGGTTCAGAAGCTGACTGATAGAGAGCAGGTTTGTTGTCAAACCAGGAACATACATCACCTTGGTGAGGGTGCAACAGCTTGTCCCAAGAGGAATGATGACCTTGCCTATAGCCTCTGCAACATACTCCTTGTTGTCAATAATTTAAACTCTATCTCCAATAGGTTGTTCTGTCAGTGCATCGAACAGCTCATGATTGCCTATCATATGCTTGCTGGCACCTGAGTCTATCAACCAAATATCCCTCATGGGCTATGAGGTTTGGGAGACAAGGACTAGATTGTGATGAGTGCCGCAGTTGGTTGTTTCTGGTTCATCTTCTTCTGATGCATCATCTTGTTGGGCCACTACATTATCTTTGTGCCTTCTACGACGATGACAGCATTTGGATGGCTAAGTATCACTGCAACCAGAAAAGCCTTCTTTACTTGAATTGCCTTGTGTTAAGGCATTGTACCAACAGTTGATAGTGTCATGATTGTTCTTGTTGCATATATGAGACAATCAGTTTGCCTTTGGAGGCTTCGATTGTTGATGTTCTTGTTGTTTCTGTGGCTGCTTTCCATGAAACTTCTGACCTTTTGATTGTCTGGAGATCAAGGCCTTGTCTTCAAGTTCACCTTGGACAAATTGAATGGCTTCTTCTTACTGCAATAAATTCACCAATTCGTCAAATGACACATTTTGCTTGGTGATGTTCAACGTGGTGACAAAGATTTTGAACTGAGATGGTAGTGCTCTCAGCGTAATTGGGACAAGTAGTTTGTCCTCCACCTTTTCTCCAAGTGCAACAAGTTCAGCTCACAGTTTAGATACCCACCGTAAGAATTCCTCAACTTTCTCGCTAGCTTGCATACTGACTGTATGTAGCTTGGACTATAGATGGAGGATCTTCATTTGGTTCTCCACTTGGTAGATTGTGGAGAGAGAATCCCATGCCGCCTTTGATGTTTCCACATCCCGAATGTAAGGTTGAACTTCATCGGTGATGCTGAGTGTTATCAACATCTATGCTTTGGCATCAGCCTTGTCAAACTTTTGCCTTTCATCTAGATCTTCCAGTGTGGTTATGTCACTAATGACAATTCCCCATAGCTCCTCAAAAATGAGAATTGTTTGCATCTTTGTCTTCCATGTAGCATAATTTGGCCCTTTCAAAAGTTGAGCATCAGAAAGAAGCAATTTTGGGGCTGACATTGTTCACCACAAATAAAAATAATAATCCAGAAAACAAATTTATTATTATTTTATTTGACAGTACATTCACTTTCAAGAGAAAATTATGGCACGGAGATGAGCACGATAGGCCTGTGTTATGAGACGGGGACGCTTTGGTGTGCATTCTACCTCATCTTTGTCATCAGCATCATAACCCTCATCATGTTTTGCTCTAATCTTCCTTGCTTGACATTGTACATCAAATAGAAAATAATCTAGCAATCCTTTCCTAAATAATTCATCGAATTGAAGATTACTGATGTTTTGCAGGGCATCTAGAAGGGCAAAATAAAAGCCTGAGCTTTCTGAAATAGCATGTCTGCCTCGAGGTGGCTCATTTGCATGATTACTAGCCACACTGCTAGCATCAGGTGTGGTGGACATTCATTTTTCTCAAACTATGTCTTCCTCTACACGCCAACTTAGACTCCAAGTGCCTTATGGAAGGAGAAAGAAAATTCAGTCTAGACACCTCCTTCAGTATTTATCTGCAATATGGTCTGCAAGTGGAAGTGGCGCTTTCACTCAATGAGCACTCTTCTCAGACTCTTCAAAGGAAATGCATTCTACAAACTCAAATGGCTTCCTTGCTTCTTGTTTGGTCTCAACTGAGAGCAGTTTGCAGTTTTAACCAACGCTGACAGGCCTGCATTAGTCTTCAAAAATTGTCTTCTTCCATTTGCTACTCAACAAGACTCTATTGCCCCTTCTTGCTGCTCAATAGGTCTCCATGCCCATGCCAGCCAAAGCTCTGATACCATTTGATGGTAAGCAAACAGAGAAAGCTGTATATTGAATTATAGAATGCATTACAATATGGGAATATATAGTATGTAACAGTTGGTATAACTGCAAAACTAGAATCAACTAATGTAACTGTATATGGTTATGTATATAACAATGTAATATTAATATATTATGCTAACAATCACAACATTGATTTCTTTTTCATAAACAATAATCTAGAACCAAATCCAACAATTGTATCTCAAAAGTAGAGTTCAAAGGACTTGAGAGAAAAACACCTTTGTAATATTTGATTTTCACCCAAAAACATGAAATCATAAAAAAAATGGTAGTCCATAAATGAAATTCAATTTCCTATAACTTTTATTACTACATTTTCGTTATATTTTGTAAATAATTCATTTTATTTTTTATGTGATGTTACTTAAGTCTATTTTCTAAATTTTTCATTGCCATTTAAAGGTGTTGTTTGTATCTTCATAATCTTGCACTTACCTAGTTACTTATTGAGATTCTATTGTCTTATCATACTTTTAGAGTTGTCACACTAGAATGGGGGAACCATGCCTTCATCTTTACATCATATGCATCTATTTCTATATATTTACATTAGAGACATCATGTCTTCCCCCATTCCAACATTACCCTAGCATACTATTGTTAGCGTATTGTATTACATTGTTGGTTAGATTAGTTATGGTTCAGTCAGGTTATGGTTCAGTTTCATATAACTGAATCAACTGTTATACGAATCAACTATTATAACCAGCTCCCTCATAGTATATATGCATGGATGTATCTACATTTCATCATTGAATAAATAAAAGGGTTTGCTTTACTTCATTTAGTATCAGAGTGTACGATCTTGTGCGATGTGAGGTGTAACAGAGATCATTGTTTGAAGACACAGAGTTCACTGCCAACAAGTGTCGTATGAATGAAGAAATGTCTGCAGTGATTTAGATGGTAGGAAGATGGCAGAGGTGTGAGAAGCACCAATAAAGAACATCTGCGTGGAAGAATTTGTGAGCGGCAACACCTTAAAAGATTTCAATAAGATGCAATACGTGGAGAAGAAGTTCATGTGGAGGAGAAACGTAACAACATTCTAAGGAAAAACTGTATTTGCTTTGTTTGTATGCATTTGAAGGCAAAGAATGTGTGTTTGAAAAAGATATTCTTATAAAGGCGTTCAAAATTTGATACAAGGTAGTTGAGTGTTGCATTTTATGTTTGAGGAGGTGTGTATGTGAGAGCTTTCCCTAGGCATGGCTGCATCCAATTTTAGACGCTGTTAAGTTATCAAAATCTCTAATTTTCTTCAAAGATGAATCTAATGTGTGAACTACTATAAGCCATTGATTTGTTTGCTTGATATATCACTGCACTATTGATGCCAATATAGAGTTTCAAATTCAATGTGTTTCTTGTTGATGAAGGATTCTGAAACATGAGCTGCAGTTGTTATAGAATCCTTCTTCATATTTTCTATTTCGATCTCAATGTTGTGTATTGAACTTTGAATAGTCATTCATCATTTCGAGGACTTGTACTACCTCCAACCCCACCATTTTTCTCTGTGCGTAAAGATAGAGGTAACTAATGTTTTCTCTATCACATTTATGGAAGGACATAACCAAGGAGTATCTGCTTACATTGAGGGTGAAATAGTTGTTTGAAATTGTTCTTGAAATTTGGAGATAAGCCATTTCTTCTATGAAAATAAGTATGAGATTTGAAAAGCGTTTGCAGCCCATTTTGGAAGACATGAGAAGGATCTATCCATTTTCAATGGTAAAAGAAAGCTTGTGGAAAGAGGTTTCATTAATAAACCCTAAATTTTAATCAAAAGTATTGTTCTATTTTGGGATTAACAATTAAAAAAAAAAAGATCAAATCTTATATTTAATTGTGGAGAAATAAGGGCCTATTTTTTATTTTAAGGAGAAATAAAGGTTTGAAGTTATTTATCAAAGTCTACAAATCTATTTGGAGTAATAAGGTAAAAATTGTTGAAGGCTTAATTTGATGAATGTTTAATAATATCTTGGAGATATAAGGTTGATTAGTGTATGGGTCTATCATTGGTTCAAATTGACATTATCATCTTTTAATCATGAATACACATATATCAAAGATTGCTTATGCTTTCGAGGCCATCTTTTCTATTCCTGATGAGGACTCCAAAGACTCATCAAAGACATCAATTGGTTAAAGTGTAATAGGGTCATATTGGAGGCAAGAGACATAGGAGGATGGAGGACTTTCCATCATCTCAAGTTAGCTTCTCGCTTTGAGATGATGCTTTGCATGAGAAGCATTTTTGGTTTTGGTTGTTTTTCTTTTCTTTGTTGATGCTGATGGATTTGAAGAATGTATGTTTTGTGAAGATTTTATTTTGGAGACAGGTTTGGGATTTGGTGTTGAGCTCAATATGGATTGTTGTCTAGCAAGCTTCAAAGAGTATATGATCAAGAATTATACCCTTTGCAGTCACTAGACAATGGCAGAGATCTGTCGTATCTCTTAGGGTTCATTGTCAAATAATTGAAGACTCTGTGATTTGAGAGCTTGGGACTAAAGAGCTCAAGAACACAGCTCGAAGCTATGCCTTTCCAAGGGTAGACAAGATAGCATGATGGAGCCCCGCTTGGTTCAAGATTTGTTCTTTGGGAGAAGATCTTCTATAAAATATGTATTCATACTATGTAATCAGCTTTGTTGAGTATTTTAGCATTAAGGGGGGGTCCCTTGGTACTATTGTAGGACCAATGTAATAAGGGGGGAATGTTAGCGTATTGTATTACATTGTTGGTTAGATTGGTTATGGTTCAGTTAGGTTATGGTTTAGTTTCATATAACTGAATCAATTGTTATATAAATCAATTGTTATAACCAACTCCCTCATAGTATATATGCATGGATGTATCTACATTTCATCTTTAAATAAATAAAAGGGTTTACTTTACTTTGACTATTAGAACCACACCTTTTTGAGTGGGGGCATCATGATTTCTACTTAGATTTCTTATGACACACCTACTTATCACTTTTTCTCTTGAGAGGAATCACACCTTCCCTCCTCATGATTACATTGACATCACTCACATTACCACTAGGGACCTTTTGCCTTACATATAGTGCTATGTGCTCATGCTATTGGATGCCATATTGGTGGCATTTGCCTACCCTATGTTTTTTATACCTACATAGGTGTTTTTATCCCTTCAAGGCCACACCACCACTTTCACATTGCACATGCTAGAGGCTACCTTATACCTTAAGAATTATTTCCAGCCCACATGATTTTCATGCTTTATTATTCTAGATATCTAAAGTTTGGTTAAAACACAATTTCAATTCATACAATTTTCACTTTACATGTTTTACATGTGCTCACATGCTTAGATTACATTTACATTTCATGTACTATTTTTCTTCTCTTATAATTCCTTTAGATGCAACCAATTTTAGGGGAAATATATTGTCAGTAACATTCTTATTATCTAGATATCAGGTGCAACCTGTACTACATAGAAACTCATCACCATGACTAGGTGGATCGTTATCACATGGCATGTCAGTGCCCCATGCACATTGTCATCCCATTATTGCCAAGCAAGGTGGAACACTAACTTCTTGTATAGGCAAAATATTTGTAATCCCACTTCCTCCTCCTCTTTTGCTTCTTATGATAGATGATAGTAAATTGTAGGTTACCATTATCTTCAATTTTATTTGCATGATAGAAGCTACTCATGGCATATTTTTTCTCTTTTTGTAGGTTCCTATGGAGCACACATACAAAAGGATGGACTTACACATTCACATTTAGTGGGGTCCCTTACTTTATATGTACCTCTAGGGTATCCTTTTACGTCTAAATATTTATCCTACATACATTTTTATGAGTTATACATACTTTGTGACACACGATCATTCTAAGATTTAAATGCATGTCAAACTTGGAAAACAATATAATGGTGAAATTTACATATTGATACCAATTACCATTTAGTTTTAGTTATTAAAATAAAGAGTAAAAGGAACTTGCACTTGCTTTAATTTTATTTCATATATCATGTGTCTTCTGGTTGACGCCATGTGTGAGATAAAATAAAATTGTGTAAATTATAATTAAGCTAAAGTAATTGATCGTTGGTGACCATTGTAGTAGTTCTTGAGTTGTATTTTCAATTAACTCAGATCTCCATCTTGACTACTCTTGTTAGCTAGCTTGCCTTACCACCAATTCTTACACATGTTCAATATGGGGATATAATTGCATGACAATACTAACTTTTAGATGAGGGAAAGAACCCTTTGGATCTAGTTAGGACCCAATCCTATTAGCTTGCATGATTGTTTACTGGTCTATATTAAGTACTCATGATTTCATCTTCAAATGTAGTTATTTTAGATGGTTTAATATGAAGGTTCATTGTTAACATTTCAAGAATCAAGGGTTCATGGTTTAATGGTTAGGGTTGTGTTTATGGTATAACTATTCAAGAATACAAATCACCATACAAAATGGCATGCCTAATACATCATAACATATAAATCACCATACAAAATAACATCATATCATACAAATCACCATACAAAATGACATCATATCATACAAATCACCATACAAAATGACATCATATCATACAAATCACCATACAAAAACAAAATTCAACAGAAAGGGTTGTGGCTATTCTCCCTTTTCTATAGTACCTGCTGCAAAGCAAAAACCAGAGGTCTTTGTCCTCAAGGTTAAAGGGGATGAACACCCATCCAAAACCCATTTATGTAATTTCCTATGATCCCAACAAAACGGCATAATAGGTCACTTACCATACAAAACAACATCTTAACATACAAACCCCATAAAAAAGGCACCCATTTAGTGCTTTCAAAGAGCTGTCTAAAACCCATTTGAAACAAAAATCTTTTTTCAAAACCCCATAATTAACCAAAATTTCCATCTAAGACTCACAACCAACAAAAGGGAAAGGTTTTCTTTTGCAAGAAACATATATAAAATAGTATTTTGGACCCAACAAAACCCCTCTCTCGCCCTCTTCATAGTTCCAAACTAGAATGTCAATTGGAAGACAAAATTTGCGGATATACATACGTTTTAGATACCCATTCTAACTGTTGGGAAGTTGTCCTCTACAAACCCCCTGCACTGCTCTGCAAAAACACATCAAAAATGACATCAAATTGGGATGTCTATTACTAAATTTTTGCAAAAAAAAACACATCAAAAAATGCATCAAACTAGATTTCCTTTTATTGAATTTTTTGAAAAAATGCATCAAAAATGACATGCAAACTACATTTTCTGTTACTGGATTTTTGGGAAAAAAACCCCTTTGCAGTTTACACCAGACACTGTCAACAATTCTCAACAATCCATCTAACCAGACCGTAACATAAAATAAACATTGTGGTTTTCATATAACCTGCATCTTACCTATGTTTCCAACTGCAGATAGCACCTGGCTTCGTCGGTGTAGTTGGCTTCTCCTTGCTGCACCAGGCTTCGGGTCACTGCAACTTCCAATAGAATTGTTGTTGTTTTCATCGCTATGAAAAAATAAAAATAATACATGCATCGAATGAAGGAAAAGGGGTTTTTTAACTAGTAAGTTTTGAAATTTCTAGTGTACGGAGGGGGTCATGGGACAACGAGAAATGTGATGGCAAAAATGTTCCGTTTACAACACCGTTGTCTCATCCTCTATCATCATGCTATCGTATGGCATGGGGGGCATGGTGTTATGATGTGTTAGGCATGCCATTTTGTCTAGAGAATAATTGTTTCCGTGAAATAAAACCCTCGCCATGCATCCTCAAAGTATTGTATAAAGCATAAAACCTACTAAAAAGGACAATATAAGGACATCTTGGTGTAGAGAGAAATCCAATCTACTTCTTCAACAAAATGGACACAATGTGACTCAACTTCTGACCAAACAAAAAAAAGTATGATAAAACAACTCGAGGCCCCCTCTATGAGAGGCACCAACTACCCTTAACTACATAATCGATAAATTTCCTGACCCTGTACTACGCTAACTACTCCCTGACTTATCTTTCGCCTCTTTCTTTTCAAACACCTCGTGCTTCTTCTTCCACTGTTAGTTAAAAACCAAAAAAAAAACAATATGCTTCATTAAGATCAAACGGGCATTCATACTCATTTCAAAGCAAAAAAAAATAACCCTCGCGCCCAAATCTAATCAAGAAAACTGTGTACACTCACAAAACGACAAAAGTCTCTGCGTTAAAAAATTGATCCAATCACTCCCTTTATTTTGAGAAGAATGTTGTTGTCATCTGAGATGCAGGTGCATTGAAGACATCTTATTTTTCTTGGAATTTTGGACCATGATTGCCTGTGTGGACGTCAATGTTGCAAATTGGAAATTTACTGTTGAAATATTTCTCCACTCATCCTCGTCTTTTTTGTGTGGATGCGGCTTTCTACAGTGTGAAAGTGAAGCAATTCACATTTTTCTGGGGCACCGAAATTGTGAGATCGTCGAGCGCATCAACTTTTTTTTAAAATGCTAGTAGAAATGCAACGTGTAATAGCAATCTGGCGATCACAACAATAATGATGTCATGTGAGGAATCCCATGGTCAAGGAGTCTCAAAAAATACAAAACAACTTAAAAACGCGTGACGGAGAAGGAAAAAACAGGCAATGAAAAAAAAATGTGACGTGAGAAATACTGAAATCTGGGCAAAAGCCCACACAATATAGCCTATCGGCTGATTACATACCAACAAATGATGTAATCTTGGGCAAATTTAGACTAAAAAATGTAAGTCAAATAGGCCTAAAAATATAGGTCTTCTTGAACCAAAATAAAATTTTCCTATCGACTTAATATTTTAAAATTAACCACTAGAGTCAAATAAAGATGGAGAAAAAACCCATCCAGTTGGGTTTGTATCATTTGGCTCCTCTAATTTTACACGTTTGTATTTATAGGTCAAAGTGAACTGTAGAAAAATAATGCGTGTATGGAAAAAATCGACTTAGGTCGGCATAAAATCGCGGCGCCTTTGATATTCTGATGCCGATTTGTCGTAAACGAGAGAGGAAAATTGATTGTAGAGAAAGGGTCGGTGTCGTTGAAGTATAAATACGAGACAAAAAGAGAGACAGCAGAATGAAGTCGGTCTCTGAATACCTAGCAGAAATGGCTTTTTCATTTACAGTAGCATTGCTGATGACGGTGTTAGTAGTAATCTTGTGTTGGTGGGTATTAAAGAGAGGAAAAAGAGAAGCAAAGAGATTGGCATTGCCGCCTGGGCCATCGGCATGGCCTGTGATAGAGAATCTCCATCAGCTGGGAGAGCTGCCCCACCGTTCTCTGGCTTGTGATAGGGAATTTTCATACTTCTACTAAACAAAATATCCCCAAGTGGAAAAGATAATAGTATATTAGACATCATTAGTAGTAGTTGATCTTATATATTACTATTTTTAGTATTGTACAATTGTATATGTAATTAGTGATAAGAGAACTAAAAAACATAATAGTAGAAGGAATTTTGTATTACTAGTGAAATTGAAGGAAAATAGGTAAATCATATATGTCAAGCAAAAAGACAAGAATGAAACAATAAGTTTAATAATGTTTTTGTTTTGATGTCAATTGTAACTTGTTAATGTCAAACTATATGAGAGTAAATATTTTCATTAAAAGCCATCCTACAAAATAAATTAACATTTTGTATTCCTAAGGAATTTCAAAATCTAAAAGCCTTATATTTCAATACTCATTGATTTTAGTAAACGCACTTTTAGTCATGTCCTTGGATTGAAATTTGATTCAATAAAGTAGAATACTTAGGCCTAACAAAAGACTTAATGGAATACCACATTTTAATTAAAGAGATAAAAATCCTTCATATGATGGTTGCAAATTTTTACAATGTAGATTATGATCACATTAATTATTCATCCACCTACTCATAAATGATTAAAGGCATTTCTACATGCACAAACTGCTACAACTTCCCATCTATCATTAGAGGTTCTTTCCAGTTGCATCCAATCTTCCATATCAACATACGACTTTATCAAACTTAGTTGCCCACCTCCATAGGTGTTTCATAGCACTTAGAGCCTAAAGGAGCACTAGAATGTAGGACATGATACTAGGATACCTGAAGAATCACTCAAACAGGTTTAATGTCAATCTTGACATGAGCTCAACACCAATTTGTGGGCATTTGTCTTATGAGTATGATAGGAGTAGATTTTTTACTGTGATATAATTTATCAGGTTAATTTGTTAGATGAAAGCTCTATTTTAGATTAAAATATTTTGTTTAAACCAACTTAAAGTTTTTAGTTTGGGTTTTTGGGAATTTAGATTAGATTTGTGTTAGATTTAAATGAAATTGTGTTTGTTTTATCTCTTTTGGATTCAACTCAAGAACCTCTTGGTTCTTCCTCATTCTAGCTTCTCTGGGAGCTTGAATCCATTAAGCAATACCATTTTCCCTTTATTTCAGTCTAGGATATAAAATTCTAGGCTTCATTTCAACATAATACATTCACAAGGATCTATATATCAACCTCTCCCTTGTGTATTAGGAGGTCTAGAATCATTAGGAATCAGCTCATTGTTGTCAAATAGCTCCAAAGATATTAAACATAATACTGGAAACCTAAATGCTAATTTTAATTCATTTTGGATTCATACTTCCAAGCTTTATTTCTTTGTTTCCCTATTTTGGATAGACATAAATGAAGCATTACTAACACCTTTGAGTGCTGAAAAATCATCCCCGTGCTTGCTAAAAGATATAAAAAAAACAAGCATTTAAGGTTTGTAGTCACTTCCTTATAATTGCTTGTTAATTTGTTGCCCAGAATGCATATAAAATATGATTAGACACTTGAGCATTGTTTAAACATTTTTGAAATCAAACATTGGAAAATTGGTCAAAATTTATCATCAAAGACATTTAAAACATATTGTGCAAAAGCCAATCAAGTTTGTTTATATTGTTCACAAACTATAATCTATTTATTGATCATTCAAGCATTCCAACAAATCATGTAAATGACAATTAGGCATTTCAATAGGTACGCTAATAGGTACAGTCATAGGTACACTAATAGGGTAGAAATTGACTGTGATTCGTGCCGCCATCCTAGTTGTCTCTAGGAATTCTCTTTTCACTCGTTTAAGTCATGACAAAGCATTGGCAAAGGTTTCCACATCATCAAGCCAAATGTCATTTTCATCGTTAGTTTTCTTAATGGTCTTGATCATCACAAGTCATTTCTACTTAGCTTGCAGATAACATTCCTTACCTGCGAAGGACTTTCTTGCAGTTTTCTTGATGCGTACCATCCTGGCACATTAAATCAATTCATTAGCTACCTGCTTAATGTTGATTCTCTAATCAGGTTAGTGGACTCATCAACCCTAGTGCTAAACCTGGCTAGCTCTGATACCATATGTAACATCCATATCCAATTTAACTTTTGAAATCTAAGTTTTTACCATAGGTATATATATATTTTATTTTATTTTATTCAAAACATAAAGTAATTACTAAAAACAAGTAATACATCCATCAACTTAACAATATGCATGATTTTATATTCGTAAAGCAAAAGAATATGATCAACCCAAAACATGTAAATAACATTTTATCATAAATATTTTAAAGCAAATCTAAATTAGGAACATACCATTATCACTGCATCTCGATTGTCGACCATCCAAATTCAAGTCTCGACATTCCTCAATAATTAGAAGTGAAAGTATCTTCAAGGAGCTTAACCTCCAACCACAGACCATCGATCTCCCACACTCCTTCCTAACCGAAACTGGCCCTACCCTACTCAAGAGGATAGACTTAGGATAACCATTGGTGTTTGCCATCTGAGCTCTGGTGTTGTGACCTACGTGACTTGTTATCATGCAATCCCCTAGATACCCTCTAGTCATGCAAGACCATTCCACAAGCTACGCCATCCAGTCACAGTGAATGATCAATGCACTTGAGGATCATGCATTACCTTGGCCAAAGGATTTGGATTTAATTTGCGTTATTTCACATAGGATTTAAGTTCTCCCACCCTACTCGACTCAAATTAATCGCAATCCTATAGTTTCCTATTTGTAGGGTCTATATATATATATATATATTTGACAACCTCGATGACCTCAAGGTGTTTTCATTTCATCGTGCATTAACGCATGACATTGAAATTTAATCTTCCTCTAATCTCTTGGAAACCTCTTCTTCTTCACGTCATAAAAATGGTTTCTTAGCTTATTAACTATTCGATTTCAGTCCTGCGTGACTACAACGTTCTCTAAAATTTAGGCCATTTTCCAATAAAAGGTGGTCACAACACTTTGCTATAATGTTACAAAAAGGGTTTTCATAATAAACCAAAATATAGAATTTTAGAAACTCAAAAGCCCTGAGTTAAATTTTGAGGAAACTTAAAGGTCTACTACGACTATCATAATCTTTGAATAAATTTGCTATTGATCGTTTGACCATTTGACATGGTTGATTAAAGAGACATTTTATCTCTCTATTCGAGTAGAACCAAGAATGCCCTTGAAACTTGGACTTTGAAGCTAGGGCTCTTTTGGACATTGCAGAGTTTGTATCCAAGCTTGTGCCTACAACAAAAAACGTCAATCTTTTCTTTACAGACCAAAAGAGTTGACATGGTTACTCTTTCTCTCCTAGAGGATACAACATCTCTTAGTCTTTCCCATATTAAAGATTGAGTCTATAATAAGAAGTAGTTTCATTATAAAGAGAAATTTGACTCAAGATTATAATTTCAGTTTACCTTTCTCACTAACTATTTTCTTACTCAAAGGTCTCTAATAGTCGACTTGTATTCCCATGTACTCTATTAGTAAAACAAAACACACTAATTTAATGAATTGCTTATAGATAATGATCTTATTGTTCAAAAGAATTACACAAGGTTTCATACTCATATTCGGCTTTCTCTGTATGAGATTCAAGGCCTCTTTGGTCTAAAAACATTGGGCCCGTATTTGCAAGACTTAAGTGCAAGTATAAACTGAGATAAGTAAATATATTTTAACAAGAAAATAATGCATATATCTAAATATCTTTTCGCTTACACATTAATGCAAACAATTCCCCATTGGCTTATTTAACTCTTAATACTTACTGCCCTTTTTGGGCCATAGATTGGTGTCTGACTGTCGATAGAGGTTTAATACTCTGTCAACAAGTGTTTTTTTTTTTTTGTTGTTACAACTTGCATGGACTGAGAGACATTTTGAACTAACTCCTACTCAAGTTGCACTCTATGGTAACTTACAAACCTTGTGAAGCAAACCATAAGCTCCTCAAACATTCTTGACCTTCATCAAAAACATGCTTTAAACTATGGTTTTGGCACTCTTGGTGTGACATAGAGCAATGAAGTAGTTTAATATAAAGCTTTTGTTTTAGTGGTAATAACTTACACGGGCATCGTTTATAATTAAAAACTACTTTGCCACATCAAGCACAGTATAAGTTCAATTGCAAAGTTTTGTAAAAACATCACACATAAGCAGGAATCTATGACTGCGTAACAAGGTGAGTTAAAGAACCTGTCGTCTTTCTCTGGAGTTTGCTTCAACTGATCCAACTTCTTGCTGTTCTCTCAGCGTTCCTATTGATGCTCCTTGCTCAGACTCCTATGTCAATTCTTCCCCCGTATCTCCTCTAAAACTAATTCCAAGAACTCTACTTAATCCCTGCCCATGGCCAACAAGAATAACCGACTCTCCACTCTCTACTTTTGCCTCCTCATGGCGAAGGAATTCTCGCCCATCATGCTGTCGACCATGCCTATTAAGATGGTGATTTTTATGGCATGTAAAATTAGTTCCTAACCTTTAGCGAACTCTCTCCATAATGGAGCTTTCTGAAGCAATGTGGCGGTTGGATAAGGTAACAACCCGTCCACTACACATGAAATAAGGACTACATAACCATTTGATTCGCCACTGCATAGAAAAGTGGTACTCAGATTCTTACAAGGTGGCAGACTTAAATAAATCAAACATCCCTCTTATTCCAAACTGATCAAGAGAATAAACAATTGCCACCTCAGCAAAATTAGTTTGGTCGATAACTATTTGGTGGTCTAAAACTAGAAAACAATAAGAGTCGTTCAAAATAAAAGACATCATAAAGAACTAATATGTGTCCCTCTTCAAACTTTGAATCAATTCTGTCAACAAACTAGAATAAAGAAATACCTCATGATTACCAAAATATAACTAATGTAATTTTGGCATATTCCTCCAAATAATGACCAAAACAAGTTATAACATGCCTTGGTTTTTAATTCAACATCCGTCGATCTCCAAAAAGGAATGAGTTTACAACATATGCCCAAAGCATTTTTACAACAATCATGACAGATTGGGTGTAACGCAGAACAAGGCTTTAGATCATTTTACGCATAAATCAACTCTTGCGTCATTCAACAACGAGACGCGACTTACAATTCAGCCACAAGTAAGTTCATTTATATTTACATATAATCGAAATATTAGTCATTCCTATTAGACGACATGATTAAAAAGACTTGCAACAATAATGTCAATTTCCAGAACTCTAAATGATGACTTACAAAAGGAGCAAAACCTTTACTTCAGACGTCGCCATCTTGACTCAAATTATCTTAGCCGCAAACATGACTAAATTCAAGGCATCAAGGTTTATCTACCTGATTTGCATTTTCAGTAACAAACACCCATGGTTAATTCTAGAGTCTATTCTCTTTCTCAAAAATACTTTCTCTTCCTGTCGAACATGGTCCAACTATTCCTGCAATGACAATCTCACATACAAATTTTGTGGTCAAAGCACCTATATTCCAAATCAATGCACAATATATCCAATCATTACATTTTCATAACAAAATGACATTTCAGTTTATAATATCATATTGATCATAATCAATAGATTCCAAGATTTCATTAGATTAACTTTCTCTATCCACATCATTAGTTCCTATGATGTTAACAACATATATAAATAACTGTAACATTCAGGAAAAAAAGTAAATAGTAATATTGATTCCAAAAATAGGGATGTAACATATCCTTCCCCTAAAGAATCATCGTCCCCGATGATTGAGTTTGCCAAGCAAAAATTAAACATAAAACAAACTTTTTATAGTTTAAAATTAATGTTTTTGAAAAGATTAGGAAATCTTTGGTAAATGTCTTTATAGTCTTCCCAAGTGGCACTATCCTCGCCATATTGGTCCCATTGAATTTTGCATTGCAAAACTTCTCGATTACGTAAACAAAATCTATGCATTTCGAGCACTTTGAGTGGCTCGATCACAACCACCCTTGGTTCTTGCATCTATAAAGAATTCCATTTAAGGATGTGGTCATTACCTACAAAATATTTCTTTAGATATGAAACATGAAAAACATTATGCATTTTGGACAAGACTGGAGGTAGAGCAAATTTGTAGACAACTGGATTGATAATCTCAAGAATTTCAAAAGGTCCGACATATTGAGGAGCCAATTTTGATTATTTACCAAATTTAATTGAACTTTTATGGGGTTTCACTCACAAAAGAACTTTCTCACCAACAGAGAAATGTCTAGGCACCCATTTGTGATCTGCATAACTTTTTTGCCTGTCATTGGCTTTTGCCAACCTCTTCCTAATCATTTTCATTTTTTCTTCCATATTCGCAAGCATTTCAGGTCCAATGCTTATCCTATCTTCTAGTTTATCCCAGTTTATAGGAGTTCTGCATTTCCTTCCATATAATGCTTCAAATGGCATCATCTTAATGGAAGAATGATAGGAATTGTTATAGGAAAATTCAACAAGAGGTAAATATTCCTCCCATCTGTATTGTGTATCCATGCAATACATTCTTAAAAGATCTTCTAAGACTTGATTTACTCTTTTAGTTTGTCCATTTGTTTGAGGATGATAAGCAGTGCTCACATTGAGTTTAGTCCCTAATGCAAAAAATAAGGTTTGTCAAAACTGAGAGGTTATCCAAGCATCTCTATCAGATATTATCTTTTCAGGTACACCATGCAATCTGAATATTTCCTGCACAAATTTCTGAGCCAAAATATGTGCTCCATCTATCAAATTTCCTGGTATGAAATGTGCTACCTTGGTTAGTTTATCTACAACAAACAATATTGCATCATGCCTATTCTTAGACATTCGTAACCCCTGAATAAAATCCATACTAACAACCTGCCATTTCCATTCTGGAATATCATGCAGGTATAACAATCCCGCAAGATGTTGGTGTTTTGCCTTAACTCTCTGACACTCCAAACAACTTGCTACAAACCTTGTAGCGTCACTTTTCATTCCCTTCTAGAAATATAGCGGCTTGACATCAACTAAAAGTTTTGTTACTCCTGGGTGTCTAGAGTATGGTGCACAATGAACTTCCTTCCAAACAAGGTTTCTAAGTTCTACTGAATCAAGAACATAGATTCTTCCCTTGAATCTCATCAATCCATCCGATTCAAAACTGAATTTATCATATCTTGGGTCCTTAGGGTTTAAGTGCAGAGCCTGTTTCACTTGCTCATAATATTCATCTCCAGACAAACTTTGCAATACTAAGTCTTTAAAGTTAGCATGAATAGAGATTATAGAAGCTATGTGTCTTCTTCTGCTTAAAGCATCAGCTACTCAATTTTCTTTGCCTTTGATATAAGAAATCTCAAAGTCATAATCTGATATTAATTCCAACCATCTCCTTTGTCTTGCATTGAGATGAGGCTACGTAAATATGTAGCGAAGACTTTGATGATCTGATTTTAGTATAAAAGTCTTCCCCAACAAATAATGTCACCACATCTGAAGGGCGTGAATCACTGCTACTAGTTCTAAGTCATGAGAAGCGTAGTTCTACTCATAGTTTTTCAACTTTCTTGATTCATAGGCTGCTACCCGGCCATCTTGCATAAGCACACCTCCTAACCCTTCCCCCAAGGCATCAGTAATAACTTCAAAATGTCCTTCAGGATCAGGAACTTTCAAGATTGGAGTGGTTGTTAACTTTTCCTTTAACAAGTCAAAAGCCTTTTGACATTCTTCAGTCCAAACAAACCTTTTTCCTTTTCTTTGCAAAGAAGTAATTGGGCTAGCAATGCTTGAGAAATTCAAAACAAATTTCCTGTAATATCCTGCCAACCCCATAAAACTTCGTACCTCTGAAACATTGGAGGGTTCAATCTATTCCATAATAGCCTTTATTTTGGCTAGATCGACTGATATCCCTTCAGCTGATATTATATGCCCCAAATATTGCACTTCTTTCTGAAAGAAGGCGCACTTCGAGAGTTTCGCATACAATTTGTGTTCTCTTAATCATTGCAAGACTATTTGAAAATGTTGTCTATGCTCCTCTTCATTTTTGGAATAAATCAAAATATCATCTATGAAAACTAGGACAAATTTATCAAGACAGTTCTGAAAACAATGTTCATGAGATTCATAAAAGTGGCAGGTGCATTGGTCAATCCAAATGGCAACACAGTAAACTCATAATGACCATATCTCATTCTAAATGTCATCTTATGAATATCTTCATCGTTCAACCTTAACTGATGGTATCCAAATCTCAAATCTATCTTAGAAAAGACTGATGCACCACACATTTGGTCAAATAGATCATCAATACGTGGCAATGGATACTTATTCTTTATTGTCGCCTTGTCAAGCATCCTATAATCTATACACAGTCTAAGAGTTCCATCTTTCTTCTTGACGAATATAACCAGGGCTCCCCATGGTGATACACTTGGCCTAATTAGATTCTTAGACAATAGCTCCTACAATTGAGCCTTTAATTCCATAAGTTCAGTGGTGGTCATACGATATAGAGCTTTAGATACTAGCTCAAATCCTGGTTTAATATCTATGCCAAAATCAAATGTTCTTTTTGGAGGCAAGCCTGGTAGCTCCTCGTGGAATACATCACTGAAATTGCAAAGATATGGATATTTTTCCTCAAATGTTTGCTTCTCCAAGGTTTCCTCTACTCGGTCCATTTTGACTGCAAAAAGTTGACATCCCTTTCACCTAGCCCATTTTAATTGTTTTGAAGAAATGGATCTAATCCTTATTTCCCTTTGAATTCCTTGAATATTTACTGAATTTCCCTTTTCATCCAGACACTCAATTGTTTTATAAAAATAATCTACCTTGGCCCTTTGTTTCCACAACCAATTCATTCATAAAATGACATCGTAGGACCCTAAAGGTGCTACGTATAAATTTACCTCAGTGGTGAAGTTAGAAATATCAATCTTAGCTTCAAACAAACATTGCTCTACCTAAGCCTTTGAGTTATTTGCATACTCAACTATCCACGATTTTGACATAAAACCAGCTTTTCTAGAAAATTTATTTAAGACTCTAGGTGACACAAAATTTTTTGTTGCACCAATATCAAATAGAATAGAAACAGGAACTCCAAATAAGGTACCTGTCATCTCAATAGGGGTGATCTGATACTCTGCTTGTTGATTGTCAAGAGCGGCATGAATCCTTTGTTGAAATGCTTCCTGTTGCGAAGGAAGTACCGTATTCCTAGGCTTCACATTCAACTTCTTATTAGGACAATAGTTAGCATAATGGTCTCCTCCACAAGAAAAACACCCTCCAATAGGTCCTCGCTTCTCGGATGGCCTATTCGTAGAATCATCAATCTTCTTAAAATTGTCATTTCTCTTATAATCTTCATTTCTTTGTTCATTACCAAATCCCCCTTTGTTCTTTCAATTTCCTTTATCAAGACTCCTGCTTCCATATCCCTTTTCATTCTTCCTTTTATATGACTGATCATTTTAGTTCTTATCATACTTCTTACGTTTCTTTTCATAGTAAGCAGAAATAGATTTGATCTTCTATTCCTGCTTAATTGCTTTCTCATACACTTGGTCCATTGTGCTTGGACCATGCACCTCCACCTCACCGCCAATCTAAGGATTGAGTCCCATGATAAATTTTCTGATCCAAAACCTTTCATCCTTTTGGTATTGAGGAACAAACTTCAGCAGTCTAGTAAATTTTTCTGCATACTCAACCACAAATAGTTCACCTTGCCTGAGGTTTTGGAAATCTATTAACTTTTGATCAAAATATAACTGAGGTAACCACCTCTTTTGGAATAGTTCCACAAACTCATTCCATGTCACCTTCAAGGGACTTAATTCCAGCTCCATTTTCTTATTCATCCACCAAGTGGATGCTTCCCTAGATAGCTGATACGCTCCCCACACTGCTTTTGTAACCTCAGAGTAATTTCTAATTTTAAAATATTTCTCCATTTCTGTTAACCATGCTTCTGCTGCATCTCTAGTTTTCATTCCATCGAATTTAGGAGGGTTAATCTTTTTCATATCCTTATATAATTCCAGGGCAAGTTTATCTTTGGTCTCTCTTTCAACTTCACTATCGTCTAGGTTTTCACTTAACGTGCCATGATCCCATTGTTTTCTTTTGCTTGCATTATGAGAAATATTGTTTTCACCCTTCATGTTCCCAGTTTCATCCATTTTCTTTTCCAGTTTGCTCAACCTTTCCTTGGTTTCAGTAAGCATATTAAGAATCCTATCCAACTTATCAGTGGAGTTTTCCCGAGAGTTATGACCTTCCCGATCTTCCCCCTTATTAAACTCTGATTGATCCATGACTGTTTGTTTTCTCACCTGATTAAACATATACTAATCAGTTTTATGCTTTATCATTTTATATATCACCAAAATACAACAATTGATTATAATCATAATTGTTCTCAACCCAAAAATTTGTCTTTATTTAACTTTGCAAAATTGTTTATACATTCAATAAAGATAGACATATCTCAAGTTTTTACTCAGTATTGACAAGTGGGGTGTAACCTTTGAATTCATTGTCTGACACATAATCACGAGGTGTATACCCCTCAAACTCACTATCAGATGACAATACAATATTTTCAGCTCCAAGTGCTACATGGGGATCCCTAGTGATCATTGGTACACTAATAGGTACACTCATAGGTGCACTAGTAGGTACAGTCATAGGTACGCTAATAGGTATAGTCATAGGTACACTAATAGGGCAGCAATTGACCATGATTCGTGTCGCCGTCCTAGCTGTCTCTAGGAGTTCTCTTTTCACTCGTTTAAGTCATGACAAAGCATTGGCAAAGGTTTCCACATCATCAAGCCAAATGTCATTTTCATCGTTAGTTTTCTCAATGGTCTTGATCATCGCAAGTCATTTCTACTTAGCTTGCAGATAACGTTCCTTACCTACAAAGGACTTTCTTGCAGTTTTCTTCCCACCCTCGTCGTCTCCTCTTCAGAAATGGCAAGGGAGATCTTGACAACACACGACTTGGCATTCAGAAATAGACCACTAACGGCCGCTGCAAAATACGTAGCATACGGGGAGATTAATCCAGGCTTGGCTCCGTACGGACCGTAGTGGCATCACTTGCGCAAAATCAGTGTCATGTAACTACTCAGTGCCCACCGAGTCTACTCCTTCACCTGCGTGTGCGAGGAAGAGGTGTCAAATGGTGTGCGTTCCATTTGGGACAAGAGTATGCACGGCACTCTCCCTGTCAATGTCACGGCTGCCATTTCGTCCATCATGTCTGGTATCATGTGGGGGATTCTGGCACCTATTCTGATTGAGCTTACCATGATGATCAACGAGGTCACCAGTATGGTCAGGGCTTTTAATGTTGGCAACTTCATTCCTTACGGAGAATGGCTTGACCAGCTTAGAGGCATGAAGCGTCGAATGACAAGGGCTCACCACTTCTTTGATCGAGTGGTGGGGAAAATAATAGACCAGCATGTGGAGCAGAATGCAAAAGTGGATGACCGAAAAGAGGACGTCAAGGACTTGGTGGACGTACTCCTAGATATTGAGAAGGAAGAGCCCCAGGGTGAGAATGGCATCAAGGTCACCAGAGAACACATCAAGGCAACTATTTTTGTATGTCCCCTCCCCCTCTCTTATATGCTCCACTCCCTTATTTAAGCTTCCATTCAATTCCATTTATGCTTCAACTCATCACACTATTTGTTATATTATAGGACATGTTCCTAGGTGGAATTGAGACAACAATTATTGCATTAGAATGGGCGATGAGTGAGATGCTAAGAAACCCTCATATAGCCAAGAAGCTGTAAGAAGAAATTCAGTCCATAGTAGGCAAACATCACATGGTAAAGGACTTTGATGTGGCAAATATGGAATACCTCCAATGTGTGGTCAAAGAGACATTTTGATTATATCCTACAGGACCTCTAATGCTACCCCATGAATCTAGAGAAGCTTGCACAGTTGGTGGCTACCACATACCTAACAAAACAAGGCTTGTGGTCAATGTATGGGCAATAGGAAGAGATCCAACTATATGGGAAGATCCCTTGACATTCAAACTTGAAAGGTTTATGGGAAAAAATCTAAATGGAAGTGGTCAAGACTTCAACATGCTCTCATTTGGTGCTGGAAGGCAGGTTGTCCTGGGGCTCTCCTCGCCACTCAGAACATTAACCTTGTTTTGGCTCAACTCATGCATTGTTTTGATTGGAATCTTGAAGGAAATCAAGATCCATCACATTTAGATATGGATGAAACATTTAGAACCAGTATCCCTCGAAAAGTGAATCTTTTCGCAATTCCCACCTTGAAATTAGAATCGAATCTCTAAAAATGTAATATCTACCCCACTACATCCCATCTCCCATTGTTGCCTTCCATTCTCTTGACCACTTTCCTAGACCATGAAATGCATCTAGAGCATTTAAAAAAATAAAGATCCTGCCACCTTCTTCCTAGTCAAGAATAGAAATATCATCCTTATTTCCATAATAAGGTTTGTCATAATTTACATTGAATCTTTAATTAAAATTCCTTTATTTAGTTTGATCTTCATGCTCAAATTCAATAAGGTTCTCTAAATCTAATGAATAGTCTTTCAAAGCCATGTTTTTTTTAAATTTTCTATTTGATTGTCCTTACCCAATCAAAGTAAATGTCAGCTCAAACTATTTTAAACTTCTTTAATAAGACTTAAGTTGGATGTAATCTAAATTTGGGATCATAGGTTAATTATCATCAATCTTCTAAAATTAATCTTCATGAATGAATTGTCATGTTATAAGCCATTATATATTCTAGTTTGAATAAACATTTACACTTATATTCAATTAAATCTCTAAGGTTCTATTCCATTATCTTCTTAATTTATAAATAAGCTTTAATTAATTTATCTTCTTAACTATTAATTACTTGAGGAGAAGCATCCATACACTATATTGCAAGATGTGTATGCCATGATGTCATATTCTTAAGTTCACGTATGTGGATTTGTATATTATGGAATAGGTATCCCTGATGTTTTATTGAGTGTATAGGTACAAGTTTTAGTCCCAATGGTGGTTAATTGGAGATTGTTCATTTTAAGTTAAAAATATGTGTTAACCTCTATCTCACTCAATTTGAGTGTGAGATGAATCTTGTGAATCCATGTGTATACTTGGATCCAAATTGGTGGCAATTTAGGAATCCACATGTTGTATGAAACCGTACAATGAATGAATCATTTGCATGTGGTTGTTTTGTCTTCTTTTATTGCATTTTAATTTATTTCAAAATGTGTGTTTGTCATGTTTGTGAAATATTTAATGCTTTGAGTCAAAAAGGTTAATATTTTCATCTTAGTGGAAAAACAGTTGTTATGTATTTTATTTTTAGTGAAAGAAAAGTTGAAGTGTACTTTTGCTCTTTAGAAATAAAATATTGGCTGATGGGAAATAGTATTTCTATAGTTGTGAATTTAATTTAATTTAAATTTGGTTCAATCTCCTTTGGCTATTGAAAAAATAACAAATTTGAATGATATTATGTTGTATTTCCTTATTAAATTTTTAAATTATTGCATGGAAAAATATTAATTTCTAAGCTAAGTATATTTCATTAGATTTATTTAATATTTGGTACAAAAGTAATGTATTTATTATTTAAAAGAAAGAAACTATGAATTTAATGTTAAATGAAATATTTAATCTAATAAAATCCTCCTATTTTGAAATATCCCTCAAAAAAGGAATAGAAGAAAATTATAAAATGAAGATAAGAGGCTTATTTTCATTCACTCGTTAATTTTTAGTTTTGGCTGGAAACCCTCTCCTTCCTCCTATGAAAAAAAACTCATATAAATTGCTACACTTGGATTTGGATTGTGCTTGGGAGTGGATTGGCTTGACAGTTAGATTGGTTGTGAGTGATAAAACTTGAGTGATTTTATCAACGAGTAATATTAATTGATTATATATTTATATAACAAATTTAAGGAATGTGTGTTCTCGCACGCAAAAGAAAAAGTGGGGAAAGGAGGAGGGAAGTTGGGTAGGATATCATCATCTTCATTCACAGAGTGCATCGATATTTAAATTACACAGCAGTGCGTGGGTAAAACATTGTGGTAGGAGAGAGAATGCAATGTTGTGGAATTCAACTATTTTTTTTTCCGCACGCCTTGACCGATTTTGTGTGGTGTGCAGTGCTTTAGCTTTTAATCAGTGCGCGGGGAAGACATGGTAGGATTGAGCTTTGAAAGCTTCAAATGAGCGTATTGTCTTGAGGAGATACCATTCTCTTTCATTACAAGTTCAGTCTAAGAAGAAAAGATAAAAAAATTAAAATTCTATTTCATAGACAATGTGTAGTTACGAATTTCTTTTAATATGATTTTAAACAGATATGTATTTGGCTACTGGATTGTATTAAAGAAATTTTCAATTTGTAAATGTATATAATTCATGTACGTTTAAAATACATTTATTTAAGAATTTTTCTTTAATGGTAAAACAAACTTTTGCAAATGATTAAAAAATAGTTTCATTTACTTTATTCTATTTAAGAAGAAAAATCTAACTTTATTTTTATAATGAATTTGGAGGGCTTCGCCACTAGATACTTAAATTTTTTGTTTATACATTTGATACTAATTTCGTTTCCAAGATATGTAGATTGCCGCTAGCAAATATATGGTTATATAACAATGTTTTCATATGATTTGGCACCGTATGCTTTTATGAGGGATCTCGATGACCAAAAAGTGCCAGATTATATGAAACTATAATTTTGGTTAAAGAAAAAACTTAAATCTTATTTTATCATTTTTTTTGTTTTAACAAAGATATCTTTTGTAACACATTTTTTCTTATTAGATTTA
This sequence comes from Cunninghamia lanceolata, assembly GCA_027924645.1. Classification (NCBI taxonomy): domain Eukaryota; kingdom Viridiplantae; phylum Streptophyta; class Pinopsida; order Cupressales; family Cupressaceae; genus Cunninghamia; species Cunninghamia lanceolata. The sequence goes on from BSBN01001229.1 coordinate 5,195,879, forward strand.
ATTCATTTTATGTTTGATAGTAATTTTTTCTTTGAGTTTAAGTATTTTTAAATCTGATTTAATCAATTTAGAATTTTTCTTTACGATAATTTTGTTCCTTCTTATTTCTATTAGATGGAAATTTCATTTATAAATTTTAAAGAATATAAATTTTGTTGAACTTTTATTCAATGATTGTGTGAATATGTGTACTATATTCAAATGAAAAATTTGGGCATGACATTTGGTATCAGAGCACCAAATTTCCAGCACTGGAAACTCTGGGAAAAATAAAAAAAGATTGTTTGATTAATTTTGGTTTTCAAACTTTGTAGAATGTCACATAGAAATAAGAGGAGGTCCTCACCATTTTTCCACTAAAGCATCACAAACTCACATATCTAAACCTAAATCACCACCTCATGAAACCAATCAAGAACCTCCACTAGAAATGGGCCCCAAAATCCTTCAAACCTTGCAACAATTAATTGATGTGGTTAATGACGATTACCATGTTCGATCATAGAATTCTCTTGATGGGCATGCTTCTATCCATAGAGAGCATAGTAGAAGCCTTGTACAAGTTAGTAATGAACATATGGGAGAAGCTAGTGGGTAGTCACTACATCATATTCCACCACTTCAAATGCAACAACAAGATAAATGAGAGTTCGTTAAGACATCCCAGGATGTTGGAGATCAAATTAGAGAATTTCGTCAATTGCAACCACCCACCTTTTCTAGATCTACTAAGGGAGTTGAGGTAGAATCTTGGATTCTAAATTTAAAAAGATGTTTTGGGTTGCATGCTTATGAAAGTAATTTGAAAGAACATTTTGTAGTTTTCCTTCTTAGAGGAACAACCTCCACTTGGTGGTGGTAGGAAGAATGGAAGAATCATCTTTCTTTGGATACTTTGACTTGGGAAACCTTCTTAGAATGGTTTAGAGAGATGTTTACCAGAGAATCTCTAGTAGAGATGTATAGATGAGTTTTACGATTTGAGATAGAAAGGTCTGATAGTAGCTCAATCTGAAATCTATTTCCTAGAACTATTGCAATATGTGGATTATCTTTAAGATGAAAAGCTCCTTGTTAATTGATTTATAAGGGATCTTAACCTGAGTATATCTAGACTATTCATATGGCTAGCCCTATGACCCTTTGATCTATAGTAGAAAAGGATTTAACAATAAAAGAAAATTAGGGTAAGAATCAGGATACTCATGAACAATCTAAAAATCATAACAAATTTTAGAAAGATCAAAGGTCTTGTAATTTTTTATGTGAGATTAATTATAATTACGACATAGATTCTATAATGCATAACTTTTTCTGCATATATCCAAATCAACATTTATTTTTGTTGAAACAAGGACATCAATATGTAGTGTGCATATATTTTTTAGAATTTTTTTTTCTACATGTGTGAAATAGAGAACTTGATGTTTGGTGAAAAACCTATGTTCAATAGAAAATAGAAAATAAATATAATAATTAAATTAAATAGATTCAAAATTATATTATTTCTAAAGCTTACTTCGAGGGCTACAATCTTGCAAATTATCTTGTAATGTTTAAGGATCGACTAAGACATAAACTAAAACCTTTGAAACAGGATTTGGTTCAAGTTTGTTGTAATGCAAGAGTTTGTTTAGTTGATGCTAAGAAGTTTTTAAATGGCTTGAAGCATGAGAAAGTTTGTTTTACTTTGATTCCTAAGACTAACTATGAAAATAAGGAGGATGTTCCTATGGATATTATAGATTTGTTGTAGGAGTTTAAGGATATTGTTTTAGATAATGTGCCAGAGAGACTCCTACCAATGAGGAAGATCAGCCATCAAATTGATTTGATACCAGGAGCATGTCTACCTAACAAGGAAGCCCATAGAATGTCTCCTACAAGGAGTGAAGAGTTGAATAAACAAGTCCACGAGCTATTGCAGAAGGGTTTGATCAAAGAGAGCATGAGTCCATGTGCAGTACCGATAGTTTTGGCACCAAAGAAGAGTGGAGATAAGGAGTTTTAGTAGACTACAGGGGCAATGAAGAGTTTTGATTTGTTGAAGACCAAAGTTACAAAACAACCTGTGTTAGTACTCCCAGATTTTAGGAAGGTATTTCAAGTTGATTGCGATGCAAGTGGTAATGCTATTGGGGCTATTTTAAGCCAAGAGGTAAGCCCATTGCCTACTTTAGTGAGAATTTAAATGATGCTATGAAAAAGTATCCATTTTATGATCAATAGTTTTATGCTATTGTTCAAGCACTTAAGAAATGGAGATACTATCTCTTGCCTAAGGAGTTTGTTTTGTTTATTGATCATCAAGCACTTCAATATTTGAGTGGTCAAGGGAAGTTGAATCAAAGGCATATGAAATGAGTAGAGTTCTTACAAAGTTATACATTTGTTTTGCAACATAGAAGTGGAAAGTCTAACAGGGTTACAGATGCTTTGAGTAGAAGGCAGAATTTGTTGGTTGAAATGCAAGTTGAAGTTGAATTGGTTTTGATGAGCTCAAGGAGTTGTATGAAGAAGATCTTGATTTTGGAGAGGCTTGGAGAGCATGTAAGGAGCCTATTATAGCATATAGAACAAGGTGGTTGGATTATTAAATCCAAGATGGTATGTTATTCAGAGGTAATCAGTTATGCATTCCTAGAAGTTTTATGAGATTGAATTTGTTCAAGGAAAGACATAATGGAGGTCTTCCAGGACATTTTGGTTTTGATAAGACTAAAGCACTTGTTGGAGAAAGTTATTATTGGCCTCAATTGCAGCAAGATGTAAGGAAATATGTTCAAAGTTGCAAAACATGTCAAGTGCAAAAGGTGTTAGTTAAAACACTGGTTTATATCAGCCACTACCTGTACTTGAGAAGAAGCATATCAACAAGATGAATCTTCAATATAATTCTAAGGCTGACTTGAAGAGGAGACATAATGAGTTTCAAATTGAGGATGAGGTTAGAAGGTTTGGTTTTCCTCTTGATAAGTGACAGGGTCACTTTTCTTTCTTCCTTGGGTGTCTAATGCAAGGGCATCCATGTTGGAGGAATCCAATTTTGGTGATGGTTTTCTTTCTCTTTAATGCTTATTCTAATCTGGGTGATGGCTGGTTGGTGAGGAGCAGTATCCATCAGAGAATAATCTTTCACTTCTTCTTGTTGGAGATGACTTGATCAAAATAGACAATTGAAATTTGCAGAGTCTGAGGCATGAATGGTTAGTGGAGTCTTAATTCTAGTGTTTCTTTTGGTTTCAATGCTTTCCTATTTGGAGCTAGGTGGCTTGGAGGCAACGGCAATTTCTCTCTCTCCATATTCTCTATTTCATATACATTAACGAGGTGACAGTGGTGGCAGTAGCAGGTTGGGAGATATAAGAAGGATATCCTTTTCTATCGATGCTCTCCACTTTCCTAGCGTAGGGTCTAATTCGTGGGTGTAGCTAAAGCACCTTGAGTGTTGTTGGGTCATAGATTTATTGAGGAGTTTGATACAGAATGGTTGCTAGTGTTTAAAGAATCTAGAGGTATAGCAGAAGATGAACTAGACAGATTTGGCTATTGAAGAAAGACACATAGTTAAAGATTGCACTGTTAGAGGCCCTGAAGGCCATAATAACTTGTAATCTATAGTTGTTTTTTTATGAAGTTTAATAAAGTGTGAATCTATTTGTTTCTTATTACATGAGGTTGTTTGTTTCCTTTTACATCAACATGATCCAAGAACCCTAATAGTTCCCAACAATAGCAAATTTACGTAAGATAACAAATTATTTTTTTGAAAAGGTTTCAAAAACTTTCAAACAAATGTAATTAGGAGACAAAATAAATTACATTCTTCGATGTTTCAACGGGTCCCTAGCAACTCTTAAATATCATCCATTTCAAAAGTCAAAGATTAATTTTGACCAATAAAAATAGAAGGAACATTTATCACTTTTTGTTGTAAACGAGGTGTAAAATTTCTATTGGCAAATGATATTTAAATTAAATGGTTCCACAACTTCCAATTCACCAAAGAGGTTATTCTCAGCACCACCATCAACTACCGGAATGGCCTGAATAACTAAATAATGTAGCTAAGAAACTCCTCTTCTCCAGAAAGTCTCTCATGATGCTTGCATCTGCTATTAATAGAACCACATGAAGCCCATAGCTATAAAAGAAAGAAGTAATTATGAACTATTGTAGAATGATTCATTATCCTGACAAATATTCGGTAGTAAAAAATTATTTGAAACATCATTCAAGCTCTAGGATTCGATGGTAATAATGGTCTTGTTAATGTTCAAATTCTTGAATTTGATGGAAATGATTCCAAGAATGGTGTTATTATGACATTCAATGAGTTCCTTATTTCACTTGCAATTGACAATATAAACCTTGTTAAGCTACAATGATACATGCAATAGATTACAAATGCTTGGGACTTTCCAACAAGAGAGTTGTTGCAATGAGTATGTGTTAATGGAAAATATGAATAACAGTTTAAAACAACTAAGTATCCAATAACTCAATGGAAATTGATATAAAAACAATTAAACAAAGATTATACCTTCGAAGACCGTTTTACATCTATGCTTTCATTGTCGCCTATCTCTTCTTGATCTTTGTGGTAATGGAGCTCTCAGAAGTGTGTACTTCCTTGTTGTTGAAGATGACAAGAGTAGTATGGCTGTAGGTGGATAATGCAATGGAGGATCACACTACAATGCAATACTAATGGAGATAGATTGATGGAGACATGATTGGGTGATGCTTATGATAATGAGGTTGTGTAAATGTAAATGGAGATAACTTTTCCTAAGGCATGGTGGTATGATTCATGCAGAGTAAGACTAAAGCTTAGATGGATGCAAAATGGGTATGAGAACCTTGTTTATATAGGCTGAGGGGAGACCAAATCCAAGTGTCAACAGATCCATGGCTGGAGGAAATTACTTAGGATGTGTATGGTTGACAGAGCTTGAGGGAATGTGCACAAATCTGAAGAGGACAAGTGTCCAAGCTCCTTTCATGAGTTATAGGAGTTAACATAATAGATTAAGGAGTTAACTGAATAGACTAACCAGTTAAGTGAATTGATTGATTAGATAAGTGATTTGACTAATGAGTTAACTGATTTGATTAGAGGAGAAATAGGACATGTGGGTGAGGGAAATTAGCTAATTAAATATTAAAATATTTAATTATGTGTGCAACATGGTGAGATGGAAAGGTAAGGTGGAAGAATGACATGGATGATGTGATGTGGAATTTATGGAATTTTTGGACTTTGGAATAGAGGAATTTGGGATTAATTAATAATTTAAGATTATTTAATTATATGAGACTATAGAAGAATTAGGTAATTTTAATTAAATAAATTGATTTTATTTAATTTTGGGATAATGAACCAATCAAATAAATTAGAATATTTATTTAATTGATAGAAGATTTAAAGAATTAAGATAAATAATAAAATATTTACTTAATTTGATACAATCCATTCTTAGGTGTATACATTTTTCCCCTCTTTGATGCAATGTGTTTTATCACGTTGCTTCAAAGAAATAAAAATTTTCTGTGATTTGATACATGCCCCAATTTTGCCCCTTGTACAAGTTAAATGACGATAGGATGGCCCCTCGGGAGATTGGATGAGAGGAATGTGATGATGAGATGATGGATGATCTCACAATGAGATGGGATGACATGAGAAGAAATGGTTGACGTGGAAGAAAAATGGGATGAAAAAATGTGCCCCAGCATGCACAAGGTTAAACATCTCCACTTAAGGTTAAATGCACTATAAATAGGAGTGTGGAGTCACATTCCTATTCATTTGAACACTTGTCATTTCTTAGAGAGGTTATAGGAGATCAAAGCTCAAGTGCTAAGGAGAGTCAGCAATAATGCAGTAGGTTCCAATTGAGTTACACTGCTTCGAGAGGATCCAATGGTTCAACCGTCTAGTAGAGTATGGGCCACCAGTAAGTACATGTTTAATTTGAGCTTAGGTGCATTTATTATGGTCAAAAGTCTAGGTCAAAGTTAGGTGCTATGAATGCGCAACAGAAGTGAATCTGCGCATTTGTCGTGCAAAACAATGCAATCACCACAATTCTACACAAATATTGCCAAAATTTGTGCAAATGCACTATTTTTGCAAACAGGTGATAGATCTACACAAACACCAAGGCCTTCTATGCATGTGATGTAAATATGTGCATGTGTTATAAACCTACACATTTGACATAAAACTGCGCAAATGTCTTGGGAATCTACGCATGCCAATGATTTAGCGCATATACAAGGGGGTCCTGCACAAATGGTTAAATGCTGTGCAAATACTTTTTGAACCTATGCATGTGAATTTTCCTGCACAAATAGAGGGGGATACTGCACAGTCACCCTGAACTTGTGCAAATGTTGAACAGAACTGTGCATCTATTTTGGATAGCAGGAATACTTAGCAAAATTGAGAAAGTTGGCATCATGATCGATGTTCGCCAATTGATAGGTCATCACTGAAATTGATAGAATCTCAAGAGAGATGATAGAATAGATTTCCTATTAAAAATAGCTAAGTTTTTTATGTTTGATAGATAGATATGCAGTTTAGTTGATGTTGTTTGCGTAACGCGTGTTTGGCTGATTGCAGGAGGAGCTTAATGACATCCTTATGTTTCGGGAGTGATTTCAGGTGACATAGTTTCTAAGGCCTTACTTGAGAGAGCTTGATCGTCTGGTTCTAGGATCGGCAGGGTTACTGCATGTTTGCTTTATGCCTGAGATTCAGGCTAATCTTGGTATGCTGACTGTACTTTCTAAGCTTTTTCACAGTGAGGATGGAACATTCCATCTTCCTATCAGGAAGATCACTGTGACACTAGAGGATGTACATCATATTCTACACATTCCAATAGATGGAGAGCTTGTGGAGTACGAGTCTCAAATTGGGGCAGGACTTGATGAGTGCTGCCGAGTATTTGATGATGACACCATCGAGGGCACAGAGATTAGCTAGGTAGATATGGTTTCTTATTATGAGCCTCTTTAGTCAGTTATTGTTGGGTTGATTGGAGGGATAGTTTGTCCTAACAGGAGATCCCATAGGTTTGTAGTTGGATGGGGGGACTTTGGAGTAGATTGTCACAGATGGGACCCGAATTGTGTGGGGTCACTACCTATTGTATACACCTAAAAATGACATGACTCTACCTAAATAAATATTTTAAATATTTATTTCATCTTAATATTCCTCTATCAATAAATAAATAAATCAATTTATTTATTTGATTCATTTTCTCCCATTAATTGAATAAATTACATTTATTTAATTAATTCCATCAATATCAACTTTATTCTTCTAAACAATTAAATAATTTTAATTATTTAATTAAATCATTCATTCTTCCAAATTTAAATAAATCATTTAAATTTATTTAAATCCTCTTGTCTCTATAATAAAATATAATTAAATATTTTATTTTATTCTTCTATCTTGCACAAGATAAATTAAATAAATTTATTTATTTAATTTGCTTTCTTCTAAAAATATCTTCTTGCTTTCTTTCTAAAATTGCAACTCATGCATATCTAATTAACTTATTTAATTAGATTTTTCATCTATTATTCCTCTCATCTTTTTAGGATTTATTTCCTAAAAAATCAAATCAAATCTTCTTCCCTCTCCATAATCAATTAAATAAATTATATTTATTTAATTAATTTCCTTATTCTTCTATTTTCCATCAAATGATTAAATAATTTTAAATTATTTAATTATCGCATCCTTATAAAAATTAATAAAAATAAATATTTTATTTATTTATTCATGATGCACATAAATTAAATAAATTTTATTTATTTAATTTGTATTTCATCCACTCTTATCTATATCATTTTCTTCTAAATATAAATTCTTCCTTGTCATGCAAAAGCAAAAGCTGAGTTAACTGATTTAAAATAACTTTGTTTTTATCAATAAATTCTTAAATTAGAAAAATATATTCTAATTTTTGAAATAAAAGATCATCCTCATCAAGAAAGCAGTTAACTCAACAAAGCATCTTTTTCTATGACACATGTCCTTCTTCTATTCGCACACATTCCCTCAAACATCCTCTACCATTGATCTTCTTATTTCTTCTACACCATTGATCTTCTCTCACACAATTCTATAAAGACCCTTCTATTATTCTATTATAGATATACATGAAGCTTTCAATATCATTACTCTACAGAATTCATATCATTCCATATAATTCCATACCAATCTATAGCTTGTGACCATCCTCATTTGTATTTGAAGTTCATCTTCAATGCAAAAAGTAACCTAGCCACCTCTCTACTGCCATCTTGAAGAAGTGCAAGGAATTGTGTTTCTTGAGGGCCATATTCTTCACAACAAAGATCGATCGAGACTAGGCAAGTAATGGAAGCTGCGAGGTAACAAAGGTTGTATGATTCACTCTTATTTTAAAGCTTTTGTTATCTACAAGTTCTATTGTGTTTTTGGGTTTGATATTAATTTATGATATTATCCACTTTTACCCATAACACCTACTAGTACACCTCTATCATGACTTGCACCAATTTGTTTACAATGGAGCTGCCAGTTTATCATATGGAGTATCACTATTATAGATTTGGGCTTGGTGCCATATTGCTATTACTCAACCTATTGGCATGGGTTCTTGAGGTAGAGATCAGCCTTACTCATACATGTCCCAATAGAGTCTTTCTCAGCCCAAGCTAGGGAAGCTAGAGTACTGGCGACATGCATTTGATAATGTTGACTCAGTTATTTGGTGACCCTCCCTAGACTGCGAGGTGTGGGAGGATGACGCATCAGAGTTACCATTTTACTTTCAGACTAGGTGTCTGATAGGGAGGACTCCCTACATTCCTGAGAGGCACATCATTTCTCGTGTGTAACAGAAGTTTGGCAGGATCCAGGGGATGCCCTAGGGGAATTCCATCTTTTCTAGGACACACAAGGAGCGTCCTCGATGGAGTCTTGGTGCTTCATTTGAGCAAGCTCGTGCAGAGTTTCTACAGTTACCATACTAGTCTTGGTTGATGAGGAGGACAGTTGTAGACGCTGGCACGACTCAGGATTATGCAGATTGGTTTGCAACACACCCATTTCCTCACTACTCTAGACCTGGAGGGAGAGCCCTGATACTAGATGATCAGGAGGAGGATTAGGAGGGTCTGCGATGACGATGGAGGTGATGGGGTGGACGAGGTGGTGGAGGTGGTAAGGGTGGTGGTGATGATGGTGGAGGTAGTGGAGGAGGTAGTGGTGATCATGGCGAAGGTAGTGGAGGAGGTGGTGGTGATCATGGCGGAGGTGGTGGAGGAGGTGGTGGTGATGATGGCGATGATGGAGATGACAGATATGACAGGAGGGTTAGACAGTGGGTTGACAGAGATCCTGCTCTATAGGCACAGACCTTACTGCAGGGACAGATGCAGCCTCCTGTACAACCATAGGTTGGACAGGGACCAGGACAAGATGATGGGGAGTTGGCAACCCTACAAGCCTAGGTGAATTAGTAGTAGACACAGATGGTACAATAGCAGGCCTAGATGGGTCAGATGCAGGCTCAGATGGGCTAGATGCAGGGACAGATCACCCAACTACAAGGTGAGCTGCAGATAGCTAGGTTAGAGAGAGAGATACCGTGATTTAGTGATATACCAGGGTAGATGGGCTACTAGAGTAGGTACAATGTACTGTGCCAAAGATGGTGAGGGCTGGCTAGGAGATATTCTACTGGCAAGGGTTGTAAAAGCAGGTAGTGCCCCCTGAGCGGTGAGCAAGTAGTTTTTGCCCCAACTACCGCAGTAGGTACCAAAGGACTTTTATAGAGAATGGAGGGGTGATGGGGCCACAGAGGGGACCCTTAGGCATAGGTACATCAGGGGGTAGATGGACAACCACCATAGCCACAACAGCGACAATGGCCAGTGGCTTCAGGAGACAGTGCCACCTAGGTGCTTTTTTTGGGGACATGTATCACTTTGGAAGCATTTATTTTGTGTATACCCCATTGTGGATATTCGAGACGTACTTATATTTTTTATATCATTGTATACTTTGGACATTAATATTCTTTTTTGATGATGATGATATACATGATCTAGTGTTCGATGGACTATCTATGTGTGCATTTATGGATGGATATTTCTATGATTATGGTTATATGTGATACTTCTATCATGTTTTATTTTACTCTATTATGCACTTGATACTTATGCAACATGATGTTTCTAGGAGCTACATGATGGACATGATGACTTATATGCATGTTTATGATCTCTATGTTTACTATTTATGATGACCTAATGCATACCCTATGATGATTTAGATGTAACATATGATGTTTTAATTGTTTTACGTATAGATGATCATCTAATGTGGAGACACTATGATTTTGGTTTTTGTGAGTTTGTTTGTGCTTATGAAAGGTTATGGTGGCTTATGTACCTAAATGACATCACTATATGCAACACAAACATGTTCTAAATGTTTATAACATGAATGTACTTAAATGTGATGATACTATATGATGATACCCCTATTTATGACATGCAAATGTATTACAAATTATTTTTGTTGTCCCAAGTATACTCAATCATAAAATAAAAGAACACTTAGAAGAACTGATTTGGATAATGAAAGGAAACTTAGAAGAATGAAATGGTTAATGGATGAAATTGGATAACTGACAAATAGAATTGGATCTTTGTGACACTTGGATAAATGGTATGTATGGAATTCTTTTACATGAAAATGAAATGCAATTTGGTATGTATGATAGTGGATATTGTCATCTTCTTGTGCAAGTTTTTGAAGTACTTTGTTTCATCATTGAGCTCTTAAAATGTTGTAAGAAAAATACAAGCATCTAGGTATAATTAAACCATGATGACTTGAGTATTACTTACATGGATTTTGATTTAGCAAGTTAATACAAGCATCTAAGTATAATTGAACCAAGATGACCTGAGTATTGCTTGCATATCAACAGACAAGGATTAGACATGTTTCATGTTTAGACCTCTGACATCCTCAATGATCATTATGTTGATCATGTCTTTAGACAAGGCTTCACATTACTAAAGATAAACCCACAAATAGTAGAAAAATAAAATAATCATGTTCCATCATAGCATCTCTAGTTTTTGACATCCTTGAGTAGCATATGAAACATAATAACAAAATTCTTGATAATAAGATTTTAAATGACCATTAAAAACCTTCTTGCCATAGAGATATGTTTTCTTGCAATAACTGGATAGATTCGTGTTTGATGTTTTAGGCAAGCTAGGATTTGTTAGGTGTAGTTTTAAGTCTTCTTTCCAAGAGAATGTTTTAAAGCTTGTTTTGTTGCATTGTTTATTGTCTAGTGATAAAGCCACTATCCAATTTGGTATCCTCTAAGTTGTGGCATTCAAAAATCTAATTCCCCAACTAGGTCGAGGATTTTGCCCCCAGTCAAGTAAAGGATTGATTTATTATAGATGAACTAACAATAGACATGAAGAAACAAGCCCTAAGGGACTGACCTAGTGCCTCAAGGGCTCATTGATAAATGGCCTTACCTACGTGACAACGCAGAGGCAACGTAGTTCAAGCTGTGGACTATGTGGACCTAAGACCTAGGTGATGGGAGTCAGATGGAAATGGATGGACAAAAGGATGGGTGACATGGGATGGAATGGATGGGAAGCCTCAGGGGCTCATCAAAGATGGCCTTGCCTACTTGATAGCTCAGAGTTGATGTAGTTTGACAATGGTTCAATGGATTGGTTCAAGATGGATGACAAGATGGACGCAAGTTTGGATTGGTAGCTTGATGGGGGAAGGCGGTAAGGATGAGCAAATAACAAGCCACGGTAGGTAGCCTAATATGATTAGATGCCTTGTGGTAAGAAGGTATGGATGAGGAACAATGTCCTAACAGATGGAGGAAGAGGTTTAATCACAAATAATGCATGTTTCTAGGTTTTCACTACTTGCTTTTATTTGTACGATAGCTAAATTACACATAATGCCCGTTTTCCAGGTTTTCATCATGGTATCTATCCAAGGCACCTATTTACTAGGTTTTCACCAGAGGATAATTTTTTTGTTATTTTTCTATATATATATATATATATTGTTGTTTTTGATATATAATCCCTTGCATTGGGGTTTTAGGTGTAGAACTTGTAAAGATGCATGTTGTTGATGGGGTCAATAAATAATTCACTTTCTAGTGTGGCCAATTGGTAAGCACTGGATCCATAGGCAGCAATGATGACATAGGGACCTAGCCAGTTGGATTCGAACTTACCTTTCTTCTCTCTATCTTGCTAATTCCTGGGATTCTCTCTGAGGACTAGGTCACCAACTTAAAATACCTAGGGTTTGACTCGGTGGTTGTAACTCTTGGACATCCTTTGCTGATAAGATTTTAGATGGTTGAAGGCATGTTGTCTTCTTTCTTCCAGCAGCTCTAACTCTTGGAGTCTGAAAACTATATACTCTTCATCAGATATTAGGCCTTTTAACGATACTCACAAGGATGGGATCTCGACTTCAATGGGCAAGATGGCTTCAGAGCCATAGACTAGGGAGTATGGTGTTACAGCTATGGGTGTGCAGATACTTGTGTGGTAGACCCATAGTGTGGGATTCAATTGGATGTGCCAATCACGGCTGGCATCATTGAGAGTCTTTTTCAAGATTTTTAAGATAGTTTTATTTGATGCCTCTACCTGGCCATTTCCTTGGCGGTAATATGGGGTGGAAAAGTGTGTTGGACGTGGAATTTGTCACATAGCTCTTTAACATCTTGGTTTTTAAATGGTCTTCCATTATCAATGATAATGGATACAGGGATGCTATAGCAGCAAATGATGTAATTCAGGATGAAAGAAGCAATTTCTTTGCCTATGACATTGGCAAGGGGTACTACCTCAATCCACTTTGTAAATTACTTAGTGGTGGTGATTATGAATTTATAGCTGCTAGATGATGAATTGTGTATCTTTCCCACTAAGTTAATTCCCCATTGACAGAAAGGCCAAGGAGTCATTAAAGGCTGCAGCTTCTATGCTGGTGCATGTATTAGGTTCCAATGGGTTTGGTATTTCTTGCACCTCTTTACAAAATGATAGGAATCTTTTTCCATAGTTGGCCAGTAGTATCCCATATGTATGAGTTTCTTAGTCAGGGTAGTATCACTAAAGTGGGTCTCGCATATACCATCGTGAACTTCGCTTAGGGTAGTTTGATATTCCTCACTATCAAGGCACCTAAGGAGAGTACCATCTAGTCCTCATCAATACAGAGTGTTAGTGATTATGGTAAAATAGGAGGTTTGACGGATGAAGGTTCTTTTTTGGTTACTAGATAGATCAGGTGGTAGGGTGTTCTCTTTCAGATAAGTATACACTTTTCCGTATAAGGGAGAAGCTGATCCTACGATATGGCAAATGATGTGGGATTCTGAGGTGTTGTACGCAGGATGGGATACTGGCTCTACCAAGAACTCATAACGTGACTGATTTTTAGGGATATCAAGGAGAGATGCAATGGTTTCCATGGCATCTGATGCTTTGTTCTCTAGCCTAGGTATCTGCTAAAAAGAGATCACAACAAAGTATTCTTTGAAGTTGTCTACCATACATTTTTATGGTATTAACTTCTTATCCTTTGTTTGATAGTCGTTTTCCCTTGATTGATGATAAGTTGCAAATCACCATACACATGAAGTTCTGTGATTTTCCATTCAACTGCTAGCTTGATGCCAATGACCAAGGCTTCATTTTCAGCCACATTATTAGTGCATGGAAAGAGTAGTCTGTATGACTTTGAAATTGTGTCTCCACTAGGTGTGATCAACAAGATACCCACGCCAGACCCATGCTGAGTATATGATCCATCAAAGTAGAGTTTCTAGGTTGTCACGTTGTGATGTTAAAGATAGACTCATCAAGAAATTCAAATCTTAATGGGTTCTGATCTATTAAAGGTGCATCTGCTAGTTGATCTGCAATCACTTGCCCCTTTATTGCTCATCTATTGACATACTCGATGTCAAATTCACTGAGTATCATGACCCATATTGATATTCTACCTATTAGGGTAGATTTTTTGAGAAAGTATTTCAATGGATCGATCTTCGCTACTAGCTTGATGGAATGTGAGAGCATGTAATGTCTCCATTTTTGTGAAGCAAAGACAACAATGAGACATGCTCTTTTAATTGGAGTATATTGTAGCTCGTAACCTACTAGTGTTCTATTGATGTAGTAGATTGCTTGCTCCTTTCCTTCATGATTTTGTTGTGCTAGCAGAGCTCCAAGAGCTGTTGGTGTAGTTGAGATGTAGAGTAACAATGGTTTGCCCTTGATTGGCGGCATAGAGTGGTTTTCAATGTTAGATCTATCTTTCATTTTTACATTTTTGAGACTGAAAGGCTTGGTACTCTCTCCAAAATAAGCCCTGTCATTGAGTTCTATGTCATAGCCAGCTCTATGATCCCCTGTGGGTATATGGTCTCTAAGTTATAGGTAATCAATTATGGCCTCATCATTCTGAAAGGTATCTAGCTTAGGGGTAGAGTCTTGTAAATCCCAATCTATGAGTTTTGGATACAATAGTGGTAACAGGTCATCGGATTGGTCAGTTTTGAGGCTAGTGATGGTCAAGATGGAGGAGTTGGATTCGTTATTGTAAGATTTGACAATGCCTATGATGGTACTCTCCACAAGTTGATATGTCAAGTGTGACATCATTCTTTCCTCGTGAAACTCACTATCATTATTATGTGGGTCAAACTCTAGAGGTCTAGACCTTAAACCTTGTCCCTCATGAGTTGCATGGATAGGGACATATTCATGGACCACATCAACATCTTTTTCATCACAAGATATTTTGGAGAGACTATCCCATTCATACTCATTAGAGTCTGTCTCACTCCATTCTTGTAGTTGGTAAATCTGCTCTTAGTCGTAGCTATTTCTATTTGCTTTCCTTTCTGCTTGTCGTTCCCAGTGGTCTTTGTTTTTTCTTTGTAACCTAGCCCTTTAGTGTCTCGAGCTATTAATGAAGAAGGTTGGATAGGTTCAATGATACCTTCTTTCCTCAATCCTATGGTCCCATGACCTTCATATCCCATTCCTTGTAGTATTGAGAATCCTTGATCATACTGCTCAGTTTACAATTTGGATTGATGGTCTTTTGGAAATGATAGACTATCTTCATCCTTATATAGCCATTGTAGGATGTCCTTCTCATCATTTTCGTCTTCGAGGCTTCCCCATTTAACAAATGGACCTTTAGGAGTTTCTAATGAATTGGGTTTTCTAATGGATGGCTTTCCATAGAATCTAGGGGAAATAGGTAGCTATGCTAAGCAAAAGGATTATGCGATGGTATATTCACCTATACCCTTGTCTTTGAGCTTGAGGTTGAGTTTGGATGCCTTGGATGTAGAAGGGAGTGAAGCTGGGTCAACACGAGATGAAGATGAAGCAGAGGCACGGTTATTGGGAATTACAACATCAAGCTTGGATTGTATGGAATTGCAATATTGAAATGGATTGGAATCACCTTGGATGGTGATTTCTTAGCTTTCATGGGGGAACTTGATACACTGGTGATAGGTGGATGGCACCGCCTTCATTGCGTGTATCCAAGGTCTTCCAAGAAGAATATTATATGCAAGTTCCATGTCAAGCACTTGACACACCACATCCTTTACTACATGTCCCACTCTGATTGGCAAAACAATGGTTCCCTTTGATGTTCTTTCCTCTTCATCGTAAGCTTTGATGGTGATTTTCCTTTTAGGATCGATAGCATTCTCCGAAAACCCCAATGCAAGGATTAGCTTTAAGGTGTAAATATTTAAACCCACTCCTCCATTGATTAGAACCCTTTTATTTTTATGCTTGTGGATGAAGGTTTTGATGTGGAGGGATGCATTATGTGGTTGAGTGATTAACATATCATCCTTTTCCATGAATGATAGGAAATGAGGTGTGGTTAGGTGACCTACCATGGTCTAAAACTACTCTTTAGATGAATTGGTTGGGATGGTAGTTTCCAAAAGAGCTTGTTCAAGAATAGCTTTGTGAGACAGGGATAGATGCAAATGATCCAAAATGGAAATGTGTGCAGGTGTCTTGTGGAGCTGGTCCAGGATGTTGTACTAGTTGGATGTAGAGGATGGTTTGGATGGAGCTCCCTTAAGAGTAACCTTTCCACTATGAGTGGTCACATTACAATCAGGGGTTTTATTTATAGTGATCACATTGATATGCGAATTCCTTTCAAAAATGTGGTTAACAACATAGTCAGATGACACATTTGTGTAGTTGGCGTTGTTAGCCCCACTTTTGTTTTAATTTGAAGAACCTACTTTCTCATAGTTGGCGAGTGGATTATTGAATGCTAAATGATCATCATTAGAGGCATGCCCTTCAATGATATCCATTTTTTATCCAACAAGTCTTGAATGGTGTGCTTTAGCTTTTGGCAATCATTAGTCTTGTGGCCTTTGCTTCCATGGTATTCGGAGAAGTCTATGTCTTTCCACCAAGGAGGTTTAACTTTTGGTTCATACTTCCGCGTCGTTGGAAGCATTATGAGATTGTTTGATATTAGCTTCCGTAGGGTGGATTCGAGTGATTCCCCTAGAGGTGTAAACTTTCGGTGGGGAGGAAAGTTTGTAGACCATGATTCATTGTTTTGTGGTTTGTTTTGTGGGTTTGATAAGTTAAAAATTGGTTGTTTTGGTATCACATTCTTAGCATCAACCACCCCATCATTCACGATGTTCTTATTTTTGGTCCAAAACTACAGCTTATCCGTGTTAATATTTGTACTAGGGGTGTCCTTGTATAGTTTGATTTGCCCCTTTGCTATCAAGGATTTCTCAATGAATAGCCTCATTTCAATGACCTTACTAAAAGTGTTTGGACATTGAATTTGGATTTGATAGCATAGTTCCATGGATAGATTGTGCATAAACATTTCTATCATTTGCTTCTCTGGTATGTGGTAGGGACACTTGCTTGCAAGTTGTCTCCATCTTTGCAGGAAAGAGGCGAAGGATTCTCCTCCTTTTTGCTTGTTATTGCAAAGATCCAACATGGAGATTTCATGTTTGATATTATACATGAAATGTGTGATGAATTTATCCACTAGCTCATCAAAAGTGTGGATACTAGGAGGTAGGCAAGAGAACCACTCCATAGCTTGTCCTCCTAAACTTCCTGGGAATAGTCGCATAAGATACATCTCATTGTGTGTGACTTCTAGACATGCAGCACTAAATTCCCTTATATGGTCTCTTGGATAACCTTTTCCTCGATATTTGTCAAATTTGGGAACCTCAAACCTTGAGGGAAAAGGTATCATGAGAAAAGATTTATCAATTGGATATGGTGATATATCTTCAAGGGAGTAGTGCTTTTTGGTTGTCCCACATTGGATGTCTACCAATTGTTTTTGTAAGGCTTGGATTTGTGTTGTCAATATGTCCAAGGGATTGATTGTATCCTTAGCCTTCTCCAAATTTGAAGCATTTTTGTTAGTTTTGGGAGCATCTTTGTCCATTTTGGAGCCATCTTTCGAGGACTCAACTTTGTTGGAGGCATTGTTCTCTCTTAAGTTTGAGACATGAAAATCTAAGGGCAATTTAGCTTCTTGTTGAGCTAACATGAGAAAATATTTATGAGGGTCCATGGCAACAACCCTATCCATTACCTTTTGAAATTTTGGATCTTGAAGTTGTTGAAGGATTTCCTCTTGAATAATCTCCTCATCATTGGAATTATACCCACTATTGTGAAGGGAACCTGTGTTTTACTTTTGTTTAGATTGAGATCTAGTTGCAACCATAAAAACCTTTGGATGTGGGTGAATGCTGGATGAAACTGCTTGTGAATGTAAATGGATGCTTTTGATGTGGTTGAGATGACAAGATTCTCCTAAGGTTCAAATTTTGATCTACAGGTGTTCAAACAAATGTGCTCTTGAGCTAAAAGGTAGTTAAAGTAGGGAGAGTTGATCATCGCTATTAATATAGACTATTTCTTTTATCAAGATTACACTAGCGTAGTTCCAAGGTGAAGGATGATTTATCCTATTATGACACTAACTAGATTTTTGCTTTGAAATTGGAGGATCTTAATGACACCTTAGTGGAAATCTTGTTTTGTGCATTTGATACTTTTGGTTTGGAGGACTAGGTGTGTTATGGCAAGTTGAAATGTTTTGGAAAATGGGTACGAAATGGATTCTTATGGTTTTCTTGAGTTCACAAATGAAGTCTAAGCAATAATGGGTATCCTAAAATGAATTTGTTTTCTCCTCAAAATGTTGGGAAAGGCTCTTTGTTTTGGATGCGCAGCGTTAGATGCACAGGAATATTCAGCAAATGCGCAGTTATATGTTACGGATGCGCAGCTTTGTATGCAGCGTACTGCATTGCATATGTGCAGGGCTGCATTGCAAATGCATGGAAAGAGTATATGAACAGCATGATTTTACAAATGTGTAGCAATACTATGTGAAAGTATAGCAGGAGTAAATGTGCAGCAATATTTGACAAATGTGCAGCAATATGGAGTGAATGCGCATATCTGTAGAAGTTTTGCCTTTTTGTTTTAGTTTTTCTATCTTAGCTTGTTTTCAAAATGTTTCTTGAAGCAAGTCTGATATTTTTGCTGATGATTTGTGTCAATTTGTTGCAAGAAAACACAACAGACAAGAAGATTCCATGTTTGTTATTACAAATTTTTGACCAAAAAGCAAGCACAATCTTAAAGTTAGCAAGGACAATATTTATGAGTTCCAACTTGGATTTTACTCTAGCCACTTGCATAAAGGTGTCACAAATTTTCCTCCTGTGTCAACAAATAGGGGTTTTTAGCTTTCTAAACAATTAGATTTTTAGTATGGACATCTTTTTGGGTGGTTACACATGTGGAAATTCACTCCGATAAGGACGCTTCCCAGCTTGCAGAGGTTACACTCTATAGGATTTTGGGGGAAACTTTTGTCGGTGTAACACAACAACACCCATTGTTTGCAATTTTCATCACAAACACAATTTATTTATAGTGACTTGGAAGTGGCTTGGCTTTAACCCTTGATCACTTAAGATCGTCCCACTTGGAAGGAAGGAATTCCAAGGGTGGGCCTCTTCTAAAGGTTACACATGTAAAATGATGAGTTTGGCATTCTGGTCACCCAAGAAAGGGGAGAGCATAGTCCTATCATCATTTTCAAGCATAGAGAACACTGGTTCTTTTATCCTCCTAAAGTTTAAAACTAAATGTGTTCTATTCTACCAAGCATAATCCATCAACAAGATAGCAAAAACTTTGAAAAGATGGCTCATTTTATCCCTTTTAGCCAATCTATGTGAAGATTGTTTGTTGCAGAATAAAATAAGTTACTTTCCCCTAATTTAAGTTAGATGAGAGATTGTGATTGCAAGATAGAAAGAAATGAAAAGATTTGTTTAGTTTTAGCCACCTAGGTTGGGACTATGTGTGAGTTGTATGCAACAAATCAGTTTACTTCTTCCTATTTTAATCTAGGTGAAAATTTGTATGAAGATGTTAGATTAGAATCCCTTAATTAAATATAGATGAACTAATGATGCAGCTAAATGACTAAACAACACTCCTACACCTGCGAGAAGAGTTAGTATGGAAATCTTTGCCAAAACATTACAACTTTTCTGACAACATAAATGCATAGAAATAGAAGGTGAATGTGCAAGATTGCTCAATATTTGCGCAGAAAGCTATATGTGTAGAAAGAATTAATGAATGCGTAGGTCTGTTTAATGGATGTATAGAAAGAGTGGATGCATCGTACTATTCAATATTTGAGCAAAATGATTTTGTGAATGTGTGGAAATATAGATGCGCAACAGGGAGATGCAAATGTGTAGGACTGGAATGTGGATGCGTAGAATCGACCTGTTACAATAGTAACTTCACAAAAAACTCAAATGGAGGTTAATAATAGGGCTAGGCCCCATGGTGGGCACCAAAATGTTAATGGAAAATAAGAATAACAATTTAAAACAACTAAGTATCCAATAACTCAATGGAAATTGATGTAAATACAAGTAAATAAAGATTATACCTTTGAAGACCATTTTACCTCTATGCTTCCATTGTCATCTATCTCTTCTTGATCTTGGTGGTAATGGAGCTCCAGAAGTGTGTACTTCCTTGTTGTTGAAGATGACAAGAGTTGAATGGCTGTAGGTGGATAATGCAATAGAGGATCACACTACAATGCAATACTAATGGGGATAGATTGATGGAGACATGATTGGGTGATGCTTATGATAATGAGGTAGTGTAAATACAAATGGAGATAACTTTACCTAAGGCACGCTCATATGATTCCTGCAGATTAAGATTGCTAAAGCTTAGATGGATGCAAAATGGGTATGAGAACCTTGTTTATATAGGCTGAGGGGAGACCAAATCCAAGTGTCGATAGATCCATGGCTGGAGGAAATTACTCGTGATGTATATGGTTGAGAGAGCTTGAGGGAATGTACGCAAATCCAAATAGGACAAGTGTCCAAGCTCCTTTCATGAGTTATGGGAGTTAAAAGAATAGATTGAGGAGTCAACTAAATAGACTAACCAATTAAGTGAATTGATTGATTAGATAACTGATTTGACTAATGAGTTAACTGATTTGATTGGAGGAGAAATATGACATGTGGCTGAGGGAAATTAGCTAATTAAATATTAAAATATTTAATTATGTGTGCAACATGGTGAGGTGGAATGGTGAAGTGGAAGAATGACACAGATGAGGTGATGTGGAATTTATGGAATTTTTGGACTTTGGAATATAGGAATTTGGGATTAATTAATAATTTAAGATTATTTAATTATATGAGACTATAGAAGAATTAGGTAATTTTTTAATTAAATAAATTGATTTTTATTTAATTTTGAGATAATGAACCAATCAAATAAATTAGAATATTTATTTAATTGATAGAAGAATAAGAATTAAGATAAATATTAAAATATTTACTTAATTTGACATGAGCCATTCTTAGGTGTATACATTGTATGAATGCTGAAAGCGCATGTTTTCATAGTGTGTTCACTTTTGTGTTTGAGTCTTGATGCAAGAGCCTCTCTAATGGCATTGTGTTATGCCATGTTTTCAAGAAGAATGGATTAGGGACAAAAGATGATAAAAAATTGTTGATTTTTGTGTAGCTTGAAAGGTGGAGTTGCTTTAAAGCAACTTGAGTTGGATTTTCAGCAACAACAGATTTTTATTTAAGAATAGAATGTTTCTGAGTTTGTGAGGTTGAGATAAAATCAAGAGTGATTTTATGTGTGATTTAAAGCTGAATAAAGAAAGGAAATTTTCTTTTCTTACATGTTAAGTAAAGCAGCTGGGCTCTATATATGTAAGATTGCTATAGCAAACTTGTATTGTATTTTTGAAGAGAAAGTTTGTTGTTAGGCTAAATAGAAGATCCAACAGTTGTGGGTTTTTCCCCACATTGGGTTTTCTTGGGTATATCTGTGTTATTGTCTATTTGTGATTGGCTTCTTATTATTTTTGCTTCTGCTGTTATTAGCTATTAATTAACCTAGAGTATTGATTGTTATAAATCAGATAGAGGTTCTATTTTATTAATTTATTGTGCAATTAATCTATAGCTGGGTTATAAGAAATTAACATGGTATCAGAGATTTAAACTATGAATACGAAGCCAAGATTTGTGATGCACATTTCAAGAAAAAAATTTAATTTTTCATCTCTATTTTCTTCTGTGGCTATGGCAACCAGTGTTCGATATGAGGACAGACTTGAGGGTGCATCTAACTTCTTATAGTGGAAGGTTTGAATTACATCCATTCTCAATGAGAACAGGTTGTGGATCTATGCTAGTACAAAGGTGACACCACCAACAAATGATTCTATTGCCCTAGATTCTCATGAAGTCAAGGAGGCCAAGGCTCAGAGGATTATCCTTGATGGGGTAAGAGATCATCTAATTCCTCATCTATCAGGGCAAGACACCACCAAGGAGATGTGGGATATGCTCACAAAACTTTATCAAAGCGACTATCAAAGTTGTAAGATGATGCTGAAGCACAAATTACATAACACCAAGATGTCTAAAGGCGAGAGCGTGACATCTTACTTGTCCAAGCTGACACAGGTCAGGCATGAGCTAGTTGCTATTGTAGAGACAATTGATGAAGATGAGTTGGTGCATATAGCCTTGAATGGTTTTTCGAAGCACTAAGAAGTGTTTGTCAAGTGTGTTGTCAGCAAAGATCAGCTACCTGATTGAGTGAAGCTTTGGGATGATTTCATTCAGGAGGAGATCCATGAAGATGCTCATCAAGGAGATCAGACAAAGAAGGGTCAAGATGAAGAAAATCTTCGTCTTGCAAGCAAGGGCAAGAAAAAGTCCAATAAAGAGCAATCGGAAGGTTCTTCTAAGAGTGGGAAGAAGAAAGATCTGAGCAAGATAAAATGTTTTTGCTATCATCAGAAGGGTCACTATGCCAGTCAATGTCTGAATAAGAAAAGTAAGGACAAGCAAAAGAGGCAAGTTGCTGCCACAGCAGAGGTGGACAAGTTTACATCACGATTTGAGAATGAGTTTTCACTCATTGCCTGTCTCTCAAGTTCAATTGCCAATAGGGTATGGTATATTAACAGTGGGGCCTCTTGCCACATGACGGGAGTAAGAGAATGCTTCACCAAGTTGGAGGAGAAGAAGCTAGATTTCTATATTGAGCTCAGAGAGAATGCCAATTTCCAAGTAACTGGTGTTGGCACCGTCAAGTTTCAGAGGGAGTCTGGCAAACCTCTGTTGGTGGATGACATGTTGTATGTCCCTAGCATGACAAATAATTTAATCTTTGTTTCTACTTTGGAGGACAAGGGTTACATTGTAACCTTTGAAAGGGGCAAAGTCTATATTCATCCCAAGGATTCCAAGGTTGCAAAAGTGATTGGAGTCAGACACAATAGTTTATTTCAAGGTTACAGTTTGAGCCAATACATGCATTGGGAAGCAATTGTAGAGAGGTAGGAGAATTGTGGCACATGAGGATGGCTCATCTTCACCATGGAGCACTTAATGTGCTCAAGGAAATAGTGACGGGGCTGCCTGAAATGAAAATAGAAAAGTATGAGGTGTGCAAGGGTTGTACTCTTGGGAAATATGTCAAGACTAGTTTCCCAGGCATCTACACTAGATCCAAAGGGATTTTGGTTCTTGTACACTTAGATGTGTGTGGGCCCCATGTCAACAATATCCTTGAATGGGTATGAGTATTATGTTACTTTTATTGATGATTTCTCTAGGAAGATGTGGATATATTTTATGAAGAACAAAGATGAGGTCTTCAATAGGTTCAAAGGGTTTAATGCTTTCGTGGAGAACCAAATAGGGAGGAAGATCAAGATACTGAGGTCTGATAATGGAGGTGAGTATACCTTGAGTGCCTTCAAAAATTTATGTGCTTAGGAAGGTATCAAGAAACAGTTGACAATTCCGTACAACCCTCAGCAGAATGGGGTTGTTGAAGATAAAAATAGGGCTATAGTTAGAGCAGCCAAGGCCATGCTTCATGATCAAGATCTACCTTGGTTCTTATGGGCAGAACCTTGCAATACAACTATGTATTTGCAGAATAGGAGCCCTCACAAAGTGTTGGGTAAATTGACTCTAGAAGAGGCATTCACCGGAAAGAAACTAGATTTGGGGCACATTCACATCTTTGGATACCTTGTGTATTGTCACATTCCCGTGGAGAAGAGAGCCAAGTTAAAACCAGCTGCAGAGAAGGGTATCCATGTTGGGTACAGTGAAACTTCTAAAGCCTATCAAGTTTACATTCCTACCCTCATGAAAATAGTTGTTCATAGACATGTGAAGTTTGAGGAAGAGAGAGCTCTTCAGAAGTCTAGCAGCTTGATGAATGAAGAGAAGCAATCACCCACAATTGAGGCAGAGAAAATCCCTCAAACTTCATTCCCGCAAGCTGTAGAGTAGAGCAAGCAGGCCGAGCAAGTTGATCAGAAGGAGGAACAAATAATTCCTTAGCCTCAAATTCCTATTACTAACAAGAAGATAAACAAGGCAACTGAGCAGACACTGAGAGAGGCCTGAGAATATGTTGGTGACCCACAGGATTCAGTCAGACAGAGAAAATCTCCCAAATGTTATTATGATTACGTGGCACTTATGAGTGAATTAATTGAAGAGGAGCCTTCCATCTTTCAGGAGGCATCCATGCACCAAGTAAGGAGGGATGCCATGGTGGAAGAGTATTCTTTCATCATGAAGAATAGCATGTGAGAGGTAGTACCACGGCTAGAAGGTAAGTCTCTAGTGGGCTCGAGATGGCTGTTTAAGATTAAGCATACTACAAATGGTAGTGTGGAAAAGTTCAAAGCCTGGTTTGTGGCTAAGGGGTTTTCTCAAAAGGAAGGAGTCAACTATGATGAGACTTTCGCTCCAGTAGCCAAGTACTCATCCATAAGAGCTATCATTTCTATAGTAGCATAGATGGGTTGGACGATTCACCAGATGGATGTAAAGATGGCCTTCCTCAATGGAGAGATTGAGGAAGAGATTTACATAGAACAACCAGAAGGATTTGAAGCACATGGGAAGGATTCTCATGTATGCAAGTTGAGAAGAGCATTGTATGGGCTCAAGCAGGCTCCCAAGATGTGGTATTCATGTATTGACAGTTACTTGCAAAGCATGGGCTTCATCAAGAGTGAGGCAGATCCGAACTTGTACTATGTTCAGGTGAAGGATGAAATTCTCATCTTGGTGTTGTATGTTGATGACCTATTTCTCACACCTGGTCAGAGGAGCTCATAGCCCACTGCAAGCAGGATCTTGCAGGAGAGTTTGAGATGAAGGACTTTAGGTTGATGCACTACTATTTGGGATTGGAGCTATGGCAGAAAGAGGGAGAGATCTTCCTTGGACAAGGGAAGTATATAATTGATATCCTAAAGTGATTCAAGATGGAGGACTGTAAGCCCATGTCCACACCAATTGTGACCAACTAGAAAAAGATTGATGCTTCCAAATCAGAGGTAGTGGACCCAACTTTATACAGATAGTTGACAGGCTCTCTTATGTATTTAGTCAACACTAGGCCAGACATTTGTTTTGTAGTGCACTCACTTAGTCAGTTTATGGTGGAACCTAAACGTGTGCACTGGATAGCTGTGAAACATGTTTTAAGGTATCTCTGAGGCATAGTTGATTATGGGTTGAAGTATACTCAACAAGATGGAGTGAAGCTTGAGGGGTTCACTGATGCAGAATGGGCAGACAGTACAGCTGATCAAAAGAGCACTTTAGGGTGCAGTTTTATTTTGGGATTAGGAACAATCTCTTGGTACAGCGGGAAACAAAAGTCAGTTGCACTGAGTTCTGTGGAGGCTGAGTATATGGTATCCAGTATGGCTACATGTGAGGCTATTTGGCTTTGAAAACTTCTAGCTTAGTTCTTTGATCAGGAGCTCGATCCTATAGTCATTTACTATGATAATCAAAGTTGTATCAAACTCTCCAAGAATCTAGTGTTTCATGACAAGTCAAAGCACATTGAGATCAAGTACCATTTCATTAGAGATTGTGTGGAGAAGGCAACAGTGAAGCTCTAGTACATTCCTATGGATGAGTAGATAGCAGACATCCTAACCAAGGCCTTGATGAAGAATAAGTTTGTATTCTTCAGGGATAAGTTGGGTGTTGTGCAGAACACCTTCCTCGCTAAGAGGCAGTGTTGATTTTTGTGTTGCTTGAAAGGTGGAGTTGATTTAAAGAAACTTGAGTTGGATTTTTAGCAACAACAAATTTTTATTTAAGAATAGAATGCTTCTGAGTTTGTGAGGTTGAGATAAAATCAACAGTAATTTTATGTGTGATTTAAAGCTGAATAAAGAAAGGAAAGTTTCTTTTCTTGCACATTTAGTAAAGCAGTTGGGCTCTATATATGTAAGATTGCTATAGAAAACTTGTATTGTATTTTCGAAGAGAAAGTTTGTTGTTAGGCCGAATAGAAGATTCAACAGTTGCAAGTTTTTCCCCACACTGGTGTTTCCTAGGTATATCTATGTTATTATCTATTTGTGATTGGCTTCTTGTTATTTTTGCTTCCATTGTTATTAGGTGTTAATTAACCTAGAGTATTGATTGTTATAAATCAAATAGATGTTCTATTCTGTGAATTTATTGTGCAATTAATATATAGCTAGGTTATAAGAAATTAACAAAAATGTCTGGCATCAATTTAGAATAATGATGATTCATCTTTCACGAAGAATGATTCCTCTACTGGCATGCTGGCAACACCTTTCAATGTCAAAGATCAGCAAAAAGAAAGGCCACAACATGTTTTGTAGGAAAATGACTCCGAAGGAAATATACAATTGCTCTGAGAATCCTCCTATATGATTTAGGATAATATTGCTAAAGATAATACAAACATTGATGAATCACTTGATATGGTACTAGATGACCTTGAGCATAGCTATGAATACATAAATAATACAAAGGTTGATTTTAACTGGGAAGCTCAACAAATCACTACATATCTATAGGTGGATAATTAGATTTTGATCAATTCAAATTTTTCTAAGTCTGGTATTGTTAACGAATGATAGTTCTTAAAGACAGCAGAAGGATCTTTTAAAATCTCTAATACAATAGTCAAATTGATGAGATTCAAGGTTTAGTCTATTACAATATGTAAATCTATAAATTTTATGCAAATTTGAAATTAAGTTTGCTTAATCTTTGAAATACCATGAAGAGATTTAATGGATTTAAATAGAAAATAGAAAAAATCAACAAACATCATTAAACCTTACAAACACAAGATTTATGTGGAGAAACCCTTGCGGAAAAAAAACTCTACCAAGAAGAGAGAGCAAACTTGTATTAACTCTGAGAACAAGATTACAATACAATCATACTTCCATTCTCTTCTTTGCCTCCAATTTGATAGCACAGCTACGTACTTTTGAACAATCTCATCACATCTCTTCAATCCTGCAAGTGCAACCTCACAATCTCTATGTTCTATTCAACTTTGCTCAATTCCTCACTTAATAAGCGTCTATTTATATAGAAAATACAAGCAATATTGATGAGTATATATAGAATTGCACCAAACTAGGGAAATCTAACACCCACCTTTGGGAATCTAGATCAAACAGGTCAAAAATAGCATGAGTTAAAACCTCGTATAAGTTCTCATAATATGCTATCAATAGACAGTCCCAAAATTAATTGATTCCTTATAACATGTAAGAGACTAATAATAACATGTGCTCTTACACCATGTCATAAGCTCATATTAGTTTATTATTTACAACATGTAAGAGACTAATAATAATTGATGCTCTTACATCATGTCATAATTTAATAATAAACTTGGGCATCCCACTTTTACTTGTTACTATCCCAAGGTAAAACTAATTGTTTCCTTGTTACTGTTTATCATTGATTGTTATTGTTAATGTAATAAAATAATTAGCATAGTAAATGATAAATTGTTACTATTACCAATACTAGTAATTAAATAATAATTGTTGTCAGTGGACCCTTCATCTCTTATGAACAAATTTATTAAATTAACATCCTAACTCTAAGGATGTTGGAACTCGCCAACAACCTTGGAAATCTCCAAGAATAGTGGAAACTATATTATAGGATTTACAAGATTAATGGCGCCTTAATCATAACATTCTCCCACTTGACATCATACATTGTAAATACATCCATAGGAATAACCAACAAGGGAAAAGCATCCCTTAGCCAATCATGTACCATTGAGTCTTCAACATACTTTCAAGTGCTCCAACAAGATACCTACAAAAATAGCCAAGATAACCACCAACTCAAGCAAGAACTCCTCACATCATGTCACCCATGATAGGACAAGGAACATGCCAAGGTGAAACATGATGACTATCACTAAAACCTCCACCAATTTATACATGAACACAAGCATCAAATTCAAATGGTAAAAAATGACTCTAAGTGACTGCCACACTCATACCAGTTGGAATAGAAGCCATATCAAGATGCTAGCTCATCCAGTCCATCCATACCTCAAACTAGAGTAAACAAACCATCATAGGTAGAACTTCATGCTATCAACACAACAACCCAATTTGCAAACAAGTCCTTGTGTATCTACCATCCTGCAAAAGAAAACGCCAAGATAACAACTCGCTAGTCCTTGTGTATCTACCATCCTGTAAAAGAAAACTCCAAGATAACAACTCACTAGACATGTGATAGAAAACCTCTAAAGAAACTCACTATAGTAAAGCGTATCTAATCCAAGAGAGGTGCCCCTCTCATACATAACACATACCTGAACTAGAATTCCCACTGCATGGGTAATGGAATTACATTAATAGGCATTCCCCTACAAAGCATGTTGAGCTTTCATATAGTATTCCATGGAGATCAATGGTTTAAAATATTTGTCCCCCGAGTAGAGGCAACCACCCAAATGATCAAAACTGTTAGCATCAAATCACACAATAGTGCTGGTAGCTAAAAATTGATAGACGATATTCCTTCTGGCTTAGTTTTTCTCTTAAAATTTATACATTTGACATGTATAATTCAAAAGTGTGCCTGAGGTTTAGAACTCAAATTGAATTGATTCGTGATTAGCACCAAAGTTCTCCCACAAATAGATTCGATTCTCATTATCATTTTAATGGCCCTTGAATCCCCACATACGTTACTTTTCTATGTAGATTCTATGTAAGTATTTTTCTCAGGGTTCAAATTCATTTCATTACATCTCTGTGTGTATATTTACCTAGTATGGCTCAAATTTTAATTTTATCAATTCAATCTTGATAAGTCCATTTTAGTGTATATAAACCAATCTGGGTCTTCCTTAGATTTGGATTTTATCAATCCTTGTTTTTGTGGGTGCCTTCCAGTTTATATAAATCCATTTGTGTGTTGTTGAAATTTGATCTTATCCAACCCCATCATGTTAGGTATCTTTCAGTCTATATAAATCCATTTAGGCCTTTCTTACATTTCAATATTTTATTAATCCCCATCCTTTTGGGTGTCTTCTACTATATTACTATTTTTTGGGGTGCTCTCTAGTTTGTCTTTTTGTCTATCTTGACACCTTGTTTGGTGTCTTCTCGTGTATAATGATTCATTTGTGTATTCAAATTTGTTTTTTAGTGCTAGATCCAATCCTAAATTGTTGCAGTGTCCTTTTCGGAAATTTCCAGACAGAAATAGATCATCCCTTTGAAATCTTGTCTTTTTGTATGAGAAATTCATTTGGGCAAGTACATTCCTATTCCTATTCATTTGACTATTTGGAAATGTTTTCCTTAAAACATATGCGGATAGATGTTTAAAGAGAAATTTAAAGAGGTACAAATAGAAACCGTATTCAGGTAAAATCAAAAAACAAATTTCATATTGTTCAGTAACAAACTATAATATTATGTTTATTCTTTTTATAAAGATTATAGATAAAAATTTTGCTCTTGCGGTATAAACTAGTTTAATGAATAATTTTTTTGAAATGTGTAATTTTATTGTTGAAATGTGAAGTAAATATTTAAAAATTATTATATAAAATAAAATTTTAGGTTACTAAATTAAGATTAATTATATGGACAAAATTTAAATATGTCTTAGAAAGTAAAATAAAATTGAAAGTCATACATAAATCAACAATATCCAATAAAATAATAAGTTATGTATGAAATTTGAACTTATTAAAGATGTTTATATATTTTTTTTATGAATCTCTTAATTTTATTGTTATTATTTATTAAAAATATTATATATATTAAAACATTCTAAAGAGTAATTTTTTAATAAATATAAAATTAAATATTATTTACTATAATAAAAATAGCATTTCAATTAATTTAGGATAAAGTAATAAACTTAACATAAGTATGTAATTAATCTTTAGATTTTAAGAGTTGAGATAATTAATGATACACACTTACACTTTTCAAAAGATAATAAGGGATAAGGACTTAGTTTTGCGTGCAATTTAATACTGAATTATTATAGATTGTGTGTTTAATGATTCACAACTATGCTTTGAGATTAGATTTTAAATTGGAAGTATCTGATAGATGATTGATTGAATTGGTCTCTACTTTCTACTAATTCTGTACTTATGGAACTCATCTCTTTGCTCATGGAAATGAACCCTATGCACATATAAGTGAATGTATCATTTAAAGTCAAAACATCAACAATTAGTCGCAGCTTGTTACACAAGGATCCACACTCTTTACAATCTATTCAATTTTCGTGGTCTTTTGTCAAAATCCTCGAATGACATCTCCATCAATAATTGAATGTAATGAGATTTTCACTACTATTGTTGTTTTCTAATCTAGAGAAAGAAAAATATTTGTCCTAAGCATTGTAGTGTCTCTACTGGATGAAAGCAAGATATTTGGCCATTATTTTGTTGCTATATGTCCATTGCATTGGCTAATTCTCAATTACTCCTTGACAAAGGACTCGTTCTAGTCCACAAATATTTTTAGTGGTGAATCATTTCCAATTAGTGAATAGTTGAAATCAGGGCCTCCAAAAATGGTGAATAGTACATTCTATAAAAGGGACTAAATCACCTATTTTTTATGGAAATTTAATTTAGTCTTGCTTAATTTTCCTATGTAATATTTTTAAACTAATATATCAAATTGTTTCACCAAGTAAATAACGCATCATTGGAGCCAATTCACTAGTAGTTTATAATATAATTACAAATATTAATTATATTTTCCATTAATATTATATCCTGCCATTAATTTCAAGGAAATATCACCATTAATACTAAATTCTTACTTATTTTTAGTGATATTTTCACTTTGAATAGGAATTTTATTTGTTGTTTTTTATTACCTTTTTAATGGAGTAGTTGTAGTTCAATTCTGCAACACTATATTCATGTGCCTTTTAAAAGGCTTGTTGATCCCCAGAATTTGTTTTGGGCCACATGATTAAAGTATGATCATGTGTCCCAAAACAAATTTTGGGCTCAACAAGCCTTTTAAAAGGCACATGCATATAGTGCCCCAGAATTGAACTATAGCCAATTTGATTAAAATGACAATCGACAACAATAATTCACTTTGCCACCCCTAAGCCCCTACTTCAACAAAATAATGCAAATTTTTAAAGGAAAGATTCACCATTGTAATAATTTCTTTAGTGATTATTTGCTAGTATTTTCTATTGAAATTATTATTTTTACCAATTATTCATTAGGATTCACCAAAATTTTATAAAAATTTCTAAAAATGTGCATAGATTTGCCAAGAAATTTAATATTTTTTCAAAAAAAGTAAATATTCATTAGGAAAATTAAAGCACTTAGCTAGGATTCGTTGGGATTTTATAAATTTTTTTAGGGGTCTTTTATTAAAGTTATCATTGTTCTAGTCAATGGTATGATTAAAAGCCACTCTTCATGGCTATTTATGTTTGTATATATTTTAATATATGTTTATTTAAATTTGGGGTTTTATGTACAGTGAAGGAGGGATGCTGCCTATAAAACCTTATCACTTGTTTTCCAAGAAACATTTTATCATTCTAGCTACCGAGTTTGATGATTTTCTTCCAAAATAAGTTTGATCCTATGTTGGAAATCATGATGTAATTATTAGACATATAGAAGAAGGTTGATTGTGCATGCTCTTCAATGTGTTTTAAGAGCTTGAAGGTCAGGAAGCTATAGTAGGACTCTCCAATGGGTGTCCTATTCTTACCGTTGGACCTGTCTTCTTCCTCAAGTTTCACCAAGGTATTGAATCTTTTGTAAATATTTCTACAAGCCTTTGGGAGGACAATTTAAACTACCTCAAGTGGCTTGACTCACAAAATCCATCTTTTGTTCTATATGTTTCATTTGGAAGCATTAGAGTGATGTCAACAATGCAATTGCAAGAACTAGCTCTAGGGATGGAGATTAGCAACAACCTTTTATGTGGTTTGTCAGGGATGACCTAGTTGATGGACATTTCATAGATTTACTTGAAGAATCATTTGTTTATTTCCTAGAATTTTATTTTGGAAGAGATTGGCAATCAAGCTTATAACGGTGTGGGGCTTGAGTCTTGAGGTCTAAAGGAGTTGGTGGTTGGAAAGTGGTGTTCTAAACTAAATAGCATTGGTCCTTTAGAGAAATTTTTAGGTTCGTAATGCCAACAATGTACTTTAACTCCTTGTTTTGTGCCTTCTATATAGTGCATTACATTCAAAAAAATAGTTTGGTGTTCGCTGCAATGTCTCAAGTGCATCACTTGATGGATATGTTCATCTATATGGCATTTAGCTACCAATGTTATGACAAAATGTAGGTTGGTCCATATGTATCACTTAGGATAGGCTTGTCCTCAATAATTAGTGGATAAAAAACCAACAAACAAGTAGGTTGATTCAAAAGGAAGATTCACAACATTTGACTAGAGAAGTACTATAGAACTTAATAGAGATAGTAGGAGGTTTTGATCTTGTTATTGCTGGTTTCCTATAACCTGTAGATGCATTTTGTAAGAAGACTATAAATCTGGTGCATACCCTTTGATGAAGATTTTGTTGTGTTTCATTTGTAAGACATTGATCCAATTTGCCATTCTTCAT
This sequence comes from Cunninghamia lanceolata, assembly GCA_027924645.1. Classification (NCBI taxonomy): domain Eukaryota; kingdom Viridiplantae; phylum Streptophyta; class Pinopsida; order Cupressales; family Cupressaceae; genus Cunninghamia; species Cunninghamia lanceolata. The sequence continues at coordinate 5,228,593 of BSBN01001229.1, forward strand.
AATCAATATATTCCCTCTAAATTTGTATGGAGCAAGACTAGACACTAGTAAAGATATCTTTGGAGATTTAACACCATTAGTTAGAAAGGGACTTCTAACTAAAATTGCATCTCTTAAGGAATGTCGTAAGTGGATTGTTATAAACTTTTCCCTTTTCCTTTTTATTATCCCACTTGTAATGTGCATATGAGAGATTTTCAAGGAATGATCTACTACCTTGAGTTTAAATTACCAATGCAAAAGGCATAGGGCCATAGTAATGGGAAAGTAGAGCAACAATTGCAATGTTAATAAGGGTTCATAAAAAATATATATAATCAACCATATTTTCTATATAATTATAGTGTTCTTGTAATAATTTTTTTTCTTCATATTTTCTATATATTTATGAGTAATTAGAGATTGCCCTATGGTTTGGAATTCTTTGGAGAAATATCATTTCCTCTAACTCCTCATTAAATTCAAATCCCTATCAAGTGTCCATTGCACTTCAAGTATGATTGCTAATATAATTACATATAACAAATGGTGTAACCTTGTATAAATTTAGATTAAAAACTATAGATAAATACACATGAAAAATATAAATCTTCTTCAATCAAAAATTCTTCTTATCTACGTTAATATTAAAGTCAAATAAAGATGGGAAAAAAAGCCCATCTAGTTGGGTTTGTATTATTTATCTCCACCGCCACGGCTTTTACACGTTTGTAGTCGTTTGCCTCCTCTGATTTTACACGTTTCTGAATGTATGTTTGTAGACCCCTGAAGTCAGTCAATTTTCGTACATGTGAGAACTCTGTACAAAAATCATGCGTGTATTTTAAAAATCGAATTAGGTCAGCGTAAATACGAGAAAAAAAAAAGAGCGGCAGCAGAATGAAGTCGGTCTTTGAATATTAGAAATGGCTTTTTCATTTACAGTAGCACAATTGCTGATGACGGTGTTAATAGTAATTTTGTGTTGGTGGGTATTAAAGAGAGGAAAGGGAGAAGCAAAGAGATTGGCATCACATGGTAAAGGATTCTGATGTGGCAAATATGGAATATCTACAATGTGTGGTCAAGGAGACATTCCGATTATATTCTGTAGGACCTCTAATGCTACCCCATGAATCTAGAGAAGCTTGCACAGTTGGTGGCTACCACATACCTAACAAAACAAGGCTTGTGGTCAGCGATAGGAAGAGATCCAACTAAATGGGAAGATCCCTTGACATTCAACCCTGAAAGGTTTATGGGAAAAAATTTAAATGGAAACAGTTGAGACTTCAGCATGCTTCCATTTGATGCTGGAAGGAGAGGTTGTCCCGGGGCTCTCCTCGCCACTCAGAACATTAACCTTGTTTTGGCTCAACTTATGCATTGTTTTGATTGGAATCTTGAAGGCAATCAAGATCCATCATATTTAGATATGACTGAAACATTTAGAACTAAAATCCCTCGAAAAGTGAATCTTTTCGCAATTCCTGCCTTGAAATTGGAACTGAATCTCTAAAAGTGCAATACCTACCCCACTACATCCCACCTCCCGTTGTTGTCTTCCGTTCGCCTGATGACTTTCCTACATCATGCAATATATCTAGAGTATTTAATAAAAATTAAGATCTTGCCACATTCTTCCTAGTTAAGAATTGTAATATCATCCTTATTTCCATAATAAGGTTTGTCATAATTTACATTGAATCTTTAATTAAAAAATTTTTATTTAGTTTGATCTTCATGTTCAAATTTAATAAGGTTCTATAAATCTAATGAATTGGCTTTTTGAAGCCATGGTTTTTAAATTTTCTGTTTGATTGTTCTTACCCAATCAAAATAAATGTCAATTCAAACTATTTTAAACTACTTTTTTAATAAAACTTAAGTTGGATGTAATGTAAATTTGGGATAATAGCTTAATTATCATCAATGTTTTGGATGTTGCTTGAGACGACCTTCAATGACGCCATAAGCAAAGGAGCGACGAGGATTGAGCATATTGGGTCCTTTTCTCCATTCTCCGCTCACACTGTCCAGAACATACACATCAAAAAGGGAAGGAGCCCAATATGGATACCCCTCTTGTAGGGTTCTATATGGGTTGTTTTTGCTCCTTGCTGAATTTCCCCCGATTAACATCACCAGCCTACCTATGCTCACACAACTACATTCCTGTCTCAACACCATATCAATGTTTTTCTTGTTGGGAAAAAGGGGGTAATCTAAATCTATTTGCATACATCTGAAATTGGAATTGCTGTTGTCCCAATGTTTGGGCTTCAGCAGTAGAAAAATTGAGGTGCTCGTCAAACTCAATTGTTTTCCCAGAGAAAGAAAGTAGGGATTGTCCACTAATTCTCTCCATTGCATACTCACAAAGCGCATGGAAGAATGATAAAGATGTGGAACTCTCGCAATACAGAGTGTAGCAATTTCATCTGGAAGGCCGGGGATTAGGACTACATTTGAACTTCTCTCTTCCATCCTAATCTTGCTTCTCGCCTCTCCTCTTTCTTCTACAGTCGAGGAAAAATCTATGTACGAATGGAGTGATGGATTAAAAAACTCCATCCATATACACTAACAAAACCCTAATTTTATTATCATTCATGGGGCTTTCATAGTTCCCAATAAGCTTAATACTCTTAATATCTTAAATAAATATATATCAATTTTAAATTATTTTAATAGTGAATATTTTAAGTACATCTATTTAAAAAATAGATATCAATTTTAAATTATTTTATTTAATTAAAAGATATTTTTATTTTAAAATTATTTTATTCATAGTGTCTATTTAAAAAATATTTTTTATTTATTTAAAAATTATTTTATTTATTTAAGTGTTATTTTATTTTATTTTAAAATTATTCTATCTAAAAATTGTGTTAGAATTATTATATACTACTAAATATCATAAGACAAATTGATTAATAAGAATGCTCTATCTATATTGTAATGCACATTATTTTTATTTTTTTATTTTAATTAAAGTTTATTTTAGTTTTTGAAAAAAAGTTTTCTTAATTATAAAAGAGAAAATGGGGGCTCTCAAATTAAAACGGTATACTTATTTTTATTTTTTGCTTGGTCTTTTTTGCTTACAATGCATTTCTGCATTGGGTTACCTGGATTGTGTTACTGGTTTTGAGTTAATCTTATGTTGGATTTTACTTCCTGTGGTTTTTGTGATACTGATACTTGAATTTTGTTAATGATGTAAAAGTAACTTGCACATTTAAACAAAGATCTCAGATGCACCTCTTAGTCTGAAATCATTTTCTCTCTCTTTTGGTCGGATGCTTCAAGCAACACAGCCTGAAGGGGTGCACTGCAGAGCATGAGCATCCTTGGGATTAAATGTCACGTTTGAAGATCATTTATTGTCCTAGAGTCTCCCAGGAACTGTAACCAAATTCTTCCTTTTGTTTCACATACCATTCAGGTTGGGAAGGCTAGAATTGAAAGTTGTCTTCAACTTTGTTGAGCTCGCCAGTGAACTAAGCCTAATTAGCCTGATTTCTTATATCTTGGTTTTATTTGCTCACTACACTAATCTAGGTTCTCTTTATGTTTACTTTACATGATCAGGTTCTTCTATTATTCTTTATGTTCGGTTTTAAAGTCTTTGGCTCTCTGTTGTCTTGGTTGTTTTCCACTGTAATTGTGACTTTGTGTGTTGCTTCTAATACCTGACTGTAGGTTTCAATAAAGTGTGCGAAGATAAGGCAGAGATAGGCAGGGGTAGGGCTCTGCCTGAATTTTCTAGCTGACAGCTGAGGCCCAAATCAACCAAAAAATCTGAAATCCTTACCAACAAAGTTGATGGCTTTTTTCTTCCTATTACCGATTAAGCGATGCAATAGTGTCCACTCATATCAAATGATACAAAAAAAATCCATAGAGTCAGGGCTGCGCTGATGTTTATTTTATCTGAGATTAGCAGTGACCAACCTGCACCAAGTATACACCAGAATGAGTGAGGCAAAGCCAATAAGGGCCAGCATACCCGCTCTTGATGGAGATGCTTCACTAATATTTTCAATGAAATCTGAGTAGGTGGAATGTTATGCATTACTACAACAAACCTTTTTTTCAACAAACAACTCAAAAAAGATTAGCAAGTCAGGTTTCAAATTGACGTATTAGATCGTAGAAATGCAGCGAATTTTCTAGGCTTTTTATAGTGGTACTTTTGAAGTCTATTATGTTTGTAATTATTGATACCTATTCTTGATTTGTTTATTTCCATGGTCTTATTGAGGTTGGGTATTATTATTTTCATTTACTCATTTTTTTGTCGTTAATCTAATAGTTGCACATGTGAAAGGAATTAATGAAAGCAATAGAGGATCATCTAAGGTGGGAAATCTTCTTCAATGCAAAACAATACAATAGCTTTCTATTTCAATTATATCATCATGTATGGGGTTATTGTTCCGGTGTTAGAAGAAAAAAAATGTCATTCTGTATGACACTTTCAACTACCATATACTTATTTTTATTATGCTATTTTTTTCTTAAATGGGACTTGTGTCATCATTGGACATTGTATGTTACTCTGGATTCCATTTTGGGAACTTTAAGAGCTAGGCATGTTAGGTGAATGGGGTAGTTTGATAAATTTTCTAAATAATGTTAAATTAATTTGTGGCATGGTATTGAAGTAAGGTGCTTGAAGAGCCTTGTCCTTCCCTTTAATAAAATATGGTTTAATGGTGAGTGTTCTCGAATACGAACTCAAACCTTGTGACATAGGTAAAAACAATTCGGATCAATGAGAATAATTCTTACTGCTTGACCTTCATTTTGTCTTAAAACCAATGCAGATTTTTTTTAAAGAGCAGCGACAGCTGGAACCAGCTGCCGCTGCTTACCACCTATAATTTCATTTGTTTTTTTACACTGGTATCTAGCTTAATGCAATAAACACATTAAAAAGAGCACTGGAAGCCATGCCAACAATTTTTTGGTCGAATTATTTCTAATATTTTTGTAAGTTATTTCCCAATGTCTTACATGTAAGGCTGCATTTCAAATTTATGATTACAAATTGATACACCCTAATTATATACAATTACAAATATGTTATTTCTAAATATTCCTATGGTTACAGATGATATATTGGTACGGTTGTTCTTAAATATCATCCACTTCAATGGTTAAAGGTGAATTTTGACCAATAAAGATAGGACAAATATTTACCACTTTTTATTGTAAATGAGATGTAAAATTACTATTGATTGTTTGAAGTAGATGATATTTAGGTAGAATATATTGATACACCCTATCCACTAATTATATAACAAATTTAAGGAACGCAAAAGAAAAAGTGGGGAAAGGAGGAGGGAAGTTTCAAATTTAAGGAACGCAAAAGAAAAAGTGGGGAAAGGAGGAGGGAAGTTTCGTCTTCATCTTCATTCATGGAGTGCATCGATACTTAAATTACACAGCAATGAGTGGGTAAAACATTGTGGATGATTCGTTATACAGATCAACGCACTTGTTTTTTTCCCGCACGACTTGACTGATTTTGTGTGGTGTGTAGTGTTTTAGCTTTTAATCAGTGCGCGGGGAAGATGTGGTACGAGTAAGCTGTGACAGCTTCAGATGAGCGTATGGTCTTGGGGAGATGCCATTCTCTTTCATAAAAATCAACCAACTCGTTTTTTTTCCGCACGACTTGACTTTGTTTCAGTGCTTGGCAAATGATTGGAAGTGGAATTTGAATGGTTATGCAGTTTGAACGGTTGTGTAAAACAAATCATCAACATCACCAATTCGAGAAATCCGTGCCAAATGCAAACGCATTAAAGCGAAGGTGATGAAAAATCAAATCTCGATTCAATGATATGAAAAATCCTTCAATCACACCCACTTTTGAATTGAAATTTGGTAATACTTGGCTTTCAAGGGGTGGAAGAAAGTTGTGGAAAATGGGAGGAAAGCTGGCATGGAGAAAATTGGTGCCGTTCTCTCGACGGCATCCTCTTTCACATGCTGTCGTTCGGCCTTACCTTTCTGAGAGCAGTGGTCATGGCATGGGTTAAATTATATTGTCAGTGTTGATTCGATTTGTTTCTTGACAAAATTGTATTACGTACAAAAATGGAAGAAAGTTGTGGAGAATGGGAGTAAATTAAATGGAAGATGGAAGTAAATTAAGGGTAATGAAGATAATGATGCATAAGACGAAACTGAGCTACCCTACCTAACTTCCCTCCTGTTCTGTTACGTATTTTGATAGCAAATTTATATTTCATTGATTTTAGAGTTGACTTGGAATTTTGCATGTTGCAAAACGAAAGCTAGACCTTAAAGCCTAAATTGCTGAAGGTGCATTGTTTCAGACTTGTGTCAGTGTTTTGTATTGTTTTGTATTGTGTGAATTATATTTCAAACCCTGAAGTTCAAAATACACATTGTCATTCGGATCCCAAAGTCTAAGTTATTAGGTGTGCAAGGGCTCATATTTGTGATGAATTTTTGCATTGTTAAGGTTGTATTTTAGACCTCAAAGTTTGAGTTGTCAAGAGTGTAAGTGTTTGGACTTGCAACGAATTTTTGTGTTGTGAAGGTTACATTTTGCCCCTTGAAGTTTGAAATTCATATTAGTATTTTGAATCCAGAGCCCAAATGGTTGAAATTTCTGAGATCAGTCTTGTTCATGTCTTGTCAATTGTGATGTGGTGATCATACCCCAAAGTCTAAGAAGTATGTAGTCCTTCTTTGATGTTGGTCAGACTTTGAAGCTTGAGGTCTGAGTGGGTGGTGTATGATGCAAATTGCAATCTAGAGCCTAAACCTTGAGCAAGTGTTGTATGATGTAAAACTACAACCTAAAGATGAGCTCCATGGTGTCAGTGTAAGTGTAAAATGTATTCCTATGGCCAAGTTGTAAGGCCGAGTGGGAAGTTTAAGCCTATTAAAATTTATATCTAAAGCTTCAACTTTTTGAATTTTTGGGTATAAACTACCTGTGTCTTGAGATATCAAGGAAGTGGCCTGGTAGGCAAGTTGTAAGGGTTCATAAATGGGCTTGGAAACCTTGAATCTCCTCCTTATCTCATGTTTAGTGTTAATCATGGTGTTTATAAAATTAATTAATAAAAATTTTGGGTCTAAAATTGCTTGAGATGCTTTATCTATGATATGTATGTGATATGAACAAGTATCTGAGCTACTTTTTAAAAGGATATGCAAGAGGTGGAGTTAAATGCTTATAATATTTTTAAAATTTGAGATTGAGGTGTGGTATAACATAGATTTCTTATTATTTTGTAGTTTTAGTTATTAAAATAAAAAGTAAAAGGAACTTGCACTTACTTTAATTGTATTTCATATATTGTGTGTTGTGTGGTTGACACCATGTGTGGGATAAATAAAATTATGTGAATTATAATTAATCTAAATTAATTGCTCATTGGTGACCATTGTAGTAGTTCTTGAGTTGTGTTTTCAATTGACTTGGATCCAACTTGAATAATATTGTTCTTGTATGACCATGACTAACTAAGCTATGCACATGATCTCCACCTTGACTACTCTTGTTAGCTAGCTTGTCTTACCACTAATTCTTACACATATTAAATATGGGGATATAATTGCATGGTAGTTCTTATTCTTGAAATTAACTTTTTAGATGAGGGAAAGAACCCATTGGATCGAGTTACGACCCAATCCTATTAGCATGCATGATTATTGGGAGAATATGTATCATAGGAAGGTTGCACTTACATCATACCCTTAATGACTTCCATGAGGAATTCTAATTCATTGGGAGGGGATATAAGGCCCCAACCATTTTGTGAATTTTTTCACACTCCTTATGCTGAACAATTAAATTAATTATAGTTAATTATAAAACTTGCATGAGATCTTTTAAATTTATGAATTTTGATTCATATATTTCACATAGATTGTCCCAAATTATTAGATTTCAAAATGTGAATATTTAATTTATTATAAAAGGTTAGATTAGTCTATTATAAATAATTGAATTAAATTTGGATAATTTGACTAATCTTTAAAAGAAAAGTTAATTTGGATATGGAGTATGAGATGGCTATTAATGCTGATATTGTTTTCTAATCAAATGTTGATTATGTCAATGTGATTACATTATTACACAAATGAAGTGTTTATGAGTATGATCATGACAAATGGGTCGTCGAGATTACCTGTAAGGATATTTATAGCACAAGATCTTAATTCGTATTCTCCTTGAGTTTTTCAATTCTTTTTTGCCCAAAAACCAACTCCAAAGAATGTTGAGGACCCAAAAGTCTACAAATCAATCTTCTACCTTAAATGTAGAAACATTTTTCTTGAACTCATCCAAATTTAAATTAATAATTAGTAATCCATTAAGAGTTACAATGCATGAAATAGATCTTCTACCAAGAAGATCCATTTTCTTTTACAAGCTACCACTATCGCAACATTGATTTCTTTTTCATGAACAATGATCTAGAACCAAATCCAACAAATGTATCTCAAAATGAATGAGAGGGGATGTAAACCACCCCATTTCTACTAGGATCCATTAAAGGGAAAAGTAGAGTTCAAAAGATTTGAGAGAAAAACACCTTTGTAATATTTGATTTTCACCCAAAAACATTAAATCATAAAAAATGGTCGTACATAAATGACATTTAATTTCCTATAACTTTTATTACTGCATTTTTTTTCATATTTTGTAAATATTTATTTTTATTTTTAATGTGATGTTACTTAAGTCTATTTTCTAAAGGTGTTGTTTGGATATTCATAATCTTGCACTTACCTAGTTACTTATTGAGATTCTATTGTCTTATCATACTTTTAGAGTTGGCACACTAGAATGGGGGAACCATGCCTTTACATCATATGCATCCATTTCTATATATTTACATTGGGTACATCATGTCTTCCCCCATTCTAACATTACCCTAGCATACTATTAGAGCCACACCTTTTTGAGTGGGGACATCATGATTTCTACTTAGATTTCTTATTACACACCTACTTATCACTTGAAAGGAATCACACCTTCCCTCCTCATGATTACATTGACATCACCAACATTACCACTAGGGACCTTTTACCTTACATATACTACTATGTGCTCATGCTATTGGATGCCACATTGGTGGCATTTGCCTACCCTATGTTTTCATTCCTACATAGGTCATTTTATACCTTGAGAGCCACAACACCACTTTCACATTGCACATGCTATAGGCTACCTTATACATTAAGATTTATTTCCAACCCACATGATTTTCAGGCTTTATTATTCTAGATATCTAAAGTTTTGTTAAAACACAATCAATTCATACAATTTTCACTTTACATGTGCTCACACTCATAGATTAAATTTACATTTTCATGTACTAATTTTCTTCTCGTATAATTCCTTTGGATGCAACCAATTTTAGGGGAAATATATTCTCACTAACATTCTTATTATCTAGATATCAGGTAGCAACATGTGCTACATAGAAACTCATCACCATGACTAGGTGGATCATTATCACATGGCATGTCAGTGCTCCATTCACATTTTCATCCCATGATTTTCAAGCAAGGTGGAACATTGATCTTCTTGTATAGGCAAAATATTTGTAATCCTACTTCCTCCTCCTTCCCTTTTTCTTCTTATGATAGATGATAGTAAATTTTAGCTTACCATTATCTTCAATTTTATTTGCATGATAGAAGCTACTCATGGCATATTTTTCCTCTTTTTGTAGGTTCCTATGAAGTACACATACAAAAGGATAGGCTTACACATTGACATTTAGTGGAGTCCCTTTCTTTATATGGACCTCTAGGGTATCCTTTTACATCTAAATATTTATTGTACATACATTTTTATGAGTTCTACATACTTTGTGACACATGATCATTCTATGGTTTAGAATGCATGTCAAACTTGGACAATAATATAATGGTGAAATTAACATATTGATACCAATCACCATTCAGTTGTAGTTATTAAAATAATGCTTTAATTGTATTTCTTGTATCATGTGTCTTTTGGTTGACACCATGTGTGGGATAAAATAAAATTGTGTGAATTATAATTAATCTAAAGTAATTGATCATTGGTGACCATTGTAGTAGCTCTTGAGTTGTGTTTTCAATTGACTTGGATCTCCATCTTGACTACTCTTGTTAGCTAGCTTGCCTTACCATCAATTCTTACACATGTTCAATATGGGGATATAATTGCATGGTAGTTCTTATTCTTGAAACTAACTTTTAGATGAGGGAAAGAACCCTTTGGATCTAGTTAGGACATAATCCTATTAGCATGAAAGATTGTTGGGACAATATGTGTCATAGGTAAGTTGCATTACATTGCACCCTTGATGACTTCCATGAAGAATTCTAATTCAATTGGAGGGGGGTATAAGGTCCCAACCATTTTGTGAATTTTGTCACACTCCTTATGCTTAACAATTCTATTATTTATAGTTAATTATAGAACTTGCATGAGATCTTTTAAATTTATGAATTTTGAATCATATATTTCACATAGATTGTCCCAAATTATTAGATTTCAAATTGTGAACATTTAATTTAGTATAAAAGGTTTGATTAGTGGATTATAAATAATTGAATTAAATTTGGATAATGTGATTAGTCATTAAAATCAAAAGTTAATTTAGATATGGAGTATGGGAAAGATATTAATGATGATATTATTTTTTAATCAAATGTTGATTATGTCAATGTGATTACATTCTTTCACAAATGAAGTGTTTATGAGTATGATCATGACCAATGGATCTTTGAGATGACCCATAAGGAGATTTATAGCACAAGATCTTCATTCATATTCTCCTTGAGTTTTTCAATTCTTTTTTGTCCAAAAACCAACTCCTCCAAAGAATGTTGAGGACCCAAAAATATACAAATCAATCTTCTACCTTGAATTTAGAAACATTTTTCTTGAACTCATCCAAATTTAAATGAATAATTAGTGATCCATTAAGAGCTGTCATGCATGAAATAGATCCTCTACTAAGAAGACTGATTTTCTTCTTACCAATCACTACTATCGCAACATTGATTTCTTTTTCATAAACAATGATCCATAACCATATCCAACAAATTTATCTCAAAATAAATGAGAGGGGACTCAAAACACCCCATTTCTACTAGGATAAATTAAAGGGAAAAGTAGAGTTCAAAAGATTTGAGAGTAAAACACCTTTTCAATTTTGATTTTCACCTAAAAACATGAAATTAAAAAAAATGGTAGTCCATAAATGACATTCAATTTCTTACAACTTTTATTACTACATTTTTTTCATATTTTATAAATAAGTCATTTGATTTGTTATGTGATGTTAATTAAGTCTATTTTTTAAAATTTTCATTGCCATTTAAAGGTGTTGTTTGGATCTTCATAATCTTGCACATACCTAGTTACTTATATAGCTTATATTGTCTTTTCATACTTTTAGAGCTCTCACGCTAGAATGTGGGAACCATGCCTTCCACATTTTACATCATATGCGTCCATTTCTATATATACATTGGTGACATCATGCATTCCCCCATTCCATTTGTACCTACATTACCTTTAGCATACTATTAAAGCCACACCTTTTTGAGTGGGGGCATCATGATTTCTACTTGGATTTCTTATGACATCCCTACTTTGTCACTTTTACACTTAAGGGACATCACACCTTCCCTCCTCATGATTACATTGACATCACCCACATTACCACTGGGGACCTTTTGCCTTACTTCTACTGCTATGTGCTCATGCTATTGGATGCCACATTGGTGGAATTTCCCTACCCTATGTTTTTTATACCTACATAGGTGTTTTTATCTATTGGGAGCCACACCACCACTTTCACATTTCACATGCTAGAGGCTACCTTATACCTTAATATTTATTTCCAACCCACATAATTTTCATGCTTTATTATTCTAGATATCTAACTTGGTTAGCACACAATCAATTCATACAATTTTCACTTTACATTTTCTTACATGCTTAGATTACATTTACATTTCATGTCCTATTTTTCTTCTCCTATAATTCCTTGGATGCAACTAGTTTTAGGGGAAATTTATTGTCACTAACATTCCTATTATCTAGACATCAGGTAGCGGCATGTGCTACATAGAAACTCATCACCATGACCAAGTGAATCATTATTACATGGCGTGCTAGTGTCCCATGCACATTCTCATCCCATGATTTCCAAGATAGGTTTAGCATTACACTTCTTATATAGGAAAAATCTTTGTAATTATACTTCCTCATCCTTCTCTTTTTCTTCTTATGATAGATGATAGTAAATTTTAGCTTACCGTTATCTTCAATTTTACTTGCATGATAGAAGCTACTCATGGAATATTTTTCCTCTTTTTTTAGGTTCCTATGGAGCATGTTAGAAATGAAGGTGCAAATCACAAAACAAAAATCTAATTTTAACCTTATTTATGTCCTCTAAACAATGTAGAATCAATGGAGATTGTAATAGAAATAAAACCCACTACACAAAAATAGCATGCATGAAGAAACTGAACACATAACACAGTATGTAACATGGACAAAACCCTTCCGAGTAAAAAAATCCACCAAGAAAAGAGGCTTCAAGTTGTATTATCTTCAGATATGAGATTACAATACATACACTTCCTTTGTTTCTTTGATCCTTCAATCCAACAACGCCTATAATACATTGTTACACAATCGTAATATTGGATCCTTATAAAATGAGTTGCCTTCTAGAGAAAGACAAACCAACAAAATCTCCACCATCAGATTTGTGACCTAATGATGAATGGTCCATATTTACAATGGTAATTTAATATAAAATGTGGTACAACCCCCAGACCCCTACTGGGGGAGGCATCCCCCTAGACCCTGTAGGGGGGCACCCTCCTGCAACTCCCCAGATAACCTACATCCATTAGGTACCAAGATCAAACATGCGGGATATACAAGATCGCTACTTGGTGAATATTTCATCCCTTATGAATGATTTATAAACAATATTAGGAATAATTAATTACATAGGATTTACAAGGTTGATGGTACCTAAATTCTAACAAAGCATGCATACAAAAGGATAGGTTCCAGGGGCATTGCCCCTGGTCCCCCACTAGGGAGCGTAACCCCTAGACCCCCTGCCAAGGGAGCCATCCCTTGAACCTCGCAGGGGGAGCACCCCCCTACAATCCTTGATAACCTACATCTGTCAAGTACCAGAATCAAACATGTAGCTGAAACAAGATCGTTACTTGGTGAATACTTCATCCCTTATGAATGATTTACAAAAAATATTAGGAGTAATTAATTACATAGGATTTAGAAGGTTGATGGCACCTTAATCCTAACAGAGTATGCATACAAAAGGATGGACTTACATAATGACATTTAGTGGGGTCCATTACTTTATATATGGACCTGTAGGGTATCCTTTTACATCTAAATATTTATTCTACATGGATGTTTATGATTTGTACATACTTTGTGACACATGATCATTCCAAGATTTAAATGCATGTCAAACTTGGAGAAAAATATAATGGTTAAATTTACATATTGATACCAATTACCACTTAGTTTTATATCTATCATAGTAAAAAAATTCATAACTAATTATTTACTTATAAAACAAAATAAAAAATATATGCCTCACATCCAAGCATGTGTCCTTTACTTCTATCTAAAGATTTGAAAAAACATTATCATACATATGTTGGTTGTAATGATGCCTACTTTTTATTTTATTTTTTTAAAATTAGAATTGTCTCATTGATATATTTGATTTTCACCAAATAAATTTATATGTTTTTCAAAAAAATATTAGCCCATAAACTACATTCAATTTTTTACAAATTCTATTTTTAATTGTGTAGATAACCCACTCAAATTTTCACCTGAAGTTACTTAAGTATGTTTTTTAGCATTTTCATTGCCACTTATAGGTATTCTTTGGCCCATGATGATCTTTCACTTACCCAAGAGGAAAAAGGAAAAGAAATATAGAAAGAAAAAATACTGACAAATGGGGAACAACAAGAAAAAGAGCAAATAGGATAGGACCTCTTAGAGAAAGATCCTCCTTCACCTCCATTGGCCACACCTACATCTCCATCATATAACTTAATGTAACAAATAAAAAAATGGTAGAACAAAAGAAACTATGGTCATTACCATCTCCTTCTGGTCTACAACTTCCACTTACAAACCTATTGCATATATCCCTACCACAAAAGTTTCAATTGGGAGATATGCTACAATCAATAGCAAGAGAAATTTTTCTCAAACAATAAGTGGATATAGTGGATACTATAGAGAATGTATTGAGCACACTATAGGTGGTATCTCCACAAATTACCAAGGATACCTCATCTCCCTTGGGATAGAAATTGAAGCAATTCACAGATGGCATGTTTTAGTAGATATAGAATCAAGAGGGAAAAGTTAAATAGAATTTGATGTAAGAAATCAAGAAGAGACAAATTGGAAACATAAGGAAGAAGTGTGTCACTACACACACCAAATTAGAGGTTGAGATAAAGATAATGTAAACTACCTAAACAAGTATAAACACATTGTACCAGTTTTGTCTCGGATAACCTTTGACAACAAAGGCTTTGAAGGTGCGGCTAGAAACTATTCAAAATCAAATAATGCAACAACAAGTACTTATGATGTACAAAAATACCAAGATGACATCAAGAAGGTGCATATTTAAACTCTTCATAACTAGTACTACCAAGTACAATACCAATAGAAAGGGATAAGAGAACAAATCAAATAACTTTGGGAAGTGGTTAGCCTCCTCCTTGTGCACATGACAACCCTGCTAATAGAATCCAATAAGGTAACAATGATAATTCAAATGCTAGATACCTTGGAAGATGGAGAGTATGTCCTACTTAGTATCATTGAACAAATACTATTGTTACAGCAAGGAATCACATAATGGTAGAGTGCATACATCTAGTTGAAGGAAATTTACAAACATTCATTGCCTTGAAAACTAGTTCCTTCCTAAATTTTGTAGTACATAATTTTGTAACTTTTTTTAAGACAGAGCCAAGATATCTTGAGGACAAGACATTATTTCAAAGTGGGGATGATCTGTTTATAAGATAGAGTTGACCTTGTAGCAAGTTTCATCCATTGCTAAAGGAATGTGGCACCAACACATCTAAAGGACACAATGAATACAAGAAGACACACTCTTTGAGATACTGATACTTGATTATAATTATTGGCTCTGTATATGTAATACTTAAGAGAGATAAATAGAGAGAGATGGATATAGGAAAAGATAAGAAGACATAGAAAGATGTGTAGAGATAGATAGAGATAAGTGATAGATATGTATGTATATGTATATGCAGAAGATGATGTAACAAGACAACTTGATGTAATACGAGTTATGATAGATAGAGAATAGAAGGAACTATAATAGAATGGGCTTGTAGTATAATTTGATGTTGTAACAAACTTATATATAATGAATATAATATACTACAAGTTTATTTGGGTTATATATGATGTGTTATGATGTATGTGTGTATGTTAGCCAATACATTTTATTAATTTTGTATTTTCTTTCTTGCCATAACCATCTATACTCCACCACGTATGCTTTGATCCTCTTCTTATCCTCAACCTTGGAGTATAAATACAACATTTCAAGTAACTTAGGCCTAGATCTTTGATCTATGTGCATTCTTTCCAATAGTGAATGAAAAGTTTGTAGATTTACACAAAGACCATTCCTATGACCTTGCATTATTGAAGCTCCATTCACCCCTAAAATGTACTCTCCGTCAGGTTTGCACATTTTAATACATTATTCTAAAAAATTATCATAATAATCTCAATCTCTCTCTTACCTTTCTAGCTATGTAATTTTTTCTATATTTTAAATACATTAAGGTTTTTTATCTTCAATTTATTTTTCTATTGTATTCATTTTTCTGCAAAAAACTATGTATAGCTTTTTGGGTGTCATTTTTATTGGTTCATCCAAATTTGAAACAAACTATATTTTTAAATTCTAGACTGTAATCTATACACATAAAAAATAATTTTCAATTACTTTTGGAAAAAATTATGGGGGGAGCATGCTCAAATTTTTGTCTTCTAGGGTATGTCCACTTTAAAATTATATATATATATATATATATATATATATATATATATATATATATATATATATATATATATATATATATATATAAGTATTTCACAAATCACTTCAATGGAAAATTAGCTAAAATCATGTAGTCTATGCCTAACCTTTTTGCTGATTTTTAATGAATATATATAAAAACTTTAAAAATCAGCAAAAAGGTTAGGCATAGACTACATGGATTTAGCTAATTATCCATTGAAGTGATTTGTGAAAAAATTAAAAAAATCAACATTTTAGGGGGAGCACACCAAACTTTATGTTCTATTTTTCTGATAAAAATAGGAGAACATTGTGTGCTCCCCATATTTGAACCTATTAATCTCAACCATTTAAAAATAAATTAGTAGTTTAGAAACTAGATTTTAAGCACTATGAATCTTGTTCTTGTCACATCTTCAAATTTTTGCATGAACATTTCAATTTCTCATCCAAGATTAGCTTTTTCATGCACATATTTAATACTTCTTGGCTATGTGTGCATGTGTATACGATAGAAAATCATGTTTTTGAACCTCATCTACTCTTTATTCATAAAATGAAGAAGAATGCAACATCACAAAATCTATTTGAACTAGTTAAGAAATCCTTGAATTAAATCAGAGATATAGATGACTACACAATTACCAAAAAGTTGGTGTATGTAGGAGCGAATGGAGCTTCAATAATGCAAGGTCATATGAATGATGTTTGTATAAATCTGCAAACTTCTTGTTCACTATTGGAAAGAATGGACATAGACCAAAGATCTAGGCCTGAGTTACTTAAAATATTGTATTTATAACCCTGTGTTGAGGATAAGTAGATGATCAAAGCATATGTGGTGGAGTATAGATGGTTATGGTAGGAAAAAATATACAAAATTAATAAAATGTATTAGCTAACATACACACATACATCATAACACATCATATATAACCCAAATCAACTTGCAGTATATTATATTCATTATATATAGGTTTGTTACAACATCAAATTATATTGCAAACCCATTCTATTACAGTTCCTTGTATTCTCTATCTATCATATCCCATATTACATCATTATCGTCTTATTACATCATCTTTTGTATATACATATACATACATATCTATCTTTTAACTGTATCTATCTCTACACATCTCTCTATCTATCTTCTTATATCTTCCTATATCTATATCTCTCTATTTGTCTCTCTTAAATATCACATCTACTGAGCCAATAATTATACCCAAATATAAGTATCCCAAAGAGTGTGTCTTCTTGTATGCATTGTGTCTTTTAGATGTGTTGGTGCCACATTCCTTTTGTGATGGATGAAACCTGCTACAAGGTCAACTCTGTCTTGTCAACATATCATCCCCCTTTGAAGTAATATCTTGTCCTCAAGACATCTTGGCACTATCTTACAAAAAGTTACAAAATGATGTACTGCAAAATTTAGGAAGGAACTAGTATTCAAGGTAATATATGTTTGTAAATTTTTCCTTCAACTAGATGTATGTACTCTCCCATTATGTGACTCATTTTTGTAACAATAGTATTTGTTTAATGATACTAAGAAGGACCTAATCTCCATCTTCTAAGGTATTTAGTATCTGAATTATCATTGTTACCTTATTAGATTCTACTAGCAAGGTTGTCATGTGTGCAAGGAGGAGACTAACTACTTCCCAAAGTTGTTTGAGTTATCCTCTTAGTTATTTCCACTGGTCTTGTACTTGTTAGTACTAGTTATGAAGAATTTCAATATGCACCTGCTATATGTCATCTTGGTCTTTTTATACATCATAAGTACTTGCTTATTGCATTATTTGATTCTCAACATTTTGTAGATGCACCTTTAAAGTGTTTGTTGTCAAAGGCCATCCAAGACAAAATGGATACAATGCATTTATAGTTGTTTGGGAAAATTGCATATTCATTATCTCAACCTCTAATTTAGTATGTTTTGTGGCACACTTCTTCCTTATTTTTCAATTTATCTCTTCTTGATTTGTTCCATCAACTTCTATATAACTTTTTTCTCTTGATTCTATATCTACTAAAACATGTCATCTATGAATTGCTTCAATTGTTGTCCCAAGAGAGATGAGGTATCCCTGGTAATTTGTGGTGATACCATCTATAGTGTGTTCAATATATTCTCTACAGTATCCACTATATCCACTTACTATTTAAGAAAATCTTCTCTTTTTGTTGATTGTAATATATCTCCCAATTTAATATTTTGTGGCGGGGATATTTGCAATAGGTTTGTAAATGGAGATTTACACAAACACTATTCCTATGACCTTGCATTACCATGTTAGAACACATGTAACCTACCAAGAGGGGGCGGTGAATCAGTAGATCAAAAATAATTGTAGACATGAAAAAAGCAACACGGTTTTTTCTAGAAGAACAACAATTGAGATCAAAAATACTTAAAAACTTATAATCTCTAGAAAGCGGACCAAAACAACTTTCAATTCTTAAGCAAGAACAATAAGAGATCATACAGACATGAACACCAGATATACATGGAAAACCTAAAGATGGGAAAAACCATGGTGAGAAAATGCTGCTAGGATCTACCATCCTAATTTAGCCTCATAGAATAAATTGGACAATGTTTTAAGGGCACTTACCCTAAGGAGTCATTGAACCCCTAATTTAAGAGCTCCAACTCTAAGGAGACTACAATCCCCTAAACTAAGCACCAACTTAGTCTAGAAGAGGCACCAACCTTTGAATCTTTACAAATTCAAATATGTAGACATTTAGTTCTTCACAAACCTCAAATGCAGCTATTCAATTCATACATGGTCTTTTTCTCACTCAACACACCCAAACTCTCTATGTTCTTGTTTAAGGGTGAAAATTGGTACATGAGGATTTATTTATGTTTAGGGCTAATTTGTAGGAATCCTCCTTTCACCTTAAACATTAAAGGACTTTAGGTTGAGTAGGAAATCTACTATCAGGCCTTTGATCACTTGGAATGTAGGGAAAATTGGAATTGTGCAATTTAGTTGTTTAATTAAGCCTAATTATGCTCAAAACACTAATTATGCAAATTTGGAAGCAAACAGACAAATCAAGGAAAACGCTGGCACACCTAGGTATCAAATTACAATCAAATGCGTACAAGATTTTGAAGTTCAGAAAGTGGAACAGCCAAGGACTAATGAGCGGGTACCCTAGTCCAATGCCATACTTTTTGTTGGGATTTGGAAACCTTGTCTGCAACATGTTCCTTCTATTCTAGAGATTCTTCAATTGTGGGATATAGAGGACTAATGAGGGGTGCCCGAGTCCAGGTCCCTATTTTTTCTCTTTAGATCTGCAATTCCAACAGTATGCACTACTCTCCTGCAACTCCACTTTTTCTACTCCTACAACCTATAACCTGCAATCATAGAAAAATGGGTTGGGGGTTATCGTGTTTAGATGCTTGCCTCAGTCAAGTCCCTGAGAGACATTCAAGTCTTCCAAACACCGTTGTCAGATAAAGAGTGCATATCCTTGCGGGATAGAGGCAAAATCCAAATAATAAATGATTAAAAACACAATTGATATCACCTTGTAGTGAAGATCTCATGGAAGGAAGAAGCTCTTCATGCCATGAGGAAATGGATGCCAAATCTGCAAAAATAAACACAATAATAACACAAAGTCTACTCACAACACACAATGAATGCCTTGAATCACTTTCACATAAGCCACAAGTTTGCAATAACCATCTAGTTTACAAATGAATGCCTAAACATGCTTATATATGCAACTACAAACATTCCCGCCAAGAATTTCCTAATTGAAACTTACCTTGTCGCCATAGGACCTAAATAACGGTCACAAACTGACACTTTGAAATTGGTCCTGACCTAAAATAGGGCAGGACTAAGATGTGAGCACCCAAGTTCACCCCCCATATTTCAGGTAGTATTTGTCATAAGTGCATCCCCTGAGTCCAAATTGCCATGGAACTTTAGGGTTTTCTCATCGAGATGTCATATTAACATGGAAGATGCTCTAAATGCATAAACAGGACCCGAGAGCTAAACCTTAAGAGGGAGAATCCCCTAAGGGGACATTTTTTGACATAACATTTAGCACCCACTTTAATGTATGTAATAAATGCAAGGACAATACATGCATTAATGTACAGTCAACAAACATAGCAAACACACCAAGCACAGGGAAGATACGCCAATCATAGAGAAGATAGTAATAGGCACACAAAACATGAAGAATACAATTATAGTCACGTAAAACATAGAGAATATAGCATTGAAGATAGTGAATGCAGAGAAGATAGAGATGATTTCTTTTTCTTTTTCAATTTTATATGAAATGAAGATGCAAGTACAGGAAAGTAAACACACCACCCATAATATACGAGGGACTCATCGCCACCGGTCTTTAAACTGCATATGGGGCAACGCACATTCACAATACATTCCAAACAAACCAAGCACACCATATAAATCCCAAAGCGTAGGAGGGACTCATCTCCATCAGTCTTTAAACTATGCTTGGGAACAAACACACAATATACACACTTGGAAGACACGGAGAAAACATGGCAGACAAGCGATGGAGTGTTCCTATTTCTAAGCTCATCACCATCTCAGGAAAATTACAGGCACACACTAATGATTGGGCTTTGCCACAACAATCACCGAAGACATGCTTAAGGATTGAGTTAGTCACAAAACTGCTCCCCGCCTCGCGATGAGGACTTTTGAAAATGATAGGATGTGCACTCTTCACAAGAAATACACCATCCCCACCTCTATAGAGGGATTAAGATAGAAAAGGAATGCTTGTAATAGATTTCAAAAAAATATCAAAGTGGAGGAGGGACTCATCACCACCAGTCTTTAGATTGCACTTGAGAACAAGCACATTGCTAGCATCTAGAACAGACAACTTACCTTAAATATGCCCTACCTTAAGGTGGTTGCTATCAGGTATCAATAACAAGCATGTTAAGGTAGGAAGAAAACACACAAGGTAACATGATCTCTCACAAAGTCCATGCCCCCCGGAGATGACATGTACTTTACGATTGCCAAATGTTCCCACAAACACATCCCTGCAAAAACATTGTTAGTGTCCAAATAATCATGATAAACAACATCAATGCATATGATCAATCACACAAAGAGCCTTATCAAAGATCGAGTATAATATACTACGAAAATCTCAAAACTGAGTGTCACCAAGGCGAGATTCAAAGACAAACAAAGTGCATGGAGTAGCAGTATTGTTATGGTTTGTAAGTGAGATAAGACATCATCAAGATCACACAACAAAGTGCATAGGGTGATTCTACTAACCAAGCATCAAATAATATATATTGACCCCATTGTCATATAGGAACTAAGTCCAAATTTTGATTTCTCGCTAAAGGGATGCTAGGTCCGCATTAGTATAAAATATTTTTTCGTCATCTGCCCACTAGATAGAAACACTAGAGGAAGGGAAATAATAAATCAAGAGAGGAGAAACAAGCACGTCTTAGGGAGAGTCACATACAAGGGTGCCCCCAAGTCACCAATCACAATGCTATGTCCGTAAGACACAAAACACAACAATGAAAATAGAGGAGAAGCAATATAGAAGAATGATGATACAAATAGAAGAAGGGTCACAACATAGGCGGTCTCCTAGTATCCTAGACCTTACAAGAGAGTCAAGGGTCATCCCAGGAGGCCTAAACAACACATAACACATCACGGGGTAAACACTTCACAAGAGATAAGGGGTTAGAAATACTTACCTGTAGGATCATCGAACTAAGTGTTGTCATCAAGAAAATCATCATCATCTTCCCACTCTTGAATGTTAGAGGAAAGTGGAACATAAGATACCATAGCCCAAATCTTGTTCTTGTTTTCAAGTTGTCCATTCTTAAGATCTTCTTGGTTTGATTCAATGTTTGGTGAGATGTTTTCTTGTTGAGATGCAAGTCGTTGGGCATATTCGTTTCATCTCCTCCTCCTTTGTCTTGCTTGTCTAGTTCTTTTTGTCTTACCAATTATCTCTTATAAGATAGTGTTTTTCTCTTTCATAGGTTTTTGTGTTTTAGAGGAGGAAGCACCATGATCAAATTTCATTTGTCTAGGTGGAATGTTTTGTTGTTAATGACTACATCCTAATCTTTGTAAGGATAGCAGGGGAGGAACCTCAGCATAGGGTCCATTTCCTTTCGGTCTAGGATTCTCTTCAAATGGGGGTTGTTTGTCTCTTGTTGTTTCTTGTATAGAGGGGCTGGCCACTTGATGTAATAGTTTTGTTTTGTAGAAGTCTATAGCTCAAGAAGTTAAAGTTTGTTCGTGGCTCTAGTTCCACCTCGGATTTTTCCCAAAATTAATCTAGTGTACAATGTTGTCTTGTAACCCAAGGTTTATACTTATTGTGAGGGATAGTAATCACTTGTCCATTCAATGGAAATTTGACACAATTATAAATTGTTGAAGGGACAGCTTTCGTAGCCTTTAACCATGGATGTCCCAATTTTATGCGAAAGAGGTTAGAAATGAGGACAACATCAAAACATTGTTCTACATGTTTCTCAAAGACAATGACCAATAAAGATATCTTCCCAGAAGTGTTTTCAAAGGTTCCCTTATGTGTCTTAATCATCAAATCCGAAGGGTCATAAGAGTCTTGCATTAATTGATGTGAAAAGAGGAACACTTCCATGGCAACATTAATCATGCAATTAGGATCAATAAGGGTTCCATCCACAATATTTCCCATTATTTTCATAGTGATATAGAGAGGTCCTTCAGTTTCTCCAATTGTTCTATCATGAGGTGTAAACATAATTTCAGGTTTGGGGACCTTTCGTTTCATGTAAGGCTTAGGAGGGAACCTATTTTTGTTTTTATAATTAAAATCCATGTGCTTAATTTTTCAAATCAATGTAAGATCAGATTTAAAGGCTTTTCAAAATTTATGCAAAAGACAAGTGGAAAACTATGTATGAGAATGACCTAAAATGCTTGATTTTTTCAACTTTTTCAATGCAAATAAGTGAAAGAAAAGGTGTTGTAAGGAAATTGATCAGGGGAATAAAATAATATGTCTGATATCAGTCCAATAAATCCATAAAATATTTCACAACACACTTTTGATGCAATCCTAGAATGATAACAAGTCAAAACCTAGTG
This sequence comes from Cunninghamia lanceolata, assembly GCA_027924645.1. Taxonomy (NCBI): domain Eukaryota; kingdom Viridiplantae; phylum Streptophyta; class Pinopsida; order Cupressales; family Cupressaceae; genus Cunninghamia; species Cunninghamia lanceolata. Next base: position 5,251,892 of record BSBN01001229.1, read on the forward strand.
AAAATGCACTAAAATATGTAAATTTTCACAACTTTTCAATGCAAAGACCCAACAAAAGGGGTGTTATAAATAAATTTAGGATGTGTAGAAGATTATATCAGTGATATCAGTCACCTAAATCCATAAAATGTTTTACAACACGCTTTGAGTGTAAATCTAGGTCAAACCCTAGGGCAAATATAGCTAAAATATGTAATTTTTCACCAAATTTTCACTGTAAGAGCCCAATAAAAAGGTGCTGTAAATAATTTTATGATGAGTAGAAGATAATAACCCTAATATCATCCAATTAGTGCATAAAAATTCTTTATAGCATGCCTATGGTGCAAATCTAGAGAGTCAATAAGGCCAAATCTAATGAAAAATCAATGTTTTCAAACCCTAGGCATGAGATCTTAGTGCAAATGAATACAAAATGCTACATGAATGTTTTGTAATCTGATTTATGATGAAAATTAATTCTACTTATATCTGAAAATGATTTTCATACCCTACAATGCCAAAATGCAAGTGCAAATCTAATGAAAAATGCTAATTTTTGTTGAAATTTTCAATGTAAGAATGCAAATTTTTGAAATCTAAAAGAAAATTTACACTAAAATGAAACAGTACATACAAATTTAAATTTGAACGAGTGTTCTAAGATCAGTAGAAAAATATGAAACAATATTTTACCTACAAACCCTAGTTTTTGAATTTCACATCCCTTTGATTGGGAGATACCCTTGTGTAATTCTTCCAAAAGTCTTCAATTAGTGATCTCAGTGCTTCAACAATTGGTTTATCTTTTCATGGTAGTCTCCCCAAGAATGCCCATAATTCATTGGCATTGGTGTCCTTGATTCTTTGGCTCCTTCCAATGGCTCTTGATAAAGTTTTTCTATCAATTCTCAATGTTTGACTTGTCTTTCTAATGAGACGAGATTTCCTCATTTGATTACTTACTATTGTTGATGTAATGACATGTCGTGTGACATTACTATCTTTTGTGTGTGAGGTGTTACCCACACTCTCATATGCACTCATTAGATTCTTGACAATAGATTTTTCACTTGAAGCCTTCGATGTTCTCAACCCAAGAATCTTCATGATGGACCTATACTTTATACTTTGCATCATTTCAATGAATAGTTGAAATCTTGCGGTCTCATTTAACTTTTCAAAGAACACTCTCCAAATCTTATGAGTATATATTCTACAAGTGCATTTTGGAATCTTACCTTCCATTAGCTACAAAATATTCTCATCAATATCAATCAAATACTTTAGCTTTCTATGCGAAATTCTAGGTGATGTTAAGAAAGGTAAATTCATCTCAACATTAGGAATTTCATCAATATTTAAATAAGATCCAGGTTAAATGGTATACCTTCGATCGGAGATGGAATAGATGACATACCTTGAGGTTGAGGTGGGAATGATGGCATGCCTTCTTCCTCATATGGGAGTGATGATGTACTCTCAACTTGAGATGCGGTAGAGGACGTGTAGATCCAATTGTGGTATTCAAATGTCTCATAGCACGAAGATTTTGCATTCATTCCCTTTGTGCTACCAATACCATATCTCTTATTGATGGCTGAGGTTCCTCTTCAATTGGCATGTCTTTGACAATTGTGTCCAATTTCCTCTTCTCATGAAGTTCCCTCATAGCCACTACTTTCTTTGCATTCTTAGTTTCTTTCTCTTCCTATGTTGGTTTAATCCTTGATCGTTTCCTTGGTATGATGGAGAATTTATCTGTAGCATGATAAAGAGACAAATATTAGTTCCTAAGAAATGAATATGGTTCCAAATTTTAGGTCTATTGCCCTCAACATTTCCAGCACTTCCCACACTTTCCTTGTAGTCAAAGAGTTTTCAATCACATGGTGGAGGATTTTTCAACCCAATACCATTGTTGAAGTGTTCTCAGCTAGTCAAAGAAGAGTTTTCAATTCACTTTTAGAGGGATCTTGCTAAAATTCAAGGTTAAAGCACTTTACATAAGAGGCCCTATAAATTGCTACTAATTTTATGTCTATAAGATATCAACATTGCAAGTGCATACTCAAACTGTAGATTTTAAGGTAAAATTTTGGGTGGTCAAAGAGCCCCATATAGCACCCTACAACCATCAAACCAATTCTTGGGTTGGAATATAGATATTCATTTAAGATATATGCCTCATTAATTTTATGCATTTTTGAAGGCCCTTATAAATTCCCCTTCCAAATTCATGGTCAAATTGTGACAATTTTTTATCTTTCAAGCCCTATAAATCAATTCCATTATGATGTTTTTGGGGATCTTAGAGTTGATCATGGTGAGTGTACTAATCTTCCCTATTCCAACTTAACTTATCATTTTAGCTTTAATTTAGGGTGTGTAATGCAAGTATTGACATTAATTGTAAAGTGTGATATTTTCTAAAAATTAAGGCACTAAATATTTTTATGCTGGTTTCAAATTGGTTAGTCGAGTAGTGGCTGTTGGGGGTGGTGCTTGTGGCTTATTATTAGGTGGATAGGTGTAATGTCTCTTAAGTATAATTAATGTAGACCTCATGACTCTTTTGGGAAATGTGTAATGTCAAACAATAAACTATTTTTAATTTTTAATTACTCCTCTCTAGCTGCCTTAAAGTTTGTCAAAGCTATCTAAGGAAGGAGTGTGGATGATGAGTGAATTGGGACTTAAAGCATATATTAGAAGTGATTTTGTGGAAAATATAGATAATTTCATCCCTTTAATGAAATGGTGGTTAAGGCTTCTCAAGTTTGTACTCCCAAGCCACTTTAAAGGTATGTGTTCAACACCACTAGAAAATATCTTCACAAGTAAGAACTTAGTTTTGGTTGTATGGAAATTTTTTAGGTTTTTCTATTTCTTTGGTTGGTAGATATGTTTGTTTAATAGTTGTCAAATCATTATTAGATGTTCTATGGTTGTCTTGACTAGTTTATGTTGGAGAGGAGTGTATTGTAATCCCATTTTTTTACTTTTTGAATTTGAATAAAGGAACTCAATTTTGCAGCTAGGATACTATGTTCCTATTGATCATTTTGATAAACTCATGTTTTGGATTGATAATATCTTTCATGAGTAGCTATAGGTATGCAGGTATAAAGAATAAATTTAAAGCAATAGAAATTTACAGTTGTTTGGGAAGAAATACAGAGCTCGGACTGCAAATTGCCTATTAGACATGTACATAAAATTTGGAAGCATAGACAAGGCACATGAACTATAAACACAACTGATATAAACACAAAATATATAAACCATACAAGTGATATAAACATGTATTCAATGAGGCATGATAAAGTAATTCAAATAGAATTAAGGAAAATGTAACTTAGAACATGTGTAAAGACTTGACAAAATAGAGATTCGAATGGAGAGAGTACCCAATTATGTAGTATTTTTCTCTTCTTACATCAAACTCCTCAACAATCTGAGTTTTTCACTACTTGCTTCCTTTTCAATGTTTAATTGAATAACACTCAAATAGAATTACTAACAACAATACAATTAACCAATGTATAATATTAAATTCCTACAATTAACATTGCAACACTACAAAAATTGAAACTTGAATTGATCTATATCAAATTTGATGTGAAAACTATGTTATTTCCTCCTTAAGTTGGCAAACAAGAAAAAGGTGGTGGAAAGTTCATGCAAAGGTGGTAGAATGTGAAAAATTTGCATTTGCACTTCCCAACAACATGAAAAAGTTTGTTTTTTTGTCAAAACATGTGCATAACCAAAAGAAAATAGAGCATGTGGGCCTGCATCACAGGTTTCCTAGCCTTTTTACCATTTCAATAGCAAGACATAATGTGATCGCATTATAACATGAGCACGTTATAATGTGAGCATATTATGGCTTTCTATACAAAACTCTATATTATTCACTCTCATGTATTTATTTTGTCTCTCCCTTAACTCTAAACCCTAATCCCTTATCCCTCAACCCTAAACCTTAATCCCTCAATGCTCAACCCTAATCCCTTATCCCTAAATCCTAACCCTAAAGCCTCAAACCTCAACCCTTAAACCTCAAATCCTAAACCCTGTCCCTAAGCCCTCAACCCTCAACACTATACCTCAAACCCTAATCCCTCAACCCTAAACCCTAATCCCTTATCCCTAAACCCTATCCCTAAATCCTCAACCCTTAAACCTTAAATCCTAAACCCTATCCCTAAACCCTCAACCCTAATCCCTCAACCCTAAACCCTAATCCCTCAACTCTAAACCCTAATCCCTTATCCCTAAACCATATCCCTAAAGCCTCAACCCTCAACCCTCAACACTATACCCTAAACCCTCCTCCCTTAACCCTAAACCCTATCCCTAAAGCCTCAATCCTCAACCCTTAAACCTCAAATCCTAAACCCCATCCCTAAACCCTCAACCCTTAACACTATACCTCAAAATCTAATCCCTCAACCCTAAACACTAATCCCTCAACCCTAAACCCTAATCCTTTATCCCTAAACCCTATCCCTAAAGCCTCAACCCTCAACACTATATCCTAAACCATAATCCCTCAACCCTAAACCCTATCCCTAAACCCTCAACCTTCAACACTATACCTCAAACCCTAATCCCTCAACCCTAAACCTTAAACCCTATCCTCAAACCCTCAACCCTTAAACCTTAAATCATAAACCCTATGCCTAAACCCTTAACCCTCAACACTATACCTTAAACCCTAATCCCTTATCCCTAAACCCTAAACCCTAAACCCTATCCCTAAAGCCTCAACCCTCAAGGTCCTTAAACCTTAAATCATAAACCCTATCCCTAAACCCTCAACCCTCAACACTATACCCTAAACCCTAATCCCTCAACCCTAAACCCTAATCCCTTATCCCTAAACCCTAATCCCTCAACCCTAAACCCTAATCCCTTATCTCTAAACCCTAAACCCTATCCCTAAACCTTCAACCCTCAACACTATACCCTAAACCCTGATCCCTCAACCCTAAACCCTAGTCCCTCAACCCTAAACCCTAATCCCTAAACCCTAAACCCTAAACCATATCCCTAAAGCCTCAACCCTCAACCCTTAAACCTTAAATCCTAAACCCTATCTCTAAACCCTTAACACTATACCCTAAACCCTAATACCTCAACCCTAAACCCTCAACACTATACCCTATCCCTAAAGCCTCAACCCTTAACCCTTAAACCTTAAATCATAAACCCTATACCTAAACCCTCAACCCTCGACACTATACCTTAAACCCTAATCCCTTATCCCTAAACCCTAAACCCTATCCCTAAAGCCTCAACCATCAACCCTTAGACCTTAAATCCTAAACCCTCAACCCTTGAAACTATACCTTAAACCCTAATCCCCTATCCCTAAACCCTAAACCCTTATCCCTAAAGCCTCAACCCTCAACCCTTAAACCTTAAATCCTAAACCCTATCCCTAAACCCTCAACCCTCGACACTATACCTTAAACCATAATCCCTTAGCCCTAAACCCTAAACCCTATTCCTAAAGCCTAGACCCTCAACCCTTAGACCTTAAATCCTAAACCCTCAACCCTAGACACTATATCTTAACCCCTAATCCCTTATCCCTATACCCTAAACCCTATTCCTAAAGCCTCAACCCTCAACCCTTAAACCTTAAATCCTAAACCCTATCCCCAAACCCTCAACACTATACCTTAAACCCTAATCCCTCAACCCTAAACCATAATCCCTCAACCCTAAATCTTTAAACCATCAACCCTTATCCACCCCTCTCCATCCCTATTTGCCTCACCCCATATTTCCCCTATCTCTCAACCCTTAGCCATCTAGGTCTCTCACTTATCCCTAAAGCCTCAACCCTCAACCTTTAAACCTTAAATCCTAAACCCTCAACCCTCGACACTATAACTAAAATTATAATCCCTTATCCCTAAACCCTAACCCCTATCCCTAAAGCCTCAACCCTCAATGCTTAAACCTTAAATCATAAACCCTCAACCCTCGACACTATACTTTAAACCCTAATCCCTCAACCCTAAACCCTAATCCCTCAACCCTTAAACCCTTAATACCTCAACCCTTAAACTCTAAACCCTTGACCCTTAAACCCAAAACCCTTAAACCCTCAACCCTTATCCACCCCTCTCCTCCCCTATCCGCCTCACCCCCATCTCTCCCCTATCTCTCTCACCCCTCTCTCCCTAGGTTGTAGGTCTCTCACTTGTATATCTCTCACAGCTCTCTAGATATTTCCCTTCCTCTCCACCTCTCTCCCTCCTCCTTACCTATCTTTCCCTCAAGTTTTCAACTTCACTCTCTCATTTTATTATATCTCTCCCCTCACCTTTCACTCTCTCATTTTATTATATCTCTCCCCTCACCTTTCTATCTCTCACCTATGTCTCCCCCTCACCTCTCTACCTCTCCCCTATCTACATCTCTCAGTCACTCCTTGTCTTCCTCTCCATCCATCCTTAGCTATCTAGGTCTCTCACTTAACCCTCAAACCGAAACCTTATCCTCTAGCCTCAACCCTTAAACCTTAAATCCTAAACCCTATCCCTAAACCCTCAACCCTCAACAATATACCTTAAACCCTAATCCCTTCACCCTTAACCCTAAACCCTATCCCTAAAGCCTCAACCCTTAAACCTTAAAACCTAAACCTTATCCCTAAACCCTCTACCGTCAACACTATACCTTAAATCCTAATCCCTTAACCTCAACCTTAAAGCCTCAACCCTCAATCCTTCAACCTTCAACCCTAAACACTATCCCTAATCCCTCTACCCTCGACATTATGCCTTAAACCCTAATCCCTCAGCCCTTAAACCCTTAATCCATCAAACCTTAAACCCTTAAACCCTAAACTCTCAACCTCTAGATACCCTTAAACCCTTAAACCTTAAACCCTTAAACCCTATACCCTATACACTTAGCCTTGGACACTCAACCTTAAACATTATCCCTCAACCTTCAAACCTCTACCCTATACCCTATACCCTCAACCCTATACTTATGCCCTAAACCCTCAACCCTCATCGATATGCCTTATACCCTCAACCTTAAACCCTAAACCCTATATCTTAGACACTCAACCTTGAACATTATCCCTCAACTATAAAATATCAACCCTCTACTCTATACCCTCAACCATATATGTAAGCCCTAATCCCTCAATCCTCAACCCTATACCTTAAATCCTGAAGCCTACACCCACAAACCCTCATCCCTATACCCTATAATCTCACCCTTATACCCTAAACCCTAAATATTGTGCCTCAACCCTATACTTAAAACCTAAACCATACACTCTCAACCCAAGCCACCCTATGCCTTATATACCCTCAATCCATATCGTAAACCCTAAACCTAATATCCTAAACCCTAATCCCCATTGTTTGATGGAACAAAGTATGTGTTCTAGAGTATAAGGATGGAAGCCTACCTAACATCAATAGGGTTCGATGTATGGAAATATATTGAGGATAGTTATAAAGCTCCTAAAACTCCTCCAATAGACCCGGCGGGTAAGAAGGAATGTGAGAATAATGTTAAGGCTAAGAATGCAATTCTATGTGGTTTAACTAACTCTGAATAATTTGTAAAAGTGATGCATTGCAAGTCTGCTAAAGAAATCTAGGATAAACTTTAGAGCATTTATGAAGGAGACACAAAGGTGAAGCAAGCCAAGCTGTAGACCTTTAGAGGAAGATTTGAAATCTTGAAAAAGAGAGAGGAAGAAAAGATTGTTGATTACCTACTCAGAGTTGATGAAGTTGTAAATGCTATGATAGGACTAGATGAAGAAGTAAATGATCCAGTGATTGTTAAGAAGGTACTTAGATCCTTACCTTCTAGGTATGATTCTAAAGTCTCTACTATATAAGAAGCAAAAGATCTTGATAAGATATTTGTCAATGAGCTACATGGTATTTTTACTACCTATGAAATGAGGACAGCCAGTTTTAAGATCTCCAAGAGAGAAGCTGCATTTAAGGCATCAAAGAAAGAAAATAATGTAGAGCCTAAATCTAGAGACAGATGAGGAAGAGGCCCATTTTGTAAGAGGATTGAAGAGAGGATCTAGGAAGTATAGAGGTAAGTTACCTTTCAAGTGTTTTAATTATAGAAAGGTTGGTCACTTTGCTACTAAATGTCCATCTATAGGAAAAGATAAAAGTGATGAATGTGATAGCAAGAAAAGTAACAAGCAGTTCTATCCAAAGAAGAAGAATTTTTAGAAGAATAAGAAGATCCTTTACATAAAAGGTGACAATAATTCCTTTGAAGAAAGCCCCATTTCAGAAGACAACAACGAAGGTGTTTCTAAGGTTGAAGAAAGTGAATTCCTATTTATGACAGTGGAGTCTACTATTAAAGATTAGAATATTATTGATCTAGGAAACCCTAGGAATGAAGAAGAAGGTGATGTAGACTTGGAAGGAGAGCTAGTATGTGCTTTATAAGAAATTGAGAAACTTAGGAAGAAAAACTCAAAAATGAAGCTACAAATTCAAGAAGATATGGTGTCTAAGAAACTTGTAGAATAAGAAGAGTTGGTTGTTGATTTGAAGACACAAGTGGAAGAAGCCAAGAGAATAGAAGAATTTACTCAGTCTAAATTAAAAGAAAAATCTAAAGAATGCCTGAAGCTAGAATATGAAGTTGTATATATAAGAAAAGAATTTAGAAAAGGATGTGTAGACAACAACTTGTACTTCAAATCAAAAGGTGAGTACATGTTGATTGTTGTTGTGTATGTTGATAACACCATTTTTGGTGGTAGTGATGACAAGATGAGCAAGGAATTTTTTGGTCAGATGCAGAAAGAGTTTGAAATGTCCATGCTTGAAGAACTTTATTTCTTTCTTGGTTTACAAATATCACAATTAGACCAAGGTATATGTATATCCCAAACCAAGTATGCAAAGGAAATGCTCAAGAAGTTCAAGATAGAATACTACAAGCTTGTGACTACCCCCATGATGATAGGATGCAAGTTGAGCAAGAATGATGAATCACCTGATACAGATCAGACTATGTATAGATCTATGATAGGTAGCTTGCCATACCTAACTACATCTAGAATAGATATCATGCAAGTTGTATGCATGGTGGCTAGATTCCAAGCTGCTCCTAAGGAGTCTCATGTTCAAGATGTGAAGAGAATCTTTAGATACCCAAAAGTTACTATGGAGTGTGGATTATGGTACCCTAGAAATAATGATTTTACTTTGACAACATATACAGATGTTGATTAGGCAGGAAGTATAGATGACAGGAGAAGCATCAGTGGTGGAGCTTTTTTCTGGGTGATAGGTTGGTATCATGGCTCAGCAAGAAGTAAGATTCAGTCACATTGTTCACTATTGAGGTAGAATATGTTGTTGTTTCATGTTGTACACAAGTCTTACGGATGAAGCAGACTCTCAATGATATAAAGGTAAAGTTTAATGATCCTATTTCCATTCTTTGTGATAATACAAGTGCAATCAATATCTCAAAGAATCTTGTGATGCAATCAAGAACAAAGCACATCTCCAGTAAATATATTTTCTTGAGAGAAAAGGTTGTAGTTCAGGAAGTAAAGTTGGAGTATATGTCCCCACACAAGATCAGATTGTAGACATCTTCACAAAGCCACTTCCCAAGGATACTTTTGAATATCTCAAGCGATAGTTAGGAGTTATTTCTACTTTATTTTCTCACAAGTAGAAGTGAAGCTGCAACATCTATCCAGGAAGAGTAGTTTAGGACATATCATTCATTCATGTTTAGACAGTGGCTACCTCTCAGGAGGAGTAGGTAAGTTGACAACAAACTAAATAATTAGAATTTGAGAAGCATTGCAGTAGCTAGTTTCTTTCACGAAAGAGGTTGATTACCTCCCTTTGCCACTAATGTCAAAGGGGGAAATTAGAGTAAGGAGGAGCAAGTACAGAAGAGATTGAACATGGGAGAAAATGTAGAAGAAATTAAATAAGGGAGAAAATACATAAGAGATAGGGCAATGATTATAGATAGATTATTTGTATGTTGCCATCAATGACAAAGGAGGAGATTGTTGAATTATTGTCATTGATGAGTCCAAGGCCAAAAAGTTAATCAGACTAAGTGACAGAGGGTGACTTACTTGTTTTCTAGAGTTTTTTAGAGTTCAGAGTTTCAGCCTTACTCCTCCTTGTTGAGGAAAGAAGGAACGTCCAATGATGAAGACTCGGTCACAAAGCTCTAATTTTGTCTAAGAAAATTGCAGATTGGATTTTAGATCTATTCCTTGATCCATTCTAATATGTAAGCTAGAAGAAAGAATGCCCACCGAGTGAAGTCTGAAAAAGCTAAGGAAATACATTTGATGGCCTAATGAACATTTACTACCATTCCACGAAGCAAATTACAAAGGAGAAAAGCATACCAACGGAACCACAGAAAGATGACACATGGACAACCTTGTGCCTAGGTATGTGAGTATGGGTCTCGTTAGGCTTACGTGGCCATTTCTAATGCTTTCCACCATTCCACAGAACACATTATTGAAAGGGGCAAACCCGCCTGCGGAACCATAGAAAAGGTGCCATGTGGATATTCCACAGATGAAAAAACCTGACTCCCAACACAGAAGCAAAAGACATAAAGCCCGATGCCCAACAAAGAAGGAAAAAGACATAAATCCTAGCGCCTGATAGCATAACCAAGGAAGGCGGTAGCTCAGAAGCCTGATCTCCAAAAGTCTACTAATTTAGTTCTTGTAAAAGGAGAAGTTTCAAAGCGCATTTTTCAAGATTTAATTTTCTAAGTGCAATTTGTTTAGTTGAGTGAACAGCTAGATTAGTTGAAGTTTTGTTGGATAGTTACTGTTGTGATATTGACGACTTTCAATTTTTCTCAACATGTTACAGTTATTCAACTACTTTGATTTAGATGATCTTCTATTGGTGTTTCAGTTCAAACTGTATGGGATGCATGTTGGATTTCCATACATTCTAGTTTTGAAGATCAAAGGGGTTGTTGAGAATACATTGGGTAGTTTCTTCTTAGGAAAATGTTAAATAAGGTAGGTTGTGCTGTATTGACTATGTTCTTCTTTGTGTGTATGACATGCCATCATGATAATGAGAATAGAGGATTTAATGATGCTTTGAGTGTGTATTGCATTAGTGTGTGTTAATGAGAACATAGAGAGTCTGGGTGTGTTGAGTGAGAAAAAGATCGTGTATGAATTGAATAGGTACATTTGAGGTTTGTGAAGAATCAAATGTCTGCATATTTGAATTTGTAAAGTTTTAGAGATTGGTGCCCCTTGTGGACTAAGTTGGTGCTCAATTCAGGGGATTGTAGTCTCCTTATAGTTAGAGTTCTTAAATCAGGGGTTCGATGAACCCTTAGGGTGGGTGCCCTTAAAACATTGTAATCAATGGTTTATTCTATGAGATTGGATTAGGATGGTAGATCCTAGTAGCATTTTCTCACCATGGTTTTTTTCCCATCTTTGGGTTTTCCATGTATATCTAGTGTTCATGTCTATATGATCTCTTATTGTTCTTGTTTAAGCACTGGAAGTTATTTTGGTTTGCTTTCTAGAGATTAAAAGTTTTTTAGCATTTTTGATCTACTGGTTCACCCCCCCTCTCAGTAGGTTATGTGTGTTATAACATGGTAATTCAAGGTCATAGGAATGGTGTTTGTATAAATCTCCATTTGCAAACCTTTTGCAAATATCCCTTCCACAAAATATTCAATTGGGAGATATGTTACAATCAACAACAAGAGAAGATTTTCTCAATTAATAAGTGGATATAGTGGATACCGTAGAGAATGTATTGAACACACTATAGGTGGTATCTCCACAAATTACCAGGGATACCTCATCTTCCTTGGGACAACAATTGAAGTAATTCACAGATGACATGTTTTAGTAGATATAGGATATCAAGAGAAAAAAGTTATATAGAAGATGATGGAAGAAATCACTTGAAAAGATAAATTGAAAACATAAGGAAGAAGTGTGCCACAAAACACACTAAATTAGAGGTTGAGATAAAGAATATGCAATTTACCCAAACAATTATAAACACATTATACTCGTTTTGTCTCAGATGGCCTTTGACAACAAACACTTTGAAGGTGCAGTTAGAAAATGTGTAGAATCAAATAATGCAACAAGCAAGTACTTATGATGTCTAAAAAGACCAAGATGAAATATAGCAGGTGCATATTGAAATTCTTCATAACTAGTACTAACAAGTACAAGACCAGTGGAAATAACTAAGAGGATAACTCAAACAACTTTGGGAAGTAGTTAGTCTCCTCCTTGCACACATGACAACCTTGCTAATAGAATTCAATAAGGTAACAATGATAGTTCAAATACTAGATACCTTTGAAGATGGAGAGTAGGTCCTTCTCAGTATCATTAAACAAATACTATTGTTACAAAAAGGAATCACATAATGGGAGAGTACATACATCTAGTTGAAGGAAAAATTTACAAACATATATTACCTTGAATACTAGTTCCTTCCTAAATTTTGTAGTACATAATCTTGTAAGTTTTTCTAAGATAGAGCCAAGATGTCTTGAGGACAAGACATTATTTCAAAGGAGGGATGATATGTTGACAAGACAGAGTTAACCTTGTAGTAGGTTTCATTTATCGCAAAAGGAATTTGGCACCAACACATTTAAAAGACACAATGCATATAGGAAGACACACTCTTTGGGAAACTTATATTTGGGTATAATTATTGGCGCTATAGATGTGATATTTAAGAGGGATAAATAGAGAGATATAGATATAGGAAGATATAAGAAGAAGATAGATAGAGAAATGTGTATAGATAGATAGAGTTAAGAGATAGATATGTATGTATATGTATATGCAAAAGATGATGTAATAAGATGATAACGATTTAATATGGGCTATCATAGATAGAGAATACAAGCAACTGTAATAGAATGGGTTTGCAATATAATTTGACGTTGTAACAAACCTATATATAATGAATATAATATACCACAAATTGATTTGGGTTATATATGATGCATTATGGTGTGTGTGTGTGTGTATGTTAGCTAATACATTTTATGAATTTTGTATAATTTTTCCTACCATAACCATCTATACTCCACCACATATGCTTTGATCCTCTTCTTATCCTCAACATAGGGTTATAAATACAAAATTTTAAGTAACTTGGGCCTAGATCTTTCATCTATGTCCATGCTTTCCAATAGTGAACAAGAAGTTTGTATATTTACACAAACATCACTCATATGACCTTGCATTGAAGCTCCATTTGCTCCTACATACACCAACTTTTTGGTAATTGTGTAGTCATTTATATCTATAATTTAATTCAAAGATTTCTTAAATAATTCAAAGGCTATTTGATTTTTCCTCTTGTCCCTTTCTATTGGTCTTGTACTTGGTAGTACTAGTTATGAAGAGTTTAAATATGCACCTGCTAGATGTCATCTTGGTATTTTTGTACATCATAAGTACTTGTTGCATTATTTGATTCTGAATAGTTTCTAGCTACACTTTCAAAGCCTTTGTTGTCAAAGTTAATCCGAGACAAAACTGGTACAATGTGTTTATACTTGTTTAGGTAGTTTTCATTATCTTTATCTCAACCTCTAATTTGGTGTGTGTAGTCACACACTTCTTCCTTATGTTTTCAATTTGTCTCTTCTTGATTTCTTACATCAACTTCTATTTAACTTTCCCCTCTTGATTCTATATCTACTAAAACATGTCATCTGTCAATTGCTTCAATTGCTATCCCAAGGGAGATGAGGTATCCCAGGTAATTTGTGGAGATACCACCTATAGTGTTCTCAATACATTCTCTATAGTATCAACTATATCCACTTATTGTATGAGAAAAATTCCTCTTGCTATTGATTGTAGCATATCTCCCAATTGAAACTTTTGTGGTAGGGATATTTGCGATAGGTTTGTAAGTGGAAGTTGTAGAATAGAAGGAGATGGTAATGACTATAGTTGCTTTTGTTCTACCAATTTTTTTATTTGTTACATCAAGTTCTAGGATGGAGATGTAGGTGTGGCCAATAGAGGTGAAGGAGGATCTTGCTCTAAGGGGTCCTATTCTATTTGCTCTTTTTCTTGTTGTTCCTCATGTGTTAGTATTTTTTCTTGCTATATTTCTTTTCCCTTTTTCTCTTGGGTAAGTGCAAGATCATCATGGGCCAAATAATACCTATAAGTGGCAATTAAAATGCTAAAAAACATACCTAAGTAACTTCAGGTGAAAATGAGTGGGTTATCTAAACAATTTAAAAAATATATAGGAATAGAATTTGTAGAAAATTGAATGTAGTTTATGGGCTAATATTTATTTGAAAAACATATAAATTTATTTGGTGAAAATCAAATATATCAATGAGACAATACTAAATTTTAAAAAAAATTAAAAAGTAGGCATCATTACAGCCAACCTATGTATGATAATGTTTTTTCAAATCTTTAGATACAAGTAAAGGACACATGCATGGATGTGAGGCATATATTTTTTATTTTGTTTTGTAAGTAAATAATTAGTTATGAATTTTTTTACTATGATAGATATAAAAATAAATGGTAATTGGTATCAATATGTAAATTTCACTATTATATTTTTCTCCAAGTTTAACATGCATTTAAAACTTAGAATGATCATGTGTCACAAAGTATGTACAACTCATAAACATGCACATAGAATAAATATTTAGATGTAAAAGGATACCCTAGAGGTCCATATATAAAGTAATGGACCCCACTAAATGTCATTGTGTAAGTCCATCCTTTTGTACGCATGCTCTATTAGGATTAAGGTGCTATCAACCTTGTAAATCCTATGTATTAATTACTCCTAATATTGTTTGTAAATCATTCATAAGGAATGAAGTATTCGCCAAGTAACGATCTTGTTTTAGTTGCATGTTTGATCCTAGTACTTGACAGATGTAGGTCATCTAAGGGTTGCAGGGGTACCTCCCCTGTGGGGTTTGGGGGGACAGCTCCCCCAATAGGGGGTCTAGGGGTTGCACACCATGGTGGGGGTCCAAGGGCAATGCCCTCAGAAGCCACATTTTATATATAAATTACCATTGTAAATCTGGACCATTCATCATTAGGTCACAAATCTGATGGTGGAGATTTTGTTGGTTTATCTTGCTCTACAATGCAACTCATTTTATAAGGATTCTTTATTACAGTTGTGTATCAGTGTATTGCAGGTGTTGTTGGACTGAAGGATTGAAGAAACATAGGAAGTGCATGTATTGTAATCTCATATTTGAAGGCAGTACAACTTGAAGCCTCTTTTCTTGGTGGAGTTTTTTACCTGAAAGGTTTTTCTCCACATTACATACTGTGTTATGTGTTTAGTTTCTTCATGCATGTTATTTTTGTGTAGTGGGTTTTATTTCTATTACAATCTCCATTGATTCTACATTGTTTAGAGGAAATAAATAAGGTTAAAATTAGATTTTTGTTGTGTAGTTTGCACCTTCATTTCTAACATGCTCCATAGGAACCTACAAAAAGAGGAGAAATATTCCATGAGTAGCCTCTATCATGCAAGTAAAATTAAAGATAATGGTAAGCTAAAATTTACTATCATCTATCATAAGAAGAAAAAGAGAAGGATGAGGAAGTAGAATTACAAAGATTCTTCCTATACAAGAAGTGTAATGCTACATCTATCTTGGAAATCATGGGATGAAAATGTGCATGGGGCACTAGCACGCCATGTGATAATAATTCACTTGTTCATGGTGATGAGTTTCTATGTAGCACATGTCGCTACCTGATATTTAGATAATAGGAATGTTAGTGACAATATATTTCCCCTAAAACTAGTTGCATCCAAAGCAATTATAGGAGAAGAAAAACAGGAAATGAAAATGTAATCTAAGCATGTAAGCACATGTAAAGTGAAAATTATATGAATTGAGTGTGTGCTAACCAAGTTAGATATCTAGAATAATAAGCATGAAAATCATGTGGGTTGGAAATAAATATTAAGGTATGCCTCTAGCATGTCCAATGTGAAAGTGGTGGTGTGGCCCCCAATGGATAAAAGCACCTATGTAGGTATTAAAAACATACGGTAGGCAAATTCCACCAATGCGACATCTAATAGCATGAGCACATAGTAGTAGAAGTAAGGAAAAAGGTCCCTAGTGGTAATGTGGGTGATGTCAATGTAATCGTGAGAAGAGAAGGTGTGATGCCTCTCAAGTGAAAAAGTGACAAAGTAGGGATGTGATAATAAATCTAAGTAGAAATCATGATGCCCCCACTCAAAATGGTGTGGCTCTAATAGTATGCTAAGGTAATGTAGGTAAAAAAAGAATGACGGAAGGCATGATGTTGCCAATGTATATATAGAAATGGATGCATATGATGTAAAAGGTGGAAGGTATGGTTCCAACATTCTAGTGTGAGAACTCTAAAAGTATGAAAAGATAATATAAGTTCAATAAGTAACTAGGTATGTGCAAGATTATGAAGATCCAAACAACACCTTTAAATGACAATGAAATTTTAAAAAAATAGACTTAATTAACATCACATAACAAATCAAATGACTTATTTATAAAAGATGAAAAAATGTAGTAATAAAAGTTGTAAGAAATTGAATGTCATTTATAGAATGCCATTTTTTTAAAATTTCATGTTTTTGGGTGAAAATCAAATATTAAAAAGGTGTTTTAATCTCAAATCTTTTGAACTCTACTTTTCCCTTTAATTTATCCTATTAGAAATGGGGTGTTTTGCATCCCCTCTCATTCATTTTGAGAAAGATTTGTTAGCTCTAGTTATGGATCATTGTTTATGGAAAAGAAATCAATGTTGCAATAGTGGCGATTGGTAAGAAGAAAATCGATCTTCTTGGTAGATGATCTATTTCATGCATGATAGCTCTTAATGGATCACAAATTATTAATTTAAATTTGGATGAGTTCAAGAAAAATGTTTCTACATTCAAGGTAGAAGATTGATTTTTATATTTTTAGGTCCTCAACATTCTTTGGAGGAGTTGGTTTTTGGAAAAAAAAGAATTGAAAAACTCAAGGAGAATATGAATTAAGATCTTGTGCTATAAATCTCCTTATGGGTCATCTCAAAGATCCATTGGTCATGATCATACTCATAATCACTTCATTTGTGAAAGAATGTAATCACATTGGCATAATCAACATTTGATTAAAAAATAATATCATCATTAATAGCCTTCCCGTACTCCATATCTAAATTAACTTTTGATTTTAGAGACTAGTCACATTATCCAAATTTAATTCAATTATTTATAATCCACTAATCAGACCTTTTATACTAAATTAAATGCACACATTTTCAAATCTAATAATTTGGGACAATCTAATTGAAATATATGAATCAAAATTTATAAATTTAAAAGATCTCATGCAAGTTCTATAATTAACTATAAATAATAGAATTGTTAAGCATAACGAGTGTGACAAAATTCACAAAATGGTTGGGGCCTTATATCCCCCTCCAATTAAATTAGAATTCCTCGTGGAATTCATTAAGGGTACGATGTAATGCAACTTAGCTATGGCACATATTCTCCCAACAATCATGCATGCTAATAGGATTGTGTCCTAACTAGATCCAAAGGGTTCTTTCCCTCATCTAAAATTTAGTTTCAAGAATAAGAACTACCATGAAATTATATCTCCATATTGAACATGTGTAAGAATTGGTGGTAAGGAAAGCTAGCTAACAAGAGTAGTCAAGATGGAGATCCAAGTCAATTGAAAACGCAACTCAAGAACTACTACAATGGTCACCAATGATCAATTACTTTAGATTAATTATAATTCACACAATTTTATTTTATCCCACACATGGTGTCAACAAGAACACACATGATATATGAAATACAATTAAAGCAAGTGCAAGTTCATTTTATTTTTCATTTTAATAACTAAAAATAAATGGTAATTGTTGTCAATATGTAAATTTCACCATTATATTGATGTCCAAGTTTGGCATGCATTTAAATATTAGAATGATCATGTGTCACAAAATATGTAGAACTCATAAAAATGTATGTACAATAAATATTTAGATGTAAAAGGATACCCTAGAGGTCCATATAAAGTAAGGGAATCCACTAAATGTCAATGTGTAAGTCTATCCTTTAGTATGTGTGCTCCATAGGAACCTACAAAAAGAGGAAAAATATGCCATGAGTAGCTTCTATCATGCAAATAAAATTGAAGATAATGGTAAGTTAAAATTTACTATCATCTATCATAAGAAGCAAAAGAGAAGAAGGAGGAAGTAGGATTACAAATATTTTGGCTATACAAGAAGTTTAATGTTCCACCTTGCTTGGAAATCATGGGATGACAATGTGTATGGGGCACTGACATGCCATGTGATAATGATCCACCTAGTCATGGTGATGAGTTTCTTTGTAGCACATGTTGCTACCTGATATCTATGTAATAAGAATGTTAGTGACAATATATTTCCCCTAAAATTAGTTGCATCCAAAGGAATTATAGGAGAAGAAAAATAGTACATGAAATGTAAATTTAATCTAAGCATGTGAGCACACGTAAAACATGTAAAGTGAAAATTGTATGAATTGATTGTATTTTAACGAAACTTTAGATATCTAGAATAATAAAGCATGAAAATCATATGGGTTGGAAATAAATCTTAAGGTATAAAGTAGCCTCTAGCATGTGCAACGTGAAAGTGGTGGTATGGCTCTCAAGGGATAAAAACATCTATGTAGGTATAAAAAACATAGGGTAGGAAAAGGCCACCAATGTGCAATCCAATAGAATGAGCACATAGTAGTATATGTAAGGCAAAAGGTCCCTAGTGGTAATGTGGGTGATGTCAATGTAATCATGAGGAGGGAATGTGTGATTCCTCTCAAGTGAAAAAGTGATAAGTAGGTGTGTCATAATAAATCTAAGTAGAAATAATGATGCCCCCACTCAAAAAGGTGCGGCTCTAATAGTATGCTAGGGTAATGTTAGAATGGGGGAAGACATGATGTCCCTAATGTAAATATATAGAAATGGATACATATGATGTAAAGGAACAGTTCCCCCATATGAATGCATGGTTCCCCCATTCTAGTGTGGCAACTCTAAAAGTATGATAAGACAATAGAATCTCAATAAGTAACTAGGTAAGTGCAAGATTATGAAGATCCAAACAACACCTTTAAATGGAAATGAAAATTTTAGAAAATAGACTTAAGTAGCATCACATAAAAAATATAAAAAAATTATTTACAAAATATGAAAAAAAATGTAGTAATGAAAGTTATAGGAAATCGAGTGTCATTTATGTACTACCATTTTTTATGATTTAATGTTTTTGGGTGAAAATAAAAAATTACAAAGGTGTTTTTTTCTCAAATATTTTGAACTCTACTTTTTCCTTTAATGGATCCTAGTAGAAATGGGGTGGTTTACATCCCCTCTCATTCATTTTGAGATACATTAGTTGGATTTGGTTCCAGATCATTGTTCATGAAAAAGAAATCAATGTTGCGATAGTGGCAACTCGTAAAAGAAAATGGATCTTCTTGGTAGAAGATCTATTTCATGCATGGTAGCTCTTAATGGATCACTAATTATTAATTTAAATTTGGATGAGTTCAAGAAAAATGTTTCTACATTTAAGATAGAAGATTCATTTGTAGATTTTTGGGTCCTCAACATTCTTTGGAGTTGGTTTTTAGGAAAAAAGGAATTGAAAGACTCAAGGAGAATATGAATTAAGATCTTGTACTATAAATATCCTTATGGGTAATCTTGAAGACTCATTTCTCATGATCATACTCATAAACACTTCATTTGTGAAATAATGTAATCACATTGACATAATCAAAATTTGATTAGAAAATAATATCAGCATTAATAGCCATCCCATACTCCATATCCAAATTAACTTTTGCTTGCAAAGATTAGTCAAATTATCCAAATTTAATTCAATTATTTATAATCTACTAATCAAACCTTTATACTAAATTAAATATTCACATTTGAAATCTAATAATTTGGGACAATCTATGTGAAATATATGAATCAAAATTCATAAATTTAAAAGATCTCATGCAAGTTTTATAATTAACTATAATTAATATAATTGTTAAGCATAAGGAGTGTCACAAAATTCACAAAATGGTTGGGGCCTTATATCCCCTCCCATTTAATTAGAATTCCTCATGGAAGTCATTAAGGGTATGATGTAAGTGCAACCTTCCTATGACACATTCTCCCAACAATCACACGTGCTAATAGGATTGGGTCATAACTAGATCCAATGGGTTCTTTCCCTCATCTAAAAGTTAATTTCAAGAATAAGAACTACCATGCAATTATATCCCCATATTGAACATGTGTAAGAATTGGTGGTAAGGCAAGCTAGCTAACAAGAGTAGTCAAGGTGGAGATCACGTGCATAGCTTAGTTAGTCATGGTCATACAAAAACAATATTATTCAAGGTGTATCCAAGTCAGTTGAAAACACAACTCAAGAACTACTACAATGGTCAATAATGATCAATTACTTTAGATTAATTATAATTCACATAATTTTATTTATTCCACACATGGTGTCAACCACACGACACATGATATATGAAATACAATTAAAGTGCAAGTTCATTCTACATTTTATTTTAATAACTAAAACTACAAAATAATAAGAAATCTATGTTATACCACAACTCAATCTCAAATTTTAAAAATATTATAAGAATTTAATACTACCTCTTGCATATCCTTTTAAAAAGTAGCTCAAATACTTGTTCATATCACATACATATCATAGATAAAGCATCTCAAGCAACTTCAAACCCAAATATTTTATTAATTAATTTTATAAACACCATGCTTAACACTAAACATGAGATAAGGAGGAGCTTGAGGGTTTCCAATCCCACCTATGAACCCTTACAAGTTGCCTACCAGGCCACTTCCTTGATATCTGAAGACACAGGAAGTGTATAGCCAAAAATGCAAAAAGTTCAAGCTTTAGAAATAAATTTTAATAGGCTTAAACTTTCCACTCGGCCTTACAACTTGGCCATAGGAATACATTTTACACTTACACTGACACCATGGAGTTCATCTTTAGGTTGTAGTTTTACATCATACAACACCTGCTCAAGGTTTAGGCTCTAGATTGCAATTTGCATCATACACCACCCACTCAGACCTCTAGCTTCAAAGCCTGACCAACATCAAAGAAGTACTACATACCTCTCAGACTTTAGGGTCTAAGGTGCACTGAGCACTTCAAACTTTGGGGTATGATCACCACATCACAATTGACAAGACATGAACAAGTCTGATCTTAGAAGGTTCAACCATTTGGGCTTTGGATTCAAAATACTAATATGAATTTCAAACTTCAAAGTCCAAAATGAAACCTTTACAATACAAAAATTCATTGCAAGTTCAAACACTTGCACTCCTAACAACTCAAACTTTGAGGTCTAAAATACAACCTTAACAATGCAAAAATTCATCACAAATATGAGCCCTTGCACACCTAGTAACTCAAACTTTGGGATCTGAATGACAATGTATATTTTGAACTTCAGGGTTTGAAATATAATTCACACAATACAAAACACTAACACAAGTCTGAAATAATCCACCTTCAACAATTTAGGCTCTAAGGTCTAGCTTTCATTTTGCAACATGCAAAATTCCAAGTCAACTCTAAAATCAATAAAATATAAATTTGCTATCAAAATACATAACAGAACGGGAGGGAAGTAGGAGGAAAGTTAGGTAGGATAGCTCAATTTCCTCTTATGCATCATCATCTTCATTACCCTTAATTTACTTCCATCTTCCATTTAATTTACTTTAGATTTAATTTACTCCCATTTTCCACAAGTTTCTTCCATTTTTTTTATGTAATACAATTTTGTCAAGAAACAAGTGAAATCAACATTGACAATGTAAGTTAACCCATTGTTACTCCTCAATTCTGCAAGTTCCAACAAATGAAGGGCAAATTGATCTAACAAGCATATTTCCCCTACATAAGTTGCAGCTTGGAGACATACTGCATGGCTATGCAAGGAAAGAATTTCTACAAGAAAATCTAAAGAAATGTAGTGTAATAGAGGATGCTATAAAATTAGTACAAGAAGGGTTACTAGAGGTAACCATTGATCCCTCATTGCCTTCAGAACAAAAGCTCAAGGTACTAATGGATTCTTTTAAGGATCATTCCTCCTTGGTAGAGTAAAAGGAAGAGAAAGAGGCAGCACAAAGGATTAATGAAAAAAGAATGGAAGATATGGATGATAAGTGTGCTGATGCACATAACAAGCTCAAAGAAAATATGAAGAAATTTAAAACTTGTATTGAGGAGGCCACATCCTTATACCTATTCTGCCTAAATTGGCAAAACTCCACCAAGCAGATCAAAGCTCAGATGGACTCTATTAAGTCACAGATTCCTAAGGTGGCCAAAGTATATGACTTTTCAAAGGACAAGATGGGGGCAACAAGGGCACAAATTGAAAATTTGCATGCACAACTGTCCCAATTAGAGGACCAAAGAGAAAATATAAAGAAATAGTTTGGTCAGTTAAGAGAGGTAGTGAATTTGAGAATTGCCTCAATGTCCGGCTTGTTAGGAGAGGTGAAAAGATAGATCAAAGGATGAAGACCCCAAGCAATGTAGAGGAAGCTGAGGAAATGTACATATAGTGTGAGTGTCAGACTCAAATGCTTTCTTGAGAATGTGTCATCTGGACCACAACTATTCAACAACTCAAGGTAATTTATAAATCCATTATCCCATCCAAGTGAGTTGTTAGAACAATTTTGATGTACATAGTATTATGGAGATAGTAAGTAGAGTGGTAGTACCATTTTGGTTTTCAAGGGTACAATTTTGTAACTAAATCATACAGTGAGGGGGAACACAATCTAGATATCTTTTTGTAAGGGGGAGTACACATAGTTTTTGGAATGATACAAAGGTTATCAATCCCTTTGTCCTTGATGTAAAATGGGGAGAGAGTCTAAGGGGGAGCATATGTTGCCATTAATGACCAAGGGGGAGATTGTTGGAAATATGTGTTGTCATTGATGCCATCATAGTATACATTGATGTCAACATAGCAGATGGAAGTGTATAGATAGACTTGTACAAAGAAGGAGTTAATATGGTCAAGGAAACTCTCCAGGAGAAGAGAAAATAGTCTAAGTATGGATCAGTTTTGGGTGTGAACATGATGTGGAAGTAAACACCCATATCCTTGGATGATTTCTACATACATACATACATATCTCATTAGTTGGGAGTACCACACTCAAGGGTAAGAAGTAGAAAAGTGTCTAAGGCATTCACAGTGCACATTCTAAGGAAGAGTCAACTTGAGTTGATCCGCACTTCTCCACAAAGAAATATCTTTCCTTGTGGTTCTAAAGATAGCCTCTTGAATGTATTGACATGATATATCCAAGGTTTTAGCCTTTCACATATTCAGCATGAAAAGTTACAAAGGATAGTACATCAGTCATCACCCAGACAGAGCAGGGCAGTAATGGGGAGACAATGGAATGTTCTGCATTCCTCTGGAAGAGATCTATTTGTCATGTGGCTCTGAGGAATGACTAAGATTGGTATGATATATGCTATGATGGATTTTCAAGTGGTTTGGTGGTCTACAAAGACAATGCTCAAGTGATAGAGGCATCATAACGTATTGCCTGGATGCACAAGTTAAGTTCTACAAAAGTTGAAACATATCTAGTTCTATCATCAGAGCTTATGTGGAGGTAGTATATGATCCAAGATACATCAGTTATGATCCTCATGTAGATAATTCTCATTTTTTGGTACCGCATCAAAGTATCATGGTTGTAAGTAAAGTTGTAAGTATAACTGTCCTCCAAAATTCTAAGTACATAAGTCATTCTTGAATTCCTCTGAAAACTTCAGACAAAGGTGTGTGGATATGGTAAGTAGCTTAAATTGATGTCTATGATCATTCTCAAAAGGTTTCAATCCCTACATTACAACAAAACATCATATCTTGGGTTGTGGAGCACTACATAAGGTCCGGAAGACCCTATTCTCTATAGATAGATATATAAATTTCTTAATCTTGCGAATACACATTTTGGTATGATACTTCTTCCACAAGGAGTATAGAAGTTGTTGAGTTCATGTGTGACTGAATCCTTGGTCCGCATTGAGTCTTTGGCTTATCTCTGATAGTTGAAAGATGAACAGTTAAAAGTGCTATGTAGTATGAGCCGACTGGTTAAGTACTTGATACATGTGGAGGCTCCTAATCAGTTTCTCTAAGTCTGAAAGGTATGGAAAGGTGTATCTTGATATTCTTCATAATGCCCTAAGGTCCAACACAATTTTTTTATTACTTTGGATGAGTTGTGGCTGACCAATGACTAGCTACACGTTACATTCAATATTGTTTTGAATGTTGACCTAATTAATGTTTCAAGATCTTGTGGAGGATATATATATATATATATATATATAAGATATAACTCATTTGAAAGGAATGAAGGTGAATGTGAATTACATAGAAGAAGTAGAGAGATGAAATGCACAAAATCAATTTGAAGGTATGTATTGAGCAAGGATAGTAGACTGCATCATCAACATATAACATATGTTTTCTCCATAGCAGTCCTTATATCTATACTGTCATTATAATAGTCGTGAGTTTTAAATTCAAGGAGCAATAGCTCTCTTGGGTTGTAACCCTAAACCAAATTTTTAAATCAGGTAGTAGTAGCTTCCTTGGGTTTAAGCCCTAAAATAATGTTGTAATGCCTTTTTGCAGTGAGCATATTATATTGTGAGCTAATCCTTATCGTGGTTTTTCCCTACTTTGGGTTTTCCATGTAAAAACTCTTGTGTTATGTGTTGACTCTTAAATTGCATTCTTTCCTTTATGTTTTCAAAGTTATTCAATTTTATCAGCAAATGTTTGGTTAAAGCTTGTTAATGTGTCGATTCACCCCAGCCCCCCTCTCAGCACCATATTATGTTTAACAATTCTCTCATGTTTATCATGTTCTTTTACTTTCTCAATAATTGTGTGTGTAACTCTAAGTAATATGAGATGGCATGTTATAGTTTTGTAAGTAAATAATTAGTTATGAATTTTTTACTATGATAGATATAAAACTAAATGGTAATTGGTGTCAATATGTAAATTTCACCATTATATTTTTGTCTAAGTTTGACATGTATTTAAATCTTAGAATGCTCATGTGTCATAAAGTATGTACAACTCATAAACACACATGTAGAATAAAATATTTAGATGTAAAAGGATACCCTAGAGGTCCATATAAAGTAATGGACCCCACTAAATGTCATTGTGTAAGTCCATCCTTTTGTATGCATGCTCCATAGGAACCTACAAAAAGAGGAAAAATATACCATGAGTAGCTCCTATCATGCAAGTAAAATTGAAGATAATGGTAAGCCAAATTTTACTATAATCTATCATAAGAAGCAAAAGAGAAGGATGAGGAAGTAGAATTACAAATATTTTTCCTATACAAGAAGTGTAATGCTACACCTTTCTTGGAAATCATGGGATAACAATGTGCATGGGGCACTGGCATGCCATGTGATAATGATTCACTTGGTCATGGTGATAAGTTTCTACGTAGCACATGTCGCTACCTAATATCTAGATAATAGTAATGTTAGTGACAATATATTTCCCCTAAAACTAGTTGCATCTAGAGGAATTATAGGAGAAGAAAAATAGGACATGAAATGTAAATGTATATCTAAGCATGTAAGCACATGTAAAGTGAAAATTGTATGAATTGATTGTGTGCTAACCAAGTTAGATATATAGAATAATAAAGCATGAAATTCATGTTGGTTGGAAATAAATATTAAGGTATAAGGTAGCCTCTAGCATGTGCAATGTGAAAGTGGTGGTGTGGCCCTCAAGGGATAAAAACACCTGTGTAGGTATAAAAACATAGGGTAGGCAAATGCCACCAATGTGGCATCCAATAGCATGAGCACATAGTAGTAGAAGTAAGGCAAAAGGTCCCTAGTGATAATGTGGGTGATGTCAATGTAATCATGAGGAGGGAAGGTGTGATTCCCCTCAAGTGAAAAAGTGACAAAGTAGGGATGTCATAAGAAATCTAAGTATAAATCATGATGCCCCCACTCAAAAAGGTGTGGCTCTAATAGTATGCTAAGGTAATGTAGGTACACATGGAATGGGGGAAGGAATGATGTTGCCAATGTATATATAGAAATGGATGCATATGATGTAAAAGGTGGAAGGCACGGTTCCCACATTCTAGTGTGAGAACTCTAAAAGTATGAAAATACAATATAAGCTCAATAAATAACTAGGTATGTGCAAGATTATGAAGATCAAAACAACACCTTTAAATGGCAATGAAAATTTTAAAAAAATAGATGTAAGTAACATCACATAACAAATAAAATGACTTATTTATAAAATATGAAAAAAAATGTAGTAATAAAAGTTGTAAGAAATCGAATGTCATTTATGGACTACCATTTTTTTAAAAATTTCATGTTTTTGGGTGAAAATCAAATATTAAAAAGGTGTTTTACTCTCAAATATTTTGAACTCTACTCTTCCCTTTAGTGGATCCTAGTAGAAATGGGGTGGTTTGCATCCCCTCTCATTCATTTTGAGATACATTTGTTGGATCTGGTTCTTTATCATTGTTTATGAAAAAGAAATCAATGTTGCAATAGTGGTGGCTAGTAAGAAGAAAATCGATCTTCTTGGTAGATCTATTTCATGCATGATAGCTCTTAATGGATCACTAATTATTAATTTAAATTTGGATGGGTTCAAGAAAAATGTTTCTACATTCAAGTAGAAGATTGATTTGTATATTTTTGGGTCCTCAACATTCTTTGGAGGAGTTGGTTTCCGGACAAAAAGGAATTGAAAACTCAAGGAGAATATGAATTAAGATATTGTGCTATAAATCTCCCTATGGGTCATCTCAAAGATCCATTGGTCATGATCATACTCATAAACACTTTATTTGTGAAAGAATGTAGTCACATTGACATAATCAAAATTTGATTACAAAATAATATCATCATTCATATCCTTCCCATACTCCATATCTAAATTAACTTTTGATTTTAGAGGCTAGTCACATTATCCAAATTTAATTCAATTATTTATAATCCACTAATCAAAACTTTAATACTAAATTAAATATTCACATTTTGAAATCTAATAATTTGGGACAATCTATGTGAAATATATGAATCAAAATTCATAAATTTAAAAGATCTCATGCAAGTTCAATAATTAACTATAAATAATAGAATTGTTAAGCATAAGGACTGTGATAAAATTCACAAAATGGTTGGGGCATTATATCCCCCTCCCATTGAATTAAAATTCCTTGTGGAAGTCATTAAGGGTGCGATGTAATGCAACTTACCTATGACACATATTCTCCCAACAATCATCCATGCTAATAGGATTGGGTCCTAACTAGATCCAAAGGGTTCTTTCCCTCATCTAAAAGTTAGTTTCAAGAATAAGAAATACCATGCAATTATATCCCCATATTGAACATGTGTAAATTGTGGTAAGGCAAGCTAGCTAACAAGATTATTCAAGATGGAGATTGAAGTCAATTGAAAACACAACTCAAGAACTACTACAATGGTAACCAATGATCAATTACTTTAGATTAATTATAACTCACACAATTTTATTTTATCTTGCACATGGTGTCAATTAGAAGACACATGATATATGAAATACAATTAATGCAAGCGCAAGTTCCTTTTACTTTTTATTTTAATAACTAAAACTACAATATAATAAGAACTCTATGTTATACCACACCTCTATCTCAAATTTTAAAAAAATATAAGCATTTAACTCCACCTCTTGCCAATCCTTGTTAAAAATAGCTTGGATACTTCTTCGTATCATATACATATCATAGATAAAGCATCTCAAGCAATTTCAAACCCAAAAACTTTATTAATTAATTTTATAAACACCATGATTAACACTAAAAATGAGATAAGAAAGAGATTCAAGGTTTCCAAGCCTACTTATGAACCCTTACAACTTTCCTACTAGGTCACTTCCTTGATATCTCGAGACACATGAAGTAGAGAGCCAAAAATGCAAAAAGTTCAAGCTTTAGAAATAAATTTTAATAGGGTTAAACTTGAAGACATGATATTTCCACAATCCATGACATGAATGAAAAACTTCTAGTTTAAACTGTGTATAGCTTTTTTTACATTGACGTTTCGGATCACACTCAGTGACCCATCATCAAGATGAGAAAAAGAGAATGATGGATCACTGAGTGTGATCTGAAACGTTGATGTAAAAAAAGATACATAGTTTAAACTAGAAGTTTTTCATTCAAGCTTAAACTTCCCAATCAGCCTTACAACTTGGCCACAGGGATACAATTTACACATACATTGACACCATGGACTTTAGATTTAGGTTGTAGTTTTGTATCACACAACATGTGCTCAAGGTTCAAGCTCTAGGTTGTAATTTACATCATACATCACCCACTCAGACCTCAAGTTTCAAAGTCTAACCAACATCAAAGAAGGACTACATAACTCTTAGACTTCAGGGTCTAACTTGCGCTGAGCATTTTGGACTTTGGGGTCTAATTACCACATCACAATTCACAAGACATGAACACATATAATCTCAGAAGGTTCAACCATTTAGACTTTGAATTCAAAATACGAACATGAATTTCAAAATTTAGAGTACAAAATGCAACCTTCACAACACAAAAATTCATTGCAAGTCCAAACACTTGCACTCGTGACAACTCAAACTTTGAGGTGTCAAATGCAACCTTAACAATGCAAAAATTCTTCACAAATGTGAACCCATGCACAGCTAGTAACTCAAACTTTGGGATCAATTCACACAATGCAAAACGCTGACATGAGTCTCATGAAACAATGCACCTTCAGCAATTTAGGTTTTAAGGTCTAACTTTCAGTTTGCAACATGCAAAATTCCAAGTCAACTCTAAAATCAATGAAATATAAATTTGCTATCAAAATACATAACATAACAGGAGGGAAGTAGGAAGGAAGTTAGGTAGGATAGCTCAGTATCGTCTTATGCATCATCATCTTCATTACCCTTAATTTACTTCCATCTTCCATTTAATTTACTTTACATTTAATTTACTCCCATTTTCCACAACTTTATCCCATTTTTTATGTAATACAATTTTGTCAAGAAACAAATGAAATCAACATTGACAATGTAATTTAGCCCATGGCTTGACCACTGCTCTCAGAAAGGTAAGGACGAACGGCAGCATGTGAAAGAGGATGCCGTCGAGAGAACGGCACCAATTTTCTCCATGCTAACTTTCCTCCCGTTTTCCACAACTTTCTTCCACCCCTTGAAAGCCAAGTATTACCAAAATTCAATTCAATGTAAATGTGGGTGTTAATTTTTCATCTCATTGAATCGAGATTTGATTTGTCATCACCTTAGATGTTCGCGCGTCTGCATTTGGCACGGATTTCTCGAATTGGTGATGTTGATGATTTGTTTTGCACATTGGCATAACCGTTCAAATTCCATTTCCATCATTTGCCAAGCTCTGAAACAAAGTCAAGTCGTGCGGAAAAAAAACAAGTTAGTTGATTTTTATGAAAGAGAATGGTATCTTCCCCGCGCACTACACACCACTCAAAATCAGTCAAGTCGTGGGGGAAAACACAAGTTAGTTGATCTGTATAAGGAATCATCCCATTCTCTTTCCTACCACAACCTTTTACCCACGCATTGCTGTGTAATTTAAATATCGATGCACTCCACGAATGAAGATGAAGACGAAACTTCCCTCCTCCTTTCCCCACTTTTTCTATTAACTGCGAGAACATGTATTCCTTAAATTTGTTATATAAATATATAATCAATTAATATTACTTGTTGATAAATGAAGAAACATCCTTTCAATGCATAAAATCACAAGAGAATGCTTTTCAAATTGAATTTTAAAATTAATGGAGAAGATGATTTTTCTTTCTTGAGCATATACCTCTAACAAGCTTTATCACTCACAATCAATCTAATTCTCAAACAACATCCAAAGCATTGATGATAATTAAGGTATAATCCCAAATTTACGTTACATCCAACTTAAGTCTTATTAAAAAAGTTTAAAATAGTTTGAACTGACATTTATTTTGATTGGGTAAGAACAATCAGATAGAAAATTTAAAAACCATGGCTTCAAAAGCCAATTCATTAGATTTATAGAACCTTATTAAATTTGAACATGAAGATCAAACTAAATAAAGAAATTTTAATTAAAGATTCAATGTAAATTATGACAAACCTTATTATAGAAATAAGGATGATATTACAATTCTTGACTAGGAAGAATGTGGCAAGATCTTTATTTCTATTAAATGCTCTAGATGTATTGCATGATGTAGGAAAGTGGTCAAGTGGATGGAAGACAACAATGGGAGTTGGGATGTAGTGGGGTAGATATTGCACTTTTAGAGATTCAATTCCAATTTCAAGGTGGGAATTGCAAAAAGATTCACTTTTCGAGGGATACTGGTTCTAAATGTTTCAGTCATATCTAAATGTGATGGATCTTGATTGCCCTCAAGATTCCAATCAAAACAATGCATGAGTTGAGCCAGAACAAGGTTAATGTTCTAAGTGGCGAGGAGAGCCCCAGGACAACCTCTCCTTCTAGCACCAAATGGGAGCATGTTGAAGTCTCGACCATTTCCATTTAGATTTTTTCCCATAAACCTTTCAGGGTTGAATGTCAAGGGATCTTCCCATATAGTTGGATCTCTTCCTATTGCCCATACATTGACCACAAGCCTTGTTTTGTTAGGTATGTGGTAGCCACCAACTGTGCAAGCTTCTCTAGATTCATGGGGTAGCATTAGAGGTCCTGCAGGATATAATCGGAATGTCTCCTTGACCACACATTGGAGGTATTCCATATTTGCCACATCAGAGTCCTTTACCATGTGATGTTTGCCTACTATGGACTGAATTTCTTCTTGTAGCTTCTTGGCTATATGAGGGTTTCTTAGCATCTCACTCATAGCCCATTCTAACGTAATAATTGTTGTCTCAATTCCACCAAGGAACATGTCCTATAACAAATAAATAGTGTGAGTGAGTCGAAGCATAAATGGAATTGAATGGAAGCATAAATAAGAGAGTGGAGCATGAGAGAGAGAGAGAGAGAGAGGAGGGGGGGGGGGACATACGAAAATAGTTGCCTTGATGTGTTCTCTGGTGACCTTGATGCCATTCTCACCCTGGGGCTCTTCCTTCTCAATGTCTAGGAGTACGTCCACCAAGTCCTTGACGTCCTCTTTTCGGTCATCCACTTTTGCACTCCGCTCCACATGTTGGTCTATAATTTTCCCCACCACTCGATCAAAGAAGTCATGAGCCCTTGTCATTCGACGTTTCATGCCTCTGAGCTGGTCAAGCCATTCTCCGTAAGGAATGGAGTCGCCAACATTAAAAGCCCCGACCATACTGGTGACCTCGTTGATCATCATGGTAAGCTCGTCGCCGCTGCCAAGTAAATCGGAATAGGCGCCAGAATTGGTGCCCGCCAGAATCCCCCACATGATACCAGAAACGATGGACGAAATGGCGGCCGTGACGTTGACAGGGAGAGTGCCATGAGAACGCACACCATTTGACACCTCTTCTTCACACACACAGGCGAAGGAGCGGACACGGTTGGCACTGAGCAGTTGCATGACGCTGATTTTGCGCATGTGACGCCAGTACGGTCCGTACAGAGCCAAGCCTGGATCAATCTCCCCGTACGCTGCGTATTTTGCAGCGGCCGTTAGCGGTCTGTTTCCGAATGCCAAATCGTGTGTTGTCAAGATCTCCCTGTCCATTTGCGAAGAGGACACGACGAGGGCGGGAACAGAGCCCAGTCTCATAAACATCAGCGCCCCATATTTGTTAGAGTAGGCAAACGACTACAAACGTGTAAAATCAGACGAGACAAACGACTACATAAAGTGTGAAAGCCGGGGAGGTAAATAATACAAACCGAACTGCATGGGTTTTCCTCCGTCTTTCTTTGACTTAAGTGATTAATTTTAAACTAGCAATTGGACCCATAGGTTCAATGGGCACGCTGATAATTTTTAGAAGAAATTGTAGAAATTGTTAGATGTATCTTGTAAAGTTTAACATGTTTGGATTATTTTGTTGTTGTTGGCTAGATGTTGTCTGCTTCAGATTTTATTTGCTTTTTCTTGCCCAATGTAGTTGATGTCAATTTCAGCTGAGATCTCAACTATTTATGAAGCATGATCTAATTTATGACACTATCATTTCTAAGCTATTAATTGAAGTTTGTGGAAAAGCATTAGATGGCTTGGAAACATTGTGCCACAAATTAGATCACGATTAAAAGTGTCGCATCAATTTTTTGTCCAATCCAAAGGTAATTTAAAACATGTGCCCTACCTCTATAATGAGGGATTTTATGTTCTTTTAGTTTCTAGCAAAAGTGTTTTGTTTGAGTTGATAATGAGTGAATATGTTTTGAATGAAACTATGCCTACCACGTAGGCAACATGTATATGAAAAAAGTTTTAGGTGAAACTGATGCAAAGGATAAAGAACAACACAACTCCTTATAGCATATTTCATATCAAAGGGTTTCAATCAACTCACTTTACAAGTTCATCACTCTTTGAGGCAACTCTTCCTTCATTAATCCCAAGACGGACTAGTAACCTACAAACGGAGAACAGTCCCAATAACTTTCTGTATAAACATCCAAATGAAAATCTTAGACATGTATTAGATACCCATTATGCCTCCCCACAGCATATTCCAAGATGGGTATAGGTTACTTTGGAAAATATGCTCCAAAAACGGACTGGTAATTCTGCTACAAGGGTTCAAACTCAGAAATGTCACTGTGAAATGCCACGAACAGCCATACATAACTTCCACACAACACAAAATGAGGTCGATCGCTTCGGTCAAATTGTAGATAACATAGTTACAGTCATTTTCCCCAAGTTACATAAAGATCCAACGGTGGAAACAAACGTTATGGCGTTTTTCCCAACACAGGTTACCCTAAATCAGGGTTTTGACAGTTTTACTAAAAATGCAATATCTTGTGCAAAACGAAACAAAAATAGATGAAACCAAAAGGAAATGGAGGGTTATTGATAGGACTATCACTTACAACCAATTTGGCACCAGTCTTTGTCCGTACAATTCCATACAACGACTGAAAACAGCAAATTTCTGAAGGAATACAATAAAAACAGTGTTCTTTTATTCATTAGAACTTTCCAATCAACCACCCACACCTTATTTGGATGTTACAAGGCCTTAATAAAGGCATTCCTCATTTGTCTCTTCAGTTTCCACTTCCTTCCAACGAATTGGATCAAGGTGACCCTTCACCTTCCTCATTTTACATTTTTGAAAGATACATTTTTAGGGATTTTCTATTTTGTATGACAACTTGTCATAAGACTTAAACATTAGACCCCTCCTAGGATCTTAACACATGAAAGATGACTTGATGGACCTCAATACAATATTAAATCATTACAAATTTAACCAAAAATTAAAGATTTGTCTAGGACAACTTTGATTTGCCAAGGTGCTCCTGCACCATACTCCTCAGCATGAAGAAAACTCTTGTCCCAAGAGTTGTGTGGTCTGCTTCAAATGACTTTTGCCTCTTTATGTCTTCAACCCTGACTTGATGCCTCCTCTGCTTCCTCTTTACCTTCCAACTGTGACTCCTATTAATGGAGTTTGATTGGCTGCCTCCAAGGTGCATCAGAAGTCTACTCCTTCCTACTACAACAACACTTCTGTCCCTCACCTGGGAGTCCTCTCTTGCCTCTCTCCCCAAGACTGTTGGCGACAACCAATGGACCATCTTCTCTGGCCCTCTTGACAGACCTTCCTGTCTGCCTACAACAGTGAGTGAACTTGCACCTGCAACCATAAAACTTCTCAACAAGAATCAGATAGCAAAAACCAATGCTCATCCCGAACCCCTGGTGTAGATTGCCTCCTTCGGCGCTCTATCTACACGCTCAGAATCTTCTGAGCTCTTCACCTGCCTTCTCAGTGACAAGAAAAAAAATACACACCACCCAAATCTTTCGCCAGCTCTGATACCAATTTATCACTCAAATCTTTCAATCAACTCACTTTACAAGTTTATCACTCTTTGAGGCAACTCTTCATAAATCCCAAGACGGACTAGTAACCTACAAACGGAGAACAGTCCCAATAACTTTCTGTATAAACATCCAAATGAAAATCTTAGACATGTATTAGATACCCATTATGCCTCCCCATAGTATATTCCAAGATGGGTATAGGTTACTTTGGAAAATATGCTCCAAAAACGGACTGGTAATTCTGCTACAAGGGTTCAAACTCAGAAATGTCACTGTGAAATGCCACGAACAGCCATACATAACTTCCACACAACACAAAATGCGGTCGATCACTTCGGTCAGATTGTAGATAACATAGTTACAGTCATTTTCTCCAAGTTACATAAAGATCCAACGGTAGAAACAAAAGTTATGGCATTTTTCCCAACACAGGTTACCCTAAATCAGGGTTTTGACAGTTTTACTAAAAATGCAATATCTTGTGCAAAACGAAACAAAAATAGATGAAACCAAAAGGAAATAGAGGGTGATTGATAGGACTATCACTTACAACCAATTTGGCACCAGTCCTTGTCTGTACAATTCCATACAATGACTGAAAACAGCAAATTTCTGAAGGAATACAATAAAAACAGTGTTCTTTTATTCATTAGAACTTTCCAATCAACCACCCACACCTTATTTGGATGTTACAAGGCCTTAATAAAGGCATTCCTCATTTGTCTCTTCAGTTTCCACTTCCTTCCAACGAATTGGAACAAGGTGACCCTTCACCTTCCTCATTTTACATTTTTGAAAGATACATTTTTAGGGATTTTCCATTTTGTATGACAACTTGTCATAAGACTTAAACATTAGACCCCTCCTAGGATCTTAACACATGAAAGATGACTTGATGGACCTCAATACAATATTAAATCATTACAAATTTAACCAAAAATTAAAGATTTGTCTAGGACAACTTTGATTTGCCAAGGTGCTCCTGCACCAGAAACTAATTCAAGCGAACTATGTTTTGGACAAAACCAATAAGTTGTCCTAAACTAGGATAGCTTCAAACATTCATGGACATGTGGTATTGAAAAATACCTTTGATAGGTTGTTGTACAATTGAAGCCATGAGGGTACTACACCTCAATCAACCCCTTGGCAATAGGCAAGATTAAAGACATCACACAAACACCTAAAATGTAGATTCGTTACCTCTTTTAGTGCACCAAATTAAAGTGTTTCACTATTGATTGCTCTTTCAATGCTCTATGATGATAGAATACATGTGAATGAGAGATTTCTTGACAATTTGGTGTGTAGAATGAATGCAATAGTGTCCTTCAATACTAGCATATGATATCAAACTACAAAAATGTGTATTTAGTTAGCCTAGGGTGGAAAAAGTAAAGGGAGCTAGTCGGCCAAAATTTAAAATTTTCAATTTGAATTATGTCGGGTCAAGTTTGTGCTCATGAGGATGACTTTGTGGCCAAGGATGCGAGCTAGGATCATTGCATAGATTGGATCATGATAGATAAAGGCTATCTAGGGACCGATGAATGCATATGCATGAAATTCTAATAGATTATCCATATGTATAGAGACATGTACACATAAGAGTAAGACTAATCAATTGTTGTTGAGTGTTTGCTATTGTCCAACCATGATTTGATTCTATTGGGGAATGTGGTCCCATTGATGTAGAGGGTATGGATTTGTATTTGTTTAGTTACCCAATGGGTGGGGTGTTATAGAGGGCTTCACTTGACAATCATTAGTCGTTGGAATTTTGATTCTCCTCAAGTCATGTGCAAATAAAACTAGATATATGGACCCAACTTTACATAAGATTATGCCATTTGTCATCATATACATATATTAAATCATTTCTTCAAAATTAAAAAATAACAATTACCTAATGGGTGGGGTGTTGTAGAGGGCTTCACTTGACAATTATTAATCATTGGGCTTTTGATTCCCCTCAAGTCATGTGCGGATAAAACTAGATATATGGACCCAACATTACATGAAATTTTAGATTAGATGGATTAGCCCTAGCATATCGTAAATGCCTAGGGACTGTGCTTAACGTAAGCAAACCATGGTCTTATCCCATGTCCCCATGCGACTGCTTAAAATTCAGTAGTTGGAGTGGACCCATGGAAATTTATAACTATAGGAAAGAATAATATAGAATCTTTCCCTATTTTTGTGGAGCAACTACCATGTGGCTGCATATCTTTCCCTCCTTTCTTTTATTTTTCTTCTAAATTAAGATAATTTCTTTTTATGTTTTTATATAGTAAAAACTACAAATTAAGATAAGTAGAAAAATAAAAATATTCACGAGGTCACTAACTCCACAAATATCTCCTAAAAAACTTGAGCAGTGGATACTAGCCAAAATAAGCTAAGCAGTAGCATGGGGACATGCTCGTAGCCTCTCTTATGTATAATCTAATTTCCATCTAATGTTTTGTTGTTCAATATTGAAAGCTGCCTATTCGTCTGATTTCACGGGCCAGATAAATTTCGTCGTTTGGTTCGTTTCCTGTGGTGCCAAAATGACAAGAAATCATTCACACCAGAAAATTTTCTAAACTTGTCAGTCATTCTCATGCCATATAAATTTCACTGTTTGGTTTAAATCCTTTAAATCATTGTCTGCAAATTTAGGTAACGCATAATTTTATTGTCACCTAGAATTGCTACTTTTTTAATTCCTCTAGAATTTAATTATAATAACTCCTATAATAAACTCCCTTGACTAGATTACAACAGCTATTAATATTATTGTTATTATAATAACATTATTAATAGCATAATTTCTATTAAATTTGATTAATATATTTGAATAAAATATATAATTCTTTTGTGGGGAATTGTATTGAATTTGATTAATATATATTAATCAAATTAAATGCCTAGCTAATGGATAATAACTCATCGCTTTGTTAAATGCCTGGCTAACATCAAAGTTCGAACCCTGGTTCTTTGATTTACTTCTGAACGAAAAGGACATGGAAACAATTGAAAGCAAATAATTCAGGCGAGCATATCAAATTGAAAGATAAGGGGAGCGCCAATAAAAAACAAAAGAATCATGTTGGAATGTGGAGTTTTATTGATAAAAAAATAGAAGTTGCAGGGTATTTGGTGGGGGACATTTAAACGACATGAGACTTCTTCTGACATGCTTTGTTTCCTGGCATGAGAAAATCAACGAGTTTACAAAATTTTCTTACAGGGTGAGAAAACTTTTCCGACTACAGAAAATGGATGGCATCGTTGAAGAAAAGGCGGGGACATTGACAGTAAAATCCTTACACTTTCTAATACGCAATGGCTGAGTCCCCATCAATGGAGTAGAAAAAATATAATTAAAATAACAATTTATTGTCAAAGTAAAAAAGTGAAGCAAACTTTTTTTTGGTTCTTATCATTTATGATATTCTTTGAAAATATCAATGTTCAAGATGCTTTTGATGGTAGTCCTTTTAACCTGGGTCATTGATCTATATAATCAATCATGTGCTACTCACATAGGAATGCTTATCAACGTAAATATTAATGTAGAAAGGATGATTTTTTAGTTTAAGAAGACCTATATTTTTCAAGCGTATTTGACCTATAAGTTTTAGTTTAAATTTGTATAAGATTGCACTATTTGTTGATATGTAATTATATTGGCAATCCCACTTAAAGTACAATGAGCACGCTGATAGGGACTTGAATTTAATCAGGAGCAAGAGGAAATGATTTTTTTTAGGAAATAAAATTATTATTATTTTTTTGGAAGGAAAATTACATAAAAAAGGAGCTTGAAGTTAGATAGTTGGGTTCACCAAAATGTAATGAAGAAAAAGTGAATAAATCACCTTTTGCATTACATTACAAAGGTGCTAGAATGGAAAACATGAACTAATTGAAAACTAGAAAATAATTTACAAGAATGAAATGCAAAGTAAAAGAGGGGATACAAAGAGGAACTTGGTAGAAAAAGGAGACGCTCAATGTCCAAGATGCTAGCACAACAAAAGATAGATTTTATGTGTCAAGCCACTTGAGGTAATTTAAATTATCCTCCCAAAGGCTTGTAGAAATATTTACTGTTAGTGTAAATAGTGGCTTTATCTAACTAGTTATTTTCTAATCTACATAGTCAAAGTCCTATTCCCACATAGCTTAAGTTTACTTATCTTTCTAGAAAGTTGTCTCACCTCATGTGGTGAAGACATGTGTCCCCATACATTTGAGATACCTATTACATGATTGATTGCCACTTGCATTAGCACTTGTCACTTAGCTCACAAGTGTCGCATCTTTTGGAGGTTAATCAATGGTTGACTTTGACCTTCCTTCCTCCTCTTCCTTGCCTATTTAAGCAAGGCTCTTATGTACATTTTATTCAGCTTTTTTCAATATCATTTTAGGCTTATTATGTGCAATATTTCTTATGGAAGTATTCTTAGTTTTGCTAGTTGATATTGGCTATCTCCAACATGGTATCAAAGCGATACTAGTAAAATGCTTCTAATGTTTTAGTAATTTCCGCACCTAGCCAGTGCAAGTGTTCATCCCAGAGCCAAATAGACCTCGTCGTTATGTACAAAAAGACCAAAATAGTCAAAATGACCTTTCATTTGACAAATTTCAATAAAGTGAACTTTTTGCCAAAAAAAGTTTACCCCTAGCCCTAGGATACTGTACGGTCATATGACCTCCTAATCCATATGTGTACAATTTTTTTTGTAAACTGCAGACACTTGAAAATGACCATGCACTTACCTTCATTTTTAACACATTTCTAACATCACTACAAATCCTAACATGTCTTCTAAATTAATTAAATAATTTTAATTATTTCATTAATTTAACCATAATTAACATTTTCTCCATTTATTCACTTTTCTTCTTAAAAAATAAATAAATTTTATTTTATTTATTTTATTATTCCATTTCTTAACAAATTATTCTTTATAATTTAATTAAAT
The DNA here is from genome assembly GCA_027924645.1 of Cunninghamia lanceolata. NCBI lineage: Eukaryota > Viridiplantae > Streptophyta > Pinopsida > Cupressales > Cupressaceae > Cunninghamia > Cunninghamia lanceolata. Next base: position 5,291,099 of record BSBN01001229.1, read on the forward strand.
AATCCTATAATTTAATTAATTTATTCATCCTCAACCACTTTCCACCTTCAATTAAATGAGTGATCCAAAATTAAATCTACTTTTAATCCTCGCCATCCACATCACATTATACATCTTTTAATCTTAGCCATCCATTCATCATTCAACCCTCTATAAAATGAGCCTCTCACATCATTATCACAACACATCTTTCATATGCAAGTACATGCTATCGCTTTTATCATCATCATTGCCTTCATTATAGCCCTTTCATACCTAGATTATGCTAGTTTTTGTAGGTAGTCCACAATGCATAGTTTATCTATAGAACAAAGTTAGTAGAACTAGGGTGCACTCTACTCTGTTCTCTCAAAGTGCGAGGATTTGGTTTGAGGTGAAGGTTTTGATTTATTTGCATTATCTTCATTGTGTTCCTTGGATCAATTTTTTGCATACATTTTTGGCACACCTGGTGGGACCCACATCCCTTTAATCATCTTTTTACAAAAAATTCCACCATTTTTTTTGTAAGCACATATACACACCTTTGACTATGGATGCATGCCTATGGTTCCATTTGACATGCTTGCATCTACAGGAGGCATGCTTTCATTCTCTATCAGTGCACTTTTATGTTTTTTCAGTGTTGATGCTATGGTTTTACCCTAATTTTATTTTTGATCCTTACTAGTCATAATTATCATTTTTTTTGGTAAAATTTTTATTTTTATAAACTGCTAACCCTTAGATCTACCTTGTGAAACAACTAACATATGTTTTTGTAGGGTTTTGATTAGGTTTATTTACATCCATTTAGACACTTCTTTCAGGTCTGCGCCTTTGGCTTCAAACCCACGCTTTTGTTTTGTGTTTTAGTTTGCAATTAGGGTTTCATCATATATAATAATTAGGACCTTTGGATCACTCATTTTCAGTTACATTTGGGTTTTTTTGGATCTAATGCTCTCTTTTTGACAGGTTTTATATGTACAGAGTTGATCCGCACTTTTGGTCTGTAAACTTGTGCTTTTGACTTCTTGTGGCACACCTATGGCCAGTAGATCCACACTTATGTTAAACCAAATATGCACCTCTGTTTAATTTTCCTACGTCTTCGGTCTCTATTGACGTACCTTTGGTCTCTATCAACACACCTTAGGTCTCTGTCGATGCGCCTTTGGTTACTATCAACACACTTTCACAAAAAGGGTAAAAGCAAGTATAGTTTTCTAATTTTGTTCATCTTTGTTTACGTGCTTTTGACTATTTTTCCATGTGTTTAGGTAAATCCTAGTTTTGACCTAACACTTTGGCTTGTTTTGAGACTAACTTTTTTATGCAGCTTGTTTTCTACTTGTCAAATATCATACTTCAAAACTACTAACAAGCTTTTTTGTAGCTCCATTTGTCAAAGATCTTATTTTTCCATTAATTTAGACACTAAAGTAGATTAGTTGGTGAATGAACTCTTGTTTGTCATGCCTTTGAAGGTGAAAATAACTATTTGGTTTAGATATAATTTAGTGCTCTCTTGTATTGCAAAGGTATGTAGTAAAAGATAATGGAAATTTGCATGCAATTTTTTTAATCTTGTGAATAAAATTTAACTAAGAAGAGAAGAACATAGAAATATAGAAATAGAAAGAATTATAGTTGTGCAAATTTACTTGGCAGTAAATTACTCATGCCAACAAAATAGAAAGGATTAAAGTTGCGCAAATTTTCTTGGTACTAGAATTACACATGCCCACAGAAATAGAAGGATTAAAGCCGCACAAATTTCCTTAGATGATGAGGCTTAGGTTCCAAATTCTACTAACCTCTAGGTTCGTCTATGGAGAATTCCTCAAGAAGGGGGTACACCTCTACTCAAGAGGAATTCTCCAATTGCATTGGGTGTGATCTCAAGCCATTGTGCACATAAATATTGGGCTTCTTAAATTTTATCAAGTGTAGGAACAAGACGTTGGCACTTCACCAAATACAAAACACTTCCACCTTTTAAAAAAATAATTTTTATTGAACTAAATATGCTTTTGCTAAGCAAATATCAATGATGAAGTTATGTTTCTTTCTTTTACAATGAATTGTGAAATTCCAAATAACTCAAGGACAACACATAACAAAAATTTGAAAATTGAAAACCTTGTTGGTTAAAGAATAGAGAGTTTGCCTTAGATTCAAACACTTTCTTGATCAAAAGTGTATGTCAAAATCACCTTGCTACTTAGTTTTCAAATATCAACAAATGTGGAAAGGTTCATGAAACCTCCAGATGAATGTTGCGATGAAATTACTTACATGTTGTTGTGTCCATCTATTTTGAGAGTAAACAGGTGAGGCAGAGGTGCCAGGTTTGAAACCACTCTGAAGTTACACTCCAACAATATCTAGCACTTCGTATGGTTTACTTCCTTCCAAGGTAACTTGAAGGATCCCCCTTTGAATAGTGTTGTGCCTTGCACACACGCCCCATTTTGGCAAATGGAGACCCCCTCTTTTGCTTTGGCTTGAAGTCTCAACCTTTATTACTTATGATGATGAGAGGGTGGATTTGTGCTTAGAACGCAGGATTTGCTTCAAATTTAGTTATTTTGCATGTTTAGAGTCATTTGATGTCTTGCATGATTGATTTGGAGGTGTCTTGATTGGGTTTGTCCTTAAAAAATAGTCATTTGTTGCCTTTTGTGCTAAAATTGGGTGTTACTGCATTCTGCTCCAAAATCATGTGTCACTAGATATTGTCCTTGAAATTGCTACTGTAGGATGTGTCATGTTGAAATTCCTAGTTTCCAAGTCTTAGAGTTGGAAAATCATATTAAATTCCACAAGGTTTCACTATGGGGTCCATATACTTTCACCCTGATGCATGTTCCTGGCACCCTGATTTGGCTAAGTCTGAAATCTGGTGGAACCACAAAAATCTAGAATCTACATATGAAATCCTATGGATCTGGAACCTATCTCGAACATCCTGAAAGTATATTTAAAAATATTTAAAGTATATACTTAAATATATTTTTAAATATACTTTCACCCAAGGACTTTCAAAAACTGGCGCTAAAAATAACCCTACTGCCAAAAGCCCTAAAAATACCTTGCATTGTCTGGTGCTAAATTGACCTTCTACTGACTTGTGCTAAAAATCACTTCTACTGCACTAGTCGGTCAGCACCAAAATCTACGCTCATCGGTCGGCACCAAAATCTGCGCTGGTTGTTTGGCACCAAAATCTGCGTTGGTCAGTCGACACCAAAACCTGCGCTTGAAGCATTTGCAAAGTCTAACACTAAAATCTGCTTCAACTAACTTGTGCAAAAAATTGCACTTACTAACTTTAGTCGGTTTGACCCAAATTCCCCGCCGGAAGCACCTAAGATATTTAGCGCTAAAAAAGATGCCAATGGACCTGCACTAAAAAGCGAACCGACTGACGTCGTGAAGCACTGTTCTAATTAGTCAGTCCAACCCAAAATCTACGCTAAGGTGGTAGTCCCTGAAATCCATACTAAAGGTGTTAGCACTAAATTTGACCTCTACCAACTTTTAGTCCATGACACCCAAAACCCGCACTTTTTGACATTTTGGCCTAAAAGTTAATTTTTTCAAGGTGCAAATTGGATTTTCCTGATGGATAAGGATTACACAACTATTTATCACATCATGATGGACATTTTTAGCATGTTTGTGTCGATTTTGGGCATGTTTAGTGACAATTAATGGTATTGCACATGAAAAGTCAGTACCCCCCAAAAATCCCACTTTTTGCAAAAAAGGCAAAAACATAAAATAAAAGTCCCCAAATGGATCCTAATAGCTACAAAAACCTCCCAGATCATCATATTGGCCAAATGGGTACTTGAAAATGGTAAAAAACTCAAAAAATAATGCAAAAATCACTAGATTTATGAGGTTGTTCATAAGAAGATGACATTGACATTAAGCTATCCTAGACTAATATGTGGCTGCAAATAGACATATTTTGATTCAAAATGATGGAAAATGACTTGTTAAGATGAAATTGATGCTTGGCCTTGTTGATTGCAGGTCTAAGAGGACAAAGGAGCCAATTGGAGCCATTTTTTAAGAATGAACATACAAAGATCTAGTTCATTGCATAAGACATGCATACAGCTGCTCTAGTAGTCTGGTCATCAAGAATCAGTCCAACACTCATCCAGTTGGACATGCCTTCATAAAAAATGTGCCACATACTCCCCTTGATTCAGTCAAAACATTGAATCCTATCGGTCCACATCATCTCATATTTTCAAGTGTCATGTGACTCTATCTTGGCTTTATCAGGCCTTGAAAATTGACTTTTCATCATATACAACCAAATGGATATCTATTTTGTCCAAATTCAATGTATTTGCAAGCTGTATTTTGTCTTTTTCCTAAAGGGCAAATGTAAATATGAAAATTCAACAAACTGATGTATCTCAATAAATGCTATGTAATCTAGACCATTGGTGTTGAGTTAATCTCCACCGTCCATTCAAAAACTCGGTATGGTACCTTGTCTATAAAAGGGCCATCATTCTCTCATTCTAACAAGTAAGATTTGATAATGCATTACTAAGATTCTACCAAAATATAGTCAATACAAAGCAAGTTTTGCAGGTTGCTTGGAATTTGCATCATTGTGTTGTGTCATTTTGAATTTCATGGTTCACGTCAATCTGAAATTAGTTGATATTGAGTTGCATTAGTGATTAATCATTCATATATTTGATAGATTTCCTGTCCATACCATTAATGGCTTGCTGATTGTATGCCATTGTGCATGGTTAGTCTGGCCATATTTTATGAGATAAGTTTGATTGTGTGAATTCATTGAGCTGTGCCAAGAGTTAGGTGTTTGACGAATCCTCTACAATTTGAAAATCATTACATTTCCGTAGAAGATTGCAGTCTCTATGGCACTGTGGGGCTACCTGGTTAAGTAGGGATTCATTTGTTGTTGGGAATCTGTCTATCTTGTTATCGATCATTCTTGTAGCTATCTATAGGATTTCTTATCCCTTTTCTCTTCCCCCTTTACCTTTTGCATTTTATTTATTCAAGATTTGTTATGTTAGGTTATGAGCAGCATCTACATTACAAATCTACTGAAAGAATCATAGGGTTTCTGCACATACATCGCTATCATATTCCATAAACCCTGCATTTTATGTAAGACCCCTTGTTGGTACAGCTAATCACATTCCACTGAAGTTATTCCATGCAAGCTAAGACCTAGCTGTATTATCCTTGGGGCAGTCCTATCTAGAATATGATACCTTTTTCAAGAGAGGTGAGATACTCACATTTCACCTGCATTATTGTGTGCTAAAAACACCATCAACAAATAGCATTATTATTTTTTTCACATGAACATAGTTTGCATCCCTATTCCTATAACTATACCTAATGTAAAATTTTAAACTATATATTGCACCAAGAATAAAAAAGAAAGAACAAATTGTCAATTAAATTTAAGCTACAATTATAGAGTAAGAAATAAACTATAATTATAGTATTTTAATATAGTTTTACCTTTTCCTATGGTGCAATATATTTTTGTTATGGTCATTCAATAAAGTAATATATGTCTTTGTATTTAACTCTTTTTAAATTGTAATCTAAAATTTTAATTTAGTTTTCTTTTTTTAAGATCTTATGTTATTTGTCAAGTCTTTTATTTTGCCTTCTTGGCATGCTTTTGCAACCCTACAACTAGTAGGGACATTAGTTGCATTATGTATCTTGTTAATTATGTTTTCTATTACTTACTCTTCATTATATTTTAGGTTTATTTTTACAAGGATGCCAAAATGCTTTAAATTTGATGGTCATTCATGAATTTTAATAAATAAAAATAATTAAGTTTGAAAAGAAAACTCATACACAGAATTTTGAAAAAAACCAATAATTGTTTTTCAACTTATCCTTTATAGTGCAAAGAAATAAAGAGAAATATTTTAATAGTTTTCTAATAAATACATTGCCCAAATCAAGGGAAATAAAGCAATGAGAAATTTACAAAGTGATTATAGTTTTAAATAGAAAAATTTAACAATAGTGAATTTAAAGCTTAACAGTACCAACTATGTTGTAAGACAAGTAGGATTTTATTCATTAGGAAAATGTATTTTATCTTTTCAGCAATTAATTTAATATGATAATTATAATTGATCTAGTTTTTCCATTGATCTTTTGGTGACATTTGGCCATCATGGGATTACAAAGCATATTTAGTTCATTGAAAATTTAAAATTTTTTTTTTAAGCTAGAAGTGTTTTGTACTTAGTGAAGTGCCAACGTCTTGTTCCTGCACTTGATAGAATTTAATAAGCCCAATATTTTTACCAATCTGACTTGTTTATGATCTATTTAAATTTTATTCTTAATGAGTCAATATTTATTTAGGAATATTGTTGAACAAATCTTGTGTTTTTCAAACACTCCTTTTATGGATATTTGTTTTTCAAGGAAATTTTGTTAACCCATAAGATTTCTTCTCTCTGTGCATTGTACAAAGATTAAATTGTTCCCAATCTATTTGAGTGCCAATTGAAATCTAAGTAGTTTTTGAATGACATTTTTGGAGCAAACTTAATGTTGGCTTTCCATAATTCTTGTTCCATGTTACCATTTCTATGTAGGGCATGTTAACAGAATAAGGATTTACAGTCTTGAATGCTTTGTTTGGAAGTTCTAAAAATATGTTCAACAATCTATTCGGTGCATCCAATTTTGTGTCAAAGTTTGTCATAATAATAGTATGTAGTCACTCAAACTATTACATAGCTATTTATCACACAATAGTATGTAGTTGAAAAACTATATTTCTAAATTGCAAAACATAGGATGACAACTAGCACCAATTGAAATTTGATCAATTTTTGAATGACATTTGTGAAGCAAACCTAATGTTAACTTTCCATAATTCTAGTTCCATGTTACTATTTTTATACAAGGCAAGTTAATAGAATAAGGATTTATACAGTAGTATGTAGTTGAAATACCATATTTCTAAATTGCAAAACATAGCATGGTAGCTAATGCCATACACAATTTCAAGAAGGATGCAACATAAAACTAGCTACAAGTATATGCAAGAGAAGCCACTATATTCTAAAAATTGATACTCCCTTGCAATGCCTATAAATCACAAATTACAATATATTCCTCAAACAATGCAATGCCAACAAGTCATAAAACACAAACACTTTTCAAAAAATATTTACTTTACAAATACCCTATGAGCAAAACCATTGCGCGTTCACCCCATGCAACTACTAGAGTTATAGTGGTAATACCACTTAAAATGTAATGGGTATGTATTGATAGGGACTTAAATTTAATGAAGAGCTAGAGGAAATGATATTTCTCCAAGGAAGTCCAAACCATAAGACAATCTCTAATTATTCATTCTGAGCTACAAGGAACAAGGGGGGTCGACTTTGAGAAGCTTTGGTACATGCTTGTACATATTGTAAAAATAAATTGATGTGTTACTTATTTTGTCACCAAGCATCTTATGTAGTAGATTTTAAATATGAAAAATATACGTTATATATATATATACACACATTATATATATATATATATGTATGTATACATTATATATATATATGTATGTATGTATACATTATATATATATATATATATATATGTGTGTGTATGTATACAATGTATACATACATATATATAGATATATATATATATATATATATATATATATATATATATATATATACATATACATATATATACATACATATACATATATATAGATATACATATATATATATATATATATACATATATATATAGATATACATACATATATATATATATATATATATATATGTGTGTGTGTATATATATATATATATATATATAGTTTATAATGTTAGGATTAAGGTATCATTCACTTTGCAAATCCTAGGTACATTTTATGTGTCCCTAACACTCTTGGAAGGTGTACATGGATGCATAGGGTGTAATTCAAGAAATATTTCATATTTAATAATTCTTCTAGGATCTTGATATTAGTTGTATATGCGTTCATCAGGTACATGGAGCACTACAGTGGTTGTTACATTTGACTTTGGACTCAGTAAATGCAATTTCCCAATTCTAGGTGCTAGGTCCATTGAAGAATGGAGAATCTTGTCATAACAGATGGGAACCACATGAGTTGTGGTCTCCATCAAGGAGCACTACACTTTAGGATGTGAGTCGTTTGGGAGTTATGAGTCAAAAATGCCTTTGTAGTTACATATGCTATTTGAGGATACATTGATTGTGCCCATACAAAGTCTATGTGAAGTCACTGATTGTGTTTACTATTCTCATAAGATGCTCTCCAAGGTGGGTGTGGGATTTTTACATGGTACCATTGTTTCAGTATCCATTCTTTTAGTGAAACCATTTATGGTTTTGCCTCTCTCCTTGTATTTATATTATGGGTGTGAGATACTAGTTTAGCATATTATTCACAAGCACACATGTGCTACCAAAATGCTATCAAAGTTGATGGAAGTGTGTTGAAATTGTATCATGTTTATTGAAGACTAGTATATACTATGTTCTCTTTCTCGAGTGGAATTTTTTCTCAAAAGGGTTTTTCCACATAAATCCAATGTTGTGTTGCAAGTATCTAGTTTATTGATTTTATTTTTATTGTTGGTTTATGCTTCCACATTTAATCTATAATGGGTAGTCCACTATAAATGAATTAATTTCATATTTATACACTTGGGAAAGTTTTATTGCAATAGTTTCACCTTGTTTTTTAGCAAATAAAAATCAAATGTATAGATAATTAACGCTCTAATTATTTCTACCATAACATTTCATTGATTTATGTGAATTGGTTTAGTGAAATAGATTTTATTTTAAGTTGCCCACTTTTTTTTTTTTTCTAAAATAATCAATATTATATATTCTAAAAAATGCAAATAATTAAATGTTCTTCTATATGGTATAACAAAAATATTGAAAAATATCATGCATTTGGTGAAACTCATTCAAATTGATAACTTTGCTTACTTATTTTATAAATGCATACAAAGCATCTATATGGTGTTTTGACATTCAATTAATGTTTTGGATTTTTAAATTCCCCATGTTATTCTGTAGCAAACATGTAACTATGCTTAAAGAGTTGATGCCAAATAAAAACACTCTATAAAACAAGGCTTCTTTGTGATGATTGTCTCTACCCCTAAATAAAAGAGAAATATTAATCTTTGACATGATATATGAAGTAAACTCATGCCTCAACATAAAAATTGCAATAAATAACATGATAACATAATCATCATAGCATGAAATGTAAACCAATCTACATAGTATATCATGCTAGCATAATCAAATGCTTCCATTTCAAATGAAGGTCCTTTTCATGATCTTTTTTCTCACATTTTTCTCTACAAAAATTTCTCACTTGAAGCTTGGGTTGGACCATCAAACTCAACCACTGATACATGAAATTTTTCATGACCATAGCCCTCAAAATAAGCATACAAAAAGTATAATTTTGAATATATTTAATTTAATTAGTATATTTATTTTCTACTTTCTAGTGAACATAGTTTTTTCACTGAACATCAAGGTCTTTGTCCCACATATGTGGAAAAATAGAAAAAAAACAAAAAAAAATATCTAAAACATATTTGTGCACTACATATTGTTGTCCTTGATTCATAAAAAAAAAGGTTAATTTGGGTATATATAGAAAAAGTTATGTATGATGGAATAAAAATATGTCTAAATCATAATTAATATCACATAAAAAATTAATAATAAATAAAATATACAACCAAAAATTATGAAAAAATATGGGCGTACTAGATATTGCTGTTATGAACTATGTTTAAAATATTATAATTTTATCCTTTCTGTAAAAATAGTTATGCATGATGGAATAAATGCCACTTTTTAAAAATACTATTAACTAGAAAAAAAAGTTATTAAAAGTTACATAAAAATTTTCACAAATTATTTTAAAAAATTTTAAGATATATATATATATATTAAATCTACATAGGAAATCTCAAAAATCACTAGTTCATATCACCTTCTAATTCTTAATGATTTAATTGCTATAGGTGATAGAAAGTGAAAATTTGATTAAAAATGTTGATTTCAATGTCCCACTTTCACCAAAAAGTGAAACACACTATTGTGGGATCACCCCAATGGTAATACAAGGTCTCACCAAAAGGTTTGGGAGAAAGGATAATAGAATACACTAGTGGGCATTACATTGATAAATGTTGTACACATTGCTTGGAGAGATGTGATTTTCCAACTACATGTAGGAAGGATAAATATGCATATGTAGGGCTTTGCAGGTTTCATGACTTAGAGAGAACTATGTGGTTTGCACTTTGCAAATTGTAAAGTGCAAATGCACTTTGTAACTTGCTAATAAGGAATGTTATAGGGTTATTAGCTGCAAAGGTACCTGTACACTTTTCACAGAATGCAAAGAGCAAATTACAAATTGAAGCTACAACTCTGACCAATTGTAATATAAACTTAGGACTTGAAAACATGAAAACAAACTCCCCAATAATAGAAATTGAACATCAACACACACTACAAGGACTTATCAAAGATAAGATGCACAACATAAACTACAATTTTTCAGTGGCTCCCACTAAAGGGAATCTCGAACATGTAATCAATGATGGGTAAAAAGGGGAACAAGAGAAAAAATGAAGGAATGAAATTTGTAAACTTGGGTGACATATCTATAGTTCACCTAAAGGAAGATCATTTGTAGACTCATTAGGGAGTAGGAAGATGATAGGAGCTACCTCTAGAAAGTGTTCCTTAGTAGATGGAGGTAAAATCTCAACTATTGGATCAAGATAAGGCTCTACAATAAGATCTACATAGAATACAAAATCTCGATGACTAATATGAAGAGATCATTATCAATTGTAGGAAGAGGAAAATCCTCTATCTAGAAGAGAAACTCAAGAAAAATATGGTCTATGGAAGAAAGGAGTATTCATTCTATTAACTTAGGGGTAGAGGTAAGATTATAATAGGCTTTGAACACATCAATGCAGAAGAACATGAAGATTTGATAGTTGATTACTTTTATGTTTTCAATGATTTATGATTTTTATATTTAATAAAGTATGTAAATGACTTATTAAGGATGCACCTAATGTGAATGCAAATTTACTAAGGGCCAAAGTCACCTAGGAGTACGACTGTTCGCTTTATGGATGTCAATTACTTTTTGGTCTCGTATGTCTAGTTCAACGTCTCCACACTCCTACCCAGGCCTGGAATTTGATGGTCAATTTGGCCGTTTTTGACATTTTAGACCGTATTTTACGACTTTAAAATTTATTAGACCATATAACTTGACTTGTTAAATTTTTACATAACCGTATATATGACAATCTAAATTATTTGTAAACTGTCAAATTTTATTATAGGGTATTATAATATAATTTAATATTTTTATTTATAATATATATTATTTTATTATAATTTGTTATAGAAATATAAATGAAGTTTTGTTTTACAATGTATATCTTGAACTTTTTTTAAAATTGATATAAAAATATATATTAAATTAGAATATTTTCAAAGATAATTATAAATGATATTTTAGAATGTCTATTTTAAACAAATTTTAAAAATCAATTTAGAAACAAATCTTTGCTTTGTTTTATTGTTTTTTTTTATTTTTAAACATCAATTTAGAAACAAATATTTTCTTTGTTTATACTTGTTAATATGTTATTTATTGTTTATTATATATATGGAATAAGTACAACTTTGGAAATTACCACTTGTGAAAGCCACCTATTCATGAACTTCATTAGCATCCATAATAGTGTTGGTCACATCCATTTTGATTCCTTGCTTGGTGAGTTTTACAGAGGCATTGTAAATTGCATTGCTCTTTGATAATGTTAATCTATGCAACCAGCCTTTTCTTTTTGATTTTGGATGGTGATCAATATTATTCGTTTGTTGGTTGTATGATGTCATCATGCTTAGAGAATAAGAGATGGAAGACCATTTATTAATATATTTTGTCAAACTTTATAATTAACTAGATATGGGAAGTCTAATTTGGAATTTAAAATGTTTGTATTTTGGGTTATGCACATATTGCATTTCTTATGTTACTTTCCATTTATTGTCATCCAATATCACCAAAAACTAGTACTTAGAATGAAAAAACTATTGCATTGCTTGAGACCACAAGATCAAGGCAATTCTATATATACATGCTATGCAAATCCGAAAATATATGATAGAATCTCATATTAATCTATTGTAGGAAATTTAGGTTCTAATTTTTTTATTGGTAAAAATGATGGTTTGAATGAACAACCAGTTGTTTTCAAATCTTACCATTGAAGCAATCATATCACTCACAATCAAAAGCAAAAGTTAAGGTGAAAAAAATCTTCTTATTTTAAAATAGATAAAATTAAACCATTAGATTCCAGCTTTATGGCCTATTTTTGTCTTGGTTTGGTGAGATGGCTTGTTTCTGGTAGTCCATTGTTTCTTCTTTATTTTAACATGACAACATCAACTTTCAATGATTAGCTTTAAGAATCCTATGTAGCCAAGGGAATTAGTGCAATTGTGAATGTCAAGGTGAATTGCTTGAAACAATTGATTTGAGCTGATCCCCGTGAAGTTTCTCCAAAGGAGGGGGTTTTGTTGTTTATAATTTTGTTTGTGAATGTGTTGTTAATTGCTACTCTTTTTTGCAATCTTTAGACTATTTTTTTGTAACCTGCATTCTTTAAATATAAAAAAACCCATTCAACATTTTTTGACAAGTTACAGTTTTCTTAAAACGTCAATTGAAAGGTAATTAAATGACCAAACTGTCATAAAACTTTTATATGACAGGCAAGGGTGACCGTCAAATTCCAGGCCTGCTCCTACCCTTTCTCTAAAATCATTTTTCCTATCTCGTTTAGGTACTGTTTAAATACGACAAATCGGCATCAGAATAGCAAAGGCGCTGCGAATTTTACGCGTAATTCAATTTTTTCCACACACGTTTGATTTTTGTACAGGTTTCTCATATGGACGAAATTGACTGGCTAAAGTTGGAGACTTGTAAAATCAGAGGAGGCAAACGACTACAAACGTGTAAAGTCCGGGAGGTAAATAATACTCCATCTTTATTGGACTTTAGTGATTTATTAATGTAGAAAGGATGATTTTTTAGTTTAAGAAAACCTAAAATTTTCAAGCGTAATTGACCTATATTTTTAGTTTAAATTTGCGTAAGATTACACTATTTGCCAATAAATTGCCAAAATGTATTTATAGTGGCAATAATGGGTATACTAATAGGGACTTAAATTTAATGGGTACACTGAATAAAAGAGAAATATTGATCTTTGATATGATATATAAAATAAATATTTTTTTAGAATTTAAGTGTGAAGTTTAAAACTTCTGTTGTTTACTTCTTGAACAATATAACTAATTAGTGTGGGGTTTAGGATTGGGTTTCTTAGGGGTGGCATGCCTTATGAGGATTGAACCCTTATTAATATCGCACTTGTTTCTCTAATTTCCCATTAATGTGGCCTTATGTATGTTTATTTGCATAGGTAATTTAAACTCGATGTAGTAGATCATTCCTTAAAAATCTCTCATATTCACATTGCAAGTGGGACAATAATAAAAGAAAAGGGAAAGTTTATAACAATCCACTTTATTGAATTCCTAAAGAGCTACAGACTTAGTTACAAGTCCCTTACTAATAAATGATGTTAAATCTTGAAAGATATCTTTACTAGTGTCTGGTCTTGCTCCATATCAATTTAGAGGGAGTATATTGATTATGAAGAATAGTAAATTGGATAAACCATCTTACAAATAAAATACAACAAAATATTCATCATAGGGTATGTACCAAATTTATAATCTTCTTGAAAAATGCATCTACATCTTATAGGAAACCACCAATGTAACAAGATCAAAATCTCCTACTATCTCTATTAAGTTCAACAGTACTTCTCTAGTCAAATTTTGGACATCTTTCTCTTGAATCAACCTACTTGTTTGTTGGGTTTGTATCCACTAATTGTTGAGGACAAGCCTATTCTTTGGGCATATTTCCCTAGATACGACACCTTAATTATATCCAAGATGATGTAAAGCATCATCTACTCCACCAATATGAAAAGGCAGAGGAAGTACTTCAAGGAAATCAAGATAGAATACTTTCAAAATAAATAAATGTTATGTAACTATATCTATTTGGAATGAATCACCCAAACAATGCAAGTGACTAGTTTGACAAGAAGATCAATTAGTGTGATCTATTTCAAATCCTAATATAAATTATATTATGTAAATATTTCACATAATACAATATACAATATATAATATGCTTCTTATGACATGTCACATTAAGGAAAAAATAACATATATTAACATTTTAATAGCCCCCAAAAAACCCCCAACATCCATTTTATTGGTACTTAAAAAAATTACAATTCCTAGTATATTATTTATGCTACCATAAATAAATTTAGCAACATTAAATCCTTAGTTTTGTTAACTAGGTCTCACCAAAATTGCCCCAATATCTTTTTGCATGGCCATTAAAACTTATGTTTAACTAAGATTATCCTATCAAAAATCACCCACACTACATACTCTATCTGAAGATTTACAAGCATTATTTACATGCATCAAAAAAATCTTATCCCAATTTTAAGGATTATTTGTAGCAGTAGCAACCTTCTTGAGTGACTTGTTTTTTCTAGCCTCACTAGTTTTAGTGACATTATTGCACTAAGATTTCATAAAAGTACTCCTCTAAAATTAAGGTGAAAAATCAATCAATTACTTTGGAATTTCAAGAGCACTTACCTAGTGATAAAAAGGATGACTTGGAAAAGATTTGACCTTCTTTACCTCCTTCAACTTGTTCTCCATTAACATTGGCATAACACCATGCCCAACTTCTATAGAGACCATAATTTACTCTCTATAAAACCTAAAAGCTTGTTGAATTAAGATTTCAACTTTCTAGCTCTCAAAAATAATATGAATGAAAGGGGAATATTTGAGGTTGAATGGCAACATATGTGAGCAACGGGTGGTAGGTTCCACACTTACATGTCATGTTTGATCTGGATTGATGCCAGTGAAAAAATATGAACTGTCCATAGAGATACAATAAACCCATCGTGGATTGTTAGCTTTTACTAGTAAAGGCTACGAAAGTGATTAAATGTATTTTTCATTCTCAAGAGAGTTGTTTTTTTCACATTTTCGAAGATGCCGGTCATAAAGTTTACTATTAATATTGTATTACCCACGTTAACCGTGGTTAATAATAGCATTAGTTTCATCTGTATCTTGGAGTCATATTCCATATTTTTTTTGGTCTCACAATATATTTTGGAATCAACCAATAATCTATACTCACAATATTCAATATTTTTTTGCTTCCTTTAACATAATTCATTCATGATTTGTGTGCTTATATTTTGGTCGCTATGTCATTCACACTTTTCTCTCTCAATTTGTTTACCCGGCTTATTAGTGCCCATTTTACTTTTTTAGTCTCTGTCGTAGGTAGGGATACTATTGTTTTCACTTCTAAGTATTAGTTTTGCCTCAAAACATGTGTAAAGGGAAAAATTAGTGCTTTGCCCAAGGTTTTTTATTTTCCTAGAATTTTGGGACCGAAATATTCAGCAAAGTTGATTTCTGATTGGGCGGTTGATTTTTGAGCCCATTGGTAACTATTTTTGTATTTGTAAAATCTTGAAAGTTTTTTGCCAATGGATACTATGGAGTCAAATGTTTCCTATGTTTTTTTCATGTTATATAGGTGCTTTCTTGGCTAGACAAGTGTTGATGGAGGAAATTTGGAGTTTTTCCCCACACATTTTTTTGCAAACGAGATTCAAAGAGCTCAATTTTGTGAATGGTCAGTTGTTTTTTAGTCCAATGGTTTTTTTGTTTGCAAGTTTTAAAATGTGAAAAAAAGGTTGAAGATTGAGTTTTTGTCATATTTTCCCCTTTTCTTCTAGGGCAAATGCGTGTCTAGGTGCTTGAAGATGTAGTGAGGCAAAAATTAGCATGTGTGGATGGCTTAGGGGATGGACGCGTACATTTGTATTTAGTTTATCTATTTTTACCAATGCTATAACACCTAATTTATTGTTAGAATTAGTCCCCATTTGGCTAAAAATCACTTTGAGTTTTAAGAGAAATACAATAATGGTTAACATCACCATAGCTAACAATAAGACTAAGTTTTCATAGGGGTTACACGTTCTAGTGGTGAATGTTGATCCCACTTTTCTCAAGGTCCTTCACACTATGCTCCACAGCTACCTCTATCAAGGTATTCTTGTTCCCACATAATCATTTTTTTCTTGTTTTAATACAATGGGTTGATTTTTCTAGTTGTTGTTAAGAGATAAATGGGTTAAATCTAGGTACACATCATCTCTAGATCTCTTTCCTTCTTGACTCAATTGTTATGAGATATTTATGATCTATGCCATGAGAATGAGTGTAAACGTATTTCTGATGATCTTCAACAATGTAGTAGTACAAAAAGACTAGTATGTATTCAGACAAATAGTGAAGTCTAGTTGAGAAACTTGTGTTGTAGTATATAAGTGGTGTTTTATGGTTTATGTAGAAATTTGATTCTGAATGCCAATTTTCTTATGAGAATCATTGGGATATAGGGATATGTGTGCTAGTCCTGTGGATAGGATGTTAAATCATATGAAGTATAAGCTTTCACAACCACCTAATTTTTTGTTGTGTCTTATACTAGAGAGGAAGACCAATGATGTTTATGGTGATTAGATAATTTCTTTTCAAGTTTTTACTATTTTAGTTATGGATTTTTACTTATAATATGGTCACTGAACTTTATAGCTTTGTTGCCCCTATCTGAAAAGCTCCTTGGAAAAAAAAGTTCCTTTTAGAGATGGGTATTGTGAATTAGTGCATAGTCCCATCAAATAAAATGAATGACCAGTATTATACAAATGTATCCCTGAAAATAAATGCAAAGGTATGCTTCTCTACCTAAAAATATATGAAAGGAGGTAGTATGTAACCTATGCCAATATAATAAATGATATTTTCAATTATATTGTCTTTTACTTGCATATGATAATATTATATTAATTATTTAATTATTCCATTATTCATTTAGGTTGATGGGCTTAACTCTATTCTATCTGTAGAATATAATTCTTCTATAGCAGAGATATCCTTGCAGCCTACAATAATTATTGGTATGGATGTTTCACATGGTTCAGAAGGACATGGTGATACTACTTCAATTACAACTGTAGGTATTTAGGAAGATACCATTAAGGCTTACAATTCAAATATGATGCATTTGGTAAAACTAACTGATATGGATGCTTAATGGCATAACTATTAAGGCTTTCAATTCAAATATGATGTGCTTGGAAGATTAATCTACATTTTTTTTATTATGTTTGTTGGAAGTCATGCATAATCTTTAGGCTATTGGCTATCTTTGTACTCAACTTTTAAATGCTTTATTTAATGTGTCTTTCAAAAATAATTGATTTCAAAAATAATTTTATTGATAGGTCATTTCTTCTAGACAATGGCCTTTGATTTCAAAGTATAGAGCCTCGGTGAGGACCCAATCTTGAAAGGTTGAGATGATTGAATCTCTATACAAACCAAGAGCTTCAGAACAAGATGGGAAAATTATTGATGCCAACATGATCTAGTATTTCCCATTTGAGATATTAATCATTTTCATCATTTTATCATCTTAGAAATGTAATTTTTTCTACATTGTTAATCATCTTTGCAATGTTCTTTATTCTACAATGTGATTCAAAAATTACCATTAATCATATCCTTGTCATTTATCTTGTCTTTATAGTGAGTTGCTAATTGATTTTTATAAAAAATGCAAACCATCCAGTTTGGAACGGAAGCCACAAAAAATGATAATTTTTAGGTAAGGGTGCTTTATTGCATTTTATTTTTATGGAACAGTCTAGTTTTGAGTTGCATGATCAAAGAAGATTTGATTGGGTGAGAAATATTTACCTTCGTTCATTTTAGCATAGGTTTTGTTAATATATTTTATTTTGATTGATTCTTCACAATCAAAAGATGGACCCCTAATGTTTGAAATGTGGGTACTGATGCAATTGTCTAGGCCTTTTTTTATCAAGGCTATAGATTGTAAATAAATTTAATGTTTGAAATGTGGGTATTGATGCAATTGTTTATGCCTTTTTGATGAATGTTATAGAATCTTATGCCATTAAGTCTAAGGAAGTAGAGCCATAGATTAACATTGTTTCATATAAGAAAAGAACAACACATTGATTGTATGTGTATTGTACAGCTATAACTTTTATAAGATTTTTACAACAAAAATATGTTTTTAATTGTATTCAAATTAATTCACTAATATTTACTATGCATTTGTTCCAATAATGGTTACAACATCATCAAATCTCTCATGTCGTCTATCATATTTTGCTTCTATTGTGTACTTGACATAATTGATATCTTATTTTGCAAATTACACCTTCACTTTTATAAGCTTGTATGCCACATGAAAATCTTATTTAGCTGGTACTACTTAGGGACCCTTGCAGCATGTTTAGGCAAGGATTGTTGTTGTAGCACAACCCTTGTTTATTTCTTGTTAATTATAGTTCATTGAATTTCCATTTTCAATCTTAATGACTCACCATTGTTAGAGTGTACACCTACAATTTTGCGTACCACATTTATCTTATAGTTTTCAACTCTCCCAAATTCCCAAATGCCCCTTGTTACTTTTTTTCTTTTCTTTTAATTATAATAAACATATTTACTAACAATCACACTTAATGTGTAATGGGTACACTCATAGCTAGATGGAATGAGTGCAATTTTTGATTTACTTGAAAATCACAATGAAATTTAGATATTATTTTTTGTGGCAATAGAAGTCATTGAACATAGTGTGTAGTGTGAGGGGGGAATACACTTCTAATTAAAATGTCTAATAATATAACATTGATATTATCTGTAGACAATCCTCTTGTAATGTCCCATTTTAGGTTTGAAGCAATAATTCTAAACTTTGCTATTTCAAAATGAAAACCCTAGGATGGAATTCTGATTTTATTTATGCATCTTCAAATATGAGTTCTTCGAGCATCAAACATAGGCTATGATATGTAGAAATTGATGGCAAAAGTAAGCATATAACTGCAGCCTCCTCTGCTACTAATCACACCCTGGATAACACACTATAATGAAGACAAAATGATATTCAACTCAATTAGACATTTCTGTTATGAAATCAGATCCTTCTATTGCTTCCTTACATCAATTGCGTGGCTCTAGGACAACCAAAATACAAACAAAATTTGAGATGAGGAGCGGGTATCAATGAAAGAAAAAACCACACTTGATGAACTGCCTAATATGTCTTAGATCTGCCATGATTTCTAGCAACAAACCAACCATGACTCCCACAAGAAGGGCGCTCAAGAGCCTCAATGCTAGCGACACCTTTGAATGCTAATGTTTAATGATGAGAGGTCTATAATTATCTTTAGCAAGGTGTGCAATAGCTGATAGGTGTCCGTCCATTCCTTAATTGATGATGAGATTTGAATGTTGATTTGATCTTATCTTTGATCTATATTTGATGCTGAGAGTAAGATGTTCGATACTCGTATTCTACCATGAGATTTTATTGATATTCCTTTTATAACTTGGATCAGTTATCACCCAACGGTTGCCACTTTCAAATTGCATAACTTGTATCAATTTGGCACATTTCCTAATTCCTTAATCGATGGCTCCAACTTCATTAAGTTTATTTATCATCAGCTATTAATTGTTTCATTTGTATTAGTTTTGGTCTCCATATTTTATGGTGCCTATTATAACCTATGTCTCTAATTTTGTATGGGGACATGACAGGCCTCCCCTCTTAAGATTGCTTGTCCTCAAGCAATTTCATGAGTTCTTTAACTTGCACTTTTAATGTCTACGAAGTCATGGTTTTGATTCGGAATGAACATACTTGATTGAAGAGAAATCGATTGAGATTCCATGAAAGAGAATTTGTGATCAAAGAGTATTTGTTTGATGTTTTTAATAACAACGATGGGATTAAAGTATCATAAATTAAGAAGATTTGAGAGTATTAAGATTCTAAGATGCATCCTGATCTTTGGTTATGAGATTCAGTCTTCTATGTTATTGACCTCAAAATCAAGAAGAGTCATGGTCTTGACTATATGATGGATTAAAGAAGATTTGGTAAGCTTGAATAGCGATGTGCTTTATGAAATATAAGTTTCATAGATGAAGAATGATCCTGAGAGTTTGTGGGTTATGGGCCCATAATGTGACTTAGTATCGGTATTATGTTACATAAATCAAGATAAGAATTCAAAGAGATTCGAGAAGAAATGAATTTGGTTCATCGGTCTTTGTGATTAATGAAATTAACTTTTTATGTTCTATACTTCTCTAATGTCTCTTTGAAGGATATACTAATTTTTCCTTGGTCTCAAAGTGGATAAACCATGTGGCGCATGCCATTCATATGGAGTGTCATAGTCCTTATGTGGCACATGCCATTCATATAAGGTCCTTTTGATCTAATGTGGTGCATGCCATTCATATAAGGTACCTTTGATCTAACGTGGCACATGCCATTCATGATAGATCACCTCGGACTCATGTGGAGCATGCCATTCATATCAAGTCTGCCATTTGTTCTTACCTTATGTGGTGCATGCCATTCATATAAGGTCCTTTCAATCTAATGTGGTGCATGCCATTCATAATAAATCACCTTGAACTCATGTGGTGCATGCCATTCATATGAAGTTCTCTATTTGTTCTTACCTTATGTGGCATATGCCATTCATATAAGGTACCTTCGATCTAACGTGGTGCATGCCATTCATGATAGATCACCTCGGACTCATGTGGTGCATGCCATTCATATGAAGTTTGCCATTTGTTCTTACCTTATGTGGTGCATGCCATTCATATAAGGTACCTTTGATCTAATGTGGCACATACCATTCATGATAGATCACCTCAGACTCATGTGGCGCATGCCATTCATATGAAGTCTATTATTCTCATGATTGCCTCTCTACATATGCCATGCTAGGAGAGTGATATTACTAAGTTGTTCTGGTAGCCACTCCCTAAGCCCAGAGATAGTACCCTTCATACTAAAGGCAGACCCCCTCTGGCCCATTTGGGCTCATTATGTCCCCCCCGGGTGGCATACCTAGAAGAGGGCCCTCGTGTTGTTTCCTTTGTTTCTTCTTCTCCATCATAGCGAAGGTATATGTACAATAGTGTAATCAAAATCGTATCAATATTAACTTACAAATATAGGTAGTATATAATACTCTCATATGAGTATCCTCTTTCTTATTTGTTATTTTGTTCACTCCATATTTTCCCTTTTGCATTACATCCATCCACAGGATGGCAAGTCATAAGCTCAATCAAGCAAGAAACTAACTCAAGCAAGTAGGCAAGGAGCTCAAGTAGACAAGCAAGTAGCTCAAGCAAGTAGGCGAGTAGCTCAAGCAAGTAGGCAAGTAGCTCAAGTAGACAAAACATACATGTAAGTCGTAAAGTATACACTTAAATACATAAGTCGCACGAATACACATATACACATAAGCCACAAGGTAAACCTTTGAATACACATAAATCACAAAGTATACACAGGATGGCAGGATGACTTCTCCGATACCACTTGTGATGTCCCGTTTTAGGTTTGAAGCAATAATTCTAAACTTTGCTATTTCAAAATGAAAACCCTAGGATGGAATTCTAATTTTATTTATGCACCTTTAAATATGAGTTCTTCCAGCATCAAACATAGGCTATGATATGCAAAAATTCATGGCAAAAGTAAACATATAACTGCAATCTCCTCTACTATGAATCACACCCTAGATTACACACTATAATGAAGACAAAATGATATTCAACTCAATCAGACATTTCTGTTATGAAATCAAATCTTTCTATTGCTCCCTTACATCAATTGCGTGGCTCTAGGACAACCAAAATACAAACAAAATTTGAGATGAGGAGCGAGTATCAATGAAAGCAAAAACCACACTTAATGAACTACCTGATATGTCTTAGATCTGCCATGATTTCTAGCAACAAACCAACCACGACTCCCACAAGAAGGGTGCTCAAGAGCCTCAATGCTAGCGACACCTTTGAATGCCAATGTTTGATGATGAGAGGTCTATAATTATCTTTAGCAAGGTCTGCAACAGCTGATAGGGGTCCATCTATTCCTTAATTGATGATGAGATTTGAATGCTACTTTGACTCTTATCTTCGATCTGTATTAGATGCTGAGAGTGAGATGTTTGATACTCATATTCTACCATGAGATTTTATTGATATTCCTTTTATACCTTAGATCAGTTATCACCCAACGATCGCCACTTTCAAATTGCATAACTTGTATCAATTCCGCACATTTCCTAATTTCTTAATCGACGGCTCCAACTTCATTAAGTTTATTTATCATCAGCTATTAATTGTTTCATTTGTATTAGTTTTGGTCTCCATATTTTATGGTGCCTATTATAACCTGCGTCTCTAATTTTGTATGGGGACATGACACCTCCTCCTTCCTCCTAAGGGAGAGATATGTACTATCGTGTATATGGACATATCACTTGTAGCTAAAGCTCAGGGAGGTATGTAGACCTGCATAACACCACACCTATGTAACATTGTAACAACAATGAAATCATAATTATCAATATATTTGATGTCAATTAATGTTCTTTTGAGTGTTATACCATGGGACTTATGGATTATCAAAGTTCACATCATTATGAGTAGGAGTTAGTGATGACTACCATGAGTAAACAAAACAATTGGCAATTTTTTTAACAAATCAATAGCAACATGAAGCAAAGGATTTGATAGATTGGACACATTACCTAGGTTCATATGGATGCCTAAATTTTTTGCATCATATTAAACCCACACAACAACATCAAAGTTGTTCTTTAGCACAATGTTGCAATTGTTGACAAAAGCCTAACTCACATACATTATCAAATCTAAATTATCCAATGTGATTATCATCTAGGTCATCTTTAGCACTAATACTTTTCCATACCTATATATTAAATCATGATATAAAAGTAATATACATGATATACAATATATTTAATACAAAGTTACAATTTTCTAATAATATACATGATCTAAAATTAGTGGCAATAATATATTTTTTTATTAAATATTTCAAATTATATTAATTTACCAAAAAAAAAGATTAATTTTTTATTAGATATTTTAGGGTTTTATAATTGATAATAATGATTGTTTTTAATATCTTTTAAATTAAGTTGATTTTAAGAATTTAATAAAAAGAATGGGGGAACTTTTTTATTCTTTTCAATTTAGGTACCCTTTATATTTATATGAATTTTTAGATTGAAAATAAAAATGTCAAGTTACAAAGAGAGGGAAACAAGCCTACATGGACTTGATCATGAACATCATATAACTATAGGGTGGTGAATGTATCTATAGGTAATTATAAATTTGGTAATGGCAAGGTGGAGCATGAAGGGCTTGAAGATCCAAAAATAATATGATTAGGTCAATGAAATATCATGGCAAGAAAAATAAATCATAATGAGGCTAATATTGGTATGATAAAGAAGGTGTCCCCTTAGTGAGCTAGATCAGCTTGGTGGAAATGATTGACAGTAGAGGGCTTCAAAGATGCATTCAAGATGATTGAAACAATCTCAACCATCACATTTTCACCATTGTCATTCACCATTTTACTTTTCCATTCTACTTATTGTATTTCTAGCAGAGGCGGAAGTGGAAAGATCATGACAAGTCTATTTATTTTTGTAGGGAGAGAAATTCAAGGCCCATTAGAAGCTGCAGTCTTCCTTGATCTAACCAGGAGCAACCAACCACGTAAGAATTTGTGATATGAGCTAGAAAAATGTGCTTTTGATTGATATTTTATAAATGTATTATATTGGCTTATATAGCCTTACATTTCCCATAAATAAACTACTCTAACTTGTTATAGAAATAAATTCCCAAACCTAACTATAAAATATTATGTGCCTAAGTAAACTTAAGCAAGTAAATAAGTAAAATCCTATTGACTCTAACACCCCCCATTAAGTGCAACTTAGGGAGAAGAATCGGGAGAAGAATTATTATGCAAAACTAATATGCAGAATGCAATATATGGTTCTCAGCAACTAGGCCATGTTAGGTACCCATGCACAACTAATCATGCATCTAAATCTCTTGCAAATGCAAAAAAGGAGGAAACCTTGTGGGACAAAACTTGTCTCCAAAAAGAGATTATGCAAGTGATAGATCATGTGATGTATGGAGGTCTCCACAATACCCCCAAGAACTACATCCACGATGAGAATACAATACAATCACCTCTCCAATAAAGGGAAAGATAGAGACAACATTGTCCCCCCATAATGAAGTATCCTCAAAACCACTGAAGTATTTTTGAAGCTAAAAGAGAATCCAATGATGACAAACAACATGTCTCCCCTTCGAAAGAAAAAAATCCATTGGTGCATGTAGAAGAAACTCCATATCCATGATGAAATGAGAAGGAAGAAGTGCCTCCAAAAGTGTTTCATCAAGACTAGGAAGATCCTCAATTAAAGAAGAAATAATGGATGAAGAAGACTCAAGAACATCCTCCAATGTAAAATTTTCAAAGAGAAGTGATACCTCCTCAAGCATGTCCTCTATATCTGAAGTAGTAGAATGAGAAGCCAAGTCAGATAGGCCTGAAATAAAACCATCCTAGAACCAAAAATCTGAAAAACCAATGAAGTCCTACTGTGTCGAAGTCTTGGAATCCATGTCAACTATCAACTCTGATATAGCATGTAATGAGGGAATCATGATTAGATCCACAAACCTATTTGATGGAACTGAATTACTCCGCACACTAGATGGAGAATTCAAAGGAACATAAGGATCATCATCATCATCAATGAAGTGATCAAATGTAAATACCTTGGACTGATGATCAACCCTAGGACCCACTGCAAACATCTCTCCTATAGCATGACAAATGAACATTGAATCTAAAGTGAACTCAATTGTGTTGCCTACCTGTGTAATCTAATACACTAAAAGTAAATTATAGGAAATCTTAGAAATGCAATGAACATTAGCTACCAAACCATCACCCAAATCAAAATGACCTATTGCAATAACATGAACGACCTAATTATTTGCAATCAAGAGTTTATCATAATATGTCTCTCTAAGAGTACCTGAAACCATAAGATTAGGTGAATGAGTAATATGAACTGAAGCTCCTGAATCAATAATTCATCTGACATCACTAGGTGCATGAGTAGTAATCAATGCATGACCCTTTCCTTTATAACTAGGGGTAGTATCCTCATGTTTGGTAGAAGGAGAGAAGATGAACTAGATGAAGAAGGAATGTCAATATAATGTTCCTTGAGTAATTGTTTCAACTCATGAATTTCCTTCTTGTAGTAATTTTGTTCACTATGCCCATCTTTCTTACAAAAGGTACATTTGGGTCTCTCCTTCTTAGGATTAACCTCTTTAGAAGAGGTGGTGGAAGTCTCACTAGATTTTATCTTGGGCTTGTTCTTTTTCTTCCCTTTCCCTTTGGGTGAAGTGGTAACCAATGCATGAGACTTAGTGACATCATTTTGACGAAGTTTTGATTGTTCCCTAGTCAACCTCTCACAAAATATCTCAAAAGATGGCATAACAATTTTTTCACCCAACCCATCCATAGTGGAATAAAAGGAAGTGGAAAAGTATGAAAAGACACCCATCAATTTAGATAAAATCAAGAATATGCATTCCTTATCAATTTTCTCTTTCCCAAAACCCATCAATTGAGAGCGTAAAGACTTAAATTTAATCAAATTATCCTCAATAGAAGGAAATGTATCAATAGAAAGAGATGCAATTTCTACTTCTAACTGAATAGCTCTAATATAACTAACTGAACCAAAGAGATCCTTAAGCTTATTCCATACCTCTCGTGGTGTATCATACTCCGCTTCTATACCTCTCGTGGTGTATTGTACCCCGCAATGTGGAATAATAAGGAATTTGAAATATGTAGTCCAATCAATCCCATCACCTCATCACACTTATTTTGATGTGTAAACTTCTCAAACTCCCAAGTAAGATTTGGTTGTTCTTCATTCAAGGTAGACCATAATCCCTTTGACCAAAGTAATCATTACATTCTCACCTTCCATGTATGATAAATTATGAGGAGTAAGAACCTCAAATCCCATGAAAATCAAGAGGATTGACCTGCACCACTGCGAGGTTGGTGAAATCAACTTTCCAACATGATCAAGTGGTGGGTGGCCCTCGCCACATAGGTGCCAAGTCACTACTCCAAGCGCCAAGTCACCATGTGCATGCGTGGATGGAGTTCTTCCCATGACGTGAGCGTTTGGAGAGTGCTCGCACTTACAACATGAGCGTTTGGCTATATAAAGCCCAAATAACACCACTGCCTAGCAAAGGTGGGACTAAAGTCCCTTATACCATGCCCAAAATGAGCCACAGATGGGCCCACTTAGTTTCCTTTGTGCAAAACAAACCCTAAAATGATAGAATTTATTGCTTCAAACTTTAGAATGTATAATTTTTTGCCATATATATATATGAATCTGCCAATGAAGAGTTATGTGCAGGTGTATGTGGTTATTAATGGAGTGAGCCTATGAGATAATGCTTGCGCGACCCCTAAAGTTTGAAAGACTACCAAACACACCAATATGAGTCGCCACTAATTGGACCCACCAAGCAAGCAATGTTGATCAAAGTGAACAATGCCAAATATGGATGAAATCTACAATAGGAAACCAACTCACCTCTAGTTGATGCAGATATAGACGTTGGCCATAATAGGCAAAATATAAATTTAAAAAAAATCTCAAACGTCCAAAAAAATCGTTGCCTCTCTAATCGAATGAAGTCACAAACAATGAATATGCAAGCCACCAATTCTTCGATATGGGAAGAATACTCCTTGGTTCAAGCTCTAATACCATGTAGGGAGAGAAATCAGAGGCTCATTAGAAGCTATAGTCTTCCTTGATATAACCAGGAGCAATCAACCACAGAAGAATTTGTAATATGAGCTAGAAAAATGTGATTTTGATTGATATTTTATAAATGTACTATATTGGCTTATATAGCCTTACATTTCCCATAAATAAACTACTCTAACTTATTACAGGAATAACTTCCCAAACCTAACTATAAATTATTATGTGCCTAAGTAAACTTAAGCAAGTAAATAAGTAAAATCCTATTTACTCTAACAATTTTCATCCATGAAAATGAGCAAACAACATGATTTACATTGATCAAAGCATATGGGAAATAAATTTATTTTATTTTGCAAACCCCACATATATTGGTCTACTAACTATACTAAGTGTACATTTATTTATATTTTTTGGTGTCTATCTAAGTATAAAATTATTACTACTTATAATAATATTTTTTTTATTGGAAAAAATAGTTGTAGAAAATAATAATATGGTTTAGCTTTTATGAGATTGAATTTTCACTTATACATCTTTGTATGCAATTATATTATTAATTATTTGAATGTTCACTTGTTCTACTGTTATGTTAAAATTTGCATATTCATATCTTTTTCCTTAAAGTAAACATAATGGTCATATTCTACTTTACTAGAGTTAGGCATGTATATGAAAAATTAAAAGTATACTTTTTATGGTATTATTATTGTATAAATAATAATATGATATTACATACCAATATAATATTAATAATATATAATATAGCTAGTTAGGGTAGTATTGTTGACTATACAGTGGGTAAGTAGATTTCCATTCAATTAGTTCACATTGACATGCAATATGTTGTAAGTATTTCTTGAATTCTATGTTATCATAAAATCTAGTCTTTCCATGCCCATTAACAATGCGGAAGAGGAATATTCACTTTGATGACAAATCTTGGGGTAGTTGTTTAAATTTATTTATTTGTTTGTTTGTTTGGATTGTTGTTTTCATTATAAATAATAATAATTAAATTAAATTAAAAAATGTAATAACATTAATTTAAGAGATAAAATAAAAGGTTTATTAGCTTCTTTATTCTAATAATATGGATTATTATAGTATAAATAATAACATATAGTAAATTAATATATGGGTTTATTATGGTGAAATTTACTTGGAATAATGTATAATTGTAGAGGATAAAAGCGTATACCTTTTTTTTAATTGTATTTCATATAGATGTTGTAAATGTATGGTCTTAGCACTCAATTTATTTCTTTTTTTATTCTTATATGTTTAATATATTAGGACAAAATCCATTTCTTATGGTTTATATCTTATTAAACTAGGTTGAGCAAAAATGGATATATGCATTTGAAAGAAGAAGAAACTAATGTATTATAGATAAAGGTGAGGGAGTCTAGATTCTAAATTAGTCCAAGAGATGGATCCATAGAAATAGTTAACATGCCAAATCTACCTTGTATGCCTTGATAATAACTAATCTTGGAGAAGGCACATTTTACGTAAGTATAGGAAATTATATTTTATTATTATATACATTATTAAATACTTATTAAATTTATATATAATATATAACAATAAATATCATTATAATATAGATTTTATATATAAAATAAATTTATAATTTAATAATAAATATAAATTTAGAATACACAATATATTAATATAAATATGCAATTTTGAGAGAGAGAGAGAGGCCATCCTCACAATGTAATATGATTAAATTCATCTCTAAAGAATTAGGTCTTGCAAACCTTTGAAGAGGTGTTGTTTTGCATATCTTAGACTGTTGGAACGTGATTTTTCTTATTTTGATGAATTAGTATCTTATATACTATTTTATATAAAGAATTATATTACACCATATCCACATATAAATTGTGGGTGGAATAACCTCACACTACAAAGTTTATGCAAGGCCAAGACTTAAATGATTATATCAACAGAGACAAAATTGTAAGCGGTTAAAGCACTAAGCAACAAGAGACATGTAGATCCAACAAGAGGTGAAGGTACGCCCTAGTCATCAAGCTTCGTCCAACCATTAGGAAGGTCTTGGTATTTGGAATTGACTCCCAACCCATAATGGCACCTTCTTCATTAACATGTTCTCCATCTAGTGACTAGATTTCATTCTTGGTGGGGAAACTGTCAAAGCTAGGTGTGAAAAAAAGTTGTCCAACCAACTAGGAGCACTCTTCTGATGGGGTTGAGAGGAGATAGAAGGTGCATAGGAATGTTGAGACCAACATGACCATTATGACCTCAAGCTCTATGCTGAAGTGGATGAGTTGAATGGGGATCATACTCATCCCTCTATGGATTGTTGTTTCAATCAAGCCTATGGGAAGATCCTAGGGGATATGTGCAAGACTTGAAAGGAAGAAGGGCATAAATATGAAGAATCAATCATCTTGAAAGAGAATTGCAATCCATTAGAGATGATCTAAAGAAGGTGATTAATTTGAGTAGGAATAGCATAAAAAATTATGTTGCAAGCATTCACATGCTTCAATTAAGAATAAAAAATAAAGGGAGCCCAATGGAAGTTGGTCCTAGCAATAGAACTCATAACCAAACAAAGAAGGAGTTTACGGTAGACCACTTAATTTCTCCAAGAATAATGTGAAGTTGTTGTGGTTCTCAAGTCTATGTCTTCTTCCCATTAGGTTTCCTCCCATGTGCCTTTGGTTTTGTTTAGCCATAGGTTCTTTGTTATCTTTTAGCTTTGTTGCAACATTAGTCTCTCTCTCTATATCTCTCTCTATTTTTCTCTCTTACTCTAGATATCTCTCTCTATGCCTTTGTCATTGTCTCCCTCTCCCTTTCTATTTTAATCTCTCCCTTGCGAAGCTATCCACCCATGATTCACTTTGTTTATTCAAGTAGTAGTTTGAGACATAAATTTTAATATTTTTACACAAAATTGTATTTTGTATTTTGGGTCCACTCACAAGTGGGAATAAAAAAGTAAATTCAATACTTTTTTAATTAATATTATAAAATAGTGTTTATATATTTGATATTTATATATATATATACTCTTTAGTATTTATATATATTCATATTATTTTATATTAATATACATTTAATATATATAATAATATATATTTGGTATTATAGTTAATTAATTATTATTTTATATATATTTGTTATTAATTATATTTTTATTTTATATTATGAATTTTAGAAAAGATTTGTATCGTATGAAAGGGAAGTTTTTTAATTACAATAAGGGAGCGAGGGAGGAAGAGAGAGAGGTAGACAAAGAGAAAAGAGATAAAGATACAGAGGAATAGAGAGAGCGAGAGAGATGGCGCTGGCGCTTAGTCCTAAACCACTACCCCTGCCTTTCTTAAATAAATAGACTTTTTTGTATTTGACAAAATACAAATTTTGGGACGTTGATATTTTTTAAATATGTTTTTCCCTTCTTTATAGGTATGTCAATTTTCCACGAGGGTTGTTCCTTGGATAGGGGCCCTCTTTGTGACTAATAATCATGTTCCTTTTACAAAAGTTTTTCCAAACCAAGATTCAACACAATGGGTTGACATAGAATGCATGCATTTTTTAGATCTCAAGGTTATTCCCATATCATCTGCAAATTCAAATAAATGAAAACTTTTTTCCTAGAAATTTAATATTTAAAATTTAAAATTATAGAACATCTAAATTTCATTTTAATCCCTTTGTGCTCCAAATTATGCAATGGTGTGAAATTATAAAAGCAATGAGGGTCACTTAGTTTGATCAAACTTTGTATCGTGTGACGTCCCATGAGAGGATGAATGATGGTAGGCAAGATGACAACTAAACATGATGTGCATTCTTATATTTGCAAGCGAATGCCTATTAAATGTAGGTGTCAAAATGTGAAATATGAGGCTTGTGATAAACAAACATACATGCTTCAAATAATATACATAGGTGACAACTAATGGAATACAAGTGAACTCGAGTGCAATGCATGAACAAAAATCTAGAAAGGAGATTCATGCAAATAAAGGCTACATACCAAACATGAAAGCTCACAAATTTGAAGTAGCTACTAAGAAAAACACTAGGATCTTGAAATCGGAAGAGCTTAACCATACGTCATGAAATCAATCGATAGAGCTTGCTATCGACAAATGCATTGGTCAAGAATGTGGAGGCAGGTCGAATGAAACAGTTTGTGCAAAGGGTCGACAAATTTAGAGATCGAAAATTTTGGTAAACAGTCGGCACACAACATCTCTGTTGTTTACAGTGGGCATTGAAATCCATTAAGATTATGCAAATTCATTCACAATACTCGAGAGAATAAAAAATGAAATGGACCATACGGATACAAGACAATCATCATTCACTTAAAGACATAACAATTATACTTCCACGAGTCTTCAACGAACCAATTGCACACCAAGATGTGATTGCTGGTATAATTACAAATCAACAAAACAAATGGTGTAATCTTATGCAAATTTAGACCCAAAAATTAGGTCAAATATGCCTTAAAAATAAAGGTCTTCTTGAACCCAAAAAAAAATCTTCCTCTACATTGGTATTTTGAAATTAATCACTAGAGTCAAATAAAGATGGAGAAAAAGCCTATCGAGATGGGTTTGTATCATTTGCCTCCACGGGTTTTACACGTTTGTATTCATTTGGCTCCACTAATTTAACACGTTTTCATTTATAGGTCAAAGTGGACTGTAGAAAAATCATGCGTGTATGGAAAAAATCGAAGTAAGTAGGTCGGCGTAAAATTTGTGGCGCATCCGCTGTTCAGATGCCGATTTGTCGTAAACGAGAGAGGAAAATTGATTGTGGAGAAGGGTAGGTGTGGTTGAAATATAAATACGAGACAAAACGAGAGGCAGCAGAATGAAGTCGATCTCTGAATACCTAGCAGAAATGGGTTTTTCATTTACAGTAGCACAATTGCTGATGACGGTGTTGATAGTAATTATGTCTTGGTGGGTATTAAGGAGAGGAAAGGGAGAAGCAAAGAGATTTGCATTGCCGCCCGGGCCATTTCCATGGCCTGTGATAGGGAATCTCCATCACCTGGGAGACCTGCCCCACCGTTCTCTGGCAGAGCTCTCTAAGAAATACGGGGCGTTGATGTTTATGAGACTCGGCTCTGTTCCCGCCCTCGTCGTCTCCTCTTCGCAAATGGCAAGGGAGATCTTGACAACACACGATTTGGCATTCGGAAACAGACCACTAACGGCCGCTGCAAAATACGTAGCATACGGGGAGATTGATCCAGGCTTGGCTCCGTACGGACCGTACTGGCGTCACATGCGCAAAATCAGCGTCATGCAACTGCTCAGTGCCAACCGAGTCCGTTCCTTCGCCTGCGTGCGCGAGGAAGAGGTGTCGAATGGTGTGCGTTCCATTTGGGATAAGAGTATGCACGGCACTCTCCCTGTCAACGTCACGGCCGCCATTTCGTCCATCGTGTCTGGTATCATGTGGGGGATTCTGGCGGGCACCAACTCTGGCGCCTATTCCGATTTACTTGGCAGCGGCGACGAGCTTACCATGATGATCAACGAGGTCACTAGTATGGTCGGGGCTTTTAATGTTGGCGACTTCATTCCTTACGGAGAATGGCTTGACCAGCTCAGAGGCATGAAGCGTCGAATGACAAGGGCTCATGACTTCTTTGATCGAGTGGTGGGGAAAATTATAGACCAGCATGAGGAGCGGAAGGCAAAAGTGGATGACCGAAAAGAGGACGTCAAGGACTTGGTTGACGTACTCCTAGACATTGAGAAGGAAGAGCCCCAGGGTGAGAATGGCATCAAGGTCACCAGAGAACACATCAAGGCAACTATTTTCGTATGTCCCCTCTCTCTCTCTATCTTATATGCTCCACTCCCTTATTTATGTTTCCATTCAGTTCCATTTATGCTTCAACTCACTCACACTACTCTACTTATTACTTATAGGACATGTTCCTGGGTGGAATTGAGACAACAATCATTACGTTAGAATGGGCTATGAGTGAGATGCTAAGAAACCCTCATATAGCCAAGAAGCTGCAAGAAGAAATTCAGTCCATAGTAGGCAAACATCACATGGTAAAGGACTCTGATGTGGCAAATATGGAATACTTGCAATGTGTGGTCAAGGAGACATTTCGATTATATCCTGCAGGACCTCTAATGCTACCCCATGAATCTAGAGAAGCTTGCATAGTTGGTGGCTACCACATACCTAACAAAACAAGGCTTGTGGTCAATGTATGGGCGATAGGAAGAGATCCAACTATATGGGAAGATCCCTTAACATTCAACCCTGAGAGGTTTATGGGAAAAAATCTAAATGGAAACGGTCGAGACTTCAACATGCTCCCATTTGGTGCTGGAAGGAGAGGTTGTCCCGGGGCTCTCCTTGCCACTCAAAACATTAACCTTGTTCTGGCTCAACTCATGCATTGTTTTGATTGGAATCTTGAAGGCAATCAAGATCCATCACATTTAGATATGGCTGAAACATTTAGAACCAGTATCCCTCGAAAAGTGAATCTTTTCGCAATTCCCACCTTGAAATTGGAATTGAATCTCTAAAAGTACAATATCTACCCCACTACATCCCACCTACCATTGTTGTCTTCCATTTGCTTGACCACTTTCCTACATCATGCAATACATCTAGAGAGCATTTATTAAAAATAAAGATCTTGCCACATTCTTCCTAGTCAAGAATAGTAATATCATCCTTATTTCCATAATAAGGTTTGTCATAATTTACATTGAATCTTTAATTAAAATTTCTTTATTTAGTTTGATCTTCATGCTCAAATTCAATAAGGTTCTCTAAATCTAATGAATTGGCTTTTGAAGCCATGGTTTTTTAATATTCTATTTGAGTGCCGCCTGGGACAACAGTATGCATGGCACTCTCCCTGTCAACGTCACGGCCGCCATTTCGTCCATCGTGTCTGGTATCATGTGGGGGATTCTGGCGGGCACCAACTCTGGCGCCTATTCCGATTTACTTGGCAGCGGCGACGAGCTTACCATGATGATCAACGAGGTCACCAGTATGGTCGGGGCTTTTAATGTTGGCGACTTCATTCCTTACGGAGAATGGCTTGACCAGCTCAGAGGCATGAAGCGTCGAATGACAAGGGCTCATGACTTCTTTGATCGAGTGGTGGGGAAAATTATAGACCAGCATGTGGAGCGGAAGGCAAAAGTGGATGACCGAAAAGAGGACGTCAAGGACTTGGTAGACGTACTCCTAGACATTGAGAAGGAAGAGCCCCAGGGTGAGAATGGCATCAAGGTCACCAGAGAACACATCAAGGCAACTATTTTCGTATGTTCTCTCTCTTATATGCTCCACTCCCTTATTTATTGTTTCCATTCAATTCCATTTATGCTTCAACTCACTCACACTACTCTACTTATTTGTTATATTATAGGACATGTTCCTTGGTGGAATTGAGACAACAATTATTACGTTAGAATGGGCGATGAGCGAGATGCTAAGAAACCCTCATATAGCCAAGAAGCTGCAAGAAGAAATTCAGTCCATAGTAGGCAAACATCACATGGTAAAGGACTCTGATGTGGCAAATATGGAATACTTGCAATGTGTGGTCAAGGAGACATTCCGATTATATCCTGCAGGACCTCTAATGCTACCCCATGAATCTAGAGAAGCTTGCACAGTCGATGGCTACCACATACCTAACAAAACAAGGCTTGTGGTCAACGTATGGGTGATAGGAAGAGATCCAA
The DNA here is from genome assembly GCA_027924645.1 of Cunninghamia lanceolata. NCBI lineage: Eukaryota > Viridiplantae > Streptophyta > Pinopsida > Cupressales > Cupressaceae > Cunninghamia > Cunninghamia lanceolata. The sequence goes on from BSBN01001229.1 coordinate 5,325,969, forward strand.
CTATATGGGAAGATCCCTTGACATTCAACCCTGAAAGGTTTATGGGAAAAAATCTAAATGGAAATGGTCGAGACTTCAACATGCTCCCATTTGGTGCTGGAAGGAGAGGTTGTCCTGGTGCTCTCCTTGCCACTCAGAACATTAACCTTGTTTTGGCTCAACTCATGCATTGTTTTGATTGGAATCTTGAAGGCAATCAAGATCCATCACGTTTAGATATGACTGAAACATTTAGAACTAGTATCCCTCGAAAAGTGAATCTTTTCGCAATTCCCACCTTGAAATTGGAATTGAATCTCTAAAAGTGCAATATCTACCCCACTACATCCCACCTCTCGTTGTTGTCTTCCATTCACCTAACCACTTTCCTACATCATGCAATACATCTAGAGCATTTAATAAAAATAAAGATCTTGCCACATTCTTCCTAGTCAAGAATTGTAATATCTTCCTTATTTCCATAATAAGGTTTGTCATAATAACTTACAATGAATATTTAATTAAAATTTATTTATTTAGTTTGATCTTCATGCTCAAATGTAATAAGGGTCTCTAAATCCAATGAATTGTCTTTCAAAGCCATGGTTTTTAAACATTCTATTCGATTGTCCTTACCCAATCAAAATAAATGTTGGTTCAAGATATTTTAAACTTCTTTAATAAGACTTAAGTTGGATGTAAATTAAATTTCTGGGATCATAGCTTAATTATCATCAATTCTTTAAATGTTGCTTGAGGGAAGTTTTGTTTTTTAATCATCCTTTGCACTTTGTCCTTCCTCTAATTACTCATTATCATATTATAAGCAATTATATATTCTAGTTCATAAAGAGTTACAATTATATTAAACTAAATCTCTAAGATTCTATTCCATCATATCCTAGTGATATAAGTAAGATTTAATTAATTTACTTTTTGAAAATTAATTACACGAGGGGAAGCATCCAATCCTCACTATATCTTCTTTATATCACTATTTTTCTATTTTATCTTTAACAAAAGACATGTAATTCATCATGTATGAAATTTAACACCTATAATTGAGTTGAACTTGGAAGGGTTTTTTTTCATTTTAACTACAATTGAGTTGATTTTCATACGTCTACTAGACAAAATATTCACAAGTGGAAAAGAGAATAGTATATTAGACATCATTAGTAGTAGTTGATCTTATATATTACTATTTTTAGTCTTGTACAATTGTATATGTAATTAGTGATAAGAGAACTAAAAAACATAATAGTAGAAGGAATTTTGTATTACTAGTGAAATTGAAGGAAAATAGGTAAATCATATATGTCAAGCAAAAAGACAAGAATGAAACAATAAGTTTAATAATGTTTTTGGTTTGATGTCAATTGTAACTTGTTAATGTCAAACTATATGAGAGTAAATATTTTCATTAAAAGTCATCCTACAAAATAAATTAACATTTTGTATTCCTAAGGAATTTCAAAATCTAAAAGCCTTATATTTCAATACTCATTGATTTTAGTAAACACACTTTCAGTCATTTCCTTGGATTGAAATTCGATTCAATAAAGTAGCATACTTAGGCCTAACAAAAGACTTAAAGGAATACCACATTTTAATTAAAGAGATAAAACTCCTTCATATGAGGGTTGCAAATTTTTACAAATGTAAATTATGATCACATTAATTATTCATCCACCTACTCATAAATGATTAAAGGCATTTCTACATGCACAAACTGCTACAACTTCCCATCTATCATTAGAGGTTCTTTCTAGTTGCATCCCTTCTTCCATATCTACATAGGTCTTTATCGAACTTAGTTGCCCACCTCTATAGGTGTTGCATAGCACTTAGAGCCTAAAGGAGCACTAGAATGTAGGGCATGATACTAGGATACTTGAGGAATCACTCAAACACATTTAATGTCAAGAACATGAGCTCAACACCAATTTGTGGGCATTTGTCTTATGAGTATGATAGGAGTAAATTTTTTATTGTGATATAATTTATCAGGTTAATTTGTTAGATGCAAGCTCTATTTTAGATTAAAATATTTTTTTTAAACCAACTTAGAGTTTTTAGTTTGGGTTTTTTGGAATTTAGATTAGATTTGTGTTAGATTTAAATGAAATTATTTTTGTTTTATCTCTTTTGGATTCAAGTCAAGAATCTCTTGGTTCTTCCTCATTCTAGCTTCTCTGGGAGCTTGAATCCATTAAGCAATACCATTTTCCCTTTATTTGAGTCTAGGATATAAAATTCTAGGCTTCATTTCAAAATAATACATTCACAAGGATCTATATATCAACCTCTCCCTTGTGCATTAGGAGGTCTAGAATCATTAGGAATCATCTCATTGTTGCCAAATAGCTCCAAAGATATTAAACACAATATTGAAAACCTAAATACTAATTTTAATTCATTTTGGATTCATACTTCCAAGCTTTATTTCTTTGTTTCCCTATTTTGTATAGACATCAATGAAGCATTACTAACACCTTTGAGTGCTAAAAAATCATCCCCGTGCTTGCTAAAGGATATTTAAAAAAACAAGCATTTAAGGTTTGTAGTCACTTCCTTATAATTGCTTGTTAATTTGTTGCCCATAATGCATATAAAATATAATTAGACACTTGAGCATTGTTTAAACATTTTTTAAATCAAACATTGGAAAATTGGTCAAAAATTATCATCAAAGACATTTAAAACATATTGTGAAAAATCCAATCAAGTTTGTTGATATTGTTCACAAACTATAATCTATTTATTGATCATTCAAACATTCCAATGAACCATGTAAATGACAATTAGGCATTTCAATAAATTCTATTTTCCTTACACCATTGCATTTTCATTTAAAGATAATTTCTCGCATTTATTTCCAATGAAAAGTTAAAGTATTGTTAAACGTAGACCCCCCAGTTGTGGTCTCAGGTGATAAAGTCATTGAGAAGAGATCCCCCATAAGGGTCTCTCTAGGCCCGGACCAAGCGAAAAACCTAGGTTTCATAATAAAAAAAATACTAGGTTACTTTTGCACTTAGTGAATTTGCATTCAAATTAATTGCATCCTTAATAGGTCATTTAAATACTTTATTAAATATTAAAATACATAAAAATCATAAAATATTAAAAACATAAAAGTAATCAACTATCAAACCTTCATGCTCCTCCACACCCATGTGCCTAGGTCCCAGGAGCCTATTATAGTCTTGCCCCTAAGATAATAGAAGAAGGAACCCTCCTTCCTTCAAGAGACCATGATCTTCTTGAGTTTCTCCCCCAGATAGGGGATTTTCCTCTTCCAACAATTGATGATGATCTCCTCATGTTACTCATTGAGATGTATTTTTTGTAGATCTTATTATAGAGCCTTAGCTTGATCCAATAATTGAGTTTCTCCCTCCATTTACTAAGGAACACTTTCTAGATATAGCTCCTATCATCATATTCTTTCTCCCCAATGTGTCTACAAGTGATCTTCCTTTAGTGGAACTATAAGTCTTGTTGATAGTAAGGAATACTGAGAGGGGGGGTGAATCAGTATTCCACAAAACCACTTCTTAACAAGTTTGTTAATCCAATTTCCACAACTAATAATATAAAAGTAGAATAAGCATAGGAACAACAACCACAAAGACATAACACATGAACACCAAGATTTTAACGTGGAAAATGCAAAAAGAGAAAAACCACGGTGAATGTTAGCTCACAATATATCAATATAGCACAATACCAGATTACAATAAGGCTCAGTACCTTAGGGCTCATTGCCCTGAGAAATGCTCACTGCAAGAAACGCTCACTGCCAAATAGGCTCATTGCCTAGAGAAAGAAAGAAGAAAGAAGAATGGCTCACTGCCAAGTTGAGCTACTCAGATAGCATCTACACATGCATGGTTACATCTCCAATGAAGCACAAAAAAACTGATTCAACACTCTTCATCTCTGTCTGTCCTATTTCACTGCTCTACTCTTATTTGGGGATAAGATCTCTCTTCTTCTGTTAGTTGTTACCTTATCTTTGCATTCTTTTCACACACACAATACCTCTTTGCACATCCATCATATCACCAAAGTGAAATTCATCAGATATATATTTCCACAACAAGATTTATCTCTTAATCAAGTCGACAATTAAACTTAAAATGTGTAAACCAAGAGTTGTACTCTGTCAGCTTGATCTTATGTACAATCTGCATTGCAGACTCAAACAAATGTGTACAATTCTTCATATAGGTCAGCCCCAATCATTTAACCACTTAGATTAATTATCCAGATGCTATAACTTCTCTAAATAAGGATCTACCATGCATTTCAGCTTGTTCCTTAAGAACATACTTGATCAATTCATCTGTCATATCATAGCTCATATTGCGGACCACAGGAGACTTAATAAATCATATCCAACAATCATTGGTGACCTCTTAACAAGCCTTTAGATCCATGGAGCTAGATAAACCTGTATGTCAAAATGTGGATCTTGGAACTGTTGCACTATCACAAAGAAATACTATCAAACTGGAAGAGTTGATATTGGGAAGCTTGTAGAATGTGATCTATTGAACTTCAAGGGCTATAATCTTGGATTTAGCTAGTCATGACATATCTTTTAGTTGCCTCATAATCATAGAACAAAATATGCTCTTACGGAGAAATGCAGATGATTTTCCTTTGCACTGTACACATTCCCTATCTTATCTCTATTCATCCAGACTTATATATTTTCTCTAAATGACTTCCGGAGGAAGTCATGACTTGAACACTAGAATATATCATCATCAAATAGCTATGAGTTATCATACCTGAACTACATTTATAGGTCTTCATCTGCAGAGGCATACCGATTCACTTTATGTCCCTTACTCTAAACACTATCTATACTTGGTCATTTTGGCCTTCCGAACTTGAATACTTTTGTGCCTTGTTGCCAATCCAAGTTGATCTTCTAGAATGATATCTTCTTGTTGTACTGATGTGTCCTATTTGCCTTGTTTCCATCAATGACAACATTCAAGTCTTCTTCATAGCAGTGTCTCTTGCCAATAGGTCTATCAACCAAGTTTACAAATTTCATTTCTTCATTGTTGCTCTTGCTCTCTTTTTCACCCATAACTGATTATAGGTTCAAGATTCGCTTTAGTGGGTGCTACTAAAATTTGTATTTTATACTTTGCATTTTACCTCTAATAAGTCCTTGCAATCTATCTTGATGTTTAATTTCTATGGACATGGAGTCTATTTTCATGTTTTCAAGTCCTAAGTTTATATTGCAATTGGTCAAAATTGTAGCTTCAATTTGTAGTTTTCTCCTTGAATTTTGTGAAGAGTGCACCTACCTTTGCAACTATTAACCCTACAACATTCCTTATTAGCAAGTTGTAGAGTACATTTGCACTTTGCAATTTGTAAAGTGCAATCTACGTGGTGCTCTCTAAATCATGAAACCTACAAAGCCCTACATATGCATATTTATCCCTCCTATCTCTGGACAATGCATATAACATTTATAGTGTAATAATACCCACTACTGTACACTATTATTCTTTGTACCAATCTTTTTGGTGACAGCTTGTATTACCATTGAAGTGATCAGATTGTGTACCTTTGGTACTTATGTTATGTCTTATAACTTTATGTAATATTTTGGATTACCATTGATGTATGTTATTGATGAGGTTTTTTTTTGCATCTATTGTCTGACTATGTATTGCATGATGTGTATGTCGTGATGTCATATTCTTAAATTTATGTATGTGGATTTGTATATGTTGGACTATTTTACTGTTTCAACATCACTATTTTTACTATACCTATTATATGTGATTTGTTTATGATTATCTAGTTCAACATTATGTTTATGATGATTACTAATTTCTACACTTGTGTTTCTAAATCACATGGCTTAGTATTACTATAGGATGATGTCATTATTGATATATATCATGTTGGGTGTTTATTTTGCGCTTCGGCTATCCTATATGGAATAGGTATACTTGATGTTTTAATGATTGTATAGGTATAAGTTTTAACCCCAATGGTGCTTAATTAGAGATTGTTTATTTTAAGTTAAAAATATGTGTTAACCTCTATCTCACTCAATTTGAGTGCAAGATAGTCTTGTGAATTCATATGTAAACTTTGTCACAACTCAATTTTTGAATTCTAAATTTGAAAACTAAACATAAAATGTATATTCATTTAAAAATACAAATAATAAACAATTTAACAATGGATTACACTTTAAAAAAATTAAGGATAAGATTTGCAAATCCACTAAAAAGTGGAGGATGCATTATCATTAAAAAAAAAGAGTGGAGGATTCATTATCATTAAAAAAAAGAGTGGAGGATGCATTATCATTAAAAAAAAAAGAGTGGAGGATGCATTATCATGGAGAATGGACTTTTCTATAAATTCCCTAGAATTGTGAGGAAAAAGACCACTGATCTCTGATTCAAGAGTGCTGGAGAAATCTGTAAGAAGTTCTCCCCTTCATCATTTTGTTTTGAAAGTTTGGTTCTTGAATGTTTGTTGATAAATTTAGATTTGAATTCATTTTGATAAAATTGTAAATTGTTTATAAGTTTTTGTGAAATTCTTGGTGAATGGAAATGGTATATGTAAACTTCTTTCCTATGTGCTAGGATAGACGTCCCATACTCTGTTTCGAGCACCATTTTGGCACAATACGCTGCCCAAGGGTGTGGAATTTGGCTTCACACCTCCCAATTCCATTAGCTTGAAAGTTTCAAATGCCTTTTCAATAAATCCACTTTGTGCGATCCTAAAATCACCGTATTCCACGAGGCAACATGCCTTTGGGGAATTTTGTCAAATGTCGATGAATTTGGCTTTATAACTGCCAATTTCATTTGCATGACAGTTTTCTAAAGCCTTTATGACAAATCCTTTGTGTAAAAATCCTGCAACCATTGCATGATGTCTCTTTGAGGCAATTTGTCAAACAAGTTCACATGCCTGGTTTTGTGCTTCCACATATCTTTTGCAGGTCTACCAGGCAGCTTGCAACTACAACATTTGATGAAATCTGTCTTCCTTTATACTATGATGTATGTCCAACCCCTATTCCAAAGCTCTTATTTTGGCACAGGCTGGGAGTATACCTTCACCTCCCAAGCCGATTTCTCCAATCCTTCATTGATCTCCTCTGTCTATAGATGTGATCTATAGGCACCAAGAAATCACGTCCACACAATTACCACAGGTTCAATTGGCATCGAAATGATAAAGTTTTGGGCGTCCTCAAGATAGCCAGCACTGTGAAGAAGGACTGCCACACATAACCATCAAATGTAGTTGTAATGAAATAAGGGTTACTCATATGATTGAAGTATGTACAACTCTCATCCGCTAAACCTGCATGGCTACATGCACTTAGAACACAAGCAAAGCTTACAATGTTAGGATGTGTTCTCAAGAGCTTCATTTTGAGAGCATCCCCATTTTGTGCTTATCCCAGAATCATTGTATTCCATAAGATGACTTCTATTTGAGGTATTCTGTCAAACAGTTCAAATGCATTGTCTATGCTTCCCTATTTTCCACGCATGTCTGCTAGGTTAGTTTCAATTACAACAGTAACAAAATTCCCCCTTCCACTATGATTTGACGGATGTTTGTGCCCTGTTCCAAAGCTCCCACGCTGGCACTAGCAGAGAGGACGCTGGTAGAGGTTGTGGAATTTAGATTTATAGCTGACAATTGCATTTGCTTGATAGTTTTAATGCCTTCTCAACAAACTCATTTTGTGCATATCCTAAAATCGTTGCAGTCTATGAGGCCACACTACTTCGAGGGATTTTGTTAAATAGTTGATATGCCTTGTCTAAAATCCATGTTTTACATACATGGTTACTAGACCATTTCCAACTATAATATCTGGTAAAAAAAAATTCCCCACCTATTGTACTGTCATCTATGGGCTTCTCATCATGTCTAAATATGAAATTTTATTTAACCTTCTTTTAAATGAGGAATTATTACCTTATCCTCCCTCTAGTATCATAACATCTATAAGGTGTAAACTAAATGACTTAATCATGTGTAAGAATTGACATGAAATTGTAATTTCCACCCATGAGCTTTAAATTGGTTAGATAGAATTCTCCCTATCTTTTACTTAATATTGATGTGAATGATTTAAAAGGTGAAAGTAGTAACATAATAAAAATAAATTGCAAAGGGTAAGATTATACATGGCCAATATACGAATAAATATATGCGATATTTTAGTAATGAAGAAGATTATAGTAAGAAGCAAAGATGGATTTTGAAATATTGCTAATCTTAAATGCTTTAGAAAATACAAATGATAACTTAGTGCTTCAAAACAATTTCCCCAAATCTCATGGTGTGACCGAAGAATCCCTCATTTTGACTTATGAAATACAAGTCAATATTATTTACTTAGGTTATGAATTGATGATCTCAGTTAATGAAGTTAAGCTAAACTCTTGCTGGATAACTTATCCTATTAAGATTACAAGCCTTAATTTGATTCTATTTACATGTATAAGTTGAAATAATTATGCAATAAAAGGATCTAGTACCCTACTCTTGGAACAACGATTAATTTGATATATGACTATACATCATTGTTTTACTTTGAATAAAGTTCACTTGAGGCACGACAAACTAATTATCATATCACCCTGAAAACAAAATGATTAAGTATCTTATTTAATTTTATGTTTGTGATTAATGTATGTGAATTAGTATCTTCTGAAATTATGTTTACAATTGTTTGAATGTCGTTACCTTACTCTTCCTTATGTATTGATAAATGGATCAAAACATCTAGCCGTTTTCTTTACATGCAAGCAAAGAAGTTTAATTTTTCTCATAAGATATCATATTAATTTTCTTTTCATCTAGATAGGTAAACCTTGTAAATAAATGTCCAAACTCAAACATTCGTAGTGTTCAGTATTTATGTCACCTTTGGGTCATGTTTACAGGTAATGTCGTCGCGCTGAACCAAGTACCTCGTGCCTAACATAGCTGCAACAATGACGTCTAGGCACCATCCCTCTAAACCGTCGGGGAGTAATAAGGAACATGTCTAAGTTAAATCCGTAGGAAGGGAAAATCTCCTCAGATACCTAACTAAAAAGATTAAGAAAAAGAAAAAGGTGAGACTATCAAAAATTGTTGTAGGACGATCAACGGGAAGACCTCATTGGGGAAATATGCGTGATAGGTAAATTATTCACACTTGAAAACTTAAACGCCAAACACTCCCGAGAGGTGTGTTTGCAATACTAGATTCTTTGGAATTCCATCTCTGTATCACTTGAGTGAGTGGTCAGTCGGTGAAGAATTGTGTACCAACCACAGTTACATAAACATAGTGCAAGACAGAACTACATGTTTGCATTCGTCGTGTATATCGCATCCGTAGAGGGCCTTGATCCCGTGGATATAGGGTATGTAGGCAGTCTAGATGGTGAAGGATGCCCCCAGTACTCAGGTCCCTCGGATATAGGGTAACTCTTTAATAATCAACTTCATAATCTCGATCTTTAGTTTAAAGGGTAACTAGGTAACTTAAGAACTCTCCTAGTACTCAGAAGAATCCCCGGGATGGATTACTTTTACTCGATGTTGCCATAAACTGAGGTGAGTACAAGTTGATGTTATGTGTTCTCTTGATGGGCATGCTTCCTCTCCATAGAGAGCATAGTAGAAGCCTTGTGCAAGTTAGTAATGAACATATGGGAGAAGCTAGTGGGTAGTCACTACATCATATTCCACCACTTCAAATGCAACAACAAGATAAATGAGAGTTGGTTAATACATCCCAGGATGTTGGAGATCAAATTAGAGAATTGCATCAATTGCAACCACCCACCTTTTCTAGAACTACTAAAGGAGTTGAGGTAGAATCTTGGATACTAAATTTAAAAAGATGTTTTGGGTTGCATGCTTATGAAAGTAATTTGAAAGAACATTTTGTAGTTTTCCTTCTTAGAGGAACAACATCCACTTGGTGGTGGTAGGAAGAATGGAAGAATCATCTTTCTTTGGATACTTTGACTTGGGAAACCTTCTTAGAATGGTTTAGAGAGATGTTTACAAGAGAATTTCTATTAGAGACGTATAGATGAGTTTTATGATTTGAGATAGAAAGGTCTGATAGTAGCTCAGTCTAAAATCTATTTCCTAGAACTATTACAATATGTGGATTATCTTTAAGATGAAAAGCTCCTTGTTAATTGATTTATAAGGGATCTTAACCTGAGTATATCTAGACTATTCATATGGCTGACCCTATGAGCCTTTGAATTGTAGTAGAAAAGGATTTAACAATAAAAGAAATTTAGGGTAAGAATCAAGATACTCATGAACAATCTAAAAATCATAACAAATTTTAGAAAGATCAAAGGTCTCGTAATTTTTTATGTGAGATTAATTATAATTACGACATAGTTTTATTCTATAATGAATAACTTTTTTTGTATATATCAAAATCAACTTTTATTTTTGTTGAAACAAGGACATCAATATGTAGTGTGCATATATTTTTTAGAATTTTTTTTTCTGCATGTGTGATATAGAGAACTTGATGTTTGGTGAAAAGCCTATGTTCAATAGAAAATAGAAAATAAATATAATAATTAAATTAAATAGATTTGGAATTATATTTTTTCTAAAGCTTACTTCAAGGGCTATAATCTTGCAAATTATCTTGTAATGTTTAAGGATGGACTAAGACATAAACTAAAACCTTTGAAACAGGATTTGGTTCAAGTTTGTTGTAATGTAAGAGTTTGTTTAGTTGATGCTAAGAAGTTTTTAAATGGCCTGAAGCATGAGAAAGTTTGTTTTACTTTGATTCCTAAGACTAACTGTGAAAATAAGGAGGATGTTCCTCTGGAGATTATAGATTTGTTGTAGGAGTTTAAGGATAATGTCTTAGATAATGTGCCAGAGAGACTCCTACCAATGAGGAAGATCAGCCATCAAATTGATTTGATACCAGGAGCAAGTTTGACTAACAAGGAAGCCCAGAAAATATCTCCTACAAGGAGTGAAGAGTTGAATAGAAAAGTGCATGAGTTGTTGCAGAAGGGTTTGATCAGAGAGAGCATGAGTCCATGTGTAGTACTGATAGTTTTGGCACTAAAGAAGACTGGAGATAAGGAGTTTTAGTGGACTATAGGGGCAACGAAGAGTTTTGATTTGTTGAAGACCAAAGTTACAGAACAACCTGTGTTAGTACTCCCAGATTTTAGCAAGGTATTTCAAGTTGATTACGATGCAAGTGGTAATGCTATTGGAGCTATTTTAAGCCAAGAAGGTAATCCCATTGCCTACTTTAGTGAGAAGTTAAATGATGCTAAGAAAAAGTATCCATTTTATGATCAAGAGTTTTATGCTATTGTTCAAGCACTTAAGAAATGGAGATACTATCTCTTGCCTAAGGAGATGTTTTGTTTATTGATCATCAAGCACTTCAATATTTGAGTGGTCAAGGGAAGTTGAATCAAAGGCATATGAAATGAGTAGATTTCTTACAAAGTTATACATTTGTTTTGCAACATAGAAGTGGAAAGTCTAACAGGGTTGCAGATGCTTTGAGTAGAAGGCAGAATTTGTTGGTTGAAATGCAAGTTGAAGTTGAACTAGTTTTGATGAGCTCAAGGAGTTGTATGAAGAAGATCTTGATTTTGGAGAGGCTTGGAGAGCATGTAAGGAGCCTATTATAGCATATAGAACAAGGTGGTTGGATTATTTAATCCAAGATGGTATGTTATTCAGAGGTAATCAGTTATGCATTCCTAGAAGTTCTATGAGATTGAATTTGTTCAAGGAAAAACATAGTGGATGTCTTGCAGAACATTTTAGTTTTGATAAGACTTAAGCACTTGTTGGAGAAAGTTATTATTGGCCTCAATTGCAGCAAGATGTAAGGAAATATGTTCAAAGTTGCAGAATATGTCAAGTGGCAAAAGGTGTTAGTCAAAACACTGGTTTATATCAGCCACTACATGTACTTGAGAAGAAGCGTATCAACAAGATGAATCTTCAGTATAAGTCTAATGCTGACTTGAAGAGGAGACATAATGAGTTTCAAATTGAGGATGAGGTTAGAAGGTTTGGTTTTCCTCTTGATAAGTGACAGGGTCACTTTTCTTTCTTCCTTGGGTGTCTGATGCAGGGGCATCCATGTTGGAGGAATCTAATTTTGGCGATGGTTTTCTTTCTCTTTAATGCTTATTCTAATTTGAATGATGGCTGGTTGGTGAGGAGCAGTCTCCATCAGAGAATAATCTTTCACTTCTTCTTGTTGGATCTGACCTAATCAAAATAGACAATTGAAATCTACGGAGTCTAGGGCATGAATGGTTAGTGGAGTCTTAATTTTAGCGTTTCTTTTGGTTTCAATGCTTTCCTATTTGGAGCTAGGTGGCTTGGAGGCAGCGGTAGTTTCTCTCTCTCCATATTCTCTATTTCATATACATTAACGAGGTGACAGTGGTGATGGTAGCAGGTTGGGAGATATACGAAGGATATCCTTTCCTATCGATGCTCTCCACTTCCCCAGCGCAGGGTCTAATTCGTGGGTGTAGCTAAAGCACCTTGAGTGTTGTTGGGTCATAGATTTGTTGAGGAGTTTGATACTAAATGGTTGCTAATGTTTAAAGAATCCATAGGTATAGCAGAAGATGAACCAGACAGATTTGGCTATTGAAGAAAGACACATAGTTAAAGATTGTACTGTTAGAGGCCCTGAAGGCCATAATAACTTGTAATATATAGTTGATTTTTGATGAAGTTTAATAAAGTGTGAATCTATTTGTTTCTTATTCCATGAGGTTGTTTGTTTCCTTTTACATCAACATGATCCAAGAACCCTAATAGTTCCCAACAATAGCAAATTTGCATAAGATAACAAAATCAATTTTTTGAAAAGGTTTCAAAAACTTTCAGACAAATGTAATTAGGAGACAAAATAAATTACATTCTTCAATGTTTCAACGGGTCCCTAGCGACTCTTAAATATCATCCATTTCAAAAGTCAAAGATTAATTTTGACCAATAAAAATAGAAGGAACATTTACCACTTTTTTGTTGTAAATGAGGTGTAAAATTTCTATTGGCAAATGATATTTAAATTAAATGGTTCCACAACTTCCAATTCACCAAAGAGGCTATTCTCAGCAACAACATCGGCTGCTGGAATGGCCTAAATAACTAAACAATGCAACTAACGAACTCCTCTTCTCCAAACAGTCTCTCATGATGCTTGCATCTGCTATTAACAATGCCACACAAAGCCCATAGCTGTAAAAGAAAGAAGTAATTATGGACTATTGTAGAATGATTCATTATCTCGACAACTATTCGGTAGTAAAAAATTGTTTGAACCATCATTCAAGCTCTAGGATTCGATGGTAATAATGGTCTTGTTAATGTTCAAATTCTTGAATTTGATGGAAATGATTCCAAGAATGGTGTTATTATGACATTCAATGAGTTCCTTATTTCACTTGCAGTTGACAATATAAACCTTGTTAAGCTACAATGATACATGCAATAGATTACAAATGCTTGGGACTTTTCAACAAGAGAGTTGTTGCAATGAATATGTGTTAATGGAAAATATGAATAACAGTTTAAAACAACTAAGTATCCAATAACTCAATGGAAATTGATGTAAATACAAGTAAACAAAGATTATACCTTCGAAGACCATTTTACATAGATATGCTTCCATTGTCGCCTATCTCTTCTTGATCTTTGTGGTAATGGAGCTCTCAGAAGTGTGTACTTCCTTGCTGTTGAAGATGACAAGAGTAGAATGGTTGTAGGTGGATAATGCAATGGAGGATCACACTACAATGCAATACTAATGGAGATAGATTGATGGAGACATGATTGGGTGATGCTTATGATAATGAGGTTGTGTAAATATAAATGGAGATAAGTTTGCCTAAGGCACGCTCGTATGATTCCTACAGAGTAAGATTGCTAAAGCTTAGATGGATGCAAAATGGGTATGAGAACCTTGTTTATATAGGCTGAGGGGAGACCAAATCCAAGTGTCAATAGATCCATGGCTAGAGGAAATTACTTGTGATGTGTACGGTTGAGAGAGCTTGAGGGAATGTGTGCAAATCTGAAGAGGACAAGTGTTCAAGCTCCTTTCATGAGTTATGGGAGTTAACATAATAGATTGAGGAGTTAACTAAATATACTAACCAATTAAGTGAATTGATTGATTAGATAACTAATTTGACTAATGAGTTAACTAATTTGATTGGAGGAGAAATAGGACATGTGGGTGAGGGAAATTAGGTAATTAAATATTAAAATATTTAATTATGTGTGCAACATGGTGAGATGGAAAGGTGAGGTGGAAGAAAGAAAAGTGAGGTGCAAGCATTTCTAGCCAAAATACACCCATCAATACCCACACTTTAGGATCACAATCTCCAGCTAGAGACGGGAATGATGGCGAGGAGGATCCTAAGAAAAATGTTGCTTTGAAGGGGCAATGTGAAGGGGATAATGAACCCCCTAAGAAAAAGATTAGAACCAAAAGGTGTTTGAATCCTCATGCAAGTAAAATGACAAAGCAAGAGTAGATGCAACAAGATGATGAGGATAGGGAGACTACACCTTCATCATCCAAGGACACTACCCCTTTGCACAAACCCCTCCACATGTTTCTCATGATGGAGTGTTTTCTACCCCCTCATCTTCTCAGCAACAAAAGGGAGTGCCTAATATCCCTGTGTCAGATAATGTACCTCATGTTACTGCTAATGGTTACCCTATTCTACCTTCTCCTGCTTGGTTGAGGATAGAGGTTAACAACAAGAGAAGATACTCTCATATCATTGATACTGAGTTCAATATGGTTGTCAGGGTCTTGAAGTTAGAGTCAACTCCTAGAAAAGTGAAAAGAATGTCTAGACTCATGGTGGATCCAACGACTAAGCATCAATATGTGGACGTTGCAAAGCCCATGGTTGAAAAAGAGGATAAAGATGTCTCTACAGATGAATTTCATATTAGCAAGGTGGACCTAGGACCCCCTTCTATATAGGGTGACATCTATAACACCAAGTTGTCGATGGAAATCCTAGCCACCAAGTTGGAGGAAAGAGAGAGGGAGAATGAATTGTTGGAGGAACAGGTTAACATCCTCACCTCATAGATCAAGTCTATTGTAGACACCACATCTTAGCCTATGGATGCTACCATGGATACTTCTATGAAAGCTCCTCTTATAGGTGTAAGTGCAGAGGTGATTGATCAAACTAATAAGTATAAACTTTTGGGCAAGGCAGTAGAAAAGTGGGTTTAGAAGCTCACAATGGAAGGTTTGTTAAATTCATTCATGATGTTATTCTTTTGTATACTAAAATGTCAAGTAAACAAACCGGAATTCTAGATGACTTGAAAACAATTAAGAAAGAGGAAACAATGTTAAATGTAGCTAGAAGTGGGCTTATGGGCATGGTGAAAATTGACTCTAGTGTCTTGGTTTTAGAGCAAATTATAAATAAGCCAAAAGAAAATGAGTCTGTCAAATGGTTGAATTCAATTGATTGGAAGTTGATAATGATTAAATAGTGTCTCACAGACCTGAAAACTATTGTCAAAATGAATAATTCATACTTGATGGATCTTAGAAGTTCTTGAGCTTCACTGGGAGTTTTTATTTTTATGAGACTTCAAGACAAACCTATTAGATGTTGTCGTGGTCAAGCAAGCTTTCAAAGATCTATTGGATGAAGAGTTGAAAGCCAAAGAGGATTCTGTCGGTAATCCAATAGAGAGACTAAATAATGTGGCAACCTATATTTTGAATTTCAAGAAGGATATGATAGAAATGCATAAAAGATATGAATATGCCAACAAGACCTTGTAAATATGGAGGACCATGTTGATGATAACTAGTATTCCAAATGGAGAGGATATATATTCTAATCTTGAACAAATTCAAAATTATTAAAGCCAAGTTGGATGCTTCACAAGGGTCTGAAGATCAAATGAACAAGGATGGCAGAGGTGAACAAGTACCCCAAGATGAGTAGACAGGTCATGATGTTGGAGAAGGCAAGGACAAGGAAATTTCCACTTGATATTTCTTTAAGCACTTTATATTTCTCAAAGACTTGTGTTATAATTTATCTTATTGGAGAAGTGTTTCTTTTATTATTAAAGGAACTTTATTGTACTTAATGTTAGTTGTAAAAAATAGCTACATGGGAAAATTAGTTCCCATTTCTTTTACTATAAAATGAATGAGTAAAAGAGGGATAGGGTCTTTTGGAAAAAGTGCTTCGTGATTAGATCATTTTAGAAGTTACAATATTTTAAAAGATGGTTTTTGTTTAAAAACATGAAAGAAGGTTTTGTGATGGGGGATATACCAAGGATGTGTAATATTTATAAAGAGACAAAGTATTAATGTTGTGTCAGGACTCATTAATACAAAAAGAGACTTGATATTGGTATCAATATTTCTTGTTGTTATGTTACTAGCTATTCTTATGTTGGGTTAGTAACAAGTTGAATACAGGGGATGTTTTACATATTGTATCTGTATACGTGGTGTTGAAGACCTTTTTATTTCATGGGAATACTATTAGTGTACTTAAATTCTTATGTTTGTATGGTATTATGATAGTATTGTGCTAATTAGGCATTCAGTATTTATGGTTTCATTCCCATTCTTGTGTCTAGTGAAGTTTCAAGATCATTATCTTTATTCTAAAGTATTGTCCTTGTAAGTGTGTGAGACATTTGCAGTTGTTTATTCATTTTACAATTAGTATAAACATACCTTTCCCACTTTCAAGTTAAAAGCGCACCCAAAAAATTCCAAATCTCATCCTACAAAGGGAGTTGCCCCTTTAAAAATGCAAAGAGTGATTACAGATTTACTATTGTAATTCCCTCAACTATTAGTAAGGTTGTCACTATTTGTGGGCAATTATATATATAGAATTTGGTGACAAATCTATTTACTAACAAAGTTATCACTTGATTAGTGAACAAACATGGTCTAGAATTGAATATATTCATCCAGAGTCTTAGTTTAATTTGTTTTAGTTAAATGGGCTATGACATAAAATTTTGAAAACAAAAACCACATGTGTTCTATCCTCCACATATTTTTCAACAATTATACTATTAATTTATGACATTCAACTTTTATTTGAAATAAATTATACTAGTAAATCAGTTAGAATTTATTACAAATACTGAATTGTGTCATTCGTAGGGTCTTGGTGATTTAAACATGATAGTAGAATGTTTAGCTATATTAGTGTATTTTCATGAAATTGATTTGAATAATAGGAATAGATTTCTTACTTGAAATAATGATAAGTTTTAACAAGAATTAAATTATAGCTTAATTGATTTAATTTCTAGTATGCAATTAAGTTTATTTCAATTACATAATCAAGTCTTTATAGTTCAATTATGTAGTTAAGTTTATGCAATTAAGTTATTTATCTCAAGTATCCGATTTAGTTTTATTGAGCTCATTTATTTTTAAGTATTTAATTAAGTTTATAATGTGTAATTTAGTTGTTTATTTTCCATGTATAAAGTAAGTTACCTAGTTATTTATTTTACTTTTATTTAGAGGTAAAAACAAGTTTTGAAGTGCCTCAAAACCCTTTACAAAAGACTAAAAAATATCAGCCAATCCCCAACACAACGTTTGCAACAACAAACCCTAACACAACGTTCGCAACAGTGAACCCCAAGACAAAAAACCACAAAAAAATAGTTGAGCTACCAACTGCAACTGACCTAGGGAAGCCATCTACACAACCCCAGGATTCAATCTAGTAATCCAAACATGCTTGACTCAGGTGTGAGAAACACAAGAATGCTTTGGAAGACCTATCTTCCTTCTTTGAACAACCTTCCATGAGATGTCATCCTCCAAGGACTTAGAATGAGAGAGGGGAGGACTAGCCTCCACTAAAGTATGAGCCCTCATAGGGGCTAAAAGAGAAGTTGAGTAATGAAGTGAAACCACCAAAGAAGTAGGACTTGTAGACCCAACAGTCAATGACATGAGGTCCAAAGGTGTGGCCACCAGTATTGGTCCAAGAGAAGACCCAACAGGAGAATTTTTTTAAGTCTGGATAGCCCTAGAAGGAACTAACTCAGTAGGAACCTTCGAGGACTCCTCATCCTCAATATCAAAATTGCCAACAGTTAAATGATCATGGAGGGCATTCCTCCACCAAGTCACCTCACCCTTCTTATGGTGCAGGTGAGGGCAATCCAAAGGGAGGTGTCCAGTGGTGAAACATCTTATACATTGAAAAGGAAGACCCTCATTTAATCAATAGTCTAATTCGAAGGTCTATCCCCAACAAGTAGGACAATGTCCCTGGGTAGCTCCTTAGATGTGTCTATGTCCACAAGAATATGGGAAAAGGTAGTATGGTCGTAGTTTGACAATACTTCATCCTCCAATAAGAAAGAACCGAGAGCATTGCCAATAGATTCAAAATAGCAAACTTCCCATAATTGGAGAGGGAGATTGGGTAATCTGACCTAAACAGACACAATATTCAAAGATTCAGCCATAGGGTTGAAGGTGGGAAACCATGGTTTGATTGAGAGGGAATGATCCCCCCACATCCAAACCCCACCTTCCAACACATGCTCCCCATCATCTTTAGATTGAAAAGAAGCAATAAAAAACCATCTAGCATAAGGATATAGTTATATTCTACCAACAGAGAGAAGCCTCCAAGCTTCCAGAGCCCATTTGTTCATATTCGAAAGGGAGGGCCACAAATGATTAAACCTAAAGATGAGAGCTCAATATTTGAAATAGTCTTCATTATCCACCACCTCTTGCCCACAGATGATGACTAGGGATGAAGAAGCATAGGAGATAGGTTGTAGTTTCCTTCTCATAGAGGGGTGAGTTGTACTCCTTGACCCTGGAGCAGCATTCGACCCATTCCTAGCAATGATTGCATAGGTTTTCCCTGCCACACCAGGGGCCAAAAAGGAGGTGCCAACAAGGGAAGGTCACACAACATCCAATTGTTCATCCTTTGCACAAGACGACTTGGTAACAAGCTAGAGACTGGGGGAAGCTCCACACGGGAGGAGGCTCTAGAGCTAGGCTCGAGCGGCGGAACTACCTCCTCTAGAATGGTACTAGAGCCAAGATCTCGCAAAAGCGTTTGTGAGTCATTAGCGAAAGCGAGAGATAGTGACCTAGAAGTGGGAGCGAGAGCAGGAGACAGCATCATTGTATATACCTAGTTATTTATTTTGTTTTCCAAGTATGTAAGTCAAGTTTATTTTGTTTCAAGCATGTAATTAAGCTTATTTATTCCAAGGATGAGATCATGTTTTAGAGTGCATAATTAAATTTGTTTATTTTCCATGTGTGTAAAATTAGCTATTCTATTCCTTAAATATGCAATGTAATTAGTGTTAGAAATTTTATTTCTTATTAATTAGTTTGGTAGAATTTAAACAAGATTGAAAACGAAAACCATCCGCAATGTTCAGTATTAACAGTGCCTTTGGTTCATGTTTATGGGTAATGTCGTCGTGATTGAACTACTACATCTATAGCCTAACATAGCTGCAACAACGGCTTTTGTGGCATTGTCCCTATAAATCGCTAGGGAGTAATAAGGGACAGCTTGATAGTAAATCTGGACAAACGGGAAATCTTCTTCGAATATACGAACAATAGTATAACACTAAGTAAATAAAAAAATTAATAATAGTTATCATTTTCATCGAAATAGAAATTCCAAGGAAAACCTTTCTCAATTAGGAGTGAGTTTAGGGTTGATAAACAAATCATCTAGTCAAAATGACTAAGTACTCAATTAGGAATAGGGTTTTAAAATACTATAGTAAACAAGTCTTAGTCAACATGACTAAGTACTTAATGAATTAGAGCTTCCCTTAGTGGGTAGCAGTCGCAAAGGAACTGTCTAGGGAAAAGGGGCCCTGGAAAGGACTGTGTACCCACATTTAATAGTTCACATCAAACTTAGATTAAAAAATAGAGCTACATATATATTACACCTTGATCCCATCTGGAAGTGGGTATGTAGGAAGCCTTGGGTAAACGAAGGATGTTTCTAGGTTCAGGTTTTTGTGTGTGTTTTGGTAAGTCATTAAACTGACTAACCAACATGCACTAAGTTTTAATATATGAAACTTGACTTTAGGAAATAACACTGCTACTCAAAAGAGTTTCGATTAAACTTTTACATTCTCGAGGCTTAAGCCAAAATTTTGAAGTGGAATGCAAACATAATAACTTATAGACCTGATAGGTGAAAACCTCAGTACATCTTCAATAGGGAGATGTAGTCTATCAATATGATTTAGGACTCAATATTGTCTTGATGAATCTAAGTCTCTGACCAGAGCAAATCTTATTTGTTTGTCTCATGTGGATAGATGTATTGCCTATTCCATTTGGATAGATGGGTTACTTATTTCATATGAACAAATGTATTTAATATCTTACCTGAGTATTCAGATAAAACATTATCACCACATTGGATAAAACAAACAAAAAAAATTAGTAGTCAAGTTTTGAGATAATGTAGTTAAATATCAAGTAGGGTCTTTATAGACCCCCTCTCACAAGATTAGCACCTAGGATAATCTACCATAGAAAAATAAATTTGTACCGTGCTTATAATATTCTTTTCCAATCACTTATTTTACTCTATTATAAATTTCATTTAGTGCTCTAATCTAGATTCTTTACCGGTTTACTAGGGTCCCAGAAATGGAACCAAATTTTTGCAAGGTAGGAGGAGTCACAAACCAAAGTTCTATGTCCAAGAGTCTTGTATATTGTATTTATACCCTAGTTTCATAGTAAGAGAATGATTAGAGAATATGTGATATTAAATATCATCATGTGGTATCATAACATAATGTAATAGAGCACTCATAATAGAGAAGATAAAACATTCATTTTAAGTTCCAGAATCATATCCTTTATATATTTGTGCTTCATGCATTACAATATTAGATGTACATTTACTTTTTTGCTCCTCTTTCTATTTTATTTCTTTCTTTTCCTATCCTTATCTATCCTACTTATTTATGCTCTCTCTTCCTTGCTTTCTTCATATGCTACTATATACATATGACTAGACTGAGGATGTGTCCCTTATAAAATGTGACTATTCCTACTAAGTCCAGTCGGCCTTGTACTCCACATTTCATTTGCGGCCAAGTGTGGTGACTTCTAGACATTGTACTTATTGCTTCCAACAAAGACCATAAAGTGACCTCTTTAATTTACAAACAAGGCTAGGTTCTTTAGAAATTCATCAAATTCCTCTTTCTTGGCTTGCTACCATTCTTTCTTCCTTCTAGATTTCTTGTATGAGATTGGGTCATTTATCTATAAGACTTTGGCCATGAGAGCATTGTCATTCCTTCCTTGGATCTTTAAGCCTTTCCTATATATCTATTCAATGCTCTTTGTCTTCTATCTAGCTGGAAGATCTTCTTCTTCAACACTACTTACATAAATGGACTAGTCACAAGCATTAGTTGTTTCATTTTTAATAGTATTATCTTCATTTGTAGTATTGCACACCTCATCCCCATCAATATAGTCTCCATTTATTTGTAAAATACCTAAAAATTGGGAAGTATTTGTTGTTGTAGAGTGAGAAAGAGTGGTTGTAAGTTGTGAATGTTCATTAAACTTTACATCTCTACTAACAAAGACCTTTTTTGTTGCCAAATCATATAACTTTTAAGCCTTTGATTCTTCACTATAACCCATAAACAAACACTTATGACTCTTTGGTTCTAACTTTTTTCTCTTTTCATCAAGGATGCGTGCCCAAGAAATACACCTAAATACTTTAAAATACCCAATGTAAGGATTTCTTCCACTCCATGCTTCTTTAGGGGTGACATTTGTGAGGGCTTTGATGGGATTCTATACACAATATGTGCAGCACAAGAAGCAACCAAACCCCAAAATTTATTATGCAAACTTTTAAAATGTAACATACAACAAGTCATTCCTAAAAGAGTTCTATTCATCTATTCAACCACCCTATTTTGTTGAGGGGTATATGAAATTGTTCTTTGCACCTTAATTCCATAATTTTCACAAAATGATTCAAATGCATAATTACAATATTCACCCCCATTATCTTTCCTTAAGCATTTAACTTCTTTTTCCACTCTAGTTTTCAACTAATGCCTTAAACTTTTGAAAAACCTCAAATACTTACAAATAATACAAAGCCAAAAAAATTAAAGAGACTCTCTTTATAATTAACTCTACCAATAGAAATTACATTGCTTAGGTCTTTTCTATCTCTAACAATGACTTTATTAGCAATGACAACAAAGTCATAAAAAGCTTGAGCAATTTTATATACTAAAATAAGATTTGCCTCTAATCCTTCAAGCAATAAAACATTTTTCGAAGTCCCATTTGTTACACTAACTTTCCCTATTCCTAAAACTAGAAGTTTCATTTTATTGCTAATTGTAATTTTTTATCTAAATTCTTCCCTTCGTGAAAATTAATAAACAAAGATCTATCCCTAGTCATGTGAAAGAATATTCCTGAATCTAAAATCCATTCTTTATTAGAGCCTGAAGCAAAGTACCACCTTAACACTAGATTTATTTTTGGGTCCAAAAATTACCTCCACGCTTGATTTTTTTTGTCTTTTGAAGGAGATGGCCATGAAGCTCTGTTTATTTGTTTTTCCATCGTTAAACTTTTCTTGCTTAGGCTCTTGTATTACTACCTTTCATTGTCCCTCTTCTTCAAACAAAATTTCTTCATGTGGTTCTCCCCTCTACAATACTACTTGCTTTTCTACACAATCATTTCTATAAAAATGGTTAGAACGATCATTATTTCAAAATTTGTTATAGTTTTTCTATAATGTGTCCTTTTAAAAAAAAATCACAAACTCTAATTTTTAACAATTTACTTATGTAAACATCAATGTAATAGCCATATTTCTAATTAAACCAGTTAATAATTTAGAAAGAAATAATGATCTGGTGTGGCAGGCTTCTACAAACCAATTATCATTCATTGATTGCTTATTCCTAATCAAAATGCCAAGGCTAATGCTAGCTAGTGTTCCAAACTTTGCTTCGAACTCCTTATGGTAGCAACTAATCTTGTGGGGTGATCTCTAGAATTTAGTAGCTGATTGCCTTAAATAAAGGTGGCTTCCCCACTATCAAATTGCTAAGGCAGGTAACCAATCAGTAGACAAGACCAGAAACTTCAACGCCTCAACTCCATTAAAGGATCTAACACAATCAATCTATGGATTTAATACACCACTATGAAATTTAATGTTTATATCACAACCATAATAGATGATAGTCCTCAAAATGGAAAGCGATTCCAAAGAGGATCAAATGCCTCACTTTCATTATAGTGTGGCCAGGAACATTTGGCGCTCAATGACTAAGACAAAATGTAACCCCTCCCAAAATGACAATGACCACTCTACGTACAACCTCTACAGAATGTAATGCCTCCCAAGAGTTTAATGCAGCACCTTTCCACAATTGCAATCTCGGCCGGCACAAAGCTACGCCACTATTGAAGATATTAATTAGAGGCAACTTAATAGGAAATGTGACTATGGCCGGTATGATATGGTGGTAGAGAATGATATTCTTAAAATAAAAAGACAATGATTCCCTAGTTAGGTGCTCAGGAATTAAAAAAGGCAGCAAGTTAAACCTCCAAAAATGCAACACAGCCCCCCCTCAGAAGGGTTGATTGGATTTAACTCAAGTACTTTATCACTAATAAAATACTGAAACCAGTTGAAGATGGTGTGGCTGTTGCGTAAAACATGTATTTTCCTCAATTATGCAATAGAACTTTTCCTTTATGAGAAACCATAATATATTTATTTACAATCATATTATTCCAGAAGCAAAAATTATGATTAGTATCATAAAGGCACTCCATGATGCCAAATCAAATAATATTGAAGAAGATAACTTCAATATAATTAATATGAAACTCTACACACACGCTGAAAGTCTAATTACACATATTGAAATTTAAATTGCAAACATCTGAAAACATACTGCAAACCTGCAAGCTACACTCTCTACAAACCGTTAAAACTTCCTTTGCAAACCCACACGCGCTAAAACAAATAAAAAACTTAAACTAAATAAAATGTTCATGAAGCTCTGTTCGATTCCTGTATAGAATCACCAATGTGAATACGAGAGTTTTCATTCGGAATACTGAAGATCTTAAGGGTTTTCATCCTTAGATCTACAATCACAAGAGATTAAATAGAAGTGCTCTGAATTTGAGAGAAATTGAAAATATTAAGTCTGGATGATATTTTGTAGCATTTTCTCCTCTTTTTATAGAATTATTTCTTTATGCCCTTATTCCTTTTTCTCCTCCTTTTATAGAATTATTTCTTTATGCCCTTATTCCTCTTGACTAAAATCATTTTAGATATTCCAATCTATTTTAAGTTTGTAACTTCCCCAAGAGATTCCCTTGATACTCCCACTCCTAAAATAATTAATTATTTCCCTGGAGTTATAAATGGTCATAACTGTCTCATTTAGGCAGCTCACTATCTAAAATAAAATAATAATAAGTTGCCCCTAATAATTTTAAAATAAAATGAGGACCAACTTATTAATTTGGCCAATAGGCCATTCTATATTGCACACATCTTGTAACTGCCAAAAAATTTGGTAGTTCGTAGTCCTTCTCTAAGAAAATATATTTTATTTTGGTAGTCATTCCCTAAAAATAGACTTAGGTTTTAATTACGATGACAAATATGCACATTAAAAACAAATATTTCTCTTGCAGTTACTTTAGAATTCATGGTGTTTCATTTATTTCCTTCACCATTACATTTATATATAGTCTGGTGCATATTGTTTTTTCCTAGCTCTTGCCATGTTTGCCAATGGACTCATCTGGATTGCTTATGGATGCATACACTTCGACATAAATCTTGTGGTACAAATTAATATTCTCAGTATTTTCTCATTCTGCTACATATGTTATTAAAGTGTGGTTTGTTGATTTTGTTGAGTATTTAATGTTTGCATGCAGCTTCATGCAGCTTCCAAATGGACAAGCCCTGCAATGGATTAAGTGACCATGGCTTCCCCGTCCTCTTGGGGCTGGCCATAATACGGCATAATTTTTCCCTCAATCTGTCTTTGTACTTTTTTTTTTGTTTAAAATGGATTTCAATTTGTTCTGAATTTTAGGAAGGTTTGGATTTTCAATTTCAAACAGATGGTTTCTTTCTTCATTTTTTAAGTGTCAATAATCATTATTTTAAAACATGCATTCTGTGATCATCATTCAATAGGGTTTGGATATTTACACTCATTTTTTTAAAGTATTTACTGCATTGTTTGCTCATTGTAGGGTTTGAATCTTAATATTTTGTTTTTGAGTTATTTTTAAAAGTGTTATGGTCTTGGTTGGCAGTCTTTGAAGTAAAAGAGTTATTCAGAATCAAATACTAGGCAAATTTAAATTAGTTAATGCCCAACAAAATCCACCCAAAATTTTACTAAATTGAATCCTCCATGCAGCTACTATGAGGTACACCTTGCAGTTGTATGTACTGAGGAACACCTATTTATTGGTAACAAAAATTGTGAGGACACAGATACATTTGGGTTTGACTTCCTCTGTAACCACCCGAGTATCTAAGGAAAACAAGAAAAGTATCTTAAATTAAAATCTTGAAGGGTTCCTTATGTTTTTTTTGGCCCAGCCTTATAGATTAAATAGAACATATTTCCTTTAAAAATTTCCCAATCCTATATTAATTTCTTTTAGAATTTTTTTTTCAGAATTTAATTTTTTTTAAAAGTGTGATAGATATCAAGATATCTCATGTTCCCTACCTTTGTAGTACCTGCATGGATTAGATGTTGGCACAAATAAACTGAGTCATTTGCAACACATAAAAACCTACAGATCTGAATCAAAATGAGATGACTTGGTTAAGAATTATAAATTCTTGTGAGAGGAGAAGTGAAATGGATAAAGCATTGCATACCTGTCCAAAAATTTCTCCCATACAATTTTCCTTCTTTAAAGAGAAAAGAAATTGATAAGAGAAGAAAAATAAAAATTATTTTAATTTGTAGTGATGGTTGTTTTATTTATTTTAGTGATTTCTACAAAGGATTTACTTTCTTTAAAATACCTAACTTCTTCCTAAGATATAGCCACTTTATTATAGTAATAGATGCATTTAAATGATTTTTCTTTTATATTAATATTTATATTTAATAATTTAATAATTTATATTTATATTAATATTTATATTTAAGTATATTTCAAAGAAATTTTTATATTAATATTTATATCTAATTTGGAAGGTTTCAATTTTATGTTGGGTTATTTTAAAGTGTGATAAAATGAAAGTTCATCTAAATACATACTTATTACTTTGATAAAAGTTTTTAATTAATACCATTTTAATAACTTATTAAAATTTTATTTATTTCAATTATTAATATTTATATTTAATAATATATATTTATATTAATAGTTATATTTAATAATTTAATGCATTTAAATGATTTTTTTAAAATTTTATATTAATATTTATATTTAAATATATTTTAAAGTTAACTTTTTATATTAATATTTATACCTAATTTCTAAGGTTTTAGTTTTATGTTGGGTTAATTATAATTTTATTATTATTAAGAGGATATGGGTTATTATAATTTTAGTTAGAAAAGATTAATAAATGAGAAATTTTTTAATATTAATTAATTTTTTAAAATTCACACAACACAATATAAAATAAATATTAGTGATGTAGAGAGTTGGTTTAACATTCATCCTACCTCTAGAGTTCAATCTCTCAAAACTTTAAGAATATCACCACCATTATCATTTGAACAATGCATTAAGATAGAAAGTGCATATTATGTTAGGAATAGGAAAATGAAGAGCATCCATTGCACAATGGTGTCTTTAAGTTGACCATTGAGATAACATCCAATAAATATTTAATTTATTTTTCATTCATTTACATAAATGAATATTGTATTGTTACCAATAATGTTATGGTGTTTGTACTTGCAATAATAATTTTCTTTCAATTGTATCCATGTAATTATAATTGTATAAAATAAAATATTTGTTGCCATTTTATTGAATATAGCTTAATATTTAATATGATATCCTAATGTAATTTATTAAAAGTTACATTCAAAATGTTAATATATTTTTATGTTGCTATTATACATTTTTCTATTGTTATTTCAATGTCTTCATGACTCTCTACAATTCTTATGCTATTAAAAATTTTATATGAGTTGTACAGATAGCATGATGAGACAATCATAAGGGGGTACAAGATGAAAAAGATTTTGGCAATTAGTAAATATATGATTTCTTTACGATTTAGTTCTCTAATGCTTCATTTATGATTTAGTTCATATTCATGTTTAATACCATTTTATTATTATTTCATATAGCTTAATATTTAATATGATATGCTAATGTGATTTATTAAAAGTTACATTCAAAATATTAATATATTTTTATGTTGTTATTATACATTTTTCTATTGTTATTTCAATGTCTTCGTGACTCTCTACAATTCTTATGCTATTAAAAATTTTATATGAGTTGTAGAGATAGCATGATGAGACAATCATAAGGGGGTACAAGATGAAAAAGATTTTGGCAATTAGTAAATATATGATTTCTTTATGATTTAGTTCTCTAATGCTTCATTTATGATTTAGTTCATATTCATGTTTAATACCATTTTATTATTTTTATTTACAAAAAAAAAGTTGAATTTATTATAGTATTTATAACCTTGTCCACCAACTACTACATTTAATTACTTTCCAATAAAATATAAATATATACTATTAATAGGCCTATGAATATTTGTGTCTATCGTCATTTGATAACACCTTTGGTTCATATACACATACAAAGTGAATGTCAAATTTAGTTCACACACACACACAAAGTGAATGTGAAATTTAGTTCACACACACACACACAAAGTGAATGTGAAATTTAGTTCATACACATTTCATATCAAAATTCAACTTACACTTCACACAAACAATAAATGGATGCCAAGACGTGAATCCCAAAAGTTCAAACAATAAGTGCACACAAAGTAATGCCTAAAATTCAATCACACTTCAAACAAACAAAAAGTGGATGGCAAACTGAATCACACTAAACAAACAAAATTCAAAGACACTTTAAACAAACAATGTTAGCAATATTATAAACTATCTAAAAATTAATTTTATTTTTATTTAAAAAGAATTAATTTCTTATAGTATAAATAGCCTTGTCCACCAATGACTTTTGAGTAAAAATATAGATATAAACTATCTAGCAATAGGCATATAAATATTTGTGCCTACATTTGATAGCACCTTGGGTGCTTTTACTAGTTTATACAATCATTTATCTATGGAAAATAAAACAATACTACAGAGGTAAAGAGACATCACATTTTCCAATTCTTATTCCATTTACCATTAGTTGCATATGTATGATTCTTCTTAATATATCTTTTTTAATAAGTTATAATTCTTCATCTAAAATCAACTTACAAATTGATAAAAAGTTTGTTGGGGGTATTGGGATTTAATTGAATAACTCTTTTCTTTAATTCTTTAAATACCTTGTAAGGTTGGAGAAGCTTACTTTCAACCATTGCAATCAACTAAAAATCTTTTTTTACATCATTTAAATATTAATCAATCATTTTTTTCAAAATTAGTTGGATCTAAGTTCATCATTTTTTCTTCTATACTAAACATGCTAGCACTATATGCACCTTTATAATTTTTTCTAAATTTTTCCATGACTCTATTGCATTATCAACATCAACAAATCTTCTATTAAGATTGACGCTCAAGACTTTACCAATAATACCTCTAGCTTGCTCCAACTTGATTTCTATAACTCATTTTTTTTAGCATTTTGTTGAGGCTCTCTAATTTATTTGTTCATTATCCTCCATAGAGCCTTTTCTTTTAGAGTATTCTTGACTACTTTCAATCTGCAAAACCACTTCCATCAAAAATTAGCAAAGCTTCATTTGTACTTTTTAGAGTCCATGCTAGAAAAAAATTAATCCTTAAATAAATAGATTAAATCACTTCAAAGTTTATCTAGCTAAACAAATATCAATTCAGCAACATTTCAACCTTGTTGGAAGATTTCTAACTCTAACTTGGCTTTGATACCATGTAAAAATAGACACAAAATAACAATAAAAAGACATAACAATAGCTGCAAATAGGATAAAAGAAGACATAAACTAGAGTTAAATGGCTAAAGAAAACTATTATATTAATCTAGCTTTCATTACATTCAATCCAATGCCATATACAGTAGTACCATTTGTAATGAACAGTCTCATATATATTTACAGGATCCCTAAAATCTAGAAACTTCTTATTTTCTAGAGGATTCTATAATCCTATTATTTTATTCTAAAAATCTGGAATGTTCTTTTTTGGATAATTTTATTGAAGATTCTAGAAAAACTCAATTTTTCCCTAGACAATCTTACTTTTTCTTAACAGTGGAATATTTTAAACATATTATTTCAACAATTTTATATTTATTGCATTTGTAAGTGAGAAATTGAATAGCTAGAGCAAGTTTGTAGAGGATTTTTTTTTTGTATTTTTAAATGCAGATTTGGTTGTTTTGCTTTCATGGCTTGGATTTTCATAGTTTAACATAATAATTTCTATTGCGAGTTTCTAGCATATTGTTACCTCCTTGCTTCTCAAAGTTTGGTATTTTTATATGGTAGACTAAGAGAGCAAATATTTATTGCTATTAAAGAACCATACTTATTTTTATCTTTATTTTGTTGATTATACATGTTTTCACATATGCACCTATGCTCAATTATACTAACAGCTTATTTTTGTAGGTTGTCAGGTAGGAAGTAATCATTGATCTTATTGATCGGTGTCATCCTTACAAGCAATAAGTGGTGTAACTTATGAATACAGCATCTTATAAGTTGCTTTACATTTTTTTATTTCTCTAGCTTGTGTCATAGTATCAACTGCTTTGTCGAGTGTAGGGACAGGCTATCAGAAAGTTTGCCTATTGTTGAGCAAGCAATCCATTGGGTGTGGAAATGCTTTAGACAAAAAAAAATTAAGAAACATATATTGCCTAAGGTCCAAATAGTGGCTACATTGCTTATATAATCATACTAAATCATGGCATCAATATAATCATCATGCAAGCTTTTTACTATCGATGTCAGAAATGCTCTTGGTTTTGGTGCATTGGACCTAATATATCATTGTGAACATATGCATTATGAGAAGTCCTCCTCAATGACTCTCACACACACCTTCTCGTTGTTTGTAGGCTTGTACAGATTAAATTTGAGAACTTGGGTGGCTTTGGTAGCATGCACTTTGTAACAATTTTTAATTATGTAGCTTGCTTGATTAGTTTTTTAAATGATTTCAGAAGGTATAAAAAGTCCACTGAAGAGAAATCTCAACCTTCAAAAAATTTGATTTTTTTTTTCTTTTTAAAAAGAGGCAAAGCCTCAGACATATATTGATATATCAAATGTTTACAAATTACAAAATGGGGTGAGGTAACCCCTCAAGAGAAAGCAAAACCACGGTCACCAACCTGAACCGTCAAAAAACAAAAACAGTAGTAATCAAGCCCAACTGCCAGCTTGAATGAAGTGTAACACATCCCAACGTCACCTTAGCATTAAAGAATCCCAAGAGAGGAGATGGATTGCGCTGGCAATCCTCACTGATAGTCGTTGTCAAGAAAAAAGGCTGAGTAATATTTGAGGCTTTTGACAAGGCCTGAGAGTGACTGTTAGAAATTGAAAGGACAGTAGTCAATGGATAGGCAGAGGTGAAGGGTTGTCAAAGGAGATCAAGGAATCAAGCAAGGTTGGGCATGGAAGAGAATTATGATCAAAGAGCGTTTCCTGATCCTCCTGATCTATGGCTAAATTTGCAAGCCAGTCTGCCACTTTGTTTCCCTCCTTGTAGCAATGGGTGATTTGAAAAGACTCAAAAGACTGTAAACACATCCAAGCTTGCTCAAGGATATATCTGATGGACCAATTGTCTGCTTTTTTGTTTTTGAAGAGCTGAGATGATAATGAGGGAGTCGCCTTCTATTGCAACCATTTTGAAGCCTTTTTCTATAGCCAGTTGAAGGCTGTGAAGTAAAGCAAAAGCCTCAACCATGTTGTTCGTTCCTTCTAGAAGTTTCTTAGCTTTTGCCACTAAGAGTTCCCCTCAAGCATTTCTAATGATACATCCTAAGCCTGACGGGCCCAGATTCCCTTTGCAAGCCCCATCAAAATTAATTTTCACAAAAGGAGAGATGGGTGGAAGCCATTTGATGGTGGATCTATCTACTTTCGGATGATGAGAGGAAATACCACCATTGGAAGGAAAGTTGTAAAGTTCTTTCCACTAGGAAGAAATAAAATAATCCCAGTTGGTCCATGCGTATTCTTTCCTAGGCAATCTGTTATGTTTGGCAATCACTATTTCTGAGATAACGGCTTCCATGTCCTCCCAAAGCTCTTCCAAGTCCTTCGCAGAGTTCTGAAAAACTCTAGAATTCCTTTCTTTCCATAGCAGCCACAACACTAAGGAAGGACTAACTATCCAAATCAAATGAAAATAAGCTTCTTTGAAGAGAAAAGGCCAACTTTCTAGCCATTGAGTCAAGGTATCAGGAATTGGAGAATACCAATTGAGCTTCACCATTAAACGTCCCCAACAAGCATGACTAAATTTACACCTTAGCAAAAGATGGTCGATTGATTCTTTCTCTTCCTGGCAGAAGACACAATCAAAGTTTAGACCTATAGATAAACTTTCTAGTCTATCACCTGTTAAAATCTTCATGTTGATCACCAGCCATGTAAAAATACCCGCCCTTGGAAGAACAGGGTCACTCCAGCATAAACCGATTGGCCACTCCACCTTTGGCTTCGAAGAGAGAAAATTATATCTAAATTTCGCTTTGTAATTCTTGATAGGATGGTCTAGAATTTTGCAAGAGCATAGCAAGAAGGTAATCTCTGAAGAAGAAGAATGTATATTTTAGTTTTTGTTGCTAAGAAAAAAGTTGCATTGGTAATAGCCTTTCACATTGAAGGAAAATAACTCTGCTCAACTTTGTGGTATCTATTGGGTCTTTGGGTAAAGGCAAAAAAGAGCTTAATTAAGAGTCAAAGTCTCAATGGGTGAAGAACAGACTTCTAAAATATGTTGTCAAATGTTCATTATGGTAAATTGTAGCTTTCAATTTTTAGTTGTTTTTTTACTATGTTTATGTCAAGGTAACCCTTGAGGACTAATTTTTTTGAAAAATGCTCATAGTTTAGCTCTGAAATCTACCTTTGAAATGCCCTTAGAGCTAATTTGTAGCTTTTAATTTTTATTTTTTAATATTGTGTTTATGTCAAGTTAAGCCTGAAGGACTCCGGTGTTTTTTAATCTTTTTTAAAAAAACATTTTATAAGTATTTCCAATTGATATTATAAATGTGTTTTGTCATGTTGAGCAAAGGATGTTAGCTCGTTGCGTATTTTTAGATACTTTTGTCTTATATAAATTTGTTTATGTTCAAATTTTTAAATATTGCTTTTAAAATGGTTTAGTTTTGTCTTGTGGGTTTGACTTACATTTTTTATTTAGATCATGGAAAAGTTTATAACAACATGGTTTTTTTATTAGTTTGGTGAGGTTGGGTGTTCAATGCAAGGCATGTCTTTTGATAAAAAGATGTGATTTAGAAGAAAGAAGGCAACCTCCTGGGGTACTCTTCCCTTGTCTATCTTCCTCTTCTTACATAGATTCTCTATGTAAGGACTATAAGTAGGTAAAATTGAAAAATCTCATACTAGCAACTACATTCTAAGACTACATAAGGAAACCTAGTAGAGTAACCTATACATTTAATTACTTTCAAGTTGATCTTTGTGTGCAAGCAAAATTCCATGCATGTAGAATGTTTTATAATGCAAAAACTAAATGAGTGTTCTCTAAATCTATATGATTGCCTTGTCTTCAAGATCAATGTACTAATAATCTAAACATGTGAAAAAATATAACAAACTCTATATATATATTTGTTCATAAGTATGGTGGTACCTCTATTTTAAGGAAAGAGGACATATAGTTGTTAAACAAAAAAAAACACAAAGGAAACACCCCTATTAAAAGGGAAAATTTTATCATACAAGATAAGGCTTTATATAAAAAAATGTTTTCATAAATTTAAATGTATAATGGTTCCATTATTTTAAATGATCATTTTACATGATAAAATTCCAATGAGAAAAACTACATGAAGGTCAGCTAGTGTTAAATAGGAAGATTTTCCTTTTGTAATAAAGTCATCCTAGTGACTTAATGGTGTGTTATAAGTTAGTTATTAAGTTATTGGTGATTGCATCTCTAAAACTCTATATGAGGAGATGAATTCTTTTGTAATTGAGATATTCCAATAAATTATAATATTATATTGTGTTATTGTCTACAGACCTCAAATGCTTTCATTATTATTTTTCTAATTTGGTATCAAAATAGGTAGACAACATTGAGGAAGCCTAGAAAGGAGGGTACAACATTAGTCATGAAAAGATTTGAAGTAATTAAAGGAAGATGTTGCAAAAAAGGATCTAGTCCAATGAATAGCTATGTGAACATTGCATATCTACATGTGAACAGTGTAAGATCCAAATGTCATTGTTGTGAAGAGCCATGGCATATCTACATATGAACATTGTAAGATCCAAGTGCCATTGTTGTGTGACGATATGAACATGTCCAAGGAAAATAATTCACGATCTATAGTCAACCAATATTTAAAGTCATGGGGGACGATTTCTCAATCATATTGTATTGAAAACTAGAGCACAAAAAACATAATTTGCGTTAGAAATTCTAAGCATCTAAAAAGTCACGTTTTTAGGGCACGTGAGTAGAAAAATTAGTATGTGGGTTCTACAAAGGTTGTGGTATTTTATAGTGTGATGGAAATTTTTGTTGTGGTTGCATGGGAGAATCATGTGGTAGCTTATTGCTTTTAAACCCTAGTCGTAAGTGTTGTCAATCAAATTTATAGTTGAGGTTATTGCTATTTCATATCTACATTTTATTTTTACCTAGTTTATTATAATAATCCTAGTTACACATATCAATGTGAAGGATAGTTATAGCTTACTTAGGCAAGATACCATAGTGTCACTTCCAAATACAAGACCTAAGAAATTCTTTTTACATATTGATAAATTCTTTCTCTTTATTTTTAACTAAGATTTTTTATTCTTTTAATCTTAATTCCTTGTTATATTGAGCATACCTAATGTTATTTATATCGTCTTAGCATAAGAGCTATAACATGCATTAGTTTTACACAATCACTTATCATTAAAGGAAATTGGTAGGAGCGAGTGTCCGTGTGATAAATTTAGAGACCTTCATGTGAACATTGCAAGATCCAAGTGTCATTGTTGTGTAACAATAGGAACACGTCCAAGGAAACTAATTTGTGATCTCTAGTGAACCAGTATTTGCAATCATGGGGCATGATTTCTCAATCATTTTATGTTGAAAACTAGGGCACAACAAACACAAGTTGAGTTAGAAATCCTAAGCATCTAAAAATTCACATTTTTAAGGAATACAAGTAGAAAAATTAGTTTATGGGTTCTACAAAGGTTGTGTACTTTTATAGAGTTTGAAGGACATTTTTGTTATCATTGTGTGGGAGAATCATGTGATAGTTTGTTGCTTTGAAACCCTAGTCGTAAGTCTTGTCAATCAAATTTATAGTTGAGGCTATTTTTATTTCATATCTACATTTTATTTTTTACCTAGTTTATTTTAATAATCCTAGTTACACCTATCAATATGAAGGACAATTATAGCTTACTTAGGCAAGATAGCATAGTGTTACTTTTGAATACAAGACCTAAGATTCTTTTTATATGTTGATATATGCTTGCTCTTTATTTTAACTAAGCATTTTTATTCTTTTACTCTTAATTTCTTGTTACATTGAACATACCTAATATTATTTCTATCATCTTAGAATAAGAGCTATAACATGCATTAGTTTTACACGATCATTTGTCATTGAAAAGCAATTGGTAGGAGCAAGTGTCCATGTAATAAATCCACTTAAAGTGAAAATGTATTGTGAGATTGAAATTTTTTTGGAGGTTTATTAGTTTTTGAATTTAGAGACCTTCATGTGAACATTACAAGATCCAAGTGCCATTGTTGTGTAACAATACAAACACGTCCAAGGAAACTAATTTGCAATTTTCAATTGGTATTTACAGTTGTGGGGGATGGTTTCTAGGTCATTTTGTTTTGAAAACTAGGGCACAACAAACATAAGTTGTATTAGAAATCCTAAGCATCAAAAAAGTCATGTTTTTAGGGCATGCAAGTAGAAAAAATAGTTTGTGGGTTCTATAGAGGTTGTGGTATTTTTATAGATTTTGAAGGACATTTTTGTTGTGGTTGTGTGGGAGAATCATGTCGTAGTTTGTTGCTTTGAAACCCTAGTCATAAGTCTTGTCAGTCAAAGTTGTAGTGGAAGCTATTTCTATAATACTAAAAATTGGAAAGCAAACTAAGAAATTAATGATCCTAATCCAATATTTGCATAACACAATATATAATCAAAACGTGCAAGAATTTAAATGAAACAACAATACAAGTTACTTCGAACGATTTCTATCCCTTGACGTGTTGAGGTGTTGGTTGCTCATGAATTCTGCAGTATAACTTTACTTTGTTTGCATGATGATAATGGTTTTGTTAAGGCTAGATTTATAAATTTTTGATGTGGAGCAAGGCTTAAATTTGACAGTTGTATAGTTGTATTTAGGCATTTTAGCTGTAAAATACAATTGAAATTTTGAAAAGACTGTATCATATGAAAGGAGATATTTTGGACAGACTATCAAAATTTATATAGGATTATGATGATATATATATTTGGTTTTTATATAATTTACTTATACTAAAGTATGGGCCATAGTATTTTAAAGGCACCATTGAATAGGTTGTTGTCATAAAAAAATTATTTGACAAGCAAGGTTGACTGTCAAATTTAAGCCCTTATATGGAGGGAAGAAGATTTGATTTTGGAGATAGGGATTTGATTTTTGCTTTATTTCACAAAAGATGAAATAAAACAAGTGAATAAGATTTGAAAAGATAAAGGATTTGTTTTTTATTTGAATTAAGAGGAAATAACTCAAAAGGAAGATGAGATGATAATTGAGAGGATTATCTAATTAAATAAATTAATTAGATACACATGAGTTAAAAGAAAAAGAAATTGAGGATGAGGTGTGATTTGGATTTTATTAATTAAATAAATATTAGATTTGTTTTATAGGAAAAGGGGGTGTTGATTTTCATGGGTTTATTCAGAATCCTCCTTTCACACAAAACATTCCAAGGGCATATTAACCAAGTTGAACCTTCAATTTGTGCAAGAGGATTCACCTATGAAGTTGGGCTACCACTTGGGAAGATGCGGAATCTTGGATATGCCAAACAATATCTTAATTTAATGCTTAATTTCACTTAAAACCCTAAATATGCAAAACAGTAAACAAATTATCGAATCACGGCAAATCCTATCAGACCAAGGTGAAGGACAGAGATGTTTAACTCATTGTTTTTCAAAATCCAAAAAGCGGAAAAGTTGAGGACACAGGGACTAGCGCCCAAGTCCAAGGTACACTTTTCATCACAAAATCTGGAACTTCTCTCGACACTGATCTGCACTGCAACTTCTATTTCTGCCTCAGGAAAACTGGAGGACACAGGGACTAGCACCCTAGTCCAGGAATGTTCACCAAAGTCCTCTGCTTCTCAGATCTTGAATCTTTAATGTCTGCCACTCCCTTTCTGCAACTCCACTCTACGAAACTCAGTACCTATAACCTGCAATCACAAGGAGTGTGGGAGGGGGTTGTGGTGTTTAGAGGCTTGCCTCGATCAAGCGCCAAAGAGACATTCAAGTCTTTCAAACACCGTTGTCAGATAAGAGTGTGTATCCCAGTGGGATAGAGGCAAAAATCCAAATGATAAATGATTGAAAACACAATACATATCACCTTGAAGTGTAGATCTCATGGAAGGAAGATGTTCTTCATGCCATGAGGAGATGGAGCCAAATCTGCAAATACAAACACAATAACAATGCTCTGCTCTACAACACAATGAATATTTTGAATCCTCTACAATCACAAGTATGCATATAGTCCATCTAGTTTGCAAATGAAACTTAATCATGCTTGTATATGCAACTACAAAGATTCTTGCTAAGAATTTTGTAACTCAAACTTGAGATGTCAACATAGGACCTAAATAATGGTCACTAAACTGACATTTGAAATTAGGGTAGACCTAAAATAGGGTAGGACTAGGGTGCTAGCGCCCAAGTCCACCCTACCATTTTTGTTCAAGATTCATCAAAATGCAATCCCCTAGGACCTATTTGCCATAAGACTTCAGGGTTTTCTCATCAGGAGTCAAAAAATATCACACAAGATGCTCTAAATGTAATTTAAGGACCTGGGAGCTAAACCTTAGGAGGGAAAAACCCCCAAGGGGATATTTTCTGACATAACATTTAGCCCCCACTTTAATGTATGTATCAATGCAAGGCCAATACATGCATTAAAGTACAGTGACCAACAAACATAGCAAACATGCCAAGCACGGTGAAGACATGCCAAACACATTGAAGACAATAACAGGAACGCAAAACACGAAGAAGATAGTTACAGTACAAGGAAAGTAAACACACAACCCATAATGCAGGAGGGACTCATTGTCACCAGTCTTTAAGACTTCACATGGGGGGATAGACATGCAATACAAATCTCAGAGTGCAGGAGGGACTCATCGCCACCAGTCTTTAAGACTAAACTTGATAACAAACACGCCATACAAATCAAGCACACCATACAAATCCCAAAGCATAGGAGGGACTCATCGCCACCAATCTTTAAGACTATGCTTGG
This sequence comes from Cunninghamia lanceolata, assembly GCA_027924645.1. Lineage (NCBI taxonomy): Eukaryota > Viridiplantae > Streptophyta > Pinopsida > Cupressales > Cupressaceae > Cunninghamia > Cunninghamia lanceolata. The sequence goes on from BSBN01001229.1 coordinate 5,364,062, forward strand.
GAACAAACACGCCATACACACACATAGAAGACACGGAGAAAACACGACAGACAAGCGATAGAAGAAACATATTGCTAGGTTCACAACCATCTCAGGCACATTACAGGCACACATCAATGATTGGCCTTCACTACAACAATCACCGAAGACACGCTTAAGGGTTAGGATAGTCTCAGATCCGCTCCCCACCTCTACAAAGGACTTTTAGAAAATGACAAGATATGTACTCTCCTCAAGAAATACACCATCCCCGCCTCCGCAGAGGGCTTAAATGATTGCAATAGATTCAAGATTCACAAACACACTTGCTAGCATCTACATTAGATAGCTTACCTTATATATGCCCCCACCTTAAGGTGGTTGATATCATGTAATGCTATCAAGCACGTTAAGGTAGGAAGAAAACACACAAGGGAACATGAGCTCTCACAAAGCCCATGCCCCCCAGAAGTGATATGTGCTTCACAATCACCAAATGTTCCCACAAACACACAATTCTCTGCAAGAAAAGGTGTTAGCATCCATATAATCATGATAATCAACAATCCATATGATCATTCACATAGAGAACTAAGGAATTGCAAGATCCAAGATAGACAAAGTGCACAGAGTAGCAGTATTGTTATGTTTTGTAAGTGCGATAAGATAGCATCAAGATCACATGGAGTGATTCTACTAGCCAAGCCTCAAATAATATATATCAACCCCATCACCATGTATGGACTAGGTCCATTTTTTGATTAATCGCTCAAGGGACACTAGGTCTGCATCAATATAATATATTTTTTGCCATCCGCCAGCTAGATAGAACCACTAGAGGAAGGGAAACAATAAATCAAGAGAGGAGAAACAAGTGCCTTAGGGATAGTCACGTAGGAGGGTGCCCCCAAGTCACCAACTGCAACGCTATGTCCATAAGACACAACACACAACAATGAAAATAGAGGAGAAGCAATATAGAAGAATGTTGATACAAATAGAAGAAGGGTCAAAATAGAGGCAGTCTCCCAATATCCTTGACCTTACAAGAGTATCAAGGGTCATCCTAGGAGGCCTAAACAACACATAGCATATTACGGGGGAAACACAACATGGAGATAAAGGGTTAAAAATACTTACTTGTCAATACAATCATACTTAAATTTGGAACTTGTGTGCCTCTTGGAGAGATGCTCTATCAAGTTTTGTGTGAAGATTGAGTGGTTCTTATGAGAGTCCTATTTGATGCTAGGAAATCCATGTGATGTTTGTTTCTCATATCCTTGTGTGAAATCTTTTGTTTCTTATGAGGAGGAGAACCACTATTATTTCCAACTGATGATAATTGTCTTGCTCTTTTCTAATTTTTAGCTAACTTTCTTTGTTGAGTTGGTCTAGCATAGTGACAAGGGCTATCTTGTACTATCTCAATCTTTTTTTTGTTAGAGTCTCTTGTTTCGGTTGTTCTAGTTGTTTTTCTGATGCATTTTGGTTATATCCCTATCCTTGAAGGGATAATGGAGGAGGAACCTTAGCATAAATACCATTCCTTCATGGATGAGGTGATACTTCAGTATTTTCCTTATCCACTTCTATTGTAGCAATAATCTCATCGTAGTTCGGTAGTCATCTTCTATTTCAAGTGTATTTTGTTCCATCATGTTATTATTGGTATACTTAGGAAAGGGATTAGAGAAAATCTGTAAATTCTGATTCGGTTGAGCAACTGACTTATTTCCATTATCATTCACACCCGATACTTGTATAATATTTGAGTCAATGGGGTCTTGTATTTCATGTTTAAGACGCATACATCATTCAGTATCATGTCCTTGTTGCCTCGATGGAAATGACAAAAAACATTAGCATCAAAATAAGGTCCTTGTGTTCTACTAGGATCCAAAGGTTTAATTGGAGGAAGCTTCAAGAGATTATTACTCACAGCTTGATTCATGATAGAATGATAGGATTCGTATATTGGAGCAAACTTTCTTTGCTAGTACGGTGCCTTCTTCGGATTAGTGATAGCAGACACTTGTGAAAAATTGTTTGAATTATGTCCATTAACCTTGATGAAACTCTTATTATAACTCTTAAAGTTGTTTTGTGAAGGCCCACCCATAGATTGACCAACTTGAGCCGATGAGTGTTGATTTCCATACTGACTAGACTAAAGATGATAATCACAAAGGGCGGTACATAAATCTTGAAAGGAGTTATACTTCATCAAGAAAATCTTACCATGGATGTCAGGTTGTAGATTTGTAATAAATACCTTCTAAACATCCTCATCCTTCATTTGATATTGAATTTGTACATAGAGATATTGATACCGACTAATAAACTCAGTCAACTTCTCTTTCGGACCTTGCTTGCAATGAACTAAATCAATCAAAGAGACTTGAGGTGGACAATGTTTGCTTGAAAATGTTGTAAAATTTGATCAACTAACTGCGAAAAGGAATGTATTGAGTTTGGAGGTAAAGAGCAAAACCATTCTAGAGTTGTATCTTTGAGAGATCGCAAGAACGGTTTTGCTAACAAATCTTCTTCAAAGTACAGAAATCGCTACACATAGCCGTGAATGCTACCACATGAGTATTAGGATCACCTTTTCCACCATATTTTTCAAAGTGAGGAGTCTCAAACCTCTCAGGCATAGAGGTTCTCAAGATTGAATAAGATAGGGGATTACATAAGATTGTATATGATAGGTTGGTATATCAGGTTGTGAAGAATTTGTCAAGTTTGTCACTTTTTGTTGTAAAGAAGTCATGCCTTGCAAGAGTTAGTTTAGGATGGCATCATTGGGAGATGTGGTTTGTTGTGAGGAATTAGAACCAAAGTGAGGAGGTGATTGAGCCTGAGTAGTGATAAGCGGAGGCTGTGAATAGTTTAGTGGTGGTTGGACATAGTGATAGGTGGAAGGTGGTTGCGAATAAGTGGGATAGAGAAGTGGTTGAGAGTAATTATTCATAGAAGAGATCCCCTTAGATACCAAGTTCTGATAATTAAATCCCACAGCTTTGTAATTTTGTGAATTTGTGCTATTAGATACTCCAATACTAGTGGTAGCATTACTACAAGCATTTGCACTAGTGGTTTAAATTGTTGATGTAAATGTAGATATTCTCATAGTCGGTATAGGTGTTGATACTTGCATATGAGATAGTGACAACATGTTCTTAATACCATTCACACATTCAGTCACCGTCATGACATTATGGTGTAATATATGTGTTAATCCTCGAACAACATTAATACCATCGTGTCCTCCTTTTATCAACTCTCTTATATGGTGGATCACAGGGAGCTTCTTATGCTATCCTTTCATTTCCAACAAATGCTTGAAAATCAGCTAACTCTTTATCAAGTTTGTTTATTTGCTCATTAGGTACATGTGTTAGCACCTTAATAGTGTCGTCAACATCATGAAATACTTGATCTTCCATAGTGGTTGTATGGGGTATAGTGTCTTGCAAAATTTGTGTGTGTCATTTTGTAAAGAAGGTATTCAATGGATTTTCAGAGGTAGGAATGTCGAATTCTTCAAAAGCACTAGATCCCATGAGTCTTCTACTTCTTCTTAAAGGGAAATTTCTATTAGGGCAATGAGTTATATTACTCATACAAAAGTATGTAACTATTAATGCACAAACTAATAGAACAAACCCTAGGAGCAAGATATGTTTAAGATCAAAAATGTTTGATTTTTCAACTTTTTCCAATGCAAATCACTAGGAGAAAAGGTGTTCTGAAAATTTTCAAGAGGGATAGTGAATAATATGCCTAATAAAAGTCCAATGATTAAATAATATCTTTCACAACACGCTTTTTATGCAAACCTAGAGTGATGACAAGTCAAAACCTAGTGAAAATGTGCTTAAATATGTAATTTTTCACAAATTTTCAATGCAAAGGCCTAGTAGGAAGGGTGTTTCAAGGAATGTGAGGAGGGGAAGCAGATAATAACCCTAATAAAATCCAATTAGTGTAGAAAAATCCCCTACAACATGCTTGTGATGCAAATCTAAAGAGACAATAAGGCTAAATATAGTGAAAATGCAAGGTTTTCAAACCCTAGACATGAAATTTTGCAAGAGCACCACTATGATGCAACACTAAAATTATAAATAATTCATAATGAGTTTTTTAAAAGGGTAGTAAAATCTAAAACAATATTTTGACTACAAACCCTAGCTAATGCAAAACTAGGTTTTTATGAAAAATGCACAATTTCAAGCATTTTTTATCAATTTGAGCACAAAAATACAATGCAAGTGAATACTAAATGATGAATTTCTATAATTTAAATCAGATCTAATGAAAGTGACAGAAATTTATTAAAATTGAATGCCAAATAATTTAAACTATGCTAAAATGCAAGCCAAAAATGCGAATTTTTTCAAATTTTTCAATTTTTTTGTAATTTTTTTGAATGCAATAAGATGAATGAATGCAAATCTATCAATCAACACTCATAAAGGTGCCAAAAAGTCCAAAAATATGGGTTCACCAAAATGTTTTATAGGAAAAGGGGGATGTTGATTGTTGAGTTTCAAGGGTTTATGTAGAATCCTCCTTTCCCTACAAACATTCCACTAGTAGAATTTTAGCAAATAAATGACTAAGTGACTAAAAAATTTAGTCACAACAACTAAAAATAACTAAATTCTACTAATTTTTTGCAACTCAACTATAAATGAGTAAATAAATGACTAATTTAGTCGTTGACTAAAAAATTATTCAGTCACACAAATAAAAATGACTAAATAGTTAGTCATTTATTTATCACAATCCATTTGAATAAATCATTTAAGGAATCAAAAATCAATAGCCTACCAAAATACTCTAAAACTTTAATAAACATACTCTACAACTTTCATCGAAATCCTATTTTCAGGCATAGCCCGCCAAAATGGAGTTTTCATTTTAATAAACATACTCTAAAACCTTCTTCAAAACCTAATTTTCAGGGATAGCCCGCCAAAATGGAGAAGTGTTTTAGTAAAGAATGACAGAGAATGGTAAGGAGATGTGCGTGATAGGAGGTATAGAATTCATTGTTGCTTATCTCATTCTTGCTCTGCTCAACAAGAGTTACATTATTGGCGCCACTATTTGTAATCCAGGTATTTAATTGACATATATTTGCATAAATTTCTCAAATTCCTAATTCAGATGCTTTTGAAGTATCAATGTATCCTATATAGGGTTTAGAATGATTTCTTTTAATTTAAAAAAATAAATAAATGATGTATTTGCCTGTGATTAAATAATGTGGAGATCTCCTAAATCTACCCCAACTCACTGTCCTCTTTGGCACTGTATTCATTACTCCAGTTGCTAGGGTTTTGCATTGACATCTTTAATATCTTCATGACAATGGCTTTTAAATAGATCTCAATCTTTGCTTTAATCTTTATCATGGTAACCCTTGAGTTCCATAATCCACCTTCAATCTCTTCTAAGAACATTGTCTTAAGCTAGACTGCATAGTATGCATATAAAGCAAGTCCTTCATACCTACCATTGTTCTAAACCACCACTCACTGCCTTGCTTAAAATGATGCCTCCATAAGCACAATAGCATGTCTTAAAATCATGGTTGCTAGTGATTGACCATTAAGGTCACTACTTTCATCAAGATACAATGAGATTTTTGTCTTCAAACTCAAGGCATTATGCAAGATAACATTGTGAATTATTTGTTGTGTAGGGTTTGATTTTCTTGCATATTTACTGCTTTGCTAACTGCCTTTAAGACTGGATATTGCACCCTCAACTTCAATCTCAAATAGCTCACTCACTGTCACTTGAAGATTCCTTTCATGAGCATCCTTCTATAAAATCAAACCATGCCCTATAAACTGCCTACTTACTTACTATAGGGGACTCATTATTTCATGGTATTGTGGGTCTTAAGATCCTTCAACCTTATTGTCACTACTTCATAGTCCACAAGGTATTATTCACTATTCTCCCATCTTTGATGAGTCTCAAAACACTGCTCAAATATGCACAATCCACTACCTCCATTATACAATGGCTAAGAAGAAACATTGAACCTGTGATTACCATGGTTACTTCATTTGGACAGTCATTCCCTGATTGCATTTTCCTTGTCTAACATTGTCAATAGCATTTGAAAAACCTAGTCAACAAGGGGGTAAGGAAACTCATTGTTAAAATATCCACTTTAATATGCAAGGTTTGAGCTTTATTATCTTGTCACTGCTCACCCTCTTTTTGACTATCACACCTCAAGTGACTATCATTCTTCTTACCATAGATTGTATTTACAAATGTCACTGAGCTACATAGTGTGCTTGTTATTGGCTACAATATTTAGATTGCAAGATTTTGTTATTGGCTACAATATCTCAATCTTTCTAGTATTGCAACCTCACTAATCCACTAGAGTTATGGTTTGTGTTTCTATGGAGGCCTAGGGTTTGTACCTTAGTCATGCTCTTAACAATGCTTTTGTTGGTATTAAAAAACAACCTTAAATCTTGGGTCAGAAAATTAGCTGTCTTGACAGGGTGTGGTATGATCTTGGATTATATCCTAGAGTGTGTGGGAAGCTTGTGTTTGATCATTAAGGTATGTAGACCTGATCAGGGAAATGTATCCTATATAGCATGGGTCTTGCTTTAATACTTCCCATAATGGTTATTAGCAAATCATATTATTATATTTTGTGGTAACCCAAGATTGCATTCAAGTATGTTACAAACTTGGTCTGTAGTTTAAGCTGTACACTTTTAAGTAACATTCATAAGGTTTAGAAAATCTTGATCACTCTCTAGAATAGCCCATTAAACATGGGTTGTACTTGAATGCACTACATAATTGATATAACACAACCACTTTGCATATCAACCAGAGTTATAGGCTCGTTATTGCAGCAAGAGGTAATCACTCTTGGATCATGCTATCATTACATTATAAAATATTAAACTTGAGTCAACCTAAATGCACCCAATGATGATTGACACCTAATTGTGATGACGGTGATTAATTTGTACATAAATTGTGCTCATGTGAGTGCCTCCATTTCTATCACAACATAGCCACATTAAACTTGGGTCACACATGAATGCATCTTGTATTTGTTATAGCACAACTGTGCCACATGACCAATAGAGTTATGGATCACATAATTACAATCACAAGAATCTATTCCTCGGTTGTGCTCTTATGGTGATTCCATTACCATTACAGCATAACCCTTTGGACTTATATTACTCAAATCCTTATATTGCTTATTTTCTCTTTGGATGGATAACAATTCAATGGCAGGGATTTGTATGCAGGTCATGCTCATATAAGTGCATTCATCACCATTACACAATAGTACATTGGAATTTCCTTTCTTGAACCTTTACTTTGTTTTTTATTGTTAGGGTTACTTAGTGATTATTTCATTTCCACATGGCATATTGATAAAAGAAACCAAGCAAAAAATTATTTTGTTTTTAGTTAACTTTTGTTACCATACTTTTGGAATAAATGTTTGACTGCATTACTTCGAGTGTGAAGAATTTTGTTTTCTGCTTATAATACATTCATTGAGAGTTGTAGTAGAAAGCTTCTTATGCTTAAACCCATCCTGTAAACTTGCTTTAAGATACATTTAGGAGGCTTCATAGATTTTTTGTGATTTATACATCTTTTGTTTTGATAGTAAATGACATCAGATTCTTTCTAAAATTGAAATGATTTATTAATTATGGTTTAATGATGAGCAAATGTTTTATTTAGAAGGGGTTAATATATGGCATTTTTATGTGCAGGAAGAATAGATTGTGATGCAACATTCAGGTATGGATGGTTTAGGAAAACTTGGATTGCTATCAGTGACATAACCAGGTTGGAGAGTACCTTGAGCCGGTCTAAAACACTTTCAGGTATTTTCGCTCAGAAGAAAAACCTGAGTATAGGAATACAAATGTCGGTGGATAGAGAAAATCATAAATCTGCTGGTCCAATTTTGGATCCAATTTGAGGTCATGAATATTGGACAGAGAAAGTTCATACATTCTAAAGATAAAATCATAAATCTGCTAGTCCAATTTGAGATCCAATTTGAAGTCGTGAAGCTCTGACAAAGAAAGTTCCTACATTCCAAAGATAAAATCATAAATCTGCTTGGTCCAATTTGAGGTCCAATTGTAAGGATTTGTCTTTTTAATTATACATTCTGACATTTGTCTTGATACAAATTATTCCTTTAGAATTATGGTATTGCTTTTCTTCTAATGTTTTCAACCCTCATTTCAGGGAAGAGCTCCGAAGATGGTTTCTTCATATGGAGACTACACTTTTCCACTATAGGTTTTGTCTAGAAACACTAGAAGCTCGGGTACTATCATACTCAGAGCAAAAGTAGGAGTCATGCAATGACAAGATACTCATTTTTGGAGCTTTGGTTAAGAACTTTAAATGTTTGGCTATGTGCACAAAGAATGTTCATGGAGTGCAAACTTCCTTACAAAGCAATTACCACAGTAGAGTTTGAAGTGAATTACACCTGCTATTTTATGTTGATATGGATATGTTCTAACCTGTAGTTAATTGTTGTAGCATAACAGATAGGCTAAATAGTTGTTCATATACCATTGTTTCTAATTCAAAATTGCTATACCTTATTCTAGGAGCAAATCACAGGGGGAGTCTAGACATAAGACACCATTGTTTCAAATTCAAAATTGTTGGCTCTTTCACAATTGTTTGTTTCATTTATTTGATCTAAGATAGCCTATTGTATAGAAGATGCTATCAAAATCACAGTAAAATCCTTTATTCTGGGAAGACTGTTCAGAATCTTCCCATCATAACAATGAACAAAAGCATCAATCATTAACCTAAACTTTGCAAGAGTTTCATCAAATTCTACTTTTCCACTCTCTTTTCCATTTTGAATTTTATTCCCAATTTCATCCATGAAGAACTTCCTCAGCCTGTAGATCCTGTTGTTAGCTATAACTTTACTAGGTGTCAAGGATAGCTCAAGTTTTTACCCAAGCAGTATTTGACAAAATTTAGCATTACCAGATACAATGTGTTGAAAAGCTCTTTGAAGTTATTCTAGAAAAGAGTTCTTGAGAGTATAATGTGTAGTTTTGAATTAACCTTTTTGCATGAATTCCATTGTATCTGGTAAGGCCAAATTTTGACAAAAAGTAGCCTTACCAGATACAATGGAATTCATGCAAAAAGGTTAATTCAAAATTGCGCATTATACTCTCAGGAACTCTTTTCCAGAATAACTTCAAAGAGTTTTTCAATGCATTATATCTGGTAAGGCTGAATTTTGTTAATTGTTGCTTGGATAAAAATGTGAAGCTATCCTTGACACATGGTAAAGTTATGGCTAACAATAGGATCTACAAGCTGAGGAAGTTCTTCATGGATGGAATTGGGAATAAAATTCATAATGGAAAAGAGAGTGGAAAAGTAGAATTTGATGAAACTCTTGCAAAGTTCAGGTTAATGACTGATGCTTTTGTTCATTGTTATGATGGGAAGATTCTGAATAGTCTTCCCAGAATAAAGGATTTTACTGTGATATTGAGAGCATCTTCTATACAGTAGGTTGTCTTAGACCAAATAAATGAAGCAAATAATTGTGAAAGAGCCAACAATTTTGAATTTGAGACAATGGTGTCTTATGTATAGACTCCCCCTCTGAGTTGCTCCTAGAATAAGGTATAGAAATTTTGAATTTGAAACAATGGTATATGAACAACTATTTATCCTATCTGTTATGCTACAACAATTTACTACAAGTTAGAACATATCCATATCAGTATAAAATAGCAGGTGCAATTCACCTCAAACTCTGTTGTGGTAATTACTTTGTAAGGAAGTTTGCACTCCTCCATGAACATTCTCTATGCACATCAGTATGTTGGTTATTATCTTGATCTCCTTTGTGATCAAAAGAATAGTGAAGTTCATTGCATAACTCATGACCATTTTGCAGTGCTATGATCCAGTGCTCTTTTACTTCTTGCTCACTATGTTCTCAATCACCATATGCAAATGACTTAGAGGACAGATCTTTGATTTCAATGGCCTTGCATAGCAATTGAAGAAATTTCCATTCATGCCTTAGCATTTAACAACCATATAGGGCATATGAAACATAGCTTATTGAAATAATTGTTGATGGCATGGAAGAATCTGCAGCACTATCTTCCAACATTGAAATCAATGACCTTCAAAACAAAGATACTAGGATTGTCCCTTCAACATTTATGAATTCACTGCCTTAATCAAATTGGTCATTGTCCTTTCATCATCTTTGTTTGGCATTTTATTGTACTATGATAGTCCTCTCACAATGACCACCATATCATGATTGTGAAAATTTTAAACCCATCACTTGGACAATCAAAACTTCCACCTCATAGCCACAAGAATAAGATACACTGAGAATGCACAATCCCAAGTAAGAGTATCAGACTTGGCGATCCTTGTTTTTGTCATATGTTGTAGTTACAAGTGCCCTACTAGACATACATGAAAATGTGGAAGCATAGACAAGGCAAGCAAACTGTTTCAAAAAATGCCTCAAAGAAATGTGATATCATGGATACCTACTCTCCTGCAAGCACTTCAAGTCATGCCTGTGGTGATGCGGGGCTTTCCCGTATCACCGCAGGTATGACTTGAAGTGCTTGCGGGAGAGTGGGTGATGCAGGGCTTTCCCAAAAATATGGCTTTACACAAATATATTATGAAACTTTGGCTTGCTTCTTTGTTTATCTCAAGAATTAGATGGGGGAGAAGCCAGACTAGCAGATTATTTCAACGTAATGGCAGGTACTAGCACTGGAGGTCTCATCACCACAATGTTAGCCACTCCAAACCCAAATGATCCTCACAATCGTCCTTATACTACCAAAAAGATTGAAGAATTTTACCGAAAGAATGTGAATTTGATTTGGTCCCAAATTCAATGGCAAACATCTGGTTGATATCTTAGAATAAGAGAAATTTCATGAAAGATGTCTATGTGACATAGTAACTAACCTGGTGATACCCACCTTCAATATCAAGACGCAGTTTCCAATATTTTTTTCCACTAATGAGGTATTATATTGGGTGATCTTAGATACTTTAATTACACAGATGAACTATAGACTAGGATTCTTAATATCTTACTATACAATGTACATGCAAGGAATTGATACCCCTGCATCACCCACTCTCCCGCAAGCACTTCAAGTCATGCCTACAGTGATGTAGGAAAGCCCCGCATCACCGCAGGCATGACTTGAAGTGCTTGAGAGAGAGCAGGTATCCATGATATCATAGGTAGGATACTGGCAAAGGTTGTCGGATTTGGATTTACACCTGCTAATGGCATTTGCTTGAAAGTTTCTAAATCCTTTTCAAAAAATCCATTTTGTACATAACCTGCAATCATTGCATTCCAAGAGATGACATCTCTTTGAGCCATTCCATCAAATAGTTCATGTGCCTTATCTATACTTCCACATTTTTCATACATGTCTACTAGAACATTTCCAACTATAATATCTGACAAAAATTCCCCTTCTATTATGTTATGATGGATGTCCATACCCTGTTCCAAAGCTCCCATTTTGGCACGGGTAGGAAGGATACTGGCAAAGGTTGTTGAATTTAGCTTTACACTTGCTAATTGCATTTTCTTGAAAGTTTCTAAAGCCTTTTCAAAAAATCCATTTTGTGCATATCCCGCAATCATTGCATTTCATGAGATGATATCTCTTTGAGGCATTCTGTCAAACAGTTCACATGCCTTGTCAATGCTTCCACATTTTGCATACATGTCTACCAGGGCAGTCGAAACTACAATATCTAACAAAATTCCTCTATCCATTACTCTTTTATGGATGTCCATACCTTGTTCCAATGCTCCCATTTTGGAGCAGGCAGGAAGGATGTTGGCAAAGATTGTGGAATTTGGCTTTACACCTACCAATTGCATTTTCTTGAAAGTTTGTAAAGTCTTTCCAACAAATCCATTTTGTGCATATCCAGCAATAATGGGTAAATGCAAGAAGTTGTGTCCACTTAAGGTGGAAGTTTTGGACTTAGAAAAAAACCCGAAATCGGGTTAACCAAAACGGGATCCTACTTTTTATGAAACGGGATCCCGTTTTGCTTTGGGATCCCGAGCCAAAAGCGAGATCCCGTTTTCTAGAAACGGGATCCCGTTTTGAGTTTCATAAAAGGTTAATATTTTAACCTTTATGAAATGGGATCCTGTTTCATAAAAGATTAAAATATTAACCTTTTATGGAATGGGATCCTGTTTTATAAATTTTGAAGTTCTAACCCACTTTTTGCTATGGGTTTTGGGTCAGAAAAAAGGCTTGGGAACCCGACCCTTGACTTTGGACCTGGTTTGACCTGCAAGTTGAAGATCCTGTCAATGTCACAACAAACTAGTGACTTTGGGCATATGTCTGAAGGCCTTTTTTGCAGAATTTTTTGACGAAATTAAAACCCATTATAGATGAGACAATGTAGATTCCAAATATGTAAGTTTTTTTGCAATTGGATTATTTTTTCTATTTTTCAATTAATTTCTAATGAAATAGGTCCATAAACTTGAATTATCATGGTTTTTTAGTATTTTAATAAATTTTTGTTAAAAAAAAATTGTAAAAAAAATTATATGAAAACGTACTTTAGACAATTCTTTTCAATTTAAATTTTTTTTTTTCAAAAAATGATAAGTTTAGGTCATCTTATGCGTGACGTACACGACGATTTTTTAAAACACGAAAAATGGCCAATAAAAAATTAACCAAAAAAAATATTCAATAAAAAATTACAAAAAAATATGGAAAACGTGCTTCAGTGAGTTACAAATCTTTTCCCAAAAGGATTTAGAAAAATATGATTATTTAGATCAAAATATGGATGACGTACACGTGCATGGTATAGTAAAAGAAAAGTGACTTTTAAACAGTGGATTTTAGAAACACCAATTAAAAATCAATTTGTATCATCTGGGTATTAAAAAAATTACATATTTAGAAACTAGACTCCGAGTACTACATTTCATATTTAGTGACTTTTTCCAAGATTTCACCTTTAAGTGCTTCAATTTTTTAGGTCAAATGTGACAAATTCTGAAAATCAGGGAAAACACTTCCACTTTTTGGCCAATAAGTGGACACAACTTCTTGCATACACCCTAATTGCTCTCCCCGCATCCCTACGCACACATAAAAGTTCCTTTGTGGGGATACAGGGAGAGCCCACCATCCCGTACCCTCATGCCCTGGCTCCTTGCGAGGCTACGGGGGTTCCTGGACTGCATAGAGTTAAGTAGGTGAGGCAACAATCATGCCAAATGAAATACCCAACAAATGTCTTCCCTAAATTTATAAGTAGGTTCATCTTGCACGGCTTCATTACTTACACCTCTCTTCATTCTTCTTTCATCCTTTATATTGCAGTCGATCAGGAGGCTAACAATATGAACACACTACCATTCAAATCATTGTACATACCATGAAAGTTTCATGCTACCTTCTCAATCATATGAGCTCTCTCTAATCTCTCTCTATGTAGTCCATGAGACCACATTTTTTCTCTTCCCGCATCCCCATGCACACACAAAAGTTCCTTCGTGGGGATGCGGGGAGAGCCCGCCATCCCACACCCTCATGCTCTGGCTCCTTACAGGGCTACGGGAGAGCAATCATGCCAAATGAAATACCCAACAGATGTCTTCCCTAAATTTCTAAGCAAGTTCATCCTACACAGCTGCATTACTTACACCTCTCTTCATTCTTCTTTCCTCCTTTATATTGTAGTCGATCAGGAGGCTCTCTCTAAGCTCTCTCTATGCAGTCCATGAGACCACATTTTTTTTTAGGCATTCTATCAAACAATTCATGTGCCTTGTCCATGGTTCCACATTTTGCATACATGTCTACCATGCCAGTTGCAACTACAACATCTAACAAAATTCCTCTATCCTTCATCCTTTGATGGATTTCCATACCCTGTTCCAAAGCTCCCACTTTGGCACAGGCAGGGAGGATGCTGACAAAGGTTGAGTCTGGCTTTACACCTACCAATTGCATTTTCTTGAAAGTTTCTAAAGTCTTCTCAAGAAGTTCAATTTGTGCATATCATGTAATCATTGCACTCCATGAGACCACATTTCTTTGAGGCATTTTGTCAAACAGTTCACGTGCTTTGTGTATGTTTCCACATTTTGCATACATGTCTACCAGGGTAGTTTCCACTACAACATCTAACAAAATTTTTCTATCCTTTATGCGTTGATGGATTTCTATACCCTGTCGCAAAGCTCCCATTTTGTCATAGGCTGGGAGGATGCTGGCAAAGGTTGTAGAATTTGGATTTAGAACTGCCAATTACATTTGCTTGAAAGTTTTGAAAGCCCTTTCAACAAATCCATTTTGTAAATATCCTAAAATTATTGCATTCCATGAGATTACATCTCTTTGAGGCATTCTGTCAAACAGTTCACGATTTTTTCTATGCTTCCACATTTTGCATACAAGTCTACTAGAGTATTTCCAACTACAGTACTTGACAAGAATCCCTATTTCATTATGCTTTGATAGAGGTCTATACCGTGTTCTAATATTCCCATTTTGGCACAGGCAGGGAGGATGCTGGCAAAGGTTGTGGAGTCTGGCTTTACACATGCTGGCAAAGGTTGTTAGTTTTTTATTGATAATGTTCTATAGATTTTTCATTATGGTCCAACTGGGAAAACTTTTAAAAAAATCATTGATCGAGTACTAAAAACTATATTTTTGCTTTTGCAGGTCCACTCTTTGTTGTTTGAAAGGACAGTCTATGAAAGAGCTTCCAGCTATGCATGAAGAAAACCTACAAGTGACTATCAAGGGGCAGAGATTCATGCAAAATACAATGATCACACAAACATTAAAAGATAATCTTAGAGTCAATGAGAAGAACTATGCAAAAGTTACAATCTTGTCAGTGTCTCAAGAGGCATTTAAAGGGGTAAGGAGACAGCCTTCTAGTATGCATTTTACAGTGCCAAATCTCATGATAGTCAAGACTCTTCATGTTAGATGCATGAACACCTAGGATAGTACCATAGAGTTGGTACAAGTGAGCAGCAACAAGGTTGAGGGTTATCATGAGCTATCTGCCAAGACATAGATATTTGATTTCTATATTAGAGGTGATGATATGATATGACAGTTGTTCATGATAGTGATGTGATAAGTGAAAGGACCAATGATGGACTATGTGAACTTGTAACAGTCTGGCAGATGACATAGAGTGCATACCTAGGTAACAGTAGTAGTGATGAACTATTTTCAAGGAATTTGGAAAAGATACAGTGATGTCAAAGGTAGTCAAGGCATTCAATAGAGGGGCAGTGTTCTATGTTGATGGGAGGCAGAGTACAAGTGAAAGCATGCCAGAATAATGAGCTAGGTAGTGGCAGTCATGAGGCATTTTATTTTATAAAGGGAAAATGCATGACAGTAGGTTGACAAGTGATTGGACAATGCATTTCAAGAAGCTACAAGTTTGATTAGGACAATGCATAGCCTAGTCATAAGGCAATATTGTTGAATAACAATCCATGACAATTGAGGCATCCTACCAAAGATGACAGTCCTCAGAGGCATAATCATCAGAGATAAGGACAGTTTATTGCTATAGGTAACAATTCACAATGGCATCTTATGAACTAGATCAAGTTGGGTGCATGAGACAGGATCTCTACAGAGATGACAGTGTGATCTTGAACTAGGATAGTGAGCTTCATGGGACAGTCATGGATTTGTGAAGAAGACATCTATGAATGTCTTTGTGCTTCTATGCTCAGTAATACTCAAAAAATTAGTTTCTTGCTCATTCTTTGAGCTATGTATTGTAACCATGAAAGGTTTTTAGCAAAGAGAAAGCATTGTAACTTATTTTTAGATCTATATGTTGTTTGTAAGCATTTTTTATCAATAAAACAAGTTGTTTTTACCTTCTCAAAGTTGTTTCATTGTGCAAGCTTCAAATATACTAATGACTAAATATACTACTAATTGACGTCAATTAATAATTAAATTGACTAAATATACTACCAATTGACAGAAATCAGTGAACAGTGAATAAATATGACTAAATATATGACCAGTGTTAAATCAATGAATAAAAATGACTAAATATACGGGTATGTGCAGGATCATCGTGGGCCAAACAGTGGCAATAGGAAAAAAATCGCGTTTTTACTTAGCCAAATTCGCAACTTGGCAAAGTTTGACTTTGAAATGGATATCTGTTTTGGTTTGTTTTTGGTTTGGTGCCAAACCAAAACGGATATCCGTTTTCTTTTCTCTATTGTTTTCATTGTTTTTTATTTTATTATTTTAGCATTTTTAGCATTTTACTATTTAGGCATTTTAGCTATAAAATACAATCTAAATTTTAGAAAGACTGTATCATATGAAAGGGGCAACCTTGTCATCTTTTGGAATGCATGATTTCTTTTAGTTGCATCCATTTTGGCATCATTTATTCTTGTGATTGAGAGTTCTCTCCACCCCTGATTGAACCATTACTTCCCCTAACTAATTCTCCTATCCTCTTGACTCTCAATCAATTCTTTAGTCCACTCTTAATAAGTCTTCTATAATCTCTCAATCAATTATTTAGTCCACTCCCAATTAGTCTTCTATAATCTCTCAATCAATTCTTTAGTCCACTCCCAACCAACCCCACCATTCATTTTGCTTCTTCTACTATTAATACATCTCTCGCCATCATTTTTAGGGGAGACTATCCACTTCTTCCATTTATGTCAAATTCTTGTTAATATCTCTTATTCCATTTTCCATTGATCCCAACACATCATGGATAGTGAGTCACCTCAAAAGAGTTAAGCCATATTTTCATTACAACCCCCACAATAATTATTATACTTTTACAGTCCTAACTTTGTGAGCCTTTTCCATTTCAATTTTAAGGATTTGAAGGTTCTTACACTCTCCATAAAATCTCCAAGTTCTCAAGGCATCCTTATTCTTCCCATTGTCATTAAGAGGATGTTCTAATTTCTACAAAGGAGGATACCAAAATGTTGGATCCTTGAGGACAAAAGCTAGCACAGGTGCCATAAAAAGATTCCTTGAAGCTTCGCATGTTCTTTACATTATTTTAAAAAGATTTCAGTAGTAATTAGAAAACTTAAATTTGCCTAAGAAAAGTAACAATTTGTTGCCTCTTGTTGCCTCTTCTTGGTTATTTTAAAAAGCAACAAGGTGAAGTGACACATCCTTATGACCAGCATCAAGAAGAACAACAGGAAGTGTATTTGGATCTTGGAAAAGATCAGGAAATAGAGGAACATCCAGTTGATGAGAATAAAGAGCAAGATAAAGAACAACCGGATGACTGAGATAAAGAGCTCGATGTGGAACATTATATGACATAGAACCAACAAGATGAACATCAAGTTGAACAATGAAAAAGTGGTATTAGTTGCACCTATATAGAGAAGTGGTTTAGAGGTTGGTTAGGGGAATTATTTAGGGTTTAGAGGTTTAGGGTTGCTCGCGTTTAGGGGTTTAGGGTTTACAGTTTAAAGAGAGATAGAGAGAGGGGACTAAAAGAGTTTGGGAGAGATAGAGGAGACATAGGGGAGAGATAGGGAGATAGAGAGTGAGAGGCATGTCCAAAGACATAGAGAGAGAGATTGAGAGGTAGAGGGATATTAGAGATAGGGAGATAGAGGTTTAGGGTTGCTTGGGTTTAGGTGCATTATTTAGGGTTTAGGGTTTAGGGTCTTGGGGTTAGGGGTTAAGGTTTAGAGGTCTAGGGTTTAGGGTTTAGAGAGAGATAAAGGACCAATAGGGAGATATAGAGGAGTCCGAGGGGAGAGATAGGGAGATAAAGAGTGAGGGACATGGCAAGAGATAGCGAGAGAGATTGAGAGGTAGAGGGACAAAGGTGATAGGGAGATAGGGGAGAGATAGGGAGATAGTGGTTTATGGTTACTTGGGTTTAGGGTTTAGGGGTTTGGGGTTTAGGGTTTCTCAGGGTTAGGGGTTAGGGTTTAGGGGCATTATAATTTAGGGTTTAGGATTTATTGTTTAGGAGTTAGGGGTTAGGTTTAGAGGTTTAGGGTTTTGGATTTAGGGTTTATAGAGAGAGAGGAATGATAGGGAGATATAGAGGAGTCTGAGGGGAGAGATAGGGAGAAAAAGAGTGAGGGACATGGCCAGAGACATAGGGAGAGAGATTGAGAGGTAGAGGGACAAAGGTGGTAGGGAAATAGGGGAGAGATAGGGAGATAGTGGTTTAGGGTTACTTGGGTTTAGGGTTTCAGAGTTTAGGGTTTCTCAGGTTTAGGGGTTAGGGGTTAGGGTTTAGGGGCATTATTTAGGGTTTAGGATTTAAATTGTTTAGGGGTTAGGGGTTATGTTTAGAGGTTTAGGGCTTTGGATTTAGGGTTTATATAGAGAGAGGAATGATAGGGAGATAGAGAGAGGAGATCAAGGAGAGAGATAAGGAGATAGAGAGTGAGGCACATGGCCAGGGACATAGGGAGAGAGATCAAGAGAGGTAGAGGGATGATAGAGATAGGGAGATAGGGGAGAGATAGGGAGATATAGGTTTAGAGTTGATTGGATTTAGGGTGTACTTGGGTTTAGGGTTTCTTAGTTTTGTAGATAGCTAGATAGAAAGAGAGAGGAGACAGATAGGGGGAGATGGAGGTGACAAAGGGGAGAGATAAGGAGATAGAGAGTGAGTGAGATGTCCAAAGAAATAGGGAGAAGGATTGAGAGGTAGAGCTCGATGATAGAGATAGGGAGATAAGGGAGAGATAGGAGATAGGGTTTAGGGTTGCTCGCATTTAGGGTTTAGGGTTTAGGGGTTCGGGGTTAAGGTTTAGGGGCATTATTTAGGGTTTAGGGTTTATGGTTTAGGGGTTAAGGTTTAGAGGTTTAGGGTTTAGTGTTTAGAGAGAGAAGACAATTAGGGAGATATAGAGTGAGGGACATGGCCAAAGCATAGGGAGAGAGATTGAGACCTGGTAGAGGAATGATAGTGATGGGGAGATAGTGAGATAGGGAGATAGAGAGATAGAGGTTTAGGGTTTCTTGGGTTTAGTGTTTAGGATTTAGGGGTTTATGGTTTCTCAAGTTTAGGGTTTAGGGGTTAGGAAATAAGGGTTAGGGGTTAGGGGTTAGGTTTAATCATGTGTTAATACAGGTTGTGGAGTGAGAAATGGGTGGTATGGGAGATCAGAAGACTAGTTTAAAGTTGGGCCGATGGATATATGTCACAACGAAAGGTTCAAAGGCTCGTCAAAAGTGGAGTGATCGGAGCATCGGTATAAGAATTTTTGAGTTGGTCGATAGTGTTTATCTTGCCGATAGGAAGAATGTATATGATTTGATGTTATTTGGGACTTTGAGAAGGTTTCTTAAAGCTGATTAAGCTTTAATCTATTTGAACTATGGGTTTTGATGGGTATTTCGCTGTGTTTTGAGAGCTTCCACTGTGTGCTCTGCATCAGACCAATAGGGAGATATAGAGGAGTCCGAGGGGAGAGATAGGGAGATAAAGAGTGAGGGACATGGCAAGAGACATAGAGAGAGAGATTGAGAGGTAGAGGGACAAAGGTGATAGGGAGATAGGGGAGAGATAGGGAGATAGTGGTTTATGGTTACTTGGGTTTAGGGTTTAGGGGTTTGGGGTTTACGGTTTAGGGGATTAGGTTTTCTCAAGTTTAGGGGTTAGGGGTTAGGGTTTAGGGGCATTATTTAGGGTTTAGGATTTAAATTGTTTAGGGGTTAGGTTTAGAGGTTTAGTGTTTTGGATTTAGGGTTTATAGAGTGAGAGGAATGATAGGGAGATAGAGAGAGGAGACCGAGGAGAGAGATAAGGAGATAGAGAGTGAGGCACATGGCCAGGGACATAGGGAGAGAGATCAAGAGAGGTAGAGGGATGATAGAGATAGGGAGATAGGGGAGAGATAGGGAGATATAGGTTTAGAGTTGATTGGATTTAGGGTGTACCTGGGTTTAGGGTTTCTCAGTTTCGGAGATAGCTAGATAGAAAGAGAGAGGAGACAGATAGGGAGAGATAGAGATGACAAAGGGGAGAGATAAGGAGATAGAGAGTGAGCGAGAGAGATTGAGAGGTAGAGGGACAAAGGTGATAGGGAGATAGGGGAGAGATAGGGAGATAGTAGTTTATGGTTACTTGGGTTTAGGGTTTACGGGTTTGGGGTTTAGGGTTTCTCAAGTTTAGGGGTTAGGGGTTAGGGTTTAGGGGCATTATAATTTAGGGTTTAGGATTTATTGTTTAGGGGTTAGGGGTTAGGTTTAGAGGTTTAGGGTTTTGGATTTAGGGTTTATAGAGAGAGAGGAATGATAGGGAGATATAGAGGAGTCTGAGGGGACGGATAGGGAGATAGAGAGTGAGGCACATGGCTAGAGACATAGGGAGAGAGATTGAGAGGTAGAGGGACATAGGTGGTAGGGAGATAGGGGAGAGATAGGCAGATAGTGGTTTAGGGTCACTTGGGTTTAGGTTTTAGGGGTTTGGGGTTTAAGGTTTAGGGGTTTAGGGTTTCTCAGGTTTAGGGGTCAGGGGTTAGGGTTTAGGGGCATTATTTAGGGTTTAGGATTTAAATTATTTAGGGGTTAGGGGTTAGGTTTAGAGGTTTAGGGTTTATAGAGAGAGGAATTATAGGGCGATAGAGAGAGGAGATGGAGGAGAGAGTTAAGGAGATAGAGAGTGAGGCACATGGCCAGGGACATAGGGAGAGAGATCAAGAGAGGTAGAGGGATGATAGAGATAGGGAGATAGGGGAGAGATAGGGAGATATAGGTTTAGAGTTGATTGGATTTAGGGTGTACTTGGGTTTAGGGTTTCTCAGTTTCAGAGATAGCTAGATAGAAAGAGAGAGGAGACAGATAGGGAGAGATAGAGGTGACAAAGGGGAGAGATAAGGAGATAGAGAGTGAGCGAGAGAGATTGAGAGGTAGAGGGACAAAGGTGATAGGGAGATAGGGGAGAGATAGGGAGATAGTGGTTTATGGTTACTTGGGTTTAGGGTTTAGGGGTTTGGGGTTTAGGGTTTCTCAGGTTTAGGGGTTAGGGGTTAGGGTTTAGGGGCATTATAATTTAGGGTTTAGGATTTATTGTTTAGGGGTTAGGGGTTAGGTTTAGAGGTTTAGGGTTTTGGATTTAGGGTTTAGATAGAAAGAGAGAGGAGACAGATAGGGAGAGATAGAGGTGACAAAGGGGAGAGATAGGGAGATAGAGAGTGAGCGATATGTCTAGAGAAATAGGGAGAAGGATTGAGAGGTAGAAGGACGATAGAGATAGGGAGATAAGGGAGAGATAGGAGATAGAGTTTAGGGTTGCTCATGTTTAGGGTTTCGGGGTTAAGGTTTAGAGGTTTAGGGTTTAGTGTTTAGAGAGAGAGGACCAATAGGGAGATATAGAGTGAGGGACATGGATAAAGCATAGGGAGAGAGATTAAGAGGTAGAGGAATGATAGTGATGGGGAGATAGTGAGATAGGGAGATAGAGCTCGATAGAGGTTTAGGGTTTCTTGGGTTTAGTGTTTAGGATTTAGGGGTTTATGGTTTCTCAAGTTTAGGGTTTAGGAGTTAGGAAATAGGGGTTAGGGGTTAGGGGTTAGGGGTTAGGTTTAATCATGCATCCCAGTCATTCCCCTATCATTCCTATATATCCTCTCTCTCCCCTCTATCTTTCCCTCTCCCTTATCAACGAAGCAAATGGAAACAAGAAAACTAGGACTCCCTTTCTCAGGTTTAGGGTTTAGGGCTTAGGGGAATTATTTAGGGTTTATGGTTTAGGGGTTAGGGTTTAGTATTTGGAAGAATTATTTAGGGTTACTTGGGTTTAGGGTTTAGGAGTATTATTTAGGGTTTACAGTTGCATGTCAAAAGTAGTCTCTCTCTCTCTCTAAATCCGTAAACCCTAAATAATGGCCCTAATCCATAACCCCTAACCCGCATCTACCTCTCTCCTGTATCTATTCAAAAGTGCCTTTAAAATACTATGAGATACCTTAGTAGAAGTAAATCATATAAAAATCAAATATATATATCATCATAATCCTATATAAATTTTGATAGTATTTTATAGCTAAAATGCCTAAATACTTAAAATGTATGCAATGCTAAAATAATAAAATAAAAAAAATGAAATACAATAAGGAAAAGGAAAACGGATATCCGTTTCCAAAACGGATATCCATTTTGGAGATCATAAAAAGCAAAAAAGACTACATTTTTGCAAACCCGCGGCTTGCAAAAACGCAGTCTCATCTTCAAAAAAATGGATATCAGCGCTGAGGAACAGATATCCGATCCAAAGAGGTAAGATTTCATATATTTTTTTGGTTTGTTTTGTATTTTCAAGCAATTTTTTTGGTTTTTATGCTAAGTGGGTATGTTTTATAATTTAATTAGGTAAAATGGATGCACAAAATGAAAACCCAAACCCTCCACCACCAAACCCTCCCCCTCCAACAGTAGAAGAGAATATTCAAAGAAATATTGATCATATAAGCAGGATCATAGAAATGTATCGCCGCCACCCTCGATTGTCTATAATGACATCGAATTTAGAGGGAATCATTAATCATATTCAAACCTTGTCCACCCAACACGAATCATTTCGGCAATGGCGAGAAGCCAAGAAGGCTGAATATGCTGACGGTTTGTCATATGAGGAAGTCAAAGATTTAGAGATTACAAAAACTATGTTGGCCCAACACTTTGTCAATCCTAAAACCGGATTGTATGTTGATGTCTGTAAGCCCAAATTTTCAATCAAATGGTGTATTCATGAGGGCATTAGTCAAAACTTTTGGGATCGCTGGTGGATGGTTTTTGATAAACCACCCAACAACAATTTAGATGTGCCTTTGTATTTCCTCTGTAAACTCTATGCAGAGTTCGTCATGGGTCAACATGTTAATTATTTTGATTTTAGAGAGTTTCAAGGAGTGGGCAGAGGAATGCCTCAAGATAGACCTGGGGCAATTAGACAAGTACAAGGTCCCTATATTCCCCCTCCTGCTATCCCTTCTCCACCCCCAATGTAGCACCCAGACGTTGTTGCAAGTGCAACACAACAGGGCCTTAGTGCCATACACTCTTTGACCGAGCATTTGATCATACAGACATCTCAGTTTGCACAAGCACATGATGAAGGTGATGATATTGGATCACCTGGTACCACTAGACCGTCATCGTCCAGACATATATGTGTGCCCCATCATTGCATTTCTTGCAATCATTTATGCTTGGGTCCTATTATGGAGAGTAGTGAGCCACCGTTGAACACATTAGAGTATGATCTCCATTCACGAGATGAGGCAATGAGGTCCAGAACTCAAGCTGAGGGGTTAGGGACAAGAGTAGAAGCTACTGGATCAGTAAACATTAGAGAAGGAGAAATGCATGAGCAATCTTTTGTGCAGGTAAAATTTAAAGTTAAATTTTATGGTCTATTCCATTTGAATATATAAACAACTTTATTAGTACTAATGTATCTAAGTGGGATAACAGTTGATGACAGAGGAGGAGTTGACAGAAGTTCATCATGCAACTTTGTCTGCCATCCAATTTGGCTTGGACTTGCCGGTATAAATTGTTGTACACATTAACTTTTTTTTTATGCATTTATTTCTTTGTGAGTAATTATATATTAATTTATATCTTGATGTTAATTTTATTTTATAGCCAATCAAAAATGTGAATGATGTGGCATCTTTGCCAATAGTCTTTTCTCGAACTTCTGATCGACCCAAGGGACTATCATTTGCAGAACGGCTTTCTCAATGCCAACAAAGGGTGGAGGTAATTTGATTGAATTGTACTTTAATTGATAATTTAGAAAACTTAAATATTTGATTATAGTCATTTAGAGTCTTACATTCTTGTCCTTTTTAATTGATGCAGGAGGCCTCGATGGTGGTATGTGCTTGTTTTCTAGTAGATAAGTTTTTGTGTAGTGCATTTCCTATTTTAAATGTATGCATTTCCTATTTTGTTTAATAATTATATATTAATTTATTTCAATGTTACTTTGCTTTTATGTAGTCTGTTGAGAATGTGAGTGATGTGCCACCTTTGCCATCATGCTTCACTAGGACACCTGATCATCTTAAGAGAAAATTATTTGCAGAACGATTGTCCGAACAACAACATAGAGTTGAGGTAATTGAATTGAATTTTTCTAAATAATTGATAGTTTTTCTAAATAAATGAAAGTTCTTAATTGTAGTAGATAAGAATCTATTTACTAAATTTAACTTGTGTTTTGACTTGTTAATGCAGGAAACTTCACCTCCATCAATTACTAGACATTTTGGTACAAAGAGGACACTTTTTCAGGATCCATCACAGATTGTGGATCCATCACAGATTGAGGGTCAAGTGGACTTGTAGTATTTGATGTAGCTATTTGGCATGTAGATTGTATATAGATTTTGAGACATGGCATATGCCACATTTTGTAAAAAATATTTTGAGTTGGCATATTTGCCAAATTTTTGTATATGTCTACCATTATGGACTAGATTTTAATGTATATACACCTTGATATACAATATAATTTAAATTCCTTATGTGCAAGTCATGATACTTCCCATGATGCCATACATTATGATGATAGTTCTTTAGTCCATTGATGATATGTTAAGCATTGAGAATGGTTTTAGATCAAGAGAATGGTTTTAGATCAATAGAATCAATATGAAAAAATTCCTTATATATGCCCTAATCAAATAAGGTCATGATAAACCATTTCATCATGTATTTAGTCTCCATCTTGTCAAATTTTGTAAATATGTCAAAGTTGTCATATGAAAAATGTAAAAAAAATGCAAAAGTATGGAAGATGAATAGTCAAGTACTCAAGAGTCAGTTGGAGACTATTGGTTTCCCTCAAATCATGTATAAATATGCATAAACCTGATGGAGTCAACTTGTCATTGAGTCAAAAAGGTATTGATGGTTTGGAGTTACTTTAGTGTGTTCATATTGATAATATGTTCTCAAGAGAGTTTCGAGAATGTTTCAGGGATGCAGAGTGTTTCAGGATATCTTTAGGATGAATATTTGATATCAATATGGTTTTGAGTTTAAATTGGTGCCTTCATACATTAGGAATTGTCAGTTGATCATATGGACAGAATAAGTGTTGTCAGTTGAGTTGGCTTGTTTAGTGTATATCTCTCATGTGATGAGTTGTTTATTAGTGGTATTGTTGATACAGGTGATGGAGTTCATTTGACATCATGTTGTGGCATAATCATAGTTGATCTTAGTGAAACAGATGATATGATTTACAAGAGGCAGTGAAATTGGTCATGGGCTTTCATGCATTTCATGTGTATTCATATACAAGATTCATGTATTTGAGAGTATTGATCACCTTGGTGTTTTTCTTGTAGTTTGTCATCTCTCAGTGCTGTCTTCTATCATTCCCTTATCCATCTTCATAGAACTTGCTTAGTAAACATATCCTTATGCATACAATTTTCTCCTTTAAAGGTGCATAAGACTATACATGCCACACACTATATTGTTTCATAGTTGAGGATGTTTTGAGCTATTGTCAGATCTCTATTCTCCTACCTTGATTGTCACTGGTTACTCACTCTTCAAGTTTTGGTTAAAGAAAGGTTGTTCAATTTCTAAGATTTAAGGTCATTTCACTTATGTTGACCGGCCAAAGGGTTATTATACATTGTGACCACTGGCCCCATCTTTCTTCATCGGGTGGCAAAGTCTAAATCAAGGCAAATGGTCAAGTTCGGTGGTTTTTGTTTTTAAAAAAACTTTATCACCTCTTAAAGAAAAGGCTCGAGTGGGAAAATTTTTTAAAAATTGGAGCATGGAGCCCGCGATGAAAAATATTTTGCAGATCCCTGAGACCAAAAACCTGCCAAACTTTGACCGGGTAGTTCTCAGAATTTGTGACAGTAATTTATGCTCTGTTTGGACCTACAGATGCACGTGGAATCCTTCCACAATAACCTCTCTCATTTTTGGTCAACTCCATTCTGTTTGACCGTGTTGAAATCAAACGCATTGGCGCAAAATGCTTCAATTTGATGCAGTGGAATGGTGCTAGGTGTGACATTTTTCATTCCATAGCTCGTGGGGTCGAACGGACTACGCCAACGCGTCGGGGTGGGGGGGTAAATGCTAGGGGAGGTCTCGTTTCGTGCACCAAGCGTCCCAGTCATTCCGGGCAAGAGGCTACCGGTAAAGTCCCTTAAGATCCCTGAGACCAAAAAACTGCCAAACTTTGACAGGGCAGTTCTCAGAATTCGTGAAAGTTGGGAATGTTCTATTTGCACCTACAGGTGCACGTGACATCCTTCCACAATAACCTCTCTCATTTTTGGTCAGCTCCATTCCGTTTGACCATGTTGAAATCAAACGCATTGGCGCAAAATGCTTCAATTTGATGCAATGGAAAGGTGCTAGGTGCGACATTTTTCATTCCATAGCTCGTGCAGTCGAACGGACTATGCCAACATGTCGGGGTGGGCGGGTAAATGCTAGTGGAGGTCTCATTTCATGCGCCAAGCGTCCCAGTCATTCCGGGCAAGAGGCTACCGGCAAAGTCCCTTAAGATCCCTAAGACCAAAAAACTGCCAAACTTTGACGGGGTAGTTCTCAGAATTTGTGAAAGTTGGGAATGTTCTGTTTGGACCTACAAGTGCACGTGACATCCTTCCACAATAAACTCTCTCATTTTTGGTCAACTCCATTCTGTTTCACCGTGGTGAAATCAAACGCATTAGCGCAAAATGCTTCAATTTGATGTAGTGGAAAGGTGCTAGGTGTGACATTTTTCATTCCATAGCTCGTGGGGTCGAACGGACTACGCCAACGCGTCGGGGTGGGCGGGTAAATGCTAGTGGAGGTCTCGTTTCATGCGCCAAGCATCCCAGTCATTCCGGGCAAGAGGCTACCGGCAAAGTCCTTTAAGATCCCTGAGACCAAAAACTGCCAAACTTTGACCGGGCAGTTCTCAAAATTCGTGAAAGTTGGGAATGTTCTGTTTCAACCTACAAGTGCATGTGACATCCTTCCACAATAACCTCTCTCATTTTTGGTCAGCTCCATTCCATTTGACCGTGTTGAAATCAAACGCATTGGTGCAAAATGCTTCAATTTGATGCAGTGGAAAGGTGCTAGGTGCGACATTTTTCATTCCATAGCTCGTGCAGTCGAACGGACTGCGCCAACGCGTCGGGGTGGGTGGGTAAATGCTAGTGGAGGTCTCGTTTCATGCGCCAAGCGTCCCAGTCATTCCGGGCAAGAGGCTACTGGCAAAGTCCCTTAAGATCCCTGAGACCAAAAAACTGCCAAACTTTGACGTCTCAGAATTCGTGAAAGTTGGGAATGTTCTGTTTGGACCTACAAGTGCACGTGACATCCTTCCACAATAACCTCTCTCATTTTTGGTCAACTCCATTCCGTTTGACCGTGTTGAAATCAAACGCATTAGCGCAAAATGCTTCAATTTGATGTAGTGGAAAGGTGCTAGGTGCGACATTTTTCATTCCATAGCTTGTGTGGTCAAACAGACTATGCCAATGCGTCGGGGTGGGCGGGTAAATGCTAGTGGAGGTCTCGTTTCGTGCGCCAAGCATCCCAGTCATTCCGGGCAAGAGGCTACCAGCAAAGTCCTTTAAGATCCCTGAGACCAAAAAATTGCCAAACTTTGACGGGGCAGTTCTTAGAATTCGTAAAAGTTGGGAATGTTCTGTTTGGACCTACAGGTGCATGTGACATCCTTCCACAATAACCTCTCTCATTTTTGGTCAACTCCATTCCGTTTGACCGTGTTGAAATCAAACGCATTGGCGAAAAAGGCTTCAATTTGATGTAGTGGAAAGGTGCTAGGTGCGACATTTTTCATTCCATAGCTCGTGTGGTCGAACAGACTGCGCCAACGCGTCGGGGTGGGCGGGTAAATGCTAGTGGAGGTCTTGTTTCGTGCGCCAAGCGTCCCAGTCGTTCCGAGCTGTAAGCTAC
The DNA here is from genome assembly GCA_027924645.1 of Cunninghamia lanceolata. Lineage (NCBI taxonomy): Eukaryota > Viridiplantae > Streptophyta > Pinopsida > Cupressales > Cupressaceae > Cunninghamia > Cunninghamia lanceolata. Next base: position 5,392,120 of record BSBN01001229.1, read on the forward strand.
CGGCAAAGTCAAAAGTTGCTAGGATTGAAATTTTGCATTCCACAGGTCCTGGGGCCGAATGGTTTGCGCCAACACGTCGGGGTGGGCGAGTAAATGCTAGGGGAGGTCTCATTTTGTGTGCAAAGCATCCCAGTCCTTCCGAGCTGTAAGCTACCGGCAAAGCGTCCCAGTTGTTCCGAGCTGTAAGCTACCGGTAAAGTCAAAAGTTGCTAGGATTGAAATTTTGCATTCCACAGGTCTTGGGGCCGAACGGTTTGCGCCAACACGTCGGGGTGGGCGAGTAAATGCTAGGGGAGGTCTCGTTTTGTGTGCAAAGCATCCCAGTCCTTCCGAGCTGTAAGCTACCGGCAAAGTCACTTTGCCAGTAGCTTACAGCTCGAAAGGACTGGGATGCTTTGCACACAAAACGAGACCTCCCCTAGCATTTACTCGCCCACCCCGACGTGTTGGCGCAAACCGTTCGGCCCCAGGACCTGTGGAATGCAAAATTTCAATCCTAGCAACTTTTGACTTTGCCGGTAGCTTACAGCTCGGAACAACTGGGACGCTTGGCGCACAAAACAAGACCTCCACTAGTATTTACCTGCCCACCCCGATGCTTTGGCACAAACCGTTCGGCGCCAGGACCTGTGGAATGCAAAATTTCAATCCTAGCAACTTTTGACTTTGCCGGTAGCTTACAGCTCGAAATGACTGGGACGCTTGGTACATGAAACAAGACCTCCACTAGCATTTACCCGCCCACCCCGACGCGTTGGCACAAACCGTTCGGCCCCAGGACCTGTGGAATGCAAAATTTCAATCCTAGCAACTTTTGACTTTGACGGTAGCTTACAGCTCGGAACGACTAGGATGCTTTGCATACAAAACAAGACCTCCCCTAGCATTTACTCGCCCACCCCGATGTGTTGGAGCAAACCGTTCGGCCCCAAGACCTGTGGAATGCAAAATTTCAATCCTAGCAACTTTTGACTTTGTCGGTAGCTTACAGCTCGGAACGACTGGGATGCTTTGCACACAAAACAAGACCTCCCCTAGCATTTACTCGCCCACCCCGACGTGTTGGAGCAAACCATTTAGCCCCACGAGCTATGGAATGATAAATGTCGCACCTAGCACCTTTCCACTGCATCAAATTGAAGCATTTTGCGCTAATGCGTTTGATTTCAACACGGTCAAATGGAATGGAGTTGACCAAAAACGAGAGAGGTTATTGTGGAAGGATGCCACGTACACCTGTAGGTCCAAACAGAACATTCCCAACTTTCACGAATTCTGAGAACTACTCGGTCAAAGTTTGGCAGTTTTTTGGTCTCAGGGATCTTAAGGGACTTTGCCGGTAGCCTCTTGCCCGGAATGACTGGGACGCTTGGCGCATGAAACAAGACCTCCCCTAGAATTTAGCCGCCCACCCCGACGCGTTGGCAGAGTCCGTTCGACCCCATGAGCTATGGAATGAAAAATGTCGCACCTAGCACCTTTTCACTACATCAAATTGAAGCATTTTGCGCCCATGCGTTTGATTTCAACATGGTCAAACGGAATGGAGTTGACCAAAAATGAGAGAGGTTATTGTGGAAGGATGCCACGTGCACCTGTAGGTCCAAACAGAGCATTCCCAACTGTCACGAATTCTAAGAACTGCCCGGTCAAAGTTTGGCAGTTTTTTGGTCTCAGGGATCTTAAGGGACTTTGCCGGTAGCCTCTTGCCCGGAATGACTGGGACGCTTGGCGCACGAAACGAGACCTCCACTAGCATTTACCCACCCACCCCGACGCATTGGCGTAGTCTGTTCAACCGCACGAGCTATGGAATGAAAAATGTCGCACCTAGCACCTTTCTATTGCATCAAATTGAAGCATTTTGCGCCAATGCGTTTGATTTCAACACGGTCAAACGGAATGGAGCTGACCAAAAATGAGAGAGGTTATTGTGGAAGGATGTCACGTGCACCTGTAGGTTGAAACAAAACATTCCCAACTTTAACAAATTCTAAGAACTGCCCCGTCAAAGTTTGGCAATTTTTTGGTCTCAAGGATCTTAAGGGACTTTGTCGGTAGCCTCTTGCCTGGAATGACTGGGATGCTTGGCGCATGAAACGAGACCTCCCCTAGCATTTACCCCCCCACCCCGACGCGTTGGCGCAGTCCGTTCGACCCCACAAGCTATGGAATGAAAAATGTCGCACCTAGCACCATTCCACTACATCAAATTGAAGCATTTTGCGCCAATGCATTTGATTTCAACACGGTCAAACGGAATGGAGTTGACCAAAAACGAGAGAGGTTATTGTGGAAGGATGCCACATGCACCTGTAGGTCCAAACAGAACATTCCCAAATTTCACAAATTTTGAGAACTGCCCCATCAAAGTTTGGCAATTTTTTGGTCTCAGGGATCTTAAGGGACTTTGCCGGTAGCCTCTTGCCCGGAATGACTGGGATGCTTGGCGCATGAAACGAGACTTCCACTAGCATTTACCCGCCCACCCCGACGCGTTGGCGCAGTCCGTTCGACCCCACGATGAGTAGAACAAAAAATATTGTTCCAGTTGACACATTCTCAATCATTGACATGGATGATATCTCAGTACTATTCCTTTAGGCACAATATGAGCTTCCAATGGAAGGCGCAATTGTGAGGTTAAGATGATGAAAAGTGTGCCTCATTCACAGTCATGTTTTACTTGTCTTCAATGATGATTCCTTGATTCAACTTAATCCTTTGATAATACATTTTAACCTCCTTGTGAAAGTGCACTTTCAAGGTTGCTTGAGCAAGAGCTAGCGCCTCAACATCAAGGCACACTTTTGGTGTTCTAGAAACATGAACTAGCACCTCAAATAGTAAGGCACTCATTCTAGGTTGTTTATTCAATAATTGGCACTAGTCACATATGGTGTAGAGAGGTAGATGTGCACCCAAGTCATCATTTGATGCCTTTAATAACTATAAACTCCTTTGATGATGCATTTTATCCTTCCTATTCACTATCTAGCCTTAGGCGCACATTTTAGGTTGATCAATCATAATCTAGTGCCCTAAGTACCAAGGCGCACTTTTAGATTAGTTTGATAAAGGATTAGCGCCTTCATTTCTAGGCAGAAGTTTGGAGTTAAAATACATCAAAATAACAAATTTCTTCATCACTTCAAACATATTTAACACTTTGAAGATCTCCAATGCATGATTGAATATCAAGAAACCAATGTATCATTTCATGAAGGTCTTAAGTGTTGTAAATATGCATCTTCTTATTTAATCATGTGTTGTAAATGAAGGAATGCAATGATTGCAATATTTGCACAAAACAGAATTTTTGATAAAGATTGAAAGGAAATGTTAAGAAAATGCAATTGGCGGGTGTAAATCCAAAGTGTGGAAGCATAGACAAGGCATGTGAATAGTTTGGCATGACACCTCAAAGAGATGCTATCTCATGGAATGCAATGATTGCAAGATATGCACAAAATGGATTTTTTGAAAAGGCTTTAGAAACTTTGAAGCAAATACAATTGGAACGTTTAAAACCAAATTCCATAACCTGTGCAAGCATTCTCCCTACTTGTGCCAAATTAGGATCTTATATATACATATATGCACATAATGTCATGAAAATAATGTATAGTGTATATATCAAGCCATATAGGCATGTACAAATAAAACCATATGGGTAAATACAATGATATACATCGATAACATACAAAAGTATGTTTACAAAGCCAAATACACATATATAACAAAATGTCCCAAAATCAAATCTCCTATGGATTGCTATCAAATAATCTATGGCTCTTGCTAGGTCATGAAGATGGTGAACCAGTCAATGACTCATCTTCCATCGCTCATCAACTAGACCTCCTTGATAGAGATTTTTGAATTTCCACCTATTAATACAATCAAACAACGTGCACATTAATATAGAATTTAATATTCAAAATATATAACATGACATAAGTAATCAATCACTTATCACCAATTGGTGATCCCTTTTGATCATTTGTTGTCTCTCTTCTTCTATAGAGCTGGATGGGTAGGGGAGGTGACATCCTGTGAGAAGCATGAACAAGCAGATTTAAAAGTAAACATGAATATCATAAATATGTACATTAAATGTTGCGCTTATTATAGGACTGTTCTAGTACTATTTTAGGACTGTTGTAGGACTGTTGTAGTTAAAACTATCCTAGTAGACATGTATAGGACTGTTATAGGATTGTCATCTCATGGAATACAATGATGGCAAGATCAAGGCAAGATTAATTATGACTGTTATAGGACTTTTATAAGAATGCAAAGTAAGGAAGCATAGGCAAGGCACATGAACTGTTTGGTGGAATACCTCAAAGAAATGAGAATTTTGTCAGATGTTGTAGTTGCAATTGCCATGTGACACATGTATGTAATATGTGAAAGCATAGACAAGGCACATGAACTATTTGGCAAAAGACATCAAATACATGTCACCTCATGGAATGCCTTATGTAGAAAAAGGTACAAATGTGCAGTATTAAGAAATACAAATGAGAACTAAAAATCATACCTCGAGTATAGTCAAAATAACCTACGATGCCATACAAAATAATTTACGATGCCATGCAAAATAATCTATGATGCCATCTAAAATAACTTTATTCGCTGTCCTGTATAGTCAAAAGCATGCATTATAGTTATTAAAGTAACAAGATTTTTAATAAAACAATTCTAAAAAATAGAAAAAACAAGAACAAGTTAAGATAAAAAATGTCATACCTGTCCATCTAGAAGTTTAAATGCTAGTCAAGCATACCTGAGGGGTCATCTCTTACCTTCAAAGTATCCAATATTGCTTCATGATCAGCACTACTAATTGTCCATAGTTCTTTTGATTTTGGTCTTCCACGATGCTTTAGTAACTTGACATTTGTTGCTACAACTAGGTGAGAATACATCAATATGGTTTTATGCTTCTCAGAGTCTTCAAAGGCCGGGATGCCATTCTTTTTAACCATATATGTTCGTAACCAAGTCCCAGCAATAACAACTGATCCTATAGGATATGTGAACCCATCATCATCTGTCATAGGTTGTGTTAGCTTTTGTTTTCCCTGTACACATCGTGCCAACCAATAGTCTGACCTCTCTTCATTTCCATGCGGTGCAACAACTGCATAAACATGACCTGGCTGTACAAGGTCTGAAAGATGTTCATAGTCAAATGAGCTCTCCATGTCATTGACAAAAGATGATTGACCTTCATATAAAGGGACTAAATATTGTGGAATCCATGCATCTACCCACTCACTTGACTCACAATTGTTTCAATTACATTTAATACAACTCTGACAAAAACAAGCTAATTCTCGTGTCCAAATAGTCCATGTACTTGCATTTGAGCTTTGAAATGAATGCATCTTTGATGATTCACTGATTCTCTGACATTCCAATTTCTCTATCGCTATCCCATCATCAACCAACCAAAAGAACCCTGCGCACTTCAGAATCAAGAGCCACTCCTCGTGACAATGCATGGTTACACCACTTAACAATGGAATCTGCATCACTGAATGTAGCACCACCTCTAATCTTTAGTTGTTCTTTAAAAAGAGCTCTCTTCACGCATGCACCTGCTCCATCATGTTCACCTTTTCCGTGCCCGGCTTCAAAAAAATTCCAAATATGAGGTATACCCTTCTCTACATGCATTTTGCTCAACCAATAGAAATTACGAGCATTCTTCAATTGACCAGTGCAATTATCTGACCAAATGAGATGTTGAACTATTCTAATATCTTTTTCTTGCAAGAACCCATAAAATTGTTGAAAACAATATTGCACAAATTCTGCTGAATGAGATCGATCATCACTCATGTAAAAATGGTATTCTCTGACAATCTTCCTATTCTCTTCTGTACTCTTGGGGGCATGTCTGTATGTGATGTGAACAAAAATAGCAATCTGAATAGAATTGTAGTATTGGGATTGAACTTCATTTTGGGGTTGCAATGTATAGTTTTCTGCAAAATCAACTACAGAGACAATAGTTCCAATCGGGAAAGAGTCTTTACACATCCTAAACTGTTGATCTAACCATCGAGACCTGTGGCTATGTCTGACATACTTGTAGAAAAGATTTTTCTTAAAATCATCAATAAAATCAGCAATACTTACCTCTCTTACAATCAACTCACATCTAGAACCTTCCCCTCCACTTTTCAAATTGTATTTCACTGTCTCATATCTCTTTTTCTCAACCATTCTCTTTCCAAAATCATGCTCATTGCCCTCATGAAAACATGATACAAACTTTGATAACCCACCACATTGTAAACATTTTTCATTTAAACAATCATTCTTGTAGAACATGCAACCATCATCTCTAATACATAGAAATAAATCCAATAAGTCCCTAGATGACTTTGGTAGTTGAATTGCACCACACTCCTGTAACATTTTGTTAGTGTGCAAAGTAGAACGAATATTGCATAATAATTCATGGTACATAGAAAATTCTACATGGTATTTGCAACAACATGTATTACGAACTTTAAGAGGAACACAATAAAATGGCTTAAGAGATTCAAATGCTCTTTGTGAGATTGTCATACTTGGGTGAGTTTCACAATATTGTTTGTACAATGTTGTTTGGCTACATTCCAAGTAATGTTTAGGATGTGGTGTGCGGTCTTTATCACCAATTCTTAACTTTACAACATCTTTTGCATTCGGTGATACCCTAGAGTTAGTGTGCCAAAATCGTTCAATTTCTTCCTTTGTGCTATCAATTAGCTTCTTGTCAACTCGTGGAAGCCTACCACTGAAAGCCCAAGTATCATTGGCAACAGGACTATCTAGCCTTGATCTTAATGCTAGTGCTTTTGACAATGTTTTACAATTCAATCTTAAGTCAACACAAGTTTGCCTCATTAATCGAGCATTTCTTAATTGTTTGCTTACTATTGAGGTTGTTATTACTCTATGGGCAGCTCTTTTATCTTTCTCCTTGCTAGTCTTTCCAATAGAATTGAGTGCATTGAAAAGGCTTCTTACAATAATTTTATTCCGATCGGACACTTTGTTTAACCGAATCTTTAATTTCTTTAGTAAAGGTCTCATTTTGTACATCTTTAATAATTGCACAAAAAGTTGGCATTGTTTGGTTAATGTTTTCTTCTCAAAGTATTCATTGAAGAGTTTTGTAGCCCACAACCGAACCGTTCGTGATGACCTCTTGCCTTCAAGTTTTTCCATTATGTTCTCATCAATTTCAAGTAACCATTTTGGGGTTTTTGGGTGTTTTCCAATTTCATCACGGTTATTCTCTTCTTGACAAATGTCCTCTCTTCTTATGAAATTTGGAGATACATTGATTGTTCTTGTTTCATCCATGTTTTCAACCTCATCAATTTTATCAACAAATGGATTATGGAGTGCAATTTCAATATCATGATGTTCATATCCACTTTCTTCAAGTGCACGTCTTCATTTTTCTTCTTCTTCTTTGTCCATGGTATTGCTATTATGAATAGGTGTTCCATAACATTTTTCAATATTTTCATTTGCAATATCATGGTGAATTTCATTCTTATCTAACATTTCATTATAATCAAAATTAACATCTTCAAATTGCATGTCATTAGATGGTAAAGAAGAAGATTCACCTTGATGAGCATCCGCCAAACCCACCCTTCCAATCCTCTTCCTTTCCCTATCTTTTTTCCTAATTGCTTCAATTTCCTCCAATGTAACTTTCCTCCTCCTTTTTGCTTTACGACGACTGTTGCTCCCCATTAGGGGAACAAAAATATCACCCTTATGATTGTAACAAGAAAATTGTGTCTCCAAAAGTGCATAAAAATATTCCTTTCACTGTCATAGTCAGAAATCACGAGTATTTTGACAGCAGATGGTCTCTGGTTGCGGAAGTCGGGCCCAGAAATATTCCTTTTGTCTTTTTTTTTTGCTTTTCCAAAACGGATATCCGTTTTCAAAACGGATATCCGCTTTGAATCCATTTTGGAAAACCCAATTCTTTGCAACGGACACTTGCAACGTCCATATGCCTACTACAAAATAGATATCCGGTTTATTATGTACATTTAGATTCTATACTAGGGATTCATTGTATTATTCAATAAACTTGTGAATTACCATCTAATTTCAATGTTTACACACTAATCCACCTAGGTATCAACTTAATAAAGCTCTGGATATAAGCCATTATTTGATTTTAGGCTATCATCAAATGAGGAGCTTCTAAAGGCAAAAATGTTGTCCCAAAAGAAGACTCAAAGTTATTCGTAAAGACATTAGATTGTTAAAATACAAATTCGAGGTTAGATATTCCTTGGGCTATTTTAGTATAGAGAAGCAAAATTGCAATATATGACTATCCTAGGAATTAGAATGGTTGATCATAGGATATTCATGGCATTTTGATATTAATGGATGGATTGATGGATGTTTAGGGAGTTTAAGTTTAAATGTAATGTATGAGAATTCTTATTTATGAAGGATCTAATATGTCTTATGTCTTATTTGCAGGCCATTCAAGAAAGAAATGAAAAGATACCAAGGACTATCATAACACCTATTATAATTAGGTATATCAAAGGATTGTCATCCAGGACCTTACCAATATGGGAAGTTATCAAAACCATGTCATGTTTAAAATTAAAGGCTTTATCACCTCTTTGTCCCTATAGGCCTATTAGAACAATAGGTCACATTTTATTCATATACCGGGGTTGAGAATAAACACTAAGCATTTGTAGTTATGGCAAGTGTAAATGGAAATAGATCACAACTTTAGACAATCTATCCTCTCCTAGATTGCACTGACTGAGTGGAAATTACAAATTCCCTATTAATATCCTTTATATACTGAAGGTATGGGTGAGAAAGGTAAACTTTGTATGTTGTAGACAAGTGATGCAGAGCAACACATCAAAAGCTTACAAACAAGGTGTAAAATATCCATTAACCCACCAATTGCTCAAATAGCTTTTAAAATATCCTTCCCAAGGTCCAAACGAGACTAAAATACACTCTTTCTTTACTATCGGCAAGACATTTATGTTTCCGCAGCGCGCTCCCTATCAAATTGGTAACGAATAGGGGTTTTTTCGAGGGAACGTCGAAAGGGTTTGGCCGATACAGGCCGACAGCGCCATTTAGGGTGAACTGTGGAATTTCCTCCACATCAACCACTCTATTGGTATGTTTCTTGTACCAAACACTGGTCCAGAAGCACACATTTTCTGAATTGGTAGAAGTCTAGTTGGAGAAATGTGGTCTCCTCGACTACTATTATTGTAGGATATGCATAAATGAGTTTCTTGAAAAGGCTTTAGAAATTTTCAAGCAAATGTAATTGGCAAGTGTAAAGCTAGATTCTGCAACCTTTGTCAGCATCCTCTCTACCTCTACCAAAATGGGAGCTTTGGAATAGGGTATGGACATTCATCAAAGCATAATGGAAGTGGGATTTTTGTAGATATTCTAGTTGGAAATGCTCTAGTAGACATGTACGGAAAGTGTGGAAGCATAGACAAGACACATGAACTGTTTGAAAAAATGCCTCAAAGAAATGTGGTCTCATGGAATAAGATGATTGCAGGATATATACACACTTACTCCGATGTGAGATTCACCACCCTTGTCTATCGGTAAGACCAATACCCTCGGTGAGACTTTTTACTTGCATTCTGACGTTATAACTCTCCCTGATGTGTTTACCATCCATTAGTCATCGGTAAGACTTCTACATCGGTCAGACATTCTCTTCGATTTCTGATATCGTATCTCACACCGAAAGAATAAACACCGAACTACACCATCGGCCAGACCGCCTCTATCGGTGACACTTTTCTTCTCGCCTCTGAATTCCATCTCTTTTCGATGTTCCTTCTGTTGGTATGACTCCCTCTCATCGATGTAGTTCTCAACTGTTCTTCTGATGTGCCAATAAATAACCCATTGGTGACACTTAATGATTGTCACACCGATATGACTTGATCTATGAGATCAATGTTTTCGGCTCAATGGAACTTTGTCTCTCTGATAACTATTGTCAGTCTGATGTCTTCGATTTAGCCTATACATAACATGACTTGTTATCACCGGTCAACTAACGTATCTTTTCCCAATTTTCCTGATATGGCCGGTCAACCTTTGTATCCTTTGACATGTACATTCACCATTTACAACCACGATAAACGATAGCAGGATATACATGAAATGTCCACGCATACATAAACGATATACCCATGGATTGTATCTTCGGTGAAACAATACCAATGGTACAAAATATGTTGCTTCTCTTCATCCAAAACCAATGGCAAAAAAAAATTGTTAAATCAACAGAACGAATATCCGTTCTGAAAACGGATATCCGTTTCCAGAACGGATATCCGTTTTCATAATGGATATCCGTTTCTAGTTGCTTTTACCGAAGCAAAACAGATATCCGTCTTGCTTTGGTACAAAGCAAGATGGATATCCATTTTGATTGTTGACTTTTTATGGATTGTAACGTGTTTTAATGTTTCAGTCTCTTTTTCGAACTTCACCCTTCGTGCTGACGACTTTTTTTAATGCAAAATTGATAAAACGAAAAGGGTTTATAGAAAAAAAATTTAGCTTTCTAAAAATATAAGATTTATTTGGTTATCATTTTATTAAATAATTATTAATAATTTTCAATATACCGTGTCTCTAAAATCCTGATGGACACACTGATTGAAAAACATCCATAACTTTCAAACCATTTCACCTTTTTGAGATCCGAAACCTGCGTCGCACTCTATGCTTTTCTGGCTATAGGTTAACAAAAAAAAATTGAATTTTGATTTTTTTTTATCGAGTTAGGTTGGCTGGAAAATTACTTTTTATTTTTAAAAAAAAGTCACAGTAAAAAAATCATAACTAATTATTTTATTAGAAAAAAATTTCAAATAAATATGCATCACATCCGGACATGAGTCCTCTACTTATTTTGAAAGTTTCAAAAAAATATATATATTTTTACTCATAGTTAGGTTGGCTGGACACACACCCACTTTTTATTTTTTTCTGAAAAATTTAATAGCTGTTCATTGAAATATTCAATTTTCACTAAGTAAATTTAGTTTTTGTTTTAAAAAAAATAGTAGCCTATAAACTAGATTCAATTCTCTACAAATTTCATTCTTACATCTTTTTCAAATTGTATAGATAATCCATTCAAAATTTCACATGAACTTGATAAAGTCTGATTTTTTGTATTTTCATTGCCACTTAGAGGTATAGTTTGGCCCATCATGATCCTGCACATACCCATACTAGCAAATTGATCAAAATGATGATTAAAATTAATGACTAAATACACTACCAATGGACAGAAATTAGTGAATAAAAATAACTAAATAAGTGACCAATTAACAACAATCAATGACTAAATTAACGACTAAATATATCAGTGAATAAAAAATGACTAAATAAGTGACCAGATTATAGCAATCAATGACTAAATCAACTACTAAATATACTACCAAACTAATCAATCAAAACAACCAATAAATGACTAAAAATGGTTTAGTCATCAATTTGGTCGCGTTATAAATGACTGGCGATAAACTACTAATGGTTATGTGACCATGTTTGGTCATTTATAAGTAGTTTTTAGTAGTTTTTTAGGTAATATATTTCTCTTTTTGTACTAGTGTTCCAAGGGTATATTAACCAAGTTGAACCTCCAATTTGTGCAAGAGGATTCACCTATTAGGTTGGGCTGTCACTTGGGAAGATGTGGAATCTTGGGTATGTCAAACAATATCTCAATTTAATGCTCAATTTCACTTAAAACCCTAAATATGCAAAATAGTAAGCAAATTATTGAATCACGGCAAATCCTATCAGACTAAGGTGAAGGACAAAGATGTTTAACTCGCTGTTTTTTGAAATCTGGGAAGCAAAAAAGTTAGGGACACAGGGACTAGTGCCCAAGTCTAAGGTACACTTTTCGTCATGAAATCTGGAACTTCTCTTGACACTGATCTACATTGCAACTTCTATTTCTGCCTCAAAAAAGTTGGAGGACACAAGGACTAGCGCCCTAGTCCAAGAATATTCATCGGAGTCCTCTACTTCTCAGATCCTGAATATTTAATGTCTGCCACTCCCTTTCTGCAACTCCACTCTGTGAAACTCGGTACTTGTAACCTGCAATCACAAGGAGTGTGGGAGGGGGTTGTGGTGTTTAGAGGCTTGCCTCAGTCAAGCCTCAGAGAGACATTCAAGTCTTATGAACACCGTTGTCAGATAAGAGTGCGTATCTCAGCAGGATAGAGGCAAAAATTCAAATGATAAATGATTAAAAACACAATAGATATCACCTTGAAGTGTATATCTCATGGAAGGAAGATGTTCTTCATGCCATGAGGAGATGGAGTCAAATCTACAAATACAAACACAATAACAATGCTCTGCTCTACAACACAATGAATATTTTGAATGCTCTACAATCACAAGTATGCATATAGTCCATCTAGTTTAGAAATGAAACCTAATCATGCTTATATATGCAACTACAAAGATTCCTGCTAAGAATTTTGTAACTCAAACTTGAGATGTCAGCATAGGACCTAAATAATGGTCACTAAAACGACATTTGAAATTAGGGCAGACCTGAAATAGGGCAAGACTAGGGTGCTAGCGCCCAAGTCTACACTGCCATTTTTGTTCAAGATTCATCAAAATGCAATCCCCTAGGTCCTATTTTCCATAAGACTTTAGGGTTTTCTCATCGGGAGTCAAAAAATATCACACAAGATGCTCTAAATGCAATTTAAGGACCGGGGAGCTAAACCTTAGGAGGGAAAAGCCCCCAATGGGACATTTTCTGACATAACAAGATTTATTTAATTAATATTGGATTGATGATTTAATTAATTAAATAATAAATTATTTAATTAACTATAGAAAATTGAATAGATTAGTTAAATAATTGTAAGTTATTTAATTAATGTAGAAGAAAAAGGTTGAATGTGTGATGACAAATTTTAGGTGTCTACATTTTGCCCCTCTTTGAGATGGTGTTGTGAAGCAACATAATTTCAAAGAAAGATAAAATATAGTGCTTGGTTGGATAGAAGTAAATGGTAGGATTTGGGATGATGATGCCCCAGTCACTTAAAGTGAAAGTGACAAGGAAAGATGATGCAGGGATGGTATGCCCCCTCGAGAGGATAGGTGGGTTAGAAGAACATGGATATGCTCTGGAAATGAATGAAACATATTGGTTAAAGAAATGGAGGAAAGATAAGGGATATATGAAATGGATGAATGAGATGTTATGTTGCATTGAGTGAGCAACCATATAGTTTGATATAACACTAGATATTATGCACCAAGGTATAAAGACTAGGGTGATGATGTGTCATGTGCATAAAAGATAAAAGGTCATAAGCAAGCATATGCCGTCGGGCGCCATGATATGGAAGACCATGATGCCTTGGTGACAATATGCTGCCAGGACTGATACAAATGCAAGATAAAAAATATAACACAGAGAAGCAAGCAAGCATGCATGCACAAATGATTCAAAAACAAACAAGGTATTGCCCATGTCAAGCTATAAACCAATGATTGATTGATCAAGGATTGATTGGATTGATTAAGGATAATGTTGTCATTGTGGGGAACAATATATCCCTAGAACAACACAAGGATGCAGGAACGATATATCCCATTGATGATGATTGGATAAATGATTGATGGATAGGTTTGACAACAAGGTTGGAAACAAAACCAAAGTATGTTTTTTGGATGATTGGCTAGATTACTTGATTGGATTGGAGTGGATTAAAGATGACTTGCATTTGGGTTTATTACTTGGATTTTTTAAATGTTGTAATGTTTTTGGATTTATTTTGAATATTTTGATGTTTTTGGATTTTGAATGTTATGAAGTTTTTGTATTTTTTTAATGTTTTAATGTTTTTGGATTTTGAATTGTTTTGGGATGACATTGGGGGACAATTTGGATAGCCTAGATATTAAATACCAATGACAATTTGAGAAAACCAAGTCTAGATGCAAAGGATGGAGATGGGATGGGATGAATGGAAAAAAAGATGGGAAATAGTAAATGGGATGGAAGACTCATGATAGATGGATGAATAAAAGGATAGGCAATAGTGGATGGAATGGATGAGGTGTTTAGGATGTGATCTCCAAAGACTATGTTGCATAGGAATAACATTTCATATTCTAGGTATTAGACTCAGGATATGGCATGACAATGCTTGTAATGATAAGATGGTACGATATGTTGGGAAGTATTAGATACATTAATAGTTATCCAAAGCATGTTTCAACATTTTTCCCCTATCTTTATCAAGATCAAAAAGGAGGAAAGGAGGATGGATTGGATCAAGGGAATAATTATGCAAATATAATGGATAAGGAAGATATGATAGGAGGGATAGGTAGAAGGAATGATAGGATGGGTAGATGAGACAACATGCCCCCAAGTGTGAGGTACATAGATAATCAACCTACACATGACACTTGTTTTCCAGGTTTTCATCATGGTACTTATCCAACGCGCCTGTTTGCCAAGTTTTCACCATTGGATGAATGATTTCTCTTTACTATTTTTTTCACGTTTTTCTTTTTTGTATTTTTTTTTTTTTTTTTGTTATTTTTTGTTTTTTCTATTTGGATGGGATGGGTGGATGGCAGGAAAGAGAGATTTGGATGGAGGATGGGGACTCAAGCGTCTATTTCCAAGAGGAGGTAATAGTGTCCTATGTTTGGATGGAAGTCACACATGGACCATGTCAAGTGTCATTATGCTCATAGTGTTGGTAGTGGATTGAATGAGAGGGAGATGGAGTAGGTAGATAGTGGATTATGATGTGGATTATGATAGGTTTTTACAAGGATGGATGGGGGATAGCAGATTATCATGTGGATTATGTATGGAAGGATTATGCAAAAGTATGGAACATAGGGATATGAAGGGTGAAATTTGTGGGAGAGTGGATGAAAGATGGGGAGATGGAGGTATGTGGAAATGTTGTGGGATGGAAAGGAACCAAGACCAATGGTTGCACACATCATTTTGGATTTTGAAGCTTTTGATTGGGATGGGGTGTTGGGAGTAATGGGGATTTGTTATTTTTCTGATTTGAGTATTTAGGGACCCAAATGGACTTAGGATTTTTAGAAGGTTTAGATGGGGAGCAGGATTTGTGGGATTTTTGGGATTTTTTATTTTTGATATAGTGGGATTTAGATGCTTCATTTGGATTGATTTCTTTTTTCTTAGGGACCCACACCATTTTTGTTTTTGCTTTTGGGGGTGTGGGAATTTGTAGCCTTTGGGGTTTTTGATTTTTCTGTGTATCGATGCCCTTCGGCATGATAATTTGAGGATTTTGTAGGATTTTTACTTTATGTGGGGAAGCATCCAAATGATTATTTTGGTATCCCATGGATTTTTTGATAGCTTCATGTTTGGTTGATGTGTGCATCAGTTGATCTTGATTAGGAATGTCAAGGGATTTAAGGGAACGGGATGTGTGCATAGATGGATTAGGGGATTTAAGGATAGGGATATTAGGAGTTGGGAGGAGTGGAGGTAGAGTGGATGGAGGGAGATGTATGGTCACATGCTTTTGGGTTCCATGTGATAATAGAGGAGGGATGGTGACATATGACTTAGAGGTGCGATGAGGTGCATTGGGTTTGTGATTAAAAGAAGTGGATTTAGGAGGGGTGAAGGTGGTACTAGCGTGTGTGGATTGTTTGCCTCGAGATGTATAGCTAAGGCCATGCATGTGTGGATGGATTTGGACATGGATGGGCTCCAAGATACCTTGTTCAAGAAGGCCTAAACTTTTGCCTTGATAATTCATGTTTTGGAGCATGCGATGTGCAATGGGGTGTTTGTTGTTTTGGAAACAAGACACAAGTTCATTATTAAATGTGGAAGGATGGGTGATGGATATAGTTTGTTCCTCTCCTATGAGAGAACCACCATGGATGAAGGTAACAGGACCAAGAGGATAATATGATGAATTTGGGATAGGTTCGATAAGGGATGATGAAAGATCAATGGGGGATAATGGAGGATCAATAGCAATGACAGTGTGGGAACAAAAGATGGATGACTTTGGATGCTTGGATCTTGATTATCATTATGCTCATTAAGATCCAATATATTTGTTTGATCGTCTATGTTTACTTGGGAGCCACGTGTCTCATCAAGGGAAGTGGATATGGTTGGATCATGGATAGGGCTAGGTGGAGAATGGATAGTAGTTTGGATATCTTGCTCATGGAATGCATAAAGTTGGATAAGAGGGTCATCATGGTTTGTTGGCAAGAGACACTATATGGATTCATGGTTGTTGTCATTGATGGCAACAAAGGTCATCCCACATATCCGCAAGTCATGGTGTGTCCCTACCGGAAGTCAGAATAAAGATTGGTGTGGTCCGGTGAACAAGAACAGAGCATGTGGCAAGGTCCGACAGATTGGTCCGGATCTCTCAGAGGAAGTATCTTGGTGCAGTGCGGATTTGGGGAAGTCAAGAGGACTACCTTGAGTGGTATATTCCAAGGATTTAGCCTCCGGTGATGGACAAGGAAAAAGATATGAATAGTTGAGTACCGGATTCCTGAGAGACAGTGAAAACAGAGGAAGAACTGACTGACATAGTATCAGACTACTTTCCGGATGTGTTACTGTTGATGATAAAGGTTGTGAAGGCATGAATCATGTTTGGCCGACATGATTAATGATATCTACAAGTATATGCTTGATCCGCATTGCTTGGTGAGCAAGGATTCAGCCGACAAAACAGAGTTTGTAAGAAACTAGACTGTTCCGGATGCCGACTAGAAAGATGATGAAATTACTTGTGCGGATATATATAGGGGATGGATTTAGTTGTGAAGTGTGTGTGTATGTAGATATGCGAATAAGTGCAGAACAGAGCAAAAGTAGCAAGAAAGATCCGGTATGTGAAAGGATAGCAGAATAAAGAACAGAGGAAAGATGAAGTGCAGCAGATCAGTGTACTGAGCCTAACCGGAACTGAACTCTAGCATATGCAGATGCTTCCAATCAGTTCAAGACTCTGATTCTTATCACTTTGTAGACAGTGTGTCTTCTTGTAGGCAGTGGACCTCTTGTGAGCAGTGTGCTCGGGCAGTGAGCCCTAATTGGCAAGTGCCATTTTGTAATTTCCTATTCTTCTAACAGAGAATAATTTTTGGGTTAATCACCCCATGGTTTTCTCCCTTAACAGGGTTTCCACGTCAAAAATACTGTGTCATGTGTTTCTTATTTCATGGTAATGTTTTGTGTTTGATTCAATGCTGCATTAATTAATAAGAAAGTTCAAAAAGGGAAATAATTAGGATAACTGATTCACCCCCCCTCTCAGTTATCAACAATTGGTATCAGAGCTAAGTTCCTCCTAATAGAGCCTAATAGCTTGAGGAAGATCTGGGAGTTCAAATGGATGCATATGGTTTAAGGGAGCAACTCAAGACTGCCCTTGAGGATCTTGAACAGTCAAATTCTGAAGTCAATGAATTAAAGGAAAGACTCAAACAGGCTGATGAATTCATGAGAGAATTAAAAGACAAATTAAGTCTCTCTATGAAAAAGAGAAAGGAGCTGCTCCAACAATTGGCAAGACAAAGTGATGAAAGCAATACAAATGAAGAATTGACTGAGCAAACCAAGTTATGTGAAAAGTTATCAAAAGAAGTCATTATGTTAAGACATGAAATGGAATCAGGAACTATAAAGTTTACTCAAGAGATTGAAGAAAAAATAAAGGCTGAAGACAATCTAAGACAATCTCTTAAAGAAAAATCAGAAGAATGCCACCAGATGGACAGGATTATCAGACATCTTGAATCTGATCTTGAAGATGCCAAAGATAATGAAGAAAAACTTGAGGATCAAATTGCCTCTCTCAAAAGAGACCTTCAAACAGCAAATGAATATAAAGAGAAATTCAAGATAAGTTCTGCTCAACTTGAAGTTCTTCTTGGAAGTCAAAAGAGGACAGATGACAAGTATGGTTTGGGATATGAGAAAGGAGAAAGCTCCGGATCCGGTCAAAAGAATTTTGGATCAGAAAATCCAAGGAGCAGGCCTAGAAGACCTCCGGTAAGACAGCCCAATGCTCAAAGATATCCATCTTTCAATGGATACTGCCACAGCTGCAACCACTTTGGTCACAAAGCTAATCAGTGCAGAAAGAGAATGAATCAGATTAATTCATCCTTCTCCGGACAGTGCTTCAACTGCAAAAGGTATGGACACAAATCCCATGAATGCAGAAATATGCAAGTAAACAAATCATTCAAAGGTAGATGCTTTACATGCAATAGAGTAGGTCATATGGCTAATCAATGCAGATCAAGAGGATATCAGTCAAATATGCAAAGAAATGTTATTTGCCAAATCTGTAATAAGTCCGGTCATAATGCTAAAGTCTGCAGAAGCAAGAATCAGGACAAAAGAGGTCCGGTGTATAATCAGAATCAAGACAAGGGTAAACAAAAGATGAATGCGGATGAAGTTAGGAATCAGATGAGCAAGATTTGGGTGAAGAAAAGTTCAGAGAATGTAGAGGTTGGATCCGCACCAGACTCTGGTGCTGATATTTCTTCCAGAAATTAAAAAGTGAGCTCTGGCTCAGGGGGAGACTCAAAGAAAATCCTGTTCCCCCAGCCAATCAAGTGGTGCCGGATGTGGCACAAGATGTGGAGTAAAGGGTTTAAAAATATAAGTCTTGAGATGATCCAGATAAGATTTCAGAGGTCCGCATGGAGTTATGAAGAAGCTGTGATCGATCAAGTAAGACCTGTTCCGGGAGATGCTCCGGTATGACAGAGGATTACAAAAAGGTCCAGAGAGATCCGAAAGTGCACTATCTTATTCTACGGATTGGACAGAGTGTTTGGGATGTTCTTGTAATGTGTCATCTCGATTTATTCATGATTGAAAGATCCGCATGATGTTCATAGATCAGGACTGATCTGGGATACTCCAAGCTATCCAGACAAGACAAACCAGAATAATATAGGTGAAGCATTTATTGCAAATAGATATTAGGGTTTGCGGAGCAATATAAGGGATTTCTCAAAAATCATTTGCTCATTCTGCACTCAAGAAGAAGCGAAAAGTGGAGCTCTGCAACAAGATTCTTCAAGCACACCAAAGATCTCCTGCCGAAGTCATTACATAAAGAAATCAATCCAACCACTCCGTGCTAACTGAAGGTGCATAAGGTATTCTCCGTTTTCATTATCTCACTGCAAATCTTTGAAGAATGGCTACTCCAAATATAGTTAAGATCTCTGATAGACCTCGCCCCACATTCAAGAAACATCCTTACAAATCATTGGAGGTAGATCCACTAGGAGCCTTCTCTAGTGTTCCTCATGGTGTATTGCATACGGAAGATATTAGGGTTTACATCCATGCGAATCTTGAAGACTTTGGAGAATCAAAACTGATGGATATCTATCACAAACAATTGATAGATGACTCCTTTGAGATCAAACCTCAGTACAAAGCCATCTGGGACAAACACTTTGCACAGTGCATTCATTTCCCCTATTTTGAAGAAGATGAATGGGTCCGGTATGTACTAAGCAGAGTACATGACAACTTCCTATGGTTGAACAAGCCCTTCAAGATCACCAAGGATGCAATTAGGGCTGTAACAAGTCTGCACTCATCCGGTGGATTACCTGTTCTCAAGTCTGTCAAAAATCAGACAGTTAGTGATGCAACCGGATCCAAGTTTGACAAGAGAGCTATGACAGTTGATGACATCACTGAACCGGATGTCAAATTTGTAGCTATGATAATTGGTTACAAAATCTATCACTCCAGTAGGGAAAATTCAGTACCGAGAACTGCAATCTACACAGCTTATCAAATGTTAAAGGAGAATGCAGACTATGACTTGTGTCAGCTTCTGGTGAACCAACTCTTTGAAAATCTGTAGAAGATCAAGAAGGACAAGAAAAACTCCTTCAAGTATGGCAATCTGATCCTTTGTCTCTTCTTTTACTACATGAATGAGCTTCCTGGATCCAGTGGATGGATATGGCAGAATGACAGACCGGTTGCCATCCAAATCAGAGACTATTTGCATGGACTTGGGGATGCTAAAGCAAGAAATACAGCTCTATGGGGATACTTCAAGAACTTCCAAAGCATGATGCATGCAAGAGAAAGAATACCCCAATCCCTTGTTGAAAAGTACAAAGACACAGTATACTTCATGGTAGAAACAGATCAGTGTCTAATGGAGGCAGTAGAACCAAGAACTGTATGGATCATGCCCATGGGGTATGAAGTGGATGAACAAATAGTGGAGCTGCATGTTCAACACATGCTAAGTCAGCCCAAAGATCCAAAGGCAGAAAGGTTTGGAACCTTTGAGGAACTGAGTGTAAAGATACATGTAGAACTCAGGGAACCGGAGATAAAGAGGAAGGTAAGAAAAGAAGTTGAGCATATTGCTCAAGGCCTAGGCATCTCAAAAGAGGCACTTGATGCCAGCTGGGAAAAGAGGAGGAAGACTGAGGAAGAAGAGAAAAGTAAAGAAAGTGTTCCGGTTGAAACTCCCACCCGGACCAGATCATCAAAAAGATCTGCACCTCCCACAACCAAAAGTTCAAAACCGGAAGTCCAGGCATCCGGTAAAAGATCCAAGACAAAAGCCACAAGGGCTTATGAAAGCCAAAAGGATGAAGAGGAAACAGAGTCAGATGAGGGAGTAAAAGAAATAAAGAAGCAGAAGAAGAAAGGATCCGGTAAACCCTCCACAGGCCAAGATAAGGATGAAATGGCAGAGGTATCTATTGAAAATCCCACTCTGTCTCTAGAGAGTGTAATCAAGTCGGTCACCGTGGATGGAAACCTTCAACCAATGACTGAATTTTATGATGACTACAATGAGGCTAACCAAAAGACTCTGCAGGAAGCCACAGTCAAATATCTGAACATATACAATAAGGCTTTCATTGAGATCATATCTCTTATTCCTAAAAGCCTAGAAAAGGAATTAGAAATAAGAAAGAATAATGCTCATGCAAAAGATCTTGAGATCCGGGAGCAGATAGCTATTCAGCTATATCCTCAAATTGATCCCAAGACAATGAACATAATCTTCAAAGACTGCAAAGATGAGTTCAGAAGTAAAGCCAGGATGAATCAACTCATGCTTGGTGAGACTGACAAAGTGGCCCAAGAGACAGAAGAGATCCTCCGGAAGGCCTTCAAAAGGTTCAATCTTCCTGTTGTAGAGGACTTAGGTGCAGAAACAGCTGCGGATTTGGAATCATCTGTTCCGGAAGAAGTGGGCCCTGAACAGACAAACATCTCTCCTCCGGTTTCCCCTACAGTCTCCAGATCCCAAGAAGAAGAGAAACTACAGAAGAAAGAAGCAGCAGCTAAAGAAAAAGAGGTTGACAGCACCCCAACAGAGAAAACCACGACTGAAAGTGGTAAGAGTAAGGAAGGAGAAAAGATTCAAAAGGACAAAACTGCAGAAGAGAAGAAACATCTGTCTCCGGCAAGAGACACTGCACAAACTGTTCAAGAATTCCTGACAAAAGCCACTATAGAAATTGATGAACCGGACCTGCTAAAAGGACCATTAGATTTTGACTCTTTGTCACCGGTGCAAACAATGAAAATAGCCTCATTTGCAAATGAGAAAGTCAAAGAGAAGCTGCTGAAATCTCACATGGAAGACTGTGAGCTTATGGAGGTAGCATCTGGAGTGCTAGAAAAGATCATGCCATCCTTTCAAAAGGATCCCACAGCCTCCTCTTCCGGTAATCTCAAAACCTTAGTCAGCAGTGTTAGTACACATTTTGAATCTCTAGAAAAATCTGCTGAAGAAAAGGTCCGGAAGGAATTTTTGGATAAAAGACTTTCAGAAGTATTAGAATTAATCTCTAAAGATAGGAGAATTGTGAGTATTGGAATAAAGAGCTTAGAAAATGCTCTTAAGGATGGCGGTGACATTTACAAATTTTGTATATCCTGGTCAAAGGCAACAGCAGCAATTGATAAGAAAATAAAAGAGGAACAGGACAAGCTACAAAGTTTTGATCCTCTCTCTTCCTCCATAATAAATCAAGAATGTCAGACTATTGCAGTCTTGAATGAAATAAAGAATCTTGAGAAGGAAAGGAAGAATATCACTAACCGGATGGGAGAACTTAGAAGGATTATAATCCCTAAGTTGGAAACTATGCATGAGGCCATCAGTGATGCTCAGACCACCGCCCAAACAAATGATCCGACAGATCTCAAGCAGGCAGAAGCTTTTGCATTTTTGTTGAGTGGTCACATTTCAATTTTGGATAGAATGAAGCAAAGTTGGGCTACATAAATGATCCAATTACAGACATCCTTTGCAGACATTCTTCAATATATGTGAGTATGTAAATATGCGGCTATGTATAGAAAATTTTTGAAAATTTTGGTGTGCGGACCCTACCCTTTGCCATTGATGTCAAAGGGGGAGTGAGGAGCAGTGAAAAATGAGGAATCCAACTAAGGGGGAGTTCCGAAAATTGTATATAAAGATAGAGCATCAGCCAAGGGGGAGCATAGTGTAAACACTTAGTCATTTTTCACTAAGTGTTGCCATCAATGCCAAAGTGGGAGATTGTTGGCAAGAGACACTATATGGATTCATGGTTGTTGTCATTGATGGCAACAAAGGTCATCCCACATATCCGCAAGTCATGGTGTGTCCCTACCGGAAGTCAGAATAAAGATTGGTGTGGTCCGGTGAACAAGAACAGAGCATGTGGCAAGGTCCGACAGATTGGTCCGGATCTCTCAGAGGAAGTATCTTGGTGCAGTGCGGATTTGGGGAAGTCAAGAGGACTACCTTGAGTGGTATATTCCAAGGATTTAGCCTCCGGTGATGGACAAGGAAAAAGATATGAATAGTTGAGTACCGGATTCCTGAGAGACAGTGAAAACAGAGGAAGAACTGACTGACATAGTATCAGACTACTTTCCAGATGTGTTACTGTTGATGATAAAGGTTGTGAAGGCATGAATCATGTTTGGCCGACATGATTAATGATATCTACAAGTATATGCTTGATCCGCATTGCTTGGTGAGCAAGGATTCAGCCGACAGAACAGAGTTTGTAAGAAACTAGACTGTTCCGGATGCCGACTAGAAAGATGATGAAATTACTTGTGCGGATATATATAGGGGATGGATTTAGTTGTGAAGTGTGTGTGTATGTAGATATGCGAATAAGTGCATAACAGAGCAGAAGTAGCAAGAAAGATCCGGTATGTGAAAGGATAGTAGAATAAAGAACAGAGGAAAGATGAAGTGAAGCAAATCAGTGTACTGAGCCTAACCGGAACTAAACTCCAGCATATGCAGATGCTTCCAATCAGTTCAAGACTTTGATTCTTATCACTTTGTAGACAGTGTGTCTTCTTGTAGGCAGTGGACCTCTTGTGAGCAGTGTGCTCGGGCAGTGAGCCCTAATTGGCAAGTGCCATTTTGTAATTTCCTATTCTTCTAACAGAGAATAATTTTTGGGTTAATCACCCCGTGGTTTTCTCCCTTAACAGGGTTTCCACGTCAAAAATACTGTGTCATGTGTTTCTTATTTCATGGTAATGTTTTGTGTTTGATTCAATGCTGCATTAATTAATAAGAAAGTTCAAAAAGGGAAATAATTAGGATAACTGATTCACCCCCCCCCCCTCAGTTATCAACATGGTTTTCTTGATCATAGATAGGATCTTGATCATAGATGGAAGCTTGATCATAAATAGGATTAAGTGTGCTATGGGTGGGATGAATTTGCTCAAGGATAGGCTCTTCATCATAGATAATATCTTGATCATAGAGAAGAGAGAGATTATGGATAGGTTGAATGAAGGTGCTTTGCTCTTGATTTGGATGAGGGATTGATGTTTCTGCATGCTTTGGGCTAGACTCATGACATAGCTCTTAGATTTGGATGGAAGTGGAAGGTTCTTGGATAGACTTGATGGGTTCTAGAAGATCAACAACATGAGTGTATAATGGATCTTGGCTTGGACTCATGGTAGGAGAGTCTTCAAAAGGCTTGATGGGATGTGGGCTACATGATGGGATGAGAGGAATAGGCATATTGCTTGAAGGTTAATCTTGGATAGGTTCAAGGATGGGCATTTGATGACATGGAGATGGTTGATTCCTTGCTAATAGCCATTGGATCACATCCTTCATACATATATGGGTGGATGGATAATAAGGGTATATGGTGTGGGATTAGGATTAGGATTAGGTGGATGGATAATAGGGTTTAATAGTGGATTAGGAGTGGATAGATCTCATGGTGGAGGGATAAAAGGGGTTAATGGACTAGGAGGTACGTGGGTTAAGGGATTACGATTACGAAAGTTAGAGGAAGATGGTAATGAAGGGGTTGATAGATTGGTGAATGGATTGCATGGTGGTGTTGGGATAAGACTATGAGGCTCTTGAATAGGCATTTGATTAGATGATGATGGAGGATACCCATAGGATGCATAAGCTAGAGTAGTTTTTCCCTTATCAAAGGTAGCATAAGGATTTAAGGACACATGATCTTGGTGCAAAGGGTAACTTGGACTTACATGTTCTTGTTATGAAGGAACGTGATAGTCTTGTAAATGGATTTGATGATGAGTTGAAATGTTGGAATAAGGAGTCGGATGATCTTGGGGTAGATGTTGTTGGGTATAAATGGGATAGGTTGATTGTGGAATTGACATGATATGTGGATGGATTAGGTTGGTATGAAGTTGGGCAGGTGACACATAGGATTGAGGTGTATTTTGTTGAGGTTGGGGTTGTGTTTGGACTTGTTTTTGTGTTTGGAATTGTTGTTGTTGTATTTTGAATTGTTGTTGTAAAAGAGCTTGTAGTTGGATTTGGCATTGTTATTCAAGCGATTGTTGAAGTTGTTGGATTTGTTGGTCTAGGAGTCGTTGTTGTTGTTGTTGAATGTGTTGATGTTGTGGTGGGGTAGTGACTTGTTCCTTTTTATACAACATCCTAAGTTCATCAAACATTTTTTGAATACCATAACGATCTTACTCTAGGATCTTGTTTTCTAGTGTCATAACCATTTTGACAAAGGATGGATTAGATGGGTTTCAAGAATGGGATAGATTGTGGTGATGATTAGAAGAAGTTGGATTGGGTTGGATGATGATTATGATGATGTGGATATGGATTGGATGATTAGGATCATGAAATGGACAACAAGGATGGTGAAGATAACTAGGGTGGATACTTAGGATGATTAGGATTTTGATTAGGATGAAGATGACCTAGACTAGGATGAAAGTGGAATGAATATGTCGATAGCTTGACTTAGGCAATTGCAAACAAACAATTTCACATGCACATGCATAGATTTGCAAAACACACACACAAGATACATTAGCAAGTTTCTCTTTAAAAATTGATTGTTGTGATTATGAAGACACATCAACAAGCCTAATATTAGTCAAATGGGTATGGCCAATAGGTCTTAAGCTAGGATGAACAGGTTGTCTAAGGATGTCCCCAATATACACAAGGTACAGGGGGCCCAATTCTGTGAAATGAAAGTGATAAAATGCCACACTGTCAGGAGAAGAGGGTAACCCACCCTTCCCATTCACTTCCCCAAGGTATAAAGTTCTTGGGGGCTTAGCCCAAATGACAAGATTCCAACTTCCAAGAGGTGTCTTTCGATTCACTCCTCACTTTTTATACTCCATCAGAACACTAGAGTTGAGGTCATCCCTTGGAGTGGTGTGTCTCCAAGCCAGCCTCCTAAATGGGTGACAAAAGTGAATCAAGTGGTGTTTTTGATCTCCAAGATCACCTTGTGGTGTGAGGAGAGAGCATATACACACACTTGAGTCACACTCACAATGTTGATTTACCCTTAGAAATTTAAAAAGTGTGTTTGAAGATGAATAGATTAAAGGATGTTTTTAATTCCCAAGATCACGCGAAGTGCAAGGGAAGAGCATACACACCCTAAATCACACTCAAATCCACCAAGAAAAGTAAGTACAAGTTCGTTTTAAGTCCAAGCCTAAATATGATGATGAAAACACATGCTTGTTTTATGCCCAAAACCAAGATATGATGATACAAATAGGTGTTTTTTTTAAGCCCCAAATGGAAGTGTGATATTGAAAACAAATTATTTGATCAATGGAAGATTCAAAAGTTGGATTGTGTGCACCTGAAGAGTTTGTCTTCATTTTTTATGTCGATGCAGTGCCATGAGTCTTCCTCGATTCCACCAAACAAAAATAAGAACAAACAACTTGCAAGCTTAGTTATTAGAGTGAAAAAGGATAAATCTAGGAATTTATGATAATAATAAATAGACACAAAAAATTATAGTGGATAATCAGATTCTATATGAGATTCTATGTTGTTTCAATAAAAATTCGTTAAATTTCGTTAAAAAATGCAAAAGATATAGCGACTTAAAGATCACAATGAAGGTGTGTGTTTGACTGATTATACCTCAAAAATATGATTGAATATAATGATGAAACTTGTGCCAATGAAAAGTATGTTGAATCAGCTTTCCAACGACTATACTTTTGTACAATTCTGATATGATTTGCCCAAGTTATGCAAAAAGAAAAGAAAAAGCCCTATTTGGCATGTGGGAGGGCAAGCTCTGATTCTGGTAGTTAACTAACTGCTAGCGGTCAGGTCCACCAATTAGAAGATACGTTCACATGGGAAGCTTATGACTCTTGTTGTAAAGGTTATCTCTGGAGGCTAAGGTATGGTAGGCAGTAAAGAAAAAATGTGCTCACATGGGACTGTTTAAAGCAAGGTTACCACTAATAGTTAAGAGCCAAGCGTTGGTCCCTAGTCACTCATGTGACCAGGGATCAAAGCAAAGAATGCAATCGGCCAAACCAAGGAGCCTGTGGTCATTGATGTGACCCTACAACAAGCATAAGGGGCACGAAGCCCAACAGAAGGTGGTGGGTGCCAGGCCTAAGTCACCAATGTGACCAGGGGTCAAAAAGAGACGACACAGAGTTTAAAAGAAAATGAATGGCCGCCAATGGTTATGTGAGGAGCGCGGTTTTGGTGGGAGGTTTAAACCTTGCGAATAGAGTTGTAAAGATGTAGATGAAAACTGTGACAGGCGACAACGACCACAACTACGCTTAGGCCTGCAGAACCATACGGGTACATATCTGCAGGTAGGGCCCTAAAAAAAATCTTTTTTTTTCAAATATCAAAATATGCAAATTTTATATGTTTTCTAGGGTTTTTGGGCCTCCCAGATGCAATAGTGAGGTTCGTTTCAGCATAGGAGGCCACTTGCAAAAGGGCATTCCCAAATCTTGCTAAAAAATGAGTTAGATCTACAATAAAAAGCTTCAAAACTCGCAACAAATGGGGTTAGATCAGTAGGCATGCTAAAATATAATACTAAAAATTGGAAAGCAAACTAAGAACATAATTATCCCAATCCAATATTTGCATAACACAAGAGATAATCAAAAAGTGTGCAAAAACTTAAATGAAACAACAATACAAGCTACTACGAACGATTCCTATCCCTTGACGTGTTGGGATGTTGGTTTGTCACATCTCATGCTTTTTAGACTTTCTAAACTTAGTTATAATTAGAAATATTGGATGTTATTTTGACTATGTTTTAAACGAATAATTGTTTGTGGATAAAGTGAATGTTATTTCTCTGAAAATGATGAAATGGATGTTATGTGAAGCTTCAGCTATTGATTTTGGGATACTAACCTATTAATGGGGAAGTGAGTTTAATGATTGCAGGTGTTTGTCGAAGGCAAGAGTGTGGTTAAGGCAGAGTTGACTAGCCGTCTGGCAGGGATGGGATGGAGAGAAACTCTATAGGGCACACACATGCACTTAGTTTGCATTTCATTTACATTTTTATCATTACATGAATGATCTCTATGTTGATGAATTGATTTATCAATTTTCGTAGAAAATATTCCTTTGTGTTTTCCTAGATGCATAACTGAATAATTTGTCAACTAAATTTAAACTTTCTTTTATTGAATTAGAATAAATTTAATAGTTATATTCTTTTTATTTAAATTGTATATGTGGGAAAATAAATTCTCTTGTAATATTAATTACTTAGATAATTATGTGATAAAATAAAAATGATATAGTTTTCTTTTTATTGTTGTTATAATATTTTATCCATTGTAAAAAAAAAAAAAAAGAAGATAATGACAAACTTAAAAAGATAGGTTAAAGCGAAAATAATAGAAAGAAAACCAAAAATAGAAGAAAACAAAAAGAAAGCAAAAAGGATAGAATAAAACAAGATTAGAAAAGGCAAAAAGATGAAAAAATAGAAACACACCATAATAATAAAAGGAGGAGAAATCTGCAATTCATTCGGACAGAAGAGGGAAAGAAGAAAATTTTTGGTGAGAAGAAGAGTAGCAAAGGAGACCGGAGGATCGAATAACAATTCGGAGTTATAGGTAATTCTTTAAGGTGTAAATCTTGTAAATCAAGAACATGCATGAACTATTTATTGGCTTATATTATGGTCTATATCTTCAAATTGTCTTTACTTGTCTTAGACGATTTATGTATTTTCCAACGACCCATGTTACTGTTATGGACTTTAGTATAGATCAATCGGTACTGAGCATTGGTTGTCACAAAGCTAGTTAGTCTTTGACGATTCTCATTTTTAATAGATAATGCTACCATCTAAATATATTAAAATAAGATCGTTTTATGTTTCAACAGTAGTGCTTTTCCATCATCTTTAATCGGATTGGCACATTTGATCGACTATCCTTACATTCATGGAAAAGAACATCAACCTCAAGAAAAATTAGGATGGAATTATAGTCTACAAAACATAAATACGAACATGCAAATAAGGAATATGCTTGCTAATAATTCAGCCATGCTCCAACTCGTATACTAGAGAACCTTACATTCCAACTTACAAGTCTCAAAACTAGATGTTGACAAGAACTGATTTGTACAAACCAAAGATTTCAATCAAGTATGGGCTAGTTCACTTGTCCATGTATTAAAGCAAGTTCAAATGCCATTTCATTCTCATTTTCTGCTTTAGAGTCTCTCTCATGAGAGATTTCCTAAGAATTACACAATTACCTTGAGATCTTGATAGGCATAAATACAATGAACTCAACTATAACCATTAGCAGAGCCCTCCTCTGTCATGTTTAGCAAACTTTATTTTCGATTGTAGTAGAAAGTATTGGCCACTTATGTCCAGTCTTCTATTGTATAAAATGCACGTATAGATTCCTACCTCTGTTTAAATTGTTGAGTCGATGCTTGTTCTTTTAAAGGCCGATATCATAGAATGATACAGAGTCGATACTTTTATGAAAGAAATCCTTCATGTTAAGTATATTACTAGGTAATAAGGCAGATATAAATTAGGTTATCCTTTATCATTTTTAGTCACAATTCCTTGCTTCTTTTAAATGAGGATTTGATCAAGAGATTTCAGCACTTTTGAGTATCTTTTGGTAGATAACATAGTCATCCATATGTTTGGTCGTACGTTGAATATAGATAGAGATTGTATGCCGTGGGTTTCAGTTTGAAACAGTTCATTCAAAATAATGTAGTTTTACAAATCTTAGGAGATCGACTTGACTTCTGTCGTATCCATTACATGAAGATTCCAACCTTTTCCAGCAAACTCATTTTGTGCATATCCCGCAATCATTGCACTCCATGAGGTGACATCTTATTGAGGCATCTTGTATATTCATTGTCCTTATTTACATTGACTTCTTTATATTGTTGATTCTCTCTATACTCGTTGATCTCCTTTTATCATCGCTACACCATATCTATTAAGTCTTTTATTACCTGTCATGAATAGGTAACGTTTGTTCCTATATCTTATGAGTGTAACAGTCATATAATGGCGCTCCAACATCTTTTAATTTTATGTTTGTAATTGCCATCAAATGGCATTAGACCTTCTCTACTCTTATGCTAGTATTGCCATATATTGGCATTCATATTTTCGTATATTGCTTAGGGGAGTCGATATTAAGGGTGTCGTGGCAGGCACAAGATATTTTAATCACTTTATATATGTTGGGTGTTGAGGTTATGTGCCACCTGGGAAACCTTCATGATTAAATACAATTCAAATCTTCTTAGTGGTTCCACAGCTTTTGACTCCATCTAAGGGCACTTATGTGTTCATAGCTTAGGAGTATTATTCGGTGTCACTACTTTTTGCAATGGTTACTTATAAACTACATAGTTTTATCCTTCTCTCGTGCATCTATGTAGAAGCATGTAGTTGCGGTGAGGAATATTGTTATTCCTAGTAGAATATTGTTATCACTAGCAAGTGACACGTTAGCACAACTAACTAAGCATTAAGTCTATTAAAGTATCGACTTCTTGACTACCATTGGCCCTTGGCTGTAGAAATGAACAGCGACTGTGCTACTGTTCCTTTATAAATTGCGTAGCGGCTCATTATGAATTAAAATTGTGAAATCTCCTTTATTTAGTAAACCAAGACAGATGTAAGAATGCAGATGCATACTTAGGCTAGATTAATGATGGTTGTATTCCTTAAAATAACCTTAGGTAATACCTTTAAATGTAATGTTAACAATTAATGTGATAATGATATAAATGTCCAAAATAGATGTGGTCCTCTTTACATATAGACGTGGGGTAATTAGTACCACTGTACTATAATGATGAAATTAGAAATGCTTATGAGTCCCTAAAAATTCTCTTGATGTTAACTAGTATAGAAGTTATGTTGTGTGCTGCCCTAGGAACACATTTTTCCTTTTGTTATTTTGGTACTTGTGTAAATTGATAAAAGGTTTATTTAAGAAAATATCTAGTTCAATTGATAAATATGTACAATTTTGACCTTCTGAGTTATGGAGTGCTTAAAATTTCCATGCTAGTCAGGTATGCAAGGAGTTTTGTGAAACATTAGGAATTTAATTGAAATTAAACATGAACCTCTTCTTTGATAACTAGAACACTTGAATTTTGTCAATGGGGTTGTATATGATTCTCTTGGATTTGGTTTTCTTTTGTAAATAGGGCTAGCTTTATTCTTGTGCAAATGCATGTGCTATTATGGTTATTTCCACATTCGAAGTAGTATGATGTTATTGTGAACTTTATGCTTAGCTTCTGGGACAAAATGTCAAATGTGGACTAACAAAAATGGTAAACTTCTTTTTCAAGTTTTACCAATTTATGTTTATTGCTTTGGCCAAAGCTAAATTGCACCATTGAAATAGATGGATCACGAATGCCTAGTTGTTATTTATTATTCTCTGTCACATCCTTCATGCAAGAAATATGTTCATTCTAGTTTAGAGTGCATATAGGCATCAGGGATGTATCGAGAGTTTTCTTCCTACCCATTTGTACCAGGTTGCTAGGCGCCTCATGCAGGGTTGGGTATTCTTCGAGTTAGGAAGAATTCTGGGGAAGCATAGTGCTTCGTGGTTGGGTGGAAAAAGCACCTTAACCATGCTCTTGACCTTTAGCTTGCAGAAGACCAGTGAGTCATGGCGGCTGAAGATGGATTGTACATTTGATTTTGTTTATGTAATTCTGAAATGGACATATCATTGTATTGATCATTTGTATGGCTTGTGTAGCCCTTATATGTAATTGTACTTCCCTTCAATGTATTTATTGTAAAGATGAAATGTTACTTTCCATATTGTGCTTATGGATGCACCTTACTTATAGAAACTTGCAAGATATTGTACTTTTATGAATATCTCTGTTATTAGAAAGACTCGCTTTTCCATTTATAGACTGAGTTTTATTCTATTATGGTTATTCAAGATTAGTAAGTGGTAATTTCAAACTTTACATGGCTGCTCATGAATTTTGCAGCATAACTTTACTTTGTTTGTGTGGTGATAATGGTTTGGTTGAGGCTAGATTTATATAGATTTTTTATGTGAAAGATTTTGGAGATAGGGGATAAGATTTGAAAAGATAAAGGATTTGATTTTTATTTGATTTAAAAGAAAATAAATCAAAAAGAAGATGAGACGATAATTGAGAGGATTATCTAATTAAATACACGCGAGTTAAAAAAATTGAGGATGATGTGTGATTTGGATTTTATTAATTAAATAAATATCTAATTTATTTAATTAATATTGGATTGATAATTTAATTAACTATAGAAATTTGAATAGACTAATTAAATAAATGTAAGTTATTTAATTAACGTTGTGTGATGGCAAATTTTAGGTGTCTACAATTTCTATTTCATAGATGCATTTTATTTTTACCTAGTTTATTGTAATAATCCCAGTTACACATATCAATGTGAAGAACAGTTATAGCTTACATAGGCAAACTTAGGCAAGCACCATAGTGTTACTTTTGAATACAAGACCTAAGAAAATCCTTTTACATGTTGACAAATGCTTGTTCTTTATTTTTAACTAAGCTTTTTTGTTCTTTTACTCTTAATTCCTTGTGACATTGAGCATACCTAATATTATTTATGTCATCCTAGAATAAGAGCCATAACATACATTACTTTTACATGATCACTTGCCATTGAAAAGAAATTGGTAGGAGAAGCGTCCATGTAATAAATCCACTTAAAGTGAAAATGTATTGGATTGAATGGCTTACTTGCCATTGAAAAGAAATTGGTAGGAGAAGCGTCCATGTAATAAATCCACTTAAAGTGAAAATGTATTGGGAGATTGAATGGCTTTTTGGAGGTTTTTTAGCTATGAAAATTCGAGACCTTCGTGTGAACATTGCAAGATCCAAGTGCCATTGTTAATGTAATGATACGAACATGTCCAGGGAAACTAATTCGTGATCTACAATCAACCAAATATTTGCAGTCATGGGGATGATTTCTTGGTCATTTTGTTGTGAAAACTAGGGCACAAAAAACACAAATTGCATTAGAAATCTTAAGCATCTAAAAAGTCACATTTTTAGGGCATGCGAGGAGAAAATTTAGTTTGTGGGTTCTACAGAGGTTGTGACATTTTTATAGTGTTTGAAGAACATTTTTGTTGTGGTTGTGTGTGAGAATCATGTAGTAGTTTATTGATTTTAAACTTTAGTCATAAGTATTGTCAAACAAAGTTGTAGTTGAGGCTATTTTTATTTCATATCTACATTTTACTTTTACCTTGTTTATTATAACAATCCTAGTTACACATCAATGTGAAGGACATCTACAGCTTGCTTAGGCAAGATACCATAGTGTAACTTTCGAATACAAGACCTATGAAATTCTTTTTACATGTTGATAAATGTCTGCGCTTTATTTTTAACTAAGTTTTTTTATTATTTCTCTCAATTCCTTGTTTTTGATTAATTCAGCTAGAGAAGAGGGCCCAAAACCCTTTACAAACCAGTCCAAAAGGCAGGGCAAAAGACAAAAACAAACCCCAAACAGGTCAGTCACAACGCTCTAATAGCACACCAACAGCGGCCTGCTGAAAGAAGAGACCAGCTACACAACCCCAGAACAATGACCAACAAAACGTACTGCCTTGGCCCTAGGACGTAAAACCGCCACAAATTTGGGCAACCCTTTCTTCCTACACTGGACAACCATCCAAAAAAACTCTCAATAAAAATCGTCAGAGCAAGGAACAAAATCCACCAAAGAAACAACAGGAACAGTCGAAGCAACCGCAGCAAAAGACAAGGGGGCAACAGCCTCCAAACCACCCCAGGCGCACCAAGAAAAGGAGCAGTCCCCACGGGAGGTCCCGAGACCACAAAAGTATGCGAAGGAGAAGAATCCAAATATCTCTTAATTCCTTGTTACATTGAACATATCTAATATTATTTCTATCATCTTAGAATAATAGCTATAACGTGCTTTAGTTTTACATAATCACTTGCCATTAAAAAGAAATTGGTAGGGACAAGTGTCAAAGTAACAAATCCACTTAAAAGTGAAAATTTATTGGGAGATTGAATTGCTTTTTGGAGGTTTTTTAGCTATTAAATTTAGACCTCTTAAAGAGATACGTATATATTTCAACTAACAACCGTCAAAAATTTTAGAGGTTTTTTTGCTGTTAAATTTAGGGACCTTCAAGAGATGCACATATATTTCAACTAACAACCGTCAAAATGTAAAAAAGATTTTTTATTGATCATAATGTTACTGTTCTTTAATTCAATGTCACCATGATCAAAGGATGACAATGTTAATGAGATCAAGGAGATAACAATATTAAAAAGATTAGGAAGATGACAATCCATGACAAATCTAACAATTCCCATTAAATAAATCCAGTACACCCATTTAAATTTTATACCGCTGATTTTTATTTTTAACGGTATTTTTTTAAATATATCAATGGAAATATAACCAAATCTAATTAAAAAAGCAATGGAATCATGAAAGTACATAGAACATTTAAAAAATGAAAATTTAAATCTTCATAGTCCAACCATTTTAATGTGTAAATGAGTGCTTCAGGATTATACTGTGTAAGTTTTTCTCTCAACGTTTCGGATTACACTCCATGATCCATCATCAGGAGAAAAAATATGAGAGCAAGAGAAAAGAATTAAAAATAAAAATTTACAATTCCAACAAGTTAAAAAAAGGGGGGGGGGGGGGTGAAGGTAGCACAGGGATCAATAGACCCCCATCAAATATGGAAAAAATGGAAGGAGCGAAAAAGCAAGCAGAAGCGAAAAAGCAGGAAGAAGGGTTTTACAAGGAGAACGGTGGCGAAAAAAGCGAAGGAGAAGAAGTGGAATGCAAATTAAAAGAGGAGGCACCATTCGTCGCAACAGGAGCGAACGCAGTCCCAATTAGCAAAATTAGGAGAAGCTATTCAGATTTCGCCAAAGGACAGATAGATTTGCAGCAGGAGGGAAGGGTTACAATCGATGTAAAAGACAAAGTGGATAAAGACATAAATGCGCTGGAACAAACAGCTCTGATAGGAAGGGTGATAGGAAGAAACAAATCAAAACAACAGATCAAGGAATGGATTACAGGAAACTGGACAAAAGCAGAAATGATACATTTCATACCCAAACAATTCTTTGTGGTCGATTTCAAGGAAGAAGCTGACAGAGATAAAATTCTGGATAATGCGCCATGGAAACTAGGGTTGGATTATATTTACACACAGAAATGGAGGCCGAATTTTAACCCGAATAACTTCAATCCTTACAAGGAACCAATATGGATAAGATTATATAATTTACCATTTGAATATTGGTCAGGAGGCTGTCTATACAAAATTGGAGATACTTTAGGAAATACAGTAGAGCTGGACATGGGAGATAGCGACTCAATTTACTTTGCTCGAATTAGGTTACTAGCAATCAACAAGATTCCAATGAAGATAATGCTGATCACTTCATCAGGTACCTGGGAACAGAATATAGAAATTGAGGAAAGAAAATTCTTTTGTCTTGAATGCAGAAGCAGAAGACATATGGAAAAAGGATGCCCTAAAAAATTTACCGGGAAAAGAACAGAAGACAATATGGATAGGGAGGAGGAACCGAAGCAAACAGAAAAGGAAAGGCAAGGAACACGGGGCATAGGAGGAGACATAGATTTACCGATAGAGTCTTCTAACAGAAATCCTAACTCTCCAATTCTCCAAGAAAATGAGTCAACAATGCCAGACACGGAAACAAAGTCAGAGGCTAGACATAGGGAAATCAGAAAAGAACTTGAGGAGGGACATAACATTTCGTCGGCAGGATCCAAGGACTCTGCAAAAGTTGATAAGCAGGGAGAAAAAGATGAATACAGTCCTGAGATAGTTAGAGAGACTCTAGAAGCAGAGATCGGGCCTAACGATGACTGGTTAGATGAAGAAGAGGCTATTGAGGATAGAGAGGAAATTGGAATTATCGATCCTCGACATATCAGCCAAACTGGAGCAAGAGGAACTACGGGCAACGGAAAGAAGTTAGGAAGGAAAACAGATAAGGAGAAAAGAGAGGAGTATGCGGCAGACAAGGGACTTCCAGCATCAAAAAATACATGCTAAGATCCAAGGGAGGGAACACCTCCCTTGGGAAGCCATGAAGATACTTTCATGAAATGTTAGGGGCTTAAACGCCCCTAACAAAAGGCGCGCAATCAAGCGCCACCTTTCTAAGCTAATGCTGGATATAATCTTATTACAGGAAACCAGATTGATGAAGGAAGAAGCGGAGAAGTTTACACAGCATTGTAGACCTTTGACAGGTATTTTCAGCGAACCCAGGGGTACTGCAGGAGGGGTAGGATTACTGTGGAATCCTTCCAAGGTAGATGTCAAGGAAGTAGAGGTAAATCAAAATTGGATAATAGGAAAAGTCATTTTATATCATGTCAATTTTTCTTTCTGGATTTGCTGTGTATATGGGCCAACCAAGACAGAGGAAAAAAAGGAAGTATGGAATGGCATTTTAGGTAGAATGCAAGAGCTGGGGGAAGAAAGGGTGATTTTGGGAGGAGATTTTAATGCAATTTTAAATTTGGAAGAAAAAAGAGGAGGTTTGAGAACAGTAAACAACGCAACAAAAGATTTTAGGGAGTTTGTTGAAGAAGGCAGGCTAATTGACTTCCCTCCTAAAGAAGGAAGCTTTACATGGACTAATAGGAGGGAAGGCTTTACAAATATAGCCGAAAGGCTAGATAGATTTCTATGCAGTTCGAACTGGTTAGAAACAGATTTAGGAATTGAATCGAGCATTTTGCCATGTTCTCTGTCAGATCATTATCCCATAAAGCTGGAAATAGGCCAATTACTTAAGCCAAAAAATTCATATTTCAAATTCGAAAAAATGTGGTGGAGAAACGAGGAACTGATAGAGTGTATAGGGAAATGGTGGCTAGAGATTCCAGGAAAGGGAGGATCGGTAAGCTATGTTTTCTGTCAAAAGTTAGCACATGTCAAAAAGAGGTTGAAGGAATGGAACACGAATACTTTCAAAGACATATTTGCAGAAAAAAACAGAGTTGAAGTAGAACTGGAGGGGTTAAATCAGAAAGTTATAAGGGAGGGGATGTTTCAAAATGATTACAAAAAAGAGAAAGAACTTATGACCGAATGGGACGAATTGTTAGCTAGGGAAGAAGAATATTGGAGAAGTAAAGCCAGAGAAGTGTGGCTGGAGGCAGGCGACAAAAACACAAAATTCTTTCACAACTCAGTCAAATCCAGAAGAATGACGAATAAAATTTCAGAGCTGACTATTGGGAATGGTATTATAATAAACAAAAAAGAAGAAATTGAGAGAGAAATAGTCAGCTACTTTCAAACATTCTTGGCACCTGAGGAGGGTTTTGACTGGTTAAACATAGAGCAAGCCACAAACCATATAGATAGGATAGTAAACGATGAAGAAAGGGAAGCTT
Source organism: Cunninghamia lanceolata (assembly GCA_027924645.1). Lineage (NCBI taxonomy): Eukaryota > Viridiplantae > Streptophyta > Pinopsida > Cupressales > Cupressaceae > Cunninghamia > Cunninghamia lanceolata. The sequence goes on from BSBN01001229.1 coordinate 5,429,563, forward strand.
TGGAAAAGCCTTTCACAGAGGAAGAAGTCAGGAAGGCAACATTCCAATTACACCCGGACAAAGCGCCAGAACCGGACGGTTTTCCTGCTCTTTTTTATCAAAAATGCTGGCATATCGTGGGCAAGGAGGTCTGGAACATTCTGGAAGATTTCAGAAAGAAGAAAAGATTTGTAAAAGATATAAACAATACAGTAATTGCGCTTATTCCAAAAAAAATCAGAATGTAGGAGGGTCAGTGATTTCAGGCCAATCTCATTATGCAACACGGTCTACAAGATTCTCACCAAGACAATTGCTAACAGACTAAAACCAATTTTGGGAAGAATAATATCAGAAAACCAAAATGGATTCACGCCAGGAAGAGAGATTGCGGACAGCATTATTTTAGTAAACGAAGTCATCCACTCGATCAATCAAAACAGACAGAAGAGTATGCTAATCAAATTAGATGTGAGCAAGGCATACGACAGGGTTAGATGGAACTTCCTTCTAAAGATACTAGAGAAAATGGGCTTCAGCAGATCTTGGCTTGAAGGCATTTACCAGTGTATTTCCACTCCACGAATGTCGGTAGCAGTGAATGGATCGCTATGTGGCTTTTTCGAGATATCACAAGGGTTGAGACAAGGTGATCCGTTATCCCCGTGCCTTTTCGTTTTAATGGCTGAGGCTATGGGGAAAATGATCCAACATTGTCAAAGATCAGGGGGATGGAAAGGAGTCAGGGTAGCTCGAGGATTAACACTAGTCACACACACTCAATTTGCAAACGACACTTTACTTTTCGGGGAAGCGAACCCCGCAGAGGCAGAGGCGATCCGAAGAGTGCTAGACACTTACACGAATCTGTCAGGGCAGGTGGTTAACAAAGAGAAGACAAGAACGTTTTTTTTCAATACCTCTAAAAGATGGCAAAACCAGATATCACAAATCCTGGGTTGTCAAGTAGATACCTTACCAAACAAACACTTAGGGGCTCCTATATTCAATGGACAGAACAAATCTCAGCTTTGGGAGGAAGTAATCGCTCAGTCTAAAAGTAAAATGGACACTTGGAAAGGAAGATGGTTAACATTAGCAGGAAGGATTACCATGCTAAAATCAGTTTTAGGGGCAGTCCCGATCCACATGATGTCCTGCCTACAGGTTCCAAATAAGACCAGAACCACCTTGGAGAGTGGTTGGAAAAAGTTCTTGTGGGAAGGATCGAGAGAGATCAAAAGAATACCGTTAATTGGATGGGACAAAGCCACGTGCCCCTTAGATAAGGGTGGGATGGGAATGAGAGAACTAAAACTCCAGAATGAAGCATTGGGAGCTAAATTGGTTTGGAAATTGGCAAAACAACCACAGAAACTTTGGTGTAGAATTATGCAAAGTAAATATTTGGATGATTCTGATCCGAATAGAATTTTGACCATAGCGAATCCAGGGGGTGGCTCGCCTATATGGAATTTCCTCAGAAAATGCAGACCGATAATTTTAGATCATTTGACGTGGAGTATTAATAATGGGAGAAACGCCAACTTTTGGACGGATTCATGGGAAGGATGGCCGTCGCTAGATAGCTTACAAGAGTTATCAGAATTAAGAGAACAGATGATTCAAGACAGAGGAGAAAAGGTGGCGGACTACTTCGAAGGAGAAGACGAGGCAGGCTTAGTCAGATGGGTGGACCCTAGTAAGTACAATGTAGATACGGACACCAAAAAGAAGTATGTGGAAATACTTAACGAAAGAAAGATCAGGAAAAACAATGACAGCGATGAGATAATTTGGTGTGGTGCAAAGTCTGGACAATACACAGTTAAGATAGGATATCAATTATTGAAGTCAGACAGAGAAAGCAACTCATTAGATCATTGGCCAAAAAAGATTTGTTGGGACAATCAAGTTCTGCCCAAGGCAGGTGCTTTTCTGTGGACGGTGCTACATAGAAGTATATTAACAGGGGACAGGTTGCAGAAACTAGGGATCTCTGGTCCAAGCCGATGTACACTGTGCAAGCAACATGAAGAGACTCTTGACCATTTGTTTTTGAAATGCCAGGTAGCTGATAAGGTATGGACGTATTTCCTCAGCCTATTAGAATGGAAAGGAGCCATGAATTCTACAATAGTAGATTTCTTGAAAAGTTGGCCAATACTACAACGAAAAGGTTTCTGGGGGAGCATCTGGATAACTATGCCATCCATGATAATTTGGCAGATTTGGAAGGAAAGGAATCAGCGAATATTTGAAGAAAAAGAAGTTCCAACAGAAAACTTAATAAAAAAAATAGAAACTGGATTAGTTGAAATACTTAACTCCAAAGCAAGTAGCAGGGGAGGATGTAAGTTTACATGTTGGGATGAGGCAATCATGAAATTATGCCCTGATCTTAAAATCCCGAAAGGGTTGGGAGGAGGGAAGAAAACTAGAGCCCAAACAAGATGGTTGGCTCCGCCAAGAGGTAGACTCAAACTAAATTTCGACGGGGCCTCCAAAGGCAACCCGGGTAAGGCAGGATATGGCTATATTATCAGGGATGAGAGGGGAGATTTTGTCTGGGCAGCTTCGGGCGACCTGGGAGTGGCATCAAATAATATGGCAGAATTAGAAGCCCTATCTAGAGGGGTGATGGATTGCGCTAGGAAAGGTTGGACCAACATAGACATAGAAGGGGACTCTCAAATAGTTATTAATGCTGTCATTAGGAACAATGCAGCAAATTGGAATTTAAAAAAAGGAGTGCAGAGAATCAAGGACGTCCTGCAAAACTTGAATTTTTCCATTAGACACATTTATAGAGAAGCAAATAAAGCCGCGGACTTCCTAGCTAACCAAGGGATCACGAGAGGAGGAAAGGACGTCAGCGATTCAGACATTGCAAGCTGGAATGGGCTTGCTGAGGTACTTTGCTCAAATAAGGGAAAGTCGCAGAAGGTGGATGAGCTGAGGAATCACACATCCGACGATGGAGTTTAGACAGGTAGATACTTACATTTGGTAGGACGATTCGGATGTCCACGCGATGTAGATCTCTTCAGTGCGGCAATGATAAAGGGAACTAGCGTCTTGCTTATTTTAAGCCAGTCGAAGGTTGCCTGGGATTAGAATGGTGGAAGAGGAAGAGATGGCCAGAATAATGGGAGTGCACTGCCGATGTCTGGAGGAAGGAAAGGAGCAGCAGGTGGGGTGCCTGTTCAAACTAAAAGAAGAAGCTGCCAGAACAGCGATCTTACAAATCATTGGAGGAGGGTCGTGGAGTGGCGGCCATGTACACGATGGTCGCGTATATCAACTTTTCTTCGCCAATATTCAACTGATCATGGGCAGCTCCTTCTATGGGGTGTGTTGGGGAGCGCGGTTGGTAGCTCCAGCCAACCACACGGTAGTAATGGGAGAGATTGATTCGGTGGGAGGAGACCGGGCAGAGGAAACGCTGAAATCAGCCTATGCAAGGGGAATCGGATCCAAGAAGGCAAGAGATATCCTCGCTGCTTACAAATAAGGCATTGAAAACCGGGACATGGAAACCTTTCGTAAGATGCTTTAGGAAAATAAAGAGGAGTTTACTGACGGCCAGATCGGAAGGCTTCTGGAGACGGCGGAAGGCATGATGATGATAATGCACGAGATAATGTAACACATTGGGCTGTTAAAAAGCTAAAGACATAGTTGTTTTTAGCTCTGGATTAGTAAAATGTTGTGTTCTGTAAGTTGTTTTGTATGGCATTCCGGGATGGAATTAGCCAATAAATAAAAACAACGCTTTTATTCTATGTTATAGATCAAAGGGAGCCATCCCCATGATGGCACTTACCAAACCAAAAAAAAAAAAAAAAAGGAATCAATAGACCCCAATAAAAAAGTTAAACAATTGAGAGAAAGAAAACAATAGAAAATAGAGTCATCAAGCAAATGCCAAAAAAACAAAAACAATGGAAAAAATTACAACTTCTAAGTAAGACTACAGAAAAAAGAAAAAAGAGCGAGAACATAAAAAAAAAATAAGACAAGAAAATAAATATGTAAGAAGGGATAAACAAAGAATAACAAATATTATACATTTCTCCAATTATAGTAAGAAAACAAATGACAAAGAACTAAACAAAAATGTAAAGAGACTGGTATAAAACTATGACAAAGAATGAACCAATACTAACAAACATGCCTACATATGGGTATATGTGTAGATATAAACGTATATCTATACAAATAGATATGTAGGGAGGTATAAGTAAATATGAAGCTATACATAGGCAAACATAAGAACCTAAATCTATACATAATTACACGCATAATAGAGTATTAAAATTTTGGGAAAGAGAACCAAACCAATCAAAGTAGAATACACACCTGTTGGGGCCCTCCCTTAAACATAGTACAAGTGGATTTTATAAAATTGACTTCGTTCGAGTCATTTAACATGAAAAATTGAAGTTTTTCTATATGCAACTTATAAATTGAAACCACTTAAATATCAGATTTCATCAACATCGAAATTATAACCATCCAACATCCAGTGACGGGTGCTGTTTTCTCCAATAAGGTATTCCACAAGGGAATGTCGGATTACAATGTGCCCTTACTGCCATCCATCAAAAGCTATGCTTAGATACATTCTAACAATATTCAGAATTTGCCTGTTACTTTATCTGCCAACACCACACAGCTACAGGCCAATAGATATGTCATGCACATTTTGACACTAATAGAACAAGCCAGCCTGAATTCAAAAGCATTAGCTTTGTGTCAAGGTTATTAAAGACCCCCACAAAATTGGTTTAAATGATACACAAGAAAAAAGCTAGAATATTTGAAGTCTGCCACCAAATGCAACTATGCACACATTGCTAATCACACTATGAAACGACTATAACATTGGATAAATTAGGCAAATCACATGGTCATTGGACAACAAACAGTTGCCTCAAGTAATCTCCTGAAAATATTAACATAAAATGAACCCTTACCAGTATGTCAAAAAAACAATATATGTTTGTCACACCAGAGAATTAGAAATGATCAGTTGTAAATAGTTTTGTTCCACTTAGTTACAAAGCTATTAGCCTGGCACGTGGTTCATCAAACATTGTTGTCATATCAAGAGCCACTCTATATGTATATGAAATCAATGGAAGGGCTGGGAAAATGTAATCAGAAATTCTCTAGTAAACGCATAATGATGCAAACATGAACATATAAAAGAGAATCCTAATCTATTGTCCCGTCTCACTTTAGAGTGAAAAGAATATAAATTGTATTATGATACACAGCATTTAAATTTCCAGCCTCCTAGGGTAGCCACTATTGTTGTTCTCTCTACCATTGTTTCCCAGAACCGCCAAGAGGAATGGTGTTTGAACCAGAAATCACACTACGATTTCCATAAGCTCCTCGTCCACGGCCACGGCCACGACCACGATATCCTCCTCCATAACCTTCATCACAAATACATGGAAGTCATGTCCATTAATATATTCATCAAACCACATATTAATTGAATGTGATGAAACAAAAGTTAGAGTTGGTTTATACCCCCACTACCATTCCCTCCACCTCCACGGGCCATTGCAGCAAGTTGACCATTAACAGGCTGCCCAGCTTCTCGAAGAATACTGATCAGTTCCCTGGCAAATCTTCCATTTGCAGCAGTGAAGAAGGAGTATGCTGTGCCTGTGGCCCCAGCTCTTCCGGTGCGGCCAATACGATGTACGTAATCCTCCAAAGAACCAGGAAAATCATAATTAATAACACATTTTATATCCTTCACATCTGCAAGAAACACCAGGTCAGCAACGTTAAGGATCTTCCCCACATGTATATACAAACTCGAATATCCAGAAAATTCCAACAGAAGTATCATACACAAATAAAACTAAGGTCTCCTAAAATTATCATACATGAACAAAGTAGAGAATGGAAGCTGCCCTTGTCCCTGCTCGACAGTAATGAGCATTACAGATTATAAGGGACAATTCCAATAAAATAAAAAAGCTTTGCACCAATATGGCATGCTTCCTATAACACAGTTCAAGAAAAGGCTTGCTAAATGTTCACACATTGATGGCCATTTATGGCAGAATGTGCCCACCTTACAGGGATAAGGGCCCCGTGCGACAGGAGTCAATCGGGCTGCATATGATGCCAGCTCCATGTGGACCACAGCAATGGCGGCGGCAGTGCAGTTCCCCACCACCAACAGGAATCATATCAAACCACCGCCAAGCCACAATCCATCCTTCGGAACACTGGCCCACAGCCCGCCGACTCCCCAACTGATGAAACCATAGTTTCACACAAAGTAATGGCTGTTCCCATAGAATCTGTTGGTTGTGATGCCAATTTACACCTCATATGACAGCTCCTGGAGCTTGAGAAAGAAGATTGGCATCTAAAGCTATATCAAATACTAGCCATTGGAGAACAGATGGAAGGAAAAGGACATAACCTCCCAAATTGACACAGGTATGTTCATGTAGGAGAAAAAAGACTTGATACTAAATAGTGGCTAAAATAAGTTCTTCCTACCCAAACCACGTGCAGCCACATCAGTAGCAGTCATAATTGGACTTTTCCCAGCTTTAAACTCAGCCAAGACCCAGTCTCTTTCAGCCTGACTTTTATCACCATGGATGGACAATGCTGGCCAGCCATCCATGCGAAGCTGTTTAGTAACCTGATCACATCCCTTCTTGGTTTCCATAAAAATCAGAATCCGGCTTCCATCCATTATCTCCTCAAGAAGCTTGATCAATCTGTTATAACATGCGTCATTTATTCATTATTAACATTGAACATAGCATATAAAATCACAAAAATACACAGTAAACCGTAAGATAGAAACAAAGCATACCTTGGATATTTCTCATACTCAGAGACAACCTCCACAATCTGGCCTATTGAATGGTTAGCCTTCAAATCTGGTGAACCGATGATTACCTACATGCAATTGTGCCACAAATGTATATATAAGTCACCTAATGAGCATGTCATATAGCTAGGAAGTACAACTCAGATTGCTGATTCCTACAGATACACTGAGCTTCATCCTGAACAGTTAATAAGAATCATGCAAGAATCACCTTGTATGGATTATGTAAAAACTGCCTCGCAAGAAGTTCTACTTCCCTTGGCCAAGTAGCACTCCATAGCAGTGTCTGCCTATCTGGACGGATCTGCAAAAATTATCAAGCCGAAATGTTTCTCAGAATTACAGAACTGGGATTTTACAACAAGTTTTATATGATACATGCTTCAATGTATAAACAGCATATAGATAGATATAAAAAGCATACAGATATACCCAAATTTATTTTTAACACACAAAGTGTACACATACAAAAGACTACAATAAACTAAGCATCAACACCAGAATCCCCAGTAAAAAGAAGGGCAAGGCTAAAGTATGGGAGGGAGCCGGTGGCTGGGGCTGACTTCCCTGAAATCCCCAGTCCCTGTTCCCACCCTTACAGCAAAAATGAGGTCAACCTGTGTGATATAACAACCTTGGAGGGAGCTATACCTGTTATTAACCAATTGGTGGATCAGTCGGCAGGGCTTGTTCAGGAAATGAAGATACACCATCAGCTCTCTGAATGGTTCTTCATGGAGATTAACCATTTGAACATTAAAATTGCTCCCATGGCACAGAAATATGATGGGAAAATCCTGGTTCCAGAGACACAGGATAATTTGGCCTTCACGTATTGGAATGCTATGCAGGAAATCCTCTCTTAACACGGAGAAGGATAAATTGAATACTAGGCTGCTACTGCTGGAAGTGGAGATTAAGGAGTTAAAAGGAGTGTCTGGAAAAGAATGGGAATGTGGAAGGGGACTAAGGACAGGGGTATGGTGATGCAGAAGGGTGAAAGATACAATACCATGGCAGTACAAGCAAAGGCATTAGTGGCGGAGGTGGAGACATCTCCAAGGAAGGCTTCCTCGTGGTGGAGCTGGAAGCGGCAAGTGCCACACAAACTGTAAGCGAGTTGTGTCCCTGCTGGCCTGGTGGCTGTTTTTTGTCTTTTTGTTGTTTTTGTTAGCTTTCTGTGGTTTAGCCTTGCTACTTGGTAGTTCTCCTTTGGTCTCATTAGCCAGCTAGCTGTGTTTTGGCTGTAATTTTGGCACTGTGAAGGGTTTATGGTCCCTCAAATACCATCTTATCCTAATCAAAACACCAGAATCAAAGAACAGTCTGAAATCTAAAAGAATCAGAATTAGGCTATTCAAGTGGAGGCCAATTAAAACTTACAGGCCACAGTATCCATAAAACAGACAGCTTTGGAAATTTTGTTAACTAGACAAACTAAAATTATAAGCCTCATCTGGAAGCAATCTCAAGAAAAGGCCTGATCAAAAAATATTGAAAGTTGCTTGATAATTAAATTGAGGCACCCTAGCAATGCATCATTGACAAAGTCGACAAGAAAATAGATCTTTCTAATTAAATTGAATAGTTTAAGTGAAGCATTTCTGGTCCACTGGTAATGGAATATATTAAAAGCATAACCAAGGTTCAATTCCACCTTACAGTATTAAAGACAGCCAATAAGTTAAGCACAATGATAAAATGTGGCAAATGTATGCCAAGTTGCTAAAAATTATAAGGTACATTCAAGCATGACGCAGATAGCCCAAGCCTACCCAGCAATATGTTAAAGGTAGCCATAATACCAGCAATTATAAGGGCAACCATGTGCACTGCAGCAGTGAGGCGTCTGGAACTTCTTCCAGTACAAAAGATTTAAATTTCAGATATGATATAACTAGGGGAACATATCATTGCTCATGCAACACTAATTCAGAGATAACAAGTCCCAAAACAAATGCACTAGGGAATTATAAGACAGCCATTGAACAGATTTTAGTTTTCCTTCAGATCCTAAGCACTAAATTGACAGGTTGAAAAGGTTCATTTATGTTTATTTTTGTCTGCTGATATACCCAACTAGAAAATCTCAACTGAATTTAAGTCCCTAGGATTAACCAAACAATTCATTTCAAAATCATCATCATTTTCTAAAAGCCCTTAACAGAAACAGGATTAACACTGGAGGTTATTTACATACTTGAGATACAATTTTTCTTATCTGTGGTTCAAAACCCATGTCTAGCATACGATCAGCTTCATCTAATACAAGATATGTCACCCTCCGCAGGTTTGTGTGTCGTGCTTCCAACATATCAATAAGCCGGCCAGGTGTAGCAATTACAATCTCAACACCTAACCACATAATCACCAACCAGCATGAAATACAAAAATTCAGACAAAAATGCTAACAATACAGAGCACGGTGAAAAACACACCTCTTTGAAGATCACGAATTTGAGGGCCTTTTGGAGCCCCTCCATATATGCATGTGCTTTTGATTTTTGAAGATGTTCCAAATTTGATAGCTTCTTGCTGGATTTGAACAGCAAGTTCCCGGGTAGGTGCTAACACCAAGACAATCGGGCCATCACCAGGAGCTGCCTCATAAAAGATACAAGGTTTCCATGATATTCAAATCAGGAAATTCCATACACAAAAACACAGGGGAGGAACCATAGAAGAATTACAGTCATACAAAAGTCAAAAAAACTTGTACAACAAATTCAAAACAAGATTTCACCTAAATAGGGCTGTGCATTGACATGAACTATTCCTGGCAAAAGATAGGCAAGTGTTTTGCCGGAACCAGTTTCAGCTATACCAATCAAATCTCTACCCTTCAGAGCCATCGGCCAACCCTGAGCTTGTATAGCAGTTGGCTCACTGAATCCCGCCCTCTCAATCTCTTTGAGAACATAATCTGAAAACAAACAAAATCATTCCCCCAATTAGCAACACCACATTTTCCACATATATTATTGTATTGACTATAAAACAGAAACTAATGAATTCAAGAGCACAGAAAAAACCATTCCATAAAAAATAAATAAACAAGTACAAACACCTTACTGCATGATTAAAATCAGCAGAAAAAATGCATAAGTATGGGTGACTACACTTTTTTACTTAATACAGCATGCAAGCAACAACTCTAGCACCAATGTAAACAAAATACATACAACTACAAGATAGTCATGCAATCCTACTAAAATTCTCCAAAGAACCTTGCAAGCTAGCTAAACAGGCGAAACAAATGGAGCAAGAGAAGAACCATTAAAACGATTCCCATATTAGAGAAAAAGTAAGTACCTGGAAAGCTTGCTTCCTGAAAATATATAAGGGGCTTAGGAATTTCACGTCCTTCAACAGTTATATCACGTCTTCTACGATAAGCACTTACTTCTTGCTCTGTTAGTGCTGCTACAGAAGGCCGTTCTACATAGAAATTCTTTTCAAAAGGTATCAAGTTATCAAAATCTTCCTTTGGAAGATTAACAGAATCCAACTCCCCCCTGGACCTTTCAGAATCTCTACTTCCCCTACCACCTCGTCCTCCAACAAACCCCCTGCCGCCGCCACGGCCCCCCTCGTAGCCTCGACCTCCAGAATTAAAACCATTATATGCCCCTCTTCCACCCCCTCCTCTTCCACCTCCATAACCTGCCTCACCACCTCCATAACCTCCACGTCCAAAACCACCACCCCTTCCACCACTCACACTACCTCCACCAAAACCCCCCATAAAATCACTGCAATAAACAAGCAAACCAATTGGTAGCCTCAAAAACAATACATTTAATATGTAAATTCAAGACTTGCAAACATCTTCCCTGCACATCATATTACACATCCCACCAGACATATCCTTGCAAATTTACCCAATTCTGGGCATAAAGTATAACCATTTTCCAACCAAGTCTTATCAGTACATGTGAAACACTGTAATTGGAAATTCAAATAAACATAACGATATTGCAACATCCAATAAAGCATTGAAGAGAGAGCATTGGTTATCAAGCAACTGTAACGCCACAAATAGTAGTATATAAATCTTTGTTTTTTGTTACTATCAGTTAATGAAAGAGCCACACTAATTGATTCTAATTCAGCTGACAGCAGCTGTATTAAAACCACAAAATCAACGATACCAAACAACATTTAGTAATTGTGTCTGTCCAAGAGGAAAGAAAACAAACGAGGTGCAAAATAGAAGAACAAAGTAAAAAAAAGAAGGGAGGAAAGAGACCTAGAAATGCAAAACCCTTGCAGACATGGACAATGCACTTTGGCCATTGATAAAGCTCTAATTTCTTTAAAAAATCATTTTAAATAAAAGCAATCAACTTCAAAAACATGTCAGACATCAACATGGGCATGCATCTTAGCAAAAGAGAGACCTTCAATGCTCCTCACCAACTTCTTTGTTTACAAGCTGTGGGCCTTAGATAAATACACCACAAGTATTGAACAAGGTGCCGAAGTATGGCACATGCCTGAATAAGTTGGGATCAAGTGGTTAAAGCATTGGGGCTTCTGAAGAGAAGCCCTAGATTAGACATGCATCTTCGCAAATGAGAGACCTTCAATAATCACCACCAACTTCATTGTTTAGTAGCAACAGGCCTTACATAAATCCACCACAAGTGTTGAATGGGATACAAAAGTATGGCACATGCCTGAATAAGATAAGCTCAAGTGGTAAAAGCATTGGGGCTTCAGAAGAGGAGCCCAAGATTAGACATGTATCTTAGCAAAGAGAGACACTTAACACTCATCACGAACTTCTTTGTTTAGAAGCCTCGGGCCTTAAATAAGACCGCAAGTGTGAAATCGAATGGGATGAACCAAATATACAGGAATAAGATGAGCTCCATATATACATGAATAAGATGAGCTCAGATGGTAAAAGCATTGGGGCTTCCGAAGAGAAGCCCCAGATTCTAACCCCCAAAAATGTCTCAAACACCGCACTCAACCTGGTGTTTATGGCATATCTCCAACAGACTAGGTAGGGTGCATAACCCAAGTAAAGTTTACCAAGAAATAACCGTAGATAGTGGCATTTTAACCCAAACTCTCCACCTTCAAGAAGGATTTACCAAATCAAAAAATGTAAAAACCTAACATAAATCCACAGCAAACGGAAAGAAGCCACAAATTCATTCGATTTCCACCCAAAAAAAATCTCTCATCTTTCACATATCACATACTCGAAATCCTAACAATATTTTATTGTCCAAACTTTCAATACTTTTTTAAAATGCCCATAAGCATTGAAAAGAAGAAAAAGAAAAAAGTGGGTCTGATCTAGTTTACCTCTTACGCTCGCGGTAAGAGTTGGGGTCGCCATATCTGTTGTCGAAGCGGTTCATCCTCACTGATTTTTGTATCGATCGCTACTCTGCCTATTCAGAGATTCGTTATAACGAAAAAGGCTTCAATATTATAGAAATCTGAGGGTTACAGTAAAGGGATTGTATGTGTATACAGATTAATACCCTAAGTGTCTCTAGGGTTTATAACAGCTGAAGCACTTGTCGGCCTCCAAAACACAGGAACGAAACCCTCCAACTGTTGTTATTTTATAATCCCTGTGCAAACACGGAAAAAGGAAGAGAGATAGAAGAAAGAATGTATTTAACCTTCAAATCTCGTTATTTTCTCCTTCCCTCCGCCTTCTCTTCGATAATAAGCTTATGTTTTTTTAAAGAAATATCTGTGGTTGATGTTCTACGGTTTGTATGCACCGACTGAGACTTAGACTTGGTGGGTCGGCCTGCTTTAGTCGTTAAGCCGTCCCCATAAGCGACTTTCTTTCTCTTTTTCTTTTTAGGTCGGGGGAAGGGAAGAGAAGAGGTGGCGTAATGTCTCATTGCATCCTTAAAAAGAGGGGCATTTTACACAATTGTAAATGAGTGTGGATCATTCACTTAAAACTAGCACATTCACAAGAAGTGTACTGGGTTGGTATACATAAAGGATATAGATGTGTGCTGATTGAAAATGTTTTGTTGTATGGAGAATAATATTTTTTTTATAAAATGAAACAATTAATAAAATTGAATGATGTCAAAGGGTTGTAGCTCAATTGGTGGAGCACAATTGGTGAGGTTGATGGTACATGTTGATAATGCCATCCACCAAGGTTCAAAACCCCAAAGGCGCAATCAGGCCAGGTTCCTCTTCCTCGTGGTTGCTTAGCTGAAGGATGACTTCTGATTTAGATGTATGCTTACTCATCATATTGTAACAACTGGATATCTATAGGGCCTGCATAATTCATATACCTTATTTTTCCAAAGAGTTGTCATTCTTGCCAACCCTACAATATTTGATATTAGGAGAAATAAATATATACTTTATTAAATAAGTACATAACCTAGGAAAGATAAATAATATAAGAGAGATTCTTCACCTCCACTACAATGCCCTTATCTCTCCAAACGAAGTCATCACGCAGGTTGTCAATGGGTAGAATGGGTGTGTCATGAGCACCGAATATTAGAAACAATGGCACCTGGAGCCCAAAATATTGATGGTAGAACTTGTCCTTTATAAAATCTTAGAACTTTGTGATGCCATGGATAGCACTTAGATCTAGCTTCTGGTGCTCTAAACCCCTAAAAAGATTGGCCTTAAAGACACCAAATTCATGGGCACGCTCCGTTGTCCCTAAGTATTTCTTCTCATATTCTCACAAAGCTTGCATAGTGTACCTTTGGATTTAATAGAGCATCCTAGGCATCAAAACTACCCAAGCTTTCTATTATTTTGTTCATAATTTGATAAATTTTTGATCTAAGGACCTTGCACAACGAGAAATGACAACCATGACAAGCAGAAGTATAAAAAGTGTTAAAGACTCTATTGCTTTTATTGAATAGAATAATTGTGTTATTTCTTCCTTAAAGCTTCCTTTATATGTAGTGCAATGGCAGTGAATTTCAACAATGGATAAAGGGTAAAGAGGTAAACAATAAGTCGATGAGAGAATTTAGTAAAGAAGTTGGCAATGAATGGATGAAACTGCATCTTACACATTGAGGAATTTAAATTCCTTTAATGAATGAAAAAACATATATAAAGTCACAACTTTATGGCATCCCTCAGGAACTCCCTATAAGTAGATGCATTATTAGCAAATTTGCCTATGCGATGGCAAGGTTTTGTTTACCCATTACAATGTACAAATATTGAATGTGAAAGTAAATAGACTATTAAATATCATAATCAAGAGCTCAATCCACAAAAATGATAGGGGCAATGGTGAGGATGTTTAGGCTACACTATCAATGTTGCTTTGAGGCCACAAGTTTGCAATCTTGAGTTGCCCCGACCATGGGCATTTTGGGTAAGGAAACACGAGGTGGGGTTTGTTGTCCACCATCTCTTTACTATGTTTTTTCTATATTTTTTGTTCTGGTTCTTGCGGATTAGTTTTTCTAGGTGCATGGCGATAGTTGGGGGGTCCAAGGGACCCCCCCCTTTATCCTTTAAAGATGATAGATCTTATGAGCACTCATCTTCCAGGCATGACAATGCTATTCACTTTTTGGTGCATGCAACAAGTGAGATCAAAGTGGATCAAAAATTAGAAAATCATCCTAGGATTAATGGTTGCCTGGAGAAGAGTGTTGATAGGCCCATTTTGGTCATATACCCAGATCTAATTATCAATGGTGTCCTTTATCTTTTTTAACATACTTTTATCTACAAGTTTATGGGTAGTAGAATTTATCTACCCTTAGCCTAGGATTTCAAGCGCTGGGCATGTCATTCGGAATGAAAAGAGAAAGGTTTTATGGGCTATCTCCAAGAAGTTGTCAAATGGAACCAATAACGAAGCAAAATTCATGGCTTTAATAACAGGTTTAAACTTTTGCAAAGAGAGGAATTTATCCAGTATCAGTATAAAGGGCGACTCACAGATTTGCATCAATGCAATAAGTAGACGAAACATTGCCAACTAGAAATTGAAAATTATGGTCATTTCCATTTGGGCAACTATAGATAGCCTGCAAGACATTACCATTCGGCATGTATATCGAGAGGCAAACGTAACGACAAATAAACTGGCAAATTTAGCATGCAATCAAACAGAGACTAAAATAATATCCTTCAATATCAAGGATATGCTATGGAGAGTGTAGTCATAAGTACCTCAACTCAGATGAGAATCCAAAAATAAGATTGTGCAAAGATTTGTCTAGTCTAGATTATCCTGATTTCCCAGTTTTGCTCTCTCCTGCACACATGGATCGAGCAAGCAAATTCTCTTAAGGGCTCCATTTCTTGATTCACTAGAAGAAGCTATAAATTTCTACTTAAGCATGCTCTATCTTGGAGCCATGCAATCTATATTTTCTTGCCTTTGGTTTAATGAAATGGGAGCTACCTCTACAGGTAGAAGCTTACCTATAAAAAAAATCTCTATCCTTTTTGGAAGCTTGGGCTTGATGAACTTGGCATCCCAAATGAGATATGGAAATTATTCTTGTTGCAAATGGGTATTTCTTTGTAGTTTTTTCAAGAATGCTTGATCAAAATATAATTTTTTGAGGTTGGACAATAATTTCACAATCAAGTTAGTTTATTCATCAAACCTTGGCATGTGGGTTTTGATCTAGTGGAGGAGCTCCCTTCTAAGATTCCAGTCTAGGTTTGCCTCCTTCAAATTCCCATGGAATTCTAGAGACCTAATATTCTACAATCTATAGTTATTGTCCTTGGGAAACCCTTGGGCCCCTCACATTATATGCTCAAAATAAAGGTAACCACCTATGCACATATTTGTGTTGAAATTGGTTTAAATAATCCATTACCTTATTCTTTAGATATTAGATTAGGGAACATGCAATTGATTCAACAAAAAGATTATAAGGCTCTACCTTTTAGATCATGGTGTGCTTGTCATGCATGTGGGCATTTACAAAGAAACTATCTAATAAAGGCCATAGAGGCCCATAGTCTTTTCCAAGGAATTGGGAAAGCTCCAAACCATGTGGAAGAGCCAAATTTGAATGGGTTTATCCCTATGAAACCTCAATATAAAGGAAGGAACATGTTAAGGAGTAAAAAGTGTCCACGTGTCTTTTTACCTCCTTGTTTAGCTCCTAGGTCCCTTGATTGCATTGCATCCTCAAAATGTTTCTCCCGATGCAGAATTGCCCAACACCAAACTGAAACTGGAATGTGGGCCACTTGGTTTAGC
The DNA here is from genome assembly GCA_027924645.1 of Cunninghamia lanceolata. NCBI lineage: Eukaryota > Viridiplantae > Streptophyta > Pinopsida > Cupressales > Cupressaceae > Cunninghamia > Cunninghamia lanceolata. Next base: position 5,445,636 of record BSBN01001229.1, read on the forward strand.
TTACCCTGGACCTAAAGGAGGCTAAAGGACATGGGTGGTACCGCCCAGGTCCCTCCCTTTTGGTCGAGGCAAATTCAAAACTATGTCAGCTTTACACCTCTCTAGAGGTTTCTTCTTGTTGGTGCTTTTGGTTTGAATTATCGACTATAAGTGGGAAAGCATATATAAGTGTGTTTTTGAGTTCATTATTAACCTAGATGGAGATAGCTAGCTAGAGAATTTGAAGTAAAGAGCATCAAGAGCATTCACTGTGATCCTAGAGCAGATTTGTGTATTGTTATTGTGTGTTGTTGCAGATATGGAGCTATCATCTATCCTTAGGAGATGAAGGACCTTCATCATTCAAAGGGTTCATCACATAGGTGATATAATTATTTGTTTATCATCATTTGAATCATCATATTATCATTTGTTTCAACCTCTACCCCCTTGAGGGCACGCACTCTTTATCAATCAATGGTGTTGGGAAGCTTGAATGCTATCCTGATAATTAACTGAGGCAAGTCCCTAAACACCATAACCCCCAAACCCTATTTTATCTTCTTATGTGTAGGTTATAGGAGCAAGATCTAGAAAACACAGAGCTATAGGAAGATTGAGTGTAGATCAGGGTTTCAGGATCTGAAGATAGTTTTAGGATTTTACCTCATCAAGGACCTAGGTGGAACCTCCCTAGTCCTTCTGCCTTTTTTGGGTTTAGATCTGGCATCAGGACAACATTTGAGACAACTTTCTAGTTTCAGCTAATTCCTTCAGTTGGGACGTAAGCAGTACCACCGAGGTCCTCCGACACCTCTGCATTCTGGAGAAAGGTTTTATCATTCCCCTGATTATCTCTGTGTAATTAATTTCTGGGTTTCTATCGTATTTTCTCCGTTATAAGAAAATCCTTGTAAAACTAGGGTTTTCATGTATTGTTAACCTATGGTTTGAGGAAAAGACTAAGTTAAATCTTATCCATCTATAGCATATAGGAATTCAATATTAGTAGCTAAGTCCTCCTTCATTTGGTAGTGATTTGGCTCGGCCTTGTCCTTGAATGTTATATGGAAAAGGGTTTGATCTAGTTCGTATTCTAGTTATTGTCATTCTCCTTTTTCATACTAAACAGAATGGAAATCATCAAAGAAAAGATCTCCTAAGAGGTAACTTTAATAACAGGTTTGATGTCCTCGAAAATTTTGATGAATTTGATTCTAGCATGTTTGAAAAGCCTCTTGTTGGCTAGGACTTGGATCTTCTTGATTTTGGTACCTTGTCCAACCTAATAGAAATTAATGCCTTAACTATATATAGGTGTTATTCAAAGAAGGGTTTCCAACCCTCCCAGCCATATTAAGGGATATGTTAGGCCTCAAGAAGTTGATACTTTTAATTATATGTTAATTATTGCATCTCCTATTTTGTCAAAGGCTCAAGTTGGAGGTTGTGTAGACTGTGTTATGCCAGAAGCTCCTCAAGACCTAGGTATAAAGGATGATTTTAAGAAAAAAGCTCTACCTTTGTTAGGTCTCTAGGAAAAAAAAGGTTGGATCAAATAAGCTCTCCAAAGTAGAGAGAAAAAGAGATTAGGAAACGATGAAGATGATAGGGGAATCACTAGTGGAATCTGGTATCATTAGGAAATTAGACTCTCACTTCTCTGTTCCCCAAAAATGATAGTGATTTCATCAAATTCTAGGGGTTTGGGCATCACCCCTCATCAAAATTTTGTTCAAGATCTTATCCAGGAACACAATCCTATATCATCTTTCTTCAAGAAACCAAGCTTTATATGGAGGACATGGCTACCTTATCTTCTAAGATCTAGAAAGGTAGTTAATATTAGTGTATTGGGACTAAAGGATCTACTAGAGAGTTGGCTTACTTATGGGATCCTCACTAACTTACTCCTTATTGGATTGTGAGAAAGCATTCCTTATCAAATTGGTGGGTTCCTATTTTGATTCAAGCAGCTCCATTCTTCTCACTAATATGCATGCTCCTAATAATTTTCAAGGTAAGTCTCTTCTTTGGTCCCATATTAGATTTGTTCAATCTATGGTCTCTTCTAGTCCTTAGATTTTGGCAAGTGATTTTAATGCTATTTTCAGCCTTGATGAGAAACCAACTAGACCTCTCCTCCATTATGTTTAGAGATGTTTGTCTTTTCTTAACCTAGTAGATGTTAGACCAAGAGGTGAAGTTTTTACTTAGAATAATAGAAGATATGGGCTTGCTTCAATTCTGAAAGACTTGACAGGAATTTAGTCTTTAAATGTTGGGTCTATCATAATTGGGTCTCTTCTTCTGACATTTTGTAGTGGACAAGATCTGATCATTGGCCTATCAAATTTTCTTCCTCTTTGTTTTCCCTTCTTAAAAATCTTCCTTTCAAGTTTCAACTAATGTGGCTTAGAGATCTAGATATTCATGAACACATGACTATTTGGTGGTTGGAGGGTAAGCCTTTATCTAGTACTACTATGTTTTCTTTCTTCAAGAGGCTTCAATTTGCTAAGTTCAAGATTAAGTAGTGGTACAAATGTTCTTTTGGAAATACATTTTGGAAAAAGTCTTAGGTATAGGAAAAATTAGATAGTACCACTTTCCAAATTAAGGAATTTGAAAAGACCAAGGAGCAACTTCTTGAGGAGTCCTTATGTTCCAAAGAGGTTAATGAATGGGATCTTTGGGAGGAGATATTCTAGAAACAAAAATTAAGAATCGATTGGCTTTAGGAGGGAAATAAGAACACGTCCTTCTTCCATAATTTAGTCAAAGAAAGGAGAAGTGGCAATGTTATATCATATCTCATCTTGACTCAAGGAGATAAACTTTCCTCTTCTCAAGACATTACAAGGGAAGTTGTCATGCATTTCTCCTCCTTATTCACAAAAAGTGGCCCTAGTGCTTTGGAGGAGGAATAATTCAGTTTGGACTGTATTCCCCCTTTATTTTCTGAGGACATGAACAATATGCTCATGGGGCCAATTTCTATTAAAGAGCTAGAGAAGGCAGTGTTTCAAATGAATAAAGTTAAATCCCCTTGTCTTGATGGTTTCCCTATTGAATTTTTTCATGAATTTTGGGATATTCTAAAGCTTGATCTATTGGAGGTTGTTCAAGAATCCCAAGCCAATAATAAAATGCTTAAAGCTATTAATTCTACCTCATTGGCCCTGATTCCTAAAAAAGGAGGATTTTGTTTTGTTTTGTTTCATCCTATTGCCCTTTACAATATTGCATACAAGATTATTACAAAAATTATTGCAGAACGCTTGAAGTAGATTTTAGCCTCTCTTATTTCATTAAGTAGGGTGGTTTTGTGAAAGGGTATCAAATCCTTGATGGTATTATTGTTGTCGCAAAGGCTATTCATTATATGTCTAGTTCTAGGGATAAAGCTATGTTTATTAAGCTAGACATGTCCAAAGCCTATGACAAGGTTAGATGGTCATTTCTCAAGATAATTTAAATGCTTTTAGGTTTTGTTCGAGGTGGATTGATTGGATTATGAGCTATGTGGTTTCTCCTTTCTTATCTACTCTTATTAATGGTATCCCTCTCCTCTTTTTTCTACATCTAGGGGACTTTGTCAAGGAGATCCTATGTCTCCTTACCCTTCACCTTGATGATAGAAGGTTTGGGTAGAATGCTAAAGCACTAAAGTGTAAAATCCCCTCTAGGATCAAATTGAAAAAATACTTAAAATTTTATTTACTAAATTATTAAAATAAATAAAGTTTGATATTACCAACCACCATATTTCTAAATCAATCAACTCATTTCCTTTGAGATAATGAAACTACTTAAATGGAAGTTACATTAGCCACAAAAAGAGTTTCAACAAGGTTACATATACATGTTCCATTTTATTTATATATATCAAAGACATATTAAGTCATGTATGGGGAATCTAATTACCTATTAATTTGCATATCAATGTATATCCTCATTGACTAGAAACAAGTGAAATAATTACAAATCATTTTGACATACATATATCATTCATTACCTAAGTAAGTAGTCTAGAGTAAATCAATTGTAAGGAGGGAGAGCATCGTTTGAGTGTTCTTCCTCCATCCATAGACTTGGTGTTTCCCTGCACTTCTCCCAGTTTAAGAGTGGTACCACCCTTCAATAAGGGTGGCAAATAATGATCAATGTGAAATCCTAGAACCATCAAAGAACCTAGTGTTTTAAGTACATTCTGTATTTCCAGAATTTGATCAAGTAGACTCTAGATACCCTCTATATCTACTTCATGACTTCTGACAATACATGCAACTCTAGAAGTATAATGAACTAACAATGCACATATAGTTTTTAGCATTACATTGACTCAATATAGCTTGAATCAATATGTTTACCACTATTCCCTATTAATGCATACATTACCTAGAGAACAACAACCATTTTCCCTAGAATGCCACATTTCCATGTGATTAAGAGTGCATAGAAAGTAAAACCCCATCAAGTCTCTATGTCATTTGGAAATCCAAGAACATTGTAAGACCTGGATATCATACAAGTAATTTGGGTTTGGTTGTTAAACACTTAACATGATATAGATAAAAATAGAATAACTATTATACCATTCTCAAAAACTATCAAAAAGATCTTGCTCTAGTGTGTGTGTGTGTGTGTGTGTGTGTGTGTGTGTACAACAAATAATATAATCTGAACATTATGCAGCAAAAAAAGGATTCATATTAGATCAAGTCAAATAATTCAAATTGAAGTGGTGCATTTATCCTCATATCCAAGTAATATAAGCATAAACATAATATAAAAGGAGCATAGTAAAATATAAGTAGGATAGCTCCAAATAAGAATATGGGAGTAGGCAAGTATCAAGTCGAGTTGCAAAATACCAAATTTATGTGACCAAATCAATATAACGCTACTAAGGTGCATGAATTACAATTATTGTATAACCAACTATGCACATTAAGTAGCCTAGCATACTTGTCTTATGCTTGATGTCTCTTTTAACATAAGTGTGCCAATATAAAATTGGCAATGATATTGAAGGCACCTAGAGGATTTACAAGAACAACTAGGGTAAATACATGAGCTAAAAGTTTACACACTCATCTATAATAATAGTAATCATTCGTGTCCATCGGAGAGGCTCTAGAAAATATGTGTATCCACTTAAACCTACTCGAACTCCTAATGCCCCAACACATTTTAGGCATTTTCTCTTGGTTATAAAGCTTGCCCCTATAAAACTATTGCATAAAATTGCAAGAAGACACCCATTGAGATTGTTTGTAGACAGACTTATCCTAATTTTTATGTCTTTGCAATATGAATTCCATATCAGTGATAACTGATAGTAGAATTCAATTTCTTTCCACTATGATCTCTATAGAACATAAAAAAAATGTTTTCCAAAGTAGCCACAACATTAAATCAAACTTAGACTCCTCATATCTATAACTACCATCGCACTCATGCACCCTTCAAAATCCCACCCTTATATATCCAATATATTGTTTGGGGACAAAATCTAGGAGAGATTTACTTAGTCCTAGAGGATTCAAAATTCTAGCCTAGATAATAGACAAGTGAATCATTTCCATATATGAAACAACAAATAGTAGTATTGGGTTAACAAATTAAATCCCAATTTAATTAAATTCCAACATAATCTCTAGAATATCAGCCCATAGGGCCTCATGAAATTTCAACAAACCAAAGACATTGCAAGCAATAACAAGTAGCTTAACAAGAATATCAACTTGCATGGAGCACATGCATGGTTTAACAATTTCGAGCATAAAAATGAAGAAAATCACACAACAGAGCAATACCCTCGTATTTGTTAGGATTAAGGTACCATTTACCTTGCAAATCCTATGTATATTTTTTTATGTGTCACCAACATTCTTGAAAAGTGTCCTTGGGCACCTAGGATGTTATTGAAATAATTAATTTGTAATCTTAGATACCCTAGATTCTTGGCATTAGTTGCCATATGCATTCATAAAGGAAGTGGAGCATAATGGTGCAATTACTATTTTATGACTTTGGAATCATTTATAGAACTTTCCCAATTGGTGGTGCTAGGATTGAAGAATGGAAACTTGTTATGAAGCATTAGTCGTAAACTCCATCTTGGAGTGTTACATTTGAGGATGTAGGAGTTACTTTGCCATATATGCTATAATGGTTAAATTTATAATTGGAGACTCATTGATTGAGTCCATGAGAAATCACTATGAAGTTATTTTATTTACTATTCTTAGAAGATACTTTATGCATTGGGCATGGGATTTTGTGCAGTATACCATAGTTTTGACACCAATTGTTTTGGTAAACCATTTGTGGTTTCAACCTCTTCCTTGCCTATATATGATAATTTATTTTCACATGTACACAAATGTTGTCGGAATGCTGTCAAAGTTTGGAGTGGTAGTGTGATGATATTGTATTGTGTACATTGAAGAATAATACATACTCGTCCTCTTTTCTCTAGTGGAGTTTAGGGTTTCTCCATGTTATATACTGTGCTATATGATGTTTTCATGGTATTGTTGATTTCTTATGTTGTTAGTTTAATTTCCATAATCTCCTTTTGGCATTCTACAGTTAAGAAGTATTTGGATGAATTGGTTTTCATGAACATTAAGTCTTAATTTTAGATTTGCAGACTTATTTTTAGATTTCCATTTGTAGTGGTTTTACCTTTTATTCCTAACAATATTAAACTTATTTATTTCCATTCTCTAATTAAGGTATGGACAACCTCCATCATGCCTAAAATAGCATATATACTTCCTCAAATATTGTAAGAGTTGGCTATGAAGGTAGCCACCCAAGATCTAGGAGCTTCAATGAAAGCACATGAGAGATCCTTTCACACCCCAAATTTTGACTGTGTTTTACTTTTTACTTGTATGTAATCAATAGATTTTTTTGCATTGATTAATGATTTGACGTTTAGTGGAAATGTTAGGATAAATCAATGATTTCATGAGTTTGAGTTTATATGTTTAGAAATTAGACATGCAATTATTTGATGAGAAGATTATTTATTCATATGGTTTATGGATTTACTAAGGATACACTAATCCTAGTTGGTGAATGCAAGTTGTAACCAAGAAACAAGTTTTCCACCCTCCGAGAAAAGAGAGGGAGAGCATCATTGGAGAGAAGTGAATATACATATGGATAAGAACAGGTTGTTGCCATCTTAGTCTTGTGCTTACACAAATTAGTGAACCCTCATCAAGTTTGGTAAGTTGTGCTCCACCCTTTTGGTCTAAGTTGGTTTTGACTCATCAATCATCGATTTGTCGTCAAGATCTATTAGTATAGGATTTTGTCGAGAATCAAGTCAGGAAAGTATGACCGTCGACAAGGATGGTCAATAGTCATTCGTTCTTATGTCTTATGAATATAGTTTTTATTCAAGAGAGTATATATATGTTATTGGTTAACTATCTCATTTTTAGTAATTTTCAGTTGAAATTCCATTATGGTATCCTATCATGTTATTTATTTGTCTATTTTGCTATATACGCAAGATAGAGAGGGGGAGAATACCTCGACCCCATTCTCATATCTTGTCAAACATTTGAAACAATGTAAGTATATGTTGTGTATACTTTCATTACATTGTTATATATTTGTATATATATTTAATGTGAAATTTAAGTGAGACCTTTTGTGTTGACATCGATAAAATTCTTTATGAAAGTGGTAGACTCCATAATAATGCAAGCTACTTTGAAGTTTTTGGTTGCTCGACCCCTATACTCTCTAACTATTTTGGAGAATGGAGAAGCTTTTTAACCAGTTTTTGGAGTGGTATTTTATGACCATCGCCTCCATTAATTTGCATGCTTTCGTGGAAATTTTTATAGGCTTTGTTATAGGAGTAAAGGATGCGATTATAGAGGGGAGTTTATATTTATCACCATAGGAGATTCTCACTAAAGGGAGACACAAAAAAATTTCTTTAAGCTTTTCTGTGAGGGACAACGACTGGGAAAAAGGTTTTGGAGCTCGTCGTAGATAGAAGGAAAGAGGCTGTTGAAGGATCAAAGAAACCCTTGCTTACTCCTCCAATCTCACAGGTTCATTCTTTTCTAGAAAATGTTATAATAAGTTTGAGAATCTTATGTATGTATTCAGCCCTGAAGCTATGTTTTTAAAGCCGATAAGCTTAGAATATCACTGTGTTTGTGAAGCCACTAACCTCAGTGAATCACTGTGTGTATAAGACTGTTAAACTTAGAATATTTCTATGTAAAGTATGAGGCTAAAAGCTTAGTATATTACAGTGGGAGTATAAGGCTGAGTAGCCTTTACACTCTATATATTTTGGTTAAGACCAGTTAGAGCTGAATACTTTTGATACTTAGTGATAGGCGTGTCACTATTTTATATCAAAAACTGTGTTCCTTGATTTTCTTCAACGCCTTAAAGATTGAGATCTCTGTAGTTCTTCTAAGACTTATAGAATGGTAAACCTGTGTAGGTTGAAGGGTCATTGAGAAATTAACTGTAATGGGTCGAAAGGCTAATGCTCTTAGTAGGTTAGCTACTAATTATAGTTAGTAAACTTTTGCAATTTGAGAGGACAGGTAGAAAGAAACATTAGAATGTTTTAATGTTAGCAAAGATGCTAAGGAAAGATAACCTTGTCATGCTTCGAATTCTTATAGAGTGTCTGTATAGTAACTTGACAATTTATAAATGATGAGGTCGTTGTGGTTGTCTTTAATTCATCATCATTTAATTTATCAATCCAGAGGTGTCTGAAGCTATTTGTGGTAAGACTTTCTTGTGTGGGGGGTTCGAATGGAGCCCGAATCATGTGGGATGGATGGTTTAAATTGGCTGCTAAAGGAATCTTATTGGAATTCAATTTAACCTACTTGCTGAAAGAAACACACATGCTAGAAATTGAAGCTACTCTAATTGCTTTGGAAAGAAACACACATGCTAAAATTGAAACTATGCTAATTGCTTTTGAAAGAAACACACATGCTTTAATGTAAACTATTTTAGTTGCTTGGAAAAAGAAACACATGTGTTGTAATTGAAACTAATCTATTTTCTTTGAAATGAAACTCAGATTAACTGCACCAAAATGTATCTTATCAATCCACAACAATGAAATACTCTGAATAAGACAATGTTGTTTCATAGAATAACAAATATGTCTTTTTGGTAGTTTTAGATTTAAGGGACAGACTTGCAGGTGTTTAAGATCTAAAACATTCACACAAGAGAAGCATGCAACAACTAAACATTAATGCACAATACAATGACAGTAAACAGAAAACATAAAAAGAAACACAGGATTAAATATCGAGAGATCTCCTAGTTGGGGAAGCAGGCCCTAGTTTCCCAGCTAGAGATGATCCTCTTGAACTCTTATCGACTTCAACTGAAATTCCCTTTCATATGCATTAAAGATAATCCCAGATGGGCATGGATACACAAGTAAGCAGGAAGATTCACTCCTGGAAGAAAAACAACAATATTTGACTAAAAACTGGAATTAGCACTAACTAAGTGAGACTACTCGGATCCTACTCATGCATCTGAGCCTTTATTAAAAGCAATAACTATACTAGTTCATAAATACAACGAACTTGGACTGAGCCAATTGTTGTATAATGTATTAGCAATTCCTTTTGTAATCTAACAAAAGATTAGGAATCCGTATCAATCTAATTATCAACAATTAAGTAGATCCTTGAAGTTGTGCAGGTGCTAATTGATGGATACTTCGGTTATCATAAAACAAAGTGACATGTGGACTTGGACTTCAGAGTTGTCAATAAGTGATGTCGCTAGGATGAACAACTGGACATGTTGGCAGGTGTGCATTGCTGGATTCCTAAGTGACCCTTGGATTGGCCTTGTTAGTCATCGACTCAAGGGGAGGATGACTCTCTTGTAATGATTCAAGAATCTGGAGCTCTCCGTGGTCTGGTTTCTTTATGAAAGAAGCGGCTCCGAATCCTCTGAAATACCTTTTGATGTATCTTTCATGCAATCACACATAACTTGGCAAGAATTTCATAAAGTATGCATTTGAAAATAGAATTCACAGTAATCAGTCAAAAGAGTTCATCTAAAGGAATAAATACTAAGCATGCATATAAATCATCCAAAAGATAAATATAATCACAGTGATAGTTATATATATATATGCCATAGTGTGAAGTCAAAGTCTTAGAACAAGAAATATATAGAAATAATTGAGTCATGTATTTGACTCATCAATAGACACAAATAAATTGTAAAAGGTTTGGATGACTTATGGTTCTGAGAGTTCTGGTAGATGTCTTTAGTTACCTCTTACCTTTATTTGCACTTGGGATAACAAAGGATGAAAATGTTGTTTTATTACTACCAAAACTTGTTGAATCTATCTTTAGATTTCAAAATCGAGCCTCTCGAGATCATTGTTTTAAGACTTAAAAGTCAAGACCAGTAAGTTTTGATAAAGATGTTTATTTTATCTCTTTAACTCATTTAAGTTTTATTTTTTTAAATCTAAGACTTCGTGAAAGGTTTTCACGTATTCTAAAGGATATAGAAATGATTAAGACATCATTAGAAACACTTAAAGACATGATGTGTGTGTGTGTGTGTGCTTTCTTCAACTAGATCATGCATTTTCATTATGAAAGGTTGATGTGCTATAGTTCTTAATCTTTCTATATCTAAAATCGGTGGATGAAAGGAGACCATTAGGTCAAAAACATTACTTTATTATATTTTTAAACTTAAAACCTATTTAGATTAAAAGATTGAACCTAGTCAAGAGTACTTGTGCTTTTGTTAGTATTCGTTAAGACCTTACATGGAAGAGGATAAACCTTGTGTATTATGTTTTACATCATAAGAGAAAAGGTGAATTCGATCAATGACCAAGTAGTCAAGGTTAGACGAGTGGTTATCTTATTCATGCTATATTATTGATATATCTTATTTTTGGAAGAATAATGGTATTTTGATATTTCAAAGTAATGGATTAGTGGAGTTAAAACCCTAGATTCCACCCTGAAGAGTTTAGAAAACTTTAACTCTTAAGTCAATTATGATATTGATTTAGTCTATTGTATATTTTGGTCGACAATCAAAAGGTCAAGAAACCATAGATCAAGACAATATAAAGAGACGAAGAAGCACATTGTTAATTTTAAAACAATTTCTTGTTAGAGTCGAAACTAGTTATATAAACCAAGTGTGGTTATTATTGAGTCAGTGAGTAGAATGACAGGAAGTCATAGACCCTAATAATTGTAGATATGCAATGAGGGAATCTTTGAAAAGATAAAATTACTTAAACTTACATATTGTATGTATATCCTAGATAAGGAATATTTCTAAGTCAGATTGACTAGGATTTGAGTATAGTTTAGATAATTTATATCTAAAGATACTAAGTGATGAAAGTCAAACTATAGGATAAGGTAGTTTCCAAGTTGAGTTAGAGGTGTGTGAACACACGACTACGTTTATTGCAAAAGTCTATTTATATAGAAACTCTGGCCAAAGTGATGCATTTGTATCTGCATGTATTAGTTGATTCATAGTGTCTAGATGGCGTAACCTGTCAGTAGGATCATACTTAGCTAGAAGATTGTCTAGAGTTGTATGGTCGATTGTGTTACGTAGGCCACAACACTAGGACTCAGATGGCAACATGTTGGTTCCTTATTTCTATACTCTTCATGAAGGGTAGGGCCACTTCTAGGAAAGAAGGTGTGTGGAGCACTGTCATTTTGTGGTTGGAGGTAAAGCACTCAGATGATGCTCTCCCTTTGTAGTAGAAGACTCACCGAGACTTGAGTGATAGATATCAAAATTCCAAATGTAGTATTCTTTATGTTATGATGTAAAATTATTCTTATTACCAAGTGCAACATATTTGTAAATGTAAAGTGAAATGTTTTCACTATGATTTATCTTTGAATATATTATATTTCAAGGTTGAAAAATATTCAAAAAGGATATGCTTTTTATTTCCTTGTAACTATGCAAATGATATAAAAAAAATTCACTCATGTTTATCATGTTCTTTACTTTCTTAGTAATCATGTGTGTAACTCTCAGTAATATGAGATGGCATGTTACATATGGTATCAGAGCAACTGGGTTCAACACATGGACCTAGGTGCTTACTACGAGAAAACTTGTCAACATTTAATAGATTAGCTAATGTTTGAAATTGGTTTTGTTTGGTGTGGAGCTTGATCAATCTCCAAGTGGGAGATTGTTGGTATGTGGCAACTAATCATGCAAATATTATACACTCGTAACGTAACCAAAGGTGATCATTTCCAAAACACTGGTGTTCTTGACACCAAATATTTTTAGAAACCTTTGAATGCCTACCAGTATATTCCTTTTTACTCATGGCATCCTCTTCACCAGAAGAAGTCTTTTATCAGGAGTGAGCTTCAGAGATACCTTCTCAGGGAGTTTGACCCCTCTAGCTTCACCAGACTCAGGAGGCTTCTTTATTCTAGACTCCATGCTAGAGGCAATCCCAAGAGTTTCCTACTATATTGTTTTAACAAAGTTTCTAGGAAGGATAAGCCAGTTCTTCTCAATCGAGTGTTTAGCAGCATTCGAAAGAGAAAAAGGGCCCCCCTCATTTTTAAGCTTAACTATAGCTCTTTTGCTAAAGCTTTAAACCTAGGGGCCACCCTAAACCCTACACTTCATCAGCTCTGCCAAGAAGTCCCTGCACTGTAGCATATCCCACCTCCTAGAATCTATTGGAGAAACCTTAGGAAACTAGGTTATTTTCTCCTTCATAGTAGGTTATCCTCTTTGTCTCAGTGATCCCATCCTCTTTTGGTTCCATTTTGGAATCCATTATCTTCTAGTTCATGTTACCTTTCTGATGATCATTTTTTGATTTCTGTTACCAATGTTTGGTGATTGAAATCTCAGATTCTTGTTACCGTTGCGGTGATCATTCTTTGATCTCTTTTACCATTGTTGTAACTAGTATCCGTTCTCTGTTACTGTTGTTGTAACTATTCCCCGATGTTTTGGATGGGTCCCCCCTTATAATTTTATCATTTTCTAATATTTAAATAATTTAATATTTTTAATTTTCTAAAAATATCTAATAGGTGTTAGTTTACTTTTTAAAGTAACTTTGCCTTTTTTTTCTAAAATTTTAAATATTTTTATATTTTAACATTAATATGTTAATTATTTTTATATTTTAAAGTTTTTAAAGTTTAAAGGGGACCGCCCCTTATATGGGCGGCCTCCTTTAATTAAGGAGACAACTCCACTTAATTAAGTGGGCAGTTTACTTGGTTAAGGGAGCGCACCCTTTCATTATGAAGGGTCGCCTCCCCTCACTTTAACCACCTGGGGGTATGAAGCATTTTAAATAACCCTCTCCACTTTTGATTTGTCACAATTGCAAATCCATTCTACCCATTCTAACTGATGAGGGGTTTGTTCCCCGAAACTAGTTTTAGAAACTGTGGTTTTTTTTATTTGTGATTTTTTAAAAGTTTTCAGAGCATATTCAAGCTATTCAAACAATTTTCTTTAGGTAATATTTTTTGTTGTATTTTCTTTCTATCTGTCAAAGTTTTCATCTGTAGTAAGCTGCCAGTGAATATTTAAATTTTTAAAACTCTAAATTTTTAAAACTCTAGGTCGGTTGTTAATTTTTGTTAACCAACAAAAGAAAAAATGACTTTGTAAAACCCTAATTCTAGAAGCTTCCAAAAGTTCGTTATAAGCGGTTGGGATGTATGTTGCGAGTATGGAATTCGCAAGATTGTAATATGTTTTACACTGAATAATAAAATCATTGGATGCCTATGTTTCTATGGATGTAGCCCATTTTGGGTGAACCGCATTAACATTTTGTGTTGATCTCTTTTGTGTTTTTCTTCATTGTTATATTTGGGTTATTTAATCTACATATAATTGTTAGTGTTTATTGCTCTGATCTACCTGAACCCTAACAGGTTTTATGCCAGAATGGCATGGAGGAGAACTACGAAAACTATCAGAAATTTTATTCCCCAGCATTTGCCCAAGTTAATAGTTAAGAAAGAACCTATTGAGGAGGTTAAACCCAAAGAGCATATTAAATGTGCTGAGGGTGCATGGCTGGAAGATTCTTAGACTTTGGCTAACACTCTTAAGCGTATTCAGATATAAAGGAAACAACACATCAAATTGGCCAAGAAACCTATTATTTCTACTTGTGTAGTTAAACCAAGTAAACCTTCTGCTAGTCGCAACATGTTGTTTGGGTGTGGTTGTGATGCCCCTATTTTAGGAAAAGAGGTGTTGGAGGAATACTTGCGTGTACATCCACCCTCTAAGTTTCTTTTACTAGATTTCGATGGGGAAGAGGAACCTGAGGAATATCATTTAACTGACAGTGACATGTAGTCTTGTTGAGTTAATTATCTAAATAAGGATGTATTTATACCCATAACAAACTATAATAAAGATGAGATTGTTTTGCACAAATTTGAGTTTTGTGAATAGATTTTATTGATGAATTTTTAATTAATGAGATGCATTATTTCTGAATTCTAATTTATAACTTGATACAAATATCAGGTGTGATATAGAGTATCATCATGGTTGGAACTCAGACAAGTCTTGAAGATAGTCAAGGAGAGTCAAATCCCTCTGAAAACCCAATGGCTAAGCTAGATCAGATATTGACCATGCTGAATGAAACCAAGGAAAGGCTTGGAAACCTGGAGCAGGAAGTGAGGGGTCAAGGTAGATCCAAAGGAGAAAAAGAGGACTCTCATCAAGGGGATGATGAAATGAATGAAGGGAGGATGTTTATAAGACTAAGTCTTGAGAGGAAAAGAGAAGTAGACTTGCCTCAAACCTGTCAAGAGATATGAAGAAAGTCACGCCACCCAAGTTTGATGGAATAGTAAGTGCTGATGCTACAGAAGCTTGGTTGATGGAGATGGAAAAGTATTTTGAGATCAAAAATTACTCTTAGATAACCAATGTAGTATGGGGTGCCTTTGAGCTGACAAGAGAAGTGTCCATGTGGTGGATGAACAAGAAAATGGAACTGGGGTTAAGTTCTTTGAGCTTAATCTGGGATGTGTTTGTGGTCATATTTCACCAAAGGTGGTTACCACAGCTTGTCTTCGACCAAAAGCTAACATATTTTTAGAATATGAGACAAGGGGATATGTTAGTGGTTGAATATTGAGAAAAGTTCACCCGTCTCCTTAAGTATGTGCCACAATAGCAGAAAGATGAAAGGTTTAGAATCAGGAAATTCATCACGGGTTTGAATGCCCGTATAGGTGGAGAAGTGGATGTGCATGGTCCTACCACTATGGACCAAGTTTTAGAGAAGGAAATTAAACAAGAAGAAAAACTAAAGTCAATTTCAGCATATCACTTGAAGAATTGCAAGAGGTTTAATAAATAACCAACTTCTCAACCTTTTAAGATAAGGAATGGAAAACATGATGTGAATAAGAAAAGTGACAAGGGCTCCAGAAATAACAAGAATGGACCCAGAAATGAGAAAAAGAACAATAGCAATTTTCAAAGGAATGATAATAATTCAGGCAAACCTGCTGAGAAGCGAGGACCTCCTGGTGGATTTTTCTCTTATGGTGGAGACCATTATGCAAATCAATGCCCAACCAAGAACCAAGGAGCTCAGCAACATGGTAACACATTACCTACCCAACAAGCAGCTTTTCAACAAAGGATCCATGCAGCATTGGACATTCACCAGGCGGAGTACCAAATTACTCCCATTGAGACAACAAGTACTTTGTTTGGAGTTCCAATTTTTATTTTGATTGATACTGGAGCAATTGAAAGTTTTATTTCTTTGAGAGTATTGAGTAAATTTCCTAGAAGAGTTGGATATATGGCTAAACCCTGGTCAGTTCAATATGCTAACCAGACTAAAGCTAAGGTAGAGCAATGTCTATTTGAAACCAAGATTGATCTTCCTAGTTTTTCAACTAAGGTGAATTTGTTTGTAGCCCCCCTAGGTTCCTATGATGTTATCTTAGGAATAAATTGGCTATGGAGACATAGGGCCAATGTTGATTATTTTGCAAAAATAGTAGAGTGTCTAAACAATGTAGGAAACAAAATCTTTTTTCAAGGCACTCAAAGAGAAGTCAAGACTAGACCAATCTCTGCTATGCAACTATAGAGGGCTAGGTGAAAAGGTTGTCAAATTTTTGTAGTCAAAATGGAGAAAGTAGAAGAGGATCCTAGTAAACAAAATGTATCTTTGGAGAGCTATCCTTTCCTTTGAGATTTTCAGGATGTTTTTCCAGAAGTGCTCCCAGGATTGCCTCTGAAGAGAGCTTTTGATTTCTTTATTGATATAATACCTAGATCTTAGCCGATTTCAAAGCCGCCATATCATATGACGACTGTAGAGTTGATGGAATTGAAAGCCCAACTTCAGGAATTGTTGGCTAAGGGGTTGATTAGACCCAATGTTTCTCCTTGGGGAGCACTTGTGATCTTTATCAAAAAGAAGGATGGAACTTTGCGTATGTGTATAAACTATCGTATGCTTAACAAAGCGACGATAAAGAATAAGTATCCTTTAACACATATTGATGATCTTTTTTATTAGATGCATTGTGCAATTGTATTCTCTAAGATCAATCTACGATTTGGATACCATTAGCTGATAATAAAAGATGAAGACATTCATAAAACAAATTTCAAAACAAGGTATGGACATTATGAGTTCATAGATTTACCTTTTGGACTTACGAATGCCCCTACGTCATTCATGAATTTGATGAACAATGTTTTCTGAGATTACCTGGATAAATTTGTTCTAGTGTTTTTATATGAAATTCTTATTTATTCTAATAATGAGGAAGAACACTAGCAACATTTGTGGTTAGTTTTGCAGCAACTGAGAGAGCATAAGTTATTTGGGAAGCTTTCTAAGTGTACTTTCTTTCAAAAAGAGATACAATATCTAGGACATATTCTATCAAATGAAGGGATTTTGGTAGGTCCTACAAAGATCAAAGCTATACTTGAGTGGCTTATGCCTAAGAATGTACATGAAGTGCACAATTTTATGGGGTTAGCTGGATATTATAGAAAGTTCGTTTTGAACTTTTCTAAGATTGCAAGCCCAATTACTTCACTTCAAAGAAAAGGAAAGCATTTTGACTAGTCAGAAGAATGTCAGGAGGCATTTAATTAGTTAAAATAAAGGTTGACAACTGCACCAATATTGAAAGTTCATGATCCAGAAAGTTAATTTGTTGTCATCATTGATGCCTCAGGAGAACGTTTAGGTGGAGTGCTTATGCAAAATGGGCATGTGGTAGCCTATGAATCCAGAAAGTTGAGAGCATATGAGTAGAATTATGCTCCTCATGACTTAGAATTAGCAGTAGTGGTGCATGCTTTGCAAGTGTGGTGACACTACTTGCTAGGAAAGCCTTTTGAGTTGAAGTCGGATCATCGTGGTCTTAAGTATATATTTTCCCAACCTTGTCTGAATGCTTAACAAAGATGGTTGGAATTGATATCTGACTATGACTTTGAGATAAGTTATATCAAAGGCAAGGAGAACTAAGTATCGGATGCTCCGAGTCGAGGGAGGCATATCTCATCAGTTGTCTTTATCCACTCAAACTTCAAGGATTTAGTGTTACAAAATTCTACAAGTGATGAGTATTATGAGCAAGTTAAGTAGACTCTCTCTATAAAACCTCAAGACTCGAGGTATGATGGGTTCTATATTGAACCAAGTGGGCTTTTAAGATACAAAGGAAGGATGTATGTTCCATATTCAATAGAATTAAGAAACTTTGTGTGGAGGGAAGTTCATTTCGCACCATATTCAGGTCATCCAGGACTAACTAAACTCCTAGCCAATGTGAAACCTCTTTATTTCTAGAAAGGAATGAAGAATGATGCTACAAGATTTGTAGCAAGTTGTCTGGAGTGCCAGAGAGTCAAGGTTGAGCATCAACATCCAACACAAGACTGTTGTATCTGCACAATATTCTAAAGTGGAAGTGGCATGTTATTAGCATGGACTTTGTGCAAGGTCTTCCAATGTCTTGAAATAGACATGATGCTATTTTAATGGTGGTAGACAAACTCACCAAGGTAGATCAATTTATACCTAGAAATTTAATGGATGGAGCACTAGTTTTATCTCACAAGTTTGTGCAAGAAGTGTTTAGATTGCATGGAGTTCATGAGAAGATTATCTCAGATAGGGATGTAGCATGACGTCAAGATTTAGGCAAACTTTATTTTCAGTGCTAGGAACTCGACTCAATATAAGCTTGACTTATTACCTTGAGACAGATGGTCAGACTGAGAGGGTAAATCAAGTTCTAGAAGATTTGTTGACGATGTATTGCATGGATCAACAATACAAGTGGGAATAGTATCTACCGCTTGTGGAGTTTTCTTATAACAACTACAATTTTGCTATCAAGATGTCTCCATTTGAAGCATTGTATGAAAGAAGATGCCGAACTTCTATAAGATGGGATAAGCTAGAAGATAGAATTAGCATTGGTCCATAATTGTTGTAAAAAATGGAAGAGCGTGTATCAAGTTGATTAGAAATAGGTTGGTGGAAGCAAATGATAGACAGAAAAGTTACGCTGATGCCAAGCATACACCAAGGCAATTCTCAATTGGAGAAAAAATTCTTTTGAGGGTTAAGCCTCAGAAAAGTTCCATAAAGTTTGGAAAGTCTTCCAAATTAGCTCCTTAATATGTAGGACCCTTCAAAGTTCTCAAAGTGTTTTGGATACATTAGATCATCAAATACGATGAATCTTATGGGGGGAGATATGTCACCCAAAATTTGACTGTTTTACTTTTTACTTGTATGTAATTAGTAGATAATTTTGCAGGGATTAATGATTTGATGTTTAATGGAAATGTCAGAATAAATCAAAGATTTCATGAGTTTGAGTTTATATGTTTAGAATTTATACATGTGATTATTTGATGATAATATTATTTATTCATATGGTTTATGGATTTACTAGCGATACACTAAACCTAGTTGGTGAATGCAAATTGTAACCAAGAAACAAGTTTTCCACCCTTCGAGAAAAGAGAGGGAGAGCATCATCGGAGAGAAGTGAATAGATGTATGGATAAGAACAGGTTGTTGCCATCTTAGTCTTGTGCTTACACAATTTAGTGAACCCTCATCAAGTTTGGTAAGTTGTGCTCCACCCTTTTGGTCTAAGTTGGTTTCGACTCGTCAGTTGTCGATTTGTCAGCAAGATCTATTAGTATAGGATTTTGTCAAGAATCAAGTCAAGAAAGTATGACTGTCAACAAGGATGGTCAATAGTCATTAGTTCTTGTGTCTTATGAATATAGTTTATATTCAAGAGAGAATATATATGTTATTGGTTAACTATCTCATTTTTCATAATTTTCGGTTCAAATTCCATTATGGTATCCTATCATGTTATTTATTTGTTTATTTTGCTATATATGCAAGATAGAGAGGGGGAGAATACCTCAACCTCATTCTCGTATCTTGTCAAGCATTTGAAACAATGCAAGTATATGTTGTGTATACTTTTATTATGTTGTTATATATTTGTGTGTGTGTCTATATATATAATGTGATATTTAAGTGAGACCTTTTGTGTTGAGGTCGATAAACTTCTTTATTAAAGTGGTAAAGATTCCATGATAATGCAAGCTACTTTTAAGTTTTTGGTTGCTCGACCCCTATACTCTCTAACTGTTTTGGAGAGTGAAAGAGCTTTTTAACTAGTTTTTGGAGTGGTATTTTATGACCATCACCTCCATTAATCTACATACTTTCGTGGAATTTTTATAGGCTTTGTTATAAGAGTAAAGGATGCGATTATAGAGGGGATTTCCTATTTATCACCACAGGAGATTCTCACTAAAGGGAGACATAAAGAACTTTGCTTTAAGCTTTTCTATGAGGGATGACAACAGGGAAAAAGGTTTTGGAGCTTGTCGTAGATAGAAAGAAAGAGGTTATTGAAGGATCAAAGAAAGCCTTGCTTACTCCTTTGATCTCACAAGTTCATTCTTTTCTAGAAAACATTATAATAAGTTTGAAAATATTATGTATGTATTCAACCTTGAAGCTACATTTTTAAAGCCAATAAGATTAGAATATCACTGTGTTTGTGAAGCCGATAAGCTTAGTGAATCATTGTGTGTATAAGACTATTAAACTTAGAATATTTCTGTTTGAAGTATGAGGCCAAAAGCTTAGTATATTACAATGAGAATATAAGGCCGAATAGCCTTTACACTATGTATATTTTGGTTAAGACCAGTTAGAGCTAAATTCTTTTGATACTTAGTGATAGGCGTATCATTGTTTTATATTAGAAACTGTGTTCCTTGATTTTCTTCAATGCCTTAAAGATTGAGATCTATGTGGTTCTTCTATGACTTATAGAATGGTAAACCTATGTAAGCCAAAGGGTCATTGAGAAATTAATTATAATGGGTTGAAAGGCTAATGATCTCAATAGGTTAGCTACTGATTATAATTAGTAAACTTTTGCAGTTTGAGAGGACAGGTAGAACTAAACATTATAATGTTTTAATGTTAGCAAAGAGGCTAAGGAAAGATAACATTGTTGTGCTTCAAATTCTTAGAGAGTGTCTGTGTAGTAACTTGACAATTGATAGAGATAGAGAAATGGCAAAAGGTTTGGATGACTTATGGTTCTAAGAGTTCTGGTCTATCTTTAGTTACCTCTTACCTTTATTTGCACTTGGGATAACAAATGATGCAAATGTTATTTTATTACTACCAAAACTTGTTGAATCTATCTTTAAATTTCAAAACTGAGCCTCTCAAGATCATTGTTTTAAGGCTTAGGAGTCGAGACCAGTGAGTTTTGATAAAGATGTTTCTTTTATCTCTTTGACTCATTTAAGATTTATTGTTTTCAATCTAAGGCTTCATGAAAGGTTTTCACTTATTCTAAAGCATATAGAAATGATTTAGATATCATTAGAAACACCTAAAGACATGATATATATATATATATATCCTTTCTTCAACTAGATCATGTATTTCCATTATGCAAGTTGATGTGCTATAGTTCTTAACCTTTCTATATCTAAAATCTGTGGACGAAAGGAGATCATCAGGTCAAAAACATTACTTTATTATATTTTTAGACTTAAAACCTATTTAGATTAAAATATTGAACTTAGTCAAGAGTACTTATGCTTTTGTTAGTATTCGTTAAGACCTTATATGGAAGAGGATAAACCTTGTGTATTATGTTTTACGTCATAAGAGAAAAGGTGAATTTGATCAATGACCAAGTAGTCAAGATTAGATGAGTGGTTATCTTATTCATGCTATATTATTGATATAACTTATTTTTGGAAGAATAAGGGTATTTTGATATTTCAAAGTATTGGATTAGTAGAGTTAAAGCCCTAGATTCTACCCCGAAGAGTTTAGAAAACTTTAACTCTTAAGTCAATTATGATATTGATTTAGTCTATTGTATATTTTGGTCGACAGTCAAAAGGTTGAGAAACCATAGATCAAGACAATATAAAGAGACTAAGAAGCACATTGTTAATTTTAAAACAATTTCTTGTTAGAGTCAAAACTAGTTATATAAACCAAGTGTGGTTATTATTGAGTCAATGAGGAGAATGACAAGAAGTCATAGACCCTGATAATTGCAAATATGCAATGAGGGACTCTCTGAAAAGATAAAATTACCTAAACTTACATATTGTATGTATATCCTAGATAAGGAACATTTCTAAGTCAAATTGACTAGGATTTGAGTATAGTTCAGACAATTTATGTCTATAGATACTAAGTGATAAAAGTTAAACTGTAGGATGAGGTAGTTTCTAAGTAGAGTTAGAGGTGTGTGAACACACAACTACGTTTATTGTAAATGTCTATTTATATAGGAACTTTAGCCAAAGTGATGCATTTATCTCTGCATGCATTAGTCGATTCATAGTGTCTAGATGGCGTAACCTGTCAGTAGGATCATACTTAGCTAGAAGATTGTATAGAGTTGTATGGTTGATTGTGTTACGTAGGACACAACACTAAGACTCATATGGAAACCTATTGGTTCCTTATTTATATACTCTTCATGAAGGGTAGGGACACTTCCAAGAAGGAAGGTGTGTGGAGGACTGTCGGTCTATGGTTGGAGGTAAAGCACTTGGATGATGCTCTCCCTTTGTAGCAAAAGACTTGCCGAGACTTGAGTGATGGATATCAAGATTCCAAATGCAATATTATTTATGTTATGATGTAAAATTATTCTTATTGCCAAGTGCAACATATTTGTAAATGTAAAGTGAAATGTTTTCACTATGATTTATCTTTGAATATATTGTATTTCAAGGTTGAAAAATATTCAAAAAAGATATGCTTTTTATTTCCTTGTAATTATGCAAATGATATAAAAAAATTTCACTCATGTTTATCATGTTCTTTACTTTTGTAGTAATTGTGTGTGTAATTCTGAGTAATATGAGATGGCATGTTATAGATCCAAAATGAGAGAATAATTCTATTCTATTGAAGAATACAAATTGTTACATAATGTACATGATATGCCTTGCTTATAAAGACAAGGTTGAGATATAGGATGAAGTAGGATAATGACAAGTGTCTTACTCCTACAACATGTGACAACTAAAGGATACAATGCCAACTAGAGGATAAGATCACATGACAACCTAGAAACATCTAGACTTAAATCCTAAGTAAACTTAACATGTGAACATGTGTGAATAGGTTTAACTAATGACTAGTTAGATAATGTGCCTAGTTCACACTACACAGGGTAAACCGGTTAGGTAATGACCTTGTCCACATTAACAAATATTACTATTATACTTTTTGGATGTGAAATATGCAGTACGTAAATACAAACATTTGATAAGAAGTCACTTAGAATATAACTCTTCATTCCAATCATGTAGACTATATATCAAATGCCTTATTCAAGAGTATAGCGCACCATAATATCAATATTTTGATTTATAAAGAAGTTCAATAGGGTTTACAGAGAAAGCATTAAAAATTGTATTTAAAGCAAATAGATTTTGTAACCCAATTTCTAGCAAGGTACTGTTCATGCCATAGAGTTTAAGGAGAATAATATAATTATAGAACTCATAGATTACAACCAATAATTTCTACTTAATCATCAAAGATAAAAGCATACCTGGTGCAATGTTACCCCAACATTAAAGATGTGTTCCTACTATCTTACCCACAATCTTCAAAGCATTCACATAGACAATTATCAAAGCATATTGCTCAATATAACCTCTGCATGCTAAGTTCTAAGTTCATTGCCACCAAACGCCTACTCCACCACCTCATAAGTAGTACTCATACTCAAATAAAATAAAATAAAACTTACTATAAATAAATAAAAAATAAAGCATGCCATAAATGGTGAAGAAAATCTTAAGATACTTAGCACCAACTCAGTTACCCAACCACCAAAAGGTTATCCATCCATGATTTTAGAAATTTTAAAAAAATCTAAATAATTAAATAAAGGAAATTTCCACAATTAAAGAAAGTTCTTTATTTTAACTTTTTATTTCTAAAGATATGTGAAATAGATAATTAATTAAATTAATTTCAAACATCTTCATATATAAATAACAATATAATTATTTATTTACGATCCATTACTAATTATCTTGATTAATTAATTATTAATTGTCTATTGACCACACTCTTAAATCATGTAGGAATGTACCTATTATCACTATAATGCCTATAGACACATCAAAACTAACAAGAAATAAGCTAGTGTAAGTGTGTGCTGGTTCTTAGTAGGTTCAAGACATCCACATACCACCACAATCTACTTCACTCTCTCGTATGATGCCCTCCCTCTCTTGTATGATGGCCTCCCTCTAACAATTGTGAAGGATATAATAAATGTCCTACATCCACCTCAAGCCAATATGTGGTATTAGTTTTAGATATAGGATCATAGATAAAAATAATACTGTAAATAAAAGTCAAAATTTTCCTTACCAAGTGAAAACATACCAAACAAAATGAAACCATACCTGAGTATAACCTTAATCATGTTGCAAGTATATAATGCTCAATTCAATAAGAAAAATAAGGATTATTCTCTAAAAAAATATCAACAAAACATAAAATCAAACATGATTATTAGTTCTTATTAATAGGTAAAATACAAGATGTGACACAAAGAGTCGATGGTTGTATCCAGGGTTGGTCTTGGGATCGATATTTAGATTCACAATCCTACCTTTAGTTTGTGGATGATACTGCTTTGATGGGGATTTCTAAAATCTATGAGGCGATCAATTTTAAGAAAGCTTTGGACATTTACTTAGCTGCTTTTGGTCAACAAATTAATGACGATAAGTTCAACATTTTTTTCTTCAATACTCTTGTACTTATCCAATAAAGAATTGTGAAAATTTTACATTTCAAAATAGGGAATCTCCCCTTGGATTATCCAGGAATTCTCTTATCTATTGGCAAGCCCAAAAGAGAGCAATGGAAGAGGATCTTGAATAGATTTTGAATGAGGGTTAGTCATTGGAATTTCTAGTGGTTGTCTTTTCCCAGATGGTCAACATTGTTAAAATATGTTTTGTAGGCTCTTCCTATTTATAAATTCTTGGTACTATCAACCCCTAAAAGATTTCTCAAGGAATTCAAATCTCTTTATAGGAAATTCTTATGGTTAGGGAATTTGGATTTCCATAAATGGAGTTTGATTAGTTGGGATCAAGTTTATAGACCTAAGTAATATGGTGGTCATGGCCTTAGACAATCTAAGCTCAATAACCAAGCCCTAGTAGCTACCAAATTATATTGGAGATGGTGCAAGCATTTCGATCAACCTTGGGCTAGAATCCTTAAATTCAAGTATTTGGGGGGAGTAATTGATGATGATGTTCCTGAGATTGATCTAAGTGGGAAAGGTTCAATGATTTGGAGTACAATAAAGAAAGGGGCTTCAATTTTAAAGGAAGGTCTTTTTTAGATTATCAAAATTGATCATATAACTCTTCTTTGAAATGATTCTTGGGACCTTCACCCCCTGATCCTCTCTTCTTCCCCTCTTCTTCAGCTCTTGAGTGAATTTTTTTAGGCAACAAGATGGTCAAAAGTTGTAGATTTTAAGAGTTCTATCTATTTTGAGAATTCTCAGATATATTATTGGAAGGATTCCAGTAGTTGGCATAGGGGGCATGACTAAAGCCTAGGTTACTCTTTATTCGATTCTTGTTAATCGACCTTGCTACTCGCTAGAGGGAGCTGACGTTCTTGCTTGAGATCATGACCCTGAAGGGGCTTATTTACTGACTCTTGGTTATTAATTTTTGGAGTATGAGAAAGATGGGAATAGAGACTTTCCCTGGTAGAGAAAATTTTGGAATAAATTCAATTGGCCCAAGTGTAATTTATTTATCTAGTTAATATGTTAGAATAAATGTCTCACTTGGGATAATAGTAGAAAGAGAGGTTTTCAAGGTCCTTCAAAATGTGTTTTGTGTGGTAATAGTGAAGAAAGTGTTGCTCACATTTTCTTCTAGTGATCCTTCTCTTTGGGCATCTAGGGGCAATGGTGGAGGCGAACTCTTATTCATGCTACTTTTTTATTTGAATTTTGAGCAAGCTTGGGTCATCCTCCTACATCATCTGCTTTCATTTTGTTTGCCTAGGATTGTGGTGTCGGTGTGAATAGGCATTTTTTTCTAACTAGTTTGGTTAATTTCCCCTTGTGTGGATAATTCATATTATTTAACTATTTATTAGTTAAATAATATTCACACATCACACATAATTCACATGTTAAGTTGACTTAATGAGTATTCTAAACATCTCTAGTTGTTTCTAGTTGTTGATAGTTGTCTTATCCTACACATGTGCTCTAGTTGGCATCCTATCCTCTAGTTGTCACATGTGGTAGGAATGTAACACTTGTCACATGACTACAACTCCTTGGTTGTCATCCCTGCCTTTATAAGCAAGGCTCTCTCATTGTATTTGATAATAGTTTCATACACTTTGTTGTATAGAATCTTTGCTCCATTATTTTTAGCATCTTCTCTTTTATCTTTGTGTGGAAGGTTGTCTTGATTCCAGGGATCCTGGCTTGCTGAGTCACATTAACTCTTACATGGTATCAAAGCCTTGTTTACAATTTCCTTCCCTCATTGGAGAGGTTTTGACGGGAGCTATGTGTTAGGTGCGTCCTAGAGAAAATCAGACATCATTGTTGCAATCAAGAGGCTCAAATCTGTATAGATTGACTATTCAAACACCAAAATTAGAGGTCAAAAAAGTTTTGGCAAATTTTTTTACCCCTGGTTAGGGCTTCTGTGGCATCTATACGATACTGTACTGAATCAGCGTTGTACTGTACCCTACACCAGATCTTCGTCATCAATGGCATCATCAGTCGAAATCACTTTGTGGGGTAATTTGTTTGGTTTTTAAATTTGCTCATTTTATTGCTAATTTGAAAAAGGAAAAAAATTAATATAAGGGTCAAGGGTGCAGGTCCAAAGACCTGACCCTTGTACCCTATACCCTAAGTGTCAAGGTCTGCAGAAAGGACGCCACGTGGCTCATACGACCCTGCAGGCAGCCTAAAAGGCCCTGCACTTTGTATTAGGGCTTCGGCCCTTTGCAAATATTTTTGCAGGTTTTAAAATAAAACTGGTAGGAAATATTTCCTACCCATGATAGTCAAACACAATTTATTGGTGCCCTATGTATAATTCCTATGGCAGCTCCTCAGTGAGCATTTCAACCTTCATATCCAGCAGTTAACCTTACCACACTTCAGGTGGTCCAAAGCCTAGCAGTCGACATTCAAAGTCTGCAGTCTAAAGTCGTTGACCAAACAAACTCCCGACGACAACCAATCCTCCATTGCCGTATTCAGCAGTTACTTTGACGCTTAGCAATCAAATCTCTGATGATCATAGTTTTTGGTGGTCGACATCTAATTTCTGTAGACATACCTCCATCCTCTAACTGCGACTTACCAACAGTGGTTTCTGACATTAGATATGTGGTTTTAAACCCCACATAGGTGGTTTTCCTTGCCTAGTAACCAGTTTGGTGATCATTATCGGTAATTTCATCCTGAATTAGTGGTTTTTCACAAATTGAAGGCAGTTTTGCGGCCTGAAGGTGGTTTTGACTCTTTCCACAGGCAATTTTTGTGACAAGTGTTTTTCCAACTTAGACTAGCATTTTTTTCACATCTAGATTGTTTTTCTCTGACATGTAGTTTTTTGACAACAGAGAATATACTGGTGATCGTTGAGGGAATATTCCATCAGCAGGGGGCCTGTTTGCCTCTCAAAGTCCTAAAGTAGGGATTTTTTTACTTTTTGCATGACTTTTGCCCAGGGTATCAAAATTGGGCAAACAAGATATCGACAGAAAGCTAACAGAGAGCACTTCGCAGCGGTGTTAGTGTTTTTCACTGATTTTGTTGTTTGATAGCATTTATTGCAGGTTGAAGATAGATCTTTTTTGGCTTCCGAGCTCATAACTTTTTGCCACGATCTCTGATTTTTGTGATTCTTGCAGCATCGGAAAGGCATTCAGGAGATCTTTCAAGCCATCCATGCACTTTTCTCAGATTCAATTCCAAATTCATTTTATTCATGTCAATTTTTTAGCTTTTGAGTGATAACTTGGACATTTTAAAATTTGAGGAGGTGAAATTTGTTTTGAGAGGATTTGTTTGTTGTAATACATCATTGTGAGTGATTGTAATCTCACTCGGATCTCTTTTGTAAGAGATTTTGATTGTTTTCCCAATTTTGGTCCCTTGAGGACAATTGTAAATCGCACTAAGTATAAAGTGCCACAACAAATTGGGGGGGATCTCTTACATAGTAAAGGGGTGTTGTTGTCTTGTTGTCTCTCTTTTTCATCATGGATGTGCCTCAAATTCCACTTTTAACTCCATATAACTATTTTCAATGGAAGAAAAACATGGAGTTGGTATTGTATAAAGAAGAGTTATATAGAATAACTTTAGGCATAGATCTAGAACCCACAGGTGCTGATGAGAGAAGAAAATGGTTAGATAGAAGAGATGAGGCTTATGACACACTTTGTCTTTCTATTTCTCTAGATCTTAGATTTCATGTCGAGTCTTGTACAACACCAAGTGAGATATGGACAACATTAGACAATCTCTTTGGCAAGCAAGATAAAATAAGAAGGTTCAAATTGGAGAATGAGATAATTGCACTTAATCCTCAAGATTTGATCAAATCAAAGATTTCTTCACCAATTTTAAGTCGCTCAGGTTGTAGCTCAAGCAGTGTGGTCTTGAGAAAGAAGATGAATAATTGATTCTATCTATTCTTGCAAAATTGGGTCCTGCTTCTCAGTTTATGTTTCTACCTTTTATGCTATAATGGATGCTTTTGGTAGTAAGTTTACAATGTCTTCACTTGAGGAGTTTGCTACACAACTCACTAGAGAACAAGCCAAGCTACTACACATGGGCACATTGAAGTCTCCTAGGTCACAGGATCTAGTTGCAACACAAAGCACAAAAGATCCCAAGGCTTCAAATAATAAGGAAAAGAAACAAAAGGATTCAAAGTCTAATGAGCAAGAGAAAGAATCAAAGAAAATCCCCAACTCTTCTTCCAACGAGGAGTCCAATAAGAAGAAGAAGCCAAAGTGTTCTTATTGTAAGAAATTGGGTCATGATGAGACTAAATGTTATGAATTTTTTTTTTATGAGATGTCACAACTTCTTCAAAAACATAACATTGAGTATTCTTCATCAGCATCAGTTTTACCCAATTCTTCTTCTTTGGCAACATCATCATCTACACCACCCAAGATAGGGACAACATGCATTGCTAATGGGACAAACAAAGGAAAAGGACAAGCACTCTTTGCTTCAACAAGCCTTTAGTCAGATAGATGGCTTCTTGATTCAAGAGCTTCTCATCATATGGCATCTTCACAAGGGATGTTCTCTTCATTTCAGTCATGTACTTCACTACCTATTTTGATGGGTAGCAATGCATACATGCATGCAACTGATAAAGGAGCTATTGATGTTGGTGAGAGTACATTCAACAATGTGTTGTGTACCTTATTTGACAACCAATCTGCTTTCCATATACCAGATTACTCATTGTGGTGTAGGGAGGACAGTTGAGTTCACTCTTGATTCTGTGATCATACAAGACTTGGAGAGCAGAGATATCATTGTTGTTGGCATGGCTGATCATGCATCTCGCTTGTATACTTTCTCCCATTTTGTTTCTGATGATGATGTAGATCCACACTCATGCATCAAGTGTGAATCATGTTTGTAAGGAGAAGTTTGGTCACTTGAACCTTGGTGTTCTTGCATCTACTTCGGTTCTTGAGACTAGTTTTGAGCTCCCTCCTTATCCTGCTTCTTCAAAGATTGGCATTGACATAGCTTCATCTACTTTAGTTGAGCAAGATATTCTTTGTCTTCTAGATATATGTTTATGGGATGAGTACTTGATAGGTTTCTCAAACTTGTTTTGTAAGTCCTATCTTGATGACTTGGAGGACATAATTGATGACATTCATCTCCTCTTTGAAGGAGTTGATTCTTCTACTTTAGATGTGATGACACCATTTTCTCCTCTTCACTTGTCATAGTTTGACACTGAGTTGGAGTATCTTGAGCATCATTCAGAGGAGTCTTTCTCTTTGGAGATTGATGATCTTGACTTTTCATCTTGTCTTGGATTGTCACATTCCTTGATTGGGCATGCAACACCTGGTTATTTGGCATCTTTTGGTTGTGACATGTGGACACTTGAGCAGTTTTTAGAGACAACATACATCACGAGGCTTTTTCCCTCATACATTGAGATGGAGTTTCTTCTACATCAGCCTTTGGACCTGTTTCTTCCTAAGGGGAAGAATGTTTTTTACAGGCTTTGGATTCTCTTTAGCATTCTTCTTTAGGCATTCACCATCACATCTTTCATTTCATTTGTTTTTTTCATTCTCACCTTTGGAGAGGAGTTTTGTTCCATGAGGTTTTCTCCTTTTCTCCACTTGAGATTTGTTGTACATGGGTACCTAACATGGCCTAGTAGCTGGGACCCATCATCGCATCTTTGTTTTAGTCGGCTACTCCCTAAGTTGCACTTAAGGGGGGGTGTTGGTGTGAATAGGGGTTTTTCCTAACTAGTTTGGTTAATTTCCCCTTGTGTGGATAATTCATATTATTTAACTATTTATTAGTTAAATAATATTCACACATCACACATAATTCACATGTTAAGTTGACTTAGTGAGTCTTCTAGATGTCTCTAGTTCTTTCTAGTTGTTGATAGTTGTAGTGAGTTGTCTTATCCTACACATGTGCTCTAGTTGGCATCCTATCCTCTAGTTGTCACATGTGATAGGAATGTGACACTTGTCACATGACTACAATTCCTTGGTTGTCATCCTTGCCTTTATAAGAAAGGCTCTCTCATTGTATTTGATAATAGGTTCATACACTTTGTTGTATAGAATCTTTGCTCCACTATTTTAGCATCTTCTCTTTTATCTTTGTGTGGAAGGTTGCCTTGATTGTAAGGATCCTGGCTTGCTGAGTCACATTGACTCTTACATGTGATCCTATTTTTATTCTTTGGCATATTTAGGTAGAATGAAACCATCAGATCTTCCAGGGTCACCAAAGTCTCATTGTGTAAGTTTGGCAAAATTGCACCCTGCTCATGGTGTGGGACCTTGCAACTGAGATCAGACCTCCAGAGAAGGCTGGTTCCTCTTTCTAAGCCTATTACATAGAGAAATATGACTAAACCTAGTGCTAATACTTGCAGAGGGAAAGGGTTAGAAGGAAATTGAAAAGGAAATAGGGGTGATGCACCAGATTCAGTGAGCAATGGTGATCTTGTTGTAGACACAACAATGATCTCAATCATGAAGGGGATTCGCACAGACTTATGAGACTGATTGAGGCTTGAGTATGAAGATCAAACCTCTAGAGGAGCCACTTTACTCACAGAACAAACTATAACTCCAAGTAAAACACAGAAATCAAGACACAAGAGAGGCAAGAAATCATGCATATATTAATCATGAAGGCCAGAAACCATTACATTATAGAATATCCAGTAGCAAGAAAAGACACGGTATAGCTAATTACATTCATTGGTGGATAAATAGGAAGATAGCAGAGGCCAGATTTAGGCACAGTGAGTCACATTCCCATACCCTACAATTACACTAAGAGGTCTGACTACAGAAAATTCGGTAGCATAATAGCCCAAAATGAACCATCCTCCCCAATAATGAGGTTACAAAACATTATATAGATCAAAAACTTGTGTAGAAGGCATTGAAGTCACTCCACAGGATCTGAGGTCATCAATATAGGAACAGGGGCCCAGAGACAGGGAAATGGTGAAAGGGCAAGAACCATGTCATTGGCAGGTCTGCAACCTGAGAAAATGGTAGCCCACACACAAGATAAGATAGGGCATTAAAGGAAAGAGCCCCAAAGTCATCGCCAAAACACAAGAAGATCTACTAGCAAGACACAGAGCCCATACGCATTGAAGAATGAAGCCATCTGCCCATGAATTCAATTGCAAAGCTCACCAACTAGAATAAATGCAACATATCAACCTCTGCAATACGCCAAGGGGTTGTTGAGATGTCATGTCAACTACGCCTGCATATTTGCCTTCAGTCAGAGATCACCCTGATATCCGAATGTGCATATTCGGATCATGATGTTTGGGTCATATTTCAAACTAAGGAGATCACCCTCAAAAGCCCGCCAAATGAAAGAGGAGGTGAAAATAGGCACTTTTGCCTTTTGAAGCATGCTGAAATTCCTCCATATGAGGGAGATACGAAGGGTCAAAGATCTGGTCAACTGACATCTAGATGTCAACGTGTCATCATCTCGTGGCCATGTAGAGGGAGGATGATATCAGCTTGATCGGTTCGCGGCCAGGCGATATCTGGATGCATATACAAGTCTTTAATATCTGGATGCCCTTGAAGATCATGGTGATGTTATCACGAGGGTGAGCCTCGATGAGAAGAGATCCTGATGACGTCAAGGTCACATTAGAGCTGGGGGTAATATGATGGACATTGGCAAAAAAATTAGGATGACATCATCATCATGGTGAACTTGGTCGTATAAGGGATCTGGATAACGTCATCAGGATGCGGCTAGAAGCAGGATGATGTGAAGGTCTGGGTGACGTCATCGACACATGTGGCTCTTTAAAAAAAGGAGCAGGATGATGTCACGGTCACATTCGCAAAGATAAGGGATATTGGCTAAGATCAGGATGACGTCAACAATATGAAGGATTTTGTCTAAGGAAGGAATGGATGATGTCACGGTCACATTCGCAGAGATGAGGGATATTAGCTAAGATCACTCATCTTCACGAATATCAGGGTGACGTTGGGGGGCATTTTCGTAAGGAATGAAGGGGAAGCAGGATGAAGTCATCAGGATATCTACATGAGAAAAAGGCTAAGTATGGAAAATGAGAAAAACTATGTGATGGAAGACACTTGAAGGCAAAAGATTTCTGTGTTTTTCTGGGTTTTTTGCAAGGATTCCCTAGGAATGTTTTTGGGATTTTTTGCAAGGCATATCATGAGGAAATGAAGAATCCAAGGCAATCCTCCTTCTATTTGGGCTATCTCTGATTGGATCTATTTGATAGAAGGAGGGAGGCAGGGATATTTTGGCATTAGGCAAAATATGACAATATTTTGGTGACTTTCAGGAATGTTTGCCTACTAAACAAATTGATCAATGGCCTTAAGCATCCATTAGGCATGGAGTGAGGAAGAGGACTGCAACAAGAACATAAGAGCATGGAACAACATGGGTCGATGCAACTAGAGAAAAACAAAAGCAAACAATCATGTATCTCCTAATGAGAATACAACGAAGTGCAAGAGCACTTATTGAAGGGAAATCTAACTTATTTACAATACCTCACAATCATGCTAAAAGTATGATTTGAGATGAATCCCATTGACTGGGATGGGTGGGACCTCACCATTCAGCCTAGAGAGTTGGAATGCATTAGCCTGCTTGCAACTAATGAAGATGTAAGGACCACCCCACAAGGCATCAAACTTTGAATGTCTTCTAGCCTTGGCTCTATTTGCATCCCACTTCAGTACTATATCTCCCTCACTGAACGTTCTACAAGCACTGGTTCCATCAAATGTCTTTTTAACTTGATCTTGATGAGCTTCAAGAGTCCTCATGGTGGCATCTCTCTTTTCTGCAAGTTCCATTAGCTCTGCAAGCCTGACGGTCATGGCATCATGCTCTATTAAATCCAGTTGTTGCGCTAACTCAAGTGAAGGAAGCTGTAATGACAATGGAACCTTTGCTTCCCTTCCATATACCAACTTGAAAGGGGAATTGCCTATGGCTCTCTTGGGAGTGATTCTATCTACCCAAAGAGCAGTCTTCAACTTGGAATGCCAAGTCCTTTGATTATCTTCCACAGTCTTCTTGATGATCCTGATCAAGTTCTTATTGGTGGACTCGGCCAAACCATTTCCCTAAGGATAGTAATTAGATGAAGTCTTCATGTATACTCCATAATTTGATGCCCATTCACTAACTTTTGTGCCTATGAAGGCCTTAGCATTATCACAGATGATGGTGGATGGCACACCAAACCTGGTGGCTATGTCCTCAAGGAAATTAACAATGGATGCCTCTGTGACATCCCTTAAAGCAACTGCCTCTGTCCATCTAGTGAAGTAATCAGTGGTTGTAAGGATCCATTTATGGTTTGCACTAGAAGGGGGATTGATCACCCCAATGAAGTCTAAACCCCATTGGACAAAAGGCTGATATGTTTGGATTGGATGGAGGGGGAGAGCTGCCAGTCTCTACCTCCTAGCAAATAATGCACACTCTTTGCATTTTCTGATCCATTTATGTGCATCACTAAAAAGGCTAGGCCAATAATAACCAGCCCTCATGATTTTCATGGCAGTTGTTCTGGGAGAAAAATGGCCGCCAGTAGGGCCATTATGGAATTCTTCTAAAACTTTAGGAATCTGATCATGCTTAATGTATCTAAGAAGAACTCCATTGATGTCTTTCCTAAACAAGACACCATCAACGATAACATAGGGGATGGATTGGAGTCTGAAATATCTTCTTTTAGCTTGATTCAATCCATCCAAACATCTACCTGATTGTAGGAATGTGGTCATGTCGTGATGCTAGTCAGTTGGAGTATGAGGCTCACTTGATTGTGCTTGTTCTTGGACATATACGACATCACCTTTATCTTTGACATCTGCCTCCATCTATTCACATAGGCCTTTACCACGAACTAACCTGGTAATGTTGATGTCTATGTCATATTCCATTACTTTGGTGATCCACCTAGCCCATTTCTCATTAATGTCTCTGCTCAGGAGAAACTCTTTGACGCCAGGGTGATTCACCATTAGCTGAATCTTGTTGTTTGAGACCATGTGTCTGAATTTCTTCAAGGCTTTGACCACAACAAACACTTGTCTTTCTATGAAATCATAATTCAGCTCATAATCTTTGAGAGACTAGTTAAAGAAAGCAATTGACTGTTCCAGCTTCTCACCATTTTGTTGTGTTAGGATGGCTGAT
This sequence comes from Cunninghamia lanceolata, assembly GCA_027924645.1. Classification (NCBI taxonomy): domain Eukaryota; kingdom Viridiplantae; phylum Streptophyta; class Pinopsida; order Cupressales; family Cupressaceae; genus Cunninghamia; species Cunninghamia lanceolata. The sequence goes on from BSBN01001229.1 coordinate 5,480,306, forward strand.
ACACCCTCCTTGCCTCCAAAGGCATAAAGGATAAAATCCTTCTCATAGTTAGGGTTTATCAGGGTGAGGGCTTGTGCAATAGCCTGCTTGACAGCTTCAAAACTGTCCTTGCCTTCCTTGGACCAGATGAATGCGGCATTCTTCTTCAACGTAACAATGAGGGGTTTTGCTATCAAGGCAAAATTAGGTATGAACCTCCTCACAAAGTTGATCTTCCCCAGAAAGCTCTGCAAACCTTTCTTATGGCTGGGAAGAGGAAGATCAAGAATGACACTTGTCCTCTCTGGATCAATGGCCAATCCTTCCTTGGAGACCACATGACCTAGCAGCTTATCTTTAGGGACAACAAATATGCACTTCTTGGGATTCAGTGATATCCCAAACTCTCTGCATCTTTCAAAGACTTTTCTTAGATGGCCCAAATGGTCAGCTACATGCTTGGAATAGACTGTCAAATCATCAAGATACACTAAGATGATCTCATTGATAAGTCCCTTGAAGGCCAAGTCCATCACCCTCTAAAATATGGCTCCAACATTTGTTAGTCCAAAAGGCATCTTTTGATATGCCAGAGTACCCCACTTGGTGGTAAAGGCTATCTTATACTGCTCTGATTCCTTTACTAGGACCTGATTGTAACCTGAGTAGCCATCTAGGAGTGAAAACCTTTCAGTACCCGCTACTATCTATAGGATCTGCTCCATGGAAGGGAGAGGATAGTGGTCTTTAAGTGAGGCCTTATTCAGGTCTCTAAAGTCCACACACAATCTGATTTCTCCATTTTTCTTCCTGACCGGAACTAAGTTGGATACCCAAGAGGATTGTTTGATAGGATAAATGATTTTAGCCTCTAAGAGTTTAGATAGCTCTTTTCTCATTAAGGGTTCTATCTTGGGGTTAACAAGCCTTTATTTTTAGCAGATAGGCTTAGCATTAGGATCTAGGTCAATAGTGTGCTGGATTAAGCCAGGATCAAAACATTTTAAATCTCTATAATCCCAAGCAATTAGATCATTAAATTCATCACAAAGCCTAATGAAACTTTGCCTTTCAGCTTGAGTATTTACCTTGCCATGTTTTAGAAATTTGCCATGTGCAACCTCCACCTCTTGGTAGTCTGCTTCTTCACTATAATATTCATTTTTTCTTTCTTTTGCTGATCATCAGGTCCAAACACGCTTTCTAGGGTGATCAGGCCTCTAGGCAATTTGTTGGTTTTCAGCTAGATGATCTGATCACCATACTGTTCTTGCAGCATAGACTAATTTTTAGTAGCAAACTTTGCCTCATCTTGCAATAAACTCACTATTTGCTAGTCACTATCAAATACTTGCTAGCTGATCACATTGTCAGGCACAACATGCCTAACCACAACTTTCACATGCTGATCTAAATTTTGTTTGACATGCTAAGGTATGTCAAACTAGGTGCCAACCATAGCTAATCTATCAGCATCCTTATTTTTCTGTCTGGGAACTACCTAAATGCTAAAGGCATCAAAGTCCTCAATCAGGTCCCAGAATCTGTGTTTATATGACTTTAGCAAGTCATTCTTTGAAGCACTTAGTTTTCTGATTTGGTGGACAATAAGTTCGCTGTCACCAAATACTTGTAACACCTTTATTCCTCTTTTTTGAGCTAGTTGTATGCCCTGAATCAAGGCTTCATATTCAGCCACATTGTTAGTATAGCTGAACTGTAGTCTAAATGAAGAGAAATAACTTTATTTTTGGGGTGAAATAAGTACAACCCCAACACCAGCTCCATTTTTGCTTCTGCAATCATCAAATTACACTTGCCATATCCCCTTAGGGTCTAATTTTTCCTTTTCCAAATTAGGGATAGTGGCATCCTCCTCATGGATACAATAAGTACCCATCCCTATATCCTTTATGCAATCAAGAGTGTCAAACTGAAAGCAATCACCCCACTCATCAAGTAGGATATCTAATACTTCATCCACAGGAGTGGTAGCCTCATGTTTGCTGTTATATTTATCCTCCAACTCATGTATAGTGCAATTCATGTTGTCAGGGTTTGGAGAATAGGGCTCTATATGGTCATTTGCAATTGGCTCAGCCCTGATGGTCACCTTGGTACCATATCTAGTTCTAAAAAACATGTGTGACCAGTCAGATGACAAATATCCACCTATCTTGGTGGTGAATTCTCTAGACAAACAAATACCGAAGTATGCAAGGAGGTCAATGACAGATACGTCTTGTGAAATAGAGCAGCCAAGGCATGCATGTAAGGTGAGCTCTAGGTCTTTAATAACACCTACTGTCTTGACAACAGTGCCATCTAATTGAACTACACCCTTGTTTACAGGTTCATATTTTATCCCTAACCTCTCAGTAATGACCTTTGGCATGATAGAGGTACTTGCCCCAGAGTCTATCATACAATTATGTAGCAATTTGTCACCTATGACTAGGGAGACATAGAAGGGAGGGGGCTTGTTAGGTTTGCTTGTACTCACCTCCTCCATGGGTTGACAGAGATTGATTGGGGCAACAGATTTTTCACTTTTTATCTCTGCACCAGCATGACTGATATCAGTCAAAGCCTCTTGGAGTAGGTCCCTTTGAGATGGAATCAATAGTGCATCCCACATACTAACACCAATGTTAGTTTTCTTCATCTGCTCCACTATATTGAAAGGCATTTGGCTGCCGTTTTGGCATGTTTTAGTGACTGCAGGGTCACTCCTGTTTTGTTGTTCTTCACTTGGCCTAACTATTGGGATTGAATTAGCCTTACCAACAACTGGATGTACTTGGTCTGATGGGACAGTATGAACATTTTCTCTTGTAACATAGATTGGAGTCATATTAGGCATAGGTGCATGACTGGCCGTAGGCATTGATGTATCTTCAACTGCCCTTCTTTTTGCCCTTGTGTTGAATGCAACCGGACTGGCACCTTGAGTAACACAACAATGATCATCATGAGTCCAATTCATTAGGGTTGCATCATGTTGCATTTGTTCTTGACTGTCCACCACCCCTTGGTTGATATCACCCTGATGACCCGAGCTCGATCGCTGATCTTGCATTGTTAAGGCATGACTGAAATGTCTCCCTTGGCACAGATTTTGGCTATGTGGCTGATTACAAGGGTGACACCAGTCACTGTCTTGAGCAAGATTATTTTGAATAGGCACAAGAGGCCCTGAAGTGGTGGTTGCATTAGGATTAACAGCATTAAGTGGCCTGATGTAACTAGGTTGACCTTGTCTCTGCATATTATGCTGATATGATGGCATGTTCTATTGATAACCCTAATTAAAGGGTTGATAATGTTGATTGGGCTGCTGGTATGGCTGGCTAGGTTGTGCATTCTGCCTCCTCACTAATGTCAACTCATTGGTAAACTTTTTGATTTGAGCATCTCTCTCCTCCAGTTGCTCAAGTGTAGGTGAAGCTAGAGAAGGAATAGGATTGATTGTAGTAGGGATTGGAGCGATGGCAGTAGGCTGCATGATAGGAGCTTATGGAAATAGAGGCATAGGTGGCCTTGGAGCAATCTTCCCTACCTGAATCAGGTAATTTTTTGCCCTAATAGTTGTATCATATGCATCAGGCAAGACAACTACCCATAGATTGGATCATCATTGCAATATCAGGATTAAGTGACCTCAAGAAGTAGATAAATGCGGTGTTTGGAGAGGGCTTCACCAGCTGAGGGATCTTGTCCCATGTCTTTTGAAATTGGTAGTTGAAATCTACCATATACTCATGTGGAGCTCTCTTGATGGAGGTTAACTGCTCCATAAGTGACAAATGGTCACTTCTGTCTTAAAAGTGTTGGCACAATTTAGTGCCCAAGTCATCCCAGTTCTGTATTGAATTAGGCTGAAGACCTCTATACCACTATAAGGCCTTATCTTTGATGAAAGATGCTAGCAACCTCACGGCTACATTGTCAGCAGTGACATGATGGACTGAAGAGCCGCTGGCAACATCTTGAATGTGCTTAGTAGGGGTGGTGGAATTTTCACCGTTGAAAAATGGTATAGCCTTCAAGGTTGATGTGGGGATGTCATCATATTAGGTCAGGTTTAAACGGCTATCCTCTTGAAAGGTGACAAATGGCAAATTCCTTGCCATGATGTGTATGTTTAGGCTGATAACATAGGGGATAAAGAGGTTTCTGATTGAATGCTGGAACCTGACCTGAAAGTCTAATGGAGGAGGGGTGGACTATGTCCTTGTATGGTTTGAATGATCTTCCCTCACAGGGGATCTAGATAACCTTCTTCTTCTTCTAGCAACAAATGAAAGTTCAACGAAGTGGAATTTACCTCTAGAAGAAGACCTTGTCTGCACAAGCATGAAACATTGAAATGTTTTGAAGGAACTGGATCAGCAGAGAGTCACCAGGTGTCTGTTCGCTTTCAAAACAACATGTGGACCTTGGATGACACCAAATCTTCAGTCTAGCTCTCACTCAAAGCAGAGTTGTCCCACTGGGCATGCCAGAAAGTGTTGTCACATAGAATTGCACCCTGCTCAGAGAGATTCTAAGAATTCTAATGACACAATGGGAATGATCTCAAAGTGTGGGACCTTGCAATGAAGATCGGACCTCTAGAGAAGGCTGGTTCCTCTTTCTAAGCCTATTACTTAGAGAAATATGACTAAACCTAGTGCTAACACTTGCAGAGGGAAAGGGTTGGAAGGAAACTGAAAAGGAAATAGGGGTGATGCACCATATTCAGTGAGAGATGGTGATCTTGGTGTAGGCACAACAATGATCTCAATCATGAAGGGGATTCACATAGACTTATGAGACTGATTGAGGCTTTGGTATGAAGATCAAACATGTAGAGGAGCCACTTTACTCACAGAACAGACTATAACTCCAAGTAAAATATATAAATCAGGACATAAGAGAGGCAAGAAATCATGCATATATTGATCATGAAGGCCAGAAACCATTGCATTATAGAATATCTAGTAGCAGGAAAAGACATGGTATAGCTAATTACATACATTAGTGGATAGATAGGAAGACAATAGAGGCCAGATTCAGGCACAGTGAGTCACATTCACATACCCTGTAATTACACTAAGAGGTCTAACTACAAAAAATTTGGTAGCATAACAGCCCAAAATGAACCATCCTCCTCAATAATGAGGTTAAAAAATAGTATATAGATCAAAAACTTGTGTAGAAGGCGTTGAAGTCACTCCACAGGATCTGAGGTCATCAATGCAGGAACAGGGGCGTAGAGACAGGGGCATGGTGAAAGGGCAGGAACCATGTCGTTGGCAAGTCTGCAACCTAAGAAAATAGTAGCCCACACACAAGATAAGACAGGGTATTGAAGGAAAGAGCCCCAAAGTCGTCGCCAAAACATAGGAAGATCTGCCAGCAAGACACAGTGACTATACACATTGAATAATGAAGCCATCTACCCATGAATTCAACTGCAAAACTCACCAACTAGAATAAATGCAACATATCAACCTATGCAACATGCTAAGGGGTCGCTGAGATGTCATGTCAACTAAGCCTGCATATTCGCCTTCAGTCAGAGATCACCTTGATATCTAGATGTGCATATCTGGATCATGATGTTTGGGTCATATTTCAAACTAAGGAGATCACCCTCAAAAGCTTGCCAAATGAAAAAGGAGGTGAAAATAGGCACTTTTGCCTTTTGAAGCATGTTGAAATTCCTTCATATGAGGGAGATACAGGTGGTCAAAGATCTAGTCAACTGACATCTAGATGTCCACGTGTCATCATCTCGTGGCCACGCAGAGGGAGGGTGATATCAACGTGATCGGTCTGCGGCCAGGCGATATCTGGATGCATATACAAGTCTTTAATATTTGGATGCCCCTGAAGATCATGGTGACATCATCATGTGGGTGAGCCTCAATGAGAAGAGATTTGGATGATGTCAGGGTCACATTAGAGTTGGGGGCAATATGACGGACATTGGCAAAAAATTAGAATGACATCATCATCATGGTGAACTTGGTCGCACCAGAGATTTGGATAACGTCATTAGGATGCGGGCTAGAAGCAGGATGATGTGAAGGTCTGGGTGATGTCATTGGCACATGCGGCTCTTTAAAAAAGGGAATAGGATGACATCACGGTCACATTCACGAAGAGGGCCACATTCACGAAGATGAGGGATATTGGCTAAGATCAAGGTGACATTAGCAATATGAAGGATTTTGTCTAAAGAAGGAATGGATGATGTCATGGTCACATTCACGGAGATGAGGGATATTAGCTAAGATCACTCATCTTCATGAATATCAGGGTGATGTCAGGGGCATTTTTGCAAGGAATGAGGGGGAAGCAGGATGACATCATCAGGATATCTGCATGAGAAAAAGGCTAAGTATGGAAAATGAGAAAAACCCTATGATGGAAGATGCTTGAGGGCAAAAGATTTCTGGGTTTTTCTAGGTTTTTTGCAAGGATTCCCCAGGCATGTTTCTGAGATTTTCTACAAGGCATATCATGAGGAAATGAAGAATCCAAGGCAATCCTCCTTCTATTTGGGCTATCTCTAATCGGATCTATTTGATAGAAGGAGGGGGGCAGGAATATTTTGGCATTAGGCAAAATATGACAACAGAAACTATTACTACCAAGTGTTATTTGTAGAGACACTCTCTCCTTCTGACTCTCTTCTTTCAAGTCACCTGGAGATTTTTATTTTACTACTCCCTAGTTTTAGTCTAGTTCTAGGTCGAAGGCTTCTAGGAAGGTGAATGAAGCTAGTAAGTAGTTTCCTCCCCCATTAGGGTTTTTCAAAATTAACACCAATGGATCTTCATGATGAAACCTAAGTTCTATTGGGATTGGAGGGGTTGGTCATGATAGTGATTGGATGTTTATTTTCATTTTTTCTTATGATATGGAGATCAACACCAATAACTCAATGGAAGCTCAATCCGTTCTGGTGGCTCTTGAGAAATCTTGTGAGTTGGGTTGGAAAAAGGTTATTTGTGAATCTAACTCCATGATCTCAGTTTCTCTTTTGAACAAAGTGAGGTTGGCTTCTCTTTTTGATTACATCTTTCACCTGACTCTAAATTTTGAGGATATCTCTTTTGTTCATATCCCTAAGGAATGGAATGCTATAGTAGATTGGTTGGCTAAATGGGATTCAAAGGACACTCATAATTGGCATATATCTAAGTTGGGACCTTTTACTTCTAATAAATCTTCATAACTTCTCAAGATGATTCAAAATGATTCGACTTAATGTTAGGAAAGGTGTCTCAACCTTGCAAATACAACTAGTACAATTTTTAGGTTTGAAAATAGAAAAACTCAAATTCTAGACTATAGAGTTTATTTTTGGCCAAAATAAAAATACTAAGTTGTTTAACACTAGTTCCTAGGTGCATGTCATGTGGACCTCTTTCAACTATACAATTTAAAAAAAATGTTCCCAATCGGCCTCTCGAATCAAAAGTTATGGCCTCCGGAAGTTGGGCCTCCCACATTGAAAAATATGAAAATGTGTTGGACACAAAAATGAGATGTAAGGGGGAGTGACATGTGTTGACCAACTTATGATGCATTCATGACACATCATAAGACATCTTTTATTGGAGATAATGAAAACCTAATGATTTGGGTGGCACTTTTGGGTGGTTTTGGCTCATAGTTTTCTAATTATCATTTGATGGTATCATGTATTGTATCTCCTATATATTAGGTGCTTGAAATAGAGGTTATGTGTGAGAGTCTTATAGATATTGTTAAGCTACCTCCATATCACTAGTTGGTGATACTCTTGTGAAGGCTTGCTCTGCAAGTATATATTGGACTACTTTTGAAGTGTGGGGTTTTTCTCCCAAAAGGGTTTTCCCCACATAGATCACCGTGTTGTGGTATGATTGCTATTTATGTATAACTTTTGCAATTGTTGTAAAGATTTGAAAAGGTTTGCATAATCCTCCTCTCAAGATTAGTGTAGAAAGTTGTTTTGCTACCTTAGCTTCCTTAAAAGTGGTATCAAAGCTTAATAACCTTTGGTTTTAGTTTGGGTTGTTGGGTTTTTTGAACTAATCCAGTTTTGAGTGGGAGCTTATGCAAAAGATACTTTGTGATCTTGTTGTAGGAATTTTTAGATGGAAAGCACATTAAAGAGAATAGAGGTAGAAACAAATTTGGTAACAAATTTGGGACATGGAAGCTAAAGATGGAATATTTGTTAATTGATCAGATCTGTGGGATGTTGTTGATGAGAATGTTTCAAGGTTTGTAGATGTTACTTTAGCTGCTCAATATGATGTTATGGACTATAAATCCAAGGGCATAATCAGATTGTGCCTGACAAAATCTATTTTAATCAATGTCCATGAAGATCCCTTTGTGAATAAACTATGGAAGAAACTTGGTGAGATATATCAAGTCAAGTCTTTAGTGAACAAGATTTTCTTGAGGAAGAAGTATTCCTTGAGAATGGAAGAGGGTGGATAAATTGCAAGCCATCTAGAAGAATTTAATATGTTGGTGGCTCAATTAGCATCAATTGGTATAAAAATGGATGAGGAGGAGAGATGTCAGATCTTGCTTTGTTATTTTCCTGATTCGTGGGATTCTCTTTTTATGGCTATTGGGATTACTTCAATTATCTTTAAAGTTGAAGATTTTGTGGGTTCTTTTTGTTTTGGATGGGAAAAGAGGGGGAGAATGGTTGTTGATTGGTTTTAGTTGTTTATGTGCAATCCTCCTTTCCCAACAAACATTCCAAGGGCTTATCAACCGAGTTGAATCTCCACTAAGCGAGAGCAGTCACCTATCGTGTTGGGTAGCCACTTGGGAAGCTGTGGACTCTTGGATGTGTCAAACAATGTCTCTATCTAATGTTCAATTATGCTTGGAAACCTTAATTATGCAAATTAATAAGAAAATTATCAAATTATGGCAAATCCTTTCAGACTGGAACAAAGGACAGAGATACTTAACTTAGTATTTTTCAAAGTTCAGAAGGTGGAGAAGTCAAGGACACAGGGACTCATGCCCAAGTCCAAGGTACCAATTTCTTTGAGGGGTTATGAGCTCCTTCTGACACCGATCTGCACTATAAATTTAGTTTCTAGAAATTCCAATGCGGAGGAAATGGGGACTAGCACCCTAGTCCAGGAAAAGCACCAATGTCTTGCTTCTTTCTAGATCTTGAATCCTCTATATTTGCTAACCTTCCATCCAACTCCACTTCTTCCAAATGTGACACCTATAACCTGCAATCACAAGGAGTGTGGGATGGGGTTATGGTGTTTAGAGGCTTGCCTCGGTCAAGCCCTGAAGAGACATTCAAGTCTTCCAAACACTGTTGTCAGATGAGTGTGTGTATCCCGAATTAGAGGCAAAAATTTAAAATGATAAATGATTGAAAACATAACTGATATCACCTTGTAGTGAATATCTCATGGAAGGAAGATGCTCTTCATCCCATGAGGAGATGGATGTCAAATCTGTAAATACAAACACAATAACAACAAAGTGCTACTTTGTAACACAATGAATGCCTTGAATCACTTTCACATAAGCTTGTCAATCAAAATGTCCATCTAGTTTGCAAATGAAACCTAATCATGGTTATATATGCAACTACAAAGATTCCTACTAGGAATTTCATAATTCAAACTTTGGATGTCGGCATAGGACCTAATTAATGGTCATAAAATTGACATTTGAAATTAGGGAAAACCCAAAATAGGGCTATACTAGGGTACTAGCACCCAAGTCCACCCTGCCATTTTTGCTCAGGATCCATCAAAGTGCAGCCCCCTAGGTCCTATTTGTCACAAGACCCAAGGGTTTTCTCATTGGAAGTCAGAAATAACATGCAAGATGCTCTAAATGCAACTACATGACCCAGGAGCTAAACCTTAATAGGAAAAAGCCCCCAAGGTTACTTTTTTTGACATAACACTTTTCTTTCTGAAGAGATGAGGAGGAATGTATCTATCAATGCCAAAGAGGCCCTAAATGTTAATGGAAGACCTAAATAAAGAGGCAAGAAGAATGAGAAGCATGACAAATCAAAATCCAAGTCCAAGGGGAGATTCAAATCTCCTGAAAAGTCTAAAGTTATTTATTGGAATTGCGATAAGGCTGGACACTTTTATAAAAAATTATGCAAAGAACAAAAGAAGAATAAAAAGAATAAATTTGATTCTGATTCTAAATCTAAGAAGGAAGATGGTGATGCATTCATTATAGCTTTGGCCACTCATGCAGGTAATGATGCATAGGTAATTGACTCAGGTGCATCTTTTCATATGACCTCTAATAGAGATTAGTTTTCTAATTATGAAGAATTTGATAAAGGTAAGGTTTAATTAGGTGATTATTCATGTTTAAATATTTTTGGCCATGGTAAAGTTAAAATCAATTTTTCTGATGGTAGAGTAAAAAGGATTAATGATGTGTTGCATATCCTTGGGTTAGCACAAAATTTATTATCTATGAATAAACTAATAGATGTGAGTGTGTAGTTAGTCTTTTCTGATGCATGATGCAAGATGGTTAGAGGTGCTATGGTGAATGCTAGAGGTGTTAGATTTGACACATTGTATAAGATTGATGCATATATTGTTGAGTGTAATAACACTTTTGTGAAAAACAAGTTTATGACTAATTCATTGGAAAAAGAGATAATTTCATCTTCAACAGATGGTCGTGGCTTATGTGTACCTAAAGATGCTCTTTCTTCTAAATCAAAACTACCTGTAGAGAAGACTATGTTATGGCACCAAATACTTGGCCACATTGAAGAGAAGGGTCTAAGGACCATGAAAAACAAAAACCTTGTTGAAGGATTGACTAATTATAATCATGATTTTGATTTTTGTGAGCATTGTATTAATAGTAAATAGAATCACATTTAGTTTTACTTGAGTTCTCATAAATCTTGTGGTATATTGGATATTATTCATTCTGATGTGTTTGGTCATGTAGGTGGTCCTTCCATTGGAAAATCCACATATTATGTCTCATTTATTGATGATTATAGGAGAAGGACATGGGTATATTTTCTAAAGAGTAAATCTAAAGTTTTCAGTTGATTTAAATAATTTAAAGCAATAGTTGATTTGCAAACTAGAAAGAAAATAAAATGTTCGAAGACTGACAATGGTGGTAAATTTTTCTCTAATAATTTTGTAAAATTATGTAAAGATTGTGTCATTCAAAGATGAAAAACAACTTTGTATTCTCCACAACAGAATGAACAACACATTGATGGAGAAGACTAGAAATATGCTTAGTGGTGTTGGTCTAGAACAAAGTTTTTGGGTTGAAGTTGTTGCCACTACTTGCTACCTGATAAGTATGTCTCCTACATCAGCTCTTGTTGATAAAACACCTATGGAGGTGTTATTGGGTCACAAGCCTTCATTGTGAAGCATATGCATATGTGCCAAAGGAGAAGCAAACAAATTTGGAAAACAAGGTAGTAAAATATATCTTCATTGGGTACAATTATGATGTGAAAGGATACAAGCTTTGGGATCCTATTGCACAGAAGGTAATATATAGTAGAAGTGTGATTTTTAGAGAAACTAATCCTTCTTCTATTACATTGTAGCCAGAACAAAGTGATAGAAATATGTGATCCAACTTCATTCTATGCATGATAAAGTTGAGTCGAGGCCCTAAGATAGACAAGAAGTTGAGGAGAGCTCATCTAGCTCTGAATCTTTAGAAGAGGAGAAAGAATATCCACCTTATCTTGTTAAAATGTCTACAAGCCATAGACAACCACATGATGATTGGAGATGTATTTTTCTTTTGAATACTAACATGGATGAATTGACATCTATAGAAGAGGCATTAGGTATAAATGATGCAGAGTCTTGGAATATTGTCATGGATTAAGAAATGACAACTTTGGAAAATAATGATACATGGGACCTAGTACCATTTCCTAAAGGATAAAAACCTCTCGATTGCAAATGGGTGTTCAAGAAAAAGATTATTTTAGATGGAGGTATTGAGAAGTACAAAGCATGATTGATTGCAAAAGGTTACTCTCAAGTTGAGGGTGTTGATTACGGCGAGATATTTTCTCTTGTTGCAAAAATGACATCCATTAGATTATTGCTTTCTATTGCTACAACTTATGATGTAGAGGTTGATTAAATGAATGTGAAAATCTTTCATGGTGACTTAGAGGAGGATATTTATATGACACATCCAAAGCACTACATGGTGAAAGGTAAAAGTAATTTGGTTTACAAATTAAAAAAGTCAGGGTATGACCCCAAATAAAGTCCTAGGATGTGGTACCATAAATTTGATACATATGCATGCTAAGTTTGGGATTTGAGCATTCTAAATCAAATCACTATGTTTATTATAAATCTAATGGTGATCCTTTCTTATTTATTACATTATATGTTGATGATATATTATTTATTAGTAAAGGGAAATTAATGATTTTAGAACTAAAGTCTCAACTTGCAACTAAATTTTAAATGAAAGATCTGGGTGTAGCTAAACACATTCATGGGATGAAAATCAGAAGAGATGGAGTGAATAGAAAACTATGGCTTGGCCAAAATAAGTATGTCAATTTAGATTTAAAGAGGTTTAACATGTAGGATTGTAGACCATTGTGTGTTCCTTTTACAGTTGGAACAAAGTTATCTACTTCACAATGTCCAATATCCCCATCAGAGATAGAAGACATGAGTAGAGTGTCTTATGAGTGTACAGTTGGAAGTTTGATGTATGCTATGGTTTGTACTAGACTAGACATTACCCATGCAATGTGAGTTCTTTCTAGATATATGTCTAATCCTGGTAGAGTTCATTGAGATGTAGTTAAAAGAGTCTTTAGATATTTAAGAGGTGCCTTAGAGTATTCCTTGTGTTATCATGGTAATTTGATAGGAGATGGGTATTCCCTTGACATTCGTGGTTATGTGGATTCAGACTACCATAGGTGATGTTAATAGTAGAAGATGCACCGGTGCTTATGTGTTTACTTTATTTGGTGGTGCAATTAGTTGGATGAGTAAGCAACATGCTATGGTTGCTTTATCCACTACCGAGGCTGAGTATATGGTAGCTACCCATGCTTGTAAAGAAGTCATTTGGCTTAAGCTATTGTGTTCAAATATTGGAATAAAGCAGGGTGTAGTGACAGTTCACACACAACCTCCATCTCAAGCACTTAATAAATAGGAGATACAATACATGAAACCATCAAACGATAATTAGAAAACTATAGGCCAAAACCACCCAAAAGTGGCACTTAAATCCTTAGGGTTCCATTATCTCCAATTAAAGATGCCATATGAAGTGTCATAACACACATGATAAGTTGGTAAACATGTGTAACTCCCCCTTACAACTCAATTTTGTGTCCAACACATTTTTATATTTTCCAATGTGGGAGGCCCAACTTTCAGAGGCCATAACTTTTGATACAAGAGGCTGATTGGGCCCATTTTAAAAAATTGTAGAGCTTGAAGAGGTCCACATGATAGGCACCAAGGAGTTGGTGTCAAACAACCCAAAATTTTAATTTTGGCCAAAAACCAACTCTATAGCCCATAAATTGAGTCTTTCCATTTTTAAACCTAAAAATCACACTATTTGTATTTGCAAGGTTGAGACACATTTCCTATATTATCCCACTTTTCAAACACCTTGCAAGAGAAAAGGGAGTATTGAGACCATGATTTAATTACTAGGGGTCAAGAGGCCCATAGACTTTGAACACCATTTGAACTTCATTGTGCTCACAAGTTTAGTTAAACGAATCTACAATATTCATCAAAGTATCTACCTTAGCTAGCTTCACCCTACCATCCTTGACCATATCTCTGATGAAATGATATTTTACATCAATGTGCTTGGTCTTAGCATGAAAAGTCAAGTTCTTAGCTAGGTGGATCGCACTGTGAGTCTTATAGGTATTGTTAAGTTGTCTCTAGATCTCTAGTTAGTGATACTCGTGTGAAGGCTTTCTTTGCAAGTATATTGTAATCTTGTTAAGATTTCTAAATAATTTATTGGGTTTCTTTTGGAGTGTCATGTTTTTCTCCCAAAAGGGTTTTCCCCATAAATCACTGTGTTGTGGTATGATTGCTATTTATGTTTATTTCTATATAATTTTTGCAACTATTGTAAATATTTGAAAATTTTTACATAATCCCCCTCTTGAGATTAGTGTAGGAAGTTGTTCTACTACATTAGCTCCCTTACACTTGAGTCTCCTCAATTTTTGTCTCTTTGGTTGCAGGTGTTTGTATTTTGTTCTTCCTGGATGCTTCTCTTGGAGTATCCTAAGGAATGGGTTTGGCTCCTCTTTTTTTTTAGTAGGGGGAATAAGGGGATTCAATTTATCAAAGAATATGGAAGCTAGTTGATCTATTTTGGTTTCTATTGGGATCAAGATAGGAATAAACCTCCTAGGGTTTTCCCTCTTCTTACCTTAATAATGGCTATTTCAACTTGAAAATCTCAATGATATAAAATGTAAATGTTTATATTATTTTAATAAAAAAATTCCCATAAAAAAATCCACAAAAAAAATAAAAACATTCACTCTCACTCTAGCAAATAAAATGAAGCTTCCTTTTCTTATCAAGTTTAAAGAAGCAACCACATATATGGTTTAATAGTATAAATGAAGCAATATTGCTAAGAAGAATAGGGTTCATGCCTAGTAGAAGATAGTTCATGTAATATAAACTTAAGCTACCTTTAATTTAATATTACATTAATGAAATTGGAACCAATGAGGTTGAAGGAAATGCTGGAATGATAAACTGGATCTACGGAAATAGAAATTGTAGAAAATAAAGAACTTGACATTGAAAGTTGAAGTTTATTGTGTTAGACACTGGTGCAACACGTGAACATCTGCATGATGCACTATAGTCCAACTAATGCATTTCCATCCCAGTCTCACACTGTCATCCCAAAAATTTACAAAATACAAAGTATTTTCACTAGATTTTGAACTCACCTACACAACGGGAAATAGGGAAAACAAGAGTAATATTGTAGGTGACAAGAGATGATATAGAAATGAAAGGAAATGAAAAGATACATGTATTTTAAACAGAAAATAGAAATGATAAGCAAAGGGGAAATTTCCAATAAATCTCCATGTAGTTGAATGTTTTCCAAAATATCTATAGCTAAGGACAAAAAAATGTTTGGGATTGTTTGGGAGATTGCCAAGAGTGGTCAAGCCCCTATGTTGGGTTTTCAACCTCCACGAACAACCAATGATAAAGAGATTAACAATAGTGTGTGCTCTTAGCCTAAGTACATCTAGGAAGTAAGAATAACAACAATAAAATAAATCTATAAGTATAAATCCATGGTCTACAAGGAAGAATACCCTAGTGTGTGTATGGTAGGATAAAAGGGGTGGTGATGGACACCAAGAGATTTTCTAATAGAGAATATAAGTGCAATAGAAAGAATACAATAATATTACTCAAAATAAAAGCAAGAACAATATTACCAACACATGATGTAGAAGGAAAGAGGTGAGCTTTTTGTAGTTGTCAATGGAAATCTAGTAGCATGCGGCCTCAATAAGTCTCGATAATGGAGTGTGTAACTAATTATAGTAGAGAGAAGCGAGCCAAATATATATTTCTTATTCTTGGAGAAGAAGCTAATAATAGATAGATTTCCAAAAGGGTTTCTTGGAAGCTGAAGGGTCAAATTCAGATGCTTAGGGTATTTTTTCTGACAGATGGGCGTTATAGTAGTTGACAATAGGTAGTTGGGTGGGAAGCAACATTTTAAAATTTTGGAAGCTCATGGGATGCTAGCATGTCACATAGACATCCATGTGTCAAACTAGTGTCCAAAAAAATTGCTCAAAATTTAGCATGTGATCCTACGATGGCAAGAAGAATTAGAATCTAATAAAGAAATTTCACAATTTGGTGAGGAAAAGGCTAATTCTAGGCTAAAATGATCCCTAAAACATGTTAAGGAAATGGACACTAAAGCAACCCCAAAATATAGCATGACATTTCAAGGGTATGCAATTTTCTATGTTACATTTTGCCCCCACTTTAGTGAGTTGATGACACTAGGTGATAAGCTATGCAAAAGTACAAAAATAGAATGTTGAAAATAAATAACATCATAAAAGGATATTGTAAAGGATGTAGAGAGCTCTTCAAGAAGAATAACCATGTCCCGAGGCTGAGAACCTACAAAATAAGTACATTAGACAACAAAAACCTACAAGACAATAGTGTTAGAAAGCATAAACCTACAAAAACACTAAGTTAGATTATCACAAACATATGTGTGAAAGCATGAACAACATAAAAACTACAACATAGATGCATTACAAACACTAACCTACATTTCACATGTTAGAAAGAAAGAAACCATATGCGAACAACACATGGGAAGAAGGCACATAGCAAATAAACAAAGAAAAATTTTAGGTCAACTTAAAAGAGACCTAGATGTGAAAGTTGTCTCAATGCTTTTCATCATTCCCAAAATGTAATGAATAACAAAAGAGATGACAAATAGATGAATTCTTATACAACAACAAGAATGTAACAAGACAATTGATTGCTTTAGAGAGAGAATACATTGATACATAAAAAGAGAAAGGGAAGTAATCAATACGAAAGAGAATACATGACTTGGCTCTATCTTTCTCTATCGCCAGGGGTCATGAGGAGAGAATGAAGAGAAAGGTAAGTTGTTAAGTGGAATGACATGACTTAAGGTTTAGCTTAGTCTATCACTAGGAGTCATGAGAAGAGATAGATGAAGAGAGAAAGAGGCATTTTCTAGCATGTTGTATGTTTATAGAAAAATGCCAAGTATGGTTCAAGGTCTAGTGTGTTGTGTGGGTAGGAATCATACAATACTTTCATGAATTACAAGCACTAGCAAACTAAGTTGCTAGGTGATCCATGGAAAGTATGGAGAGTAACCTAAAAATTGAAGCACACAGTCTAGCAATATGTCGCTAGGGGACATGTAAGTGTAATATCAAGGATTACATGGATTAGCAAGGCTAGGTAATCCTAATAAAGGTGGCCAATCCAAGTAAGTGTCTATACTTGAGACCGCAAGTTACTAACTTTGTAGGGAGCATTCCAACAATGTGTGTGAATGGTAGATGAATTCCCCCCTTAAAAAATTGCGTAGAAGTGTATGCAATTAATTTTAAGGTAGATGAAAGGGGATAGAGAAAGAAGAAAGTCCCTAGGAAGGACACATGTAGGGAATTTTATTCCAGAACAAGTTGTTACTACCCCATAGAATATGGGTGAGGACAATAACGATGAAGAAGGTTGTGTTGTTACCCAAGAAAATAGAAGATGGTTGAACTTGAAATTATACTATCATGAATGGCAACAAGCAAAGAAATCTATGCATCCCACAAAATAGGTACCAACACAATAGAATGATAGTAGGATCAATCAATAATGAATGTGAAGTGTGTTGGGTCCCAAAATAGCTTATCCTAACCCCTAGAACATTCTTCAATCTTCAAGGCTAGGGTTGTCATCAAGAAGATAGAAAGAGGTTCATCAACATGATAAGGATGATTAAGGGACAATGATTGGGAATATGTAATCTCCCCTTCACTCTAGCTCATCTAAGCCAAGGAAGGTGTTCCAAGAGGTATCCCCTTAACATGGATTAACAATAAAGGAAAATGATTTCATGCTCATATCATTGTAACAATACCCAAACTGTTGTCTTAATCCCTAAATACCGTCACTAGATTAAGACAATCTTGCTGCACTAAAACCTCTATTTATGCTAATGAAAAGCACTTCCTACAATAGTGGAAGGTGCTAGTCTGCATGTTTGGTTTGCTAGAATTGGCACTTTGAATATTCACTAATAATATTTCCTAGTTACAACATAGAACCATGACAATGCATACAGTAGTAACTATTTACTTCATACTTGATAGATTTGTTTGATTTATAAAATGTTTTGGTGGTCAAAACATCATTCAGACTGGTGCCTTCAAAGGGCTATATAAAGTTTATAGATCAAAAGGAATAACAACAATAAAATGATAGTGAGTTGCCTAACTAGAACACCTAGATGCATGAAACTCAAAAACATAAACAAAAATACTTATTGATACCTTCTCACATGATATTCATTCATATGTAATCTTAAAATGACTATTACAACATGTAATATATTATGGACAAGTCAAATCCTTCAAATGAAGATTACAATCATGCCACAAATCATGGCAAGATGAATCCTATAACAAATCATAAATTCCCTAAATGAACACCTGCAACAATGGAGACAAATGATTCTACTCACAAATTTTGCATTGATTCATCAATATAATTTACAAAAAGTTACCCCTAAAGATTTGAAACTTTCACAATGATAGAAACCCTAATCACACTGCACTAGTTGTTTAAAAAATTCCAAAATGACCAACCCTTAAAATGAATTCCAATCTTCCATTTATAGCTTTCAAAACTTGGGTCTAATGGAAGAATGGGAGGGAAAACCCTAACCACTCCACCTATTGTAATAAAAACATCATTTTCAATTACCCATTTCACATTAATGGTGATCTAGAGAGTCGATGGTGCATTTTCCCACATTTTTGGACATTTCTGGGCCATAATACAAGTTAACCGGATGTGCATATGCAACAGGACATCTGAATAGAAAATGTCTGATTAGAAAATAAAGCATTACAATCGGATGTGGATATGTAACATGATTGAAATTTCTACTTGAGAGATGTCCAGTTGGAATATATCCGCTTGGAAGATTTTCTTGAGAGATATCCGGTTGGAAATGAAGCATCATAATCGGATGTGTAACATGACATCTGGTTAGGAAATGTCCGATTAGAAATACAAATAAGTGTAATTGGATGTTTGGACATTTGGATGGAGTGATGATCATAACTTAGCCAAAATTGATTAGATCTTCGCCAAATTTGAATTGTAGGCACCCATTTGGCTCCTTAATAAGATGCACTCCTTACTTGGGCATGATTCCAACTAGATCTATCAGATTTTGAACATCTACTCCATTAGGGACCCTTAGGAAATTTTTAAGAATTCAAGAAGATTTTGCAAATACTTGGCTCAAAAATAGGAATCCCAATAGTGGCTCTGGTTGGGGACGTGTGCCAAGTAATGGCACAATGAGAATCGTAGATCTCTGGGGCAGACCAAAAATGCCAAAAACACCAAAAACAACACACAGGGAATGAAAACACAAATACCATGAAGACCAACAGTAGTCAAGACTGCTTGAGGTCAAAATATAATAGATATAACTTGACTTCACCAATCAAAATTTGAAGGAAATCATTACTTATGAAAAGTAATGATTTAAATGATGACCATGAATAGATAGCTCCATGAGTTCTCCTTCTAGATTCATCAAATGATAGATGTTGAGCTCCAACTTCTCAGCCACTTCAAATGGCCCAAGCCACAATGGATTAAACTTACCATGCTTCCCTTTATCTTTAGATTTTGCATCCCAAAGGAGGACCAAGTCACCAACCTGAAAATATCTTGACAAAGTATTCTTATCAAATAAACACTTCATTTCCTACTTATGATTCAAGTTTTTATCATGTGCATCTCTTCTTTGCTCCTCCAACTCAATCAACTGCATGATCCTCTGGGACATTACATGATCATATTGATCTTCATCTATATCTTGTAGCAACTGATAGACTGGTAGTTCCATGGTAATGGGCATCTTCACCTCTATTCCATATACCAATTCAAATGGACTTCTACCTATGACTCTCTTGAAAGTTATCCTATCATCCCATAGAGCATATTTCAAATTGTTATCCCATCTTTTCTTATTCTGATCCAATGTTCTTATTTTTATTTTCATCAGGCTTTTATCACTTGATTCAGCCTGTCCATTACTTTGGGGTTGATAGGGGGATGAATGCATAAGGTTTATACTAAACTTAGAACACATGTTCAACTTTCTTGAGACTTGAAACACATTGCATTTTCGGCCAAAATCCTAGTTGGCACTCTAAAATTGGTTATTATATTATTGACTAGGAAATTGATAACCACGTTGGAAGTTGCTTTGTGAGAGGGGACTGCCTCTATCCACTTGGTGAAGTAATCAGTGGCCACAAGGATCCACTTAAATCCATTTTTGGATTTCTCTTGTATTTCTATGAAGTCAATTCCCCACTACTGGAAAGGTGCATCAACTACGAGGGGCAAAAGGGGAAGTGCTCCAACAAATTTCATCTTACCAGAAAAATGTTGGCAAGCATCACACTTTTTTTAATCTTATGTGCTACATCCTTGAATAAATTAGGCCACCAATACCTAGCTCTAAGGATATTATGAGCAGTGGTCTCAACTTTGAAGTGTCCCCCACAAATGCCATGGTGACACTCATTCATTACTGCTTCATCTTGCTCTTCATGATTTTTCTACATCAGCGCATTTTGGAACAACACATACCTTTGAGATTTCAGATTAAGGGTCCTTTTATGATTCTCATCCATACATGGTGGACAATTCATATTTTCAAGGTAACGTATCACATCTTTGTACCATGCATTGTCAATCAATCTACAATGAGGAGTATCTTCTACATCTGTTTCATTTATCTCTACTGCTTCAAGATTTGAATTAGCCATCAACTTAGCTAAACCTTGGCCTCTAACCAGTTTGGTGACTTGCACCTCAATGTCATATTCTTGGATTCTGTTGATCCATCTGCATCTCCTTCTAGAGACTTCCTACTGCATGAAAATGTTCTTCACAGCTGAATGGGGCACATATGCAACTGTCTTTGCACCCATAAGATATGACCTTAATTTTTTTACTGCCTTAACCAAAGCATATGCATGCTTTTCCATATTTGAATAATTTAGTTTAGCATCATGCAAGGATTTGCTAAAGAATCCTATGGGCTAATCAAATCCATCCCCGTTCATTTGCAATAATACAACAATAGTGTAGTATGAAGCAAAAGAGAAGAGTTGAAAAGGCTTGGAGTAGTCTAGACTTACCAAAACCAGTGCATCTTTGAGACCCTCATTTATGTTCATAAAGGCTTCAGCTGGTTCCTCGCAACATGCAATAGACTGCCCTTTCTTGAGCATCTTAGATATTGCCTTGGTCTTCTTAGCAAAGTTAGGGACAAAACACCTCACAAAGTTGATTTGTCTAAAGAAAGACTGGACACCTTTGAATGATTTAGGCTAAGGGATAAGGTCAATGGATTTAACTCTTTCAGGATCTATTTTAACCCCATCCTTTGACACAATATATCCAAGAAACTTACCTTCTTCTACTCCAAATTGACATTTCTTGGGATTCAAACAAATCCCATATTCTAAACATATGTCAAAGATCAACTCTAAATGCATGCAATGATCTTTCATGTCTTTGGAGAATGCAGTGAGATCATCTTAGTATACTACCATGATTTCATCAATGAGGCCTATAAAAGCAACATCCATTGCTCTCTAAAATGCTGATCCTGCATTCTTTAACCCAAATGACATCCTCAAATAAACATAGGTTCCCCAAGGAGTAGTGAATGTTGTCTTGTATTGTTCTGAATCCTTGACCAACACCTAGTTGTAACCTGAGAATCCATCCATCATAGACATCAATTCTGAACCAACAACCCTTTTCAAAAGATGATCCATACTTGGAATAGGATATTTGTCCATAAGGGATTTGATGTTCAAATTTCTAAAGTCTACACACAATCTAATCTCCCTATTCTTCTTCCTCATTAGGACAAGATTAGATACCCATTTAGAATGTCTGATTGGTTTTATAATACCTCCATCTTTTATCTTTGCCAACTCTTGTTGCATTTTTGGGGCTATGGTGGGATTGATCGGTCTTTGGTTTTGTCTAAATGGTTTTCCATTAGGCTGAAGGGGAATGGTATGTTGAAATAAATCCTCCCTATAAGCCTTCAACTCATCATAGGACCATGCAAAACATTTTTTGAATTTTCTCATTAAAGCAATCAACATTTTCTTCTCATGTGATTTGAGCCACTTACTAATATAAACCATCCTAGGTACCTCCTCAGTGCCAAGGTTAACACCTTCAACACTATCCTCTTCAACTGATTTACCTTTACTCTTCTAATAGTCAGCATTATTAAACATCCTTTCAAGTGCCACCAAACCCTTGGGGATGGTATCTATCTTCATATGTACTACTTCATTCCCAAACAATGTTTCCTTTCCGTCTTCTACCTCTATCATAGGCTGCCAATCAATTAACTAATTGTCAAACTCATCTAGGCAATTGAGGAAATTGTAAATCTGATTGTTGTCATTGAAAACTTGCCAACTGTATATGTTATCAGGGATTGTTGGCCTTGTAAGCACTTCAACAACATAATGACCATAAGAAAAAATGACTAAGGGTCAAATTTTGAAGTAGCTACAGCTAAGGCATCTGCCTTTTCATTATCAACTCTTTCCACCCATTCAATGCCAATAGTATCAAATAGTTATATAGTGTCCCACACTACATTCTTGTATGCTCTTAATCTATTGCCCTTGGCTATAAAAACACCTCTGATCTACTGCACAACTAATTCTGATTCACCATAAATCTTCAAACACTTGACTCCATGCTTATGAGCAACATTTAAACCTAACAACAATACCTCATACTCATCTATGTTGTTAGTGCATTGGAAATCAAGCTTAAAAGAAAGTCCTAACTATTCCTTATCTGGTGAAGTAAAAACTATGCTTGCACCCAAGCCATCTCTAGAACATGCACCATCAAAGTACAATGTCCACAAAACATTTTCATCATGCATAGGAGCAACAATTCGAGACAAATCAACACATATCTTAGGTTCACTTTCATCACAAAACCCCATAAAACAATCAATATTAATGTCAAAGAATTTCACTTCTTCATGGGTTTTGTAACAATCCTCAATGTTTTGCTCTTCTACCTTCTTCTCCCTATAAAGATTCACTTCTACACCACATACTAGAATGGTTGCATATGATAGATCCATCTATATACTCCCACCCATAGAGGCTACCCACTTTATAGATAAAATCATACCCCATTTAGCGGGGTATTCCATAACAATTATATCCATCAAGAAGGACTTGTCTAGATCTGTAGCTAGCTGAACATCAACATCTTTGACAAGATCAATCACATTTACTTCTCTTGAGTCCATAGAAAAGCACTTACCAAAAGACTTGGACACCTTCAACCCCAAATCATTCAAATTTTTGAGTGGCATGACATTTCTAGATGCTCCAAAATTGAGCATATAATTATGTAGCAACAATTCATTTATGATCAATGTGGTGTAGAATAGATCCACACCCATGCGACTATTCACCATAGATGACCCCAAATAAACTTCAATTGTTTCATCATCTTTAGGAGGAACAATAATGGGATGTACGGGTGTACAGGTGGCTATGATAAATGAGACAACCCTATCTCTATGCTCAGGAATCCTAAGAGCCTCCCCAAGTCGTAGACAATTCTGATTTAACTGAACATTTGAGTCATGTCAAAGGAATGATACAAAGGTAAAGGGGTATCACATGAAATTGTAACATCATTTGCATTAGGAATACAAGGTATCAACTGACTAGAAGAAATATCCATACCTTTTACCTCCATCCTCTTATCTTTGTTCTTTTGTGGTTCACTTGAATCTTGAGATTGGCTCTCTTTGGCATCACCTTTTGGCTTGTGAGCATCAATAACAAGTACAATAGTTGGTTGTACCACGTGTGCTGGAACCTTTTGTACATATTTTTTTGTGGTTGCTAGTTGTTGGACTACAACTTTCTTCTTCTCAAATGCTTTCTTTGGAAGGTCTCCACTTTTTACCTCATCATTCACCTTTTCTTTCTCCTTTTTGTTTTCAACTTTGCTCCCAACTTTATTTCTAGTTGGGTTTGTAATAGCAGTACCTTGCACATGCACATGTCTATTCCTTAGTTGGCCTACCCTGGACTTGCATAATAGATGTAGAATTCAAGGCCTTCATATCTACTTTGGACAACTAAAAATATTTGTACTTCTCATGCATAAGGTCCCTCAAATGCTCAAAATCATGAGCTGACAACTGATATCTCTTTGGATCATCACTATAATCAGTTTGGAAAATATAATCATCCTCTTCAAGGCTGTCATACTCATCATTTTTATCAAACTACTCATAGTTTTTCATGTCAAACTGATTTATCTCATCCTGTTCATAGTATTCAGTTACACCCTCTTCGTTTGGAAACTCCTCCTCTCTACTCATTGAATGAGTTGGATCATGGGGAAGGAAACATGCTTGGAACCATAAAGAAACCTCTAGGAAATTGATTTGATCCTTTCTCAATGGATCAAATGTGTCTCTTTCAGGTTGTTTGAAACTGACCTACCTGAGGTTGCCTATCTATCATTTTACTGTGGTCTCTTAGACCAATTAGTATTATATGGCCTATTATGTAGTCTCTGGCCTTCATTGAAATGTATTGTATCACCTTATGGAGGCAACCATTTCTCATTTCTTGCAACTTTGTATGATAAGTCTTTCATGACCCCCATAAGTTTATCCAGTTTGTCTTCAGTTGTGCGGGGCTTGTTGAAAGCTACTTCACCTTGCTGGGATAGTTTTACATTTGATCTTTTAATGTGCTTCCCTGAAGCCCTCATGTTGCTTTCAATATTAATGGCTATAACATATGCTTCTCTTAATGTTTTTGGACTCTTGCCCCTCAAACAATAATGAATCTTTGAGTCAAATACTCCACAATACAACACCAAACACATTGACTCATTAGGTCTCAAATGAGGAGGCACCTTTCTAATAGTCATGATGAAGAGGCTATTCAAATCAACTACTGTCTCATTATTGCCTTTTTGATAGCCGTAATTTCATGGATGACAAACTTTGGGTCAATCCTATCCCCATATTACAATCAAAATTGTTACATATGTGTTGTCATTGATGTCAATAGTGCTGAAGGTTGGAAGTAGAAGTGATGATCATTTGATGATCAGAGAAGTAATGCAAAGTGATGAGTATATGTTGAGGTAATCAGAGAAGAGGACAAAGGACTAACAAAGAGATGGATTAGAGAAGTTTTGAGGTAAAGGGTAAGGTGATGAATTTCGTGTACTATGTATACTGATTGGATTAGTATCATCTATACACAGTTGCACCCTATCTTCTGAAGTTCATTGACAAATGTTGTGCTAACATGAAGATTCTTAAAAATAATTGTGATTATTGTTGTATGATGTCATGAATGGAGTCTCTGGTATGGTGAATGTTGTATTCATTATTTCTTGATGAAAAGCATCGCTTAATCTTGAGAGAAAGATTCAGGAAGTCTAAGTCACTGGAAGTTGCACTGAAGAAGCTTGGGAGAATGCTTGGCATTCCTCTGCATTTGAAGGTATGATCTAATAGTTTGGAAATTAGACACAGACAAGTGTGAATGTTGTATGTTCATGATTTTAGAGTTTAAAAGTTGCCATAAAATATTCTAGAGCTCACAGAGTGAAGACAATGTTTCTGTGTTGATACAGTTAGAGAAGTCAGAGAACTGCTCCGCATTTCTCTACTTTTGAAGATGAGGTCTTGCAATTTGAAGGATGATCAAATATAATTGAGAAGATTGTTATATTAAAGTTTTAGTTGATAAGTTGTACCACAGAGGTCCTCTAGAGTCAGCAGAATAAAGATATATCATGTTGCTGATTAGGGTTGTTTGGACGAGAAAGCAAAAGCCACCACATTTCACCATAGTTCATATTTTGGCCATTATGTTTGGAGGATGAGTTTAGTTAGTCTATATGTTTTTTCATTTCAGGTTTCAGGTGCTAAAGTGCACCGCAAGTTGGTTTTTCAATGCTCTATCTCAAGACTATTTAGTATTTGTATGTGATACCAGGTTCAGTGTCTGTTTGTTTGCGCCAAAAAGAAAACATATATTTTAGAGGAAGGATTGTTTGAGAAGGTGTGTGCAAGTATTATATTGCTTATGAAGTGATCCGAATCATGCTAATTGGTCCCTCTGATACCACTTTAGGTTTGGAGCTATTTTGTGGAAGAATAAGAGTTTGCTGGGCTGACTTGATGAGCTTTGATGATCCCACCGGATGCTTGGAAGGGTGCGCTAGCTTGGAAGAATGTGTTAATGAAGAATATGTCTTGGTTATCACTTGGCTTGAACTGGATTGTATTTATACATCGTTTGGATGATGACTTGGTGTGGCCATTGCACATTTCATCTTGGGCGACAAAGGAGAAAGATTTTGTTGTTGTGGAAGGTATAAATAAAAGAACTTGTTTGTTGTGGATTATGTGATTGAGTGAGAGTGTGTGAGGTTATGTGAATGAGTGTGAAAGTGAGTGAGTGTGGATGTGAAGACGTGTTGAAGAAATAAATGACACATATGCAAAGGAAGTGAAGGTTTGAGTCAGATTTAAGTGTGTTGATGTTGCGGAGGAAGTTGTAGTGAGATCTATTGAGTGAGATGTTCAGAGGTTGTAGCCTCATTTTGTAAGTGTTGTTGCATTGTATTTTAGGGAGTGTGTCCTCCCTTGGGTTGTAGCCCTAAAACTTGTTGTAATTAGGTTTATCATTATTTGTGAGGTTGTATTTGGATAGTAGATCCAAGCAGCTTGCTCATCGTGGTTTTTCCCTTCTAGGGTTTTCCACATAAATTATCTGGTGATATGGTTATCTGCTCATGTCTTGTGCTTTGATCTGCTTAATTTGTAAAAGTTTTTGGCTAATAAAGTTGAACTGGATTAAGTTTTAGTTTATACTGATTCACCCCCTCTTAGTATATTAGTGTGTTCTAACAATTGGTATCAGAGATGAGTTCCTTGGTGTAGCCTAACAGCTGAAGGTAGATCTTGGAGTAGAACACATGGATCAGAAGGAGTCCTCTTCTAAAGCTTTGATATTTGATGGAAGTAACTTTGATATTTGGAATGTAAGGATGGAAGCCTATTTGACCTCACTAGGGTATGATGTTTGGAGTGCTATCATGAATGATTATGTTGAACCTAAACATCCTATTATAGATGTGGATGTGAGGAAGGCTCATGAAAACAATGCTAAAGCCAAGAATGCCATCTTGAGTGGCTTGAGTAGTTTAGAGTTAGTCAAGGTTGTGCGATGCAAGACAACAAAGGATATATGGAAGAAGCTCAAAGATCTTTATGAAGGAAATGACACCATAAAGGAAGCAAAATTACAATCCTACAAAATAGTGTTTGAGAATCTAAGGATGAAAGAAGAGAACATTCACGCCTATTTGCACTAAATATATGAAGTAGTCAATGGAATCAGGAGTATGGGTGAAGATATAGCTGACTCATTAGTTGTGAAGAAGGTCTTGAGAAATCTTCTTCATAGGTTTGATTCAGAAGTATCTACAATTGAAGAAGCCAAAGATCTGAATAAACTTACAATGGAAGAGCTGTTTGGGTCTCTCACTACCTATGAGATGAGAAATGAAGTCATAGGACCATGCTAAAGAGAAGCTGCTTTCAATACTATAAAGAATGAACATTTGATGTATGCAATGAAGCTGAAGAATAAAAAACAAACTTTGTAAAGAAACTAAAAAGGGGATCAGGAAAGTATAAAGGTAAGTTACCTTTTAAATGTTTTAATTGTGGTAGAATTGGTCATTATGCCTCTAAATGTCCTTTTGGAGAAAATGAAAATAGCAGCAATGGTTTCAAGAGAAATAATTTCAAGAGGAATCTTCTTTCAAAAGAAGACTACAGTTCCAGAGAAGAAGTTGATCACTACTTATCAGATGAGGAAAAAGGAGAATCTCTATTCATGGCCAGGGTGATCTTAGATGGTTCAGAGAAGACTACAGATGAAGAAGAATATGAAGTTGATTTTGAGGGTGAATTTGTTTATGCTCTTGAAGACTTGGATTGTGCAAGGAAAAAGAATCAAGAACAAAGTGCTTTTATTGAAGTTAAGACAAAAGAATGTAGAAGACTTGAGAAAGAAATTCAGTCACTCAAAAGGGAGTTGGAGAAGGCAAAACTTGGAAGACCAAATGGTACTAAATGTACAGATCTCATCATGCCTCAAGGAAGATCTCTTCAAACAAGGCAATTCTCCATGAATAGGTTCAATCATGTTTTCTTTGGTTATTGTTTTATCTGCAACAAATTTGGTCATAAAGCTATAGATTGCAAGGTTGAAATGAATAGAAGAAATCTTGCAAGTAGGAATCCTCTTGCTTCACTAGTGGATGTCAATGTGGTATATCAAATTTGCAACAAGTTTGGACATATAGAAAGATATTGCAAGAGTGATTTGGCAAAAATACAATCTCAATTGATAGATGTTACTGAGCAAGCAAAGGAAAGTAATTCCTTCAAAAGGTAGCAGACAGATAATTTAGTTGAAGATTCAATGATTGTCTAGACAAAATTTCATGCTCAAGGGCAATCAAATCTCTGGGTGATAGACAATGGTTGCACAAATCATATGACAGGTGACAAGAGCAAATTCATCAATCTTGGTAAGTGGAATGATGGACTGGTCAAGTTTGGAGATAACTCTTCTGCAAAAATCACTGTAAAAGGTACTATAAGTATTGATGGAAAGTCTGACACATGATGTTCTTTATGTAGGTCTCAAGCATAATCTTCTCAGTGTAAGTCAAATGTGTAGCAAAGGATATAGTCTCACATTTCATGATCAAGGATGTGAAATCAAAAGAGAAAAGTCTAGAAAATTGGTGGTAAAAGGATCTAAGATAGAAGGCAACTTATATAATCTAAAGGTAATTAATGAAAGGACTTGTCTTCTAGGAAAAACAAATGAATGTTGGTTGTGGCACAAAAGGATGGGGCACACCAACTTTGATAATCTTGTGAAGATCAGCCCCATGCAAGCAGTAAGAGACACGCCAAAGATCATCAAGCCTGCAAGCACCCTATACAAGGAATGCCAGATGAGGAAGTAGATAATTATAAGATTCAAGTCCAAGGAGTATTCATCTACAAGGCCATTAGAACTGGTTAATACTAATCTATGCGGACCCACCATGATAAAGAGTCTACAAGGTGAAAGGTATTTCGTGTTTCTTATTGATGATTTCTCTAGAATGACATGGGTTACTTTCTTGAAAGAAAAATCAGAAGCTTTTAGTAGGTTTAAGATTTTCAAGTCTATGGTTGAAAATGAAATGAATTCTAGAATCAAGTGTCTAAGGTCTGATAGAGGTGGTGAGTTCACCTCAAGTGAGTTTGAATAATTTTATGAAGAACATGGAATAAAAAGGCATTATTCTACTACAAGAACTTGGCAAAATGGAGTTGTGGAAAGAAAGAATGGAATAATTCAAGAGATGGATAGAACTATGTTGAGTGAAGCCAAGCTGCTAGATATATACTAGAAAGAGGTAGTCCATACTATTGTCTATATTCTTAACAGAGGACAACTAAGAGTGCATAGTTCCAAGACACCTTATGAGTTATGGTATGGAAGACCAGCACCAGTCAAGTATTTTAGAGTTTTTGGAAGTAAATGCTACATCAAAAGGAATTCAGAAGGTCTGGGAAAGTATGACTCAAGAGATAATGAGGGAATCTTTCTTGGATATTCAACTAGGAGCAAAGCCTACAAATGCTACAACAAAAGGCTAAGGAAGATAGTTGAGAGTGCAAATATTAAAGTGGATGAAGAGTCACACCAAATCACAAATGAGCAAGAAGATTGTTGGCTAGATGAACCTGCCTGCACAGAAGAAGAAGAAAAGGTTGAGGAAAAGGAAGAAACTTAAGAGAAGACTGCCAAGACTCCTACCAAATATGTTCATAAGAATCATTCAAAAGATTAGATCATTGGAAATAAGAATGAAGGAGTACAGATAAGAAGAAGATTTTCAAGAACAAATGAACAAGTTTTTCTTTACCATCAAGATTAGAGCCTAAATTTTTTGATGAAGCTAGTAAGGATGAAGGATGGATACAAGCTATGGAAGAACTAAATCAGATAGAGAAGAATTAGACTTGGGATTTGGTACCAAGGCCTATAGACAAGAATGTGATAGATACAAAATGAGTATTTAAGAACAAACTGAATGAAGATGGAGAGGTGGTCAGGAACAAAGCAAGGTTGGTTTGCAAAGGTTATTCACAAGTTAAAGGTTTTGACTATGAAGAGACATTTGTTCTAGTGGCAAGAATGGAAGCAATCGGAATGGTTCTTGCATTTGCAGTTCATAAGGGATTCAAGGTATATCAGATGGATGTCAAATCTACCTTCCTAAATGGTGACTTAGAAGAAGAGGTCCACATAGAGCAACCTAATGGATTTCAGTTATTTAAAGACCCAAACATGGTATGCAAACTTAAGAAGGCTATGTATGGTCTCAAACAAGCCCCTAGAGCTTGGTATGCAAGGTTGGATAAATACTTACTCCAGCAGGGTTTCAAGAAAGGTACTGCAGATAGTAATCTTTACATCAAAATTGAAGGTGAACAAATTCTAATTGTTGCTGTGTATGTTGATGATATAATCTTTTGTGGATATGATGAGATGTTAAAGAAGTTTGGCATGGAAGATTGCAAACCAATAAGTACTCCTATGGTAACTAGTTTCCATTGAGTAAAGATGATGAGTCACCTAAAGCTGATTACACTTTGTATAGATCTATGATTGGGGGCCTACTATACCTAACAACATCTAGGCCTGACATTATGCAAGCATTGTGTTTAGTTGCAAGGTTTCAAGTAGGTCCTAAGGAAACACATGTAAAATTAGTCAAGAGAATATTCAAATATTTGAAGAGCACTCTAGAACATGGACTATGGTATCAAAAGGGCGATGACATTTCCTTGAGTGCTTATACTGATACAGGTTGGGCTGGCAGTGTTGATGATAGAAGAAGTACTAGTGGAGGAGCTTTCTTTTTAGGATACATGTTGGTCTCATGGATTAGTAAGAAGTAGGATTTAGTGTCCTTATTAATAGCAGAGGTAGAGTATATAGTTGTAGCAACCTATTTCTCTCAAGTACTATGGATGAAGCAAACATTGAAGGATATCAAGGTAGAATACGATGAGTCCATTCCCATTCTTTGTGACAATACAAGTGCCATAAATATTTCAAAGAATCCAGTGATGCATTCTAGAACCAAGCACATATCTATTAGGTATCACTTTTTGAGAGAAAAGGTTGCAAATCAAGAAGTCAGATTGGAGCATGTGCCTACAAAGGATCAAGTTGTAGACATATTTACAAAGGCACTTTCTAAGGACACATTTGAGTATCTCAGATAGAAGTTAGGGATGATTGACCCTTCTTCTTATAACTAGATGCATAGATGGTGCATCTATCTAGGGGGAGTAGTTCAAGACATATCTTTATCCTTGGATTGGTGGAGGCTACCTCTCAAGGGGAGCAGGTAGTTAAGAAGCTGACAAGGATTGATCAGTCAGGGGGAGCTAATAGATAAGAAGTAGTTAAGGAAGTTCAAGGTTAATACAAATAGGAGGAGCTAAAGGAAGATCAAGTCAGAGGAAGACCACTAGCCCTTTGTACTTGATGTCAAAGGGGGAGAAATTTGCATTTCAAGTTAAGTATTGCCATCAATGCCAAAGGGGGATATTGTTGCATATGTGTTGTCATTTATGTCAACAATGTTGAAGGTTTGAAGTGGAAGTGATGATCAGTTGATGATCAGAGAAGTAACACAAAGTGATGAGTATATGCTGAGGTAATCAAAGAAGAGGGCAAAGGAGTAATAAAGAGATGGATCAGAGAAGTTGTGAAGTAAAGGGTAAGGTGATGAATGTCATGTACTATGTATATTGATTGGATCAATATCATCTGTACATAGTTGCACCCTATCTTTTGAAGTTCATTGACAAAGGTTGTGTTAACATGAAGATTCTTGAAAAGAATTGTGTTTTTTGTTGTATGATGTTGTTAATGGAGTCTCTGGTATGGTGAATGTTGTATTCATTTTTTCCTAATGAAAAGCATTGCTTAATCTTGAGAGAAAGATTCAGGAAGTCTAAGGCACTAGAAGTTGCATTGAAGAAGCTCAGGAGAATCTTCCACATTCCTCTACATTTGAAGGTATGATCTTGTAGTTTGAGAGTTAGACATAGACAAGTGTGAAGGTTGTATGTTCTTGATTTCAAAGCTTGAAAGTTGTCGCAAAAGATTCTAGACCTCGCAGAGTGAAGACAATGTTCCCGTGTTGATACAGTCAAAGAAGTCAGAGAAGTGCTCCACATTTCTCCACTTTTGAAGATGAGGTCCTGCAGTTTGAAGGATGGTCACATATAATTGAGAAGATTGTTATATTAAAGTTTCAATTGATAAGTTGTATCACAGAGGTCCTCTAGAGTCAATAGAACAAAGATATATCATGTTGTTGATTAGGGTTGTTTGGAGGAGAAAGAAAAAGCCACCACATTTCACCACAGTTCATCTTTTGACCATTATGTTTGGAGAATGAGTTCAGTTAGTCTATATGTTTGTTCATTTCAGGTTTAAGGTGCTGAAGTGCACCGCAAGTTAGTTTTTCAATGCTTTATCTCAAGATTGGGTATTCAGTATTTGTATGTGATACCAGGTTCAATGTCTGTTTGTTTGCACTAGAAAGAAGACATATTTTAGAGGAAGGATTATTTGAGAAGGTGTGTGCAAGTCTTATATTTCTTATGAAGTGATCCACATGATGCTGGTCCCTTCGATGCTGCTTTAGGTCTACAACTATTTTGTGGAAGGATAAGGGTTTGCTAGGCCAACTTGATGTGTTTTGATGATCTTGCCAGATGCTTGGAAGGTTACGCCAGCTTGGAGGAATGTGTTAATGAAGAATAGGTCCTAGTATCACTTGGCTTGATCTGCATTGGATTTCTACATCATTTGGATGCCAACTTGGTGTGGCCATTGCACGTTTCATCTTGGTCAACGAAGGAGAAAGATTTTGTTGTTTGCAGAAAGTAAAAATAATAGAACTTGTTTGTTGTGGATTGTGTGATTGAGTGAGAGTGTGCAAGGTTATGTGAATGAGTGTAAAAGTGAGTGAGTGTGGATGTGAAGATGTGTTGAAGACAATAGTGACAGCTGTGCAAAGGAAATGAAGGTTTGAGTCAGAGTTAAGTGTGTTGATGTTGCGAAGGAAGTTGATCAGTAAGATTTGTTAAGTGAGATGTTTAGAGGTTGTAGCCTCATTCTATAAGTGTTGTTGCATTGTATTTCAAGGAGTGTGTCCTCCCTTGGGTTGTAGCCCTAAAACATGTAATCAGTTTTATCATTATTTGTGAGGATGGATTTGGACAGTAGATCCAAGCAACTTGCTCACCATGGTTTTTCCCTTCTAGGGTTTTCCATGTAAATATGGTGTTATGGTTATGTGCTCATGTGTTGTTCTTTGATCTGCTTAATTTTCTTTATCTTTTGTTTAAGGCAGTAAAGGGTTTTGGTTAATAAAGTTGAATTGGATTAAGTTTTGGTTTATATTGATTCACCTCCCTCTTAGTATATCAGTGTGTTCTAACAGGAATACCCTCATGAACTCCTCCCAAGAGTCAATATTGCTATGCAGAAGAGCCTTGTACCATTATTTGGCACTTTCTTTCAATGAGTGTACAAATAATTTCATCTTGACATCTTCATCCTCAATTTCATACTCATTAGTGACATTAATAAAATGTCTAACCTATGACATCATTATTGCCTTGGAACCTAGGAATCTTTCCTCTAATCTCATTTGGAATTGGATTGGGAAAATTATGAATTCCAAAGATATCAAGTTGTCTATACCTTTTAGCTCCCAAAGGCTGCCTTAGTGGAGGAGATCTTTGTGCTTGTCTTTGTTGTACATGCCTAAGGTTCTAAACATTACCATACTACTAATTCACTTGATTTTGTGGTGGTTGATTGTGAACATTTTGAACATGGGCATGATTTATACCTTGTTGTCCCATTTGTTGATGCTACTATTGATGTTGTCTCTGGTTGTACAGTTGGTTATACTATTGATTTTGTTGTTGTGCATTTTGATTTACATGAACCTATTGGGCAAGTTGAGCTTGCTGCTGGTCAAGTAGGGCATGTACCTCTCTTTATCCATTCTTGATATGATCAAGTAGGTCAAGATCATCCTGGAGGGTCTTTTCTCTTTCGTCAACATCAAGCTATTCTTGTTGATCATCCTCATTGGGAATGTTATCATGCCAGCCTCTAAGTGATCTCTTGGGAGAAGTAGGATGCTGAGTATTCTGAAGTGTCTCTTCATTCTCATTAGGCCTTCCAAATGCTCTCAAATGTGCATCACAAGATCTATTCCTACTTCCTATGCGAACATTGTTCTCATTTCTTCAAAACACATACTCACTTCTATTCATCCTTCTGTTCATTCTGACTATGTTATCTACAGAGTCCTCAGAAGTATATTGATACTGGCTTCTAAAATCATCAAATGTATCATTTTTGTCAGAGGTACCTACTTGATATTGGGCATTCAATGGAGATGGCACATTAGGGTTCCTTTCCTTCCATCTACTCCTATTTCTAGCACTTCTAGAGGAATCATCATGCCCAACTGCTTCTGGTTTCTTCCTCTATTCATTGAGAATCTCTTTCTTTTCAAAGTACAATTAGTTTTTGGGTTGTCAAAACAGAGTCACCACTTCCCCTGGTGGGAAGAAATATTTGAACTATCATTGTGTTACAAGACTATAGAAACCAAAAGTAGATTGATTTTATGGTTCCTTGGCAATGACACCAATATGTTGGGTCCCAAAATAGCTTATCCTAATCCCTACAACATTCTTCAATCTTTAAGGCTACGGTTGTCATGAAGAAGGTAGAAAGAGGTTCATCAACAAGATAAGGATGATTAAGGGCCAATAGTTGGGAATGGGTAATCTCCCCTTCGCTTCTAGCTCAACTAATCCAAGGAGGGTGTTCCAAGAGCTATCCCCTTAATAGGGATTAACAACAATGGAAAATATTTTCATGCTCATATCATTGTAACAATACCCAAACTGCTGTCTTAATCCCTAAATACCATCACTAGATTAAGACAAGATTGATGCACTAAAACCTATGTTTAAGATGATGAAAAGTGCTTCCTGCAATAATGGAAGGTGCTAGTATGCATGTTTGGTTTGCTAGAATTGGCATTTTGAATATTCACTAATAATATTTCCTAGTTACAACGCAGAATCACGACAATGAATAAAGTAGTAATTATTTACTTCACACTTGATAGATTTGTTTGATTTATAAAATTTTTTGGTGATCAAAACATCATTTAGACTGGTGCTTTCAATGGGCTATATAGAGTTTATAGACCAAAAGGAATAACAACAATGAAATGATAGTGAGTTGCCTAACTAGAAAACCTAAATGCATGAAACTCAAAAATATAAAAGGTTCAAACATACTTATTGATCCCTTCTCACATGATATTCATTCATATGCAATCTTAAAATGACTATTACAACATGTAATATATTATAGACCTGTCAAATCCTTCAAATGAAGATTACAATCACGCCACAAATTGTGGCAAGAGGAATCCTATAACAAATCATAAATTCCCTAAATGAACACCTGCAACAATGGAGACAAATGATTCTACTAAAAAATGCATTGATTCATCAATATGATTTACAGAAAGTTGCCCCTAAAGATTTGGAACTTTCACAATGATAGAAACCCTAATCGCACTGCACTAGTTGTCTGAAAAATGCTAAAATGACCAACCCTTAAAATGAATTCCAATCTTCCATTTATAGATTTCACAACTCGAGTCTGATGGAAGAATGGGTAGGAAAACCCCAACGACTCCACCTACTGCAATAAAAATATCATTTTCAGCTACCCATTTCACATTAATGGTGATCTAGAGAGTTGGCAATACATTTTCCTATGTTTATGGGCATTTCCAGGCCATACTTCAAGTTAACCGGATGTGCATATGCAACAGGAAATTTAGATAAAAAATGTTTGATTGGAAAATAAAGCATTACAACTAGATGTGGATATGTAACATGATCAAAATGTCCATAATATTTTTGGTTGAGAGATATCCGGTTAGAAATGAAGCATCATAACTAGATGTGTAACATGATATTCGGTTAGGAAATGCCTGGTTAGAAATATAAAGAAGTGCAACTGGATGTCCGAACATCTGGATGGAGTGATGATCATGACTCAGCCAAAATTCATTAGATCTTCACCAAATTTGAACTGTAGTCACCCATTTGGCTCCTTAACAAGTTGTACTCCTTACTTGGGCATGCTTCCAATTGGATCTATCAGATTTTGAACATCTACTCCATTAGGGACCCGTTAGGAAATGTTCAAGAATTTGACAAGATTTTGCAAATACTTAGCTCAAAAATAGGAATCCCAACAAAGTGATTAGTTGACTCAACCACATCCACCTCACTAGGAGAATGGAGAAGAGATCTTTCTAGAGGTAGAGTTGTAGCATGAGTGAATATAGAAGTTATAGGAGGAATATTAGCAATGGACTAAAACAACTTCTCATCACAAGAAGGGAGAAGTGTATCAACCATGATATAAATATTTGAGGTAAGAGTGCTCTAGAAGGATTTGATCAACTTCAAGAGCCTGAAGAAGTAAGTTAGAAAGAGAATGATACTACTCAAAGAGCATAGCCTATTGGATATGTGGCAGCAAGTTCTCACAAAAAAGAGGTAAAAGAAGGCCATCATGGAGATGGCCAGCCCATCAAACAAGCAAGGAAAAGAAATGATAACGAAGCCTTGGACACTCTCATCAACTTGTTTACATTGTGCCAAGTGTGTAATAGATACTCTAGGCTCTAGGTTATATTGAAAGTGAGAGACAAAGGCATGAGCAACATTAGAAAATGAGTGTATGGAACCAATAGGCAAGGTGAAGAATCAATCTAGGGCGATATCTCTCAATGTGTTAGGAAAAGACATAGTCATCACATGTGTGAGTCATGAATATGGTGGAGAATTGTTTCATATGGTGCAATGGATCACCATGGCCATTGTATTTGTTAAAAGGAAGAGTTCACATACCAATAGGAGAGGGGCATACAAAAATTTTTGGAGATAAAGGAGAGTATAGCCATGCAGATGCAGATGCAGATCAATAGAAGATAGCTCATAAGAAATTGATGGCGATGCCTTTGAAAAATAAAATGATATAGAAGTTGTAGTGGTAAAAGAAGGTAGAGAAATATAATGGTGAGGGTCAATGTATAAAAGAGATGGCTCTGATGTAGAAGAGGAAATAGTAGATAAAGGGTCATGTAAATGATACTTTATATCTACGAAAGGAGGAATTTTGGCCAATGTGATGTCAAGAAAGTGATGAATGATACTAGCATGCTCAACATTGTTTGTAATCTAGGGAGTTCATCCTCCAAAGAAAGAGGATGGGATGAATAAAAAAAGAGTTTGTCTTGCCAAGAGAAAGGACCAATAGAAGTATGAGTCTCATCATCACTCGAAGAAGAGTCATCAAAGGCATTGAAAAAAAGGTTATCAAAAGAAGTTTGAGAACCATGTGGTGAAGAAGTATTGTTGACTATAAGGATAGGATCCTCACAAGTGATAAAGGAAGAGAAATAGGTCTCCACATCCTTGGTGATGTCCAAGGAGTTTGAGAAGACAACCAAAGGAGGGAGAGAAAAGAAAGAGGTCTCCACATCCTTTAGGAGGTCCAAGGAGTTTGATTATGTATCCAAAGGATGGAGAGAAGAGAAAAAGGTCTCCACATCCTTGGTGATGTCCAAGGAGTTTGAACATGTAGCCAAAGGAGGGAGAGAAAGGAAAGAGGACTCCAAATCCTTGGCGATGTCCAAGGAGTTTGAACATGTAACCAAAGGAG
Organism: Cunninghamia lanceolata; assembly: GCA_027924645.1. Lineage (NCBI taxonomy): Eukaryota > Viridiplantae > Streptophyta > Pinopsida > Cupressales > Cupressaceae > Cunninghamia > Cunninghamia lanceolata. Next base: position 5,518,173 of record BSBN01001229.1, read on the forward strand.
GGAGAGAAATGGGAAGAGACACGATATCATCATGGACTATGAAAGATATAGTATAATTAGAAGAATAATTATCAATACCATATATCTCATGATAGGTCATGGAGATGAATGTAGTGAATTCTTCTAATATAGAAGAAGAGACATGCATACGATCCATGAAGGTAGAAAGATTAGACATACAATAAAGGATCTCATGCATGGAACACATAGAGGTATCCATGTTATAGATGTAGGGTATATCATTCAAGACATATGTATACAAATTAATGAAATGAGAGAATATCTCATAGTCCATGATGTACACATGCAAATATTCCCAAGAGAAATAACTAGAAGAATCCATGATTAAGAAAGGTTTTGACAATTCATCCAAAGGGTGCCATTTTTCTTTCTTAGGACTATGGAATGAGGTTCAGGGTAGCACCCCAATAAAAAATTGAGGAAAGAAAACTTTTGTTTTGGTTTTTGGAAGAAAATGGAATGAAAAAGAAGGTGTTTTAAGTGTTAATGTGACAGGTTCACCAAAATGTAATATAAAATTAAGTTATCTTAAAATTAATATTACATTAATGAAATTGGAATGAATGAGGTTGAAGTAAATGTTGAAATGATAAATTGGATATGAAAATGAAAATTGTAGAAAATAAAGAACGTAGCATCATAAGATAAAGTTCATTATCTTAGATGCTTATGCGACACATGAATGTCTACATGATGCATTATAGTCCAAATAATATGTTGTCATCACAATCTCACATTGTCCTCCTAGAAAGTTGCAAAATACAAAGTTTTCACTAGATTTTAAACTCATCTGCACAACATGAAATAAGAGAAACACGAGTAATATTCTAGGTGACAAGAGATGATATAGAAATGAAAGTAAATGACAAGATCTATTCATTTTAAACAAAAAATAGGAATGATAAGCAAAGAGAAAGACACCAGAAAATCTTCGTGTAGTTGAATGTCTTCCAAAATAGCTATAGTTGAGGACAAGAAAAATGTTTAGGGTTGTTTGGGAGCTTTCCAAGAGAATTCAAGCCCATTCCAATAGCGGTCAAGCCTTTTGTTGGTCTTTTGACCTTCACGAACAACTAATGATAAAAAGATTAAGAATAGTGTGTGCTCTTAGCCTAAGTGCATCTAGGAACTAAGAACAACAACACCAATAAAAAAAATCTATAAGTATAACTCATTGGTCTACAAGGAAGAATGCCCTAGTGTGTGTATGTTAGGATAAAAATGGTGGTGATGGACACCAAGAGATTTACTGTAGTGTGGAAAACCTACTCCTTAATCAAATACCTTTGAGCATCGGAGTTAATCACAAACACTACACTTGGGTTCTGCTATCTAAGGTGTCAGATGTCAAGTAATCTACTCTAGATCACTACAGAACCACTATGAGTCCCAATCAAAGCAATGCAACCTGAATAGGTGATTGGAAATGAAGTGGAAAGGAACAAAATATGAAAATAAAGCTACTATAAACAAAATTTGAAAGAGAGTTATAGAAATAAAACAATACAAAAAAGAGGAACCTGTGATAGCAAGGAGAAAGTCTTGACCTCAGATGCCAACACACTACAAGGACATTTGAGTTGGGTGCTTGAGTCCAAAATGTGCTAAAAATAAAAGTCCTCAATCCAGTATGGACTCAAATCACCTACACAACATAGATTTCAATGCAACACACACCCAATAATATTCTAGGTAACACAGAAAGTAAAATGAAATTGATTATACTAAAGAGAATGAAGAGAGATGAGCACAAAAGGAAGTCATACAAAACCTTTGTACGACTGTAAAGTCCTCAATCCAAGAAACCTAGAAAGAAAGAGGAAAAATGGTTGGGTTGCTTAGGAACTTGCTTCAGTCAAGTCCCAGTGTTGGTATTTCTACCTCCATAAGCAACAATAGATATAGAGAATGAAATTGAAAGGAAATAAAGTGTGTGCTCTTACCCTAAGTGTGTCTAAGAAAACTAAGAGCAAAAATAAAACAACTTAAACTAAAAAGATTCACTTCTCTAGTCTACGGAGAAGAAATCTTCAATATGTAGCCAGTACAACAAATAATAGGTGGTCTACTGATGCAGAGCGCATAATGGAAGCGGACAAAACAGATCAAACAGATCAACTCATACACATTGCTTGACTTGTTATCGCTGGTTTACATGCACCGATTCACCATTACACTCGGTCACTGCTTGTATATGCTAAAAGATACATTCTCAATGTACATCTCCTGCATGCATTTGCGACATACATTCGCAATATACATTCGAACCACACTCATTGGTGGGACTTGGATTATCAGTCGGGCTTACCACGGAGTCACTGATCACGCCGCTATCACATTCAAACACATTTGTGGGCCAGATTTCAATCATCGGTGAACATTAGGGTTTCCTACACCACTACTCCTATCCACCGTTGCACAGTCTGCCTTCACTGAACCCTAGCACATGGAGATGCTAGGTGATCTACTGTGCGCAACCCGCGATCTGGAACATCTACACTATCGAACAGGAAAACAAAACAGTAAGCACAAACAAATATTTGTACAATGAAGCCATTCCACTGATTTTGATATAAATCTTATCAGTGGAATGCTTCAAGTTGACATTTTGCAACAATGGGGAAACACAGACAGGAAAGGAAATCTACAGCTATGTAATTCGTATTTACAGAGAACAGAAAGCAAATTGACAACACTGAAATAGTTTGATTCTCCTTAACAGTGCTTGATTACATTCACACAGTACATTCAATCACAATAACATATGACTATTTTCAACCTCAATCCCTAATTCGTATGTATTTGATTCATTTATTTGGGTTTTAATAGATTCACCCAGAGTAGTACCAATTGACTCTAAGCGGCTGGGAAACACTACTGCCTATTTTTGGCATTATTTATATTTTTAGCATTATGCGATTACAACTGACAAATGTCACTTGGGACTTACAAAATGAACCTAGATTTATTCCACTCAGACTCACACATGGCACTAGGCCTTATAATTGGTCACTTGGGCCTGATAAACATACAATTAATTAAAGTATCTAATTATCTAGGTGCCCCTGCACCATACTCCCAGGGTTAATAGAACTCAAGTCCCTTGAGGAACCAAGTCTGAAATGGTAACCCCATGCTTGATGATGTCTTGCTCGCTCATCCAGGTTGCATCCTCATCAGGTAAACCACGCCATTTGACCAAATACTACTTGTAGGTTTTATGTCTGGTCTTCTTCTAAACTTTGGTATCCAAAATACATTCCATCTGTATTGGCTGACTCGGTGGAAAATTAGAAATCCATTATGCATCCCCTGCTCCTGTCACATCTAAATCTGTAACATTGTCTCCCTTGAATGGAAACAGTTCTGACACATTGAAAATGGGTGATATTGCTAAACCTGGAGGAAGTTCAATTTCATATGCATTAGGCCCAAATTTGTGTACAATCTTGCATGGACCTATCCTCTTCATAAGAAGCTTCATGGGCTGCCCCTTTAGAAGTCTTTCCTTCTTTAGCTATGCCATTAACAGATCCCCAACTTTGTATTGGACATCCCTTTTCTTTTGATTAGCTCTTGCTTTGTATTTCCCTGTGTTCTTCTAGATAGTTTCCCTTACAACATCATGGATATCCTTCATTCTAACTACAAAATCTTCTCCTTGAGCACTTCTCTTCTCCATGTTCTAAACATCCCTGAGCTCCAAAATTCCCCTGGGATGAATCCCATATACAACTTCAAAAGGGTTCTTTCCTATGCTCCTATTAATAGAGTCATTATATGCAAATTCTACTTGTGGGATGATCATATCCCATGCTTCTCCATGCTGTTTAGTCAAACACCTCAAAAGATTACCCAGTGATCTATTCACCACCTCAGTTTGTCCATCCATCTGAGGGTGATATGCTGATGTGAAAGATAATTGAGTGCCCAATTTCTTCCACAATGTATGCCAAAAATGTCCCACAAACTTGGGATCTCTGTTAGTCACAATATTCAATGGCAAACCATGAATTCGAACAATCTCCTTAAAGAATAGACAAGCAATGTGTGAAGCATCATTGGTACATTTGCATGGCACAAAATGAGCCATTTTACTGAATCTATCAACTACAACAAACACATTATCAAAACCTCTTTGAGTCTGGGCAAGACCCAAAACAAAATCCATACTAATGCACTCCCATGGCCTTTGCAGAATTGGAAGTGGTTGATAGAGACCTGCATTGGATGAAGTTCCTTTTGCCCTTTGACAAATGTTACAAGCTTCTACAAATTTCCTGACATCTATTTGCATCTTAGGCCAGAAGTAAAGCCTTCTCACTTGCTCCAATGTCTTGTCTAGTTCAAAATGACCTCCAAGACTACTACAATGTTTCTCTTTTATGATGTTCTCCCTCATGGAACACCTAGGCACACACAACTGGTTGCCTTTAAATAGTAGCCCCTGCTGTAGCAAAAATTTAGAAAAATTAGAATGATAAGAATCTGAAAATTGTGAACAAACCACATATATCTCCTTGAAATCTTCATCATCCTAGTACATATTCTTGAGAGAATCCACTCCCACACTTTGCAACTGGATTTCTTGTATAGTGCACACTCTTCTGCTTAGAGCATCTGCCACCTTGTTGGCTTGTCCCTTCTTGTGTTTGATAGAAAAAGTATCTCCTAGAGTTGTTCGACCCACTTCATATGCCTGTGATTTAGCTTCTTCTGTGAATTCAAAAAACTCAAAGCATGATTGTCAGTATAAACAATGAATTCCTTGGGCAAGAGATAATGTCTCCATTTTTTCAGTGCTTGAACCATTGCATACAATTCTAGATCATAGGTGAAATACTTTCTTTTAGCATCATTCAACTTTTCACTAAAAAAAGCAACAGGTCTGCCTTCCTAACTCAAGACAACACCAATGGCAAGGTTACTGGTATCACATTCCACAGTAAACAACTTATTAAAATTAGACAAAACCAAAATGGGTTTCTTTGCTATTTTTTGTTTGAGAATCTCAAAAGACTCATCAGCTGCTCTATTCCAAACAAACTTACATTTCTAACCTCCTTTTATGGTATCCAGAATGGGTGCACAAATATGACTGAATCCTCTTATGAATTTCCTATAAAAAGTTGCTAACCCATGAAAACTTCTTACATCACTTATTGTTTTAGGTGTTGGCCAAGATAGAATAGCATTTACTTTCTCTGGATCCATTTTCAAACTGCCCTGGGATATCACAAATCCAAGGTATGTGAGTTCTTCCTTCATGAAGATACTCTTCTCCATATTGATCATTAGTTTCTCCTCATGCAGCTTCTTCAACACCTGATCCAAATGCTGCAAATGTTCTTCCTCTGTCCAGCTGAAAATCAAAATATCGTCAAGATAGACAACAATAAATTTGCCAATAAAATCCTTCAATACCTCATTCATTAGATGCATGAAAGTATTGGGAGCATTGGACAGACCAAATGGCATCACCAGCCACTCATAAAGACCTTCATTAGTCTTAAAGGCTGTCTTCCATTCATCCCCTTGTCGAATCCTGATCTGATGGTATCCACTCTTGAGATCAATTTTAGAAAAATACCAAGCTCCACCCAAACAATCCATGAGGTCCTCTATTTTGGGCATAGGAAACCTATATCTGATGGTGATCTTATTAATGGCTCTTGAATCATTGTACAACCTCCATTTGCCATCTTTCTTGGGAGCTAAAAACTATGGGTACAACACATGGACTAAGACTTTCCTCACCAAGCCTTTATCAAATAGTTCTTGTACTTGTTTAGCAATCTCCTCATTCTGATTAGGTGTCATTTTATAAGCTAGTTTATTTGGTAATGTGGATCCTGGGATAAAGACAATCTGATGACTTATGTCTCTCACAGGGGGTAGTACATTGGGCATATCCTCCACCATGATACCCTTATATTTGTCTAACAATTCCTGCACTTCCTTAGGGACTTTTTCCTTGCTATTTTTAGACAACTCAGAATTGTCTTTAGGTTTCAAAATCAAAGCATACCCCTGGGTTCCCTCTTCTTTCATCTAGTATGGAGAAACTCTTTCCCACTCACTAACATGATACTTGATCCTACATTCTTGTCTACACCCTCTTCTGGTAAAGGATCCATCTTATACTGTCTACCATTCTTAGTGATCACAAAGGAATTCGACTTACCATCATGTTGGGCTTATACATCATACTGCCAAGGTCCACCCAACAGTAAATGGCATGCATCCATGGGAATTATATCACACAACATTTTATCCCCATATTACCCTATCAAAAATTCTACCCAAGCTTGTTCATCAACCAAGAGTTGTTGCCCTTTGTTTAGCCATGACACTTTGTATGGACTCACATGTGGAAATATTTTCAAATTCAATTTCTCTACCATTTCTACTGAAACTAAATTTTTAGTGGAGCCAGAATCAACAATTACCATACACTTTTTGCTAGAAACTTTACACAGAGTTCTGAATAGTGTCTTCCTCTGTGGTGGTTCTTTGTTCTGTGGTACCTTCAACATTGTTCTTGTCATCATGAGACTCTCTCCATCTTGTGCTAGAGCTACGCTTCCCATAGGTGAGTTCACACTATGACAATCTTCTTCTTGAATCAGTTGGCTCCTTCTCTCTCCACCATGAGAGCTTGAGGATTTCTCCAGACACCTACCTGCTGTGTGTCCAATTTGGTTACAGTTCTAACATCTTCCCGTGAAGACGTTAGGACCTCTGCCTGGTCCACCAAATCTACCTCTCCCATTGGGTCTCCTTCCTCTGAAACCCTCTCTGGAATCAGATTCTCCACTATGTTCTTGTTGACTGGACTCCCCTTGATTCTTTTGGAACTGATTTCTACCACCAAAGCTATTTCTGCCCCTAATTTTTTTCCAACTTTGCCTATGTTCTGCTGTTCTCCTTTTCTTTTCAATTTCTCTTCTACTCTCAGCGCCACCTGGAAACACTTGTCCACGGTGTCTGGTGTCAAGATGGTAATCTCATCTTGTTTACTATACTTCAGGCCATTAATATACCTGGCAACTCTTCCTTTCTCATCCTCAGCATGTCCACACTTTAGAGACAATTTATGAAATTCCTCTGTATAGGTGGATACATCCATATCCTTCTGCCTGAGGTTCTGTATTTTCCTATATATCTGTACTTCATAATTTGCTGGTAGCAACTGAGCCTTGATCCTCTCTACCATCTGACTCTAGGATGAGATCATGCTCTTGCCACTCTTCACCCTTTCTCCCTGGGTGTAGTTCCACCACGTGAGTGCAGCGCCCTTCAATTTCGTCTTTGTGAACTTGACTCTTCTATTCTCTGGTACCTCCTTGTACTTGAAGTAATTGTTCAAAGCCTTGATCCATTCGATGACTTCTTCTGCATCCATCTTTCCTCTGAACATTGGAATCTCCATTCTTGATTCAGACGACTCCTTACTGAGTGATTTTATAGCCTCTAGAAATTGTTTCTGGTCTACAGATATACTTGTCTGTTTTAGGGTTATTTCCTTTTCCCCATCTTCTTCTTCTTCTTCATCAGACTCCTCGTCTGATTTCCTACCTTTTCCTAAGGTCTTCAACTCAGCCTGGAGTGCTTCCTTGACTCCAGTCTTGATCATCTCCTCCATCTCTTTGAATTTCTTGACCACTTCGGTGGTCATCCCCTTTGGAGGCATATCGCTATCCCCTCCTTCACTTTCTCTGTTTGACATAAACATTCACGGACAATGCCAACCCTTTTTGCAGACCTTTCGCTGGCTCTGATACCAAAATGATGCAGAGCACATAATGGAAGCGGACAAAATAGATCAAATAGATCAACTCGTACACATCACTTGACTTGTTATCGCCGATTTACATGCACCGGTTCACCATTACACTCAATCATTGCTTGTATTTGTTGAAAGATACATTCTCAATATACATCCCCCGCATGCATTTGCAACATACATTCGAACCACACTCGTTGGCGGGACTTGGATTGTCGGTCGGGCTTACCACGGAGTCGCTGATCACACCGATATCACATTCAAACAAATTCGTCGGCCAGATTTCAATCATTAGCGAACACTAGGGTTTCCTACGCTGTTACTCCTATACACCGTTGCACAGTCTACCTTCACCGAACCCTAGCACATGGAGATGCTAGGTAATCTACTGTGCGCAACCCGCAATCTGGAACATTTGCACTATCGAACAAGAAAACAAAATGGGAAACACAAACAAATATTTGTACAATGAAGCCATTCCACTGATTTTGATAGAAATCTTGTTAGTGGAATGCTTCAAGTTGACATTTTGCAACAATGGGGAAACACAAATAGGAAAGGAAATCTACAACTATGCAATTCATATTTACAAAGAACAGAAAGCAAATTGACGACACTGAAATAGTTTGATTCTCCTTAACAATGTTTGATTACATTCGCATAGTACATTCAATCACAATAACATATCACTGTTTTCAACCTCAATCCCTAATCCGTATGCATTTGATTCATTTCTCTGGGTTTTAATAGATTCACCTAGAGTAGTACCAACTAACTCCAAGTGGCTGGGAGATAGATTCAAGCGGTTGGGAAACACTACTGCCTATTTTTGGCATTATTTCTATTTTTAGCATTATGCGATTACAACTGACAAATGTCACTTGGGACTTACAAAATGAACCTAGATTTATTCCACTTAGACTCACACATGGTGCTAGGCCTTACAATTGGTCACTTGGACCTGATAAACATAAAATTAATTAAAGTATCTAATTATCTAGGTGCCCCTGCACCATCTACACCCAATAGAAATGTAACAATGGTGGTCTACACCAAGTAATAAAGATGCAAAAATGCTAGTCTACACCATACAGATTTGAAATAAGACTATTCTAAATGAAACAAGGAATAATCTTAACAATATCAACATAGAGAAGAGGCAACAAACTCCCCAAGAGCTCAAAGATAATGCACATCTTCAAACCCAAGCAAAGAGAGCCTCCTCAAAGAGCACTAAGATAGAACCAAGCCTCTAAGAGCCAATGGAAGTGATCTCACGATGTCAAGGAGCACCAAAATCACATGTAGCTACTGTAGAAGTCTAGTTCACAAAGGAAAAATAACAGTGTATCCAAGAGCAAGAAGTATTTCAAATGTATGAGATTCAATGAATGTATGAATGAATCTTTTCAAAAATATTTCCAATAAACTCCCAAGAGGGAAAAATCCTAAAAATGACATGCAAGGAATCATTTTGCAACCTCAAGATGTGTTACAAGGAATCCACGTGATCACCCAAGATGTGTTGTAATGCCCATAAATGGATACCTATCACAAAACAAACACGATACGCTAGCGCGCCATGCTGATGTCCGTGCAGAATGCTCGAGTCTAGATAAAACCAACTCTTGATCATATGAAACACCTTAGGACCATGTAAACAATTAAGCATCATAATAAATCTTGAAAAGATCATGGACAATGTTAGGATGTTTGTAATAGACTATGATTCTCACAAGGGAGGAATTAGGGGTCACTATCTGAAATGAAAACCATAGGTGGACCCTGAGAGCTATCAGCTGTAAGGTGAGAACTAAGAGACACAAGTGGAGTAACATTCTCCACAAAGAGAAGAGAAGAAGAAGAAGAAGAGGAAGGGTGAACAGTTCGTGAAGGAAACTATAGAATGCACTTAGGTCGAAGCTACGATAGGGTAGGATAGTGCTCAAGCTTATGCTTAGGCAACGTAGGGGAGCAGACACAATAGAAGCAGACGTGGTGCTAGGAGTGGCATTGACGACTGGAGTGGGGGTTAGGGATGGGAGAGACAAAGAAAGGGAAATAGGGAGGTGGGGATCTAGAGGAAGAACATAATCAACAGATGGCTGCAAGGAAGAGGGATCCTCAGAAGGAGGCTGCACATCAATAGCATGCACTTGGGTTGTAACACGATGGTGACGCTTGTGATCTCTCACAAGCTATTTCCACCTCGTATGGGCCAACCCTTTCGATGATGGAGTTGGGGGTCTTCCATCATGGGATCTATGCCATCCAAGTTCACATGAATACATGGACCAATAGAGGCAACCACTAATGGTGGAGAGAACATAGGAGTAGGAGAATGGGAAGGTGCTCGCACCATGGGTTGCTTTGCTCATGCCACTAGAGGGACAGAAGGAAAAAAAGCAACCATTGAAGGTTGGGGAAGTAGTATAGGAGGAAGGGGAGGAGTACTAAAGAGAGGTAGGTTTCCTAGTGCCACCGAGGAGGCAAGATGAACAAAACTATCCAACAAAGGATGAGAAGCTCCATAAAAATGTGGTGCATGAGGCTGTACTACAGGTCGATCCTGAGGACTCATGTAAGAGGTGGGAGGAGGCACTATAGAGTACAAACTAGGTGCATGGGAATGGAGAGGTGCACTCTGTAAGGGTTGATTTCCTTTATCTGTTCTGGGAGTAGAAGAAGGAACAAAAGCAACTTCCAAAGACAAAGGTACCATATGGGGAGTCGCTGAAGAAGACGAAGCTGAGGGACCAGCTGACAATTGAGCGATCCTACTCGCCTTGAATTTCTGATATGATATAAATAGAATGTCATTACGAGGCCAAAGTGACTCAGTAGGGGCTAGCTAGAAGTAGTCTAGAGAGAAGTTTCCTTGCATGGTGAGTGGCTTGAATCCACTTTGACAGATTGTATGCACAACACCATCGTAAGGAAACTTCAAACATCGATAAACTACTAAGGTGACCGCTCTCATGGAAGTAAGCCAAGGTAAGCCCAACTTCACATGATAACAATTGATAGTAGCATGAAAGAGAAAGGCACGTCTTGGGTCTTTGGTCCCACATGGATGGAGAGGGTGATTGAACCAAGAGTCAATCTAGACATCCCATCATGACACCATATAAAGACATCAGATGGTTCATAAATGTTCTTATACAAATCGTGGATATAAAGAAACTCTTTTGTAATAACATTAGAAACATAGACAAGATTAATGAGAACACCTTTGACGTGTTTCCTATTTACCTCTACCGTAATGTAAAGAGGTGTCTCAGACATATTGTTTGGGATGTCAGTAGAAGAGAAGGAGATAACTGACTTAGGAATAGGGTGAAGATGAAATAAACTCAAAATACTCAAATACATGAAAGGAAAACTAAAAACCACATTATACCTTCCAAGCCCTTGAATCTCCCTCATGCTCCTTGATAAGGTTGAGGAGAATGAACCCAAATCCCTCCTTGCTTTACCCAAATGGTGATTATGAATGTGGATTGCTCTCAAATTTGACACAATTTTTGCATAATAAGGCTATGAGGAGATGGGATGAGGGGTTTTGGCATAGTAATTCTACTTCAAACTTAGATGTGAAAATGGATTGTGGAGGCTTGTATTTATAGTCAAATTGGAGGAGAAATGAGATTAATGGCTAGGATTGAAAGTTCAAATCCAATGGTGGAGATGAGAGGATGAGATGGAGGGCTTAGATTTCATCAACGATATTGGAGGGTTGAGATTAAAAGTGAATTTTAAATTCACCTTGGAAAGGCTTAGCATTAATTATGATTAAGACACATGAGGAAATAAAAAATTAATTTCCTTAGGAGGTGTTGGAATTAAAAATTCCATTTTATTGGTGAATGGGATGACATGTGACCGCATGTGTGCATTTGGCAAACACATGTGTGATCTCTTTGCATTAAAAAGAGCTCTAACATGAAAGAGGAAAGGTGAGGTGGAAGGCTCATGTCACTCTTTTGAAGAAAAGATAATTTTTTATTCAAGGGGTGTGGGAGAAGGTGCTAAGCAAGGTTTGACCACGTTAATTAGTGAGTGGTCTAATCAGGGATTAAAATTAATTAAATAATGATTTATTTAATTAATTTTGGTCTAGGGGTTATGTAGGCTAGGATAGCTAATTAAATAATTAGTATTTATTCAATTAGACTAGGTTTAGGCTATAGGCTAGGGTAGATTAATTAAATAAGCATGATTTATTTAATTAATCAGGATTAGGAAGATGGATAAATTAACCAAATAAATATTAGGAATATTTATTTAATTAATTGTGGATGAAGTTGTAAGGTCTAGTGATGAATTAATTAAATTAATTCATTACTAAAGAATAATTTGGGGTAAATGGCTAAGGTAGATGGTTAGGGATGACTTAGGGTTAATTAATTAAATAATTGTGATTTTTATTTAATTAATTGGCGAAAGGGGGTAATTAGTAGTGTGGTTGATGCATGAAAGTGGCTTGTGGGGTTGAAACATTTTTAGGTGTCTACATTTTGCCCCTCTTTGATGTGGTGTCATGACTGAGCAGGGAATGGTGCCAAGTCAAAGAATTTTTCCCTCGTTGATGGGAAGGAGTGGAAATGGATGAGGGATGCCCCCTTGAGAGATCAAGTGAAAAAATTATTTTTTTTCAGGTGAACTTTCAAAAAAGAGGGAACGGTGGTGAAAATGGATGCAAGACAAAAAATGAGGTTGATAGAAGAAAAAATAGAGGAAAACAGGTAAGAGAAGAAACAGTGAATTAGGGCTGACATGGCACCTATAGATAGGTAAAAGTGGGCCAACATGCCACATTTGCACACCTAAGCTAACTAGACTAGAGAGAGCATAGCGATAGCGATGGCACAACCTAGCTTTCCATGACATGAGCACCGATCAGAGAGAGTATGTGAGTACCAGTGGATGGAGGAGTAGGGCCACAAGTATGTCATCTAACCTCACTTTGTGATTTTTGGGATTCAAGTTAGGTTTAAGGTAAAAAATGGGTAGGTTAGGGGTTTAGCGTTATTATGTAGCTGCATAGCGCCATAGGTCAGTGCATTTTAGTGCCATTTGTTAGTAGATTAGCAATATCAGGTGGATTAGTGCTAGGAGTGTCAGGGGGTTTGGTGGGATTGTCTTGTTTAGTGCCAAACCTTAGGTTTAGCACAATTAGGTGTATTAGCACATAGGGTAGACATATTAGTACCATTAGCTGGTTTAGTGCTAGCCTTCAAGGTTTTTGGCTTGGCTAAGTGGATCAGTGCCCTGTGTTGGGGAATTAGTGCTATCATGTGGTTTAGCTCCATAAGTAAGAGAATTAGCACCATTAGCTAGATTCACGCCTTTGGTAGAAGAATTAACACTTTTGTCTGGTGTAGTGCCATAGGGTAATGGTTTAGCACCTAGGCACCATTTTGTAGAAAAGGGGTTTACTTATGTGTTTTTTTGAACACAGGTTGGACTGCCAATGATTTAGTTGCAAGAGCGATGGGTTCCATCAGCCGTGGCATTGAGGGATAAGCTTACACTAGTAGAGCGGCTTTTCTTGCACGAGATTGGACTGAGCTATGTATCGGCTATGCCCCAGTTGAGGGCTCATAGAGCTATGATGACAGCTCTAGTGGAGAGGTGGTAGAGTGAGATGTGCACCTTCTTACTTCAGATAGGTGAGATGATGATCACCCTAGAGGATGTCTGGAGGATCCTTAGGATCCCCATTGTTGGTCAGTATGTGGTCTATGATACTACATCTGGAGTAGCAGCACTGGATCAAGCATTTGCGCTAGGGCAGCTAGCATATACTCAGGACCGATGAGAGATGCAATATGCTGCCACTCGGGTGAGGGGTATAAGCCATTATGTGCTATATGTGTGTGGGATGATCAAGGGGATTCTTATGCCAGATTAACACTCACAAGGATTTCTAGTTGGCTGGGGGGAGGTCATTGAGTGGATGGTGACACAGGACACTATGTATGCTTGGGGGCCATGTCTATTGGCCCAATTATATGATGAGATGCACTTGGTGATATATAGGGATGGAGCTAGCCTTGGCTATGGAGTGACCTTACTACATGTATGGGCATGGGAACACATAGCTGTCATGGGGCCCATATGTCCTCATGTTAGGCCGTAGTTTGAGCCATGGGTGATGGCGTACAAGGGTACTCTCCAGCATCAACAGCTAGGGAGGGTGAGGTTCTGGTAGAGGTAGCTAGATGAGGCAACAATAGTGGTGTGGCAGTTGTATATAGGGTGCGAACCATGGATCGATGATGACACCCACATGCCATACACTCGACAACCTTGGTACCTCATAGGGAGGACTGAGCACATCATTGATCAATACATCCCTTCTCATGTGTTATGGAAGTTTGGTATACAACAGGACCTTCCATTATCACTGCTATTTTTGCATGGGTGCAGGTGGATCAACCATTATGGCCTCTTGCATTGGATCCATATCTGGCATTGCTAGACTGGGTGACATTACAGGTGGTAAGATGGGACTGGGGGAGTATGGTGGTAGATGTAGGGACTACCCTAGCTTATGATGTGTGGTGGGTGCAGGTGAGACCTGTGCAGTTGACTATTCCAGATGGTCAGCTAGGAGCTGAGGAGGAGGAGGAGTTAATTGAGAAGGTAGAGGAGGAGGAGGAGGGGGATGGAAATGGGAGAGGTGGAGGAGATGATGGGAGAGATAGGGGCATCGAGGTTTTGGCAGTAGCGGTAGTGGGGCCTACAGGGTCCTTAGGTGAAGGGCCTTTGAGTGCAGTGCTAGATCCTTCCACTTTTGGGTAGCGCAGAGTCTGACAGAGGACAAGGGATGAGGAGTACAGGGATACATTGAGGGCTCAGGTGGCAAGCCTGGAGGACCAGGTTTGCTAGTAGCAGTAGGAGCTAGACATAGTACATGTGGAGAGAGATAGTGCTCGTATTAAGGTTCAAAGGCTACATGGCTTGTTGGATAGTGGAGCTACTGGGGGAGGCGATGGGGCTCTAGCATAGGTTACTATAGAGTGGGATTTTGAGAGGGTGTAGAGATCAGATTATAGAGGGTTGAGGCACATGTTACCTAGCTACAACAGTAGGTTACCTAGATGTAAGGGGTGACTGTGGGTACCAACATGGTGTAGATGTGGCAAGATTACATTGTAGTGCAGAGGGAGCTAGCCTAGGTGCAGAGAGAGTTGGGAGATGCAAGATCCTGGGTTGAGTACTATTATGGGGCTTATTAGACAGTTATGCCCAAGGGGTAGAGGGTTCCTAGCTATAGCCAGTGAAGCTGATCAGGTGCCTCGGTATCTCACAAGTCAGGGTGATCTTAGAGGTCAGTCCAGTAGCCATTGCCATAGCAACAAGTACCTCAGTAGCAACCACCGATGGGGCCACCTCCTAGATAGCCTACAGGTTCTATAGGGCCATGCAAGTCTCGTCCTGGTTCTCCTACTCCATCTGTTCAGGAGAGTTCAGCTCATGACTCTTGAGCTTATGTATGCCTTCAGGATTTGATATGTATTTTGGCCCTATGGGCATTTTGTATTATGACCATTATGTATTGAATTATTGACATTTATATGAGATGATTTTTGGTGGCGGTATATGGATGTGTTATGATTATGATGATGTTTATGTTATGTTTGGATTATGATATGGATTTATGTGTTGTGATTATGCATTATGGATTCTTTTATGATTACGATGTTTATGGATGCACTTATGTTTATGATTATGGGTATATGGATGTATTTATGATTATAATGTTAAATGATAGATGTATATGGATGTTATGATGATTTGATTTGATATGCGTAATGGTTTATGAATTTTCTATTATGGTTTTATTATGGATATGTGATGATGATGCAATGGATATTTATGTATGGATATGATGTGATGTTTATGCATTGATGTGATGTTTTATGGATGGTAAATGGATATATAGATTATGGATGGATAAATGAAAATGCAAATGGAAATATATGCTTAGATTAATAAACATATATTATGAAAATGCAAATGGAATTTATATATGCTTAGATTAATAAACATATATTATGGGTGGATAAATGAAAATGCAAATGGAAATATATGCTTAGATTAATAAACATATATTATGCAATGGATTAATAAAATGCAAAGTGATATGATGGATGGATAATAATTAATGCAATGGTATGGTAATGATTATGTTGTAATGATGATGTCATGTATGCAGGATGATGTTAGTCATGATACATGTGATGCTTAGAGCCATGGTAAGGAGTTGGTGGAGGGTTGTATGCAGGATGGTTAGGAGGGGGTTGGGATAGATTGGGGATGGTGTATCTTCGGTCACTTAAGCGACATTGTTAGAGAGCCATTTTTTGGGGTTGGGTGGAATTTGGCTAGGGTTGTTTATGGGATTGGATAGGTTAGGATTTGGTAGGGTAGGATGAGGGGATGGGTTAGGTCTTTTTCTTTATTAATGCCAAGCCAAGGTGAGATGATTTTGATAGTAATCACATGGATTGGTGGATGGGAGATGAGGGTAGATTTAAGGATGAGTATTGTGTTGATATTTTGAGAGCAATCCTAGGTTTATTATAGCAAAGAGGATATTTTCACCAAGGTATGAAGGACCAAGGTGATGATGTATATCCATCCTTTGCGTGGACTAGACCTGCAAACAATAGGATGATCCCATTCATGCCCAAGATAGTATAACTTTGTCTAGAAAATGAGGGAAGGGGACTCATAGCATAAGTCCTTAGTACACCAAAGGTATGATGAACCTTAGATACAAAAGGAAATCAATATGCTAGAATCTACCCTACATTTCACAAGTTATGAATACTAAATTGGAGTAATGAGACCAACCCACAAGCACAACATACAAAAGCAATGACCATGCCCCATCCTAGGTATTTTTTGCCACATACCATGATATAGAGAGATCAAGGTAGTTTTGAAATGATCCTTGGAATGAGACAAAAGATAAAATCAATAATCAAAAAGACCAAATGACCAAAACAAACAACCAATGTATCTCTTGCCAAGATAAGTGTGGATTTGATTGATTCTACCTATTGTAGGAATGATGTATCCATTAAGGCAGGGATCAATTGGATGATTAAGATAAAGGTTGAAAGATGGGGAAAAAGATATAGGACGTAAATTATGATTGAAGTTGATTTGATGATTGATGATTTTTGTGTGAAGGATGATGCTTTTGATAGTATGTTGAGTGAGTGTATTGTGTTTGGATCAAGTGTAAGCTCAGGGGATAGTGACCATCCAAGCAGGTTGGATGGGTGCATCTTATCTTCTTGAGTACTAGATACTTCCTTCATATTCCAGACTGCCTCGATACCCTGTCTCCATGAGATCAAGGCACATTAAAATGCAGGTGGTGATGATATGTAGTTCTAATTTGCGATGATGATGTGGGATGGTTCAGGATGAGTTGAATGTAGGATGAAATGTTGATGATGTTTGATTTTGGAATTGGATATTTTTGGGATTTTTTGTATTTTCTAATGTTTTTGGGATTTTAAGGATATTTTGATTTTTTTAGGTTTTTTGATTTTTTTGATTTTCATGTTTTTGTAATGTTTTTTGATTTTTTTGGTTTTTTGCTATATAAGGAGGGCATACAAAGATCCACTTATCCAGGAGCCTACCTCGGGTTGGTGATGAAGGGTGGGATGTGTAACGTTGAATGTTTGTAATTCCAAGCCATGGAATGGTGGTGATATGGAGTGATTTGTGAAGGCGAGGGATTATTAGATGGTAGAACTGGCCACTACACAAGGTGCCTGAGACAAGTTTTCACCATTGGATGACTTTATTGCACTCAGTTTTTTCTTGATTTTTTGGATTTTTTTGCTTTTTTGCTTTTTTTGTATTTTTTGATTTGGATATCTTGATGGGTTAAGCATAGAATTTCCTCAGGTGCATGATATTCATGGGTTCATCCAGAGGCTGCCCCTCAGGTGTTGCTAGTTGGGCTCCTAATCCATAACTAGTTGTTATGACATAAGGTCCTAACCAATTAGGTTTGAACTTGCCTTTCTTATGGTGCTCTTGTATATTTCTCTAATTTTCCATAAGGACTAGATCACCTATCTCAAATCGGTGGGTCTTGATTTCTTATTATAGCTTCTTTAGAGGTGATTTTGGTAGGCCTGCAAATGATTAAGAGCATTGAGGCACTTCTCATCCAAGAGGTCTAGCTTGTTTAGGTGTGCAACTTGATACTCCTCCTCATTAATAAGATTCTGTAATGAAATTCTTGAGAGGAGAGTTCGACCTTGATGGGGAGGATGGATTTAGAACTGAATACCAAGGAATATGGCGTGGCTCCTGTGAGGGTATGAATGTTTGTGTGGTAGGCCCAAAAGGTGGGATTGAGCTATAGATGCCAGTAATAGCCAGCTTTGTTAACTGTCTTCTTTAGGATTCAGAGGACGGTTTTATTTGAAGCTTCGACTTGACCATTACCTTGCGGGTAATATGGAGTGGAGAAATGATGTTGGATGTGAAATTTTTGACAAAGGGTATGGACTTCTTGATTTTTAAATGGTTTCCCATTATCAGTTATGATGGCGAGGGGGATGCCATAATGACATATGATATAGTAGAGGATGAATTTGGCAAATTGGATATCAGTGGTGTAGGTGAGTGGAATGGCTTCTACCCACTTGGTGAAGTATTCAGTGGCTGTGATAATGAACTTATGTCCATTAGAGGATGGCAGGTGGATTTTTCCAATGAGGTCAAGCCCCCACTGTGAAAAGGGCCATAGGGTCATGATAGGTTGCAATTCTTGTGACAGAGCATGGATGATATCTATGTGTTGCTGACAAGGAAGGCATTTCTTAACAAACTGATTAGCATCATTCTCCATGGTCGGACAGTAATTTCCTATTCTTAGAATCTTCTTCACAAGGGTAGGTCTACTAGAGTGTGCCCCATAAATACCTTCATGTACCTCTTGTAAGGCTATTTCATCTTCTCGAGAATCGAGACACCTTAGAAGGGTACCATCAAGACTCTTGATACAATGTGTTGTCAATAAGGGTGAAAAAAGAGGTTTAGCGGATGAATGATTGACATTGGTTGGATGAAAGGTTGGGTGGAAGGATGTTGTCATGGAGATATTGATAAATATCTTGATACCACGGGGATAGCTGACCAATAATGTCGCAGACTAATTTAGATTGTGGAACATCATAAGAGGGCATTTGTAGCTCTTCAATAAGGAACTCACACCTCTGGCTATTCTTCTTCATGTCGACCAAAGATCCTATGGTGGACATAGGGTCTGCTACTTTGTTGTTTAACCTTAGGACTTGTTCAAAGTGGATTTCATGGAAATACTCTTTGGAATCATCTACCATTCACTTATATGGCAAGAGCTTGTGATGTTTTATTTTGTACTCATTATTGACCTATTTTATGACAAGTTGGGAATCATCATAGACCATTAGCTTCTCAATTTTCCATTGGATGACCATTTATAGTCCTATGATAAGAGCCTCATACTCTGCCACATTGTTGGTGCATGGAAATGTTATTTTGTAGGATTTTGGTATGTAATCACCTTGAGGGGTGACGAAGAAGATTCCTATCGCCGAGCCTTGATGTGTGTAGGATCCATCAAAATACATCTTCCATTCTATTGTAGGTGTCACTGGGAGAATTGACTCATCCATAAATTCTGAGAGGAGTGGATACTCTATAGGGATTGGTGCATCGACTAGTTGGTCTTCAATGACTTGTCCTTTAATGGCCTTCCTTTTTGTATACTCTTGTTATGTATGAAAAAGGGGGATGATGGGATTATTTAGCTAGATCCTCTTTTCACTGCACACATTCAAGGATATTTAACCGATTTGAATCATAATTTCTACAAGAGGATTCACCTACAAGTTGGTTGTCACTTGAAATGATAGGGAAATTTGGAATTGACTAATTAATGTGTTGATTTTAGTTTGATTTAACTTAAAACCCTAATTATGCAAAATCATAAACAAACAAATGAAACCTGATAAATGCTCACACAAAGATAGACTAAATACAGATCAGATACATACTAGATTTTGAGTTCTAGGGTACATAAAAGTCGGGGGCTAAAGAACGGGTGCCCAAGACCAAGGTAATGCTTTTTTTAGGGCTTTGGGATCTTTTTTGACACTGACTTCACCGCTTCAGAGATTCTCTGTGACATGAAAATGAGGGGCAAAAGAGAAGGTGCCCAAGCCCTTCCTAAGCTATTTATTGCCTTTTTCTTCAGATCTTGATTCCTTATGCTTTGCCACAGTCCTTTGCAACTCCACTCTTTGAGATCTGACACCTATCACCTACAATCACAAGAAGAGGGGTTGGGGGTTGTGGCATTTAGGAGCTTGAGTCGGTCAAGCCCTAGCATAGCATTCAAGCCTTCCAACACCGTTTTTAGATGGAGAGTGCATATCCTTGCAGGACATAGGCAAAAACAAATTGATAAATGATTGATTGAAGCACAAATAGATAACACCTCAAAGGTGTAGCTTGCAAATAGATGAAGATCTCTCACAACATGAGAAGATGAAGCCAAATCTGCAATAGCAAACACAACAACACAAGTCTGCTCTACAACACAATGAATGCCTTGAATGCTCTAAAGATCATAAGTTCACCAAAAATATCATAATCATCTTCTAGTTTATAAATGAAGTCCTAAACATGCTTATATATGCATTCCCACTTTAATTTTGTAATTCAAACTTAAGATGTCAGCAACATACACTTTTTAATGGTCTCCAACCAACATTCAAATTTGAGACCCCACCAAAATAAGATAGGGCAAGGGCACGGGCACCCTTGTCTTGGGACCAAATTTAGGACAGGGTTAAGCTCTGTAATGTCCCATAAGTCCATTTTGACATGGGTTTCAAGGCATTTTGTCTTAGGATTTAATTCTAACATGCATGATGAAAATTAAGGGACCCAATAGCTAAACTTAGGAGGTAAAAGTCCTAGGGGGACATTTTACGACATAACAAATCTATATCAAACTTGCTTAAGATCATCACCCACTTAGCCATTCGTCTTGTAAGAGCTACACAGGACAAGTACTTTAGTGGATCAATTTTCCTATGAGCTTCATCTTGTGATTGAGCATGTAGTGTCTTAGTTTCTGGGAAGTAATGACAATTGCAAGGCATGCTCATTCAATAGGGGTGCAGTTGAGCTCATACGCCACTAAGGTATGAATGATGTAATAAATAGCTCTTTCTTTTCCTTGATCATTGTGCTGTGCTAACAAAGCCCCTATCACTATTTCTTTTGTAGAGATATAGAGTTGTAGGGGTTATCCTTGCTTTGGTGGAATGAGGACCAGAGGTGTAGCAATATATTCTTTCAATTTTTTGAAGGCCTTTTGACAATTTTCATCCCATATGAATGTTGTACATCTTTACGGAGGAGGTGTTGAAATGGTTAGCACTTGTCGGCTAGTTGGGCTATGAAGTGTCTTATTAATTGGAGCTTTCCTTGAAGGCTACACATCTACTTGAGATTCTTAGGTGGAGGCATTTCAACTATTGCTTTTACCTTTATGGGGTCCACTTCTATACCTTGTCTTGATACAATATAGCCTAGGAGCTTTCCCAAGGTGACTCTGAAGACACATTTCTTAGGATTAAGACACAAGTTTTGTATTGTTCTAGCCAGTCAAAAAAATTTTCTAGCACTTGCAGATGTTCATCCCTTGTTTTGAATTTTCCCAATAAGTCATCAACATAATCTTCCATGATGCTATGGAAGAGGTCATGGAATGTCACGGTCATAGCTCTTTGATAGGTAGGTCCTACGTTCTTGAGACCAAAGAGCACAACAACTCAACAGTATGTTCCCCATGGACATATGAATGCCATTTTGTGTTGGTCTTCTTCAGCAATCCTAATTTGATTGTAACTAGAAAATCCATCCATAAGTGATAGCATTTTGTGCCTCGCTGTTAAATCGACAATGATGTTGATGTTTGGGAGAGGAAAGTTGTCTTTAGGGAATGCTTTGTTGAGGTCCCTGAAGTCTATGCACATGCATATGCACCCAAGGACTTTAGCGATGGGCACAATGTTTGACACCCACTCAGGATAGTTAATAGGATAGGTGAATCCCATGTCTAGGAGATTTTTGAGTTTCACTTTGATGAGTAGTGCTAGTTGTGGATTCATCTTCCTTAGATTTTGATTCACGAGTTTTACATTAGGATGTATGACAAGATGATGGACTACCAGTGTGGGGTCCAACCCCAACATATCAGGATAGGTCCATGCAAAGTTGTGGCTTCTTTGTTTGAAGAATTCCAAGAAGGCCTATTGTTCTACTGACGTAAGGGAAGTGACCCAAAAGATGATCTTTGGTGACTCCTTGGTGCCAAGGTTCATTTCTCGTGATTCCTCTACAAGGATTGGTGATCTTTTTTGATATAGCTCAGGGACCTCAGGGAGATCCATTCTCTCATCTCCTAGTGCCTCAGGGAGGTTTTCACTAGGAGATACGTCCTTTATTTTGATTTTTTCTTCATCCAAAAGTGCCATGGAGTGGTTTTCACTAGGGGATGTTATTTTTATCTTTATATTTTTGCGACTAAGAGTTATGGATGTCTCCCCAAAGTATGCGTATGTGTTTAGTTCCATGATGTAGCTAGCTTTGTGATCCCCAAGGGGTAAGTGGTCTCTAACCCCCATTAGTTTGGCTATTGCTTCATCATTTTGTGTGACATCGAGGACATGGGGTCCTTGTTGGTTCCAGTCAATGAGTTGTGGATAGACGAGCGGAAGGTTGTTCGATGATGATGGTATGGATTAAAGGCTATAAATGGTATAGATGGAGGATTCAAAAAATTTAGTGAAATTGGAAAAAGAGTCTTGATAATCCCTTTCATTAGTGTTGTTGATTGCGGGAAAAGATTTGGCAACCTCACTTAAGATATATTCAATGTCTGTAGAGGTAGACTCTTGTTTTCCATACTCCAAACCTTGGTGATGGGGTTTCTTTTTTTCTTAGATAGGCTCAAGGATCCCTTGCTCATGTAGGCCCATACTGCCTTGTCCTTTATAGCCCATGTTCTTGATGATATCTAGACCTTTGCCATATTTTTTGATAGGTAGGATAGGAGCTGTTGGTTCTTCATCTTCATCTTTGTAGACCTAGGATGACATGTCTTCAAGGAAATCTTATTCCATCAAGTGTTTTATCTCAAAGATTGGAGATGGTTTACATTTGATGATCACCATGGAGATTGTATTAGGTGCACCAAATGTTTTGGGGGATGGTGGAAATTTCCCTACACAGAATGTGTTGTGTAGGTCATACTCTCCACATCCTATGTCACTTGGTTTAATCTTGATCTTAGGGATGGGTGATGGTAATGATGTGGATGCAATGTTGGAGGGGTCAATTTAATTGGTGGATGGTTTTGGTTTAGAAGTGGATGATTTGATGGCATTATTATTGGGGTAGAAGGTTTTATCATGTCCTTCTAAGAAACTACAATATTGAAAAGGATGTGGATCGACATAGATGGTAACCTCTGTGCCGTTGTATGGGAACTTAAGGCATTGATGGAATGTGGATGGAATGGACTGCATGGCATGGATCCATGGGCAACCGAGGAGGATGTTGTAAGGGAGATCAAGATCAAGCACTTGACATTTGGTCTCCAAAATCTTCTATCCAACCTGGATAGGAAGTTTGATGGTTCCTTCAAATAGATGCTCAGTGTCATCATATCCTTTGATGGTGATGATCTCACTTGAGTCTACAACCACATCAGAATATCCCAATTGTTTTATTAATTTAAGAGTGCAAAGGTTTAGGCCAGAGCCACCATCTATTAAGACTCTTTTTATGGTATGTTTGTGGATGTGTACTTTGATGTGGAGAGCTTTATTAAGAGATGTGCTTGTGGCAAGAAGGTCTTTCTCAGAAAAGGTGAGATGATGTGGTGATGAGAGGTGTCCCACCATGGCTTGGAATTGATTAACATTTAAGTCGGTAGGGACATGAGTCTCCATCAAGGCTTTGTTAAGGATTTCTTTGTGGAGAGGGGATGTGTGAAGCAACTCGAGGATAGAGATTTGAGCGGGGATCTTCCCAAGGTGTTTGAGAAGGTTATACTTGTTTGTGTGTGGGTGGCTTGTGAGTGTGGATGTGGAAGGTTGATCATCGGTGATTGGGGCTCCTTGAATTGATATGCGACTGTGGTGGGTAGTAACAATGCAATTAGGAGTTTTAGCTCTAATGGTAATGGTAGCAACTTGGTTATGAGATTCTTCTATATGACTCATGGTGGAGTCAAAAGAATATGGGGAGGGATGATGTTACAGGCTTGATTAGATGAGACGGCTTTGCCTTTGTTGTGATCAGGAAGTGGATCCTTCTAAGCTCCTAGATTTTCATTAGGCGATCGTTTGGGTGGTTCATCAATGGTGATATCACCATGATCCACAAGGTCTTGAATGCAATTCTTTAACCTAATGCAATTGGATGTTTTATGACCTTTGACGCGAGGGTATTCACAATATGCATTCTGTAATGTTCCATTTTTGGCACATTGATTATTACGAGCATTTTGCTTGTTTGTAGTCTTGTGAAGGCTATCCGACATGTTGGAAGAACTCCAAAGTTCTAATTGGTCGTGGTTCTATATGCAGAGTAGTTGTGTGTGTCTCAAGTCTTTATTTCATCAGGGAATTGGTTGAAGTTATTTATCAGTGCATTTCTAGTGCTTATTCTGGCTTGCGACTATGATTTTGATAATTAATTAATATTTCACTAAGGTTGCCTAAGGTTATATTTAATTATTGCAACTTAGTGTAATATTAATCATAAAGTGGGGTTTCCTTTTGGAAAATGGATTATTTCTCTTTGGAATTGAGCTCAGTGGATATCCAGGGTTGCAGTGATGTTTTCAGAAGTTTGATCGAGCTCCCGAATTGCTCTCCAAGATTCTTAGAGGAGCTGTCTAAATATAGAAAGTCACCTGGAATGCATCATTCATCTTCCCAAACATCATGGAGTATGTTGGTATGCTTAATTTTGTAGTTTGGTGATATTTGGGATTTTCTGTAAAATCCGTTGATTTAATAAGCTAAACCATTAATTATTGCACTTAAGTTAAAAGGTTGGGAAATGTGCATTTAACACTTAAGTGTTATAGCTCGTTGGAAAGGGGATGAAAAGCTCTAAATCATGGATGCATCATATTGGGGCCTTGTGAATCAAATATTTCCTTTATTTTGATAAAGGGGTCTTTTGGGCTAAAGGGAGCTTTTAATTAAAAATGTGACTTTAAGTTGTGCACACATAATGAATTATTTTTTATATTTTTGAGGAGAAATATGAAGGGATAGAGGAAATAATATTTTATTTCCCTCAACAAAGTTATAAAAGGAAGAGATGGGGCTCGTTGTTGGGGATGCTGGGATTTGATAGTGTTATGCTGATGGATTGAACTTGTGAGTTCTTCCATTTTCTCTTGAGGACGAAAATCCTCTTGTAAAAATTCTTCTTGAGGATTAATACCCTCTTGAAGTAGGTCGGTTTCAGTGGTGAGAGATCCATCGTAGCTGAAGTTGGTGTGGTTTCATACAGAAGTCACCATTGTGCTGAAGACAGAGATTGGAGCAAACTTATACAGAGTTTTCCATTGTTCTTCCATGGAGTTTTTGTTGTGTATTCTTGTTTATTGTGTGGTGTTGGGATTGTAATATGTTTGCTGCGAAATCAATGAAAGGTTGCCATGTTTTTATTGTGTGCTTCAGCTAGCCGTACTGTGCTATCCGTATCCCTCTAGGGAGTACGATTTGATATTGGGGTCATCTCTTATTGTTTGGTGCAAGTAACGATTGGAATGTGATTGGCTTTTTATTGTATCAATTTCTGAGTAGCTTTGAAGTGGTTTGAAATCAGTTTAAAATATTGATTATTGCATCTGTACCTTGACCAATGCCGTACAGTTCAGGGAATGATTTCAAGATTTGGGACTGTATGTTTGTTGTTTGATATAAATATCATATGGGATGCTGTTGTTTGGTGTTGACAAGTAATCTTGATCACTCCCTCTGTTCTTCTGGGCAGTTTTAGATTTATTTAATATTTAGTTGCTAAGTCAAAGCCGTACTTGCTGCTGGGTCTATTTCTTGACTGAGAGTTTGATGTGGTTTGTCTGATGCCAATAATGGATGTGAAATACTTGTATTGATGCGGGAATGCTGCCAAAGTAATGTCTTTTAAAATCTGGGCAGTAAATTGATGTTCTTTGAAAGACCTTGATGACACAGGCCATACCAAAATTAGTAGAAGACTTGATTTAATGATGCAGATCAGATTCATTTTAGAGCAGATTATTCTTTGTTTGGTGTTGTGAATTGGATGTTACTTGTTGTATAAGAGTTTGGAAGTGGTTTATGGTTGACATTTTTATTTGTGAATGTTCCCATATCTCAGGTCTGCCATACAACAGGAATAGAAGACACCATTGCAAACTCAGATTTATCAGTAATGACTTTGAAATATTAACTGCATTTTTGACAGTAGTAGTTCTTGTTATTGATGCTATTGATTGATATGCAGGGTAACCTTCAAGGACTTGCTACACCATCATGCCAAGAACAATCTTTAATCAATATTGAACTGAGTTATACTACATTTGATTTCATTGTAATTTTATATGCACATTCACTAAGTTTCCCCTGGATGGTTTGCTGCCAGTGTGGGCAAAAGAATCTTTATCTTCCTTCGTTACTTTACCCATTGAATAAGTGGTGAATACCCACTGAATAAGTGGATGACTTGTACTTTCGATTCTTGCATACATACCCACTGTAAAGTGGTGAATCCCCACAACATTGTGGATGCCTGCATCAAGCAGATAAATTTTTAATTGTTGCACAATATCATGTTTGTAAACCAAAGCACATTATGCTCTCACCTTGCCCTGATGGGATCTTGGTGATCAGAAGTGTGGAGGAATTTAATTGTGCTAACATTGTTTATCATTGTTCTCTATTTTGGAAAAAATTTTGGGGTTGTATATTACAGTGGTATCAGAGCTGGTATGTTCTTGCCAGCCTGTTGGGGAACTAATTTGTTGTAGATCTTTCAGTTGAGCAAGTCAGTTTTCAGCTTTGCTTGTGAGTGATCAGCACTTGCATGTGTGTTCAGAGTTGGATAGTTGAAAGTTTTTTTGAGCAGTGTTGAGAGATCATGACATCTCTTATGTGGGAAAGAAGTGAGACATATGTTCTGAATGAATTAGAATGAGTTTTTCAAGAGAAATTGGATCAAAGGAAGTACCATCATGAGGCCACTAAGATTATTGATGAGTACGAAGGTCTATCAGATAAATGTAAGCAACAACTCCCTTGGGATGCTTTCTTGAAAATCATCAAAGAGGGGAATCCGAACAAAGAGGGCTTAGTAGAATACATTCAGAAGATAAGAAAGGAAGAAGAGATGAAGACAATGTCTTTATGCAAGCCTGAATTGCCTTTTCCTTTGGCAAGGACCAAGAACTTTTCTATGTCTTCACTTTCCAACTCACCAAACAAGAAACCTCTCAATTCAAGGAAGAGAGAGGTCAGCAAGAATGAACTTAGGAGAAGAAGTCTATGTTTCCTTTGCAAAAATCCTTGGGATCCTAATCATCATTGCAAGAACAAAGAAGCTGAACCAGTAACTTTCATCACATGTCCATTCTCTCAGGATGATGTGGAAACATATAAAAAGGAAGATGAAGTCCTGATATCTGAAATACATAAGATTGAGCCTCTGTATGATGAAGACAAAGTCATAAATCATGAGACATGCATAGAGGAGCTTGTTGATTTGGGGAAGGCTACAACATAAATTTATGAAGCTGAACCTTGCTTTGATGAAGAATATGAGCCTAAGGTGTGGGAATTAGCAAGTCCTTCATTTGATGAAGATCCTGAAGATGCCACTACTTTTGAGGAGTTGAAGATGATTGATAGATTGCTAGATGGTGACTTTGCAAGTGAGCCTGAGAGCATTGAAGCAAAGTGTCTTGTTGAGGACATGGGAAACAATGAAGATGAAGAAGTTAATGTTGCTGAAACTCTCAAAACAACCCCTAATGAGGAGTATCTTCACCATGCTTGTGAAGGTAATTCAGATTATGAGTGGAAAATTCCACTGCCAAGTGAAGAATTGATTTATTCCTCAAAGATCCAGGATGAAGAGTATGCTGATAGAGATTTTAAATTAGCCATTGATGAGTTTGATGCTTCCATAACATTTGATCAAAGTGAAGAAGACAAAGACTCATCTCCTATGCAAATTGAAGAAACAAGTGTCCTTTCAAAAGAGTCATTTGATGAGGAGTTTGTGGGAGAATTTGGATCAGCCTCCATTGTTGATATGGCATTTGATTTCAAGAATCAGTTGTTGGTCACTGAAGATAAAGTTGTGCAATCTTTAACACACCTGGACAACATACATAAGTTTGTTGAAGATCACTTTTGGAGGGCACAAATAGAGAGGAGACAAATGGGCATCGAAAAAGGAGCTTCACTTGAAGATTGGTGCATAGTCAGGAAGGCATTGGAAACCTTGAAATCTGATTATTTGAACCTGCTTATTGATAGAGATCATGTCCTTGAGTTTGTTGGTCGAATATGTGATAAATTGAAGGGAAGAGATGTTGAAATTGATAAGCTTACATTTAAGCTTAAAACAACTATGGATTCCTTAGAGAGTACCCAAATGGCTCTCTTAGAAGCTGTAAATCAACTTGTTGATGTACTATAGATCAAGGAGCAAGTTGGAGCTGCTAGAGTAGATGAAGGCAAGCTGATAATTGAAGAGTTTGATTTGCTCCAAGGAAGTTATGATTTAGGACATCCTCCTAAGTATGTTGATGCAGCGTTGGAGCAAATTGATGAATTGTGTGAACAAAAAGGTGAAAACAACTTCCAATCATTTGATGATTCTGTTTCTATGACGGAAGTTGAGTTAACACATGAAAATTCACCTCTCATGTTGAATGATGAAGACCAAATTGGAGTTTGCAACAGGGAGGAAGATAGTAATAGGATATGGGATCCAGGTGAGGAACACTAATGGGATGTTACTCTCCACAAAAACTTCACCAACTGGAAGTTTTCATCAGTTGTTGAAGATGGGTAGAAGGTTCAATTATGCAATGGATTGGGTTCAATGATGGCTTACTTTCACAATGGAGTTTATTTGCAGGGTTTCATGGAGGATAGTGGTGTTGCTAAGATTGTTTTATGGATGATTTTGGAGTCAAATTTATGTCATGAAGCTACTGTCCTTATTCATATAAGCCATTATAAGTTATCAATTGCATACATTTTTATGGATTGGAGAGAAATTTTGGTCACGACTTTGACATATTCTTATTTTAGATGGCCTAAATTTCTTTTTGTCATCAAAAGATTTCAGTTTTGTTGTTGTTGTCCTATTTTCATATTACTGAAATCTGGTTTTCAGAGATTAATTTTAGTTTATTACAACCATGTGATTGTTCTTTTTGCTATCTTTGGCATATTGTGGGGGAATGATAGAAATGTTCAGCTGAAAAGAACAAGTGTTACAGTTATTTATGTCCTTTTAAATGGTGAGAAACAGGTGATTCATGGCTGTTTGGAGTTGTTTTCAGCTTGTGATCAAGCTGATTCATGTTCTTCGTCAGAGGAGCATTTCAGATTTTGGTTCCCAATAATAGTTTCATGTTGGATAATTGTATTTATGATTGTTAACTTTTTCATCTTTGGGGTTAATGGTGTTTGGGATCCAAATACTTGTGTGATTGGAAGAATGTTTCAGAGGATTATACAGAGTCTCAACTGTGTGGTTCACAGATATATCAGGGTGGCGCAACAGAAGTAGTGTGAAGCATTCTTGAGATTGATTTGGGATCCAGGTATACTATTGCTAATCATGTTGGCATCCTTGTTGGATAGCATGAATTGCTTGAGGACAAGCAATCTTGAGTGTGGAGCACTGTAATGTTCCATTTTTGGCACATTGATTATTACGAGCATTTTGCTTGTTCGTAGTCTTGTGAAGGCTATCCGACATGTTTGAAGAACTCCAAAGTTCTTAGATTGGTCGTGGTTCTATATGCAGAGTAGTTATATGTGTCTCAAGTCTTCATTTCATCAGGGAATTGGTCGAAGTATTTATCAGTGCATTTCTAGTGCTTATTTTGGCTTGGGACTATGATTTTGATAATTAATTAATATTTCACTGCCTAAGGTTATATTTAATTATTGCAACTTAGTGTAATATTAATCATAAAGTGGGGTTTCCTTTTGGAAAATGGATTATTTCTCTTTGGAATTGAGCTCAGTGGATATCCAGGGTTGCAGTGATGTTTTCAGAAGTTTGATCGAGCTCCCGAATTGCTCTCCAAGATTCTTAGAGGAGCTATCTAAATATAGAAAGTCACCTGGAATGCATCATTCATCTTCCCAAACATCATGGAGTATGTTGGTATGCTTAATTTTGTAGTTTGGTGATATTTGTGATTTTCTGTAAAATCCGTTGATTTAATAAGCTAAACCATTAATTATTGCACTTAAGTTAAAAGGTTGGGAAATGTGCATTTAACACTTAAGTGTTATAGCTCATTAGAAAGGGGATGAAAAGCTCTAAATCATGGATGCATCATATTGGGGCCTTGTGAATCAAATATTTCCTTTATTTTGATAAAGGGGTCTTTTGGGCTAAAGGGAGCTTTTAATTAAAAAGGTGACTTTAAGTTGTGCACACATAATGAATTATTTTTTATATTTTTGAGGAGAAATATGAAGGGATAGAGGAAATAATATTTTATTTCCCTCAAAAAAGTTATAAACAGAAGAGATGGGGCTCATTGTTGGGGATGCTGGGATTTGATATTGTTATGCTGATGGATTGAACTTGTGAGTTCTTCCATTTTCTCTTGAGGACGAAAACCCTCTTGTAGAAATTCTTCTCGAGGATGAAAACCCTCTTGAAGTAGGTCAATTTTGGTGGTGAGAGATCTACCTAGTTGAAGTTGGTGTGGTTTCATACAGAAGTCACCATTGTGCTAAAGACAGAGATTGGAGCAAACTTATACAGAGTTTGCCATTGTTTTTCCATGGAGTTTTTGTTGTGTATTCTTGTTTATTGTGTGCTGTTGGGATTGTAATATGTTTGGTGCGAGATCAATGAAAGGTTGCCATGTTTTTATTGTGTGCTTCAGCTGGTTGTACTATGCTATCCATATCCCTCTAGGGAGTATGATTTGATATTGGGGTCATCTCTTATTGTTTGGTGCAAGTAACGATTGGAATGTGATTGGCTTTTGATTGTATCAATTTCTGAGCAGCTTTGAAGTGGTTTGAAGTCAGTTTAAAATATTGATTATTGCATCTGTACCTTGACCAACACCGTACAGTTCAGGGAATGATTTCAAGATTTGGGACTGTATGTTTGTTGTTTGATATAAATATCATATGAGATGCTGTTGTTTGGTGTTGACAAGTAATCTTGATCACTCCCTCTGTTCTTCTGGGTAGTTTTTGATTTATTTAATATTTAGTTGCTAAGTCAAAGCTGTACTTGCTGTTGGGTCGATTTCTTGACTGGGAGTTTGATGTGGTTTGTCTGATGCTAATAATAGATGTGAAATACTTGTATTGATGTGGGAATGCTGCCAAAGTAATGTCTTTTGAAATCTGGGCAAAAACTTGATGTTATTTGAAAGACCTTGATGACACAGGTCATACCAAAATTAGTAGAAGACTTGATTTAATGATGCAGATCAGATTCATTTCAGAGCAGATTATTCTTTGTTTGGTGTTGTGAATTGGATGTTACTTGTTGTATAACAGTTTGGAAGTGGTTTATGGTTGATGTTTTTATTTGTGAATGTTCCCATATCTCAGGTTTGCCATACAACAGGAATAGAAGACACCATTACAAACTTAGATTTATCAGTAGTGACTTTGAAATATTAACTGCATTTTTGATAGTAGTAGTTCTTGTTATTGATGCTATTGATTGATATGCAGGGTAACCTTCAAGGACTTGCTACACCATCATGCCAAGAACAATCTTTAATCAATATTGAACTGAGTTATACTGCATTTGATTTCATTGTAATTTTATATGCACATTCACTAAGTTTCCCCTAGATGGTTTGTCACCAGTGTGGGCAAAAGAATCTTTATCTTTCTTCTTTACTTTACCCACTGGATAAGTGGTGAATACCCACTGAATAAGTGGATGGCTTGTACTTTCCATTCTTGCATACATACCCACTGAAAAGTGGTGAATCCCCACAACATTGTGGATGCCTGCATCAAGCAGATGAATTTTTAATTGTTGCACAATATCATGTTTGTAAACCAAAGCACATTATGCTCTCACCTTGCCCTGATGGGATCTTGGTGATCAGAAGTGTGGAGGAATTTAATTGTGCTAACACTATTTATCATTGTTCTCTATTTTGGAAAATTTTTTGGGGTTGTATATTACACATTCTCACTAAACCAAGAAGGTTTTAATTGGTTGTCATCATATGGTCTAATAGCGGGTAATTGTATGAGGTCAGCCTTTAAAAGGTTTCTCAAGACATTTTCAATGGGTTTACCCAAAGGTGTGAATCTTCTTTTTGGTGCATTGGATTGTCTTGGTGGACCTTTTGGAATGCTAATGTTATTATTTCTTATAGATGGGTTGGATGGTGTGGGATTTTGTACATTTTGGACATTCTTAACATCGGTGACACTGTCGTTAAGGGTGTTTTTGTTCTTGCCCCAAAAGCAAGGTTTCTCATAGGATTGATTATTGTTGTTGTTCATGTTGGTGTTGTTGTTGTTGATATTAACCTTGTTGTTGGTGTTTTTGTTGTCATTTTCTTGGTAAATTTTGATTGCTTCCTTGGCTATGAGAGCTCTCTCTATTGTGGTTCCTTTGTGAATAACCTCTTCAAAGGTAGATGCCCATTGGATTTGGAGGTAGAATCCCATCTATTGGTTAAGGTTGGTCACAAACATAGTGACCAATTATTTTTCAGGGATGGGTTACGAGAGCTTGCTTGCTAGGCTTCTCCACCATTGCAAGAAGGAGGTGAAAGATTCCCCATTTCATTGTTTAGTGTTGCAAAGGTCTGTCATGGACACTTCATGTTCAAAGTTGTAGGAGAAGTGATTGAAAAACTTCTCCATAAGTTCATGGAATGTTTTGATACCGAGGGGAAGGTGGGAAAACCATTTGGTGGCTTGGCCTCCTAAGCTTCGGAGGAAGAGTCTCATAAGATATGTGTCGTCATAGGAGACTTGCAAGCAAGCTATGTAAAATTCCCTAAGGTGTTCCCTAGGGTCTCCTTTCCCTTTGTACTTGTCAAATTTGGGTGTTTCAAAATTCTTAGGGAAAGGAGGCATGGGGATGGTGCGGTCAAATGGATATGGGAAAATATCTTTGAATGAATATTGTTTTCTCTTGTGCCCATGTTGTATGCCAACTTTTTGGATTAAAGTTTGGACAATGCTTGATAAATCTTGGGTGGGTGGTGGTTGTGGTACATTTTGTTGTTGTTGTTGGATTAAATATTGGAGAAAGTTGGGGATTTGTTGTTGTTGGGGTGGGGTTTAATTTTGTTGATGTTATTGGTATGCTATGAGTTGTTGTAGGATATGTGGCAGAATTTGTTGTTGGGTGTTTTGATTTTGTTGGGATGTTTAGAGGGTGTTTTGTGTGGAGGATGATGTAATAGGTGGTTACAAAATAGGAGGTTGTGAAATGGGAGGTTGTGTGTGTGTGTGAAATTAGAACTTTGTGAAGGGTTGTTGCATGGGTTATTGTTAGAGATGTTGGATGTATTGTAAGGTGGTTGTGAGAAAAGTTGAGTCATGAGGGCTATGGTGTTGGAATCAAATTGTGGGATGCTTGTAAAAGTGTTGGTGTATGTAGCATTATTAGGTATGTTGAGGGTGATTTGGGGAGTAGATGTTGATATGGTTGTGGGAATTGAAGTTGATGTGGCAGAGTTAGATGACGAGGGTTGTGATGTATTAGGGACATTGTTTGAAGAGGATGGTTGTGATGTGGAAGGTGAGTTAGGTACCTTAGCACCATTTGGGATCAAGAATTCTAGATAATTATTAGGGTCTGACTTTAGGATATGGTCTAATAAATCCATGGAATCGGCATCTTACATAAAGTCTATTACATCTTGATCAACATTGTTGGTGTTGGATGGTGGTTGTATTTGTTGGGTTCCCCATGGATTTATCATAGCATTGTTGTCAAAGGATGTTTGTTGTTGGAATATTGGGACATTGTTTTGATCGGTAGGGGTCATC
Organism: Cunninghamia lanceolata; assembly: GCA_027924645.1. Classification (NCBI taxonomy): domain Eukaryota; kingdom Viridiplantae; phylum Streptophyta; class Pinopsida; order Cupressales; family Cupressaceae; genus Cunninghamia; species Cunninghamia lanceolata. Next base: position 5,552,343 of record BSBN01001229.1, read on the forward strand.
CCTTTGGCCTATTTAAATCCATTTCCTTGTTCTTCCTAGCTTGAGACCTTGTTTGTGGCATGTAATGGAAAGGTATGGATTGGTTTGATTTTGTGATGAAGGGTGGGTGAAGGTTATGAACTTAGAATTTGATTTTCAAAAAGGTTTAGACCAAGGGTGGATGAATAAATAGATGCGTTGGTGATAGGATATGTTGATGATTTTTGGATGGGTGATCAAAGGGTACTTTGGATAAATTTAGATGACGATTTTGAACAAATGATTAAGGGATATGTTTGATACTTTGGATGATGATAAAGTGGTATTTTGGATACTTTGGATAATGATTTTGGATAGATGATGTGAGGGATACTTTGGATAAGTTTGGATGATGTTTGATAAATCAAATCAAAAGAGGGCTAAAAATAAATCTAGATCTTGTGGATTTCAAAGGGATTTTCCTCTCTTTACTCAAGGTAGACTAAGACACTTAAGCAAAAAGGGGAAGGTGATTATTTTACTTGGGGTAGACAAGACTTACAAGAAAAATAGGATCCTTAGAATTCACTAACTTAGGAGTAGTCTAGGCTCCTAAGCCAATTTATCCTAAGGTTGGTAAGGCTAATTTATAAAATAACTTAAGGTAGACAAATGCTTAAGCTTTCTATAAATTAGAGGATGAAGAATGAGATCTAGATTTAGGTTTGCACAAATTTGACTTGAAAGATGATTTTGGATGTTGATTTGATTTGATTTGGATAGGATAATATTGATTGATATTTGGATGATGGTTTGATTTGGTTTGGATGAGACTTGGATAAATTGGACTAAGGTTGGGATGATTTGGATTTGGGTTGGGCTAAGGTTATGGTTTGAAGGATATTAGGATTTGATTTGGATAAATTAGGATGAAAGGTTTGGGATGATGTTGATTGAAACTAGAAGAGGTGAAATGGGGATGAAGGTCCAAAATGAAAATAAAAAATGTTTCCTAAGGTCAAAGGGATGGATGTGGGATAATAGACTTGGACTAGGGTTTGGATGAGGTGAATTGTTTTGGATTTGGATGGAATTGAGATGAAGGTTTGAAGTGTAATTGATTAGAATTGGAATGGATGGAATGAGGTCAAAGGTCCAAAGTAAAAATCAAGATATTCTCTAAGGTCAAAAGGTATGATATGGGATGATGAAAATTTGACAAAGGATGGACTTAGATTAATGGGTGATTTTGGGATGATTTTTGGAATGTTGCCACATCACAAGGATGATTAAATTTTACTAGGAAGATCAACTATAGGTCACTTAATTATGTCTGGACATGGAGACAAATGGTGCTAAAGGATGACCAAAAGGCACTAACAAAAGAGCCAATGATGTGGATAGTCGATTGAAACACACTGACAGGGATTCCAATAGCACTGAATAGAGGATTGAAGGCACTATTTGTCAATTCAAAGGTTGAAATGGATTGATTTTGGTGAAAATTTTGGATCTTTTGGATTCAAAGGTTCTTGGCAAGCATTTAATCAAGCAAGAAAACACAATGTCTTGACTCCAAAGGGCGGACTTGGATTTTTGGCTTGTACGAGTTTTGAAAAAGAAGACACACCATTCATAGGAACATCCTAGAAATTATTCAGGTGGGAGTGTCACATCCAACGAAGCCACTTAGGTGCAGTTTCAATCTCCACTTTTAGAAAATGGTGACTTCCACCCCTTTGATACCCTCTACCATTGATTGGTTGGCTAGAGAATGCAAGGTCATGGACCACCTTACACCTCTTACCTTAGAGACAAAATGTCTTTCCTAAGGTTTATCCCAACTCAACACAATAGAGGTAATACCATGGGCTCTTCTCCTCCTATTGCAGTAATGCACCAAGGATGTGACGGTCAAAAGGTCTTAAGCTAGGATAGTACAAGCTTCTAGGGAGTCCTTGATATAAACAAGGTACGTGAGGTCCAAACCGTGAACACTAGTCTATTAAAGGGATGTGGCACAAGTAGTCAAGCAAGCACCACGTCACCTTCTGTCCATAATCACCTAGGGCCCCAAGACTATCCTAATGACAATGCAACTAGATTTGGGTACAAGTTTCCTTATCCCCCCTTTGATATACACTATTGGTACATGTGGTTGAGGTTATCCCTTGGGGTGATGAAATCCCTAAGTAGGTCTCCTAAGAAGAAATTACCCCTTTCTTTTGATCACGCATGATTGCACTAGGCATGAGGGGAGAGCATACACAAAAAAGGTAACCCCTTCGAGATACACTTAAAAGCAAAAAGAGTTTGCAAGTAGACTTTTTATCCCCAAGATCACCCTAAGGTGCGAGGGGAGAGAATATGTCTACAAGTAAACAAGACATGGCAAATAGGGTGATGTAGGAACACCCAGACGCACATGTGATCAACATCACACAAAAACATTTACAACTTTGTATAGTTTCTGTTGATTCAATTTTGGTTGATGTTCTTCGTAGAGCAATTGTAGTTGTAGGAATCCCTTCTTTGGATCATCTGACTACTATCTATTTTCTACAATAAAGAGGGGTCTGTGAACAAGAGTGTAAGTTGCTATAGATTATTTAGATTCAAAGTATGATTCAATTAAGTACCAAGGAGATCTAGGCTACCATCCCTTGGAAGCATTAAATGATTGTGAAAACACTTAGAAAGGAGAGTTGAAGTTGAAAGATGCTGAAATCGCTAGAACTATTCTTGAGGTTAATAATAAAGCAACACTTATGTTTTCAAACACAACAAATGATGAACTGCAGGATAGCATATTCTGGCTAGAATTAGAATATGTGACTGATGAGCATGGAGACATATAACTTGAGGTACATGATGATGATGTTTTGTAGAATCTTTGTATGAGAAATATTCATGTGATTATTTTCATTGGACTAGATTTCCTTTCTTGAAGAGGAGTTAAAATTTTCTAAGTTATTAGGAGATTAGGAAAATATGGAGACTATATGTTCTATCCATCCTATGCATTTTTATAGGAAGATTGTTGAGGTGGTATCTACCAATGATTAAAAAAAGATGGATCGACCATTATAAGGTCTTGCTATTATGGGACTTATAAGACCTGCTTTTATGGAGGAGCAATCCCAAGTACACAAATTATTATATGATGAAAACAGTGAGGAAGGGAAACTCAAGAAGAATCTATTATTAACAAGGACAGTGACTCTGAGCTATAGACCATGGAATCACTTACAAATGGTACTGTTTGGGAAAATGGGCCAAGAAATGATAAGGGCTATGAGATGGAAAGTTCACTTTACAAGCTAGAAATTGTCGACATTCAACTTCTTTCTCATTATGGAAACCAATCCCTTGAGAGTTTACAAGATTTTCAACAAGACAAACTAGATATTATTGCACATTCAGCTTCAACCATTATAGCCCATATTAATTCTAGTGGAAAAAAAGATGAAAACAACCCTCAAATCACTTTGCAGAAGGATCAAAGGAAGCAACTCTTATTGGAGTAGATAGTCTTGGAATTGATGTTAGAATTTGCTCTAAAATGCCATGATTCTTGATGGAATTGTTATAGGATGTTTATTCTTAAGAAACTTTGCCACCATCATGTAAAGGAACAAAATGCTCGTTTGTTCACCGATACAACTCCTTTTGTGGATGAATAGAAGATCTGGAGCAAGCATTGATAGAGGTAAAGCTACTCCAACTATAAGACAAAAATGCCTTCAAATAGATGACAAAGGCCACCAAAATGTCTACATTCATACGCTATTTTGACTTTCTTGTTTGGGAGATAAGGCGTCAAAACAAAATGAGAAGAGGCATTAGAAGAGATAGAAGATTGGCATATATAAAAAAGAGGAAATATAGTAAAACTAGTGTGTCTTTGGGTGTGGCATGGAATAAGACCAACCAATTGCCCATAGATGAACCATCTCACTTTGAAATGTTAAAAGATGTATTTAGAGTAGATGAAACACTTATTGCCAAATAGTGAATGAGATGCCTCTCATTAATAGGTGTTAGAAATTGTAAGAAATAAAAAGAGAAACAAAATCCTAAAATAAGGTGGTGCCAATTGTGTGGAAGTTGGAAGTTGAAATACCTCACTTGAAGCTCACAATAAAATTGGTAAAAAACTTGTTGAATGGAAGTGCCCAACAAGAGAGAGAAAAGGAAGAAAGATGCAGGAAGAGGGCAGAGAGAACTTCAGTTCTGATGTGGAGAACATTTGGTGAGTGTCTGAGTAGTGTATGAAAATGAGTTTGCTGCCATGAAGAGGGAAAATTAAAAGTTCCATGCATGTGGGAGAGGCCATGGAGGTCGATAATATAAATAAATGTTTGTAGATACGTGAATTGAACAAGTGTTTTGAATAAGAACCAAGTTTTGAGAGCATTATTAGTTATTGTTGCAATCTTGATAATGGCTTTTGATTGATATGTCTATGATGTAATGTGTGATTTGAGTAATTGGTTGTGTGTCCTATGAGAAGGGAGTACCCTCTACATCACAATGTTTATTTCCAACTAATCTAACTTTAGTGCAACTAAGATTTAGTGATAAAAATAAGCTTTATTAACAAATTTGCACCAAATAAGTTAGTAGTTTGATAAATCATTCTTGGACAAATATTCTTAGTACCTGCATAAACAAGTTAGCTGCACAGACCTACAAACTCTGTTAGAAAAAAAAGTGCTAAAACAGAAACAAAAAGCACTGACAGACAGACAGACTACGCTAAATAGAGAGCAAATAGTGCTAACACAAAGACTATCTGCACTAAAACTGACAGTAATTGCACTAAACTAGAGCCTAAAAGCAATGGAACAGACACTTAATGCACTAAAATAGACTCAAATTGTGCTAACAGAGGCACAAATTGTGCTAAAATAGTGAAAAAAAGTTTCATATCTCTTTGTCATCTATCACAGAAACTGATGGTGCTATCCTAAGTGCTGAAAGTGCTAAATTGACAAAGTATGGAAGACCTACACAAAAATCAAGATTCTTTACATCAAATGGTGAAAAAAGTGGTTAGATGGCCTAAAGGTTAGTCCAAAGGGTTACACAATAGTTTGTCACTCAAAAATAGAGTTGTTAGTGTGAGATATGCAACCTAAAAACCAAGCCTAGGTACTTCTTCCCACTAGTACAAAAAGAGCAATATATTACTTAAAAAACTACTAAAAACTGCTTATAAATGACCAAACATGGTCATGTGACCATTAGTAGTTTATTGCCAGTCATTTATAACACGCCTAAATTGATGACTAAACCATTTTTAGTCATTTATTGGTTGTTTTGATTGATCGATTTGCTAGTATATTTAGTTGTTGATTTAGTCATTGATTGTTGTAATCTGGTCACTTATTTAGTCATTTTTTTACTGATATATTTAGTCATTAATTTAGTCATTGATTGTTGTTAACTGGTCACTTATTTAGTCATTTTTATTCATTGATTTCTGTCCATTGGTAGTGTATTTAGTCATTAATTTTAATCATCATTTCGATCAATTTGGTAGTATATTTAGTCATTTTTATTCACTGATTTAACACTGGTCATATATTTAGTCATATTTATTCACTGTTCACTAATTTCTGTCAATTGGTAGTGTATTTAGTCAATTTAATTATTAATTCATGTCAATTAGTAGTATATTTAGTCATTTTAAAGCTTGCAATCTATGTAAATTTCCATTTGGCATTAATTGTTTGCTTCGCACATGTCTTTTTGATTTTATTCATTGGATGCTTTGTGAGAGGAGTGTTGCGAGCTGAGCAATATAATCCACATTTGGATCTCATCTGCCTTGGTTTTATTTCCCCGCCGGCTTGAATGACTTCAATTCATTATGTTGACTCATGTGATCCTCTTTTTATTCAAGAGATGATGGTATCTGTCATTAATTATTTCGTTCTTGCCTCTTCATTTTGCTCTTATTGTGTATCTGCAATGTCTATCTATCCCCACAATTGTCGACTTCATTTGCCTGTTCAAGCATGGGAACAACCAATGCATGAAAGCATCAACTCAGATTTCATGGCTAGGGCCTTCAAACTGCTCGATGAAGAGCTAGTTGAGGATGCTTTGATAGATGTATGTGAAAGAGATTTTTTGCTACAATCCAGGGTATGTTATGCTTCGCATCTGGTATCTCATTTTCTCTCAAATGTGATGGACTTATTTCATCAGGTTGATAAGGTTAAAAGGATAGCATCAATGTTTGTTCATGACTATCTTAGTCCCAGATGTCAACCTATTTGAAGATTTTGCTACTTATAATCTCCATGATGACTCAACCTTGGTAGGGGGTGATGAGGGTCGTTGTAGTCCTCATCATTTAATTTTAATAAATATCAATCCAAGGCGGTGTCCATGGCTGTATGCAAAAGGGAAGAGGAATAACTTGCGTGGCAGTCTTTTCTACAAAAGGGAATTGACAACAATTGTATGAAAAAAAATAGGGTTTAAACTCTGCTGAAAAAGACAACCTAATCTAAGGAAAACAGTAACTTGAGTAGCTGATCTAATCCTATAATAAAGGAATTGCATAACAACAAAAATAATTCTGAATAAAGAAACTGTAGAACAACAAAACAACTAATGAAACTAAGAAATGTAGTCTCTGTCCTTCGGTTGGTGTAATGCCCCTCATTTTTGGCTTTTAATAGTTGATAGTATTTCTACTGCATTAGATAGTTTTGAGACATATAGTTGATAGACTTATGGTTTATGCTTATGGTTGATTTATGTGGTTGATGACATATGTTATGAGCATTATGATGACATTATTGATATTACAGTTTATGTTGTGTGTTGAAATGTTCAGTTGATGGTTAGCTGGCTATGCAAAGTAATGTTATGATGCTTTATGTGATTTAATGTTATCTGATTGTTAGTTAGAGATGTTATGCTTATTGATATACTTTCAGAGCAGGGACAGTGTAGTATTACTCATTATGAGTACCTTGCTATGCTGTGACTCCCTAACTCTCTGTGTGTGTTATATATGTTTATCCTCGTATGCAACATATCATTTTGATGTAGGCTGCAAGTACCGGGCATCAACTCCACCTGACTTAGTAGGTTTGAGCGTGACCTTACACCAATGGATAATGTTGATGGGAGATAACATGGGGTTTCCCTAGGTTAGTTTCTATCTTTAGTTTGAGGTCGTGAGTCAGGATGTCACTCTTTGGTCCTTGCCTCAGGTTTTTGGTCGTCATGTGGTATGAAGAGTTATCGTCAAGTTTTTCTTATTAACCCTGTGTATTTTAGAAATGCATTAATAATAATGTTATTAATAAGTTAGATATAATATTATTTATTAGTCATTATTTAGCAATGCAAAATTAGGAATATTATTTAAGTAAATTTTAATAAAGATTAAATTAATTATTTTAATGTTTTTTTTTAAGATATGGTCCTAAGTCATTATGTTTTATTATTAATAGTATATGGTAAGTTAAAGAATAATATTAGTTAATAAATTTATTTCTAGGTGAGTTGTCGTATGAGAATCCTGACTTGGAAAATCTCTCTGGGAAAGAAAATTTAATGGCTTTCAATTTTAGGGAGTAGTGGGATTCTGTAACAGATTCTAGTAGTGGGAATTTATGAGTTTTGTCTATTTTTGTGTCTTAGGGGGGTATTTTTAAAGGGAGATTGAGGGATTTAGGAAGAGAGGATCTTGGTCTATTTTTGGTTACGGGAAGATTCAGGGGGAGAGAAGAAAGAACTGGTGGAGAAAAGAGAAGAGAAAGAAATTGGAGAGGAAGCGGATTTGGGGAAGTCGGTGAGAAGAGAATTTAGGAGTTCAAAATCTCATTCTGGGTATGTCAATAAACAAATCATTTTGTTTGCAGTTAGTAACTCTATATATAATGAAATTTCTACATGTGGGTTAAACTGTGCCTTTTCTTGATTTAATCTGGTTAAAGCCTTGTTTGTCTGTGACCATTTATAGTCAATATTAAAAATCTCAAAATTCGTTCTGGTCTGCAATCAAAGGAAAACAAATGATAACCTTATCTTCTCTCTCTAAACCTCTTTCCCTCATATTTCGGTTTGCCTGGCTAGTGATTTCTTTGGAGAAGTAATCTTTTCCTCTTCACTCTGCAACCAAATCTTATGTAATTCATGAAACCATTTTTGCCTTTCGGCCTTTATAGGAGTTCTGGTTCTTAAATAGCAACCACACTTTCACTGTATTATTGCAATCAAATCCTGATACTTTGATTGATTCCTTGTTTGTCATAATTTCGTGTAGCGGCCTCAGGTGAGAGAAGAATACTTTAATCTTACCATCATCATTTTCCTTCTTGGCTTTGATCTGCCAACATCATTCCCTTTACCATATTTTAAATTAGCCGTTGGGCGTTTCTTTTGTCTATTGATCTCTCTTTCCATTAGCTCTTTCCAAGTTTTGCAATTAGAGATGCTCATTTGCTTTAAAAAAACATTGACTCACAATTTTTTTTTGCCCGAGTTATTTGCATAAACTTGTTGTTTTCTGAGGACGTCTGGTAGAGAATGCTCAATCATAGGAGGATTCTTTTTAGCCTAGTTCTTTAAACCATTAGAAACAAGTAGAGGGGTTGCCGAAATCCCAATCAGGTGATTAAAAGTTTAGCTTGACTTATATCCAACTAGTTTCAATACTAGATATGAACGAGTTCTTTTACTCTGAAGCCTCTCAACAATGTTATTTTGTTTTTATGTTTTTCTATGAAATTATTACCTGAGACGTCTGCAGAGAAAGGGCGAATTTAAATGTTCTTCTAAAATTTATTTGCAAACTTTCAAATACCTTATAGTCGAATTAGAAGGCCGATCTTTTCCTTCATTTTGCCTTCAACGAACTTTATATTATGAACTCCTGTAAATTCTTTTTACCATACCGTCGTACGGTCTCTCTCTCTGAGGTAGCGAAATCCTTGGAGTTGTTGGGCTTCTAGTGTTAAACCAAAAAAAAAACTCTTTATTGTGCATCTACAGCCACCCTAGCGCCGTACAACCGATCTAGTCTAAAGTCTCATAAAACTGAATCATTTACCTTGCCTTTTACTCACTTTTCCAAATTGATTTCATTATCTTAATATTAGCATCATACTAAATTCTTCTTGAAGCTGATTGTTAGATTGTGACCCTCTTAAGCTTTCTAGCAGTAATTTTCTAGAGTTTCTCATTTTGAATTCACTGGTCTTGTAGTCATATTTGGACGATAATTAGTTTTGCATATATGCTGTTATCAACATCACTTCTTAAGTGTAAAATAAATAAAAGTAACTAGTAATTATAGAATAAGAGAACTTATAATAAGTTATTGTGTTAGTCAAATAAAACTTATTAATTTGATTCCACGGTAGATAGAGGTCATTATGTATGAGTTAGAAGTGGTATCATGAGCATTATCATTAATGTTATGTTTTGATATTAAGAATAAAAAATAGATTGGAAATAGTTCCTAGAGGAAATTGTATGGAATAAAACATTTTTGATAATGTTCTAGTTTAACACCTTATAAACCTTAGTTTGTTTAGGATACATGCAAAGGTTCAATTATATTGTATGCAATGTATCTTGTCAATTTAAATATATTAGCTAGTAGGTTCATTTAATAATTTCCTTGACATTTAAGCTAGTTAATTGAAGAAAGGTATATTAGAATGAAGGATGCTTCTTAGTACTTAGGGTATTAGAATTTATTATCTCTAATGGAGTAGATGTGTCTAGTAGTTAACTTTTCTTTTATAGTGATTGAGTCAGTTCAAAGGTTGTTTTGTCTTTTGAACTCGCGGGTTTCCTTGGTCTAAGATGTAATCCAGAGGCTTTGTTTATGACTCTTGTAATTGGCAAAGATTCTTGTTGATTGTTTCCATTAGTACGTATTGTGAAGAGAAATAAAATTTAGTATTGGTTGTTAAGTCTTGGACTATTGTATTTCGAGATATCTCGTATCCTAGTAATGGCCGGTCATGATGGATGAAGGATAGATTGTGTTGATTTTACATCGGATAATCTCTATGTTGAATTTATTTTTGCCTCATGGTGGTATTTTGAGTTTTGATGAGTTTTAAGTTTAGGAGGTATGTCATGTGTTGCACTTACGAATTGTCTTTGTGATGTAACTATTTAGTTGGGATGGGTCAACTGAGTGCAGGTAGGGGAGTGGCTTCCGATGTGGGACCGATGCCCAAAGTGGCTGTCTAGGTAACCCATTGGAAGTGATTAACAAGTGAAAATCTAATAATTAACTAGAGGAAAAGGGTAGACTTCACATTAATCAAGTTAAGGTAGCCGCATGTGTGACCTATGGGGTCGGCTCCTAGAGAGAGGCTGTTAGACTAACCATAGATGGGGGCCAACATCTTGAGAGAGACAGTCAGGGTAACCCATGTAAAGCCATGCGATGACACTTTCTCCTACTGCACTCTAGCTTACCCTATTCTTTTGCCTTTAGATGTTGATTGTTGAGTTCAGTCATGTTTGAATGTGAAACCTGAGGTAGTCTTACTTTCAGTTTGTCCTTTGTTCCTTCTTTAGTCAGGGAACCTCATTGTTATCTCCTGGCTCGGGGGGTGGACCTCATGGTTTCACATGGTCAGGTGGAAGAGCTTAATCTATTGGTTTTTCTTGGTCGACCTGATTCATGATCACTGCAAATGTGTTTCCAATTCCAGATTTGTACTTGCATCCTCAGAGCTATATTATATTTTTAGTATTGTATAATCTTGTTCTATTTGGTAAACTGAGGTAATTCAGACATGAATCTTGTAATCATGTGATCTTGTACTTGATCTTTTGTAACTATTCATATCTTGTAAATGTATAATGTAATCTTCTGTTGATTAATCAAAATGTATTTAAGCTTGTGTTGTTTTTATGTTTATCTAATGTAGTTATGTCCCTAGAGATGGTGATCATTGCAAATAATTGTTTAAAAAAAATATTTCTGCATTTTCTTTTTCTATTAACTTAACTCTCTAGGGTTGCCTGATGAGGCATCACATTTGGTATCAGAGCCAAGTTTAAACACTGGGTACTCTAGTTAATATTGAGCCCATTATGTAACCTAGTGCTTAAACTCTGTAGATTAAATTCTTTTCTCTTTTTAACTATTCCTTATTTGAAGTTATCCGTAGGAGGATGCCTAGGGGTCGAGGTAGAGGCCGAGGTCGAGGTCGAGGTGGAGGACGTGGGAGAGGTGGTTGCAGTACACCTCCTCTCAGTTCTCCTCATGAGAGTGCCCATGCAGGTAGGGGTCAGGATATGGATGGTTAGGGTCAGCCTGAGGGAGTCCAGTTACGTCAATTGCTTAAGGAGGCCCTAGATAGGAGGTAGAGCATCCAGGAGGGGGATAGGAGGTAGATCAGCCAGTGCCTAGGGAAAGAGAGAGATCACCTAGGAGGAGAGATTTGACAGCTGAGTAGGACACTTTAGCCAGTCATATGAGAGATCTTCTGAGGGCACGCCCTCCCACCTTTGATGGAGCTGGTAGTGGTCTAGAGGCAGAGACCTGGTTACTTGATTTAGGCAGGTGTTTCACCATGCATCCGTATGGTAGTAACACCAAGGCTAGATGTGCTATTTTGCATCTCAGAGGGTTTACTACTACTTGGTGGCATTTAGAGGAGTAGAAGTTACACCTGGATATTAGTACTATTTCTTGGGAGTTGTTCTTAGAGAGATATAGAGCTTGCTTCCTGTCAAATCATTGGAAGCAGTGATGCGCAGATGAGTTCCATGAGCTGAGGCAGATGGACATGATAGTAGAGTAGTGTGAGCATAGATTCTATGAGCTCAAGCAGTATGCGGGTATCAGAGATGATGAGACTATGTTAGTGCAACATTTTATTAGGGGCTTGAATGCCCAGATCAGTGGAGGGGTTTGTGTTTTTGAACCTAAGACTATGGAGGTAGCAGTGGAGAAAGCCTAGTTAGTAGAGGAGAATCTGGAGATGGCACTTGGAGGGCATACAAGTGTGTATATTGGTAGTGCACCCTCTGTAGGTGTTGGTGGTCAGTCTCAGGTAGCTAGCTCTTTAAAAGACCATCATGTACTTGCCAAGGGCGATCAACAACAGCAACAGTGTTCTTAGTCACAACCAGAGAATACTCAGCCTCAACAAGGTAATAGATCTCAGAAAAGAAAGGATCGGTTTTGGCAGCATAATAAGTGCAATCGCTTTGATTAGCCAGCTCAGAGTACATAGTCTGTAGTAAGTAGAGATAATTTTCAATAGTCCAATTCTTTCTCAGGTGGCAGGGGTTTTGGTAGAGGTATAGGATGTTTCTCTTGTGGATAGCAGGGCCACATAGCCATGCAGTGTCCACAAAGGAACGCTATAGGTTTTGGTCAGAGGCCGGCAGCTTCAGAGCCGACCGTAGGCGACACAGGGAGGTCTCATAGAGCATTGGCAGTGATTAAGCATCACCAGGCAGAGCATTGAGGGACAGTCTTGGAGGCCATAGGTAGGGGTCAGGCAGCTTTCTTTGGGGATCATGCGCGTGCTGCAGTATCAGGAGTAGACTCTCAGGGGCAGAGACGTGGAGTAGGTCAGGGTCTAGTGGGATCCTAATGATGAGACTTCTGCTACCTAGGAGGATGCTTCTAGGATGAGAGAGTTATACCCTTACTTATTTACAGGCTTCCAGGAGTAAGCCTGATTCTGGGGGGGAGGATGTAATGCCCCTCATTTTTGGCTTTTGATAGTTGATAGTATTTCTACTGCATTAGACAATTTTGAGACATATGGTTTATAGACTTATGGTTTATTCTTATGGTTGATTTATGTGGTTGTTGACATATGTTATGAGCATTATGATGACATTATTGATATTACAGTTTATGTTGTGTGTTGACATGTTCCATTGATGGTTAGCTGGCTATGCAGAGTAATGTTACGATGCTTTATGTGATTTAATGTTATCTAATTGTTAGTTAGAGATGTTATGCTTATTGATATACTTTTAGAGAAGGGACAGTGTAGTATTACTCATTACGAGTACCCTGCTACACTGCGACTCCCTGACTCTATGTGTGTTATATATGTTTATCCTCGTATGCAACATATCGTTTTGATGTAGGCTGCAGGTACCGGACATCGACTCCACATGAATTAGCAGGTCTGAGCGTGCCTTTACACCAATGGATAATGTTGATGGGAGATAACATGTGGTTTCCCTAGGTCAATTTCTGTCTTCAGTTTGAGGCTGTGAGTTAGGATGTCACTCTTTGGTCCTTGCCTCAGGTTTTTGGTCGTCATGTGGTATGAAGAATTATCGTTGAGTTTTGCTTATTAAGCCTATGTCTATTTTGGAAATGCATTAATAATAATGTTGTTAATAAGTTAGATATAATATTATTTATTAGTTGTTATTTAGCAATGCGAAATTAGGAATATTATTTAAGTAAATTTTAATAAAGATTAAATTAATTATTTTAATGATTTTTTTAAAGATATGGTCCTAAGTCATTAATAATGTTTTATTATTAATAGTATATGGTAAGTTAAAGAATAATATTAGTTAATAAATTTATTGCTAGGTGAGTTGTCGTATGAGAATCTTGACTTGGAAAATCTCTCTGGGAAAGAAAATTTAATGGATTTCAATTTTAGGGAGTAGTGGGATTCTGTAATGGATTCTGGTAGTGGGAATTTATGAGTTTTGTCTATTTTTGTGTCTCAGGGGGTATTTTTTAAGGGAGATTGAGGGATTTAGGAAGAGAGGATCTTGGTCTATTTTTGGTTACGGGAAGATTTGGGGGGAGAGAAGAAAGAACTGGTGGAGAAAAGAGAAGAGAAAGAAATTGGAGAGGAAGCGGATTTGGGGAAGTCGATGAGACGAGAATTCAGGAGTTTGAAATCTCATTCTAGGTATGTCAATAAACAAATCATTTTGTTTGCAGTTAGTAACTCTGTATATAATGAAATTTCTGCATGTGGGTTAAACTGTGCCTTTTCTTGATTTAATCTGGTTAAAGCCTTGTTTGTCTATGACCATTTACAGTCAATTTTAAACCTCTCAAAATTCATTTTGGTCTGTAATCAAAGGAAAACAAATGATAACCTTATCTTCTCTCTCTAAACCTCTTTCCCTCATGTTTCAGTTTGCCTGGCTGGTGATTTCTTTGGAGAAGTAATCTTTTCCTCTTCCCTCTGCAACCAAATCTTATGCAATTTATGAAACCATTTTTGCCTTTCGTCTTTTATAGGAGTTCTAGTTCTTAAATAGCAACCACACTTTCACAGTATTATTGCAATCAAATCCTGATACTTTGATCGGTTCTTTGTTTGTCATAATTTTGTGTAGTGGCCTCAAGCGAGAGAAGAATACTTTAATCTTACCTTCATCAGTTTCCTTCTTGGCTTCGATTTGGCAACATCATTCCCTTTACCATATTTTAAATCAGCCATTGGGCATTTCTTTTGTCTGCGGATCTCTCTTTCCTTTAGCTCTTTCCAAGTTTTGCAATTGGAGATGCTCATTTGCTTTAAAAAAACATCGGCTCATAGTTATTTTTTTTTCACTTGAGTTATTTGCGTGAACTTGTTTTCTGAGGACATCCAACAGAGAATGCTCAATCATAGGAGGATTCTTTTTAGCCTAGTTCTTTAAACAGTTGGAAACAAGTAGAGGGGTTGCCGATCTACTCCTCGTTTCAAATTTTCTGGAAACCAATGTTGGCTATCTTTAAGCCATGTATAGATCCTCCTGAAAATATTGTTTCAGCCTTATATCATTACCTACTAAAATCTCAATTAGGTGATTAAAAGTTTAGCTTGACTTATATCCAACTGGTTTCAATACTAGATATGAACAAGTTCTTTTACGCTGAAGCCTCTCAACAATGTTATTTTGTTTTTATGTTTTTCTGTGAAATTCTTACCTGAGACGTCTGCAGAGAAAGGGGAAATTTAAATGTTCTAAAATTTATTTGCAAACTTTCAAATACCTTATAGTCGAATTAGAAGGCCGATCTTTTCCTTCATTTTGCCTTCAATGAACTTTATATTATGAACTCCTGCAAATTCTTTTTACCATACCGTCCTACGGTCTCTCTCTCTGAGGCAGCAAAATCCTTGGAGTTGTTGGGCTTCCAGTCTTAAACAAAAAAAAAACTCTGTATTGTGCACCTACAAACACCCTAGCACCGTACGACCGATCTAGTCTAAAGTCTCATAAAACCAAATCATTTACCTTGCCTTTTACTCACTTTTCCAAATCGATTTCATTATCTTAATATCAACATCATACTAAATTCTTCTTGAAGCTAATTGTTAGACTATGACCCTCTAAAGCTTTCTGGCAGTAATTTTCTGGAGTTTCTCATTTTGAATTCACTAGTCTTGTAGTCATATTTGGACGATAATTAGTTTTACATATATGTTGTTATCAACATCACTTCTTAAGTGTAAAATAAATAAAAGTAACTAGTAATTATAGCACAAGAGAACTTATAATAAGTTATTGTGTTATTCAAATAAAACTTATTAATTTGATTCCATGGTAGACAGAGGTCATTATGTATGAGTTAGAAGTGGTAGCATGAGCATTATCATTAATGTTATGTTTTGATATTAAGAATAAAAAATAGATTGGAAATAGTTCCTAGAGGAAATTGTATGGAATAAAACATTTTTGATAATGTTCTAGTTTAACACCTTATAAACCTTAGTTTGTTTAGGATACATGTAAAGGTTCAATTATATTGTATGCAATGTATCTTGTCAATTTAAATATATTAGCTAGTAGGTTCATTTAATAATTTCCTTGACATTTAAGCTAGTTAATTGAAGAACGGTATATTAGAATGAAGGATGGTTCTTAGTGCTTAGGGTATTAGAATTTATTATCTCTAATGGAGTAGATGTGTCTAGTAATTAACTTTTCTTTTATAGTGACTGAGTCAGTTCAAAGGTTGTTTTGTCTTTTGAACTCGCGGGTTTCCTTGGTCTAAGATGTAATCCAGAGGCTTTGTTTATGACTCTTGTAATTGGCAAAGATTCTTGTTGATCGATTCCATCATTGCGTATTGTGAAGAGAAAGAAAATTTAGTATTGGTTGTTAAGTCTTGGACTGCTGTATTTCGAGATACCTCGTATCCTAGTAATGGCTGGTCATGATGGATGAAGGATAGATTGTGTTGATTTTACATTGGATAATCTCTATGTTGAATTTATTTTTGCCTCATGGTGGTATTTTAAGTTTTGATGAGTTTTAAGTTTAGGAGGTATGTCATGTGTTGCACTTATGAATTGTCTTTGTGATGTAACTATTTAGTTGGGATGGGTCAACTAAGTGCAGGTAGGGGAGTGGCTTCGGATGTGGGGCTGGCACCCAAAGTGGATGTCTAGGTAACCCATTGGAAGTGATTAAAAAGTGAAAACCTAATAATTAACTAGGGGAAAAGGGTAGAATTCACATTAATCAAGTTAAGGTAGCTGCATGTGTGACCTATGGGGCTGGCACCTAGAGAGAGGCTGTTAGGCTAACCATAGATGGGGGCCAACATATTGAGAGAGATAATTAGGGTAACCCATGTAAAGCCATGCGATGACACTTTCTCCTACTGCACTCTAGCTTACCCTATGCTTTTGCCTCTAGATGTTGATTGTTGAGTTCAGTCATGTTTGAATGTGAAACTTGAGGTAGTCTTGCTTTCAATTGGTCCTTTTTTCTTTCTTTAGTCAGGGAACCTCATTGTTAACTCTTGGCTCGGGGGGCGGACCTTAGGTTTCACTTGGTCAGCTGGAAGAGCTTAATCCATTGGTTTTTCTCAGTCGACCTGATTCGTGATCACTGCAGATGTGTTTCCAGTTCCAAATTTGTACTTGCATCCTTAGAGTTGTATTATATTTTTAGAATTGTATAGTCTTGTTATATTTGGTAAACTGAGGTAATTCAGACATGAATCTTGTAATCATGTGATCTTGTATTTGATCTTTTGTTATTGTTCATATCTTGTAAATGTATAATGTAATCTTCTGTTGATTAATCTAAATGTACTTAAGCTTGTGTTGTTTTTATGTTCATTTGATGCAATTATGTCCCTAGAGATGTTAGTTGTTGTTATTAGTATTATTGAGCTAGTGATCATTGCAAATAATTGTTTAAAAAAAAAATTCTGCATTTTCTTGTTCTGTTAACTTAACTCTCTAGGGTTGCATGACGGGGCATCATAGTTGGAGTGGGCCCTTGCTCTTTGCTCCAGAGAGAAACTAATCAATTCTAGCAATCAAAAAATAGGTAGAAGAAATTTCTTTATTCAAAAACCTTCAAGTTCAAGAGTACATGTTGCTAGAAAATAACATAGTTCTTTTTGCCTTCAATTAATTCTTTACAACTTCCTTCTTTTTTTTTCTATTCTACGCCATAGTTCTCTATATATAACTATGGTTATTAAATTATAATTGAGAGTCTCTCTAGAGTAGAGAACTTATTCATGTAGCTAACTAAACTTACTTATCTAGTTAACTAAACTTATTCATTTAGTTAACTGATTATACAACTGCTGATTACAAGAAAGTCATGCAATATCTTATTAGAAAGACATGCAACACTAAATGTGTATTATTTGCATGGAATAATTACTCTTTAGTTAGATCCATTAATTTAGGAGTAATTATAGTCAATCTATCCTTCAGAAAATATCAGAGTGTGTGTTGGTAGATTGGAAGAATCCGCAGTAATTTCATGAAGTATTTCTAGAACATCTATGAAGCTTTTAGAATAGTCAATTTCTATCATAAACTACTCATTTCTTTTACCAGATCTCCTCAAATTCTTTCTGGTTTTGTTCCCCTAACTTTCAGCTTTCTAGATCATTTTGAAATTCTAAATTTCATTGAGAAATGAGGGAGATCTTGCTATTTTACTGAGACTGGGTTTTGACTTTTTCCTCTTGAGTTCATCCTTCTTTCTAGCAAATCTTCTTGGCGCTACAACTTGACATAAAATGGACTTTCTCTTCACTTTACTGATAAAGCAACTGCTGATCTAGAGGTGAACATGTAATATCAAGATTAACTCATGCATGGCATTGATTGTTCCATTTAGACAAGTTTATTTGATATTTAGCTAAAAATATTCCAACCCATACTCAAGTCCACTTCAAAACTGATTTAATGAAGAGAAAATATATGCTTTTATTTGACTAAATATGAGACACTTTATACTATCATCATCTCCCCCACACTTAAGAGGTTGCAGGTCCTCCTGCACTTCATAATTATCTTTTTGAGCTAACCTCTTTGCTTTTATTCTAGTTGCTCCAGAGATGCTTTATAGTTGTTGTTATGGTGTTATCTGGAGCAGTTGTTCTAATGATCTTTGGAGCTTATACCCTGTTGTCTATCTCTAGAGATGCTAATACTCTACTCATCTCTAGAGTTGATACCCTGTTGTCCATCTCTGGAGCTATTGTTCTGTTGATCTCCAGAGCTACTACTATGAGAGCTCCGGAGATGCTGTCCTGAGAGCTCCAGAGTTGTTGTTCTAAGAAGAGCGCCGAAGATGCTCCAAAGTTGCTGTTCTGATGATCTCCAGAGATGCTGTTCTAAAAGCTCTGGAGATGTTGTCTAGAGAGCTCCAGAGTTGTTCTAAGGAGCACCGGAGATGCTTTGGAGTTGTTGTTTTGATGATCTCCAGAGTTGCTGTTCTAAAATCTCTGGAGATGCTATCTAGAGAGCTCTGGAGTTGCTATTCTAAGAAGAGGATCATAGATGCTTTGGAGTTGCTGTTATGATGATCTCTAGAGCTGCTATTCTAAAAGCTCTGGAGATGCTATCTAGAGAGCTCCAGAGTAGCTGTTCTGATGATCTTCAGAGCTGCTGTTCTGATGATCTCCAGAGCTACTGTTCTGAAAGCTCTAGAGATGTTGTCTAGAGAGCTCTAGAGTTGTTGTTCTTGTTAGGGTTAACTGACAGAAGATATCAATTAAATGCAAATAAAGATTAAACAAAGGAATGGAAATACACATAAATAATAACAGAGAGAGACAAGTTTTAATGTGGTTCACCCAAACTTGGGCTACATCCACCAAACAGAGAGTCCAATATTATTATCTAGTAAATCAAATTGATTACAACCAGCAATCCCTGCAACTCAATACCACTGCAAATGCTACAATACATCAACGAAAACCCTAATCCTTAGCCATTTTTATCATGACTTTTGTCGGTTACAAAATAGGGTTTTTTATGTCGACCAATGAAAAATAACTCCCGACGCCTTAATAAAATAATAAAAAATCATGTGAGGTTTCAAGGGTGTTGTCCCCGAGTCCCCACGAGGGTGATGCCCCTCGACCTCACCCTATATCACGACAGGGAGTGCGCCAGGGGCATTGCCCTTGGACCCCGCAAGAGGCACTGCCCCTTGACTTCATCTTGGGGGCACTGCCCCTTGGCCCCATCTTGGGGGCACTGCCCTTTGATCTCATAGGAATTTGGGGGGAAACTACATTGATAAAAGTGGTGTAAATTTAACCTCCAAGTCTGATTAGGCTCTATATAGCAACAGTTCTAAGAAGACCGTTGGAGATGCTCTAGAGTTGCTGTTCTAATGATCTCCGGAGCTGCTATTCTGAAAGCTCTAGAGATGCTATCTAGAGAGCTCTGGAGTTGCTGTTTTGATTTCTGGAGTTGTTTTTAGCTGAGTCCATCTTAGTCTTCCATGTGACCATCATGCACCAGTTTGTTCTCCATCTTTTTAGCCCATGTTTTGCATGATGTATGCAAAGAGGTCTTCAACTTTTGAGAGTTGCAGCAGGATCCTTTATGCTAAATAACAACTGTATCAACCTTGTTTTTGCTAAAAATTTGAAAACCTTCCTTGAAAATTAGTGCCTCTCAAGAACTATTAGAACATAACAACATTTTAGAGAAAAACAACTCCCAAAGAATAAACCAAGCATCATCCTACATTCTACTTTCAATTAAGTTACAAATCCTTAAATTACATAAAATCCACTTTAAGGCTAATGAATGAAGAGGGGGAAAAGGGTGTTACTTTTAGGTTTTCATGAGAAAAATAATGGCCCCATAAACTCCCCCACACTTAAGTTCTTGCATGACCTTTTACAATCTACTTTTTTTTTCTCAATCTAAGATTTTTACATAGAGCTGAGAATTTAAAACACTTATGTCTCCTTAACCATTACTGCTATGTAAAAACAAAGAGAGGTTTTTAATCATATGGTCAAGAAGAACAAAAACCTCTTTTAGAATTTAATTTGGATAATTTTGAAAATTTAGTCAATTTTTTTAGGCTTTATGTTGCTGAAAATTTCAAATGGGGATACCTTTTTAATGGCTGCTACTGTGTAAAAATGGAGAGAGGTTTTTCATTATATGGCTAAGAGGAACAAAAACCTCTCTCATATTTTCATTTGAAGTTCTATAGCTTCTTCTAGAGTTAATTTGGCCACTTCTTGGTGTGAATGATTAGAAGATGCAAACATGTGGCTACTTTAGGGATTTGGGTCAAAAGTAGATTTTTGTAACTTAACATTTATAACTAAATTAAAAACAAAAGAATATGATAAATACCTCAAGTGGCTTCTTTGTTGTCATTGCCTCCATGTTATTGAAGTTCTATTGCTGGAACTAGAGCCCAAATTTGTAACAACCAATCATCTAGGATGCCTTCAAATGCCAAAATATCTACAAAAGTCCTTGGAAGCAGCAACTTGTATAGAAAAAAACATGTGCAAAGCACTTATTTGTAGAAAATAAACCTCCCCTAACCTACTCTACGTAGTGATGTAGAGATAGGATAAACAAAACCATTAACTAGTTGGGGAAAATAACTTCCTTTTCTCAAAAAATGGATCCATGCATTTAACTTTCTAAAAGAAAAGGAAAACCATGAGAAGAAGATGACTAAAAATTTGAACTTTGATGTATCACCTTCCCTTGAAATAATACCCTCCTCCATAATTTCTGACTCTAGTACATGCATGGGCTGATTGGAGAGATCTTGTAACCCTTCCTTACATTCTGGTGCATGCATGATTAGAGGCAACTCCTTGCTATTCATGGGCTGATTGGAGAGATCTTGAAACCTATCCTCATATTCTAGTACATGCATGATTAGAGGCATCTCCTTGTTGTTCTTCAAATATCTGATCGGGAAACCCTTCTTGGACTTTGAAGGCATCCAAATAATACTCTGCCATACAAGCTCCTCTAGTGGAGACAATATTTCTTCATTATACTTGTTACCTATTGCAAGCAATAGGGCATCAATGTCTCCTTCTAAAATGCATTTTTCCTTATTGGACATTGGAGTCATGATCATCCAGCTGAAGAGGCTGCACAAGAGCTGAAATTATAGAACAAGGTTTTTCACCTTCTTTGCATGCAAGAACCTTAACATTTGGATCTGTTGTTTGGGGGTTTTTTGGCATACAGATCTCTCTTGAGGAACTTCTTTTATCTACCTAGACTTTAAAACAATAAACCTAAAAAGACTACCAAACTAATTTTCCCCTCTTTTTGACCTACTATCACCAGATCAATAACAATTCCCTAATGACACCTCTCCTTGGCAACGGTGCCAAAAATGACGAGGGTTATTGTAGTCCTCATCATTTAATTTTAATAAATATCAATCCAAGGTGGTGTCCATGACTGTATGCAAAAGGGAAGAGGAATAACTTGCACGACAGTCTTTTCTACAAAAGGGAATTGACAACAATTGCATGAAACAAACTAGGGTTTAAACTCTACTGAAAAAGACAACTTAATCTAAGGAAAACAATAACTTGAATAGCTGATCTAATCCTGGAATAAAGGAATTGCATAACAGCAAAAATAATTCTGAATAAAGAAACTGCAAAACAACAAAACAACTAATGAAACTAAGAATGTAGTCTCTGTCCTTCTGTTGGAGTGGGCCCTTGCTCTTTCCTCCAGAGAGAGACTAATCAATTCCAACAATCAACAAATAGGTAGAACAACTTTCTTTATTTAAAAACCTTCAAGATCAAGAGTACATGCTACTGGAAAATAACAGAGTTGTTTTTTCCTTCAATTAATTCTTTTACAACTTCCTTTTTTTTCTATTCTATGCCATAGTTCTCTATATATAACTATGGTTATTAAATCATAATTGAGAGTCTCTCTAGAGTATAAAACTTATTCATGCAACTAACTAAACTTACTTATCGAGTTAACTAAACTTATTCATTTAGTTAACTGATTATACAACTGCTAATTACAAGGAAGTCATGCAATATCTTTTTAGAAAGACATGCAACACTAAATGTGTATTATTTGCATGGAATAATTACTCTTTATTTAGATCCATTAATTTAGGAGTAATTATAGTCAATCTATCCTTCATAAAATCTTGGAGTGTATGTTGGTAGATTGGAAGAATCCATAGCAACTTCATGAAGTATTTCTGGAACATCTCTGAAGCTTGTAGAATAGTCAACTTTTGTCATAAACTGCTCATTTATTTTATCAGATCTCCTCAAATGCTTTCTAGGTTTTGTTCCCCTAACTTTCAGCTTTCCAGATCATTTTGAAATTCTAAATTTCATTGAGAAATGAGGGAGATATTTCTATTTTACTGAGACTAGGTTTTGACTTTTTCCTCTTGAGTTCACCTTCTTTCTAGCAAATCTTCTTGGCGCTGTAACTTGACATAAAAAGGACTTTCTCTTCACTTTACTAATAAAATAACTTCTGATCTAGAGGTGAACATGTAATATCTATTGAAATAAAGGCTGACAACTAAGAGGGGGAGGGGTGAATCAATTGTCTCAAAAACTTTAACACTTGCTACAATTAATTCTTCTTTAACAAATTAAAGGTGTAACCATGAAAGCATGAATCAAAGACACATAAGTAGAAGTACAATTAACACACTTGACACCAAGATTTTTGACGTGGAAACCCGATTAAGGGAAAAACTACGGTGGGGGTTAACCCACAAGAAATTATACTCTGTTAAAAGTATTACAAATGGGGAAGACACATGCCTTCGGGCTCACTGCCTAGAGCTCACTGGTCAAAGAGGCTCACTGCCTACAAAAATGATTACAAGAAGATTACAGAGTGTTTGAATTGATGAATAGCATCTACCAATGTAGGAATTCAGTTTTGGTTAAGTATAGAATACAAATCTTACACACTTCATCCTTGCTATGCCCTGTTTACTGTTCTGTCATGAACCAGTCCTCAGATCTCTTCTCCTTCGCACTTCTTTTTGTCTTTTTCACACTTACTCCATCACAACACCACACACATACCAAAAGACTCAAATCCATCGACTATATATATCTGCATCAAGAAATTCTATCAACTACAGTCGGTGTCAAGAAGACTTAGAACTTTTATTAAGAACTCTGATCTGTCGACTGAATCCATGCACAAATAATAATGTGGATGAAAATCTTGTGTTCCCAGATCATCAATCATGTCGGCCAATACCACTGATTATCACTAATTGCTTATCTAACAAATTTTCTACATCTGGACCAAGATCAAATACTAGGTCTCCCTGTTCTTCTTCTTACTGTGCTGACTAACTGGAACCCGATACTCAAATCCTTATAACTTTTGACTTCTTCATCACCGGAGGCTAAGATTCTAGATTTAGATAGTCCTAACAATCCTTATCACTTATTCAGATCTATAGCACACCGTGAATTACCACCAGAGAGATCCGGACTAAGATACTAGACCCTGTCACATGCTCTGTTCCTGACATTTAGATTTAGACAAATCCTCACTCTGACTTCCGGTATGAGAAAATCATGTAATGTGGATGTGTAGGATAGACTCAGTTTCCATCAATGACAACACCTGTCATGCGTAGTAGTGTTTCTTGCCAACAATCTCCCCCTTTGGCATTGATGGCAACACTTAGTGAAAAATAACTAAGTGTCAGAGCAACTCCCCCTTTCTATGTACACCTGTGCTTTTCACTGTTCTCTACTGCTCCCCCTTTGCTGGATTCCTCATTTTTGACTACTTTTCACTCCCCCTTTGACATCAATGGCAAAGGATGGGTTTCACAAATCAAAATTTACACAAAAATTCTGTATACCAGGCTGCATATGTACAGACAATCCTTAAGTCCTATTTACATATACTTGAGTACATCTCCAAAAATGTTCTTCAATTGTGCCAGCTCACTATCCCAGCTCTTCTTTATAGTATTCAAAATTGAGATGTGACCATTGAAGAAAAATAGTTGCGACTCTACCATTCATAGATCAATGCGATCATTTGACTGAGCTCCAGCCTGGGCTTTAGTTAAGGCATTGAACATTGCTTCCATTTTGGGGGAAATTAGTCCCCAGAGCTCACTCATCCTTGTCTCTATGCTCTCCTTTTCTTTTGTCAATTTCTTTATATCTTCAATTAGGCTGATTGTTTGGCACTCTTGGCTCATCACTGACACTGTTAGAGGATTGAAAGATTGGGATACATTTGACATTCCCTCTTTGGACTCTTATATTTTTATTTCAATGTCCTCTATAGCTTTAGGACAAGATAAACAAAATTTGTATACATTCCCTCCTTCTGTAAGAGCATTTTGAATACTCTTTACACTGTCATCTAGCACCATTCTATCAACTCCAATCAAACCTTTAAGAGCATCAAATCTTTTATTGTTGAATTCCTTTTGGACCTTGACCTCTGTAGACTTCTCTAAAGATTCAAAATGAGAGCTTACCGAGTTTATCAAGTTCTTTAACTATCTAGAGGGGGATGCAAAAGAATCCTTTTGGTATGTTGGCATGATTTTCTCTAAAATCCCTGATGCTAGACCAAGTAGCTTACTGTCTTCTATGTGAGACTTCAAAATGTCTTCTCTAGCTTTAGCTTCAGCAATGGAAGCCAGATTTATCTTTTGTACCGGAGATAATGTCTCAAAATTTATTAGACCTTGGATTATATCCTGATCTTCTTCAATTTGTTTATCCCTTTCCAAAATTTCTTTTACTGCCTCTGCAGTGTCTCTTGCCCAAGATAATGATGTGTCTATCTGATTCTTACTGTACTATCAACTGGATTATCTTGCTTGGGCTCTTCATCATCCTTTACAATCTCTTCTTCTTTATCATTTTTCTCCTTGACTTCTTCTGCTTCTTGGTTCTTAACCTTTTCTATTTCATGCTCTTCAATATTCAATTAATCATCTTCAATTTGATCATCTATTTCTATATTCATCTCTGTATCCTTTTTGTCAGAATGATTCAGAGGAGTTAGAATACCTCCTGCATCAGCAATTTCATCTGTCATCTTTTTATCTTCCTTGCTTATAGTTTCCTCTTCCGGGACAGAGAGGTTATCTATTCCAAATTGTTGCTCATCCTTTTGCTGCTCTTCTTCATTCGTAACTAATGTGTCATCAGCAGGTTCATTTGCAACCACAAAGAACTTGTTTTTGTCCAATGCTTTTCTTAGAATTTGCTCAGTTTCTTGGACAACTTCGTCTATGTCTCCAATCATCAATTTGTTCATCCTTGTCTTACTCCTGAATTCATTTTTGACCTCTTTAAAAATCTTATCTGCTTATTTGCTAGAGATCCCCGGACATAGAGTGGTCAACACATGTTCCCTCAGCTCCATATATTTTGTCTTAGTAACTTCTTTTCTCATTTCCAAGATGTCTCTTAAGCCTTTTGGAACTTTTGATAAAATTTCTACCAGTGCTCGATTGTATACATTCAAAATGTTTATCATTTGCATGGAATAATTACTCTTTAGTTAGATCCATTAACTTAGGAGTAATTATAGCCAATCTATCCTTCAAAAAATCTTAGAGTGTGTGTTGGTAGATTGGAAGAATCCGCAATAACTTCATGAAGTATTTCTAGAACATTTCTGAAGCTTGTAGAATAGTCAACTTCTGTCATAAACTGCTCATTTGTTTTACTAGATCTCCTCAAATGCTTTTTGGGTTTTATTTCCTAACTTTCATCTTTCCAAATCATTTTGAAATTCTAAATTTCATTAAGAAATGAGGGAGATCTTGTTGTTTTACTGAGACTGGGTTTTGACTTTTTCCTCTTGAGTTCATCCTTCTTTCGAACAAATCTTCTTGGCACTGCAATTTGACATAAAATGGACTTTCTCTTCACTTTACTGATAAAATAATTGTTGATCTAGAGGTGAACATGTAATATCAAGATAAACTCATGCATGGCATTGATTGTTCCATTTAGACAAGTTTATTTGATATTTAGGTAAAAATCTTCCAACCCATACTCAAGTCCACTTCAAAACTGATTTAATGAAGAGAAAATATATGCTTTTATTTGACTAAATATGAGATGCTTTATGCTCTCATTAGGGGGACTCTTTCTCCATGAAGATATCATTAATAAACCCAATTTTAACTATGTTTATCAAGCGATGATTTGAAGTTTGCAATTAGGTAACAGAGAGCTCTTTGATAATTCACTATGGGTTCACAAATTTGCATTTGGAAGGTCCAAGAGGGAAAGGATAGAGGAAGTATTCAATGCATGGAGCTTCTTGTGAAATTTCCAACCACTGGTAGTTCCCTTCACCAATGATGACATAGTCCTTTCTTAAGAGAATGCAACTGGCGGTTCATGGCTTTAGGGTTGGAGATTTCAATATGGACAACATGTGAACCACTCTTTCTATTTTAAGTTTTTAGCTTCATTGTAACTTTGGTTTCCTTTTTGGCCAGAAAGGGCCTTTTAGATCTGTAGCTCTGTTTAAGGCTCTTAGTTAAAATGCTCTGTTATGTTATCTTTTTGGCTAGGAAGGGCCTTTTTTTTAATCTATAAAAATGTTTTTTATTAATATTAACATATTATGATGCTCTAAGCATCCTTATCGATTAAAAAAAAATGTCAACCTGGTTCATGTGTTATCTTGTGGAGAATATTGGTGATGCTAAATGAAACAATCTAAAAATAGGCTTGCACTATAATAATGTGCACTACATCAGATATCCATTAATAACAAAGGGATATCCATCAAAGCATAACAATAGGGATTTTTTCGTCATATGTTGTAGTTACAAGTGCCTTGCTAGACATACATGAAAATGTGGAAGCATAGACAAGGCAAGCGAACTGTTTCAAAAATGCCTCAAAGAAATGTGATGTCATGGAATGCCATGATTAAAGGATATGTTTAAAATGGGTTTTTCTAAAAAGTCCTTAGAAATTTTTAAGAAAATGCAACAAGTGGGTGTAAAGCCCAACTCCTCAATCTTTGAAAGCGTCCTTCCTACCTGTGTGTGACTTGGACCTTTGGATGAGGATATGAACATCCATCAAAAGCATATTTGGAAGTAGATTTTTATCAGATGTTGCAAGTTCCACTTTGGATCACCAAAGCCTTTACAAAAATTTCTGCACAAAATTTAATAATGAAGAATTTATGCACAAATTCTCTTTTGAATGATGCACAAAGCCTCCACCGCAACATCGCACAGTTTGTTGCTGGGCCTTGCGGTGATGTAGGAATCACCTGCATCACCGCAAGGCCCAGCAACAGTGCAGTGTTGCGGTGGAGGCTTTGTGCATCATTCAAAAGAGAATTTGTGTATAAATTCTTCATTATTGAATTTTGTGCAGATGTTTTTGTGAAGGCTTTGGTGATCCGAAGTGGAACTTGCAACATTTCTACTTGAATAAATAAGAAGATAAGGTACACCCTCCATTCCACCAACTCTGCTAGCTCTAACTAGACCTATGACAAGTTATTGAAGGAATAAATTACAAAAAATATCATCCTATCTATTTATGATGTTTTTCTAACTATCAAAAAATTAAACAAACAAACAACAAAGCACACAAGTACATCTCTTAGTTGTATAGACCAGGACAGTTCAACCACCATTATACCACTTAATGAATACTAACCAACTCCTAAGTCATGATCTAGATGACTCCTTTGACACCTTGTAGGTGGTCCTACATATGAAAGCTCTGGGTCCTAACAAAAAACCACAAAATCAAGGAGTTCAAACCAAGAATAAATAATATAGGGAAAATAACCTACAATAAAGATACCTTCATACATTTGATAAAAGAATAGTTGATAAATTCATAAATCCATGTAAATTTCCTTCCATAAATCCTAGGGATCCATATTTCTTTTTAAATTATTCCAAGAGTCATTCATAAGCACCCCATACCAAGTCCATGTGAAAGATACTTGTATTTTTGACCATTGATGTGTTTTTGTCTCTCACCGCAGTCTCACAGGTCACTCAAAAGGTCTTGGTAGGTGTGCAGGAACCAAGGATAACAAGGGAACAATTATCTCTATCCCGCAGCATGAAGAGATTGCACTTGCGGCATTGTGGGATACAGAGATCGATTATCATAGCCCCACAACGGTCTCAAAATGAAGTGGCAGGTTGGCGGTATAAATTTACGTGGCATATGATACTTCATCGTGGTCCCGTGGCAGTCAAGAGAATAATCGATGGTAATGCAGTAAGAAGGAGCAGAGGAAAATAGTACACCACGCCCCCATGGAGGCCTCAAGTGAGGCTTGCGGTATGGTGGTAAGGAGCAGAGGAAAATAGTACACTGCGCCCTCGTGGCGGCCTCAAGTGAGGCTTGCGGTATGGTGGTAAGAAGGAGTAGAGGAAAAAAATACACCACACCCCCGTGGTGGCCTCAAGTGAGGCTTGTAGTATGGCAATATAAGGAGTTTATGTTATGTAAGTGTTGAATATCGCAGCCCCGTGACAGTTTCAATGGAGGAGTGCAGTAGTGTGGTGAAAGGCTTCAAGTGATGTTTAGTATACCACGGTCCTGCGATGGTCAAATAAACAATTTGTGGTATTGAGGTAGGGAACAAGTCATGGTGATATAGTTGAATATTTGAGACAATATTTTTGAAATGGAGATAGAAAAAACTATGAACTTTCTTAGACACAACCAAGCCATGGCTTACACCCTCTACATGTTCCATAGAGTTGTCTTTATGGTAGAGATAAGTCAAGGGATAGTAGTTTGCAGTCATTACATTTCATGAAGGAGTGGGATTCTAAATAATGTTTGGTGTTGAGATACCCTTGCTACCAATATAAGAATCATGTGAGGATCTACCTTAAGGCAATAAAGAGATACAGAGCTATGCCACGACTTACACCCCTTTGATAGCTGAACAAATATATTTAGAAGCAACAAAATAAAAGATCATTAACCATGTTTAGACATTCACTTTAATTTTGCATCTATGGCCCATTGGCTCCAATAGTTTCCATCCTATCTTCTTTCTATTGTTGATTCTGTGTGTTCCTCAGAGTCATGAAAGTAGACACTGTTAGTAATCATTTTGGTCTAGGGTTTTGGGCTTTAGATGTTCACAGATTGGAGTATTCAAAGGTTAACCAGTTCTCTTGCAATGTGGTGATGCCCCATTTGAGGTTTCAAAGTATGAATCAATAGGCACTTTTCATTTCAAACCTTAGGGTTTTTATTTGTCCATTGGTGTGACAGGTTTTATCGACAAAAGTTTTTTAAGATTCACCAATGTGTTTGGGTCTTACCGATGGAGTTGCCATCGGTGTAACATTGTGTATCGGCGCAACCGATGAAGGATTTGCCAATGTTGGGTGTCTGGCCGATGGTGGTGGTCATCAGCGTATTTTTCTTCATCGGAGTGTGGTGAGGGGGTCGCTCCGATGGTTCGAGTCATGCTGACAGGTGTAGTCATCGGCATGATACTTGGCGTTAGCGTGCCCGGAGGAGGTTGCTCCGACGGGTTGGGGTCTGGCCGATGAGGCATTCTAATGCTTCATCGGCAGGAGTGATGTTATCGATAGAGGTGTTTCTGGATCTACCAATAGGGGGAGGTTACGCCAATGGATGTTGCATCGGAGTGACATTGCATATCGGCCAGGCAAGTGAAGGGTTTGCCGACGGCATGGGTTACGCCGATGAAGGCAGTTTGGATGTTCATCGGGGTGACTTGGTGCATTGGTTGGAGAATTTCTGGTCTGGCCGATGGTTAGTGGTCTCGCCGAAGACTGAGCAGGGGGTATTCATCGACAAGAGTAGTGTGGTCGGTGAGGGACTTTTTGGTCATCCTGATGGTTTAGGTCTAGCCAATGGACTATGGTTTGAAGGCACCCTTCGGCAAGATAATGCGTATCGGGAGAACTAGCAGGGAGTGTGCCGATGACAGTAGTCTGGATGACGGGGTGTGTTTTAGTGGTCATCGGGGTGACTTGTGATATCGACGGGGAAGATTTTTGTTGGGCCGATGGTGTAGGTCACACCGACGGAGGCAGGAGATGGAGTGGTGACCGTTAGCGGTGGGTTCGTGGATCAAGCGGGGCAAAAGGCTCGACACTTAGTTTGCTCACGGCCACGCTTTTAAAGTGTTAGGAGGGTCTCCGCGGGGTGCATGTGGGACAAATATTTCCTGCATTTTTGAATATTTGGATGTTACATTTTGGCAGGAATTTTCCATAGGAGCGCTGTGACGGTTTCCAAGGAGGCTGTGGGTTTGGCACGACATTAATGGCATGAAACTATAGAGGTATGGCTTGGTTGACTAGGTGGGTACCCGATTACAAAAGGAAATTCTCAGGTGGCAGCGTGGGGCTCGAGCTCAACCATTCCCAGCTTTCTCTCTGCTTGTGCATTGATTGTTTCAAGTACTTTTCTCATGGTGCTCTACATTTTGGTTGAATTTCAAAATTTTGAGAAGACCTTGTAATTAATGCTGAGGACTTTCCTTGCTGTATTTAGCAGGAAGTGTTTCTCATTTTTTGTTGTTGAAAACTAGACATATCTGGCATTGTAATAAGATACAACTAGTTCTGTTGCCCTATGCAGAAAATCTTGTGAGTTTATGTATCTCTTATTGTATGTCTCATGCATGAATTAACTGATTTCATGATTGGTTTTATATGAGAAATGCTGTATTTGCATGTGTTTTTTTAATTCTGTTTCCAGTATTGCATGTATCCTTCTTCTGAGTCTAGACATCTAAGGGATGTCTGGGATTCTATGATATAGAATTCCTGTATTGAATGCTTGATCTTTTGACTTCTGCTCAAGGGGTAGATTAAAGTGTTTTTAGATTAAGTGTTGGGAAAGATATACTACAATAGGGATGCCATAAGTAGAGAATAACTTAACACTTTGTTTTGGGAGGTATCTATAAGGCAGATACCACAACATCCCCTTAAAATCTAGTTTTAGTGTGTTCATGTTGATCATTCACAGGTGTATGTCTATTGACTCCGAGCCCTGGATAGGCACCAATCTAGCTCTGCATCGAGATTACACACCAGGTCCTAGTTTTGCATCCAAACATAAAATCAAATCATTTCATCCTTCCAACCTGTTAGTTTGTAGGATTAGGAGTAGGAAACCCCTGCATGCTCTCATCCCTAACTAGACACATATGTCCAAGAATGTTGCCAACCTTGTGATTTGTTACACAAATCTTGGTCCATACATGAGAGTATTCTGCCTATTGATGTCAAGTTATATTCTTATGTCATTGAGCTAGTCAAGGTCATATCTTTATCAAATTGGGACACCCCCCTTGGTGCGGCAGAACAAGAAGTGAAGGGGAGGAGCTCACGCAACCTCTTGTATTTTGTTGGCTGAACCTGCCTGTGCATTAGAATTGGCAAACCCTAATGCTGATTCGGAAGAAAAACCAATAGACACGACAGGCAACTCCATCACAGGCAATCGATAAAATCATAAGCCCCCAAAGCCAAAGCATTGGAAGGCCTCATTTGGTTCAAAATTGATAGTCATGACTTAGAAAATGACAGTCAATAAAATGGTAATAAAATCCTTGGTTGACACTTCACATTGGAAACTCATTTGTTAAAATAAGTCAAAACAATAGACAATCACTACTAATCTCATTTTTTCAATGCCTATTGGTATCCTAGATGATATCACCATTAATAGCATTTTGTGGATTGTGTTTAGATGTATGATCTATTTTATCTTTTGGTATCATTCCATCTCCGGGGTCATATGCCTGTCTTAGTAAGATATATCATTTCTCTTTGTCAAGTTATCTTAGTGAAGCCTCAAATCAGTTTTTATTTTTGCCCATAATGCTCTTCATTTGTGTAATAATGTTGGCCAAGGTATTGGTAACGAAGTTGCCAAAGACATGGTGATATAGTTGAATTTTTGAGACAATATTTCTCATTAGCTCGATCAAATCAAAGAACACTTTTTCTGCCTTTTCTCCACTATTATTTTATGAGTTGAGTAATTTCAAATTTGATTTCTATCATTTGCAATGCATTTCTATTGCATTTCAATCTAAAATGTTTGATCCATTATTGGATTGTTGTCACCTTATAGACATAAAAATGCACCTATTCTAATATTTTGATCTTATGACAAGTCAAAGTGGGTTGTGCTCATTTAGCAACTGGTTGAAATTTAATTTGAATGTACTGCTTCTTGATGTTCCCCTTGACTCACTATCATTTTTGTTTATCATCTTGCTTTTTGGCTAGCAACAAACATGTGATGCATCTGTTGTGATGTCCTATGGATGATGGCTTTTTCCAAATTATTTTCAAACTATTTTGAGTTCTAGGTGTACACCTTGTGGAGACTTATGGCATATTTCTATGCTTATTTTTTTTCCAAGGTTACAGTGAGCTGATAAATGTAATTATTCCAAAGGTAGTGAAAATAATTTTGGAACAATTATCTAACTTCTCTCTTAATGTTCATATTTGTGTAATTTTTGATTTTGTAGATTTTTAATAGCCTTGTTTGACGAGTCTTGGAAATTTGTTTCAATTTACAGGGTAAAACTTCCATCTGGAGCTAAGAAGATTGTGCCAAGTAGTTATAGAGCCATGATTGGTCAGGTTAATGGTGGTGGAAGGACAAAAACGCCAATGCTCAAAGCTTGCAATACATATCACAAATATAGGGTCAAAAGAAACTATTGGCCCAAGGTTCGTGGTGTGGCAATGAATCATGTTGAGCATCCTCATGGTGGTGGTAATCATCAACACATTGGGCATGCCAGTATTGTGTGTCTTACAGAGAAGGCTTAGCATGCACACATACTTAATCATAATTAAACAATTATAGAGCTTTGATTATTTAAAAATGTCATCTTTTAGTTTATTTTTTCTTTAGGTTGCTTTGTGTCAATAATTTATGAGGACCAGGTTGTAAACCATGTTTCCTATTATTGTTTCTTATCATTAGTGGTTTACTCTTGAGTCAAAATTTTGGGAAAGACTTCAAAATAGGTTGTAATCCTTGTTTCCTTGTATTGACAGACAAGGCAAATAATAAATTCAAAACTCAATAGAATTTATTGTTTTAACAATGCCTTGGAAGACTCTAACAATGACTCTAATAAGCATAGACAAGGAAATGAACTATTTGAAAAACTGCCTCAAAGAAATGTGCTCTCATGGTGATGGAATGCTATGAAAAGCACATTGAGACCACATTTCTTTGAGGTATTTTTTCGAATAGTTCATTGCCTTGTCTCATGGTGATGGAATGCCATCACAATCCATAGCAATTTTCTTGTCATGGCATTTGCTTGTAATAGCCCTCATGAGCTTGGATATGTATCCCCTCCCTATTACATATAAACATATATGCATACTAAACCTAGCTTTATTGATCCATCTACACCCAAAGTAGCTTAAGTGTTGACTTAGTGGCAAAATTGCAATGTTCAAGATGTCAACTAACAAAATGACCATAGACAGGCATTTTATCAAAACACATAAAGCTCGTGTGAATTATGATATATAAAATATCAAAAAACCATAGTAGAACTCTTTTTTCCTGATTGTTTTGGAGGTTTTGTTTCTTTCAGCATCATGCATAAGAGACTTTTTAAGATAGCTTTTAAAATAATATTTTCAAACCTTAACTAATACCATGATATGTGAATTTATCATTTCTGATCCCCCAAATAAATATTCTCATAAAATTAAGCTTATCATATGAACATCATGAAACAACAGAAAAATGAAAAATGAATATGACAGGTAGAGAGTGTTTAGGAGTTGAGTTACTTTACATAAGGAGGATCAAACTTGGCACTAATGTTACTAAGTTTTGCATGAGCCTCTGCATAGTCCTTGAAAAATGCATCCTGATCAACTGCATATTTCTCAACATATATTTGTAAAAAAATTTAAAATCCAATTAACACTTATTATTGAAAGGAAATTAACTATAGGCATCCTCTAAAACTTTATTTCAGATGCATATATCCTTCACTGAGTTGAATTATCTAGTAAAATGTTTCTCAATTTTTTCAAAAATGAGAAAAAGATTTCCTACAAGACTTAAGCTATTGGCTTAGCATTATTAGTATGTTATGTCAATGGAAAGATTGATTCTTTTGACATATTTCATCAATATTCTTTAGCTTCTTTGAACTTGCATAAGTTGACATCAAGCTTTGTTGGAGTTTAAGATGGATTTTAAAATGCACAGTTTTGCAAAAATAAGGGCAGGTTAAAATGGAGTATTCTTTTTGAGCTTGAAGAACTAGAAAGAAAGAAGGAAATTATATTAACCACCACAAATGACCAGAGTAGGTCCATGGGGACTCTAAAGTACAACCAGTTAAAGAATTACTTTGAATCCAGGATCTTCAAAAAGAACAGTGTCAGTCGGCAATACTAGAAGATCTAGGTCCCTCCTCTCTTTTATGTCCTTCACAAAATCAAGAAAAAAAAACTTTTGCTCATTCATGATCAAGGTAAATTCTAGTACATGAGATTCAATTTAGCTCTACTCTGTACCTTGCTATAAGAATTATCAAATTTAAGCCACATTACTATCCATGATTGACCTCCTGGTGCCCTTGGACCATCTTTCTACACCAAAAATAATCACATGGTTATTCAAATTTACACTTTTCTAGACTACAACACTTCAGGAAGTTCCCACATTCCTTAATTGTCTTATTATGGAACCCTATAATTAAAAGTCAGGTGCCAACGTGTTAACATTCGCCATATATGTTGAAACTTTATACCCAAATGTCAACCTTTTTTACAAGTGCATAAGTAAGCATACTACCCCAATCAACCTACACCCAAAGTACTATATTCATTTATATTTACCTACTAATATATCAAAATGCCCTAGGAGCATGCCAAGTGGTATCAGTCTATCAAAGCATCTACTAATTTCTTGGCCTGTATTTGCCTTCCAAGGCAATAATGTGTGGCCATAATTATTTGATTTCTCAGACCTGTGGCTATCCTATTATTGAATTGTATTAGTGAGAGCCATTTCTCTATTTGTCTAAGTTTGACATTATATATGGCCACTAGTTTTATCAGTAACACACGACAGTTTAGTTATTTATCCAAATATTATATCCAGCCATATGGAAATATGACATATGGAGACATGGGTGTCATTTTAAAATAGGATACATGAATATATGAATAATGGTACAAGTTATATCCCATTTAAATATAAGAA
The DNA here is from genome assembly GCA_027924645.1 of Cunninghamia lanceolata. Taxonomy (NCBI): domain Eukaryota; kingdom Viridiplantae; phylum Streptophyta; class Pinopsida; order Cupressales; family Cupressaceae; genus Cunninghamia; species Cunninghamia lanceolata. The sequence goes on from BSBN01001229.1 coordinate 5,587,771, forward strand.
TCCAAAGCTGTAGGTAGAGGTACAAGAGCAGAACTGAAGTTTCCTGGTGACTATGCTTTAGAAGATTTGTTGAAATAGATAATAACTACCTTGGAATATTTATCCAGGAACTTCATCATCAATTTCCAACACCAAGGTTGACTTTGACAGAAAAATGCTCTAGATTTATTAGGTTACCATGATAAAGATTAAATCAAAGACTGAGATCTATTTAAAAGCCATTGTCATGAAGATATTAAAGATGTCACATGCAAAAGCCTAGCAGTTGGAGTAATGAATACAGTGCCAAAGAGGACAGTGAGCTGGGATAGATTTAGGAGATCTCCACATTATCTAATCATAGGCAAATACATCATTTATTTATTTTTTTAAATTAAAAGAAATCATTCTATACCTGATATAGGATACATTGATACTTCAAAAGCATCTGAAGGAATTTGAAATTATGCAAATATATGTCAATTAAATACCTAGATTACAAACAGTAGTGCGAACAATGTAACCCTTATTGAGTAGAGTAGGAATGAGATAAGAGTAGGAATGAGATAAGCAGCAATGAATTCTATACCCCCTGTCACGCACATATCCTTACCATTCTCTATCATTCTTTACTAAAACAATTCTCCATTTTGGCAGGCTATGCCTAAAAATAAGGTTTCGACCAAGGTTTTAGAGTATGTTTATTAAAATGAAAACTCCATTTTGGCGGGCTACACCTAAAAATAAGATTTGGATGAAAGTTTTAGAGTATGTTTATTAAAGTTTTAGAGTATTTTGGCGGGCTATTGATTCTTGATTCCTTAAACGATTTATTCAAATGGATTGTGACTAAATAAATGACTAACTATTTCATCATTTTTATGTGTGACTAAATATTTTTTTAGTCAACGACCAAATTAGTCATTTATTTACTCATTTATCGCTGAGTTGCAAAAAATTAGTAGAATTTAGTCATTTTTAGTTGTTGTGACTAAAAGTTTTAGTCACTTAGTCATTTATTTGCCAAAATTCTACTAGTGTCCAAAATGTATTAAACAAAGTGATATTATAACAGCCTAAGGCCTAGAAACTTTGTTAAAACAGAAAGCAATAACTCTGTAGACAACAAATAGTGAGGAAAATCATAGATAAAAGCATTTGTGAGACAATTTTTTTTGACATTACCGTGTGAAATGGCACTAAAATAGGCACAAATAGCACTAACAGAGTAGCAAATGGCATTAACAAAGCTGTTGGTGGTGCTAAAACAGTCCTTGAAGGCACTAAACCATGAACAAAAGGCGCGAATATGAGAATAGAGTGTGCTAATCTGACCTGCAACGTCAAAATATTCACAAAAACACACAAAAAAGGTTAGTTTAGGACCAGTGGTCCCGCCGAGCATGCCAAATGAAGATGAAAAAAACTCAAAAGACTCAAATACATGAAAGGAAAACTAAAAACAACACATTATACCTTCCAAGCCCTTGAATCTCCCTCACTCCTTGATAAGGTTGAGGAGAATGCACCCGAAGTCCTCCTAGCTTTACCCAAATGGTGATTATGAATGTGGATTGCTCTCAAATTGGACACAATTTTGGCATAATAAGGCTATGAGGAGATGAGATGAGGGATTTTGGTATAGTAATTCTACTTCAAACTTGGATGTGAAAATGGCTTGTGGAGGCTTGTATTTATAGGCAAATTGGAGGGGGAATGAGATCAATGGATAGGATTGAAAGTTTAAATCCAATGGTGGAGATGAGAGGATGAGATGGAGGGCTTAGATTTCATCAACAATATTGGAGGGTTGAGATTAAAAGTGGATTTTAAATTCACCTTGGGAAGGCTTAGCATTAATTAGGATTAAGACACATGAGGAAATAAAAATTAATTTCCTTGGGAGGTGTTGGAATTAAAAATTCTATTTTATTGGTGAATGGGATGACATGTGACCACATGTGTGCATTTGGAAAACACATGTGTGAGCTCTTTGCATTAAAAAGAGCTCTAACGTGAAAGATGAAAGGTGAGGTGGAAGGGTCATGGGACTCTTTTTAATAAAAGATAATTTTTTATTCAAGGGGTGTGGGACAAGGTGTTAAGCAAGGTCTGACCAAGTTAATTAAGTGATTAACTTAATTAATGTGGTTGTAGTTAATTAGTGAGTGGGCTAATCAAGGGTTAAAATTAATTAAATAATGATTTATTTAATTAATTTTGGTCTAGGGGTTATGTAGGCTAGGGTAGCTAATTAAATAATTAATATTTATTCAATTAGACTAGGTTTAGGCTATAGGCTAGGGTAGATTAATTAAATAAGCATGATTTACTTAATTACTTAGGATTAGTAAGATGTATAAATTAACCAAATAAATATTAGGAATATTTAATTAATTAATTGTGGATGAAGCTGTGAGTGTGAGGGGGAAATCAGGTTATTCAAATTAATGAAACATAATCCCAAACACCTACAGAATCTGAAGATAAAAGGAGATTAAAACAAATAAAACAATAATGCCTTCACCTTTAACTTGCGTCTTCCGTAGTTCGCCTATCTCTCTTTGATCTTGATGATGAAGCCCTCAAAAGCTTTTGCTCCCTTGCTTGTTAAAGATGGCAAAGATGGAATGGCTGAGATACTTGTGTATTTGAAGATGAACTTCAAAAACACTAACAATGGAGGCTATGAAGTGCTATGAAGTGCTATGAAGTGTTAAGAAGTGCTATGAAGTGCTATGAAGTGTTAAGAAGTGCTATGAAGTGCCAACGGCGCACTAGATTTCCTGCAGCATAAGTTTACTCAAACGATGGATTCTGAAATGAAGAGAAGAAGATTATATTTATAGAAGAGAGTGAGGGAAGATCAATGGTTGAGAAGAAAAGAAGAGATCAACGGAGGAGGATTGTTGAGGAATGTGCTACAAATGGAAGAAAAACATGTGTCATTCAAAAAGAAGCTTTGTTGAGTTAAAAGCTTTCTTGATGAGTTTTCATTTTCTTTAAATTAGAATTTATTTTTCTAATTTTAAGAGCAAAGTTGCTTTAAAGTTGCTTTAACTCAGCTTTTACTTTTGTATGACATGAGGAATTTATTTTTAGAAGATATTGAAGATAAGAAAAAGAATTAAATAAATAAATTTATTTAATTTAGAAGATAAGAAAACAAATTAAATAACTAAATTTATTTAATTCATTTTTAGAAGATTTGGAAGATAAGAAAGCAAATTAAATAAATAAATTTATTTAATTTATTTTTAGAAGATTTGGAAGATAAGAAAGCAAATTAAATAAATAAATTTATTTAATTTACTTTAGGAAGATTTGGAAGATAAGAAAGCAAATTAAATAAATAAATTTATTTAATTTACTTGCACATGATTTTGGAAGAATAAATAAAATATTTAATTATATTTTATTTTTGGGGATTTTATTTAAATTAGGAAGAATGAAAGATTTAATTAAATAATTAAAATTATTTAATTACTTTGAAGAATGGGTGTTTTAATTAAATAATTGAAATTATTTAATTATTTAGAAGAATAAAGTTAATGTAGATGAAATTAATTAAATAAACGAAATTTATTTAATTAAATGGGAGGAAGTGAATCAAATAAGTAAATAAATTTATTTATTTATTGATAGAGGACTATGAAGATGAAATAAATATTTAAAATATTTATTTAAGTAGAGTCATGTCATTTTTAGGTGTATACAGTGAGGTCTAGTGATGAATTAATTAAATTAATTCATTACTAAAGAATAATTCAAGGGGTAAATGGCTAAGGGTAGATGGTTAGGATGACTTAGGGTTAATTAATTAAATAATTGTGATTTTTATTTAATTATTTGGTGAAAGGGGGTAATTAGTAGTGTGGTTGATGCATGAAAGTGGCTTGCGGTGTCGAGATATTTTTAGGTGTCTACACAGGGCAATCTCGAGTAGGGAAAGAATGAATCACCATAATTATCATCTCAAAATAAGAGCGAGAAGAGGAAACATCAGAAGTCGATTCTAGCACCATAGAGGGAGAAGCAAGGTCAACAAAATTAAAGCTATGATGAGGCATTAGATCTATGTGTTAGAAATGAAGGTAAACAACTATCAATGGAAAACTGATTACAACTGTAATATTGATATTTAACTGTGCAGAACTAAAATGGAAATACTATGAAATCAACATAAAGAAATAACATAATAGAGGATGAAACACATAACACAGTGTTTACAAGGAGAAACCCTTTTGGGAAAAAACTCCACACAAGAAGAAATGCACCAGTCTGTATTAACTTCAATAGAGTTTACAATACAATACTATCAATCTCCTCTTTAGTATTCAATCCAACAACAGATATAATACTCATTCACAACCATAATACAATATCCTCATAAAGGGATTGCATTCTAGGAAAAGACAAGCCAACATAACCTCTACTGTCAGATCTATGACCTAACAATGAATGGTCTAGTTTTACAATGAGAAAATATATATGAAATGTATTTTTTGAGGGCATTGCCCCTGGACCCCCATGGGGCATGTGGCGCCTAGACCCCACCAAGGGGGCCATCCCCCTTAGACCATGCAAGGGGTACCCCCTACAACCCCCATGAATAACCTACATGTTGGCAAGAGACACTGTGTGGCTTCATAAGTGTTGTCATTGATGGCAACAAAGTCTATCCCACACATCCGCAGTACATAATATGCCTTCACCGGAAGTCAAATTGAAGAATGTTTTGGTCCAGTGAACAAGAACTGAGTATGTAACAAGGTCCAACAATTAGATCTAGATCCCTCAGATGATGTAACTCAGTAAGTTGCAGACTTGGGAAAGTCAAGAGGGGTATCATGACTGCTGTACTCCAGAGATTTAGCCTCCGGTGATAAATCAAGAAAAATATATGAGCATCTAAGTGTTGGGTTCTAGTCAGACAGAGCAGACAGAGGAAGAACTGACTGACAGAGTATCAGACTTCAACCCAGATGAGTAAAAGGTGTTGATCATGCAATTTGTGGGATCATACATTGTTGGCCGACATGATTAATGACTTCTATGCCTATGTTTTTGATACGCATCATAAATCAAGCATGGATTCAGCCGACAGATTAATTACTTGCAGTGTTCTTGATGCCGACTAGAAAGTTGATAAAAATCCTTGATGCAGATATATATACTAGATATATTTTAGCATGTAAGTGAGTGTGTGAACAGGTGATGGGATAAAGTGTGAAGAAAAGTAGGGATAAGTGGAAAGCAGCAATTCAAATCCGATATGTGACAGAGAAACAACATTAAACAGAGGAAAAATGAAGTGCATCAGATCAGTGTATTGTGCCTAACCGGAACTGAACTCTTGCATCTGTAGATGCTTCTTATCAGTTCAAACACTTGACTATCTTCTGTAAGTTCTGTAGATAGTGAGTCTCTTGTAGGCAGTGTGCCTCTTATGAGCAGTGTGCTCAGGCAATGAGCCCTAATTGGCAAGTGTCATTTTGTACTTCTTTATTCTTTTAACAGAGAATACAATCTTGGGTTAGTCACCCCATGGTTTTTCCCTTAACAGGGTTTCCACATAAAAATCCTTGTGTTATGTGTGTTGATTTTATTTCTGTTCTTATGATTACATATGCTTTCATGGTTTGATGCAACACTGATTACTAAGATAACAAAAAAAAAAAGAAAGTTAAGGAAATTTTGAGATAATTGATTCACCCCCCCTCTTAGTTATCTGTCTTGTTTCCAACAATTGGTATTAGAGCCAAGTTCCTCTGAACAAAGCCTAACAACTTGAGGAAGATCTGGGAATCTCAATGGATGTATATGGTATGAAGGAAAAACTTCAGTTTTCCCTAGATGATCTTGAACAATCCCACTCTGAAGTTAACAATTTGAGAGAAAGAATCAAACAAGTTGATGATTTCATAAATGAGCTAAAAGAAAAACTTAGTATCTTTGTGAAAAAGAGAAAGGAACTGCTTCAAAAATTAGCCAATCAGAGTGAAGTCAATGATACTAATAAAGATCTGGATGAGAAAAATAAGCTATGTGAGAAGCTATCAAAAGAAGCCATTATGGTAAGGCATGAAATGGAATTAGGGGTTATGAGATTCACCCAAGAAATTGAAGAAAAAAGGAAAATTGAAGATAATCTAAAACAATCCCTCAGGGAGAAAATAGAGGACTGCCACAAAATGGACAGAATAATTAGGCATCTTGAATCTGATCTTGAAGAAGCTAGAGACAATGAAGAACAACTTGAGAATCAGATAGACACTCTTAAATAAGATCTTCAAACTGCAAATGAATACAAAAAAAATTCAAGATAAGCTCAACCCAACTTGAAGTTCTTGCAAGCCAAAAGAGGGTAGATGATAAGCATGGCTTGGGTATGAGAAAGGTGAAAGCTCTGGATCCGGTCGAAAGAACTTTGGATCAGGAAATCAAAGAAACAGGCTTAGAAGACCTCCAGTAAGGCAACCAAATGCTCAAAGATATCCATCCTTCAATAGATACTGCTTTAATTGCAACAATTTTGGTCATAAAGCAACTCACTGCAGGAGGAGAATGAATCAAACTAATCCATCCTTCTCTGGACAATGTTTCAACTGCAAAAGGTATGGTCATAAATCTCATGAATGTAAAAATATGCAAATAAACAATTCATTCAATGGTAGATGCTTTCAATACAATAGAATGGGACATATGGCTAATCAATGCAGATCAAGAGGATATCAATCAAATAAGCAAAGAAATGTTGTCTGTTACAACTGCAATAGATCCAGTTATATTGCCAAATTATGTAGAAGCATAAATTAGGATAGAAAAGGTTTGGTGCAACATAATCAGAAACAAGATAAGGGCAAAGGTAAAGTGAATGTAGATGAAGTTCAAAAGGAGATGAGCAAGATTTGGGTAAAGAAGAGTACAAAAAATATGGGGGATGGATCCGTACCAGAATCCCGTGCTGATATTCCTTTCAGAAACTAAAAGGGTGAGTTCTAGCTTAGGGGGAGTCACAAAGAAAAACAATTTCCCCCAGCTAGTCAGCTAGTGCCTAAATTTGGCACATTGAGTAAACATCTAACGCTGCAGATTAAAGGGTTCTCAAAAAAACCTCCAAATAATCTTTAGTCAAAATGTGAAAGATCCGCATGGAGTTTTGTAAGACTTATAACTGCTCAAGTTAATCCGATTCTGACAGCTATCTGGTAAAGTAGAATTTCATAGACAGATCCAGTTTGATTCAGAATTGAAATGCTTTGACCTATGGACCCATGACATGATTGAAGAAAAGAAGATACATTGTTAATCCTCACTGACAATGATTCTAAGTTCAACACAGTGATTCGAGAATATCTCTTTCAAAACAGGGCAACCAGATAACTTAAATTGTGCATTTATTACAAAAGGAAATTAGGGTTTTTGCAAGGATAAAAGGGTTCTTTCAGTCATTATTTACACACTTGCACTTGCGAAGAAGAAAAGAAGAGCTCTGCAACAAAGATTCCTCAAGATCAACTGGAAAAATAAATTCAACCAGTGATTTATTCTGGCTCCTATTTCAAACCCTAAAGCATGAAAAGGTACTTCCATTTTGAAAATCTCTCTCTGAATATCTTGCAAAATGGCTACTCTAATGGTTGTCAAGATCTCTGATAGGCCGCGTCCTAAATTCAAGAAACACCCTTATAAATCTCTAGAAGTTGATCCTTTGGGCACATTTTCTAGCATTCCGCATGGAGTATTACATGTAGAAGATGTTAGGGTTTATATCCATGTCAACATTGAGGAATTTGGAGACTCAAAATTGATGGACATTTATCACAAATAACTAATAGATGAAAATTTTGAACTCAAACTTGAATTCAAGGCCCTTCGGGATAAACACTTTGGACATTGCAAACATTTTCCATGTTTTGCAGAAGATGATTGGGTCTCGTATGTTCTAAACAGGATGCATGATAATTTCATGTGGCTAATGAGGCCCTTCAAAATAACTAAAGATCCCATCAGGGTAGTGACCGAACTGCATTCATCCGGTGGGTTACCTACACTTAAATCTGTGAAGAACCATACAGTAATTGAAGCCACCGAATCTAAATTTGACAAAAGAGCAATGACCATAGATGACATCATAGATCTGGATGTCAAGTTTGCCTCAATGATAATCAGCTACAAAATCTATCATTCAAGCAGGGAGAATTCTGTGTCTAGCACAACAATCTATGCAGCATATCAAATGTTGAGGGAAGATGCAGATTATGACCTATGTGAATTTCTTCTAAATCAACTATTGGAAAACCTACAAAAGATCAAAAAGGATAAGAAGAATTCCTTTAAATATGAATGTCTAATATTGTGTCTATTCTTCTATTATATGAATGAGCTACCTGGATCAAGTGATTGGGTTTGGCAAAATCATAAACTGGTTGCTATCCAGATTAGAGATTATATGTATGGACTTGGTGATGCTCAAGCTCAAAACACAGCCCTCTGGGGTTATTTTAAGAACTTCCAAAGCATGATGCAAGCCAGAGAGAGAATACCTCTATCCATAGTTGAGAAATACAAGGACATAGTGTGCTTCATGGTTGACACTGACCAATACCTAATGGAGGCAGTTGAGCTAAGGACTGTGTGGATAATACCTATGGGATATGAAGTCAATGAAAAAATCTTAGATCTTCATATTCAACATTTGCTGAGCCAGCCCAAGGACACTGAGGCAGAAAGGTTTGGAACCTTTCAAGAGCTAAGTGTAAAAATACATGTTGGGTTAAGACAACCAGAAATAAAGAGGAAAGTAAGAAGGGAAGTTGAAGAAATTGCCAAAAGATTTGGCCTATCAAAGGAGGCTGTGGATGCAAATAGAGAGAAGATGGAGAAGGCTGAGAAAGAGAAACAAGAAGCAAAGAAAGGAGACAATCTGGTACAAGCCTCCTCCTAGACTAGATCTTCCAAGAGCTCTGCACTTGCCACTCCTAAAAGCTCAAAGGCTACCAAACCAAAAGTCAAGACATCTAGAAAAAGGGAAAAGAGGATGAAGACCAAAGCCACAAGGTCATATACAAGCCTTAAGGATGATGAAGAAATAGAATCTGATGAGGAAATCAAGAAAATGAAGAAGAAGAAAACATCTGGGGAATTCTCTGCTAGCAAAAATGAGGAAGAAAAGGTAGAGGAATTTGTTGAAAAGCCCACTCTTTCCATTGATGACATCATCAAGGCAGTAACTGTGGATGGGAACCTACAGCAAGTAACAGAGTTCTATGATGAATACAGTGATACTGATAAGAGAATTTTGGAAGAAGCTACTGTCAGGTACCTGAACATTTACAATAAAGCTTTCATTGAAATTAAATCATTAATTCCTAAGAGTCTAGAAAAGGACTTGACTTGAGAAAAGAGAATGCAAAGGAAAAAGACCTAGAGATTCAGGAACAAATAATGATTCAACTTTATCCTTCTATCACACCAAAACAAATGGAAATGATTTTTAAGGATTGTAAGGATGAGTTTCGGAGTAAGGCAAGAATGAATAAACTTATGCTTGGAGAAACTGACCAAGTAGCAAGTGAAACAAAAGATGTCCTCCTGAATGCTTTGAAAAGATTCAATCTTCCTATTATAGAGGAAACAATTGAAGAACCTTCTACCATGGATGTTGAAGGATTAAACGTAATCAATGAAGAAACTTCTGACAAGGATATAGAAGGATCAAATAAAATAGATGAAGAGAAGCCTAAGGACTTAGATTCCTCTGTTCCAGAAGAGGAAGTTCATGAAGCAGTAAACACAGGTGGCATCTCTTCTCTAGATCCCACTACAAACATTCCAGATTTTGAAGCTAAAGGAGAAGGTAGAAAAGAGGAGAAAGTGAGTCAAGAAGAGGAGGTTAAGGGAAAAGAAGAAGAACAAGCATAAAAGACTAATGATGACTGTTCTGATATCCCAAAAGAAAAGAAGACTCAATCACCGGCAAGTGACACTGTAGAGGCAGTGAAGAACTTCCTAAATAGAGAAATGATGGAGATAGATGAACCTGAGCTATTTCAAGGGCCACTGAATTTCGACTCTCTCCCCAGTTTAGACAATGAAAATGCATCTTTTGCTCAAGCCAAAGCAAAAGAAAAACTCCTGAAATCTCACATGGAAGACTGTGAACTATTGGAGATTGCATCTGGGATGCTGGAAAAGATCATGCCATCCTTCCAAAAGGATCCTTTAGCCTCACCATCTGGTAACTTCAAAACTTTGGTAAATTCTGTTAGCACTCATTTTGAATCTCTAAAGAAATCAATAGAAGCAAAGGTCCGGAAGGAGTTTTTAGGAAAAAGATTCATTGAAGTGCAACGACTGATTGCTAATGATACGAGGACCCTAGACATTGGAATAAAGAGCCTTGAAAATACTCTTAAAGATGGTGGGGACATGTACAAATTTTGTTTATCTTGGCCCAAAGTGATAAAAGACATTGAGAAGAAAGTGAAAGAACAAGAAGGAAAACTGTCAAGTTTATCTCAGAATTTTGATCCCCTTACTACCTCTTTAATGAATCAAGAATGCCAGGCTATTGTCATCATAAATGAAATAAAAAGGCTAGACAAAGAAAAGAACATAATAAACAGAATGGGTGAAATCAGAGGGATAATTATCCCTAAGCTAGAAGTAATGCATGAGGCCTTGACAGATGCTCAGACCACAGCCCGGACCAGTGATTCGGTAGATTAAGAAGGGCAGAAGCATATGCATTTTTGTTAAGTGGTCACATCTCCATTTTGGATAGGATGAAGCAGAGTTAGGCCATAGAGTTTGTACAGCTGAAGACCGCTTTTGCAGATATACTTAAGTATATGTAAGTATAGCATATATATACACTTATGCGGCCATTTATAGGACAATTTTTGCAAATTTTGGTATGCGGATTCCGCCCTTTGCCATTGATGTCAAAGGAGGAGTGAGGAGTAGTGAAAAATGTGGAATCTAGCAAAGGGGGAGCTCCAGTAAAATAGTGCAAAAGATAAAGCATCAGCTAAGGGGGAGCTACTGCGACACGTAGCCATTTTTCACTAAGTGTTGCTGTTAATGCCAAAGGGGGAGATTGTTGGCAAGAGACACTATGTGGCTTTATAAGTGTTGTCATTGATGGCAAGAAAGTCTATCCCACACATTTGTAGTACATAATATGCCTTCATTGGAAGTCAGATTGAAGAATGTTTTGGTCCAGTGAACAAGAACTGAGTATGTAACAAGGTCTGACAATCAGGTCCAGATCTCTTAGATGGTGTAACTCAGTAAGTTGCAAACTTGGAAAAGTCAAGAGGGGTATCATGATTGCTGTACTCCAGAGATTTAGCCTCCGGTGATAAATCAAGGAAAAGATATGAGCATATGAGTGTTGGGTTCCAGTCAGGCAAAACAGATAGAGGAAGAACCGACTGACAGAGTATCAGACTTCAATCCAGATGAGTAAAAGGTGTTGATCGAGCAATTTGTGGGATCATACATTGTTGGCCGACATGATTAATGACTTCTATGCCTATGTTTTTGATACGCATCACAAATCAAGCATGGATTCAGCCGACAGATTAATTACTTGCAGTGTTCTTAATGCCGACTAGAAAGTTGATAAAAATCCTTGATGCAGATATATATACCAAATATATTTTAACATGTAAGTGAGTGTGTGAATAGGTGATGGGATAAAGTGCGAAGAAAATCAAGGATAAGTGGAAAGCAGCAATTCAAGTCCAGTATGTGACAGAGCAACAACATTGAATAGAGGAAAAATGAAGTGCATTAGATCAGTATATTGTGCCTAACTAGAACTAAACTCTTGCATTTGTAGATGCTTCTCATCAGTTCAAACACTTGACTATCTTCTGTAAGTTCTGTAGACAGTGAGTCTCTTGTAGGCAACGTGCCTTTTGTGAGCAGTGTGCTCAGGCAGTGAGCCCTAATTGGCAAGTGCCATTTTGTACTTCTTTATTCTTTTAAAAAAGAATACAATCTTGGGTTAGTCACCCTGTGGTTTTTCCCTTAATAGGGTTTCCACGTAAAAATACTTGTGTTATGTGTGTTGATTTTATTTCTATTCTTATGATTACATATGCTTTCATGTTTTGATGTAACACTATTTACTAAGATAACAAAAAGAAAAGAAAGTTAAGGAAATTTTGAGATAACTGATTCACCCCCCCTCTCAGTTATCTACCTTGTTTCCAATACTACATTCATTATTGGGATCAAACATGTAGTTAAAACAAGATCACTACTTGGTGAATACTTCTTCCCTTACAGAGATTTGCAAACAACATTAGGAGTAATTAATTACATAGGTGATGAGTGCCAGGTAGCACCCATGAAATACACCCTTTTACCCCTCTTTTTCCTTCCTTCTTATTCCATTGTCTTGATGACTACACCAAAGTAGATTAACAAGATTGTTCTAATTATGATTAATGAGAGATGAATTACCTAAAATCATGATTTCTGACTGAAGGACTAATGTGCATTGAATTGATGGAAATATGTAGAAATTCTCTCTTTTTGAATCTACAGGTGCAAATGTTTGAGCAAAGATAATTTTGGTCATCTCCGGAGGTGGTCCTAATAATCTTTGGAGCTGACATATGGATACAACACCAGTCTCTAATATTTTCCAATATGATTCTAGAGATTTTGAGATAAAAGGGGGTGAATCATCTCTGGAGCTGGACTAAAGTCAAAAGCATATCTCTGAAGCTGAATAGAAGGTCATGAAGCATATCTTTGGAGCTGCAAACAGAAGCACACACCTCCAGAGTCTCCTCAACATAAATGCAGATTTCCAGTGCTCCAGATATTACTCAATCAGCACTTGAGTAATCGAATGAAGACCCTAGTTAACTACTAGAAGTTTTATTCTCTTTTTGATTTTGCATGAGTTTTTGACAAACTGATTAAGTACCTATACTTCAGGGCCTCGCTGCCCAGTTGTATTTGAAACTAAGACTCAAATTTAGTGAGACTATTGTTCCACTAAATCTATTTTAATTACATGAATTTTTATTCTATAGTTAAACAATTAGTAGACTAAGAGATTAGTACTATCTCATAGATGAACTAGTAGTTAAGGTAAGTGATATATCATCACTGGATTAGATATAAACTTACAAAAGTAGTAGTAGAAGAGGACAGCGAATGATTTCTGATTTTTGTAATCTCATTTTGATATAGACATTTTTCTGCATACAAAAGCTAATGGAATTAGACTGAATGTGAATTGTGATATTATCTTCTTGTGCTGATTCATTGCTTTAGTCTTCAACCCTAAGGGTGTGAAGCAAGGGCCCACTCCCCACCACCAATGCAGAAGGCTAGTATTGTTGTTTATTATTTTGTTTCAGATTCTGTTGTTTGCTGTTCTGTTTCAGATTTTGTTTAGAAAGATAGTTACTATTTTCTCATAAATGAATGTATGTTTCAATTATTTGAGATAGTATGGATCTACATTAGCAATTCATTGTTTTAGCTTTGTTTTCAGTATTCCTAGAATTCATTTTCATAGCAAATAGATCAGTAGCAGTAGTTTCTTCAAACACTAGAGATCATTAGAATTAGTTAAAGGAACTGGCAACTATAGGATTCCTAATTGTAGAAAATCAAGGACACAGCCCTGGATTTGACACATGAAATATAATTAAATGCCAAGGTACAATGAACCTTGTCATTTTTGGCACTGTTGCTGGGGAACTTTGTGTTAATTAGGGAAACTTAGCTAAATAGTTCTAGGATAGATCTGTATGGTTAGATCTAGGGATTCAAAAGGAAGATACATAAAACAAACACCCCATCAACAAACTATAGGAGAAAGCATTGGGGTGGCACAAGATCTTGTTGAAGAGAGACACCTAGAACCTACCTTAGAAATTGCACCTCAATTCAATAATCCCTTAAATCATCCAAATCTTCCACTCACTGACTATATCTAAGAATTGCAATAGAAATTCTAGGTAGATCCTTTGACAAGAACTAATTCCTCAGAAACCAATCCCTCAGAACCTCACACTAAATCTCCAGGAGAAGAACCAATATTAGACATGGATGATAATCATGAAGAGGAGGAAAATCAGGCTCCAAGCACCCTCTCATATCCCATTGTTCTGGCTGCTAGAGATAATGCCCCTATGAAAAATATTTCACCTGCACACCTACCAAATTTTAGGGGTCTTTCTTTTGAGGATCCAAATCATTTTTTGTTTGAATTCAAAGTGGTATGCCAGACTTATGATTATGGATCAAATAATCAAAAACTTAAACTGTTTCCCTCAACTTTGAAAGATTTTGCAATGAGATGGTTCATGGGTTTGCCCCAAAACTCCATCCATTCTTAGGATTAGGTAGAGACAAAATTCTTGGGAAAATACCAAGACTACTGTAAAGTCAGTGATAAGAATGAGGAATTATTCAAAATTAAAAAGAGAGAAGAAGAGACCTTAGAGGATTGTGTGGATAGGTTCAACTTTGCTTTGAGAAGGTATGGCAACCCTGTAAATCACTCTTTGGATAGAACCCTATTTGTAAAAGGATTAGACAAAGAATCAAAACAGGCACTGGATCTAATGGGAAAAGGGAATATCAATAAAATGGATATGCCTGCTATAGAAGAACTTTGCATGAACTATTCTAGAACCCAAGATGGAGTGAGAACACCCAAATCTTTCAAAGGGAAGAATGGAATAGGACAGTTAATGGAGGAAATTGCAAATTTTAAAATAGATATTCTAATCCAATTGAATACCACATTAGATGGGATTCAAGCAAAAACTAGAACAAATGATCAAGACAGAACAACTGAACCACTCTCCATCTATTGTCCTAAGTGTAGAAACAAACATCTATTGAGAGAATGCTGTTTGGATAAACCAGAGATCTGTCAGATCTGTGATAGGGAACATCCTACCAGTCGGTGTGATTAGTTCCCAGCCTTAAAAATGCTAAGTAAAAATAATGCCATTATAGAGGAGGAGTTGAACTATGTAGGACAAAAACAAGTTAAGAAGTTTCCTTATAATCAGTATCCAAACCAGGCTTCTTATAGGGGTCCTTCTAATTGGGGAAATAATCAATGAAATCCAACTTGGCATAGGCCTCAGAATAATCCTCCTTGGGGACCACAAGATTGGCCAAACCAACAATGGCAGAACCAACATTGGCAAAATCAGCCCTGGGGGAATCAACAATGGCCACAACAGTTTGGATCATAAAACATGCAACCTCACTGGGGTCTTCAACAGGGATATAATAAACAATACTAGGGACAACCTCGACATTTCCAACCTCAACAACAAGCATTTCTAACTGGACCCCCCAACACATAAGGTCAGTCACAAAACAAACTAGTTAGCTAACCACCCTTACTAGCTCAACCTATACCAAACCCACAGAATAATCAAGGAGTAGCTATTTACATGACATAACAAGAAAACATGGCTGGTATTAATGCCATATATTCCAATAATCTCCAGCCATGTTCTGGGAAAGTACTTCCAAGACCATCTCCTCCAACTATAGTTGAAGTAACCAATGATGAGGAACTTGAAAATCCATCCACTCAGCTTCCAGAGGAGATTACTATAGAAATAGTGCTAAAATAATCATCCTTAGATAACTCTGGAGTTCCTCCTAAAATAATGACTCTGGAGAACACCCCTAGAAACATTTCTACTAAGAACTCTAGAGATAGAAAAACTAGCACCATACCCAGAGTAGCTTAAACAACATGTCCCTCAGAAAAAGGTTTTACAAAAACAAGTCCAATCTACCCTAGAATTAGAACTTTTACAAGAAATTAGATAATTGAACATTAAAATTCTGTTCCTACAAGCAATCAGAGATGTGCCTAAACTGAACCAATTCATCAAACAACATTGTGTTAAGACCCAGGAAAGAAAGAAAAAATTTCCCTCCATCTAGGTGGAAGGAAAAGTAGTAGACCTCCTAATGGGAGAAATGCTCCTCCCAAAATATGGACATCCTAGAAATCCTGTCATAACTGTTTACATGTCAGGGGTAGAAATTTCAAATGTTTTGGTTGATTTGGGAGTAACAATAAATGTAATGATAGTTCATACAATTGACAGATTATCCCTAACAGGTATCCAATCCACATCTACAATCCTTCAACTTGCTGACTAGTCGGTAGCTATTCCAAAAGGGGTGATTACTAATATTCTAGTTGTGATAGGATCATGGGAATTCCCAGTAGACTTCCTAATATTAGAACCTAGAAACTAGTGGAATGCATATCCATTGATATTGGGAAGACCATGGATGGCTACAACAACAACATCCATTGATTGTCAAACTGGGGATATGGTCATTCTAATGGAATAGATTTGAAGAAAATATCTTTATATCCACCAGCTAAACCATCAATACATTATTCAAGAAGAGTATGGGTAGATGAGCCAGATAACATGGAAAACAGTGCCTTAGTAGCTATGGTTACCATCAAAGAGCATTTGGGTGAGTTAGAAGAAGAAATCCACTATGATACAATAGAAGATATCACCCACATTCTTATTAATGAGGATATAATGGAGCTAGCCCAAGATTCAAGGAGAGAACTTCTCACTTCTGCTAATTGTACCCTAGAAAATTTCATTCCTTGTGGAGAGACCTTTTACAGAGACTTAGCCACATTCCACATGTTGTTTCCACATTCTTGCCCCCTCAATACCATGACTCCAGGATATGGATTGAATACATCTATGGATTAGATCACAAAACAAGTCATGATTTTACTTGGGAAAACACTAAATATCAACACTTAGCAGAAAAATAGGAAGAAGAACTTATCAAACTCATAATTTCCCATTCAACAACTTTTATTTGGGGATACCAAGATATGAAGGGCATCCCTCTTGAGATCTGTACTCATCATATATACACTAAAAATGTCAAACCTGTCAAACAACCCCAAAGACGATTGAATCCTACTTTAAAAGACATTGTTAAGACTGAAATAGAAAAATTGCTGCAAGCAGGGTTTATATATCCAATCTCAGATAGTCAATGGGTCTCACCCTTAGTCATAGTGCCTAAAAAGAATGGGAAGTGGAGAGTGTGTATTGACTATAGAGAGCTAAACAAAGCCACAAAGAAGGACTACTTTCCCTTACCATTCATTAATTAAGTGCTGGACGACCTTGCAGGGAGGAAGTATTTTTCTTTCCTAGATAGGTTCACTAGATATAACCAAATCCAAGTAGCACCTGAAGATCAGGATATGCCACTTTCACTTGTTCTTGGGGAACTTTTTCCTACAAAGTTTTTCCATTTGGACTGTGTAATGCTCCAGCTACATTTCAGAGGCTTGTTTTAGCCATTTTTGCTAAACTAGCTAATGAGTGCATGGAAGTCTATATGGACGAATTTACTATGTATGGGGACAACTTTGAAGAAGCTCTCATAAACTTAGAAAAGGCATTAAAATTTTGTGAAAAAAATTGACTATCCCTGAGCCATAAAAAGTGCTTCATGATAGTAGAGGAAGAATTGTATTGGGACACCACATTTCAGCAAATGGGATCAAATTGGACCAAAACAAAATAGAAGTGATCAAGAAGTTACCTTCACCTAAAAACCAGATAGATGTTAGAAGTTTTTTGGGTCATGTAGGCTACTATAGGAGATTTATAGAAAATTTCAGCAGAATAGCTGCTCCTCTATTTACCTTGCTTAACAAAGACACATAATTCTTATAGATAGAGGATTGTCAATCAGCATTTGAAACCCTTAAGGAGAAACTTACTGTCACACCTATTTTAAGAGGACCCAATTGGACTCTACCATTTCCATACAAACTGATGCTTCAAATGAGTCCATTGGAACAATCTTAGGATAGAAAGAGGAGGGAGAAGGTATGCATGCCATCTATTACATCAGTAAAAACCTCACCTCTGCAGAAAGAAACTATACCACAGCTGAAAAAGAATTCTTAGCAGTCATATATGCTATAAACAAATTCAGGCATTATATCACAGGATACAAAATATTTGTACATACTAATCATGCAACTATCAAATACTTAATGAATAAGCCAGTAGTGGGTGCAAGGATAATCAGGTGGTTATTGCTATTGCAAGAATTTGAAATTACCATAGTTGATAATCTAGGTAAATTTAATTTGGTTGCTGACTTCCTGTTAAGATTGCATACAAGTGGAGAGAACCAGCCAGTGGAGGACAGATTTCTAGATGAACATCTTTTTGCTATCTCCTCTACTGCACCTTGGTTTGTAGATATAGCTAATCTCTTAGCTACAGGCTTGTTTCCATCCCATTTTACCTCAAAACAAAAGAAACACTTAAGGAAAGCTTATCTTACAAATGGTTAAATGGTTTACTGTTTAAATGTGGTCCTGATTTCATTTTACGTAGGTGTCTAAAAGCTGATGAAATTTTTGATGTTTTAAGGGCATGTCATGATGAACCATCTGGTGGGCATTATTCTTCACATATAACCATCCACAAAATTCTAGGAGCTGGTTACTACTAGCCCTTTATTCATAAGGATACCAAGAAGTATGTGCAACAATGCGACCAGTGCCAAAGGATGGGAAAACCAACTTCCACCCAAGAAATGTCACTTCATCCTCAAGTAATGTTGGAACCATTTGAGCAATGGGGTCTAGACTTTGTGGGACCAATTTCTCCACCATCATTAGGCAAAGAGTACATTTTGGTATGCATAGACTATGTGACTAAATGGGCTGAAGTTTAGGCATTGCAATTTGCAAGAGAAGAGAAAGTTACTAATTTCCTTTATAATAGAATTTTCTTGAGGTTTGAAGCCCCAAGATCAATAGTTTCAAATAGAGGACCTCAATTTACTTCACAGGCAATCGAAGCATTCACAGACTTATATCAAGTTAAGCACAGGAAATCTTCACCTTACCATCCCCAAGCCAATGGGTAGGTGGAGGTGACTAATAGGGAACTGGAGAATATTCTGACAAGGATAGTAGCCATGAACAGAAAGGATTGGGCTAACAGATTACTTGAAGCAATTTGGGCTTACAATACCACTTGGAAGTCCACAACCAAATTCTCACCATATGAATTGGTTTATGGAAAGAAACCCATCCTGTCTATAGAATTTGAACTGCAAACACTCAAAACTTCATTAGATATTGGTCTACCATTGTCTATAGCACAACAGAATAGGATTCTTCAGCTCAATGAGTTGGATGAAATCCGTACAAAGGCCATACAACAAACATAACTTGTTCAATATCAAAGGAAGCAATGGCATGACCAACACATCAAAAGGAGGACATTTCAACAAGGTGATTGGTTTCTCCTATATGATTCTAAGTTCAAGGAGTTCAAGGGAAAGCTACAAACTCATTGGATGGGTCCTTATCAGATAAAGGAAGTTTTTGAGAACGGAACAGTTTTCCTAGAACCCATTGATGGAAGCATAGATACATTCTTAGTGAATGGCCACAAAATTCAACTCTATAAAAGGCCATCAACTAAGGAAGAATTCATCAAAGATTTGTGCTTGGTTACAGGGGACACATCCTCTGTCACATATTTGGACTAAAAAAAAAGGTTGAAAACTAGCAAATGGCGGCCTTCTTGAAAAAAAGAAAAAAAAAGTTGAAAACCAGCAAATGATGGCCTTCTTGGAAAAAAAGAAAAAAAAAGAGAAAAAAAGAGAAAGATGGAAAACCAATAAATGTCTGTCTTTCTCGACCAAGGGGATTGAAAACTAGTAAATGGCGGTTCCCTTCTTCTTACTAGATAGGAATAATCAAGCTATGGAGGTAATCAGGTGCCAAGAGTTACTCAAACACACCTCCGGCACTCACAAATTAGGAGTACCTCTGGTGCTCACAAACTAGGAGCACCTTCGGCGCTCCCCCAATAAAGAGCCATTTTTAAAAATATAAAAAAATAAAGGAGGGGACCCACCTCTCCAAGTAATAAAGTGGAGATGTCATTTGATGAGGTCAGCATGACTCATCCTCCACTTTATGACAAAAACAAAGATGAAGTTAGCATGCATATCGTCAGTAGTCGAACAAGCCATTACTTTCACATGCACAAGCCATCATGAATTGCTGCACTGACGTCACTTGACAACATGGCATTCCTAGACCACTTAGCAAGAATAATTATAGAATATGTGACGATAGGGATGTTGACGTCATTTCCAACCCATACAGGTGCTGCTCACATGCCGAGCCACATCAAGTTGCATTAAGGCCGCAGTTTTGCAGCCAAGTACATCGGGCCGTCATCATTAAGATTGATTTAGGTAATGCTCTTTAATTAACTTAATTAGTTACTATCTTGTCATTCTATTTTTTGGTGCCATTATTGTGACACATCTCCCTGCCATTATTTCTGTTTTCACCTCATGCATGCTGCCATTTTTGCCACATTGTCGACCTATCTACGGAGTGTCCCATCACTCTATTGCAATTATGACTGCAGAAGCATGCTAAACTAGTTTCAACCTCTTTTCCCATAATTTGAGCAGTAAAACAAAATGACATATCAACCTTCACTCAAGATTGCAGATTTCTCTAAAAATGTTTGAGTGTAAAATTCAAGTCTGCTGACACAGTCCCCAGAGTGAAAAGAAAGAAAAAAGACTATAGAGAGTAGAATTTTAGCTACAGGAGGTTGAATAGGATAGAGAGATGGGTGTCAAGAAGAAATCAGAGCTAGAGAATATAACAGGTCTTCTGTAGGATGAAGCTGTAGCAGACATTCTAAGGAATGCATGGTGGTTAGAGTTCTTAGAGAAATTTGAAGGTTTTCAGGAGGATATTGTTAATGATTTCCTACAAAACCTGAGAGATAATCAAACAATTGTGAGAGGGGTTCAGGTCAATATCTCTGCCACCATCATTAGTCATATCTCTAGATTACCAGAACAAGGTGAGAGGTTTTACCATTTGAAAACCCTATATGTTGATTTAATTAAAAATTTCTCTGAAGAAGGTGAACCTGCAATACCATTACATTTAAACAAAAATGAGGTTAAAGGAATTGTTACGTCTTCACTTCCACACCCATGGCAGTTTGTAGCATTATGGTTGATGAAATACTTTACATGTGATGGCCAATTTTCTATAGTTCTAGGACCAATAATGAAATGTTAATCTTTATGAGGCATGGAAATGCTCACCCAGTATTTAGCATAAACATTCCAAACTTTCTGTACTCTGCAATAAAAGCATCTGTAGACAAGTTTCAACAAGGGAAAGGTCCTACGAAACACCATGGCCTCCTTTTTCTTATTGTGAAACATCACTTTATGTCTCAAGCTGATGGAGAGGCATTATGGTAGACATTTTTAAATAATAAACCGCATGACATAACACCAGAGAGGGCACAAAGAATGGATGAGGCTTCCTCTACCCAGCAGGAAGAGGCAGCAGAGCCTTCAACTTCCTCTCCAACTACTGAGAGGTAAAAGTCAAAAGTCCTCACTGGAGGCAACTTCATCTGCTGCCCCTGTTTCTGGTAGAATAAGGAAAGGGAAGGAAGTTATGGAACCTATTATAGAACAAACCCCATATATGACTTGCTCAGCAAGGCGCAAGATGACCTTGGATGAGGAGTCTATTCCAGTTAAACCAACAGGGGAAACAGTTATTATAGAACAGATCTCCACCGAGACTTCTGACCCCAAGAAGCAAAAGAAAAAGACAAGTCAGGGTTAGAAAATAAAAAGAACTTCAAAGAAAAATGACTCCAGCATACACTACTGAGCTGAGGAAGCATCTCATGATTTAGATGAAATTCCTCTAGTGAGAAAGAAGAAACAAAGAGAATTTTCCCCAAAACCATATGTTCATCCAAGTTCCCATAGTCCAACTTCACAACATTCCCCTGCTCTGGAGACAGAACAGAGAGACACTTTTACTATTTCCTCAAACTTTGAGGATAATATACTTGCTATAGAGGCACCTACTCCACCTATGCTATGGAGAAGCAAGAGAAAAAGGTAGCTCACCCAGGCTGAAAAAGATACTACTCTCCTGGTTGAAGTTCTCTTGGGTTTTAGAACTTTTGTAGATGAGGCTGGGCCTTCATCAGTACCAATAATTGTAGAGAGAAACCAAGAGGAAGCTTAGGACAAGGAGATTGTAGGGGAAGTTGAAACATGGCAAGTGGATGCAGCTGGAAGTGAAGAGCAAAGAGCTGTGGAAGACCCTGAAGTGGAACAGATAGAAGAAGAAACATGGACTTATTCTCACCCATCTGATAAGGAGGATGTTGAGATTTCAAGGGTGCAACAGATGCTAGAAGAAATAGATAATATGAAAAGATTATTATGGGGGAAGAACCTAGTTATTACTAATCTCAAGAAGGTCATGAAAGAAAAAGAAATGGAACAAAAATAGATGATTGAAGGATTGCAAGCAGAGCTCCAGAATAAACATAAAATAATTTAGGAGAAAGAGGCAGAATTGAGAGACAAAGAAACTGAGGTAGCCCAAAGCCTCAAGGAAAAAGAAGCAGAGGCAGCCCAAAGCATTAAGGAAAAGGAGGCAGAGGTAGCACAAAATATTTTTGATCTTACAAAGGCTCGAGACAATAGTCTCACAATAATTGCAGCACTTGTTGAGAAAGTACAAAGTCAAGCCAAACAATTAACATGGGCCAACAATAAGATAGATGATCAAGAAGAATACATTTAGGAGTTGATTGGTCTAGGGGCAACCATGGAACAGGGGGTGCAAATAGATCCATACTTAGGCCTAATTCCAATAGATATCCCTAAAGCCCCGTTCCATTGGGAAAGGAGATGTAGGGAATATAAGGCTTCTAAACCCATGCTGCAATTACAAAGGGCAATAACTGCCATGTCAAAAAGAATACAAACTTTGGAAGAAAAGGTCCTTTAGGTAGCTTCCATTTCATCTGAGATCCTATCTTGCAGACCCCTAAGTGGAAGTTATGCTCTATTTCTACAAGAAAGAATCCAACAGAGAAAAATATCTTTGGTTCTATCTAATTTGACTGAGGACATAGAGATAGGGATGGGGTTCATGGAAGCATACATGAGAAGTTCTGATGAGGACAAATATTTTCTGTGTGAGTTATATTTGCATGGTTTTTGCATTGATGATATTACCTTCATTATCATCTATTATGTAGGAGAATGCCAAATCAAGGCATTCATGTCACTAATGAGAAATCATCAGATTTGGAATGAAAGGATGGAGGCCTATCTAAAGAAGGATACAAAAACAAGTCTTTTTATCAGAAAAGAATGTCTAAATCCCCATGCTTTTAAGATCCAGTTTAGGGCATACATTTACCACCCAGACAGTAAAACTAGGATTTTGCCTTTATATCTAAAACATCTGTAGGAATGCTCCATTGATTTTGGTCTCCTCATAAACAATTTATCTAATCAAATGCTTCTGGTGATAAAGAAAAGGTGGAACACCTTGACTACAGAATAGAAGATGAGGGAAGTGGTGTCCCTTGCCAACCTCAGGTTGTTTGTAAGGAAGGCCAGGATAGTGTCCAAAATGATGGATAAATACCAACTGGAGTGGATAGGTGGCCGTTTCAAACCCCCTCTCATCATTGAGCCACTACCTATTTGGGCTGAACAAGTGGAAGATGAAAATTTTTAGGAATGGATGAAGTAGGTTGATCAGTTAAGAGGAAATGGTAATATAGACCACTCCACTTGGTCTACTTATGTAAAAGACTATAACTTGACTGATAGAATATTCCACCTGAATAAGTCCAGATTGTGAGAAGCAGGAGGACATGCTAACCTTTAAGTATGGGGGGATAGCACCCATGAAATACACCTTTTTACCCCTCTTTTTCCTTCCTTCTTATTCCATTGTCCCAATGACTGTACCAAAGTAGATTAACAAGATTGTTCTAATTATGATTAATGAGAGATGAATTACTTAAAATCATGATTTATGACTGAAGGACTAATGTGCATTGAATTAATGGAAATATGTAGAAATTCTCTTTTTTTGAATCTATAGGTGCAGATGTTTGAGAAAAGACAATTTTGGTCATCTCCGGAGGTGGTCCTAATAATCTCTGGAGCTGACATATGGATACCACACCAGTCTCCAATATTTTCCAATATGATTGGAGAGATTTTGAGATAAAGGGGGTGAATCATCTCTAGAGTTGGATTGAAGTCAAAAGCATATCTCTGGAGTTGAACAGAAGGTCATAAAGCATATCTCTGGAGTTGCAGACAGAAGCACACATCTCCAAAGTCTCCTCAACACAAATGCAGATTTCGAGCACTGCTACCAATCGACACTTCCAGTGGTAATTAGGGTGCTCCAGATATTACTTAATCAGCACCCGAGTAATCGAATGAAGACCCTAGTTAACTGCTAGAAGTTTTATTCTCTTTTTGATTTTGCATGAGTTCTTGACAAACTGATTAAGTACCTATATTTCAGGGCCTTGCTGCCCAGTTGTATTTGAAACTAAGACTCAGATTTAGTGAGACTGTTGTTCCACTAAATCTATTTTAATTGCATGGCTTTTTATTCTATAGTTAAATAGTTAGAAGAATAAGAGATTGGTACTATCTCATAGATGAACTAGTAGTTAGGGTAAGTGATATCTCATCACTGGATTAGATATAAACTTACAAAAGTAGTAGTAGAAGAGGACAACAAATGATTTCTAATTTTTGTAATCTCATTTTGATATAGACATTTTTTTGAATACAAAAGCTGATGGAATTGGACTGAAAGTGAATTGTGATATTATCTTCTTGTGCTAATTCATTGCTTTAGTCTTTAGCCCTAAGGGTGTGGAGCAAGGGCCCACTCCCCACCACCAAGGCAGAAGGCTAGTATTGTTGTTTATTATTTTATTTTAGATTCTGTTGTTTGCTATTCTGTTTCAAATTATGTTTAGAAAGATAGTTACTATTTTCTCATAAATGAATGTATGTTTCAATTGCATGGGATAGTATAGATCTACATTAGTAATTCATTGTTTCATCTTTATTTTCAATATTCCTAAAATTCATTTTCATAGCAGATAGATCAGTAGCAGTAGTTTCTTCAAACAATAGAGATCATTAGAATTAGTTAAACGAACTGGCAACTATAGGATTCCTAATTGTAGACAACCAAGGACATAACCCTGGATTTGACACATGAAATATGATTAAATGCCGAGCTACAACGACCCTTGTCAATAGGATTTACAAGGTTGATGGCACCTTAATCCTAACATCATATAGATCCACAGATGCTAGTTAGTAAGAGCCACTGACTTGTTACTTTTTTTATTCACACCTAAGACCTAGATAACACCTTGGTCAATGAGGTCTTGTACTATGTGCTTCAAACACATATGTCACTCAGTATCATGATGTGGGACTTAGTGGAATTGATAAAAGGCCTTCGGGTCATACGAAGGTAGAAATGGCTTGCTGGTATCTAGAGGACAGATAGGAGGTAGCTGCACCAAACAACTATCTAGGAGCTACATCATAATGCTATAGAGATACTCATTAAAAGGAGTGAATTTTCTATTATTATTCATTTTAGAAGCAGAGAGGACTAGAGAAACTTGTGAAGCTACTTCAGCCGCTATAGTGTTGATTATTGTTGATGAAATATTTTTGTAATTTTTTTATTTTTCTTGTAATTATAATATGTAGAAGCATCAGACTAGTTAGCAGAAGACAGTGAGGTAGAACTCTTAAACTAGCTTAACGACTATTGATAGTTGCGCAATGTAGTGCAAAGATGTGTGAAGAAAGAATAACACATCAACATAATCTAGTCCTAGATCTATGGCTGTAGCTTTCCTATGAAGACCCATTACACATTAGAGTCAGGCAGGGTGTACGAAATTTCTAAAAATAGAGATTGGTAATGACAGATAAATTTAATTATTTTTTTGTTATTTCCCTACTTATAATGGACCAGGTCTGTGAAAGTAACCTAAGGTCCAATCTTAGCCTAGAAATGCAATTGCAAGAACTGATTTAATAATTGATCGAATTAGAGAATAGAATGGTCAATGGTGCAGGAGCACCTACCTGACAGCTGGCCCCCATGAGGCAGTTAGTTTGTTATAGGTCTGGTTAATGTTTCCAAGAAGGTCTTGTAAGACCAATGCATGTAATAAGGTCATGTTGACCATACTTTACTATTTTTAGCTAGGTTGTTAGGACAGCTGTTATGCTGTATGTTCGGTTGGATCCTCCCAGCCGCTTGGAAGCTCCCAGCCGCTGGGAATCGAGTGGTAGTACTCGCAAGCAGATCCTATTTATACATAAGGATCAGTTGGTTGTAGATCATCGGTAGTATTGCATTGAGCCGAGGAGTTAGATTGTGCTGTGTGAGAGACAGAGTATTGTAATTGCATCTTTTGAAATCAATAAAGAGATCCTGTTGTGTCAATTCTCTGTTTGGATTCCTTTGTGTAATCAAGTTGCTGTTTTGGTGGTTACATGGATTCGCTGATCCATTCCACCGGTTGGTTCGTCGAATCGGTGGAATGGCTATGTACAGTAGTTTAGGATTTAGTTTGCATTTTGTGTTTGTTTGCATGCATGTTTGCAGGATCGCAGACGAGAGGTGTTGAGAACCCTAGCATGGGTATGTGCTAGGTCATGCTGGTTGTTAGAGTTTGGAAGATCACCCTGAAAGAAGATCGGGTCATCCCAGGAGGTTCGGCGGATCAGAACGGTGAAAATCTGCTAAGGTTGAAAATTCGTCAAAACGGCATCATTAGGATATTTTCGTGTATATCCTGCAGTTACTTCGGGCGTCATCCAAGTTGATGGAGGTGAGCATGATGCGGTAGTTTGTATAAGGTGAATGTGTTTCGAGGTGATCATCATCAGGTATTACCGAGGAGGAGTGTATCGGCATAAGGTAGAAGATCGGGTTGATAAAACCATCGCGGGCCGATAATGTTAAGTTTGGCTGACAGCAGGAGATTGAAGAAGCTGCATGTGACATCATCGTCATCAGGATAATCATCATCAGGATATCGGAGCAGCAGGATATTGAGGGAGCTGCATGTGACGTCATCGTCATCAGGATAATCGTCATCAGGATATCGGGGTGACGTAAGCATCGAAGGAGAGGTGCGTGAAGTTGAGTATCATCATCAGGATATATGGGGGGAACCAGATATTTTATATCCTGCTGATGAACATGATGTTGAACATCATGATGCTGAAGGTAGAGGTTGGCGGTAAGGTGAACAGTGAATGTCAGGAGGATGTTTGCGCTTGCCGAATGTGATGATGCTGCCGATAGACGAATATGAGGATGCTGCTGACATGCGAAAGGGCGAAGGCTTGTCTGCAGGAGGATATCGGTCAGCAAGAGATAATATGATGATGCTGACAGTGTTAAGGGAAATATGATGATGATGATGAAGGGTTGCGGACATCCATGCTATATGTCAAGGTTTTAGTGTGGATGCCTCTGCATCATAGTGGTATCAGAGCTCAGCAAAAGGTCTGGGCTGTTGTGTGTTGATTCTGTCACTGAAAGGGCAGAGGTAGAGTTGATTCTGTCACCGAAAGGACAGAGGTAGAGAAGTGAGAGGTTGACAAAATGCCTCCGAAAGGTAGTGGTACTGCAAGGGAATTGCAGGAGATGAAGGAAAAACATGCCAGAGAGATGAGGAAGATGAAGGAGCTTGCTGAAGCACTTCAAGCTAGGCTTGTAGCCTTGGAAAAGAACAAAAAGAGGGAAGTGGAAGACAGTGAGTCTGAAGAAGATGAAGATGCTGTTGAAGAGTATGAAGAGGTAGCTGAAGATCTGGATGCTGAAGACCAGAGATTTGCAAAACTGTTAAAGGCAGTGCAGAGTGATAAACCTAAGGTAAAGGTTGATGTTTCCAAGTATAATGGAAGTTTGAATGAAGATGAGTTACTGGATTGGATTGCTGCACTTGATAATCACTTTGAATGTGAAGATGTTGCTGAGGATCAGAGGGTAAAGATGGCAAAGACCAAGTTAGGAGGTCATGCTTTAGTATGGTGGGATTATGTACAATCTGAGAGAAGGAAACAAGGGAAGTCAAAGATCACTTCATGGGATAAAATGGTAGCAAGGATAAAAGGTAAATTCTTGCCTAAGGATTATGAGATTCAGATGTTTAAGAAGCTGCAATTTTTAAGGCAGAAGGAAATGGATGTGAAGGCATATACTGAGGAGTTTTATAAATTGAGTATGAGATCTGGTCATCATGAGAATGAGGTAGAAAAGGTGGCTAGGTACTTGGCTGGTTTGAGATTGAACATACAGGATGAGTTAGTTTTAGCTAACCCTAAGAATGTGGAGGATTGTTACCAAATGGCAATCAGGATTGAAGAAAAGATGAATAGGAGACAAGATAAGTCCATGAGAGGAAGAGGCAGCAATATGAGGGGAAGAGGATTAGCCCCTACAACAAGGCAAACCAATGAGGGTCAAGAAGACACTGGTAAAGGACAGGGATAGTCTGATTTCAGAGGTGGATGGAAAGGTAATAGAGGCAGATTTGGAAGTGGTAGAGGTTCTACTACATTTTCAGGAAAGTGTTACACCTGTGGTGAGTTTGGTCATCCATTTTTCAAATGTCCAGAAAGCAAAGGTTCATCATCCAGAAATGATAGAACGAATGACAAGAAAGTACAACTTGTGCAAGAAGAGAAAGTAGAGCAAAGTGTGCAAGGTTTAAACACTTATGAAGATAGAGTTCCTGAATATTATGGATATCCTGAGGAGGGAGAAGCATTGATGCTGAGGAGAATTAGTTTGCAGGCATCAAAGGATATGATGCAAAGAAGAGCTCTTTTCAAGACCACATGCAAGAGCAAAGGTAAAGTATGTAAGGTTGTCATTGATACTGGTTCAACAGATAACATGGTATCTCAGGAAATGGTGGATAAACTAAATTTGGAAAGGATTCCACATCAAAACCCTTACAAGGCATCTTGGGTGAGTGATAGTCAATCACTTTTTGTCTATGAATAGGCATATGTGGATTTTCAGATTGGAGCATATCATGATAGAGTTTTGTATGACATTTTGCCCATGGAATGTTGTCACCTACTGTTGGGTAGACCATGGCAATTTGATAGGAGGGTACTGTATGATGGGTATGCTAATACCTACACCATCAAGAAAGATGGGAAAACTATTATGTTGATGCCATTGCAGGAAGATGCTGTAGTACAGAGGGCAGCCCAAATCATTTTAGTGGGAAAGAAGGAATTTGTGCAGAAGCCTATAGGAGCAGGCATAAAGGCAGTTGAGGACACTACAGGGAAAGGAGTTGTTAAGGACAACAGTTTGAAGACTGTTTCAGTTTTGACTGACAGAGGTCAGCAGCAGGTTCAGCAACAGGTTTGCAAACAGCAACCAGTTGAGAGGAATGACAAGGATGTTGTCATAGTTGGGACTATTGTTTGTCCTATAAAGGTTGAAAGAAAGATAGAGTTGAACATTACAGAAGTTCAAGAGGCAGTTCAGACAGAGGTTCTGGTCAGACAACCTGACAAACACAAGGTATGTGAGAGAAGGGCCTACATTGACAAGCATGAGGATTTACTTGCAAGAAAACAAGTTACAGTTTAGAAGTCTTGGAGCAGCCAAGAGACTGCAGAGGACAAAGCTAGAATAGGTCAAGACACTGCAAAGGCAAAGTGTAAAGGGTGGAGGACTTCCACAACCAAACTCATGGGACATGAGTTCTTTTCTATTGGGGAGTATGGTGCAGGAGCACCTACCTGACAGCTGGCCCCCATGAGGCAGTTAGTTTGTTATAGGTCTGGTTAATGTTTCCAAGAAGGTCTTGTAAGACCAATGCATGTAATAAGGTCATGTTGACCATACTTTACTATTTTTAGCTAGGTTGTTAGGATAGCTGTTATGCTGTATGTTCGGTTGGATCCTCCCAGCCGCTTGGAAGCTCCCAGCCACTGGGAATCGAGTGGTAGTACTCGCAAGCAGATCCTATTTATACATAAGGATCGGTTGGTTGTAGATCATCGGTAGTATTGCATTGAGCCGAGGAGTTAGATTGTGCTGTGTGAGAGACAGAGTATTGTAATTACATCTTTTGAAATCAATAAAGAGATCCTGTTGTGTCAATTCTCTGTTTGGATTCCTTTGTGTAATCAAGTTGCTGTTTTGGTGGTTACATGGATTCGCTGATCCATTCCACCGGTTGATTCGTCGAATCGGTGGAATGGCTATGTACAGTAGTTTAGGATTTAGTCTGCATTTTGTGTTTGTTTGCATGCATGTTTGCAGGATCGCAGTCGAGAGGTGTTGAGAACCCTAGCATGGGTATGTGCTAGGTCGTGCTGGTTGTTAGAGTTTGGAAGATCACCCTGAAAGAAGATCGGGTCATCCCAGGAGGTTCGACGGATCGGAACGGTGAAAATCTGCTAAGGTTGAAAATTCGTCAAAAGGGCATCATTAGGATATTTCCGTGTATATCCTGCAGTTACTTCGGGCGTCATCCGAGTTGATGGAGGTGAGCATGATGCGGTAGTTTGTATAAGGTGAATGTGTTTCGGGGTGATCATCATCAGGTATTGCCGAGGAGGAGTGTATCGACATAAGGTAGAAGATCGGGTTGATAAAACCATCGCGGGCTGATAATGTTAAGTTTGGCCGACAGCAGGAGATTGAAGAAGCTGCATGTGATGTCATCGTCATCAGGATAATCGTCATCAAGATATCGGAGCAGCAGGATATTGAGGGAGCTGCATGTGACGTCATCATCATCAGGATAATCGTCATCAGGATATCGGGGTGACGTAAGCATCGAAGGAGAGGTGCGTGAAGTTGAGTATCATCATCAGGATATATGGGGGGAACCAGATATTTTATATCCTGCTGATGAACATGATGTTGAACATCATGATGCTGAAGGTAGAGGTTGGCGGTAAGGTGAACAGTGAATGTCAGGAGGATGTTTGCGCTTGCCGAATGTGATGATGCTGCCGATAGACGAATATGAGGATGCTGCTGACATGCGAAAGGGCGAAGGCTTGTCTGCAGGAGGATATCGGTCGGCAAGAGATAATATGATGATGCTGACAGTGTTAAGGGAAATATGATGATGATGATGAAGGGTTGCGGACATCCATGCTATATGTCAAGGTTTTAGTGTGGATGCCTCTGCATCAGTCAAGAAGTGAACAAAACTAATCCAATGCTAAATCCTTAAGGGAACGGGGGAACAATTTCACTAACAAAGCATCCAAAAATAGAAAGTCACGGCAAAGACTAGTGAAAGTAGAGATATGAATTTGTAAGTCACCATTACCTATGTACTTTTCAAATCTAGGGACACGAAGCCCTATGGAAATGGTGTAGATAGGATGGTATGAGAGAGCATATTGCATTGACAGTAAGTAGGTACGAGGGGTTGTGTTGATGAAGTAGAAAGAGAAGCAAGTTTTTGCTGTAAGGTACCAACATTTTACAATAGTTGGTTTATCACGAGGTCTATAGTATTTGTGAGTGGAGGAAGTGAAGTGGAAGTAAGGGGTTGTGAAAGATGTTGGGAAACTCTAGGGGCACCAAGAGGAGGATTGAGCTATAAAGGCCTCGAGAGCAGAACAAATTATTATTGATTAATAGGATTCATTCCATCAGCAAATGAGGTAAATCCTGAGTATAATTGGTAGTCATGTGTAGAGAAGTAAAAGTCTAAATATCTATGGTAGGTAGATGCAAGGAGAGTTGATTGCCAGGGGTGTGAGACTGAGAGTCCTGATCACCTAGAATATAGCTCACCAATGGCGGGGCTTCACTATGTCCTATGTGAGCAATGCCCTGAATAAAATTAATGCTCTGAGGATGATTATTTAACACAACACATTGAGCATCGACCAAAGGAACAACATAATGAGATATGTCCTCATGAGTTATTTTTTTAAAGTTGACCAACTCACAATCTAAAGCATTAATTTTTCTTGTGAGACATATTCAAGTGCCACTTCATGATAAAACACTGGCTTCGCATCATGGGCATAGAGAAAGAAGGATATGTAAGAGACACATCAATTTGTTTAGAAGAAAGATGAGTGAAATTAGGACCTGAGTGAATAAGTGTGGTAGGATTAGCAGAAAATTCCATAGAGGTTAAATTCCTTAAATTTCTCACACTCCTATACACCACATACTCAAAAATAGAAGACTAGGTTGTAAAGCTTGTAAACTATGTTCAAGCTCTACAAAACACAATGCTAAGTGATGAAAATAAAAGTTTAAGTGTAGAATAACAGGTTGACCAAAAATGTAGGGTGAACCACAACAGTGAAGAGAAGATTTTAAAATGCTTAAAACACATCAAGTTCACCAAAAATGTAGTGAGAACCATGATAAAGAAGAAAGTGATTAAGTGAACAACACATCGGGTTCACCAAAAATGTAGTGTGGAAAAACTACTCCTTAATCAAATACCTTCGATCAAGGGTGTTCATCACAAATACTACACTTAGGTTCTACTATTTGAGGTGTCAGATGTCAAGTAATCTACTCTAGATCACTACAAAACTACTATGAGTCCCAATCAAAGCAATACAACCTGAACATGTGATTGGCAATGAAGGGGAAAGGAACATAATGTGGAAATAAAGCTACTATAAATAGAATCTGAAAGAGATAGTTACAGAAATGAAACAAGACACAAAATAGGAACCTATGATAGAAAGTAGAAGGTCTTGGCCTTGGATGACAACACACCACAAAGACATCTGTGCTGGGCATCAGAGTTCAAAATGTGATGAAAGTAAAAGTCCTCAATCCAGTATGGACTCAAATCACTTGCACAACACAAATTTCAATGCAACATGCACCCAATAATATTCTAGGTAACATAGAAATCAAAATGAAATCAATTATATTAATTAAAGAGAATGAAGAGAGACGAGCATAAAAGGAAGTCATACAAAACCTTCATACGGTTGTAAAGTCCTCAATCCAAGAAACCTACAAAGAAAGAGGAAAAATGGTTGGGCTACTTAGGGACTTGCCTCAATCAAGTCCCAGTGTTGGTATTTCTACCTCCACAAGTGACAATAGATATAGAGAATGAAATCAAAAGGAAAGAAAGTGTGTGCTCTTACCCTAAGTGTGTCTAGGAAAACTAAGAACAACAACAAAATGACTTAAACTAAAAAGATTCACTTCTCTGGTCTACAGAGAAGAAATCTTCAATATGCAACTAATGCAACAAATAATAGGTGGTCTAAACCCAATAGAAATGCAATAATGGCGGTCTACACCAAGCAACAAAGATAAAAAAATGTTGGTCTACACCGTATAGATTTGAAATAAAATTATTCTAAATGAAACAAGGAACAATCTTAACAATATCAACATAGAGAAGAGGCAACAAACTCCCCAAGAGCTCAAATACAATGCACAACTTCAAATCTAAGAAAAGAGAGCCTCCTAAAAGAGCACCAAGATCAAACCAAGCCTCTAAGAGCAAATGAAAGTGATCTCACAATGTCAAGGAGCACCAAAATCACATGTAGTTGTTGTAGAAGTCTAGTTCGCACATGAAAAATAGCATAGTGCATCCAAGGGAAAGAAGTATTTAGAATGTATGAGATTCAATGAATGTATGAATGAATCTTTTCAAAAATTTGTCCAATAAACTCCCAAGAGGGAAAAATCTCAAAAATGGCATGCAAGGGATCATTCTATGACCTCAGGAGGCATTATAAGGAACCCACATGATCACCCAAGACATGTTGTAATGCCTAGAAATGGATACATGTCAGTAAACAGACGCAAGACACAAGGGCGACACACTAATGTCCATGTGGAGCACTCAGGTCTAGGTAAAACCAACTTTTGGTCGTACATAACACCTTAGGACCATGTAAACACTTAAGCATCATAATGAATTTTTAAGAAGAGTAGAAGAAATAGACCAAAATCACACAAACCTAGTTTATTATGTAGAGAGAAAGTGTAAATGCCAAAATAGTTACTAAACGTAGCATGAAATTGCAAGGGTATGCAATTTTCTACGTTACATATACCAATAGAGAATAGAAGTGTAATAGGAAGAGTGCAACAATATTACTCAAAACAAAGGTAAGAACAATATTACTAACACATGATGTAGAAGGAAAGAGGTGACCTCTTTAGAGTTGTTAATGGAAATCCAACATGTAGCCTCAACAAGTCTTAATAATGGAGTGTGCAACAGAGCATAGTAGAGAGAAGAAAGCCAAAGATATATTTCTTGAGGTTGAAGAAAAATCTAATCAAAGATAGCTTTCCAAAAGGGTTTCTTGGAAGCTAAAGGGTTAGATTTGGATGTTGAAGGCATTTTTTGATGCATTATAGTAGGTGGTAGTACGCAGTTGGGTGGGAAGCAATGTTTTACATTTTTAAAAACTTGTAGGACACTAGCATGATGCGTGGTTGGGTGGGAAACAACATTTCAAATTTTTGGAAACTCATGAGATGCTAGCATGTCATGTAGACATCCACACGTTGTGCTAGTGTCCTAGAGAAATTGCTCAAAATTTAGCATGTGATCCTAAGACAATGAGAAGAATTAGAATCTAATAAAGAAATCTAGAAATCTAGTAAGGAAAAGGCTAAGGCTAGGCTAAAATGATTCCTAAAACATGCCAAGGGAATAGACATTAAAGCAAGCCCAAAATAAAGCAAGAAATTACAAGGATATGCAATTTTCTGCGTCATAGCTCCCAAATGTGTTTGGGTCCAAAAATGGTTCAAGCTTAAGTTTTTCAAATGGAGAATTAATGGCAAGTTAATTTGAATATGCACCTTAAAATAATATTAATAATGTATAAGTTACTTATTTCAGTAGAAATATAAGTAAAAATCAAACTATAACAAAACATGAATAAAAAATCCTCCAAGTCACTAGCATTCACAATGATTTAGTTTCATATTGGTAGCAATTGTCACTTTTAGTTAAAAACCAGAAATGCAATCCTTTAAAAGAAAATCAACTTACCTATGTAGAAAATTTAGTGTTGTAAATGTAAATTTGATTTAATTCAAGAATTTTGCTTAGAAATATTACACCACCCTAACAAACTACAAAGTGAGAGAGCAAAACTCAAACATGAATGGTAAGAAGAATTTGATTTCACCAATATTATCATGCATTAAGGTTTTATTCCTTTGGTAGCAATTTGTCACTTTTTCTTAAAAATTAAAATACAACCCTTAAAAAGAAAATCAACTTACCTATGCAGAAGATTCAACATTATAAATGTAAATTTGATTTAAGTCAGGAAATTTTCTTAGATATATTACACCACCCTAACAAAAAATAAAATGAGAGAGCATGTCTCAAACATGAATGGTAAGACAAATTTGTATTCACCAATATTGTCATGCAATAGGGTTTTATTCCTTTCATCCAAAATTTACACCAACGTGCTCAAAATATCATTCGATTATGAAGAAAATCATTTCAAAGATATCCAAAAACAAAATAACTTTGATTGAATCATATCTTGTAAAATTCAAAGAAAACATTAAGCAAGCCTTCAATATGTACTCAAACTAAGATAATTTATCTCTATGTTACTAGTATACAAGCTTTATAAAGGCATGAAATATAACCTTTATAGGTTCACTGCTCCATTCATTTTTTCTTCAAAATAGTGTTTAACACAAGAAAACCCCAAAAACTATGCTTTTAGAGATAAATCTTCCAGCATATCACCCTATGACTAACCATATAATGATAGAATGATATATTTAGCAACTAATATCTCGTATAGTGTAAAATACCATAAGTATTTGGAAATAAAATAGAACATTGTTCAAATGAGTTGTTACAGATTCCAATAAGGTAGATGAAAATCCATGCAAAAAGATAGTTTTGACTTCTAAAAAGATCCATAAAGCTAGCAGGAATCATTCACAGAGGTTTCCATACTCAAGACATTACCTATGACTACTAGAAGTAGAGCAAGGCTAGCTCAAGAGATAATTTTGTTATCTACAAGAGGCTAAGATAGTGATAATAATCACTTCAAACCCCCATTCCACAGAGTTTTGCTACTCAAAAATAACTTGGAAACAAAAATTGAAAAAAAGACTTATCAATGACTTCTCCAAGAAACTTCCCACTTACCAAGAAAATTAATACTAGAAGGAAGACACCATAAATGTCATTTAAGTTTATACCTCCTTTGCTTACTGACTTCTACTTTTCTATAATATCATCGATAGAACAACCAATTAATTTTCACTCACTTTTAGTTAATCTTATTATAATCTCCATATTCATAATCTTACCTTGTTGAATTTGCTATTATGTTTTATTTTTCCTTAAATCTTAAAATTTGTTGGGTTTGAATCTCTTTAATTACAAATAAATTGGATATAATTCCTTGCAGAAATAAACTTCAAGTTATATGCATTTTTCATATGATGTAATGCATCATTACAACTAGCCATCCAATTCTAGGCAACATTCATACAACTAGGCCAAAACAAGAGTGGTACCTACTTATGACCAATTTATAGCAACATATACTTGAATAATTTATTTAATCCTAATTAATGTAGATATGTTGAAGGGTTACACTTAGTGGGTTCAGCTCCGAATATAAGTCTTCATTCGTTAAACTATATTGTTAATAATGAAAAATGAAAAAAAAAAGTGACTGAAAAAACTATTGAGACAAAATTTTAAGCCACTTTTGGACCTGTTCTCACACTAAATAGCCTATCAACTTATTATATAAGTGGAAATGGATTGTCTTCAAATTCTTAATCATAAAATATATGTTGCATGAAAATTGACTTAAAACTACATAGTTGTGTAGAGGAAAAATGGTGCATGCTTTTACACTTTTTTCACTTGTTAGTTGATACGTTTCTTGTGTGAGCTTTCAAGTTTTGGAATTTAGTCCTAGAAAATTGTAGGATGTAGGAAAAATGTGGGACATTGTAAAGCTGTCTTAAGTTGTTAGATATGTTTAAAGCCTAAACTCAAATTCTTGGATGTGTAAGGTGTAGATTCATCTATTTAGTCATTAACATTGCTATTAGAAGTATTTGACTTGGAAATGTCTCTCTTTTAGACACAATTCTCTAAATGAAAATATCATTAAATAGCCTAAATCTTATTTCCATTAGTCAACAACAACATCAAATCATGTAGAGAAAGACATACAATGTTTTTCCTTCATTGATAGAAGATTGAAAGCAACACACTTATTTCTTACAACTTCATTCATCTACCATTTTCCTAGCAATGGATGAAAGATTGTAAATATATACCAACACATTCTTTCTTTAAATTCTACTACTAGCTCCCAAAATTCCACACTAAAATAAACTCCACTATAAAAGACTATTGTTATTTTATTCACAACTTCAAATTGACAACTCCGACTTGATCAAAAGATTTTACTATAGTTTTTCAAGTGACATCTTGTGTTGCAACTCTACCTTTTTCTCAATCGTAATCTCTGTTATCTCCCTCCATGAGCAAGTATATTTTGATTTATCTACCATTTAAATTCATGGTCATTTATATAATTGCATATTATTTACAATTTTTTAATGAAAACTATTTTAAACTTATTTCTCTTTGCTACCAACTTCGCCCCTTTTATTACACCCAATGGGTATAAGGCTTCTTCAATTGGTTTTAACATTTCTTACATTTCTACACTAGTTTTAGGATTTTCTATCAACAGTGACATTAGCACTCATCAAGTTTTGAATTTATTTTGAATTTTAGGTTTTGTGTTAATTTATTTCCTAGGCAAATGTTAAATTTTTCAAAAAATTATTCTAACTATTTTTGCAATATTGATTTATTTATTTTATCAAGAATCAATTGTGGTATTAATCTTATTAGCCACTTATTGTGTTATTAATATTATTAGCCACCCATTTGGTTATTAATTAGAAACATGATTTAATTGTAAAGCTCACAACTCTAAGCTCTTTTTGGCTTGGACAATTAAGTCTTTTAATTGGCTAGTCATTTCAACTCTTTTTTATTGGTTTGACTTATGTTTGGGTAGTTCTATATTTATCCTTTGATAATAGATTTTTCTTTGACTAGAGCTTGTGGATTTTATCTGCATAATTTTTTTAATCTCCTAGGCTATAAATAAGATTTTGCACTATAATTTAGGAATAAATACATCTATCTTTATATTTTGGTACTTTTTTCATTAGTCATCCATTATGCAATTAATTAAATATGAGAATTAATCATTTATCCTTGTATCTTGAATTCTCTTTGGCTTATAAGCAATTTTAGAGCAAGTCATATACGCTCTACTGAATTCTTCTTGGGATTTAGAGTCAATGTTGTCCATCTTTGGCTTGCTTTATCACAATTAATTGAATGTAGGAAGCATGCTCAATTGGATTTCATCCACATCTCACCTTCATAATGTTTTGTTTGAATTTTCTCTACCTTAACTTTAGACTATGGTTTGTTGGACCTGGTACTTATACCTTTTTTGTTTTCATTGTCTTTCGTCATCAAACAAGACTAGTCTTTGCCCCTAAGATTTAGTACAACTATAGTACATATAGTAGGTTTGCACCTGGGTCAATGTAATTATATTAATCTTTCTTTACACCAAAATATGTCTTGCTTGGATTTTTACTTTTAGGCAAGACCATTCTTAGCTTCCAGGTTGTATGACATCTATAACATGCATAATGGGTTTACACTCAATTGATCTCCCTTTACACTATACCATGACTTGTTGGAATTTCCATGATCCTATAATTTGTTGTTGGCAGCATACAGAAGGTTGTGAAGCACCACAAAGGTTATTTGGGTCATTTCTAGACCCATATATCCATTATATAGGTCTTAAATAGCCTTAAACACACTTTAACACACCTAAATAAGTTATATAAGGATAAATATCATAAAAGAAAGGATGAATTCGTGGGAAGAAGATAATTAAGAGTTTTTATGAAAGGACATAAGGGAAAGCCACCATGAAAAGGTTTTAAGAGGCTATATAAGGAAGAGGAAAGGGAGAGATAAGAGTATAGATCATATGGATTAAATATGTGTGAGAAGAAGGAAGATGATAAGTAAGAGTAAAGCATATAGAATGAATTATAAGACATGTGTAAGACATTATGTATATTAATATATGATTTTATGTACATATTAGTGTATATATGAATATATATAATTTTTTATAACTTGGTTTATACTTATTGCATATCTACGTTCTCCATTTTTATTGCATCACATTGAGGTTTACTAGGTTTTTCTATCAACATTTGGTTCTATTATGGGGATCTCGGTTGTTGTTGCATAAGGAGGGAGATCATACCAAAGAAGAAATTAGTGTTAAAAACAAATTTAGGAGAGAAGAAAAATGTGGTTTTTTTAAAACTTATATGTGGTTAAAATATTTACTATGAAGAGGTGTGGTCAATTCAATTAAATTAAAAAAAATGTTTCAATGGGAAAAGCTAGTAAAAGAGTTAAGAAGGAAAATAAAAATTTGATGTGTGAAAAGGAATTTTTGGAAGAAGAATTGATGAAATTTAAAAAGGATAATAAAGCACTGATAGAAAGGATAAATTGGTTAAGAAGGGATAATTATGAATATTTATGTGAAAACTATAATTTAGAAAAAATATCAAAAAAGTTAAAGATAAAAATGAAGAACTAGGAGAAAAGTTGAAGTTGTTTGAAGAACAAAATAACCAGTTAGATCAATCACTTGCAACATGCATAAAGGAAAATGAATGTCTAAGGTCTAAACCAATACTTTGTGATGTTTCATGTGATACGAATGATTTGTGTGATATAGCTGAAGCTTCTTTAGAAAATAAAGTTGAAGATAACAAGGAGATTGACTTTGCAAAATTTGTTAGTTGTGATGATAACGACACAAGAAGTTCTTCAAAGAATGTTGGTTTAAGATGATGAGAAGAGTAGGATATGCAAATTTTTTTTTGGGAAAGTATGAACAAGAAATTAAAGTGCCCATTAAACCAAGAGTGTAGTCAAAGAATGGAAGTCTTGTATATGGAAAAGTAGATGATGTTACAAGTAAAACAGGTACTAACAAGTCAATTCAAGAAATGCAATATTCTCATTGTCATAGGCAAGGACATAAAAAAGAAATGTGTTGGGATCTTCATCCTTGTAGAATTTGTGGATTGAAGAATCATTCTAAAAAGATGTGTTGAAATAGAAAGTTTAAGAAAGAATCTATGAAAGATTGTATGCAAATGAATTATGGATGGATTAATGGATCAAATTGGAAACAGGTAACAAGTATGTATAAAGTGTTGTATATGCATAAGTATTCTCGTGTCAAACAAAAAATAAATTATGAAAGAACAAGTCAAATCATCAAAAGGGAGAAGTGTAGAATACAAAGAAATTTTAAAGGAAATAATATAAATAGGACATAAAAAATTATGATCTACGGAAGATTCTTTTAGGCCCTAGTGTCGTGAGAGGGGGTTAGGTACCTAGGGGATGACAAATGGAAAGGGGGGATCTTGAAGGGATCCTTGAAAAGATAACAATAATCTATCTAATTCTAAAGAAAGAAGAAATAGAGCATGCTAGAGGGGTTGTTACTAAGGGAATTGAAATAAAGCACACCAGAAGGGCCGTGGCTGAAGAAGATGAAGTTAGAGGGCACCAAAAGGGCTAATGTTGAGGAAGAATTAGAGTGCACTAGAGGGCTACTGTTGAAGAAGAACCATGGCAAGAAAGGTAAACATAAAGGATACAAGGTTTCACCAAGTTATCTTGAGGACAAGACAATGTTTTAGGCCTGGGGAGAATGTTGGCAACATATAGAAGGTTGTGAAGCACCACAAAGGTCATTTGCGTCATTTCTAGATCCATATATCCATTACATAGGCCTTAAATAGCCTTAAACACACCCTAACACACCCAAATAAGATATAATAAGGATAAATATCATAAAAGAAAGGGTGAATTCATGGGAAGAATATAATCAAGAGTGTTTATGAAAGGACATAAGGGAAAACCATCATGAAAAGGTATTAAGAGGCTATACAAGGAAGAGGAAAGGGAGAGATAAGAGCATGGATCATATGGATTAAATACGTGTGAGAAGAAGGAAGTTGATAAGTAAGAGTAAATCATGAAGAATGAATTATAAGACATTGGTAAGACATTAATGTATATTAATATATGATTTTATGTACATATTGGTGTATATATATGAATATATATAATTTCTTATAATTTGGTTTATACTTATTGCATATCTAAGTTCTCCCTTTTTATTGCATCACACCGAGGTTTACTACATATAACAAAGTATAAAACCTTAGACTCCGGTCTAGGTTTTTCTGTCAATATTTGTCATTAGACATTATTAGTATTGTCCTTTCTAGGATTTATAGGGATTCTAGAACACATAGTAGGCTTGCACCCAAGTCATTAAGTTTCAATGACTCTCTCTTTGCAGTTAACCATTTTCATTAGGCTTTACACATTTTATTTTTGCTTCTAATGTAAGATCTTATTTTGTATGATTAGACAATACTAATCTTTTCTTGCAAACTTAGCTTGCTCCTTAAGAACTACAACTTTTAGGTTTTCCAAACTTGTATTCCAAGCATTTTCCTGAAGTTTTACATTTTGTGTATTTTTTCTCAGTATTTAGGAAATTATAATATTTTTTCCTCAACATAATTAGTTAAAAAGATTCCCTTCGTGTGTGCTCATACATCCACAACATACTTATTAAATTTTTACCGATTGATTTTTTTAGTCTTTGTGATTCTATTTATTTGACTAGATTTGGAGAATTTTCTAATAACTATTTGCATTTTTGTGAGCACTTAACAAAAAATGTGATTCTTCTACATTCATTTAAACATTTAAGGATTAAACGTAGCTAGAACCTAATAATGGATAATTGCCTATTGTTTTTTTTAATTTTGGGAGTTGTCAATTGTTTTTCGAGACACTATGTATGTATCAATTGTTACTATCTATTGTGTGGATTATTATTGCTTGCTAACCTTTGATATTTTGTTTAGATGGACTACCTTTGGCTTACATTCACTTGTTCTCTTTGTAGTTTGATTATTCAAAGTTTCTGACCACTAAATGTTTTGTCACGATTTCTATAGAACAATATTAAATTCTTTAAGAGTGTATTTGGTATGCATGATTTTGATGGAAAATGGCTATACCTAAGAAGAATTTACTTCTAAACTATAGCTTATGGTCTCATTCAAACAAAATATTAAGTGAAGACATACAAAATTTGTCCATATCTACTTTGGCATATCAAAGTTTATAAATTTTGTTATAATTTTTTTGTTGTCAAAGTCCCCTAATTTATTTTAGGCTATATTCCAAATCATTTACATTGTTCTATTGTGATTTAATATGTTTGGTGTTCCTTGATTTATTATTAAGGATTATTAGGCTTCAACTAGAGTATTGTAATCTACCGCCTCACCCTTTTTTGTTACACCCAATAGATACTTCAATTGTTTTTAGTATTTCTTACATTTTACACTAGTTTTAGGCTATGCTATTAGCAATGGCATTGACACTCATCATATAATTAGCATGGCATGTGATTAAAAGATTACTCTACAATATGTTTATTCTTTTAACAACACATTCATAAGTCTAGGGAGATGTTTATATGAAAACCTTAGAATAAAAGAAGTGATTACTTTAAGATATGGTTTGTTTTCCCAATTTTGCTAATTTGAGAATGAGTCTAGACAATATTAGGTCTTGGCACATGTAAGGTGGTTTTTCATTTATCTTTCTATGATTAATGTATTATAAGACATCTAGGCTATTTAGTTTTAAGGAGATTTAAGTCCAATCAATTTTATTTTATAACTATACATATGGTTTTTTTATT
Organism: Cunninghamia lanceolata; assembly: GCA_027924645.1. Classification (NCBI taxonomy): domain Eukaryota; kingdom Viridiplantae; phylum Streptophyta; class Pinopsida; order Cupressales; family Cupressaceae; genus Cunninghamia; species Cunninghamia lanceolata. The sequence goes on from BSBN01001229.1 coordinate 5,630,641, forward strand.
ATTATAGATGACATAATTTTAATGTAGCTTATCCTAAGTATAGGGATGTCTGAGTCACTTTCTAGCCTTGGGTGGAACTTTTAACTTTCATATACTATCATACCTTCCTCCCATTCCTTGTTTACTCACCAGTATTGGATATCCCAAAAACCCCAACCCTGGCCTCTCACTCCCTTACTATTGGCAGACCCACATACTTTCATTTTCCTATGCACTTGGTATTTCCAAAACTTAGTCCCTACTCTTACATCCTTCTGGCAAGTGAATCCCCAAACCCCCATCACATACCACTTATTTGGACTTACCCTCTTTGGTCTTGAACATAACTTTCTCCACAAATTTACTATCCCCTATCAAAACAAGTTCCCATGTATTCCTGGTGACCATTTTGTTTTGTGACTTATCATCAAAATCCATAACTTTCCTTTTCTCCCCCTTCAATTTTTTATCATCAAGTGCAGTCCTGTATTTGACAAGAGGGGTAGGGTTATTCTTCAACAATCAATGACCTATAATATCCCTACCTCAATGACGTAAACTTTAGTAGTAGACCCTTTCATTAAGGAAGGGGTGGTAGGTGAGAAATTTTCCCCCTTATAATTAACAATGGTCTTCTTACTATCTGGCTAGGTAGGAGCTACATGCAACATCAACATCTCCTTCAATGTGAGGCTTAGTGCAGCTACATGCAACATCAACATCTCCTTCAATGTGAGGCTTAGTGGTAGGGAGAGGCGGGGGTAGACAAAATACTCCAAACTAGTAATCCCAGCAGTAGAAGAAGCTTTAGACTTGATACTCTTTCCCTTATGAGGACTCACCGAGGGGGGTTGAATATCCAAGTCAACAAGACAAGCCTTTATGGGTTTGGTGGGGCAAAGGGCAAGATGGAAATGATAAATCCTAAAGATAAGCCCTTGATGCAATGATATAATTGGACAATTGGAATTTCTCTTGTGGATAGCCTTTGCTTCCTCAATTGAGGTTTCTAATGAACTGAGTAGAAAAAAGGGGAAGATAACAAAAGTTTGATGGTACAGGTGATTAAGTAGAGGGAAATGATAATCAAAGATACATTTGAGCCTACCTTGAAGAGTAAGATATTTAATAAGCATCCAACTTACCAAGTCCCAATAAAAAGGAAGCCCCTCTTGCATGAAGTCATTTTAAAACTTAGTCAATTCATCACCCTCCTCCAAAAATGTGTTAATGCTCTTCATATCCTTGGACTTCCCTTGTTGACAAACCTTCCTCCCATTACATATTAGCCTAGTCACCACATAGATGATTTCTTCAAAAATCTCAAATCTCACTCCACCAACCTACACCTTTCTCTTTTTCCATGTCTTTGCAAATTGCACAGAAAGGTTTGGTCATATCCATTCAATGCTTCAAGGTAAGGAGTGATACCACCTTCCTTGCATATATAACAGATATTTTTTTCTTTCCTAACCTTGTCACAAGAGGTAGGTTTAGTTCAACACCTATCCCCCCATGATAATCATGACCAAGACGAGACTTTGAAAACTATCTCAACTCTTAGACACAACATGTAATGGATGGATTAAATCTTTATCCCTTGGGATTAAGGATATGGACCTTCAGGCAAGTAGTCTACCATCATTATATGAACTAGAATTAAGATCACACAATGTAATATATGTGAATTCATTTTGTATAAGCTACCATCATAACTCTATACATCTTGTTATGCATGTGAGTTTTGACATGAGGCTTCAAGATACTCCCACAAGTATTAATTTGGTTTAAGGTGGACTTAGGGTCTTCATATTTTGAAGCCACCTCCCCTTTTATAAAGTGCCAATACTTAGCATTGAAGCCTCTTCCAAATTTCAATCGAGTTCTTGTGCTTATATCCTCCATTTGATAAATAGTTTGATAAAAAGTTTTAAGCCAAAGGGCTTCATATGGGTACTTAAGAGCCCATCCAATACACAATGTAACTAATCATCTTCAATAGGGGTTTTTCTAAGGCCATTCCTTAGTATGGGAGTATAGAGTTTGGTAAGTTTGACTTCTTGCACCAAAAGTGCCAGTCTGCAATAGAACTTCCCAAGTTAGCCATAACATTATTGACCCTATTCCATTCCTGATAAATATGAGTAACTTGAAAATTAACAATTATTTTTTGTGAGCCCTTGAATACCATAAATAAGGCCCCTAATGTTCCATCCTAGGTTGGATTGGTCATGAATGACATCAATAATCACTTTAGAATCTCCTTCAACCAAGATTTTTTGGATGCCCAAGGAGTGATCTAGTTTGATACCCTAGAGAGAAGCATTAGCTTCAGATTCATTGTTGTTCTTCATACCCAAGCTTCACAGTGTAAGAATCAATAAAGTTACCCATGTGCAATCTAATGATACCTTTAGCACTAGCTAACCCCATATTCCCCTTAGATGTACCATCAAAATTTATCTTTACCCAATCAACTAGGGGGGTTCCTAATGTGTGTTAGCTTGATTTTTATTTTTGATCATATCCACATCATTAAGGTCCTTGGAAATACCCCAACTCTTAGAAATTCATACTTCTCTAAAAGTAGGAAAGGTGTTTGACTTCTTAATTTTGGAGTTAGACACATTTTTTAGTTAAAAGTTTAGAGAAGGAAAAAAAACATCTTTAGTACTTTTTATAGAGTCCTAGAAAATGCAATTATTTCTCCTTCCAAATCCCCCAAAATAGATGAGGAGGAACCTACCCTGATAATTCCTTAACTAATGGATGAGAATAGGGGAAATACTAGTTGTCAACAAAATCAATCATAGAACTATACTTGACCCAACAAACCCCTAATCGAGTTGGAGTATGGAAGAATTGCGGACAGGGCCAGCATGGTCTTTGGCTCTAAGGTGGTTGATTACATAAGGACTAATGGGGGTCTTAGGAGCTGGATGGTCTTGTTTGTTGATGGCCCTGAGGGTGAGGAGGATAGAGTGTTAGCCCTTTGGCTCCAAAGGGAATTGGATGACTACATACTCTCTCTGTTCCCCAAGAGAGATAGGATGATCTAGGACAAGGACAACAAAGGTTTGTTTACTATCAAAAATGCCTATGGTCTACTATTAGACCTAGGTATGAATCAATTATGGGGGAAAGTTTGGATGCCCAAACTTTTACCAAAAGTTAATTTCTTCTGGTGGATCCTGATGCACAACAAAATTCTGACCATTGACAATCTAAGAAAGAGGGGTTTCCAAATGCCAAGTAGATGTATTCTTTGTGGTTATGAGGAAGAGATGACTGACCATCTCTTTTTTCACTGTAGATTTGCTTGGGAGGTGTGGGGTGTAACCTTTAAAAAATTAAATTTGAGCTAGTCCTTGAACAACAATTTAGAAGCCTTGGTCTGGGATTAGAGGCCCCCCTTCAGACTGGTTCTTCTAGCTTCCAAGGAGATTTGGTCCCAAATTTCTCCCCATTTAGCCTGAAGTCTATGGAAAGAATGCAATAATAGAGTTTTCAGGGAGAAGTGCAGAACACCTAAGGAAGTTTTTCTGTGCTTCTCCAAACTACTTGTGGAGAACAATAACTCTTGCAAGTTTAAAGCTGCAGATAGTTCCCCAAGAGGAGAAGAACAAAGTCTCTTAAAACAATGGAATGTCGGTCTTGACTTTTGCCAGGTTGAAAATTCTAAAAGGATTTCTAGGGCCAAGACCAAATGGGCCTTACCGCAACAAGGGTGGTTCAAGCTCAATTTCGATGGAGCTGCTAAGGGGAACCCGGGGTTGGCCAGTGGAGGAGGAATTATTAGAACTGACATGGGGACCTTTGTGGATGCCTTTGCTGGTGGCATTGGTCTAAAGAGCAACAATGAGGTGGAAGCATTTTCTATGCTGTGGGGGATCAAGCTCACCATTTCCCTGAACATTAGACTCCTTCATTTGGAAGGAGATTCTCAGCTTGTGGTTAGTGCCACCTTGGGTTCGACCCAGATTAGGTGGAACTTAGCGGACATCATGGGAAATACCAAATTGCTCCTCAATAGAATGGAGGACTTCAAGATTTCTCATATATATAGAGAAGGGAATGTTGTCACTGATGCCTTGGCCAATGTGGGCAATGTCAGAGAAGGATGGCATTGTTGGAGGAGTATGTCCAGCCTGCCTAAAGAGGTTCATACTCTCATTCTGAAGGATGGTGATAGCTATAGAAATTAGGTGGCTTGGGATTGTTGTCATTCTCTGGTGTTGGCTGGAGGGTGGCAAGAATGAAATTTTTGTTTGCGGTCAGTCTAGGGAGGGTTGCAGTCTGGTTTGTAGAAGTGGCAGGTCCAACCTTTTGAATTTTCAAAATTACATGAGAGCGAATTTTCAAAATTGTAAAGATGGGAATAGACGTGCCTTGGATGGGTCATGGTTCAGTCAGTGGACTAGAATTCCTAAGTGCCATGGGTTTGAGGCATACATGAAATGTTGGAGTGCCACCTCCTCTTTGTGGATGATTGGGATGATAGGTTAACAAATCATAAGATATATGGACATCAGGACTAGGGGCTAGCTAGGGGTTGGGCATAGCTCAATGAAAAGGACACTGTGTGGTCAGTTGACAAGGTTATGAAGGACTAATTGGACAATTTTTTAGATGGGTAATTATTTTTGGTTAATGCTCGCTGCTGGTGACGTCTACTATCACACGAGGTGGTGGCTGAATTCTCTCCCCAAGGAAATGTTTTTGAGTGGAAAGGATGTGGCGTATTGCCTCATTAATTACACTATAATTATTATTTCCTTTCTGGGTCTTTCCCATTTTAACATGTTGCTTTCTATTTTCAACACTAACTGTTTCAATTTTAGCTGCCTTAACAATTCCAAACTCAGTTGCCTCTGCAAGTTTCAAACTGTCACGATGGGTAGAGATATTGTCAAGATCGAACCCAATTCGGTGGAGGAATTCAAACAAGACCCTATAGTGTGGCATATCATTCAGGAAGGGGAGGTGGTTTCTTTTTTGGAAGGGATGGTTGGCCACAATGAGAACCTTTCATTCCAGTTTGCAGAGACTTGGGACGATGAAACTAGAAAAGTCAAGATTAGTGGCATTGGCTTCCAATTGTCTGAGGAAGTGATCGGGCAGGCTACGGGGCATCCTATTAGAGGGAAGAAACATTTGAGACACAGTAGGGTGACTAACCCTGAACATATGGCTCTTTTCTTCAAAGCGGAGGAGGTGGTCGTGAAACTGCACTGTGGGTTTGAAAGAGAAAAGATGTTGGAGCCATGGGGCCATATCTGCTTAATGTTTATGAAGTTCTTCACACTGGAAGGAAGATTCAAGGTTTTTTACCACTACCACTTTTCTCTCCTTAACCACTTTAGAAATAAAATGGAAATCAATTTTCCTTTTTTTCTACTTTCTTCCTTGGATAACTCTATCAAGTCGATTAGAGAGATTAGGGCTAAAAATGTTGGCCACCCACTTATTCCCATTCATCAAGGCCTCATTTTGAGACTTTACCAGTTCCACCTTGCCCTGTGCCCCCCAAAGAAAATTAAGGTTAAGCTTCTTGAGGGCCCCAAGCCAAGTGTGTCTCCTGGTTCTAAAGGCAAGGTGAAGACCGTTGTGGGGACCCCTAAGATTTCCCTCAAAACCTCTAAGGGTGATCCCCGTACTATGGATGATATCCCTATTGGAACTCTTGTCACTTCTAAAAAGAAACCCCAGCAAGGTGCCACCCTAGTGCTAGGAAAAAAGTCAGCTAAAAGAGATAGATTGGATTCAGAGGGTGAAGAGACTGCTACTGAGAAAAAAGCTAAGAAGAGTAAGGAGGCTGTGACTACGGTTGAGCCTATGAAAAATGTTGAGCTGGACTTTGGGCATAAGCTTGTTGGTAGTGGGAAAGGTGTGGAGGCTACTAACCTGAGGGTTCATTGGTCTACCCGCATTGCTGGCAAATGTTCTGTGACCCCCCAGGGGGTGGAGATCTCTGATGACTCAGAGTTTGTTGAGGAAACAATGGAGGAGGGAGGGGAAGAAACCCCCATTGAGTCTGTGCATGAAGTTGAAGGGGTGAGAAACTTTCCCTCCATGAACAAGTCTAGTTCTGAGGACTTGGGTGATGCTGCTAGGGTGTCTAGGGGACAAGACAATAAGGGGAATTGCTCTTTGTGCGTTAAGACTGTTGAGGATCTCAGGCACTTCTAGAAGAAGATGGAGGGAATGAAGAAAAAGTAGAAGATTATGGTAGAGTTTACTGCTAAGGCCATGTATCGGGCGGTGTTGATCTTCATGGCTGTCAAAGACTTGGATAACAAGGTCAAGTAGGTGGGGCTCGATACCCTGTGAGACTATAAAGACATGGTGGAATTCCTGGCCAAGTTCGGGATGATTGACAGTCCCTAGTTTCTAGTTATTTCTATTGTTTCTGCTATTTTTGATTAGGTGTTTTTTGTTGTTCAATCACTGTTAATGTGTTGTTTCTGGCTTGTTAATGGTCTTTAGCCTGGGGGTCGTTTTGTATAGGGTTCTGGACCCTCTTTTCCCGCTGAACTAATAAAAAACAAATATCAAAATTTTGAAAATTCTTCTCCTAAATATTCTTTGATAACTCGTAATGGAATAAAATGTGATCTATAGTATCTTCCTTCTTGTGGAACAAAAATAACCTATTAGGAAGTTGGAACCCATGTCTTTGTAAATTATCCAAGATAAGGATTTTATTATGGGTAGTAGTCCACAAAAAAATGATTTTAGGAAGAATTTTCTGGTTCCAAATCTTTCTCCAAAAGGAATCCATATTAGGGAGTTCTAAAAGCAAATAATAGGTAGAACTAACTGTGAAGTTACACATGGAAGTTTGAGCCCAAAATGTTTCATCTTCATGGGGGAAGATAGGGACCGTTAAAGTAGTAAGACACTTTTGTTGATTGACAATAATATTAACAAGCCTTCCCTGATTGTGTCAAAAGTCTTGGATATTTTTCCATTGGTTGGTCCAACCCTATCTAAGAATATAGAAAGAGACCATGGGACCAAATTAATTGGTTGAAAGTTCATGCAGAAGGCCAACTTTGTGATGACAAATTAAGGGCTATCATTCCATCCAACAATCCTCCCAAAACCTAGTTCTCATCCTGTTTCCCCAATTTTGTCTTAATCTATTGTGAAATTTATCTCATCTATGTTCAGATCAAATCCTTTTCCTCTCGAGTTAACCTTTGATTGATCTGAATCACCCTTGTGTAAATCTAGTTTCTATTCTCCTTTCCAAAAATTGTTTAAGTCTTTCTTCACCTTTTCAACAAGAACTCACTTTGGTGAACTTTTTAGAAGCTTTGTAAGTTCATGAACCTCCCAAATATATGAAAGTATCTCGTCCTTTGAAGTTATTGTTACTAAATTTTGTTCACACTAACTTTAGTTAGACCTAAGTGCAGTTGTTTTAGTAGGAATAAATGAAAACTTTAAAGTTATTGCATTCAATGAACAACTAATCTCTTGACAAAACAAGAGATAGATATTCAGTTGTCGGGATAACCCATCAGTCCAATCTGGACTGATGAATCATCATAACAAGTGAATCAAGATGTCAAGGAATCAATCATTCAAGAAATACAGTTGATCTAACATATTGTTATCTTTAAGAAGTTATAAGACATATTGATTATTCAGTTGATTATATTTGAAAGAAAGAAAGAAAAAAATTTATTTAAACTGTCATTTCATGTCATATTTGGAACATACATTCAGTATCTGTTACTTTACACTATGCATTAATTGAAAAAGAAATATACATACATCAAATGCATAAGATAAATTAACTGATCATGTTTTAAGAGAAGTGTTCAAATGTGTCCCACACAAGCCGTGGGAGTAATTGAACTGAGCAATGCAGACATATGCAAGCTATACATCTGATGATAAAAGAAATAAGGAAGAACACATGATAAAACTAAATATTCATCATTGCCTGAGCATGGAGGTTGTTGAGCTAGTTGACAGTTGATGACAGTCCTTATCTTCAGCTCTAGTTGTATTAGTTGAACCTGCAAAAAAATGGGGAAGGTCTTGTAAGAGCTCCAGATATTTAATGTTATCATATGCTTTTATCAAGAAGCCATGTCAACTTGTCACATCATGCATACCATATGAAGGATCAAATCAGACATGTGCCATAAATCAGAATATCATGAAGAGGATCAATCAATTCCATCAGGTATGTTTTTATGCTAACTTATTTGTTCACTGTGCAGGTATATGACAGGTAATGTTGCTGATTTGAAGACATTTAAAAATGTGGAGAAAATGTGGCTCCCACAAGGGTTGAGCCCAACATGTTTCCTTTTCTATTCATTTGAAAAGGAATATTAGAATAAGACAGGATGCATCATTCAAAAATATATCATGCATCATTAAAACAACTTGCAGACAAGTGTGTCATCATAATCATGAAAAGGAGTAGTTGCTCCTATAAACTATGTTCACACTGATTGCAGTTGATTAAAACAAATTAGATAAGTTCAGAGTGCCTGAGTCAACTTGACAAAGTGCAGAAAATAGAAATGTAGCCATGAAAGGTACTTTTCTTGTTCATATCATCATTAAGATGCCTTATTGCTATCATATTTCATGTCACAGTTCATAAAATTAGACTTAAGAAATGATAGAAGTATGGAGATAAGTTGGAGGACAGAATCAGGTAAATGTATCATGGACTCTGACATCATGAATGAAGGAGTTACATCATGTAAAAGATCAAATGAATGCTACAGGTTCAGATTATATCAATTACAGGTGTATCATCATAATGACAAATGATAAGCATCTTACAAGTGGTAGAGAAAAGAGATCAAACATCTAATACAGTACCATGATTAAGAAAAGAAAGAGATACATGCTACAATAATACCTCTGACTGATACGAGTTAAGTATTCCTTGTTCATACATTATAGTTCTTGATTGGTATAGTGAAGAGAAAAGAAAGAGATATATGATATGCAGACATACTACAGGAGGATCTAAGTGCCAGAAAGAGAAGTAAAAGATCAGCATAATGAAGAGCATCTGACAGTTGACCGGTTTTAGGTCAAAGAAGAGTAAATGACAAACTAAATTCCATGCTCAGGAAAGTGAAATAGTACAACAAGCTATAAGATCTTTTTGAAGAAAAAGAATGCATAGAATGCTATAGAAAATAGCATTTATTATTGCTCAGAAATGTCCAGATACAGTTGAAGAAGCTTGTAGAATTAAGAAGCAAATTTCCAAAAAAACAAAAAGTAATTTCTGTGTTTTAAAAATTTGAAACCCTAGTTTCAATTTTGAAGAAATGCGTTATTTCATGTACATAAATGAAGGGAAGATGCACAGAAAAGGGAATAGATGCCATGACTGTTATAATGGAGTTTTCCTACAGAAGAAAATGCAAACCCTTGAAAAAAGATGAAACCCTTGAAAAAAGATGAAACCCTAATGCCATTTTTATGCTTACAGTGAAAGAAACAAATACAAAAATGTTTTTTTGCCACGACCGTGATAGAAAGAAGCTACATCAAAGACACCCATCATTCAAAAAGAAACCCTAACACATTGTTGCAGAAGAAAGATAAAGAATGGTGCTACAGTGTGTCTCTGTCAAGGTCATGCCAGAAAATGGCAATTATATACATTCTTGTAGAAACCCTTATCAAGTTTCGAAACCCTCTTTCATTTTGCAAATATAGTCAAAAGAGAAAGATATTAAGTATTTTCTGCCATAGCCCTGACGCATAATGCATTTCTTGTGCAAGATTAAGTGAAACCCTCATTTCAAAGTTAGGAAACTTTCAAGTTTTGCATCAGAGAACCAAGAAAATGTTACAGAATGCATTCATTAGCATGACTGTTGCAAAGGAGGAGACATTCTCTTTTAAAATCAAGTACCCATATCATTTTTTTTACAAAGAAAGCTTGAAATTTTTAGGTCGAAATGATCAAAGTGTCTATAGTAGGAAATGAGAAGGCTCACCTTTAAAGTTGCAGAAGGAGGAAAAAGCATGGCCGTCGCCTCCTTGGGAGGATTTTTGTCAAATTTTGCCACATTTGCAGAGTAAACACATAGAAGAAAGATAAAGAATGGTGTCAAAAGAATATCACATAAGAAAGAGCATGTATGGCCGTGGCCAGTCAAAATCAAAGAGCTATAGAAAATGATGAACAAATGCCAGTCAAACTCAAAGACACCATACTCACCAGTCTCTGTTGTCTTCTTCTCATTCAAGAAATGCAAAGAAATTGACCTCAGAGAGCCAAGGAGAAGCTGAGAGAGCCATCAAACCCTAATTACCATGGAAGAGTTGCAGAGTGGCTGAACAACAAAGAACACAAATGGAAATGAGATAGCTTTTAGGGTTCGTATCACTATTTTGTTCAAGGGTGTCTTCTCACTCTCTCATTTTTGACTTTGCAAATACACATAATTGCCTCATCCAAATAACATCGTGGTCAACACACGCAATTGATGTTCCCTAGTAATCATTGAGTGGAGAGGCCAACAACATTTCTCATTTTGTTTGATTTTTATAAAGTCAAAGGTGGGCAATATTATCAGTAAGGTTTATGCCTTTGAAACATTTGAAAACCTTTACTTGCAATGTGGTCGACTCATAGTGAATTCAAAGTGCCTTATAATTATGCATGTGGTCAAGAGTCAAACAACATCCCACTTATGCATTGATTATTGTTTCAACTCCTTATATGACTCAAATGTATAAGAGAGGTCAAAGCAAAGAACATTTGAAGACATAAGATGCATGCATAGGTAATGGTATAATGAGGAAGGTTAACTTGGATATGTGATAATTGTAGAGGCAGTGAAGTGGCTTTTTACAAGGCATGGAGACAAGGATGAGGTGGCAGAGTATCGACACATGGGTAATGCACTTTAAGGGTTAGAGCCATGGTTCCAAGCCTTCAAGGCTTTGATATTTTTTTTGCAAAGTACATAGTAATGTGTTCATCATTTTTATGAATTTTATTAAAAATCAATTGAGATATCTTGTAAAATATTTTGGGGAAATTATGAGCCAGATATTATTTTATTTTATTTTTGAAAAAAATCATATCAAATGGGATATTGATTAAATTGCCTCAACATTGTAAAGTTAGTTTTAAAGCAATCATTGATAAATTGTTTTTAAAACTTAACTATTTTTAGGCAATTTATAGCTAATAAAACAAATCAGATATTCCCTTTCAATTTTTTTTATTTAGAGTCATATAGGACAAAATTTGGAGCTTTCATGAGCAGAGAAAAGCAGTTTTATGGTGGGACCACATAAGAGGGCAGTTTTGCAGCTTTATTTTCCAAATTGGTGGCAGATTCAGAGCTTTATTTTTGGCTTTTATGAGTAGCTCAAAAATGGACTTGGAGTCTATTTTTAGGAGCTTTTTCCATCTTTCAGGAGGGGGAATCTTTCACAGCATATATCTCAATTTTTTCTTCCTTTTGAGGGGTTCTAGTTCCAATTTTAGTTAGTTCAGTTTTTAGAGATCAGAGTGCAAAGAGACAGAGTTTTCCTCTCACATCGAGAGTGTTGTACTCATTTACTTCACTGTATTCATTATTCCTTTAGTTATTGAGCAGCAACTTTCCTTCATATTTTGTCTGAGTATTTGCAAGTTGATTAGATGTTGCATTGTGATGAAAATTTATCCTTTGCTTTGTCTTAGCTTGTGATTTCCTTGTGCAAAATCTTGTTTAATTCAGGTTGCATGTTGTGTTTTCCAAACCTTCATGTGAAATATTTATGCGTTGAATAAGGTGAGTGTTGTGAGGGTCAGAATTCAATAACTTGTTTATGAGTAAGATCTGTTAGGTAATTCCATCTTCAAGTTAATTAGGATTTATTTCTTTCAGTATATCTTTCTATCCTTTTTCCCTGCTAGTTATTAGTTTACAAAATCATAAGGAGAACCATCTCACTTTGGAGATTCATCCTCATTATAGGAGACCCACATCCAAGAATGATTCCATGTTTCAATAGGTAGCTAAGTTTTTGTGAACTTAGCAAGGGTGCATACTTTATTGACAACAGTTTTTGGCACGCCCGGTGGGACTCTGAAAGCATTTTTCAGAGAAGTTTTTCAATCTTCAAGCTACTGTTCTGGTATATGTAGCATTGTTCTAGCCTTCGGAGGCTTCTCGCAAGTATACTTGGTGACTCTGAGTTCGAATCTACTAGTTTCAGTATGATCAAGTGTTGGTATGTTAAAAATTCACCTAATCTTTCCATTTTCCAGCTTCAATATGAATAAAAATGTCAGATTTTCATAGATAGTATGAATATGCACCACCATACTATGAAGATGCTATCCATAGGGCCCTTTATCAGCCATATCAAACCAATCAAGCTATTGTTTCCAATTCTGTGGCCCTTTAATATCATCATGCACAGTATAATTGCCACCCACCCACCCCTACTCAGTTTCCTTACTGGCTGTATGCAAGCAGTCATAATGTTGGTTTTAGTCCAAATACCTAGGATGCTTATCGCATGCCCATTCCTGCCCAATCTCCTAGTCAACTTAGCTACCAGTCTGAAATCAAAGGGCTAAACAACATGACAAGAGACGTTTTGTCAGACTTTAATAGGCAGATAGAGGAGATCGAGAGGGAATGGAAGTATAAACAACAGTAGGAGGAACTGGCTTACCAAGCCTATCTACATGAGCAGGAGTTGGAGGCACAAAGAGAACAAGATGACCAAGAGATTGCAAGCATAAAGAGTTATTAGTACCAGAAAGGAGGGATATTTCAACCAAGACAGTATGAAGAGTCCGATTTGCAGCTACAAGAGCTGAATCATCAAGTTTATCTTCAACACCCAGAGCAACCACTCTGTGAGGCCTTTATTTTTGATTAGGAGTGGGAGATACAAAAGAGACAATTTGAAGAGAATCTCGAGAGAGAAGCAGCTGCACAAACCAAGCTCTTGCTTGCTCGAGCTTAAACAACTCCTGCTATCCCAGAGCAACCTGCTCAGGAAGAGGCACGTAAGTATAACTTTCCAAGTTTTAGGCTAGATAAGCGTCTTAATGCCCCCAAAGTGGAAACTTTGAGTTTTGGGCCACCTGAAGAACCCTCTTCCTGCCAAGAAGCTAGTCTTGAATGCATGCAAACTCCTCAGAAAGTTAAAATCCCAAGTCTCGGAGGATCTGATTTTGCTGAGGAGCCTGTCAGCATTCGAGGCCAGTCTGTTATCCATCAGAAGGAAGCTAGATCGGTGAATTTACTACATGTAGCTTTAGAGCAATACCAGTTAGAGTAGAAAAGGATTGAGCAAGAGAAGATTCCTTCTAATGAATCTAGCGATGTTCGCACCAAAGAGATTCCTTGTGTTGTAAAAGATGTTAAATTTTTTTTAGAAAGTCAATTGGTGCAAGAGGCTGATTCACAAAAAAGGGTTGCTACTGTTTGTGTAGGGAAAGTAGATTCTAATTAGGTACTAAACCCCCTACATTTTGACTCATTTGAAAAATTTTCTAACACTGTTCAAAAGATGCATGATGACAAGGTACAAAAAATTCAGCATGAGGAGAAAGAATCAGTTTCTTTGTTTGATCAGTTAGTTGATTTTCTCCAGCCAGCTGAGGGTGATATGCTTATATCAAGGATAGTAGTTTCAGAGCAACATGAAGATCCTCAATAATCTGAGGAGTTACTGATTGAAGCTGAGCAATCTGACATTGAGGTCTTGGATCAAGCAGAGCAATGTGAAGGTAAGCCTATCATGCAACATACATAGCTGGCCATGAATAGTTACAAGGTAATAAGTTGTTCCCCTTCACATGAAAAGGAAGATGCCAATGATGAGGATGTGTTTTGGGATGCCCTTGAAAATTTTCTTTCAACTTTAGATGTCAAACAATCATCTTTTGAAGGAGAATCTATAGAACAACAAGTTGTAGGCACAAAAGAGGGTGTTGAAACTCAGCAAAATGATGATGAGTGGCCAACTAGCATTGTCCAAATTAAGCAAAAAAATGAGGCTGCATTACAAGGTATGGTCCTTGACATTCTTCCAAGTCTCATAAAATTAGTTGGGAAGGTACCTTAGAGCCTATTATGGATCGAGAGGCTAATTGTGGATTTGATGATATCTTGTGTACTAATATAATTGATGAGTTTTGTGCAAGATTGAGTGATATGTTTTCAAAGGATCTCCCTCAGAAGGCTGAGTTTGAAACAATGGATAAGAAGGAAGAAGCCAGCAATGAGAATCCAAGTTTCATCCTATCAAGAGGATGCCCTATTAGGGATTTGGCAAATAAAGTGACCAACAAGTTTCAAAGTGTCCTTAGTACCCCTAAGAACGAGATTGCAGTTGAGGAGCAGCTGATCCAACTTGCTTGTTCATGGCTAATCGAAGGTATATCTGAACAGAATCAAGAGTTTCAAACCTCTGATTGTATTCGACAGGTTACGGTACAATAGTTCATAAGGTGTGTTCTTGTGTTTTGTTCCCTATTGCCAATTTCTAACATAAGAAGCATCCTCAGTTGGTTAGGAAGGGGAGTTATCTCACTCAAACAGTGAATGGATACATTTGATTAGCATGTTGGCTGGTTAGAGTAGGTTAGATTAGTGTTGTAGTTAATAAGTGCTCATGCACATTTGTTTTTAGCATTTTGTTTTGGCCATCAGGGCCTGTTAGTTTGCTATTGGTAGAGTTTGTTTTTAGTTTTCTGTTGCTATTTTGACTGTTGGAGAGCTGAATTACAGTGTTTTTTGAGTTTCTGAGAAGGATAGAGTAAGACTCTATGCCTAATGGAATTGCAAGGCTTTTGGTTCTAAGTTGTTTAGTAGGCAAACACCCCTAAGAGGTCACAAAAAATGTTACTAAATTTTGTTCACACTAAATTTAGTTAGACCTAAGTGCAGTTGTTTCAGTAGGAATAAATGAAAACTTTAAAGTTATTGCATTCAATGAACAATTGATCTCTTGACAAAATAAGAGATAGATATTTAGTTGTTAGGATAACCCATCAGTCCAATCAAGATTGATGAATCATCATAACAAGTGAATCAGGATATCAAGGAATCAATCATTTAAGAAATATAGTTGATCTAACATAGTGTTATCTTTTAGGAGTTATAAGACAGATTTATTATTCAGTTGATCATATTTGAAAGAAAGAAAGAAAGATATTTATTTAAACTGTCATTTCATGTCATATTTGGATCATACATTTAGTATCTGTTACTTTACCCTATGCATTGATTGAAAAAGAAATATACATACATCAAATGTATAAGATAAATTAACTGATCATGTTTTAAGAGAAGTGTTCAAATGTGTCCCACACAAGCTGTGGGAGTAACTGAACCGAGAAATGAAGACATGCAAGCTATACATTTGATGATAAAAGAAATAAGGAAGAACACATGATAAAACTAAATATCCATCATTGCCTAAGCAAGGAGGTTGTTGAGCTAGTTGACAGTTGATGACAATCCTTATCTTCAACTCCAATTGTATCAGTTGAACCTGCAAAAAATTAGGGAAGGTCCTGTAAGAGCTCCAGATATTTAATGTTATCATATGCTTTTATCAAGCAGACATGTCAACTTGTCACATAATGCATATCATATGAAGGATCAAATTAGACATGTGCCATAAATTAGAATATCATGAAGAGGATCAATCAACTCCATCAGGTATGCTTTTATGTTAACTTATTTGTTCACTGTGTAGGTATAGGACATAAAGTTGCTGATTTGAAGACATTTAAACATGTGGAGAAAATGTGGCTCCCACAAGGGTTGAGCCCAGCATGTTTCCTTTGCTATTCATTTAAAAAGGAGGATGTATCATTCAAAATTATTTCATGCATCATTAAAACAACTTGCAAACAAGTGTGTCATCATAATCATGAAAAGGAGTAGTTTCTCTTATAAACTATGTTCACATTGATTGCAGTTGATTAAAACAAATCGGATAAGTTTAGAGTGCCTGAGTCAACTTGACAGAGTGTAGAAAATAGAAATGCAGCCATGAAAGGTACTTTTCTTGTTCATATCATCATTAAGATGCCTTATTGCTATCATATTTCATGTCACAGTTCATAAAACCAGACTTAAGAAATGATAGAAGTATGGAGATAAGTTGGAGGACAGAATCAGATAACTGTATCATGGACTTTGACAATCATGAATAAAGGAGTTACATCATGTAAAAGATCAAATGAATGCTACAGGTTCAGATTATATCAATTACAGGTGTATCATCATACATGACAAATGATAAGCATCTTACAGTTGATAGACAAAAGAGATCAAACATCTAATACAGTACCATGATTAAGAAAAGAAAGAGATACATGCTACAATAATACCTCTAACTGATACAAGTTAAGTATTCCTTGTTCATACATTATAGTTCCTGATTGGTACAGTGAAGAGAAAAGAAAGAGATATATGATATGTAGACATACTACAGGAGGATCTAAGTGCTAGAAAGAGAAGTAAAAGATCAACATAATGAAGAGCCTCTGACAGTTGACCAATTTTAGGCCAAAGAAGAGTAAATGACAAACTAAATTCCATGCTCAGGAAAGTGAAATAGTATAATAAGCTACAAGATCTTTTTGAAGAAAAAGAATGCATAGTATGCTACATAAAATAACATTTATTATCGCTCAGAAATGTCCAGATATAGTTGAAGAAGCTTGTAGAATTAAGGAGCAAATTTCTAGAAAAACAAAAAGTAATTTCTGTGTTTTAAAAATTTGAAACCCTAGTTTTAGTTTTGAAGAAATGTCTTATTTCACATACATAAATGAAGGGAAGATGCACAGAAAAGGGAATATATGCCATGACTGTTATAATGGAATTTTCCTACAGAAGATAATGCAAACCCTTGAAAAAAGATGAAACCCTAATGCCATTTTTATGCTTACAGTGAAAGAAACAAATACATAAATGTTTTTCTGCGATGGCCGTGATAGAAAGAAGCTATATCAAAGATACCCATCATTCAAAAAGAAACCCTAACACATTGTTGCAGAAGAAAGATAAAGAATGGTGCTACAGTGTGTCTCTATCAAGGCCGTGCCAGAAAATGACAATTATATACATTCTTGTAGAAACCCTTATCAAGTTTCAAAACCCTCTTTCATTTTGCAAATACAGTCAAAAGAGAAAGATATTAAGTATTTTCTTCCATAGCCGTGATGCATAATGCATTTCCTGTGCAAGATTAAGTGAAACCCTCATTTCAAAGTTAGGAAACTTTCAAGTTTTGCATCAGAGAACCAAGAAAATGCCACAGACCGCATTCATTAGCACGACCGTTGCAAAGGAGGAGACATTCTCTTTTAAAATCAAGTACCCATATCATTTTTTTACAAAGAAAGATTGAATTTTTTAGGTCAAAATGATCAAAATGTCTATAGTAGGAAATGAGAAGGCTCACCTTTAAAGTTGCATAAGGAGGAAATAGCATGGCCATCACCTCCTTGTGAGGATTTTTGTCAAATTTTGCCACATTTGTAGAGTAAACACACAGAAGAAAGATAAAGAATGGTGTCAAAAGAATATCACAGAAGAAAGAGCATGTATGGCCATGGCCATTCAAAGTCAAAGAGCTACAGAAAATGATGAAGAAATGCCAGTCAAACTCAAAGACACCATACTCACCAGTCTCTGCTATCTTCTTCTCATTTAAGAAATGCAAAGAAATTGACCTCAGAGAGCCAAGGAGAAGCTAAGAGAAACATCAAACCCTAATTACCATGGAAGAGTTGTAGAGTAGCCAAACAACAAAGAACACAAATGAAAATGAGATAGCTTTTTGGGTTCATATCACTACTTTGTTCGATTGTGTCTTCTCACTCTCATTTTTGACTTTGCAAATACACATAATTGCCTCATCCAAATAACATCGTGGTTAACACATGCAATTGATGTTCCCTAGTAATCATTGAGTGGAGAGGCTGACAACATTTCTCATTTTGTTTGATTTTTATAAAGTCAAAGGTGGGCAGTATTATCAGTGAGTAAGGTTTATGCCTTTGAAACATTTCAAAACCTTTACTTGCAATGTGGTCGACTCATAGTGAAGTCAAAGTGCCTTATAATTATGCATGTGGTCAAGAGTCAAATGACCTCCCACTTATGCATTGATTATTGTTTCAACTCCTTATATGACTCAAATGTATAAGAGAGGTCAAAGCAAAGAACATTTGAAGATATAAGATGCATGCATAGGTAATGGTATAATGAGGAAGGTTAACTTGGACATGTGATAATTGTATAGGCAGTGAGGTGGCTTTTTGTAAGGCATGAAGATAGGGATGAGGTGGCAAAGTATCGACACATGGGTAATGCACTTTTAGGGTTAGAGCCATGGTGCTAAGCCTTCAAGGCTTTGATATTTTTTTTGCAAAGTACATAGTAATGTGTTCATCATTTTTATGATTTTTATAGAAAATCAATTGAGATATCTTGTAAAATATTTTGGAAAAATTATGAGCTAGATATTATTTTATTTTTGCAAAAAATCATATCAAGTGGGATATTGATTAAATTGCCTCAATATTGTAAAGTTAGTTTTAAAGCAATCATTGATAAATTGCTTTTAAAACTTAACTATTTTCAGGCAAGTTATAGGCTAATAAAATAAATCTGATATTCCCTTTTGATTTGTTTTATTTAGAGTCATATAGGACAAAATTTGGAGCTTTCATGAGCAGAGAAAAGCAGTTTTATGGTGGGACCACATAAGAGGGCAGTTTTGCAGCTTTATTTTCTAGATTGGTGGTAGATTCAGAGCTTTATTTTTAGCTTTTATGAGTAGCTCAAAAATGGACTTGGAGTCTATTTTTAGGAACTTTTTCTAGCTTTTAGGAGGGGGAATCTTTCACAACATATATCTCAGTTTTTTCTTCCTTTTGAGGGGTTCCAGTTCTAGTTTTAGTTAGTTTAGTTTTTAGAGATCAGAGCGCAGAGAGACAGAGTTTTCCTCTCACATTGAGAGTGTTGTACTTATTTACTTCACTGTATTCATTATTCCTTCAGTTATTGAGCAACAACTTTCCTTCATATTTTGTCTGAGTATTTGCAAGTTGATTAGATGTTGCATTGTGATGAAAATTTATCCTTTGCTTTGTCTTAGCTTGTGATTTCCTTGTACAAAATCTTGTTTAATTCAGGTTGCATGTTGTGTTTTCCAAACCTTCATGTGAAATATTTATGAATTAAATAAGGTGAGTGTTGTGAGGGTCAGAATTCAATAACCTATTTGTGAGGAAGATCTGTTAGGTAATTCCATCTTCATGTTAATTAGGATTTATTTCTTTCAATATATCTTTCTATCCTTTTTCCTTGCCAGTTATTAGTTTAGGAAATCATAAGGAGAACCAACTCACTCTGGAGAGTCATTCTCATTATAGGAGACCCACATCCTATTAGAATCTGAAAAGATTAATAACCCAGAAAACTAGTGCAAAGAATAGATATTAAAACTATGAATGCAAATGATACGAAATCAAAATAGCATTACAGAGTTAGTCTCCAAGAGAGTAATGCAAATGCTAGAAGCAAAATAGCATTAAGAGGATGCAAAAGCAAAAGATGCAAAATACAAGCCAGGTAGCATGCTTATATAGACTAGGAAGAGAGAGGAGGTGGCAACACCGACCAATGAGGAGCAGCCATCTATCGGACTAAAGATAGCAAAGTATGTTCCCAAGATAGCTAATGGATGCTCACATATAGGAAGGTGACACCTCGCAACTACTCACCTAATAAGACATGTTTTATTAACCTAAGCGAGATTAATAGAAGTGGAGGAAAAACCTAGGAATATAGGAAAAATAAATAACCCATCTAGGAAATAAAAACCTACACTAACACCCCCCCATAAGCAAAGCTTAGGTGGATGTAGAAATGGGTCTCGGCAAATCAAGCCTGATGAGGTACCCATGTACATAAAATTCCCCCCCAAAGAGAGAGAGTCAAGACTCCGAGTGAGAGGAAGAAGCCCCCCCAGAAGATGAAGCATCCCACACCCCCAGCAAAGCTCGCAAAGGAAGGAACTTGCTCTCAGTGAAGGGTGTGGTGAAGATATCAGCAACCTGCTCGGAAGTCAGACAGTAGCGAAGGTTGATGACGTGGCCATGGATGAGCTCCCAGATGTAGTGCATGTGGACCTCTATGTGGTTGGTCCGCTGATGATGGACCGGATTCCGTGAGATCTGAATGGCACTCTGGTTGTCACAAAATATGACTGATGGCCGTCTGATCCAGCTACCAAACTTAATGAGAAGATTTTGAAGCCAAATGGCCTCAGTAGAGGCATTCACAGCCCCCCGATACTCGACCTCAGTAGAAGATAGAGCAATAGCAGATTGCTTCTTGCTCGACCAACAAACAGGACCTGAACCAAGTGAGAAGCTGTAACCTGAAGTAGACTTGCGATCCTGAGAATCGCCCGCCCAATCGGAATCTGTGTAGCCCACCAAGTCAAGCTCAATACCCGCTGCGTAGTGAATCCCAAAACTGTGAGAACCCTGAATGTAGTGAAGGATCTTCTTAGCTGCTTTCCAGTGCAGCTCATGAGGCTCTTGCATGAATCGAGAGACCATGCCTACAGCATATGAAATGTCGGGTCTCGTATGAGTCAGATAAATGAGACTCCCAACAAGCTGTCGGTACAAAGTGCCATCAACAAGTGGAGAAGAACACTGAGCCTCAAGTTTGACTCCAGAAAGAAAGGGAGTCGGAGCAGGCTTACAGTCAGCCATATGAAACCTCGAGAGCAAATCTAGAGCATACTTGGATTGTGTGATGGTGATCCCGGAAGAAGACTGGTAGATCTCAATCCTAAGAAAGTAATGCAACAAGCCCAAGTCAGTCATCAAAAACCTGTCATGAAGGGCAGTTTTGATAGCCCCAATGGTGGATGAAGAACTCCCTGTGATCAGCAAGTCATCAACATACAGAACCAGAAATAGGAGTGAATCATCCTGCTGCAGAATGTAGACATTGGGATCAGAATGGCACTGAGTGAACCCAACTGATAGAAGGAAGGAATCCATCTTAGCATACCAGGCCCGAGGAGCCTGTTTGAGGCCATAGAGAGACTTCCGAAGAAGGCACACAAGTGAAGAATCCTGAAGGAACCCCTGTGGCTGCTCCATGTAGATCTCCTCCTGAAGGTCACTGTGAAGAAAAGCACTCTTCACATCCATTTGGTGTACTTCCCAACGATTAGCTGCAGCAATGGCAAGAACAAGTCGGATGGAATTCATTCAGGCAACTGGCGCAAAAGTCTCAGAGTAGTCAATCCCAGGAACCTGGGAGAATCCTTTTGTGACCAAGCGAGCCTTATACTTGTCAACCGACCCATCTGCTGCAAATTTTGTCTGATAGATCCACTTACATCGAACAAGTTTTCTTCCCTTAGGAAGAGGGACAAGATCCCAAGTGTGGTTCCTCATCAAGGAACTATACTCCTCCTGCATAGCTGTATCCCACTCAGGAATACCAGAAGCCTCATGAAAAGATTGTGGATCTGAGGCAGTAGCAATGAAGACATGTGGAGCATCCTAGAACTGTGAACGAGTTTGCCTAGTGTCTGATGGATCCCCAACCCAATCACCTGCAGACTGCAAGGTCTGTCTAGCCCAAAGTGGACCAGAAGATGGAGAATCTGGAGGAGAATCATCAACCTCTGAATGATGACTAGGAGAGGAAGGAGGTGAGTCCTCTGAATCGCTCTCTACATTAGAAGTGGAGGTAGAAGACTGCTCAGGTGAATCTGACTCATCAGAAGATCTGTCATGTATTCCAAGTGACTCCAATGTCAAAGTAGAAGGAGTTGGAGAAGTGATAGAAAGTGAGCTCGAAGAGCCCTCCTCAAACTGAACACTCCTCTCAATGAACAACTCATGTGTAGTAGGGTGGAGCAACCGATAACCCTTCACACCATCAGGATAACCTACATATATGCAAGGTCTGCTCTGCGGATCCAAGGCCTTGCGTTTCTCTGTAGGAATGTGGGCCCATGCAGGAGAACCAAAAACTCGAAAGTGCTTAACTGATGGTTTCCGACCGCTCCAAGCTTCAAAAGGAGTGACTCCCTTCAAGGCTCAGTGAGGAACACGGTTCTGGATATAACAAGCACAGTTAATGGCCTCTGCCCAATACTGTAGTGCAAGAGATCTGGAGTGAATCATGCAGTTCACCATTTCCTTCAAGGACCTATTCTTCCGTTCTGCAACACCATTCTGCTGATGATTGTATGGAACTGAATGCTGTAAATCAATCCCCTCTGAAGTGCAAAACCTCTCAAACCGATGGTTGACATATTCACCACCATTGTCAGTGTGCAAAACTTTGATGGCTTTCCCGGATTGCTTCTCTACAAAAGTCTTGAAGTCCTGAAAATGATCAAATACCTCTGACTTCTGTTTGAGAAAGTACACCCAAGTATTTCGAGAAAAGTCATCAATGAATGTGAGGACATATCTAGCCCTGCTAAAAGAAGGATGCTGAAATGGACCTGCCAAATCACTGTGAACTAACTCCAGTATCTGTGAAGCTCTCCATGCCTTACCTTTGTCAAACTTTTCCTTAGGATGCTTACCAAGAATGCAACCTTGGCAAACACCACCTGAAAACTGAACTGAAGGCAACCCTGTGACCATGCTCTGCTGGTTGAGCTGCTGCAAGTAGCAGAAGTTAAGGTGGCCAAACCGCTCATGCCATAATCTACTCACATCATTAGAATGAGTGAGCAAAACAGTCGAAGGAGGATCAGGAACAAAGTGAGAAAACAAATAGAGCCGTGACTGATGATCTGCTCTCCCAACTGCAACTATAGAATCACTGTGCAACTCATGAATCTCCACTGAATCAGGAGTGAACTCAACCCACTTGCCTGAACCTGTGTGAGTGATCTGGTATACCGATAGGAGATTAGTTGATAATGAGGGCACACAAAGAACATCATGGAATGTGCCATCCCCCATATCAACAGACCCTCTCCCACACACCTCAACAGGAGTGTTATCACCCATCAAAATAGAAGGCATAGAACACGGCTCCAAGGATGCAAGTTCTTCCTTAGATGAAGCCATGTGGTGCGAAGCACCCGAATCAAGAACCCAAGTGGATGGTGAAGAAGCAACTGCAACAAGGGCCTTGCCCTTTCCTTTTCCCTTGCTATTTTCTTTTGCCTTATTAGACCCCTCATTAGAACTCTGTTTGACAGAATCAGGAACACTGATATTATTCTTCTCAAGAATGTGTGTCAAGTGATCAATTTATTTCTTCAGACATTTATGTTTATCATGACCGGGTCTTTTACAATAGGCACATTGGACCCTCTCTTTCTTAGGATTGTCACCCTTGGAATATTGGGTCTCATTAGTTGCTTTTGAAGCAACCGTTATCTGATCCTTCTTCTCCTTGCTATTCTTTTGTTTCTTATCCTTACTATTATTGTTACTACTTTGTCCTTTCTGTTCTTTTGTGCCTTGGTTGGCAGCCAAGGCATGTGACTTAGGGGACTTAAGAGTGCCCATTTGGATTAGCTTGTCCTGTTCCCGAGTGAGATTGACAGCAAAATCATCTAAAGATGGCATGGTGAATTGAGTACCAAGTGCACCCTTAGTAGCATAGAAAGTAGAAACAAACACAGAATATTCTTAACTTAGCTTAGAGAGAATACTAAGAATCAGTTGTTCATCTTTCTTTTCAATTCCACATTGTTTTAACTGCAGCCTTAGTGATTTCAATTTGGTGAAGAAATCCTGGATTGTGTTGAAATTGCCTGGACTTAAACTAATTAGTTCATTTTCCAACATATGACCCCTCATTGAATCTTGTGTGCCAAATAGTGTTTCTAGCTTTGTCTAGATTTCATTTGGTGTATTCAAAGACTCAATGTGAAAGAGCAAATCAGGAGAAACAGACAAACACAATGTTCCATATGCCTCATCACATTTGTTAAACCACTTAGGCTTATCTTCATCTTTAGCAGGTTCAGTTTCAAGTCCCATAGTTATCCTATTTAATCCATCTTTTCTTAAGTGAATTGTCATGCGTGATTTCCACTCAAAGTAATTGTATGGAGTTAGGATAGGTAGATTTGTTTGATCCATGATGAAGAAATGCAGAGAAGAAGTGTCGAAAAGAAGAGAACCCAAGCAAGACAACCCCCCCTTTTCACTCAATCAAAGAACCCCCCCAAGAAAATATGATTTGGCACTTTATATTAGTGCATTTACAACTACCACTAGCAATAAATACTAAGTGGTTTTGATTTCAATGCATTTACAAAACCCTCATGAAGAGCATATGCTGAAAATACAACTTTGGCATAATATCCAGAGAAATAAATAGCACCACTGTGATCTACTCAAAAAATTATGCACTTTCAAAAAAAGAATCGCCTCGATACGAGGTCGTATGTGAAAGTTATGATCCTCTGAAGTTCCCAAAACGAGAACCGTGCAATGTCACGACTGAGAATCTGCAACTTATGAAAAATCTTGGCATCAAAATCAAAAAATGACTACACTAGTGCATAGAGCATGAAAAAATAGCTAAAATCAAAAAAAATTTCGTGGGAAAAGGAGTCCGTATGAGAAAGAACGGAGCATTTGAAAACTATCTTCAAAACTGCAGCTGCCAACAGAGAGGGGTCCTGCTGTAGCTTTCTGAGCACGTTTTTGCAAAATATATAGATAGCATGCAAAAATAGAAAGATACCCAGATGGTTTTTCTATGCTGCGAACAAAACCCAGAAGGCATTTTTCTTGCAAATGCACAAAAGATGTTGCTCAAGTGTAAATGGAACGCCTTTAGCTACAAAAAACGACCCCAACAACCAAAAAATGACATGCAAAGGCTGAATCAGATGCTAGAACCTGTAATATTGATTCACAAGACCAAATATGCAAGCTGGTTGTCAGATTTGAGCTCGAAACCCTAGTTCCGCAACTGTGTATGATGATCTCCGATTTCGGTGAAACGAAAGCCAAATCTGACTTTCTCAAGCCTCCTGGACGCGTTGGAACAGCCGGAAATGCTGCCAGTATAACCAGAAATGCTACAATCACCCAGATTTCATAAACACATATGGAACCCTAGAGATTAAAAAAATTTCCGTCAAACTTTTCTGATTCTCAAGATCATCTGAAGATGCAAGAGAAGAGCATACTGGGTTTTTCGAAAACTTGCAATAAGATTTATTAGCCCCCTCATGAATCTCTCAAATATGGAAAATAAAATCTACTCTTGCACATAGAATAGCTCTGATACCATGTTAGAATCTGAAAAGATTAATAACCCAGAAAACTAGTGCAAAGAATAGATATTAAAACTATGAATGCAAATGATACAAAATTAAAATAGCAACACAGAGTTAGTCTCCAAGAGAGTAATGCAAATGCTAGAAGCAAAATAGCATTAAGAGGATGTAAAAGCAAAAGATGCAAAATACAAGCCAGGTAGCATGCTTATATAGACTAGGAAGAGAGAGGAGGTGGCAACACCGACCAATGGAGCAACCATCTATCGGACTAAAGATAGCAAAGTATCTTCCCAAGATAGCTAATGGATGCTCACATGTAGGAAGGTGACACCTTGCAACTACTCACCTAATAAGACATGCTTTATTAACCTAAGCGAGATTAATAGAAGTGTAGGAAAAACCTAGGAATATAACAAAAATAAATAACCCATCTAGGAAATAAAAACCTACACTAACACATCCAAGAATGATTCCATGTTTCAACAGGTAGCTATGTTTTTGTGAACTTAGCAAGGGTACATACTTGATTGACAATAGTTATTTCAAAGATTTTATTACTTTGAAAACCTCCTAAATCATCAAAAATAATGTTTCCTTTGAAGTTTATCTTCTTTGCTTTCAAATATTTTCTTAGTTCACAAACTCATCTTTTTGTTGAAAGGGCGCTTCTCAACTTTTCAGAAGGTTCGTAAGTTTGTAAACCTCCTAAAAGTCTAAAAGGACTTGTTAAAATAGGAAATTTGATATATTTTTAACAATTTTTTAAGTTTTCTAGCCTTTCAAAGTGTCAAAACAAAATTCCAAGGTTCGTAAGTTTGCAGAATTACATAAATGTTAAAGAAGAAATTTTAAAACTTTTGGAGGAGATATGGTGTGTGATTTTGGGAATTCCCTGAAAAGCCAAAAGACCTTAAAGATTTTTGGAGAGAGCTCAAAGATTTTTGGTTAAGAAGTTCACAAACTTCATAGTTTGTCGAAAGAAAAGTTTTGAAGTTTGAGAAAATGTCGAATCACCAAAAAGGCTTTGTGAATTTCAAATTTTGGCATTTCAAAAGATTTTAAAACTTCCTAACTTTTTGTGAAGATATAAATATGACCTAATTTTAGTTATTTCAAGTGATAATAAGGCTCATTTCTATCACCTTTACTTTCAAGTCACAAAATTCATCGTTGTCATTGTTGCAAATGCTCCCTTGCATATTGTCATTTTCTCATCTTAGTGAAGGTACTTGCTTAACTGCACTTCACCTAAATTTCCTTTGCATCTATTATCTACAGTTCCACTTGAGTTAGTAGTTGCTTCAAATAAATTTTCATTTTAAAAATTTCATGAGCTCTATACACATGGGCTACTTCCTCTCCCAAGAAAAAATTATCTCCCTAGCTACACATCAGAACTTGCTTGAAGCATTAGCTTGCCTACTTTGGTTTTTGTACAAGATGCACAAAATTAAATATAAATACCAAAGTTACAATCATTCCTCCATAATCCAAAATCTCCTAGTTGAAGTCAAAGATAGTGATTTAGGTCACATTGACTTGAAGGACCTTTGGCAATGGATGAATGCAAACCCAAGAGCTCCAATGGCACATGGAACCTTTGTAAGTGGACTAGCTCATGCAAGGGTATTCCTAGTTGCTGTTCAATACCCAGATCTAGTGTTGGCGTGTGTAAGAAATGATCATCTAGAATCTCTCAAGGTGAGAGGTTTTGAGGGTAGAGTTATTGCAAGGTTGGGTGACTCTTCTCTTGGAATCACCCTCAGGTTACTAGTAAGGGACAAGTATATTGATATGAGTCTGCGGAAAGGATGGGAGTATTTCCAAGATAAAAAAGATTTATGCCTCACAAACATTGCCAAAACATTGGTTGAAAGTCCTTAAAAAGGGGAAATCATAGATTCCAAAAGGGCTATACAAAGCTCATTTCAAAGAAGATGTTTATGATATTATCACTTTATTACAAATTGAATGTGTCAATTTATCATTACCATTGGGTTTTCTTCTCAATTTGTAGAATGGGACAGATGATAAGTGATCGCCTACATAATCACTTGGTTAATTTCTATAAGAATCAATTCGTTTATGTCTTTTTATATGTTTTATGTCATTGCTACTATGAATGTGTCTCCAAGCCTACAAAATGTGGGAACATTTAACAATTCAACACAAATTATAGAAGGTTGAATGATGCCTTCTACATGTTGAATGCAAGGCTCTTGGAAGGATATTTTGGATTAAGGACTTTCCAAAAAGTAGCCCAACTAATAATGCAATATGGTAGTTATTTTATCCAATACAATAGGTTCACATACCTGAGGTTAGGGGCTTTTGAAGGTGCTTCATATAAGTTGCCAAAATATATTAGTGACTACCTTATATTCCTTGAAGTCTGCAAGCAAATGGGCGAAGTAAGAAAAAAATGTAAACAAAAGAAGACAAGATACCCCTTTCTTGTCCAATTAACTTATTACACTTGTAAATCTTCCTCAAATGCTCAGAATATGGATAGAATCCTATCCAAATTTAATTTCCATCCCTTCACAATAAGGCTTTTCTATGATAGCAAGAATTATGTAAAAAATAATCTATATGTTAGGACACCTTATGATCATGATTCTCATTTAGAAGATTACTAGGAAGACTGTATTTATGAATATGAAGTTAGAAGAAGGGATTGGATGAGGATAATAGTTGATCAAATGAGAGCCTTTAAATTAGGATGGGATGTCTCAGATATGGTGGATGATGGTACAAAATTGGTTGATCAGGCCTACTCTTCTATTTAGTCACAACCACTCTCTCAAATCAATTGGTTAGAGAAATAAATTAATGATATAAGAGAGAGATTCCTATTTGTATTAAGAAAGAGTAAAAAATGATTAAATGCTAAAATTATAGAACATACTGCTTCCAGACCACCACTAAAGGATCAGGTACCCAAGAAACAAAATAAAATGATGGATAATCCTCTTATTGATTCTAATCCAAAGGCCACTCTTCCTCCTTTAGCACCTAATGCTTAGACATGACTATTCCCTCTTCCATGGTTGAAAGAAGTGATGGGAAGAAAGAGAAAACATGCTCAATTGGTAGACCCTGGTTTTGATGCTATAGAAATTTTTTTGCAAGCTACTCATCAACCAGAGAAAATTTAGAAAATGTCTAGGATGATGATGGAATCCTCCATAGGCCACCAATATATGGAAATTGTAGAACCAATTGTAGAGAAAAGTGAAGAAGAAGTGATTGAAAAGGACTTCAATGTTAGAAAAGTAGACCTCAGCCCATCTATGCATGAAGGCTATATTCATAATGCCAAAATGTCTATGGGCATGTTGATCAAGAGAGTGGAAGAGGAGAAAAGGGTGAGGGAACAGTTAGAAGAGAAGGTAGAAACTTTAACTAGCTATATCAAATCTATTATTGACAATACTACTCAACCCCTTGATACATCCACTATAACGCCCACCAAAGCTCCTCCCAGAGGAAAAAACTCAGAAGTTATAGATAAAATTGGCAAATATCAAGCCTATGGAAAGGTAGTAGAAAATTGGGTGGAGAAAATAGCCTTTAATGGGTTACTTTATATGGAAGAGGCTATGAAATTGTATGGAAAAGTCTTGGCAAAGAAAAATAAATCAATATTGATATTCAAATCATTAAGAAAGATGAATTTGTGTTGATGGTCATTGTTAGAGACTTGCAAGAAATGGTTAAAGCTTATGTGAGCATCATGATTGCTGAGAATATTATCAATAAACCTAAGGAAAATGAAATGGTCAAATGGTTGAAGGGGATTGAATGGAAGATATTGGTTATTAAACAATCCTTGGTTGAGTACAAAATGCTAATCAAGATGTGTTATTCAATCTTGATAGATATTTGAGAAAATGATCTCTCTATAGATGTTGACATTTTGGATGAGAATGAAGTTAACTTAGCTGAGACCGAGGTGGTAAAGAAAAGTTTTAGGGATTTAATATCAAATGAATTGTTTAAGAAGGATATCATGGATGAAAATATAATGGAAAAACTATGTAATATGTCTATTTCCCTAACTTCCTTCAGAAAAGAGATATCTAATTTTGTCAAAAGAATAGAAGAAGTTAAAAAAAATTTGTCTACATGGAAGATACATCTCAACACCATGACTATTTCAAATGGGAAATCTATAGCACCAATAGTGACCAATTTAAAAAATTATATGGTGAAAATGGCTCCTTCTCAAACAAGGTCTCCAACTAATGAGGTAGTCAGTGAACAATATATGAGAAAAGATAAAGTGAAAGAAAAAGAAATTCAAATTTAATATGTTTCTTTTTATCTTTATTTGAAAAAGTGGCTTTCTTTAAAAGTCTTACTGTAATTATAAAGTAAACTTTATTCTTATAATAAAATAAAAACAAAAGAATAAAGTTTATTTTTATTATTTTCCTTTTTTCAAGAAGTGGTTACAAATTAAGAAACTATTTCATTTGTAAGGCTATATAAGGCAATGTAGAGAGGGAAAAGATCTTTTGGCCAATTTTCCTTCTACTAGTTTTCAAATCTTTTGAGGGTTATCCCTTTTTTTATTTTCGTTTCACTATGAAATAATTTGCATAGACATTTGTACAAGAATTAGAAAAGAGACTTTGTGCCTTGAAGTTTTGAATACCAGAAAACTTGATGGACTTTGAGTCATTGGTTGGGTGGTTGTGAATTTTTCTTAAGTTAGGTTTGTAACATATTCAATAAATTCTTTTCATGAATGCTATGTTGAATACAAATAGTCTTTGTAGATCTTGGATTCATTTTTCATTTGGATGTTTTTTATTAAGTAAGCAAGAAACAAGGGTCCTAATCCCTATACAAAACTTTCCCCCTAGGAAAAACAAAACAGGCCCCTCACTAGCCAGAAACAATGCTTAAACAACATATTGACAATCCATAAACATATAAAAGTCCTGAACCAGCTTAATAAAAAACAACCAAAAACAAAAAACCAGAACATAACATAAACTAAGGGGATAACTTTCCCCAGTCCTTCGTGAGGAACTTATACATGTTATCATAGTTAACCCTACTATTAGTGGCAATACCATATTTCTTTAGGTCCAACTCCTGCAAAATAGAGAGAGTGGTGGTGGATTTGTGCATTATTTTAGTGCTGAACCTGGTCATTACTTTCATGTTCTCCTCAATCTCCTCCAACTTGGCCTTTAAAGAAACCACTTCATTAGCAGTCTGAGCACACAACTCATAGCCCTTTTGAACATAATTAGGTTCCTAGGGAGGATCCATAGCCTTAGAATCAAAATTCATAGCATTCAACTCAGTAAATAGACTATTACCTTTCCCCCTTGGTTAGAATTCTTAGGACTAACATCAATTTTCTCTAAACTTCCTCATTTTTCTCTTCCTCTTCCTGGGAGTCACTTGAAATTTTAATGTCTTTTAAACTAGGAGTTTTTATCCCTACCATCCTAGTAGACCTTCTAATGCTCATCCCTTTCTTCTCCTGCTCACCAATAGTCTCCCCAACCTCCTTATCAATAGTTTTTGAATGCTTCTTATCCTTGGGACTAAATAAAGCCAAACCAAAAAATTGACTCACTCCCTCAACACACTTCTCCCTAGCTAGGTCAAGACTACCTTTAGGTTTTTTACCCATGTTTTTGTTCATGTCTTCAACAAGGTTTCTCTTAGCAAGCAACTTAGAATCACACTGTTTAGCCAAAAAACTATTTTTCAAGGAGCATAGATCGACCATCACCTCATCATGGGGCTTGACTTTACCCATAGGGGTCTTAGGGTCAGACTTCCTTTTAACTAGATTTAGAGGAGGTTTAGGCTTTGCCATAGATTTCTTAGGCTTATCATCTTCAACAACATCAATAATGGGATTCTTTGGAGTATCCTCCTGAACAATAAAAGTCTTTTTCATTTTATCTTTAGGTAGGGGAGAGGGGGATTCATTAGAAAAAGGGGGATCAAAACCCTTGGCCTTAGGGTTGTAGAGGGTATTCTCCACAAGGAATACTTTGATTGGTTTGGTTGGACACAACTCAATATAGAAGTGGTATAGACGTAAAATCAAGCCCGGATGAAGAGAGACTATGGGTTTATCAGGGTTTTAAGAATGACCATCTTTAGCTTCCTTAATGGATATCTCAAGTGAAGAAAGTAAATAGAAAGGAAAAATTAACAACATTTTATGTCTGAAATGGTTCATAAAAACAAAATGATAGTGAAAATAACATTTAAAACGGCCTTTGAGGGTAAAATATTTCATGAAGACCCAACATACCTTTTCGCAAGGGCTCAAAAGTTTTTCCCATTCAAACCCATTTTGGTGTTTAATAGGTTCTTCTCCTTCCTTAAAAAGATGGCCATACTTTCAATGTCTGGAACCTTACTTTGTATCCTCACCATTTTCCCCTTGTAGTTCATTCCTGTAGCTTGGATGATGACCTCTTTATTTACTTTGAATCTGACACCTCCCAACTAAACATGTTGCCAATTCCAAGATTCCATGAACTATATAGAAATGTTTTAATCATGGCCATTTAAACATTCAAGGAACAAAGAATTGCCACCTTTGTTGCAAATATACCAGACTGTTCCATCTTTCTTCACTTTCTCGTAGGACACAGACTCCATGCTGACCTTATCGCATCCCATTATCACATGTCTGTAGCAGATGGAAATGCAGTGAAGCAAGGGAAGAGAATAGAGCGGTAAAGAGATTCTATGTTAAATGACTTTAAAAGGATGCCAAATATCACAACTATTCCTTCTGAACTATAATTACATTATTTCCCAAAACTTCACATGCCATAATATTAATTACTAGTACTTTGAAGATCCCACACTTCATACTTCAAGTTGTATGATCTTGAATGATTATACATGCTAGAGAAATAATCATTACTCCAAAACATCACCAAGGGATTGAAATATCCCCTCCACCTTAGCAGATTAGCCATCTAGTCAAGCTGACTCAACCTCCTATCATCTTTACCGTTCCTCACCTCATCACCATACCAAACAAACTGATGAAGGGGGTAAATCATAAAACACACAATAACAGAAATTGCACACAAAAAATAGAATGATATTTTATTAATATGGGTAAAACATTACATTACAGAAGCTCAAATACAATAAGAGGATGAATCCCCTATAGGATGCAACATATTACAGCTCCCTCTCTCAAGACTCTTGAATCTTCAACCTTTTGTAATCCCAAATCTGCTAGGGTTTTTGTTTTCCCACATATTCTTGACTCTACACTTTCCCCTTAACTCTACTACCCCAAGGGTCCCCAAAAATGGTCATATATAGCCCTTTTTGGTGGCCACTAGCTTAATTCCAAAATTTGCATCTCCCTCCAAAAATAGGTCAACTTCGCGGGGCCATAACTTTCGATTTGACTGTTGGATTTTCAATTATAATACCTTTTCAGAAAGCTCTTGAAAAGACAGTTGTACAAAAGTAGTACCCAAAGGTAGACTTCTTGGGTTTCCCTCCAAATTTTGGGCCCATCCAGAGCCTCTAAGTGCCTCAAATTTGACTTTGAATATTTCAATAGGATTTTTAGAATTTGAAATTTTAATATATCACAAATGACAAATGATATTGAAGTGATTTCTTCACCATTAGATTCAATTCACCATTCTGGAGGTCCATGTAAGATTTTGTATCCAACCGTGCACAAATGCAAACTTACTAAACATAGTAACCCTGCCAAATTTAGCCCTTATTGAAAAGCAACAACATTTTTTTTGGTTGATGCAAGATTACTCTTACACCCTAGATGCTCTTGCATCACAAACCTATCATTATGGGACAAGGCATGAGAATATACATCTTATCAAATAGATACTCTAAGAGAAGGATAACCTATAATTTCTTACCCATTAGATATAATTATGCATAATCAAATAATCCTTTTGAAGGAGAGAGGGGATGGAACTAGGGAGGTCCCCAATTTCTCTTCAACATTGCTAAGAGTTCAAATTAATCCCAATATTACCCATGGCATCAACCACTTGGTTTCCTTCCCTATAAGTATGGAGCAATTCATATCTCACAAAGCCAATAGCAAGATCTTTGGTGTCACTTATAATATCAACAAGATTACAACATGGGCTTGCTTTTCCAAGAGTGGCTTCAATTATAAGTTTGGAGTCACCTTCAACTTGTAACTTTCTGATACCCAAGGAGAGCACCAATTTGACTCCCCACAACATGGCCATAGCCTCAACCTCATTATTAGATTTCACACCTAGCCCTCCTATGCAGGCAACAATGAATTAGCCCTTGTGATATCTTAACACTCCCCCTACTAGTGGGACTAGGGTTCCCTTTAGATGCCCCATCAAAGTTTAACTTACTCCAACCCTCAGGAGGAGGTCTCCAACAGGTGTTCACATGAGCTATATTTTTGGACCTATCAACCTTGCTCATATCCTTAGATATACCCCAACTCTTGGCTATTCTAACTTCCATATGGATAGGAGGAACTTCTGTAATTTTTAATTTGCAATTGGAGACATTTTCTGAAAGGAACTTAGAAAAAGAAAAAAAGACCTCATTAGTGTTCTTAGTTGAACTCTGAAAGACATAGTTATTTATTTCTTTCCAAAGACTCCATCCAATATGAGGAGGGATATGATTCCAAAGCTCTTTGATCATAGGATGAGAGAACAGAGAGAACCATCCTTCAACAAAGGAGGTCATGTTATCATTCATCACCGAATCAATATCCAATTTCTGCATGGTCCTTTCCCAAATGTCTCTAGCAAATTCATAATGGTAAAACAAATGGGGCATCGATTCTTCCTCTTTTTGGCATAAAATACACTAATTAGGGAGTTGGAAGCCATACCTTTGTGAATTATCTTGAGTGAGGATCCTGTTGTGAGCAACAGTCCACCAAAAAAATATGACATTGGGGATAAGCCTATGATTCTAAATTTCATTCCATAAGTTGTCCCTATTCACAAAGTCTCATAGTAGACTGTAAGAAGTTTTGATAGAAAAAATCCTGGACCCAAATAATATCATCCTCCTTTGGAAATATGGGAAGTATAATCTTCTGAAGTTGTTGAAGATCCCTAGAAACCAACAACATGACATTCTGATTCGGACAACAATCCAACAAATTCTTCCATTTGTTGACAATTCAATTTTGTAAAACATAATCACTAACTATAGTACCAAAGAAGTTGCTGGTAGAGACATCCAATCTGCTATAGGTTTGGTGAGTGATAAGAGGCTAGTCCTCAAGCCAGATATATTTCTAGAATCTAATCAATCTACCTTTACCCAATTTCCACTTGATACCTTTTTGAAGGAGACTCCTAGTTTTGAGAATATAATTCTAAATCACTGAGCCTTTTGGGAGTCCCTCCTCCAAAAGAAACTTACCTTCTGGGATATTTCTTAGATACTTGGATTCCATAATTAGCCCCTAGTCCTTGCTATCTTTAATTAGGCCCCATCCCACTTTTACCAATAAAACCTTATTGGTAAGGTGAATCTTCCTAATTCCAAGTCCCCCCTGCACTTTTGAAAGGAAAACCTTATCCCTATTAATAAGAGCGAATCTTTTCTTTTCCTCAACTCCAATCTAGAGAAAATTCCTCTAGATTTGATCAAATTTCTCTGCCAAATACTTTTAGGAATTTTAAATAGAGAGGAAATAGATAGGAATACCTTGTAGAGAAGCTTTGAGTAGCTAGAATTTACGTACTCGGCTTAAGAGTTTATCTTTCCAACCATCAAGTTTTCTTAGAATTCTTTCTAGAACTATATTCTAGAAAGTTGGGGTAACATCTTTCACCATGAAAGGGAGCCCAAGATAAGTAGAAGGAATCTAATCCCAAGAGCATCCCAGGATGACTTTAATTTTATGCTATAGGTCATTGACAGTGTTAAAAGAAATAAATTTGACTCTTCTCATAGTTTATACTTTGACCTTAAACAACCACATACTCATCTAATAACTGCTTCCATTTTATAGCCTCCAAGATAGAAGCAATTCCAAAGAGAATGGTATCATCCACAAATTGTTGTATGGTAGAGGGTTAAACATAGGTAGTAGCTTTGATACCCTTCAGCATCCTAGATCTAGTCATATTCATAATATTCTTCCCAATCACTTCAGCCATCAAAATGAATAGATAAGGGGATAAAGGATCACCCTATCTGAGCCCTCTTACAGATTTGAAAAATCCTCTAGAAATCCCATTGACTAGCATCAAGAATTTAGTTGTAGTAACACATTCTCTTATCAAAATGTTTATTTTATCCTAGAATTTGTACTTCTTAAGGACCTTAAATAAGAAATCCTGGGAGACCCTATCATAGGCTTTTGAAATATAAAGCTTCAAAACCATACCTTGCATATTGCTCCTATCCATGGAATGGATGATTTCATGGGTGGTCATGGCTGCATGTCATGTCCCCTTTTTCTAAAAATAGTACTTACTAAAAATAGTAAGTCACTAGTTGTCCATAAATAATAAATCAGGGCTCACAGGATAACTTGGAGAAATAAATAATTTAATATTTAATATTTTCCTTGGGGCAAATTTCAAACCTTTGGGAAAATAAATACTAAATTTAATATTTAAATTGGTGCAAGCCCCATTTGGGCGTGGGTTTTCAAGAAGGCCAATAATAACCATTTTTTATTTAAGAGCATCTTTTGACAGGGCATAAGAGGGGGTTATGATACCTTATGACAGTTGTCATAATTCATGATTATTTTTCATTGGAGGATCTTGGAATACAAGGTGTGGGAATTTGAGCATTCATCTTGGGTTACCAGATACAAAAGGCATTTTGAAATTGTCACTTGGGTGTGGTCTATTATTCATTTTCTCTCATTTAGAGCCTCCAACTTTGCTTTCCTTTAGTGGATGAAAACCCATTGGAGTTTGCAACTGTGGATGAAAACCCATTGGTTACTAGATTAGAGGATGGAAACCCTTTGGTTCTTGAGGGCATTCTCACATAGGGAGTGCATTGGAGCTTCAGAGATTGGCAGTTTTAGCTAGTTTGCAGTATTTGTTTGATTGTAGGTTTATGTGGTAGTTTGGGGTTTATTTTTGTTGTACCTTATTGTGGTTGTTGTAGTTGTGTTTTATTGGTGTGTTTCTATTCATACATCCTCCAAATCAGATTCTAGAAGTTGTCGAGATATTGGGGTTTTTTGGAGAAGTTTATTATTTTTTTGGTGTGTGTTTGGAGACAGTTTTCGGGTTACAGATTGGAATTGTGTGTTGCTATTTATTTTTCTTTTGTTTAGAAACATATTGTTGTTTTTACTTTATTTTCAGATTTGTACTTGAAGTGAAAAAACAATATTTCATTTTAGAGTAATTTCATGTTCGATAGTTTGTGTAGTTTTTCATTTTGTGGGCATTTCAGGAACATAGTTTCTCTTGGTTGTTGCTGCTATTGTTGCAGCTGTTGTAGATGTTGTTATTGCTGTGGTTACATCATATTTTGAAGAAATTACATCAGTTCCATCAATAGAAGACACTGGGTGTTTTTCTTATGCAAACTATGCAAAATTGAGGGTGTCCAAACATTGAAGAAATTGTCTAGTTTTTGTGGGTTTTGCCCAGATTTTGTTATTTGAAGTTGTAATGTTGCTACTGCTGCTGTAGATTAGAGTCACAAACCTACTAATATGTTATTTACATCTGAAATTCAATCAAAAACATTTTTGGTGAAGATTCAACATATTGGATGTTAATTCATTGCAAGACTAGCTAGCTAGTTTCATCAATTTCGGTGTAGTTTTGGTGGATTTGTTAAAGTTATATTTTTAGATCTGATATTACATATTAATTTTTAGTTGGAACATTACAGTGGTATCAGAGCATGGTCTTGCTAGCCTATTGGAGAAGATAACCATTGTTGCATTTTTTGCATGTTGCATGTCAAGTTTTGCGGTTGCATGTTAGTGATCAACACTTGCATGTCAATTTTAATGGTTGTATGTCAATGCTCAGTGGTTGCATGTGGTATCAGCAATTTCATGTTAGTGTTGGTAATTGCATGTGTGGTATCAACCATTGCATGTTAGTTTAGCAGTGGTAGAAAACTAATTTTTATACAGAAAGATGACATTTCAAGAATCCATGATGGAAATGATGCAAGAGTTTCAAAAATCTTAGAAGAATATATTAGCATTGATGAAGGATCTAGAAATAAAGATTTTTTTTGAAGAAAGTTCTAATGAATGTTGAAGGAAAGTTAGATGAAGTGCCAGAGAAGAAGATAATGGAACTAGAGATAGTGGTTGATACACCTGAGGCACACCAAGTTATTACGAAACAAATCATCAAACATGAACCAAAGAAAATTTTCTTCCAAAAGGAAGAAAGAGATGAATCAGAGGCACTCCAAGCCATAGAGGTTGAAGGTAAAAAATCTTTGTTCATTGAAGATGTTTTATTGACTTCTAATGATTGCATATGTTAGTAAAATATAAATGAAGTCAAAGAGGAAAGGGCATTAGTTGTTAGATGTGAAGGGCACAAGTGGAAGGAAGATGCACCGATTCATGCACTATCTTCTATACTTCCAAATGGTGAGCCATTGTTTGATTTGCAGAGTAGCATTGTGGATGGGTATGCATTTAAGAAGAATATTTTGGTTATCCCTAATTCAAGGGTTTTGAGTCAAAAAAATGGAGTTGTTGAGGATATCTCAATGAACTCTCTTTCAGCAAATGAGGATGAACATTTTATTTATAGCCCAA
Source organism: Cunninghamia lanceolata (assembly GCA_027924645.1). Taxonomy (NCBI): domain Eukaryota; kingdom Viridiplantae; phylum Streptophyta; class Pinopsida; order Cupressales; family Cupressaceae; genus Cunninghamia; species Cunninghamia lanceolata. The sequence continues at coordinate 5,668,673 of BSBN01001229.1, forward strand.
GGTATGAAAATATTTTAGATTTGTTTCTTCCTATGTCACTACAATTTTTTTGTCATCATGGAAAGCATGCAAAAACATGTGATAAAGTAAGGGATACAACTTGCAGTATAGGGCATGTGGACTATTTGTTTCAAGTTTGAAATTATTGTTGCAGAAGGGATCTAAGTGATCTCTTGAGGGATAAAACAAGTAGAGAATTTGATGTTACTATCGAGTTCTTCATCTCTTGCATTTGGAATGAAAGGAGGTTTATGAGGAATCGCATAGGGTTTGTTGTACTTTCTAACCACATTGTGAAGGACCAATGTTTACAATTTATAGATCACTTGTGGGACCCAAGTACCAAAATTGAAGACAAGCTCATGAGTGACAAGACAAATGGAGATAGCCCCTTTGGGATGCTTGATGTTAGATGTGGGTAAGCAAAATAAGTGTCTTTTTAAAGTTCAAGATTTTGTGACTAAGTTTGTTATGGTGCTTTGGGTATCAAGCTACAAGCAAGTTGAAGGGCTCATGAAGGAGGAGACACTACAACTTCCTAGCATCATGAAGGCAAGGCAATTGGTCATCTTATTGGGTGAACAAAAGATATGCAAAGATTTCTATATCACGGGTCTTGGAGGTATCAACTAAACATGGAGCTCGCAATGGGTGCATACTATGAGAAAGTTCACTATGGAGTTGGAATCCAAGAGAAGGGAGGTAGAGCTTCAAGGGATTGAAGATGGAGTTCCAAAATTTGCTGTAGTTATGTGGACGAAATATCAATGGGAGACATTCATGACATTTTCTCAAGCCCAAGAAGAGTTTTTAGTCACAAAGTGGAAGAGCTTCCAGCCCATTGCCATTGTTGAGGTATTTGCAACTAATACAAGGTGGTTTCTAAATATTACATTTCTTATTTTTAGTGAAAGAATGCAGTCTTACAGCCATGGTTTTGGGAAGATCTTTTTGCCTCATGTTGTGTGTAAGAAGTTTCATCCTTTGGGAATACTAAGTGCCAATATTCTAGATGATATATTGTTGTTTGAAAGGAAATTTCAAGCTAACTATGTCTGTTATAGCCACCTTCCAGCCCACACACAATCTAATTTGGACCATATTTCAAGTGGTAGAGCTTTGGACAACATGGTAAGAGTCCTTAGAATACAAGGTAATTATCGTGACTACAATCTTGGAGAGAGGAGCCAAATTTTGAGCATGCCTTGGTCTCAACCCAAGGAAGAGGAGGTAAGAAATTTTGATTGTGTTTATGATGATGATATTTTGATCTCCAACAAGACTTGGAAAATTATTTGGGAGCATTTGGATATAGTTAGGAGTGTATTTCAGCAACATGATCTTATTGCTAAAGTATCTGCAGGGGAGATTGACATTAGCTACTTAGATCAAGTTATAACGAGAAAGAACAGGTTGCTATTTTTGAAGGGTTTTAGAAGTGTGCAAATGTTTGTGGAGGGATTTTATATCATTGTGTGGTTCATTACCTCCATATTGTAGACATTGTTGATTTACTATTGTTCCACACTGTTGACATTTCTGATTTTAATGTTTCATAACTTTGAATGGCTGATTGCAACCATGCACACTTGCATACGAGATGATTGGTACACATTCATGAGTATTGCAGCCTATAGTATAGTGGGAATTCTAGTCATGTGGGGAAGAGTATTTTTCAATTTGTGACTTCTAATGGGGAGTTTTCAGTCCTTACATGGCTACCCATCAAATTCTCTGTCATGCCCACATTTTCCATGTGGTCACAACACACATCACACGTGTCATAGCCACATCTGTCATGTGGTTATGACACGAAATATCAAAAAATTTCTCACGCTTCCCTAAAAACCCCCTCGCATGCGTAAGCATGCTTGGTGGTGTTCGCTCAAGGCGAAAACACTATAGTTGTCGGCGGGGTACAAGTACAATTGCGTGCAACCGGACGCGAGCAGACCAACAAGGGGGTCTCTATGACGCCGTTAACTTCACTACAAGGTTTTTAATATCAAGGTTCCTAAATCTAAGTCTCAGCAAATTCCGGCAGCATAACGTCTTACGGCGTAAGTGGGAATTACTCAACACTATATTACGCACGTGGTTCACTGATAGATTAACAACTTCCCACGATGCCTTGTTCCGACTAAACCGACTCGTGATCTCCCTATTGAGTCATTTTTCAGCAAGGCACGGTTGTCTGTCTCCTCTCTTGTTTCCTGAAATATACTCCTCCTTCGACTTAGCATTCTCAACAAGGCGGTTCGTTTGCTCTCTCTTCCCTTTTCTCTGGGTCTTAATTTTGATTGTATTTTTATCGCGCTCACCTTAACTATTTCTCTGATAATTTAGTTTGTTTATATTTCGGTCTCTCTCTCTTTCGTTTTCTATGCTTTCTTTATGTTTATCCGGTCCTTTCTTCATATTTGACATCAATCAGGGTTATCACTGTATCTATTGTTGACATTAAACCTAACTTCCGGATGGTCCAGGTCACATAGGCTGGTTTACTACTTCGCTGGACTCGGTCTCCTAGTCTTCTCCGATCTAGGTTTCTCCTCCTGTTCCTAAGCAAATTTAGCGGAAGGGTCCATCAACTTAGTTCTCTTATCCCATGTGGGAAATGTCGCACATTTTCTCCTCTGTGTTTTCCAATGTTAGTTTTTCTTCTTCTGACTCTCTTACAGGTTTACTTATATGGACGTTTACTACAGTTGAGATTAAAATGGCCTCACATGGAATGTCTGTGATGGCTTCTTAAGTTTATTTCCAGTGATCCTTTAAGCAAGGTGACGTGTAATTTTCCTCTTCATTTTCCCGGTATTTGACTCACGTTGATAGTTTGAAACTTCCGAGAAACTCTTCCCGGAGGATTACAGTATATTCCTTTACGCTCTCTTTTAATTATAATTTTATTTTCTCTTAAATTGAAAAGGGAAAACAAATGGCCTCTCTGATAAAATTATCATTTAAATAACATATGTATATTCCGATACATATGTGTGTATATATATATATAAGTTTATATATATATACCTATATAAACATATACATACAATTATATTTCTCTTATCGTTATAATTACTGTTGTTATTATTACTATTAATTCGTACTAATACTATTATTACACTAGCTTGATTATTTTATTAAATTATTTAAATAATATTACTATTATTATTATCTCAATTGTTATTATTCTATATTTCTAATGATCTAACAATAATATGTCTTCTTTTCTTTTGAATATAAAATGATTATATATATATATATATATATATATATATATATATATATATATATATATATCATTGTTAAACTAGATAAGAGGCTCTCCTCTTTATAAAACCCTTACCATGGGATTATAATATCATTTTCTTTGGTTGTTTTGTTCAACATTAAAAAAATAAAGAACTAACTGTGATTATTTTTATGCAGGGCAGGGGCCAAGGGGAGCGGCGGCGGACGGAACCAGAGGGCGGAGGCGGAGATGGAGGGCAGGGCGGAGTGTGGGCGGTGGAGGCCGCACTGGGCAGAGCAGAGTGTGATCGGCGGAAGGGCCGCGCGGCAGGGAAGCTCTACGCACAGCACGCGGCGGGGAAGGCTCCGCGCACAACACGCAGCGGGGAAGGCTCCACGCACAGCACGCAGCGGAGAGCATATCAGCGGGCCGAAGGTTTTTTTTTATATAGGGATGTGGGGAGGGGCGGAGCCCCACCCACATCCCACGATTTGGGTTGTGGGTGGGGCTCCGCCCCTCCCCACACCTTAAAAGGGACTGCGGTGGGGTTTCAAACCCCACCGCCACATGTAAATTTTTTTTGATATACTGTGTTTAACACAGCGAACCTACAAATCCTTATTTCGATTTCCATGAGTGTTAAATTCCATCTCATTAATAATTAATGATAAATATATATATAACAGTTGCATGAGATTACTCAGTAATATATACAGTGTCTCAAATCTTTGTTTAACAAATAAAAAGGTAAAATATATAACAATTCAAATATATATATATATATATATATATATATATATATATATATATATATATATATATATATATATATATATATATATAACTCAAATTTCACAAATACAGTGCTTTATTCAGTTTCTCATGTTCTGTTAAAATGATCATATAAGAAATTCAATAAAGAATATATATATATATATATATATATATATATATATATACACTTTTAGCTCACCTTTACTCAAATTTTAACAGAGAACAAAACTTTCTCAAAAAGGATAAAATGAAAGAATAATTTTACCAAGTAGATGCTAAATTCTTACAATCACATTATCTCATAATTACAATTTCTTTCGTACTAATCTCAACATGATAACATTAAATAACTACTAATCCAAAGAACAAAGGAAATGGATTTTTAATCAGTTTAATTCTGTAATTTGTCAAGTAAGTGTCCATTTCAACTATTTAAGCAAATCTATTCTTATAATTACATAAACAAGTTCAGATTTGATTGCAAGTAAGTAATGATCTCTTCCTTTCAATAACACATTTAATATAGTAAAACTTTTTATATAACTTCAAACTTTCCATATGAAATTCAAGGTAAATAATTACATCATACACAATACAAGAAGATTAACTCTTTCACTACCCTTAACAAGATGAAAGATAAGGATTCCCTTCTCCCAACCAACATACAAAGAAGTTATGTAACAACTAAGTAACAGTCACACCCAATAACAAGATCATGGAGGTTATTTCCTTCACTCCCAGGGTGACAATAAATTACAACAATATCAAGAGAGGTGCTCTCTTTTACACTCTTATGAAAAGAACATGATCTAATTCTCATGACAAAGAAGAATAAACTGTTTCTTCATAAATATAACTTCTCCAAATCCAACCATAAGCTCCAAGAGGAAACCTGCGTATCAAAGACAAACAAAGAAGAAAACACCACTCATATAGCTCTCCTCCCTTCCGTAGACCCGCAAGAGGGTCACCCCCGAGCTAGGGAGACCATACTCACACCTGGGTAACTCAAGCACTCCACTTCACAACAGGGACAACAACAAACCCAAAGCACACAAACACCCGTGGTAAATTACACAACACGGAAACTCAACTACAGTGAGTTTCATAAGGGGCAGGAGAGTGGACACACTCGACTCCAGAGTGTCACCCTTACAGATAATTTAACCAACACAATTTCTCTTGGCCTCAAACCAAGTTTGATCACAAATTTTTTTTTTTAAGAAATCTGTATTTGACTCTCAAGTCAAAGATACAGTCACAGATACATGCCCTCAAGGCTTTCAACATCCCAAAATAAGGAAACAGGTATGCACCCAAGGAGGATCTCTCCTCCCCTACCCCAAACTTGATGAGCATTTCTCCCAAGTGGGAGAAGCTCTGTCAAACAACCCGACAACAAACCCCACAGAAAACACATCTAAAACACAAACAAATAATCATTTGTCACACACTTTACATACACTTTACATACACATTCAGATATACGAAAGAAAGGTAAAAATCAAACCAACCTTACAAAGCCCTCCTGGAATGAAACTGTTGTAGAGCTCCACTGAGTTCTCTTCCAACCTTAGCCAACAACTCCCTCTCCCTTTCCTCACCTCCAAGCTAACTTTCCTATTTTTGGCAATAATAAAAACTCTCCCCAAAATTCAACTAACTCCCTCTCATCCCAAAATTGAAAACAAATAACCCAAATTCTTTTCAGTTTAGAGGAATGGGGAGGTGACACTTGTCACCTCCTCACCCTTCTCAAAACCACTATTCTGTCCTGATGGCTTATGTCACTCACCCATCCCTAGAGTACTCCTTATCCCTCTCCTCATGTCATTTCTCTTACGCATGGGAGAAATAAAAGGAGTTAAAGGAGTAAAAGACAGGTGACCCATGCCTCTTCTTCCCTCCTTCACATGGATAGCCCCACAACACATGGGGGAATCTCACTAATGGAGAAGGTGACTTCAAGTCAATCCTTCAATAATGGATGGGTTTGTAGTCATCTCTTACCTTGGGGATTGAAGAGGGATGGGTTGGGTGTTGGTACAACCCATCATGTCCCCTCCATACCTCCAATTTTCGCCACTTAACTTCAGGGGGAAGTTAAGATGACTAGATGGAGGTTACTCAAGGGTTACCCATGCCAAATGGGCCCCTGGACCCATGGGGTATAACCCAGGGTCAACTTTAACCCATTCAGGACACCCATGGTCAAGGTAAAGCACATGAAAAGGCCTCAAAGATTTAAATAAAATAAAGAAATTCAAATTCAAACTTTTTACAACACAAATCATAAAATATTGTTACAAGAGGGTAACCAAACCCACTCGACCATACGAAAGACCACATTACAACATCACATCAAACACAAAAAGATCTTGGTTCCTTGTGGAACCAGATCGGTTTAACAGGGAATAACAATAACAAGGTGCGGAATGATCTCCGAAATCTGTGGTTCGATTAGTAAATCCTGCACACTAAATTTACAAGATCAGTATCCACATATAATCATCATAGCCGAAGCAACTTAAAAACATGCATTATCATGACATAGTTCTAATTAACATAAATGAATTCATATTACAATTTTCCATCATCACCTAATTAACTTTTCTGAAATGTAAACTTGTCCAAACATCACCCAATTAGTTTTTCCGAAATCATAATAAAGTTTAATAGTTTGACAATTCCGGGAACTGCTATCCCACAAATATAAAAAGTAACAATAACCGTAATGTAAATAGTCATAACAACAGAAGTAAAAAGGGCGGTCCTCACATTCTCATTGATCACATGGATGAGTGTTGCACAGGTTTACCTTTTTTGCAATTATTACATCATTTGTATGTTGCTGATTTTAATGACTTCAACCATGAGTAAATGTAGAATGGTGATTTTGGAAGAAGTCTTTTTGCACGATAATTTTAGTAGGAATCCACTATTAGTGAAAATTAATCCATCCATCATAACACTAATTTGGAGGAAACTTGAGGAGGTTGTTCCAATTGTGCAGTATGTGTATTGTTTGTAGATTTCCATTGAAGTTGTGGGTGTTGTGTATGATGAAGTATGTTGATGTTATAGATTAGTTTGATGATAATGTAGACCATTTTATATTGTTATTTTCTCCATTTATATCAGTTTCAGAAGTTGTGGTTTTAGTCTTTTAGTTTGGAGCAGAACAGTGTTGGCAGTATTGTGTGATTTGGAGTTTTGGTTTAGTTTTTAGAGAATTATAGAGTATATGTTGTTGTTGTATGATGTTATTTTTCACTCATCTACTGAACTCTTACTGTTATAGATAAGTCCTTGAAGCTAAAGGTATCATGTATCATGTTGAGGTAAAAAATGGGGAATTAGAGTGCATTTCAGCCATATTAATTTCATTGTTTTGAAGGTAGAAGTAGTAGTTATTTCTCAAACGTGTAATCATTGTGTCATTGGGAGAAGTTGTAGGATTGTTTTTCTTTAACTTGTCTTGTGACAGTACACACACATTTTGGGAGGGGCAAGCTAAAAGGAAGAGGTTGTTGAATGGGATAGATATAAGACATTCTACATGCCCACTAGTAATATGGGATATTTTGTTGTACATTAGGTATACTTTTCAAAGATTTGTTAAAATGCACAAAACTACACTTGGCGAGTTTACCAAATCTCTCTGGAAGGATGAAGATCAGTTTGAGTCTTGGAAACAATGCATCCAATATTTGAATATAATATATTTCATATTAAATGGACATTTTGGTTTGGTACATGGCATTGAGGAATTTATGTTTTTAGGTTTGCACAATGTCTTATGGAAGAAATTGCAACATCTCTCAGGTACAGGATCAAGGCTTTCTGTGCAATATAACATTATTTATTTTGGCATGAAGATTTTGAAGCATCATGGTTGCAATTGCTTGAGGACAAGCAATTTTTGGGAAGGGAGAACTTGCCATGTCCCCTTTTTCTAAAGATAGTACTTACTAAAAATAGTAAGTCATTGGTTGTCCAGAAATAGTAAATCAGGGCTCACAAGACAACATGGAGAAATAAATAATTTAATATTTAATATTTTCCTTGGTGCAAATTTCCAACCTTTGGGAAAATAAATACTAAATTTAATATTTAAATTGGTGCAAGTCCCATTTGGGCATGGGTTTTCAAGAAGGCCAATAATAACCATTTTTTATTTTAAGATCATCTTATGACAGGGTGTAAGAGGGGGTTATGATACCTTATGAAAATTGTCATAATTCATGATTATTTTTCATTGGAGGATCTTGGAATGCAAGGTGTGGGAATTTGAGCACTCATCTTGGGTTACCAGATACAAAAAGCATTTTGGAGTTGTCATTTGGGTGTGGTCTATTATTCATTTTCTCTCATTTAGAGCCTTGATCTTTGTTTTCCTTCAGTGGACGAAAACCCATTAGAGTTTGTAGCTGTGGACAAAAACCCCATTGGTTGCTGGGATGAGAGGATGGAAACCCTTTGGTTCTTGAGGGCATTCTCATATAGGGAGTGCATTGGAGCTTTAGAGATTGGCAGTTTTAGCTAGTTTGCAGTATTTGTTTGTTTGTAGTTTTATGTGGCAGTTTGGGGTTTATTTTGCTGTAGCTTATTGTGGTTGTTGTAGCTGTATTTTAATGGTGTCTTGTTGTTTAGACATCCTCCAAATCAGATTCTAGAAGTTGTGGAGATATTGGGATTTTCTGGAGCAGTTTATTATCTTTTTTGGTGTGTGTTTGGAGAGAGTTTTTGGGTTGCAGATTGGAATTGTGTGTTGCTGTTTAGTTTACTGTTGTTAAGAAACATACTTTTGTTTCTACTTTATTTTCAGATCTATACTTTAAGTGCAAAAATAATTTTTCATTTTAGCGTAATTTCATGTTTGACAGTTTGTGTAGTTTTTCATTTTGTGGGCATTTTAGGAACATAGTTTCTCTTGGTTGTTGCTGCTACTGTTGCAGCTGTTGTTATTGTTGTGGTTACATCATATTTTGATGAAATTACATCGGTTCCATCAATAGAAGACACTGGGTGTTTTTCCTGTGCAAACTATGCAAAATCGGGTGTCTAAACATTGAAGAAATTGTCTAGTTTTTGTGGGTTTTGCCTAGATTTTGTTATTTGAAGTTGTAATGTTGCTGCTGCTGTAGATTATTGTCATAGACTTGATAATATGTTATTTACATGTAAAAATTAATCAAAAACATTTTTGGTGAAGATATTGGGTATTAACTAATTGCAAGACTAGCTAGCTAGTTTCATCTTGATTTCGGTGTAGTTTTGGTGGATTTGTTAAAGTTATATTTTCAGATCTGATATAACATATTAATTTTAATTTGGTGTATTATAGTAGTATTAGAGCATGATCTTTCTAGCCTATTGGAGAAGATAACTATTGTTGCAGTTTTTGCATGTTGCATGTCAAGTAGTTGGTGGAATGTTTTCTTGTTGAGGTGTTGCTTGTCGAGCTAAGGCTTGTCACTTCCTCCTTTCTCTTTCTTTCCTATTCTGTAGTGTTTTATTAGTGTTGTTTGTAAAAGGACGCTCATGATTCTCCACAATCTTTGACATCTTAGAGGAGGAAGATGGTACAACATTTATTTTATGTGATGAAATCTGAAATAAGATTTTGGCCACAAACCCTAGCTTTTAGAATCACTAGGTTATATGAAAAGTACCACTTTTTAAGCAAAACCCTAGCAAAAGGAACCTTCCAATGTGATATTTAATATGAATTGATTATGAATTACTAAAATAAGGCTTAGATCTGATGAAAATATTATAAAATTGAATCTTTTTTTCATATGCAATATAAATTATGCAAAACTATGGCTTAATGCAAGCCTAGAATGCTTGTTTTTTCAACTTTTTTCATATGTAAGATTTTCCAATGCAAGATAATAATTATGATATGAATGAATGTAAGGACTGATTATAACACTCAGAAAGATGCAAAATACTCACTACTCTAGGTTCACCAAAATGTTGTGTGTGGGAAAGAGAAGAGGGGATAAATGATGTTAAAGTATATCAAATCAAACCCTCCTTTCACAATAACATTCGAGCACAAACTGAGCCAAGTCACTACAAGATGGATGAGGACTCATCTACTGATTTTGTGCTCAAGAATGATGTGGAAAGAATAGATTAGATTGAGAGATTTAACAAACCCTAAGTCAAATAGGCCTCAAACCCTTATTATGATGCAATCAGGTATAAACGAACATAATGCTACAAAAAAATAGACAAGAAGATACTTAGGGATGATTAGAAACATACCAGGATTTGAGTTTCTAGAAATGAAACCCTAGCGGACTACAGGGTGGGCGCCCAAGTCTAATAGGGATTTTTTTTTGGATATTTAGAGCAGAGAGGTGTAGCAGACTATATCCTGATCTTGATTCCAGAACCAAACTTATCATGGGGACTACAGGGTGGGTGCCCTAGTCTAGGAGGGAGGACTATTCAAAAGATTCTATAAGATTCTGAACCTTATCCTTCAAACTACTTCTCTACACCTGTATTTTTCCAATTGCCACACCTCTAACATGCACACATAAAGAAAGGGGTTTGGGGGTTGTGGTGTTTAGGAGGTTGCCTCGGTCAAGCCCCAGAAGGACATTCAAGTCTTCCAACACCTTTGTTAGATAGAGTGCGTTCCCAAGGAGGGCAGAGGCCAAATCCAATGATGAAATGAAATTATTGAAACACAAATTGATATCACCTTAGAGGTGAAGCCCTCACGGAGATGAAGATCCTTCAAACCATGAGGAGATGGATTGATGAAGCCAAATCTGCAACAAACAAACACAATAACAACACAATTCTACTCTGAAACACAATGAAGGCTTTGAATGCTCTTTGCTCAATATTACAAGTTTGTGTTATCCATCTATGTCACAAATGAATTCATAAACCTATTTAAATATGATTTCCCACTAACATTCATAAATTAAATCAAGAGAGTTGACAGAGGGAAACCTTTTGAGAGTGCCCAAGCCGACATAATTTAATTTTCATCCCAAAAAATTAGGGTGGACTTGGGTGCCTGATTTGGTCATGCTTAAGGATTAAAATGGGCCCCTTTGTCCCATTTGACATGGGTTTAGGGGGAAATTGCTCCAGGATGAATATTTAACTTGCAAAGTGTTAACACGGGGACCTAGGAGCTAAACTAGGAGGTAAAATGGCATAGGGAAATGTTTTACTCCATAACATTAGTTTACAAAACTCGTAAAGTCAAATTCTATGTATAGACACAACATTGCTACATGATGATTGTTTCACTATTTTTATGGAATGAGTATGAATTTATTCAATCATCTAAAGGCTTGACTAGTGACCAAGACAAACCTTGGTCTTCACCTATTTCCTTGAAGCTAGTCCCATTAATCTTTTCAACATAACCTCTTTTTAGCAATAGGTCAAGGGATGGAGGCAGATACTCGATCTCTAAAGGACACTTCAACACATGATTAGGTCATACCATATGATATAGGATTTATGATGTTGCCCTATTATAGACTAGGATATAAGATGCATTCTTATTTACATTAACTCAAATCATGTGAGTTTTATCAAACTATTTTAATCACTATTATAAATCTTGATTATTGATTATGATTATCGCATTGAAACATACTTGCAAGTCAACTAAGAGGTTAAAATTTCTACATCATTGGAAATAAATAAGCTTCTCAATCACTCTCCAACTACTCATATTTACCCTCTTTAATTTAAATCTAGTTATTTATTCATCTCATTGATTGATTATTTTAAATCTATAATCAAATGCCTAGTTTTGTAAACTATGTCCATGTGAAAATTTGTTGATGGGGTAGCAATTCTCTCTTTTTCTAGTTGGTATCACATTCATCTCTTTAAAAAGGGATTGTATTTGGGGAAACACAGGTAGTGGTTGCTAAAGCTAACATTTTTTTAAACAAAGAGATCTTGAGCTACTATTTTGTGGTAGTCATATCTACAAAAACATGGAAAATCTATTCAACAACAACTTGTTTGATTGGGTATTATAAAAGAGGAAGGAAAGAAGGCACAAGGAGGAGATGAGAGTGGTATGAAAAAGATATAATAGAATTACTCCCAATTATTTTTATGTGTGTGTACTAGATGCCCATAGATATATGATTCCATAGTGAAAGCACTTGGATAGCTCCAATAGACCTTAAAACCAAAAGTTTTAATCTCAAGCCCACCAATAGAATGAGAAAATGATCTTTCACTAAAAATGAATAATCCTTTCTTTCACCTTACTACTCTATAAAATAGAAATATGACTTCCACCAATTTCTCTAGTCCTCTATGGTTACCCATGACTCTCCACTATCCACGAGATAGACTTAGTCTTCATGGAGTGAACCCACAATAGTGTGTCCCATGTAGTGTCTTTACAATGCTTGGTAAACTTGGTGGTAAGCACTCAATTCAAAGGAATCTCCTACTAAACAGTCCACTATAACTTCTTGAAAAGACCTCATCAAATTATCAACCAGGGCTTGTAGACTTGTGATGGCACTTGCACTATATTTGCTTTCATGGATTAGACTTTATAACTTATCTACTAAATCAAGCTACTTATGAAAAAATGAAAGTAATGCTACTACAATTGCTACGAATACTTTATAATGTAAAACTGTAACAACAGATTAAGGAATGAAATTCTTATTTATTAATGACAATTGTTCCTATCCTCTGGAGTATCACAAACTAAAACAACTCTAAGAATATAATGGATCTCGTATTCATAAATTAATTACAACAACAATTAAAACATACAAGAAATAAAGTGAAGGTCAGTTATCCTGAGTGGCCCTTGCTCAGGTGACTGCCTTACTGTTTAAACTCAAATCTAACTCTTCCAAATAAACACAATCATATTAACTCCAACATATATTTGCACTATCTTTTCAAATCACATACAATCTAGCTCAACTATAATATTCATAACTCATGATCAAATAACATTGTATACATAATCCAGGAAAGATTTAGATAGCTAGATTTGTCAAAGCTGAACTTAAATACTTCTATCTCAACCACCGAACCATAATATAGGTACGGGGGAGTTATTTGGTGCAGGAGCACCTACCTGACAGCTGGTCATGATAAGGCAGTTAGTAGTTTAGGTCATGTTTGTGTTTCCAAGAAGGTCTGTTAGACCAAATTGAATGTAATAAGGTCATGCTGATCAGGATAAGATCATGCTGACCAGGCTTTTGCTATTTTTAGCTAGTTAGTTATAACAGCTGTCATGATGTATGTTCGGTGGGATCTCCCAGCCGCTTGGAGAGTTCCCAGCCGCTTGGAGTCGGGTCAGTAGTACTCGTAGGAAAATCTTTATAAGCTTGAGATCGGTTGATTGTAGAGTATGGATCGATCATCAGTGTAGTGTTGCGCTGAGGAGGTTGAGTGTTCTGAGTGAGGAACATCATATTGTATTACATCTGTGAATCAATAAAGATCCTGTTTTGTTTTCTGTTTGGTCTCCTTCCTGTAATCGATCGCGGGTTTGAGAGTTTTTCATGGATTTCCTGATCCATTCCACCGGTTGACTCACCTGATCGGTGGAATGGTAATGTACAGTAGGTTAGATGGCAGTTTGTTTGTTTGCATGCAGGTGTGCAGGATCGTGGTCGACAGATGCTGAGAAGCCTAGCATCCTCATGTGCTAGGTCAAGTTGAGAAGTTGAGTGTTGAAGATCACCCTGAGGTTGGATCGGGTCATCCCAGGAGGATCGGCGAAGTGAGATTTCGCTAAGTGCAGAAATTCGCCGAAACGGCGTCATCAGGATATCTGCAGAAATATCCTGCAGACAGTTCGGGCATCGTCATCCGGAAAAATGGAGATCAGCATGATGATGTCGATTTCATGAAGAGTGAGTTCGTTGGGGTGATCATCAGCAGGAGGAGCCGAGTAGTGTATCGGCATCAGGATCATCATATCGGAAGTGCCAATCATCCGCATATCGCGAGTAGATGCGGAAGAGAAAGTTTGGATTTTCGACTAAGTGTTGAGAAGGTCATCAGGATATCGGGTGACGTCATCGTCATCAGGATATGACGTCATCGTCATCAGGATATTGAGATATCCCCTTGTGCGAGTTTATCCTGCTGTCGTCAAGTGTTAAGGTATCGGCGGAAGTCCGTAGCAGGAAGTTGTGTTAACATCATCATCAGGATAAATGGAAAGAACCGGATGTTCGTTATCCTGTTGAATATCATGATGCAGTTGCTTGTGTCGTCGGGCAGTGGAGCGTCGAAGGCAGGTTGTTGAAGCGGAACGTCATCAGGATATTTGGGAGCAACTGGAGGTTGAATATCCTGCTGACGAAGGTGATGTTAAATATCATGATGAGGTCGCTAGTGTTCGGCACCCGATGAACAGTGCAACCGGAGGATGTGTGCGCCCGCTGAACATCATGATGATGATGTTAGGAGGAAAGCGGAGGAGGTGAACAGTAGTCGGCAGGAGGATGATTGCGAGTGCCCGCAATATGATGATGCTGTTGGTTTTAAGAAACATGATGCTGACAGAGTAAAGCCGAAATATGATGATGTTGGTAGTTTTAGGGAATATGATGATGATGGCGAAGATGATGATGATGAGGTTGGTCTGCAGACATTCATGCTATATGCGAAGGTTATAGTGTGGATGCCTCTGCATCATAGTGGTATCAGAGCTCAGCAAAACATCTGGGCTGTTGTGTGTTGATTCTGTCACCGAAAGGGCAGAGGTAGAGATAGAGTTGATTGTGTGTGTGTTGATTGAGAGGTTGACAAAATGCCTCCTAAAGGTAGTGGTACTGCAAGGGAATTGCAGGAAATGAAGGAGAAACATGCTAGAGAGATGAGGAAGATGAAGGAGCTTGCTGAAGCACTTCAAGCCAGGCTGACAGCCCTGGAAAAGAACAAAAAGAGGGAAGTGGAAGACAGTGAGTCTGAAGAAGAGGCAGATACTGTTGAAGAGTATGAAGAGGTAGCTGAAGATCTGGATGCTGAAGACCAGAGATTGGCAAAACTGTTAAAGGCAGTACAGAGTGAAAAACCTAAGGTAAAGGTTGATGTTTCCAAGTATACTGGAAGCTTGAATGAAGATGAATTGTTAGACTGGATTGCTGCACTGGATAATCACTTTGAATGTGAAGATGTGGCTGAGGATCAGAAGGTAAAGATTGCAAAGACCAAGTTGGGAGGTCATGCTTTGGTATGGTGGGATTATGTACAATCTGAGAGAAGGAAGCAAGGGAAGTCTAAGATCACTTCTTGGGATAAGATGGTAGCAAGGATAAAGGGTAAATTCTTGCCAAGGGATTATGAAATCCAGATGTTTAAGAAGCTGCAATTTCTAAAGCAGAAAGACAGGGATGTGAAAGCATATACTGAGGAATTTTATCTGTTGAGTATGAGATCTGGTCATCATGAGAATGAGGTAGAAAAGGTGGCTAGGTACTTGGCAGGTTTGAGGTTTAACATACAGGATGAGTTAGTGTTAGCTAACCCTAAGAATGTGGAGGATTGTTATCAAATGGCAATCAGGGTTGAAGAAAAGCTGAATAGAGGACATGATAAGTCCATGAGAGGAAGAGGAAACAACAGGGGAAGAGGAACAGCCCCTGCACAAAAGCAAACCAATGAGGTTCAAGAAGACACTGGTAAAGGACAGGGACAGTCTGATTCCAGAGGTGGATGGAAAGGTAATAGAGGAAGATTTGGAGGTGGTAGAGGTTCTACTACATTTTCAGGAAAGTGTTACACCTGTGGAGAGTTTGGTCATCCATCTTTCAAATGTCCAGAAAACAAAGGTTCATCATCCAGAAATGATAGAACAAGTGACAAGAGGGTACAACTGGTACAAGAAGAGAAGGAAGAAGAAAGTGCACAGAGTTCAAACAAAGGTCCTGAGAATTATGGCTATCCAGAGAGTGGAGAATCATTGATGTTAAGGAAAACAAGTTTGCAGGCATCAAAGGATCTGATGCAAAGAAGAGCTCTTTTCAAAACCACATGTAAGAGCAAAGGTAAGGTATGTAAGGTTGTCATTGATACTGGTTCAACAGACAACATGGTATCTCAGGAGATGGTTGATAAACTGAAGCTGGAAAGGATTCCACATCCACACCCTTACAAGGCATCTTGGGTGAGTGATAGGCAATCACTTTTTGTCTCTGAGCAGGCATATGTGGATTTCCAGATTGGACCATATCATGATAGGATTTTGTGTGATATTTTGCCTATGGAATGTTGTCACCTACTGTTGGGTAGACCATGGCAATTTGACAGAAGGGTACTGTATGATGGGTATGCTAATACCTATACCATCAAGAAGGATGGGAAGACTATTAAGTTGATGCCATTGCAGGCAAAAGTTGCAGTACAGAAGGCAGCTCAAATCATTCTAATGGGAAAGAAGGAATTTGTGCAGATGCCTAGAGGAGCAGGCATGAAGGCAGTTCAGGACACTGCAGGGAAAGGAGTTGTTACAGACAACAAGCTGAAGAAAGTTTCAGTTGTGACTGACAGAGGTCAGCAGCAGGTTCAGCAACAGGGGTGCAAACAGCCACCAGTTCAGGGGCATGACAAGGATGTTGTCATAATTGGGACTATTGCTTGTCCTATGAAGGTTGAAAGAAAGGTACAGTTGAACACCATAGAGGCAGTTCAGCCAGAGGTTCTGATCAGACAACCTGACAGACACAAGGTATGTGAGACGAAGGCCTACATCAACAGGCATGATGAGTTACTTGCCAGACAGCAAGTTACAGTTCAGAAGTCTTGGAGCAGCCAAGAGACAGCAGCAGACAAAGCTGGAGCAGGTCAGAAGATTGACAAAGCAAAGTGTCAAGGTGGAAGACTTCCACATGCTCAACTCATGGGACATGAGTTCTTTTCTGTTGGGGAGTATGGTGCAGGAGCACCTACCTGACAGCTGGTCATGATAAGGCAGTTAGTAGTTTAGGTCATGTTTGTGTTTCCAAGAAGGTCTGTTAGACCAAATTGAATGTAATAAGGTCATGCTGATCAGGATAAGATCATGCTGACCAGGCTTTTGCTATTTTTAGCTAGTTAGTTATAACAGCTGTCATGATGTATGTTCGGTGGGATCTCCCAGCCGCTTGGAGAGTTCCCAGCCGCTTGGAGTCGGGTCAGTAGTACTCGTAGGAAAATCTTTATAAGCTTGAGATCGGTTGATTGTAGAGTATGGATCGATCATCAGTGTAGTGTTGCGCTGAGGAGGTTGAGTGTTCTGAGTGAGGAACATCATATTGTATTACATCTGTGAATCAATAAAGATCCTGTTTTGTTTTCTGTTTGGTCTCCTTCCTGTAATCGATCGCGGGTTTGAGAGTTTTTCATGGATTTCCTGATCCATTCCACCGGTTGACTCACCTGATCGGTGGAATGGTAATGTACAGTAGGTTAGATGGCAGTTTGTTTGTTTGCATGCAGGTGTGCAGGATCGTGGTCGACAGATGCTGAGAAGCCTAGCATCCTCATGTGCTAGGTCAAGTTGAGAAGTTGAGTGTTGAAGATCACCCTGAGGTTGGATCGGGTCATCCCAGGAGGATCGGCGAAGTGAGATTTCGCTAAGTGCAGAAATTCGCCGAAACGGCGTCATCAGGATATCTGCAGAAATATCCTGCAGACAGTTCGGGCATCGTCATCCGGAAAAATGGAGATCAGCATGATGATGTCGATTTCATGAAGAGTGAGTTCGTTGGGGTGATCATCAGCAGGAGGAGCCGAGTAGTGTATCGGCATCAGGATCATCATATCGGAAGTGCCAATCATCCGCATATCGCGAGTAGATGCGGAAGAGAAAGTTTGGATTTTCGACTAAGTGTTGAGAAGGTCATCAGGATATCGGGTGACGTCATCGTCATCAGGATATGACGTCATCGTCATCAGGATATTGAGATATCCCCTTGTGCGAGTTTATCCTGCTGTCGTCAAGTGTTAAGGTATCGGCGGAAGTCCGTAGCAGGAAGTTGTGTTAACATCATCATCAGGATAAATGGAAAGAACCGGATGTTCGTTATCCTGTTGAATATCATGATGCAGTTGCTTGTGTCGTTGGGCAGTGGAGCGTCGAAGGCAGGTTGTTGAAGCGGAACGTCATCAGGATATTTGGGAGCAACTGGAGGTTGAATATCCTGCTGACGAAGGTGATGTTAAATATCATGATGAGGTCGCTAGTGTTCGGCACCCGATGAACAGTGCAACCGGAGGATGTGTGCGCCCGCTGAACATCATGATGATGATGTTAGGAGGAAAGCGGAGGAGGTGAACAGTAGTCGGCAGGAGGATGATTGCGAGTGCCCGCAATATGATGATGCTGTTGGTTTTAAGAAACATGATGCTGACAGAGTAAAGCCGAAATATGATGATGTTGGTAGTTTTAGGGAATATGATGATGATGGCGAAGATGATGATGATGAGGTTGGTCTGCAGACATTCATGCTATATGCGAAGGTTATAGTGTGGATGCCTCTGCATCATTATTCAAATAGGTTTCTTAACTAAAAACATAAAACACCACTCTGTAAGAACTAGAGTGTAATAAATGTTAACAACAATAATAGGAAAAGAAGGAAGGAAATGTTCTAACAAAACTAGAATTCTCTGCTAAAACAAGGGAACATGGGTGGATTGAATCGGTCCCATTAGTCTTCAAATTGTAACAGAGTCCTCTAAGCTTCCAATCACCTTTATTGGTCACTTATCATGATGCGTGATTCTCTCCATTGAGTGTCCTTGGCCATGGTTACTGCACTTAATCAATATTGGAATCTCCCTTGCTTTGCACCTGGAAATGCTATAGCTGCAGGCTGCACCCTGTAGTTGCTGCAGGTGACAGAACTCTCTCCTTTAGCTGCAAGGTTAGTCCATGAACATATACAAAATACTAACAACCAAAATCAACACAAACATTCTCAATAATCTATACATTCCCACATATAACATACAATTTCATCATATCATAATCATATCTCCATATACTAATTAACCAAATTCAAGTCTGCATAATGATCATAAAGGATAACATAACATAGGGATATACTTAAAACAATGTCTGGGAATGTATTTTAACTTGCATAAAACTAGAATAAAATAGGCTAATTAATTAGGCTCATCATCCCACTTCTTGGCCTAAGTGGTATGCTCAAAATCAACATTTTTCAGCATTTTTCAATTTACGTCAATTAGAGGGAACAAATGGGCAAGAATTTAAGGATGATGTAAACTAACAAGTTGTGAATTTAATTATGTAGATTCAAGATATAATTTTTTAAATATTTTTTAAAGAATTATTTCTATTATTTTTTAATCAATTTTTTTTTCTAATATTTTTTATTGAGTGACCATATTCCATAATGCATAACTTTCACTAGAAATTAAAAATTTGCATGATTTATTGGAATTAGACCATTAACTCCATTTTCTAATGCATGTATTTTTTTGGTAATTTTTTGTTAAATATTTTATTTATTATTAATTTTCAAATTAGCACTAACAAAATTTTTTGACTTGTATTTTTCATAACGCATTTCTCTTAGAATATATATCAAAATTAAATTTTTATTTATTTTTTATTGAAACAAGGTCGTCTATGTAGAGTGCAGTGTATTTTTTTGAGATTTTTCTAACAAAGTTTGTTATTTTTCCTAGCGTCTAAAAAGAAGTCATTGCTTTTTCATAATGGACCTATATTCATCATAAAATTTTAAAAAAATATAATATTAAATAAAAAATAATATACACTATAATTTTTGGAAAGGTAATCCTAAGGGATACATATAGAATGACATTTCCAAATAACTTCATTTTATCCCCCAAAAGATAAAGCAAAATTCTTTTATTGTCAGTGTTTTGATAAGTTTGGAGGAGACTCTGTTAGGGGTTTGATCTAAGGGGATTTGATTTAACCCCCTTCAATCACACCCCCTTAGAATCCCTCTAGGATTAAATCATTAATTTTTCTAAAAATATATATGATTTTAAGCAAAAATCAAAATGTCCCACAAGTAGGACACACTATTGTGTGATCAACCTGCAAAACATTCAATAAAACTAAGAGTAAAGATCCTTCCATGGTGGGTGAGCTGCTAGTAGGGATTCAACCTAAGCTAAGACCTTCTAAAATGGCTAGGAGGGGGAGAGGTTAGATACAAAGAGGTTTTTTCATTGATATGAATTCCATTACTTCCCATTACCTTGCATTACTCCACTTAAGTAATGACCATTAAATCCTCATAAATAACTGAGATAAGTGTTTGTTATCTCATTCTCATAGGTTTTCTTCCCATCAATTTTAAAATGAAATATTATCAATATTTAAACTTTGCTTGATGATATTTTCTTAATATCATTACATATATATTCAATTATTAGTAAGTTTTTAAAATGCTTTGGGTGATGGGTTAAGCCACATAGAATACTTAAAAACAATACACTTAGTACTAACGTAGGATTAATACTTGTTAATAATACCAAGGTAAGTGTTGACAACAATTAAAACAAAACAAAATAAATGAAAGATGACTTAGCACCAAAATGCATGATGTACTTCAACACTTCATAACAAGAAAGAAACCAAAAGTGAAAGCCCCAGTCATAAGCATATTGAATACAATGACAAGGTGTCAAGAACATAAAATGACTACTAAATTGACAATGACTCAACAATACTACCTTTACCATGGTTTGAAACAAACATACATACACTACACTTGTCCTCCTTTCTTCCACATCATTACACAAATGTGATAACATCCTCCCCATGATGCTCTCCCTCCATCAGGGACATGACCTTAAAAAACAAGGAGAGTGAAAAACACATATTGGTTCTAAAAAAACATGTTAAATGATAGAAAGAATTAAATTTATCAATCATACAAATTTACTTGGTAAAAGATAATTTGTGATGTCAATGACCAATTGATAAGATGGAGGTCTTGTAGGTTGGACAATGTAATTGAGGTTTGACAACTCCCTACCATGCATGGGAGATTTGTTGGGTTGGATCAACCACTGCACTTGCTATTGTGTGGCTCCTTAGGTCATCCAACAAATTTATTATCATGTAGATTTATTTCTTATTCTCTTTTTGCTATTTTTTGTGCATTTTTTCCCTTTTTCAGTGGTTTCCAGTTCATTGGTGGATATTGGTCTTTGATTAATTTTTGGTGTGTTATGTAGCCACCTTCTCTTGCTTTATCACTCATGGTTGGGTCTCGAGGGGGACCATGTGGTCCTTTATCTTTTTAATTCAAATATGTTGTTCAAGCTAATAATCCCATAACCTATGGTCATGAAAATATTGTCAAATTCTAATGTAGGTTACACATGATGCTAAATCTAATTAAAGAACAAAAATTGACCTCAATCTAATGGTTGATTGCATAAAAGTGAGGATAGATCGTCAATCTAGATGTAATTACTGGTAATGTACTTTACTTGTCAGAGCATGACTTGATTTACAAGTTCATGGGCATTAAAGTTATTTTTCCCTTCCTCAAAAATTGGGCCCATTATAATTAGCAACCTAAGGGAGATATGGAGGTCATTATTGTTGTATATGGTTATTTTTTGTGATCTTTTCTAGAATGACATATCATAACATAGGTTTTGAAGGAGGTCCATATTTTTGCAATTAAGTGAGTTTATTTATCAAATCTTGCCATGTGGGTTTTGACCTAGTGGAAGAGCTCCCCTCATTAATTCTAGTTTGGATTCATCTCTTCCAGATCCGTACGGAGCTTTGGAGATCTGGCATTCTTCAGTTAATTCTCGTAGTGCTTGGGAAGCTAGTGGGCTTGTCACATCTTATGTTGGAAAGAAAGATAAGTACTTATGCTCACATTTGTATTGAAATTGATTTTAATATGCCTTTTCTTGATTCCCTAGAAATTAAATTGGGAAACATGCAATGGATTCAACAAATAGATTATTATGCCTTTCCATTTTAATGATATATTTATCATGCTTATGGACATCTACAAAGGGACTGCCCACTTAAAGTTTCAATCCCATCTCAACCACCAACAGAAAACTCTGTAACTAGATTTAAAGCAGAGATCCAACATATGTAGATGGACTGGATAAGGAGTGATCCATACCTATGAAATCTACAATAGGTGAAAACAAATTGAATCCAATATAAAGGTAATTTATCTAGAGTAAATCCTAATAATAGATTTAAGGGATTAGAGAACTTTGTCGATCCAAAGTCATGCATGGTTGAGAAAGCACCTTTGATTCAAGAGCCATATCTAGGCATTCATGTTGATCCTTCAAGCCCAATGAAACCACACAATGCATTTGTTGTTCAAGTACCTTTGAATGGGTGTACTCTTTCCTTTCCTCAATGCATAGAGGAGGCCTCTAGGCATCTTTCTGCTAGTATTATTGAGGGATCTATTAGGCACCATGAGGTTGATAATGTTGATACTAGTTTAATTGCAGCATCTCCTATTATGACAAAGGCTCTTGTACAAGATTTTGTAGATATTGTTATTCCAGAAGCTTCTCATGTCCTTAGTGTAAAGGATGATTTGAAGAAGAAAGCTCCACCTTTGTTAGGACTCTATAAAAAAATCTCAAAAAGGTTGGATTAGATAAGCTCTCCAAAGTAGGGAGAAAAAGAGATCAGGAAAAGGTGATAGGGGAATCTTTAGTAGAATATGGTGTCATTCAGACATTGGATTCTCACTTCTCTACTCCCCAAAATGATAGTAATTTCATGAAATTCTAGGGGTTTGGGTAGCACCTCTCAATAAAAGGCTATTAGAAATCTTATTCAAGAACACAAGCCTGGCATTATCTTCCTTTAGGAAACTAAACTTTCTTTGGAGGAAATGGATACCTTATCTTCTAGGATTTGGAAAGGTAGTCAATGTTAGTGTATTGGAGCTCAAGGTTTTGGTGGAGGACTAGCTTTCTTGTGGGATCCATCTCGACTCACTCCTTTTTGTATTGTGAGAAAACATTCCATATCGTTGGTGGGTTCCTACTTTGTTTTATGTTGTTCAATTCTCCTCACTAATGTGTATGCTCCTAATTTTCAAGGTAAGGCTCTTTTCTAGTTCCATATTAGATTTGTTTTCTCTATGGTCTCCTCTTTTTCTTGGATTTTGGTTGGAAATTTTAATGTTATTCTGAATCTTGATGAGAAATTTGGAGGCTCTAGTTGATTAGACCCCTCTTTTTCTAATGAAGGGGGTAAATCATAAAACACACAACATCAAAAATTGCACACAGAAAATAGAACTTTCTTTATTGATTTTGGACAACTTATTACATTACAGAAGCTCAAATATAATTAGAGGAATCAACCCTCCATAGGCTGTAACACATTATAGTTTCCTATCACAAAACTCTGGAATCATCAGCCTTCTGTAACCCCAAATCAGCTAGGGTTTCTATTTTCCCACCTATTCTTGACTCTACACTTCTCCCTTAACTCTACTACTGCCCAAGGTTCCCAAAAATGGTTATTAATAGCCTTTTTGGCAGCCAACAACCTAATTTCAAAATTTGCATCTCCCTCCAAAAATAGGTCAACTTCCGGGAGTCATAACTTTTGATCTGGGTGTCCAATTGATGAATTGTTTTATGCGTTGGAATGCGTGCAAAGTGTTGTACGTGCTAAAAACAAACTCTACCAATTCTGGCCATTTTTGGGCCTGTATGGGATCGTTTAGTGCCTCAAACTTGAGTTTGAATAATTTTCAGGTATTTTTTGGGAAACGAAAACTTTAATATCTTTCAACTCGCAAATGATCTTTATGTGATTCCTTCACCAAAGGTCTTATTTTTTAGTTATGAAGCTTCCTGTAAATTTTCACTTCAATTTGTGCCCAAATGCAAACTTTCTAAAAATAGCAGGTTGCTATTTTTAGTAGTTTAGAAAAACTGAAAGTTCTACATCATTATTCAAGCAATTATGAAAATAAAATCACAAATTTTGAAAAGAAATGGAAGAACATCAACAATTTTGAAACACATTTTTTTTTGGGTGATGCAAGATTGCGCTTACACCATTGGATGCTCCTGCATCATTTTTTGTTAAGAGATAATTTGTCTTTTCTTAACTTGGTGGATGTTAAACCAAGGGGTGGAATTTAATAGGATGATGATCTTATCCCTTCCACTACAAAATGTCAGAAGAGACCCGGTTATCCCTAATCCAATAGCCAAAGACAAAAAATATATCAAGTTGTTCAAAGATGGAAGCATGCCTACATCTCTTTTCCTTAGATCATGACTAGCAATTTTAATGCTATTCTCAATCATGATGAGAAAATTGGAGGTTGTAGCTAATTAGACCCCTCTTTTTCTTTGTTTAGAGATAATTGTCTTTTCTTAACCTAGTGGATGTTAACCAAGGGGTGGAATTTTTACTTGGAATAATACAAGATGTGGGTTTTCTTCAATCTCTAAATGACGATATATTTTTAAACTCATACTATTGGATTGAGGACAACTGGGTGTCTTCTTATGATGATTTGTAGTGGAAGGGATAAGATCATTGGCCTATTAAATTTTCTTCCTCTTTATTTTCCCTTCCAAGAAAGCCTCCTTTCAAGTTTCAACTAATGTGGCTTAGAGATTTATCTATTCATGAGTATATGGACACTTGGTGGTTGAAGGGTAAGTCTTCATTTGGAATTGCTATGTATTATTTCTTCAAGAGGCTTTAGTTTGTTAAATTCAATCTTAAGTAATGGAACATGTGTTCTTTTGGAAATATTATTTGGAAAATGGCTCAGGTTCAGAACAAATTGGATGGTATCACTTTTTAGATTAAGGAATTTGGAATGACCAAGGAGCTTCTACTTGAGGATTCCTTGTGTTCCAAAGAGCTTAATGAATGGGAACTCTATGAGTTGATATTTTGGTAGCAGAAAGCAATAATAGACTAGCTTCAAGAGGGAGATAAGAATACATCTTTTTTCTACAATTCACTCAAAGAAAGGAGAAGTAGAAATTTTATATCATCTCTTATCTTAGCTCAAGGAGATCAACTTTCCTCTTTCCAAGATTTATCTAGGGAAGTTGTCCTATATTTTTCCTCCCTATTCATGAAAAGTGGTCCTAGTGCTTTGGAGGAGGATATGAACAATCTTCTCATGGGACCAATTTCAATTGAAGATCTTGAGACAATTGTTTTTCAAATAAAGAAAGTTAAATCCCTTGGTCCTAATGGTTTTCCTATTGAATTTTTTTAAGAATTTTGTGACATTCTAGAGCTTGATCTAGTTGGGGTTGTTTAGGAATCTTAGGCCAATAAGAAAATGCTTAAAGCTATCAATTCTACCTTCTTGGCCTTGATTCCTAAAAAAGAGGATGCTAATTCTTTTGATTTGTTTCACCTGATTGCCCTTTGCAATGTCACATACAAGATAATGACCAACCTTATTGTAGAGAACTCGAGGTAGATTTTGGCCTCTCTTATTTCATTTGATTAGGGTGGTGTTGTGAAAGAGTGCCAGATCTTTGATGGTATTATTATTTTTGTTGAGTTTATTCATTCTATGCCTATTTTTAGGGATAAATCTATGTTCATCAAGATGGACATGTCTAAGACCTATGACAAGGTTAGATGGTAATTTCTTTTGAATTCTTTATTAGATTTTGGGTTTTTCTTAGGGTGGATTAACTAGTTTATGAGTTGTGTGGTTTCATCTTCCTTCTTTATTCTTATTAATGATATCCCTTCTCTTTTTTCTACTTCCAAGGGGACTTTGGCCAGGTGATCCTCTATCTCCTTATTGTTAGATTCAGGACAGACAACTGAGAGGGGGGGTGAATCAGTTATCCACAAACTTTCTTCCAATTAACCACTTAATTGCACTTTATAATTCAACAGCATAATAATAAATCAATCATGGAAACACAATGCATTAAATCAAGAGCAGAAACATATTAACACATAATACACCAAGATTTTGACGTGGAAAACCTAGTTAAGGGAAAAACCATGGGATAACTAACCCAAGAATGTATTCTCTATTAAAAGAATAGAAAGAACAAAATGGCACATGCCAATTAGGGCTCACTGCCTGAGCACAATGCTCACAAGAGGCCCACTGCCTACAAGAGACACACTGTCTACAGAATAATAAGTATTACATACTTGAACTGAAGTATAGTATCTTCACCATGCTTGAGTCAGTTCCATTTAAGCCCAATACTTCTACTTTGCTTTTCACTCCTCTGCTCTCTACCACACTCTCATCTCCACAAGTCACCTTTGAAATGACTTTATAACTCCTTATTTATACAAGACATTGACTTAAGGGTAATCATCCAAGTCGGCAAACATTACAAAGCAAATACATAAATACAACATGACTTATTACAAAGACTTCACATGGATCAACACGTTGTCGGCCACATAGATCTGAACTTCAATCCTTCTTTAGGAACATGCCATTCTTCACAAAGCATCTTCAAGATCATCCGCAGGAGGTGTAACTCATCTGGTCAGCCAGACTTAGGAAGAACACCATCATCTAGAAGTAATTCTTTAATTACGAGCTCAATCTTTAATGCAGACCACCAACATGAACTAGACATAATCCAAAGACCTCCACAAGCTTTCTTGAATCACCAAGAACATCCACACTACTTCCTCTTACTGAAATCATTCTTCTCTTTCATCTGGAACCTTAAGAACACAGTCTGTCATCACTGTCAAATTGGAATAGATTCTTGCGCACCTCCAGACCATGAACCAATTGAGTTGACAATTCACATTGACTTCCTAAACACTCCACCAAATCCATAGAACAGGATATTTCCTTTCCAAATCTCACCGGACCTATCTGTGTCACTCTGTCACCTCTAAACACCTGCCAGAACTAGTTTTACTTAAGTGGCCATATCTTCTTTAGATTTTCATGCACACCTCTGAAATCTTTACTGGATCATTTTAAGACACATATCTACAAACCCTTTTATGCGTATCCTCTGATCTTCATCTTAGCTTGGATCTTTACCTTATTGCCTTCACTGTTCTTCTCTATTCCTGATAGGACAATATCCTCAGCATACAATTCATCCAATCCTTATCATTAATGCAACAGGAGTATGTTGACATCAATGACAACACCGGTTAGGCCCATACTTGCAACAATCTCCCCCTTTGTCATTGATGGCAACATATGATGTGAAAAATTGTTATAACCATCAAGACAAGAACTTCTTCTTACTGACACAACTCCCCCTATCAACAACAACCATCCACATGTCTTCTCTTCTTTTACTGCTCCCCCTTTGATCAGCAACCACTTGTTTTTCACATGTCTTCTCTTCCCCTTTGACATCAATGGAAAAGCACACATACTTGCACCAATTCAGAATCATATCAGCTACCCCCCTGAGTAGTAGCTTCCCAAACATCAATCTGGATCACAAGATATGACTGTGAGATCCACTAGATTGATGCACATCAGTGCACCTTAATTCATCGGAGGGGTAATAACCCCTAACTTCTCCCTGAGATATTCAAAAGAGTCCTTAGGTAGAGGTTTTGTAAAAATATCTGTAATCTGATCCTTGGAAGGCACAAACTCCAATCTGACTTCATTATTATTCACTTACTCTCTCAAAAAGTGAAATTTGATGGATATATGTTTAGTCTTTGAATGCAACACCAGATTCTTTGATATATTTATTGCACTTAAATTGTCATAGAAGATTGTGATAGGTTCCTCATACTCCACTCTGATGT
The DNA here is from genome assembly GCA_027924645.1 of Cunninghamia lanceolata. Classification (NCBI taxonomy): domain Eukaryota; kingdom Viridiplantae; phylum Streptophyta; class Pinopsida; order Cupressales; family Cupressaceae; genus Cunninghamia; species Cunninghamia lanceolata. Next base: position 5,696,431 of record BSBN01001229.1, read on the forward strand.
CTCTTAGTATTTTCTTCATCCACAAAACTTGAGTGCAACTACCTGCAGCTGCAATATATTCTACTTCTACAGTGGACAAAGATATTGCCTCTTGTTTCTTGCTCAGCCAAGAAACCAATCTCTTCCCCAAAAGGAATACTCCACCACTAGTACTCTTCCTATCATCCACATCTCCTGCCCAATCCACATCTGTATATACATGAAGAGAGAAATTATGGTCTCTAGGATACCACAAACCATACTCAACTGTCCCTTTTAGATATCTAAAAATCCTCTTGATTGCCATGACATGAGATTCTCTAGGATCAGATTGGAATCTAGCAACAAGACCAACAACATTCATAATGTCAAGTCTAGTTTGAGTGAGATACAATAATCCTCCAATCATTAACCTATACTTTTTTTGATCAGCCTTAGGAGAATCATCATCTTTGCTCAATTTACATCTGGTTGCCATGGGAGTACTCATTGGTTTTGAGTCTTCCATCCCAAATTTCTTCAACAATTCTTTCACATATTTGGTCTGAGAAATGAAGATTCCTTTCTTTGTTTGAATGATTTGTAGACCCAAGAAGAAATTCATTTCCCCAAACATGGACATCTCAAATTCACTTTTAATTTGATTTGCAAAAGTCTTACACATATTATCTCTTCCTCCAAAAAGATATCATCAACAAACACTTCAACAATCAAGATATTTTCATGATCAATTTTGAAATATAAATTACTGTCAGCAGTACCTTTGTTGAAACCAATCTTCAAGAGATGCTTATCCAATCTCTCATACTAGGCTCTTAGGGCTTGCTTTAGTCCATACAGTGCTTTCTTCAACTTGCAGACCATATCACCATGATCAGACAATTGAAATCCATCCGGTTGCTCAATGTAAACTTCTTCTTCCAAGTCACCATTTAGTAAGGCAGACTTGACATCCATCTGATATACTTTGAAGTCCTTGAAGGTAGCAAAGGCAAGAAATAACCTGACTGCTTCAATTCTTGCCACCAGAGAAAAAGTTCCTTCAAAATCAACTCCTACTTGAGAGTAACCCTTGTAGACCAATCTGGCTTTGTTTCTAACTACTTCACCATCTTCATTTAGTTTATTCCAGAATACCCATTTGGTTCCAATCACATTCTTGATTCTAGGTCTGGGAACAAGATCCCAAGTGTGATTTTTCTCAATTTGCATCAGCTCCTCCTCCATTGCTTTAGTCCAACTTTCATCATTGGATGCTTCAATCACTGTCTTAGGTTCAATCTTTGAAATCAGACAATACTCTTCTAAATCTTGAGCAATCTTCCTTCTAGTTTGAACACCTTTTCTTTTATCACCTATGATCTGATCTTCAGAATGATTTAGTCTTACATACCTGGGAATTTTGGAACTTTCTTGCACTTCTATTTCTTGAATAGGTTCATTCAAACTCATCTCTTCTTCCTGATTCACCAGATCAGTCTGAATCTAAGTTTCAGAAGGGGCTTGAACTCCTTGGACTAAAACATCATTTTGATCATCATCATCATACTCATAAAACCTTGAGGGTTTTTCAATACCTTCATCAACCTTCACATTTGTACTTTCTATAATCTTTCTCAATCTTTTGTTATAACACCAGTATGCTTTGCTTTGAGTAGAATAACCCAAGAATATTCTTTCATCACTTCTAGCATCAAATTTGCCTAGATCTTCATCTCTTTTAATGTAACATTTGCTACCAAAGACTCTAAAATACCTCACAGTGGGAGTGATGCCAAACCAGAGTTCATAAGGAGTCTTACCAGTATTGTTTCTAATTTGCACTCGATTAAGAGTATAGACTGCAGTGCTTACAGCTTCTCTCCAGTAGATTTGAGGAACATTTGATTCCATCATCATGGTTCTAGATGCTTCCTAGATGGTCTAGTTTTTTCTCTCCACTACTCCATTCTACTGTGGAGTTCTTGGGGTAGACAACTGTCTTTTTATTCCATGTTTCTCATAGAATTCAATGAACTCACCAGATGTGAATTCTCCACCTCTATCAGACCTTAGACATTTTATGTTCAATCCGGTTTCATTCTCTACCATATCTTTGAATATTTTGAATTTCTCAAGAGCCTCTGATTTCTCCTTCAGAAAAGTCACCCACATCATCCGAGAGTAATCATCAATTAATAGCATGAAGTATCTATCACCTTGCACACTTCTAATTTTTACCGAACCACATAGATTAGTATGAACTAATTCCAATAATCTGGTAGAAGACTATTCCTTACTTTTGAATGTGACTATGCTCTGCTTACCCAACTGACATTCTTTGCACAAACTATTAGTAGGTTTCACCAGTCTTGGAAGATCTCTCACAACCTGGGTGTTGCTTATCTTGATGATATTATCAAAATTCACATGACACATTCTTCTATGCCACAACCAACTCTGATCAATTTGAACAAATAAACAACTTTTACCAGTACCAACCAAGTGGAAGATATTACCTTTTGTTTGAGTACCAGATGCAATCTCTGTTCTGAAACTTTCAAAGATCTTGCATTTTCCATTTTTAAATCAGAGATCATAGCCTTTGTCCACCAACTATCCAACACTGAGAAGATTGTGCTTCAGACCTTCAACATACAGTACATTACTGGTTTTGTTCCTTCCATCAAAAGAAATGGTTCCTCTACCCTTGATTCTGCCAACAGAATTATCACCAAATTTTACCACTCCTCCTTCATACCTTTCCAAATCTATGAATTTATTTTTGTCACTTTTCATATGGTGAGAGCATCCACTATCAATGACCCAATCATCCTTTTCTTCAACTTGGGCAGCCAGAGCTCTTTCTTCAATTTTGTGATTGATAGATTCAAAGGGCATTGGATCTTCTTCCTTGATGGCAATAAACACCCAGTCACTTCTGGATTTGTTTCCTGTTTTTTATTCATCATCTGTTACTCCTTCATCATCATCTTCATGGACATAGTAACATTTCTTTTGAAATCTTGATCTGTTAGGATTTGGCCTTGAAAATCTTTCCAGACACTTTGAGGCAAAATGGCCAATCTTATTGTAGTTAAAACATTTAAAAGACAATTTCCCCTCATACTTACCATATCCTCTTGGCAGTCTTTTTGCAATAAGGGCTTCAAATTGAGCAGCTTCTGCTTCATCTTCTTCTAGGTCTTTCCTTGCTTTTTCATACCATGATAGTTTCCTTGAAGAGTTCTCTCCCGGATCAAACCTTTTTTTTCCCTTTATAGAGGCATTAGCTTTGAATGAAGATTTAGTCTTGGGGGGGGCATCTCCAAACTCAGTCAATTCAAATGCAGCCAATTTACCAACCAATTGATCTATTGTGATACCTGAATAGGATTTGAATTCTTCAATGGTAGTAAACTTGTATTTGTAAGAATCAGGAAGGGATTTGAGAACTTTGCCAACAATCTCATCTTCATCCAAGATTCCACCAACAAATCTAATGCCATAAACAAGCTCATTTACTCTAGGCATAAATGTAGTGATATTTTCATCTTCTCTCATCTTTAGGTTTTCCAATTTTCCTTTCAGACTCTGTACCTTAGCACATTTAACATACTTGTCTCCTTCATGCAGAAGTTCCATTTTTTGACAAAGCTCATATGCAGTTTTTAAATCAACAACATTTGTCAGCTTTGAATTTGATAAGGCACTTAGAAGAGCTTCTTTAGCCCATAGATTGTTTTCAGCATCTCTGATTTCATCTACGGTGTGTAGAAGATTTTGTGGGTGATCATACTTCTTTGAAGCCATAATCCAATACTGCATTCCCATACATTGCAAGTGGTATTCCATGCGACTCTTCCAAAGAGTGAAATTGGTTCCATCAAACCTCAGACTATCCTTTTTGTAGGACAACATCCTAGATCTCCTTAAGTGGTTAAGCTCCTTTTAGAGGAACTTGGCTATGATACCAATTGTTAGATTCAGGATAGACAACTGAGAGGGTGGGGGTGAATTAGTTGTCCAAAAGCTTTCTTCCAATTAACCACTTAATTGCACTTTTGTAATTCAAAAGCATAATAATAAATCAATCATGGAAACATAATGCATTAAATCAAGAGCAGAAACATATTAGCACATAATACACCAAGATTTTGACGTGGAAAACCTGGTTAAGGGAAAAACCACGGGGTGACTAACCCAAGACTATATTCTCTGTTAATAGAATAGAAAGAACAAAATGCCACATGCCAATTAGGGCTCACTGCTCGAGCACACTGCTCACAAGAGGCCCACTGCCTATAGGAGACACACTGTCTACAGAATAATAAGTATTACATACTTGAACTGAAGAATAGCATCTTCACCATGCTTGAGTTAATTCCGTTTAAGCCCAATACTTTTTCTCTGCTTTTCATTCCTCTGCTCTCTACCACACTCTCATCTCCACAAGTCACCTTTGAAATGACTTTATAACTCCTTATTTATACAAGACATCAACTTAGGGGTAATCATTCAAGTCGGCAAACATTATAGAGAAAATACATAAATACAACATGACTTATTACAAAAAGACTTCACACGGATCAACACACTGTCGGCCACATAGATCTGAGACTTCAATCCTTCTTTAGGAACATGCCATTCTTCAAAGAGCATCTTCAAGATCATCCGCAGGAGGTGTAACTCATCCGGTCGGCCGGACTTAGGAAGAACATCATCATCCAGAAGTAATTCTTCAATTACAAGCTCAATCTTCAATGCGGACCACCAACACAAACTAGACATAATCCAAAGACCTCCACAAGCTTTCCTGAATCAACAAGAACATCCACACTACTTCCTCTTACTGAAATCATTCTTTTCTTTCATTCAGAACCTTAAGAACATAGTCTGTCATCATTGTCATATTGGAATAGATGCTTGCGGACCTCCAGACCACAAACCAATTGAGTTTTTAATTCACATTGACTTTCTAAACACTCCACCAAATCCACAGAACAAGATATTTCCTTTCCGGATCTCACCAGACCTATCTGTGTCATTCTGTCACATCTGAACACCTGCCAGAATTGGTTTTACGTAAGTGGCCATATCTTCTTCAGATCTTCATGCGGACCTCTGAAATCTTTACTGGATCATCTTAAGACACATATCTACAAACCCTTTTATGCACATCCTTTGATCTTCATCTTATCTTGGATCTTTACCTTACCGCCTTCACTATTCTTCTCTATTCCTGATAGGACAATATCCTCAGCAATGTTCTCAATATCTTTAGCATACAGTTCATCCAATCCTTATCATTAATGCAACAGGAGTATGTTGACATCAATGACAACACTGGTTAGGCCCATACTTGCAACACTTACATCTTCATCCTGATGGTGAAAGGTTTAAGTATAATTCTTATGAACCAAAGAGTTAATGGTTTCAATCTCATCTCAACTGCCATCAGACAAATCTATAGCTAGATCTAAAGAAAAAGGGAAAGATCCAACCCATATAGATGGACTGGATAAGGAGGGATTCATACCCATGAAATCCCATGATAGAGGAAAATAATAAATTTGATAGAAAAGTAATTTATCATTAGGAAAGACCAATAATAGATTTGAGGTATTAGAGAACTTTGTGGATCCAGAGATGTGTAAGGTTGAACAAACACCTTTGATTCAAGATCTAAATCTAGGTGTTCATGTTGATCCTTTAGGCCTAACATTATCACACAATACATCTATTATTTAGGCACCCCTGAATGGGTGTAAACCTTCCTCACCTTGCTACATAGAGGTCTCTAGGTATCTATCTCCTAGTCTTATTAAGAGATCTATTTGACACCATGAGGTTGATAATGTTGATGTTAGTTTAATTGCAACATCTCCTATTATGATAGAGGATCCTATTAAAGATTTTGCAGATATTGTTATGCCATAAGCTTCTTATTCCATTGATGCAAAGGATGATTTAAATAAGAGAGCTCCACCTCTTTTAGGACTCTAGAAAAAAATCTCAAAAATGTTAGATCGGATAAGTTCTCCAAAGGGGGAGAAAAAGAGATCAAGAAAAGGTGAAAATGATAAGGGAATCTCGAGTAGAATCTGGTGTCATTTAAACATTGGATTCTCACTTCTCTATACTCCTCAAAAATGATAGATATTTCATAGAATTTTAGGGTTTGGGAAGGATCTCTAGACAAAATTTGTTTAAGATTTTATTTGGGAACACATGCCTAATATTATCTTTCTTCAGGAAACTATACTTTATGTGGAGGAAATTGCTACCCTACCTTCTAATATTTGGAAAAGTAGTCAATGTTAGGGTATTGGAGCTCAATGCTTTGCTAGAGGAGTAGATTTCTTGTGGGATCCTCATTGAATCACTCCTTCTAGTTAGATTTTGAGAAAACATTCCTTATCATTAGTGAGTTCCTACTTTGATTTAGGTAGTTCAATTCTTCTCATTGATGTGTATTCTCTTATTGATTTTCAAGGTAAGGATACTTTTTGGTCCCATATGAGATTTGTTCACTCTATGTTCTCTTATTTTCCTTGGATCTTGGATGACTATTTGAATGCTATTCTCAGTCTTGATGAGAAAATTGGAGGCTCTAGTTGATTAGACCCCTCTTTTGCTTTGTTCAAAGATAATTTGTCTTTTCTTAACCTAGTGGATGTTAAACCAAGGGGGGAATTTTTACTTGGAATAATATAAGATGTGGACATACTTCCATCTCTAAATGAATTGACACATTTTTAGTCTCTAACTATTGGATTGGGGACAACTAGGTCTCTTCTAATTTTTATCTAGTGGAAGGGATCAGATCATTGGCCTATTAAATTTTCTTCCTCTTTATTTTCCCTTCCAAAAAATCCTCCTTTCAAGGTTCAACTAATGTGGCTTAGAGATTCAGCTATTCATGAGTGCATGGTTTCTTGTTCATTAGAGGGCAAGATTTCATTTGGTATTGTTGTGTATTGTTGCTTTAAGAGGTTTCATTTTGTTAAGTTCAATCTTAAGTAGTGGAATAGGTGTTCTTTTGGAAAAAGGCTCAAGTTTAGGAAAAAAATGGATGGTATTGCTTTCCAAATTAAGAAATTTAGAATGACCGAGCAACTTTTTCTTGAGGAGTCCTTGTGTTCTAAAAATCTTAATGAATGGGAACTTCATGAGGAGATATTCTAGAAGCAGAAATCAAGAATATACTACCTTAGGAGGGAGATAAGAATCTTTTTCCCATAATTTAGTAAAATAAAGGAGAAGTGGAAATGTTCTATCATCTCTTATCTCGACTCATGAAGATCAACTTTCCTCTTTTCAAGATTTATCTAAGTTATCCTATATTTTTTTCTCCCTATTCACAAAAAGTGGTCCTAGTGCTTTAGAGGAACAATTCACTTTGGATAGTACTCTCCCTTAGTTTTTGAGGATATGAACAATCTTCGCATAGGGCCAATTTTAATTGAAGAGCTTGAGATGATTGTTTTAGATGAGGAAAGGTAGATACCCTAGTCCTAATGGTTTTCCTATTGATTTTTTTTAGGAATTTTGGAACATTCTAAAGCTTGATCTATTGGAGGTTGTTTAGGAATCCCAATTCAATAAGAATATGCTTAAAGCTATCAATTCTACCTTCTTGGCCTTGATTCCTAAAAAGAGGATGTTGGTTCTTTTGAATTCTTTTGCCCTATTACCCTTTACAATGTCACATACAAAATAATGACCAAACTTATTGCAGAGTGCTTGAAGTAGGTTTTGGCCTCTCTTATTTCATCTAAGTAGGGTGGTTTTGTGAAAAGGTGCCATATCCTTGATGGTGTTATTGTTGTTGCTGAGGCTATTCATTCTATATGTAGTTCCAAGGATAAATATATGTTCATCAAGTTGGACATGCCTAAGACCCGTGATAGAATTATATTGTGCATTCCTTAGGAATGTTTTATCATCTTTTAGGTTTTTCTTGGGGTTGATTGATTGGGTTATGAGTTGTGTGGTTTCTTATTTGTTCTTTGTTCTTAGTAATGGCATCACTCCTCTTTTTTCTACTTCTAGGGGACTTTGGCAAGGTGATCATGTATCTCGTTGCCTCTTCATCTTGATGGCAGGAGGTTTAGGTAGAATTATTAAGCACCAAAGAGTTAATGGTTTCACCCAAGGTTGGTCTTGGGCTTGAGATATTGATCCACAATCCCACCTTTAGTTTGTGGATGATACTGCTTTCATGGGGGTTGCAAAAATTAGTGAGCTGATTATTGATGATAAAATTTATCAATTAATCACCAACAATGGGAGATTTCAAGAATGTGGCATTGACCCTTGAAATAACCTCCATATTTCAAAGAAGCTACTTCTTCTCTATGGATTTTGAGGAAAGGGAAGAAAGAAACAAGATTAAATAAATACCTAAATTGCTAAGGCGATGTGCCAGATTCATTATCTACCCAACAACATAGTGATCTAATCTTGAAAGAGTCCACTGATAATATTAAAGAGCATATGTCATGATTAATATCCACAAGATATTATACCAAATTGATCAAAAGGCTCAGAAACAAAAAGAAAGAACAAGAATAAGAAACATATCCAGTTTGCACAAATCACCACTCTCTCTTCATTGTTTGATGGAGAACAAAAATACACAGGAAAAAATGCACAAAATACAATATTACATCCCTCATGAGAGGCACCTGCTAAGGCAAGAAAATGTTTCTACTCTATTGCTAAAACTTTCTGATCTATGATCTTGATACTATCTTTGTCCCAGATCTCTATATTTATAACCAAAAAACCCTTCTAAAATCTTTTTCAACTGCCCAGAAAAATCTCCAACTGTAATCCCGTAAATTTTGGCTCTGATCTCGGCTCTAATAACTGATTCATCTGTTAACTGGGTCTTATGTTCAAACCCCCATGAGCTATGGCTTCCATTGCTTGGCTCTCCTAAAACTCCCACTCTTTCCTCCGTTAGCTTGTCGTTCCCGTAGCTTCATAGTTAGAATAAAGCGATGCTTTATTTTGAGGGGCTGCTAGTTATTTACATCCCGTGAGACATAAAAATTATATCAGTCAAATGAGTGTCTTTATATTTGATAAAGCTTAGCTTTATTTGGCTTAGAGGGACCCACCATTAATATGACTCCACTTTAAGAGACTCACATTTATTTAAATCTTGTTTTTTTAAACTCTCCCCCGTGGCCTTTATGCTGAAATAGACTTTATTTTATATTAAATAAAGCTCTTGTCCTTGTTAAAGGGAACCACCATTTCAATCTCATTTAAACAATGAGCTAGCCCAAGACTTCACGTGACTTATTATTTAGGTGAGTTTAATAAATTGAAACAAAACTATTTATCTCCCTTCCGTGGCTTCCACATGGTAGCACGATGCTTGTTTGAGAGAAAACTTCTCTGTTCCTCCTAAAATGCCCGCGACTGCGACACCTGGCGCCTTCCGCTTCTTCCTCTTACATTGATGCCCAAGTCGTTGATTTAATTCTCCATTGTAGGGTTGTTGAGTGTTCTTTAGCCTGTGTTTCATATACATATGGCTATGATGAAGTTTCAAATGTCTGCGCTTCTTTCCTAATTCCATGAATCTGTTTTGTGTTGCTGATGCATTTAGAGGCCGCACCTCATCATATCTCTATGCCTAAAACTCATATTGAGCACCATTACTTTTGAATGCCGATTAGATTCCTAAGACTATGCCCCTGTATCATCTTTGGTAATACCCATGTCTTTATTGTGAGCCTGTGCATTCAATTATGGCTTGTGCCTGCAACGCTCCATGACTGGTGGCTCTTTGCCTTGCTTGGCCTTTATTGAATACTGATGGTTTTATTTCTCATATATAGGCCACACACTAGACTCTTTATCTACACCATGATGTGCCATTATTTGTTTCTACAATGCCTTTAATGTCTAGGCTACGTGACCATTTCATTGGCAACATCCCTTGAGTTTGATTACTTGTAACTTCTCTTTGGCTGTGCTTGTGTTCGAATTAAGTAGCATCTTTGATATTCCATTATAGTTGCGCCATTATTATTGAATGATGATCCTTGGATTTGTTTGGATTAAGAGCTGCACCCTAGATTATTGGATGCTCCTTAATTTGCATCGTTGTTACTTTGTAATGGCTGAGTTGATCTTATGTGAATGGTGCGTCATATCCTTTTATCTGCACACCATTATTACTTGTGCCTTGATCCTTTGCTTGCACCTTATCTCCTTTAAGGCTGCCTCCATTGATAAATAGCTGAACTTCATGATGAATAGACTCACTTTGATTCTGGTGGTGGCTTTCCTCTATTATGCATTGTGGCACCTTTTAAAATGCTCACACTATTATTCTAACCAGCGTCATTTCCTCTGTGCCTTCCTCATGAATGAAGACTACACCATGTATTTGGCAATGCTACATATTATATTAAGATTGTACCATGTATGTTGTGTCTCGATTACATTGGTAGTACTCCCATATCTTGTAGCTTTGCCATTGATTAGAATGATGTTTGCAGTGCCTCGTTTAAATAATTAAGTCTTCCTTTGATTTACTGTGTGCTATATACTATGCCTTATGATCTGTCGATGGAGCTTTGTTAGACCGAGGCATTTGAAATTCTATGCCTTAGTCTTTCTTATGATTTCATATTCTCTTAGTTTCTTGGACAAAATCTTGAAAGCCATCTATTTGTAGGCCGGACCTTCTTTGATTCTAGCTTGCACTTGTGATATGAAGGTTGCCTCATATCTGATAGGTGTCTCCCATTTGATCACATAATACTCAGTTTTCAGAGTGAAATGATTACTACATAATGAGAATGGGCAAAGACTTTTTCATAGGTTGCACCTATTTGAATCTTCATAGCTAAGTGCTTTTGTTATGAAGTGGCACACTGTTGTCAACAAGTACACTCTTATAATATGGACTTGTACTATTCTTCATGAAGTGGCTACATACCCAATTTGCCACTGGATCTCTATTGAATCAATCTGAATCTTTATCTGAACCTCCATTGACTCAAGTCATCATGAATCTAAAATGTAGCGAAGAATTTTTTTGAAATGGTGTGTAAAAATTTGCACAACAGTTCTTGATGATGTGTTGGGAAAGTGAGCCTGCTCATTGCGAACCCAAAAAAATAGTGCCTTATCCATTGGGCATAGAGTCAAGTACTCAAACTAAAACATCCCTAAAAACTAAAAATAGATCTGCGACCAAAACTTTTGCAACCAGGCTGATGCAAACTACCCCAAAAATGCATTGATTTTGAAACTAAAGCACTGCTGAACCATACCTGATGCTAAATTTTTTTAATTAATCACCAACAACGGGAGATTTCAAGAATGTGGGATTGACCCTTGAAATAACCTCCAAATTTTAAAGAAGTTGGTTTTTCTCTATGGGTTTTGAGGAAAGGGAAGAAAGAAACAAGATTAAATAAATACTTAAATTGCTAAGGTGATGCGCCCGATTCATTATCTACCCAACAACACAGTGATATAATCTTGAAATAGTCCACTTATAATATTAAAGAGCATACAACATGATTAATATCCACATCATATTATACTAGATTGATCAAAAGGATTAGAAATAGAAAGCAAGAACAAGAATAAGAAACATATTTAGTTTGCACAAATCACAACTCTCTCTTCATTGTTTGCTGGAGAACAAAAATACAGCGGCAAAAATGCACAAAATATAATATTACATCCCTCATGAGAGGCACCTACTGAGGAAAGAAAATGTTTCTACTCTACTGCTAAAAATTTTTGATGTATGGTTCTGATATTATCTTTGTCCCGGATCTCTATATTTATAACCAAAAAACCCTTCTGAAATCTTCTTCAACTGCCCAGAAAAATCTCCAACTGCAATCCCATAAATCCCGACTCTGATAACTGATTCTTCTGTTAATTGGGTCTTTCTAGTCAAACCCCCATGAGCTATGGCTTCCATTTCTTGGCTCTACTAAAACTCCTACTCTTTCTTCCGTTAGATTGTCATTCCTATAGCTTCACTGTTAGAATAAAGTGTCACTTTATTTTGAGGGGCTACTAGTTATTTACCTCCAGTGAGACATATAAAAATTATATGAGTCAAATGAGAGTCTTTATATTTGATAAAGCTTATCTTTATTTGGCTTAGAGGGACCCACCATTAATATGACTCCACTTTAAGAGAGTCACATTTATTTAAATCTTATTTTTTTAAAATCTCCCCTATGGCTTTTATGTTGAAAGAGACTTTATTTTATATTAAATAAAGCTCTTGGCCTTATTAAAGGGACCCACCACTTCAATCTCATTCAAACAATGAGCCATCCCAAGGATTCATGTGACTTATTATTTAGGTGAGTTTAATAAATTGAAACAAAACTATTTATCTCCCTTCCACGGCTTCCACATGGTAGCACGACGCTTGTTTGAGAGAATAAATTCTCTGTTCCTCCTAAAATGCTTGCGGTTGTGACACCTGGCGCCTTCCACTTCTTCCTCTTTCTCTGATGCCCAAGCTATTGTTTTAATTCTCCATCGTAGGGTTGCTGAGTGTTCTTTAGCCTGTGTTTCATTTGCATATGGCTGTGATAAAGTTTCAAATGTCTGTGTTTCTTTCCTAATGCCATGACTCTATTTTGTGTTGCTGATGAATTTAGAGGCCGCACCTCATCATATCTCTATGCTTGAAACTCATATTGAGCGCCATTACTTTTGAATGCTGATTGAATCCCTAAGACTATGCCCCTATGTCATCTCTAGTAATACATGTCTTTATTGTGAGCCTGCGCCTTCAATTATGGCTTGTGCCTGCAACGCTCCATGAATGGTGGCTCTTTTCCTTGCTTGGCCTTTATTGAATACTGATGGATTTATTTCTCATATAGAGGCCACACACTAGACTCTTTATCTGCACCATGATGTGCCATTATTTGTTTCTACAGTGCCTTTAATGTCTAGACTACGTGACCATTTCATTGGTAAAGTTCCTTGAGTTTGATTACTTATAACTTCTCTTTGCCTGTGCTTGTGTTTGAATTGAGTGGAACCTTTGATATTCCATTATGGTTGCACCATTATTATTGAATGATGATCCTTGGATTTGTTTGGATTAAGAGCTGTGCCCTAGATTATTGGATGCTCCTTCTAAATTTGCATTGGTGTTACTTTGTAATGGCTGAGCTGATCTTATGTGACTGGTGCGTCATATCCTTTTATTTGCACACCATTATTAGTTGTGCCTTGATCCTTTTCTTACACCTTATCTCCTTTAAGGCCGCCTCCATTAATAAATAGTTGAACTTCATGATGAATAGACTTTCTTTGATTTTGGTGGTGGCTTTCCTCTATTATGTATTGTGGCACCTTTCAAAATGCTCACACTATTATTCTAACTAGCATCATTCCCTCTGTGCCTTCCTCATGAATGAAGACTACACCATGTATTTAGCAATACCACATATTATATTAAGATTGCACCATGTATGCTGTGTCTCCATTACATTGGTAGTACTCCCATATCTTGTAGATTCTCCATTGATTAGAATGATGTTTGCAGTGCCTCATTTAAATAATTGAGTCTTCCTTTGATTTGTTGTGTGTTATATACTATGCTTTATGATCTGCCGACGGAGCTTTGTCAGACTGAGGCATTTGAAATGTGATGCCTTAGTCTTTCTTATGATGCCATATTCTCTTAGTTGCTCGTACACAATCTTGAAAACTGTCTGTTTATGGGCTGGACCTTCTTTGATTCTAGCCTACACTTGTGATATGAAGGATGCCTCATATTTGATAGATGTCTACTATTTGATCACATAATACTTAGATTTTAGAGTGAAATGGTTGAGCCTTGAATTATGAAATGGTTGCTACATCATGAGAATGGGTAGAGACTTATTCACAGGCTACACCTATTTGAATCTTCATAGTTAAGTGCTTTTGTTATCAAGTGGCACACTGTTGTCAACAAGTACACTATTATAATATGGACTTATACTATTCTTCTTGAAGTGGCTACATGCCCAATCTACCACTGGATCTCTATTGAATCAATCTCAATCTTTATCTGAACCTCCATTGACTCAGTGTGTCATGAATTTGAAATGTAGTGAGGAAAATTTTGAAATGGTGTGCAAAAATTTGCACAACAATTCTTAGTGACTTGTTGGGAAAGTGAGCTTGTTCATCGTGAACCCAAGAAAATAGTTCCTTATCCATTGGGCATAGAGTCAAGTACTCAAACTGAAACATGCCTAAAAACTAAAAACAGACCCACAACCAAAACTTTTATGACCAGACTGATGCAAACAGCCCCAAAAATGCATTGATTCTAAAACTAAAGCACCGCTAAACCATAACTAAAATTTTGCAACTTAAGCCAACTGATGACTATTAAAACTGACCATACATCCTTTACCGTAGTTGAGACTTATTGAAAGTGAACAAACTAAAACTAAAATCTTTCTATTGTTGTAGTTGCAACTTATTACTGAGACTCAATTATTGATATGTGAGATGCATAGGAACATGCCCATTCATAGGGATGGAGAAATAACTCCCAGATTTGATTATTCTTCCCCATTTGATCCAAGTGAATTGATAATTGACCAAATGAAATGCATGAAGAAAAATACTGATCAGGTTGATCCATATGTCGTTCTTGCTTCAGTGGAGGGTGGGAAGGGAAAACCAAGTGTTGGAGTTCAACTCTTTGCTAGCATGTGAAATCTTTTTGATCTTGGCCTTGTCGGTGACTTTTCCTGTTTGTTCTTCAACATGATCATCACTCAAGAGAGCATCAAAATTAGGTTGGCAAGTGACGGAGCTACCAATTACAGTCCTAAATTTGATTAGGATTTCCTCTTGAAAGAAGAATGAAGTATTATGCAACTCTCCACTATTACAAATGTATCTTGTGGTCTCATTACCATGAGTCTTTACATGTATCTTTGGATCCTCATCAAGAAAAAGAGAATACCCATTTTCAAAAATAGAAAATAGATCAACACTTGCATCTGCCTCTGTCTCAAAATTCTCTCCAGGATCACCTTCAAGACGCTTTACAAATGAGCCATTCACTTGCTAATTTGCAGGATCTTCTGCATTAAGAATTTGATATCCTTGTTGAAAAACTGAGAATAAATCCTCATTTTGCTACTCCTCATGTTCATCACTATCTATTGCAAGATGTGAAAACTCATTGCAAAGATATAAACACTCACTCTGTATAGATTCTACAGGAATGCCCTTTACAACTTCTTTCTCAATATGAGGTACAGATGTTGCATCATTCTTCGCCCAATACTTTTCAGCTTCAAAGCCCCTTTTTAAGTACTTTTCAGCTTCTAGAAGAGTCAAGTCATAAGTAGTTTTTGAGTCTTGTACTTCAGTTAACTGAGTTTTTGAATCACACTTTGCCTTAGGTATATGATGCTCAGAACTAGGACACCTTGAATAGACAGGAGTTACCTCCTTGCTCGTATTTTGATCTTTGAGAGTCAAATTTTCTTTGATATCAAAATGACAAAGAACTTGATCTGTGACTTCTATTGGTTGATTTGTAGCTATAGAGGCTTGCAAAGCACAATTATCAAAATAATTGGACATCTTCTATTTATAAGGGAAGATACTATTTTTGATGAACTGATTGTATTCACATGGCTATTCATAAGGATTTTGAGGCATGAAGTATGGATCCACATGATACAATTCTTGACATTTTAGCTCATTTAGCTCATGGGTGAAGGTTTTTATAAGTTCTTTTACCTCCAACATCTCCTTATGATTTGTCAATTTAGTAGGGAGGGTGGGGGGACTAGAACAATTATACATTTGGCTATGAGGAAGGGCTTGGGATGAAATATTTTCAGGAGGAAACAATGGTTTTAAAGCGTAGGAGGTAATTTACCAGCTTCTACGAGACTCTTTTCAGCTCTAATAGCAAGATTGTATGATTAGGGTAGGGTTTCACCTCCTAAGGCTTGAATCATAACAGAAATTTCAGGATCTAAAGCCTTCAAATAATACAAAAATGCAAAAATTGGAGGAGGTCTCATATTAACTGAAATTTTTTTCCATACCCTGTCAAATCTTGCATTGAAATTAGACATGTTCTCCATAGGATGCCTCTTGATTGTGATGAGATTTTGGGTGAGAGAGATGACATCTGTCCTCTCTTGGAATTGGTTGTAGATGAGCTCTCCAAGCTGGTTCCATCCTATGACTGAACTAGGCTGCAAACCTCTAACCATTCCCTTGCTTTGCCTTTGAGGGAAGATGCCAACAATAAGAGGGCCTCATTTTTAACTATGACATGGTGAATGGTACATAAATTTGCCACATCTTGAATGTGATTTGTTGGAGAAACTGAGCCATCTCCAAGAAAATGAGGTAATGATTTCCATGCTGCATCAGGAACTTAACCCTGTTGTTGTAGGAGGAGAGGACTTGAATCCTAAGTCACAAAAGGCAAATTCCTTGCAGGAATATTGAGTTGAACAAAAATATTTGAGGCTGCCATGATCTACAGAAGTAAATATCTGAGAAAGAGTCACCACTAGAGTCGCCAGATGGAAGATTCATGCTCCCATGAGCAGATACCTTTGTGATTTTCTATCAAAACCAAAAAATACAGAACAAAGATTCAAGAAAACAAAGACCCAAGTCTTTGATTCCAATCCCACCGGGCGTGCCAAAAATTGTTGATGCTAAAATTTGTCAATTAATCACCAACAATGGGAGATTTCAAGAATGTGGGATTGACCCTTGAAATAACCTCCAGATTTGAAAGAAGCTGGTTCTTCTCTATGGGTTTTGAGGAAAGGGAAGAAAGAAATAAGATTAAAGAAATACCTAAATTGCTAAGGTGATGTGCCGAATTCATTATCTACCCAACAACACAGTGATCTAATCTTGAAAGAGTCCACTGATAATATTAAAGAGGATACAACATGATTAATATTGGCAGCGTATTATACTAGATTGATCAAAAGGCTCATAAATAGAAAGCAAGAACAAGAATAAGAAACATATTTAGTTTGTACAAATCACCACTCTCTTCATTGTTTGATGGAGAACAAAAATACAGAGGCAAAAATGCACAAAATACAATATACATCCCTCATGAGAGGCACCTACAAAGACAAGAAAATGTTTCTACTCTACTGCTAAAATTTTCTAATATATGGTTCTGATACTATCTCTGTCTTGGATCTTTGTATTTATAACCAAAAACCCCTTCTGAAATCTTCTTCAACTGCCCATAAAAATCTCCAACTATAACCCTGTAAATCCCAACTCTGATCTTGGCTCTAATAATCGATTCTTCTATTAACTGGGTCTTTCTATTCAAACCCCCATGATCTATGGCTTCCATTTCTTGGCTCTTCTAAAACTCCCACTCTTTCCTCCGTTAGCTTGCCATTCCCGTAGCTTCACCGTTAGAATAAAGTGTCGCTTTATTTTGAGGGGCTACTAGTTATTTACCTCCAGTGATACATATAAAAATTATGAGTCAAATGGGTAAAAGTGTTGCATGGGTTTACCCGGTGTTGTCATTGATGTCAACATACTCATGTTGCATTAATGAGAAGGATTGGATGAGCTGTATGCTGAGGATATTGAGAAAATTAGTCTCAACCAGGAACAGTGATGACAACAAGGTAAAAGTCCAAGATAGGTTGCGGATCAGAGGATGTGGATTAAAGGGTTTGTAGATATGTGTCATAAGATGTTCTAGTAGAGATTTCAGAGGTCCACATGAAGATATGAAGAAGTTATGGAAGTTCCAGTGAAACCAGTTCCGGCAGATGTTCAGTGGTGACAGAGTGATACAGATAGGTCTAGTGAGATCTAGAAATGCATTCTCTAGTTCTGCGGATTTGAGGAAGTGTTGGGGAAATCTGTGTGGTGTGTCAACTCGATTGGTTCATGGTTTTAAGGTCTGGAAGTATCTATTCCTTTGTGACAGTAATGGAAGATTGTGTTTTTGAGGTTTCAGATGAAGGAGAGAAGGGTTTCAGTAAGTAGAGGAAGTGCGGATGTTCTTGGTGTTTTAGGAAATTTTGTGGAGGTCCTTGGATCATGCTCAGTTCATGTTTATGGTCCACATTAGAATTGGGGTCCCAGAAATGAAGAATAACTTCTAGATGATGGTGTTCTTTCTGTGACAGGCCGACTGGATGAACTATACATCTTACAGATGTTCTTATGGATGTTTACTAACTTAGATGGTTGTTCTTAAGTTGATGTCATGTATAAATAAGGGGTTGGGAAGTCATTTTAGAGTGTGTTGTGTGGAGATGAGTATGTGATAGCGAGGAGAAGAATGAAAAGTAGAGCAGAAGGTTTGGGCTTAAATGGAACTGACTCAAGCATGATGAAGATACTATTTGCCAATTCAAGTATGTGATACTTATTCCTTTGTAGACAGTGTGTCTCTTGTAGGCAGTGAGCCTCTTGTGAGCAGTGTGCTCAGGTAGTGAGCCCTAATTGGCATGTGCCATTTTGTTCTTTCTATTCTTCTAACAGAGAATACAATCTTGGGTTAGTCACCCCGTGGTTTTTCCCTTAACCGGGTTTTCCATGTCAAAATCTTGGTGTCTCATGTGTTGATGTGTTTCTGCTCTTGATTAAATGGATTAAGTTTCATGTTTGATTTATTGTTATTCTGATGAGTGAATATAAGTGTTGAAAATGAAGAAAGTTTTGGACAACTGATTCACCCCCCCTCTCAATTGTCTGCCCTAAATCTAACAATTGGTATTAGAGCCAAGTTCCTCTGAAAGGAGCTTAACCGCTTGAGGAGATCCAGGATGTCATCCTACAAGAAGGATAGTCTGAAGTTTGATGGAACTAATTTTTCTCTTTGGAAAGGTCACATGAAATGTCACTTGCAGTGTATGGGATTTGCATACTGGTCCATGGTTACAAAAGCTGATGTACCTCCACAGGGTGGTCCGACAACCCTAAATGAAATCATAGATGCTGAAAATAATCTGCGGACCAAAGAGGATTTTTTAAGCGCATTATCTAACTCAGAACTCTCAAATGTTATTGATCTACCAAATGCCTTTGAGATTTGGAATAAACTGGAACTTTTGCATGAAGGAGACCAGTATGTTAAATGTGCAAGGTTACAAAGTCTAAAAGGGAAATTTGAAAAATTGAAGATGAGAAATGATGAAAATATTACCTCTTTTATGCCAAGAGTGAACGAGCTGGTTTGTGGAATTAGAAATGCAGGTGGAACTCTGAGTGAAGATGAGATCGTTGGCAAAGTTCTTAGATCCCTTCTTGAGTCTTATAAAATCAAGGCTTTTGCAATCGAAGAATTCAGAGCTCACACAACAGTCACAAGAGATCAATTGGTTGGCAAGTTGGCTGCTTTTGAAATGGCCAAGTTTGGAGATGATCCTCGAAAGACTGAATCTGCATTCAAAGCCAGTGCCTCTGTAAAAGGAAAACAAAGGTTTGATCCGGGAGAAAATTCTTCAAGGAACCCATCATGGTATGAAAAGGCAAGAAAAGACTTGGAAGAAGAAGCTGAAACTGCTCATCTTGAAGCTCTTATTGCAAAAAGACTGCCAAGAGGATCCAGTAAGTATGAAGGGAGATTACCTTTTAAGTGTTTTAACTACAATAAAATTGGTCATTTTGCCTCAAGATGTTTGGAAAGATTTTCAAGACCAAATCCTAACAGACCAAGGTTTCAAAAGAATTGCTACTATGTTCATGAAGAAGATGACAATGAAGGAGTAACAGATGATGAATCAGAGACATGAAACAAATCCGGTAATGAATGGGTGTTTATTGCCATCAAAGAAGAGGAACAAATATCCTCTGTATTTGTCAATCATAAAGTTGAAGAAAGAGCTCTGGCTGCCCAAGTTGAAACAAAGGATGATTGGGTCATTGATAGTGGATGCTCTCACCATATGACAGGTGACAAGAATAAGTTCTTAAGTTTGGAAAAGTATGAAGGAGGAATTGTAAAGTTTGGAGATAATTCTACTGGCAGAATCAGAGGTAGAGGAACTATTTCTCTTGATGGAAAGAACAAAACCGGTAATGTACTATATGTTGAAGGATTAAAGCACAATCTTCTCAGTGTTGGACAGCTGGTGGACAAAGGCTATGATCTTAGATTCAGGAATAGAAAGTGCAAGATCTTTGAAAGTTCCAGAATAGAGATTGCATCCGGTACTCAAACTAAAGGTAATATCTTCCACTTGGTTGGTACTGGTAAAAGGTGCTTATTTGCTTAAATTGATTAGAATTGGTTATGGCATAGGAGGATGTGTCATGTGAATTTTGATAATATCATCAAGATAAGCAATACTTAGGTTGTAAGAGATCTTCCAAAATTAGTGAAACCTACTAATAGCTTGTGCAAAGAATGTCAGTTGGGCAAATTGAGTAGAGTCACATTCAAAAGTAAGGAATTGTCTTCTACTGGACTATTGGACTTAGTTCATACTGATCTTTGTGGTGTGGCAAGAGTTAGGAGTATCCAAGGTGATAGGTACTTCATGTTGCTAATTGATGACTATTCCCGGATGATGTTGGTAACTTTTCTGAAAGAAAAATCAGAAGCACTTGAGAAATTCAAAATATTCAAGGCTATGGTGGAGAATGAAACTAGATTAAAATTGAAATGTCTGAGGTCTGATAGAGGTGGAGAATTCACATCTGGTGAGTTCATAGACTTCTGTGAGAAACATGGAATAAAGAGACAGTTGTCTGCCCCTAGAACTCCATAGCAGAATGGAGTAGTTGAGAGAAAGAACTGGACCATCCAGGAAGCATCCAGGACCATGATGATGCAAGCAAATGTTCCTCAGATCTATTGGAGAGAAGCTGTCAGCACTGCAGTCTACACTCTCAATTGAGTTCGAGTTAGAAATAATACCGGTAAGACTCCTTATGAACTTTGGTTTGGCATTACCCCTACTGTGAGATATTTCAGAGTTTTTGGTAGCAGATGTTACATTAAAAGGGATGAAGATCTAGGAAAGTTTGATGCTAGAAGTGATGAAGGAATATTCTTGGGTTACTCTACTCAAAGCAAAGCATACTGGTGTTACAACAAGAGACTAAGAAAGATTGTAGAAAGTGTAAATGTGAAGGTGGATGAATAAGTTGAAAGACCCTCAAGAATTCATGAGTATGCTGAAGACAGTCAGAATGATGTTCATATTCAAAGTATCCAAGCCTCTTTTGAGAAACAAAGTCAAGTTGATCCGGTAAGTCAGGAAGAAGAGATAAATCTCAATGAGACTGATCAAGAGTTAGTGGTGGAAGAAACTCCCAAAGTTCCAAGGTATGTAACTCTAAACCATTCTGAAGATCAGATCATAGGTGACAAAAGCAAAGGAGTGCAAACAAGGAGGAGAATTGTTCAAAATTTAGATGAGTATTGTCTAAATTCTAAGATTGAACCTAAGACAGTGAATGAAGCTTGCAATGATGAAAATTGGTCAAAAGCAATTGAGGAAGAACTAATGCAAATTGAGAAAAACCACACTTGGGATCTTGTTCCCAGACCTAGAAACAAGAATGTGATTGGAACCAAATGGGTCTTCTGGAACAAACTGAATGAAGCTGGTGAAGTAATCAGAAATAAAGCTAGATTCGTCTGCAAGGGTTACTCTCAGATTGAAGGAGTTGATTTTGAAGAGACCTTTGCTCCGGTGGCAAGAATTGAAGCAGTCAAATTATTTCTCGCATTTGCTGCCTTTAAGGATTTAAAGGTGTATCAGATGGATGTCAAATCTACCTTCCTAAATGGTAATTTGGAAGAAGAAGTGTACATTGAGCAACCAGATGGATTTCAATTGTCTGATCATGGTGACATGGTCTGCAAATTGAAAAAGGCACTATATGGACTGAAGCAAGCCCTAAGAGTCTGGTATGAAAGATTGGATAAGCATCTCTTGAAGATTGGTTTCAATAAAGGTATTGCTGACAGTAACTTGTATATCAAAATTGATCATGAAAATATCTTAATTGTTGAAGTATTTGTTGATGATATCATTTTTGGAGGAAGAGATAGTATGTGTAAAACTTTTGCAAGTCAAATGAAAAGTGAGTTTGAGATGTCGATGCTTGGAGAAATGAATTTCTTTTTGGGTCTACAAATCACTCAAACAAAGAAAGGAATCTTCATTTCTCAGTCTAAGTATGTGAAAGAATTGTTGACGAAATTTGGGATGGAAGACTCAAAGCCAATGAACACTCCAATGGAAACCGGATGCAAGTTGAGCAAAGATGATGACTCTCCCAAGGTTGATTAGATAAAATATAGGTCAATGATTGGAGGATTATTGTATCTCACTCAAACTAGACCAGACATTATGCAGGCTGTTGGTCTTGTTGCTAGATTCCAAGTTAATCCTAGAGAATCTCATGTTATGGCAATCAAGAGGATTTTTAGATATCTAAAGGGGACAGTTGAGTATGGGTTGTGGTATCCTAAAGATCATGATTTCTCTCTTCATGCATATACAGATGCTGATTGGGCAGGAGATGTGGATGACCGAAAGAGTACTAGTGGTGGAGCATTCTTTTTGGGGAAGAGATTGGTTTCTTGGCTAAGCAAGAAACAAGAGGCAATATCCCTGTCTACAACTGAAGCAGAGTACATTGCAGCAGCAGGTAGTTGCACTCAAGTTTTGTGGATGAAGCAAATGCTAAGAGATATTAAAGCAGAGTATGAGGAGCCTATCGCAATTTTCTGTGATAATTCAAGTGCAATAAATATTTCTAAGAATCTGGTGTTGCATTCTAAGACTAAGCATATATCTATCAAGTTTCACTTTCTGAGAGAGCAAGTGAACAAGGACGAAGTCAGACTAGAGTATGTGCCCTCCAAGGATCAGATTGTAGATATCTTTACTAAACCTCTTCCCAAGGACTCCTTTGAGTATCTCAGGGAGAAGTTAGGGGTTATTGCCCCTCCGGTGGTGAACTAAGATGCACTGATGTGCATCAATCTAGTGGATATCACAGTCATAATCTTGTGATCTGGATTGATGATGGGGAGTTGCTACTGAGGGGGAGCTGCTATTGAGGGGGAGCAGTAGGTGTGATTCTGAAGTTGCAAGTATGCACCCTTTGCCATTAATGTCAAAGGGGGAGAGAAGACATGTGAAAAATAAGTGGTTGATGACCAAAGGGGGAGCAGTACAGGAAGAGAAGACATGTGAATATTTGTTGTTGATAGGGGGAGTTGTGACAGTAAGGAGAAGTTCTTGTCTTGATGGTTTTTCACATCATATGTTGCCATCAATGACAAAGGGGGAGATTGTTGCAAATATGGGTTTAACCGGTGTTGTCATTGATGTCAACATACTCATGTTGCATTAATGAGAAGGATTGGATGAGCTGTATGCTGAGGATATTGAGAAAATTAGTCTCAATCAGGAACAGTGACGAACAGTGATGACAACAAGGTAAAAGTCCAAGATAGGTTGCGGATCACAGGATGTGGATTAAAGGGTTTGTAGATATGTGTCATAAGATGTTCTAGTAGAGATTTTAGAGGTCCGCATGAAGTATGAAGAAGTTATGGCAGTTCCAGTGAAACTGGTTCCGGTAGATGTTCAGTGGTGACAGAGTGATACAGATAGGTCCGGTGAGATCCAGAAATACATTCTTCGGTTCTGCAGATTTGAGGAAGTGTTGGAGAAATCTGTGTGGTGTGTCAACTTGATTGGTTCATGGTTTCAAGGTCCGGAAGTATTTATTCCTTTGTGACAGTAATGGAAGACTGTGTTCTTGAGGTTCTAGATGAAGGAGAGAAGGGTTTCAGTAAGTAGAGGAAGTGTAGATGTTCTTGGTGTTTCAGGAAAGTTTGTGGAGGTCCTTGGATCGTGCTCAGTTCATGTTTATGGTCTACATTAGAATTGGGGTCCTGGAAATGAAGAATAACTTCCAGATGATGGTGTTCTTTCTGTGATAGGTCGACTAGATGAACTATACATCTTGTGGATGTTCTTATGGATGTTTGCTGACTTAGATGGTTGTTCCTAAGTTGATGTCATGTATAAATAAGGGGTTGGGAAGTCATTTTAGAGTGTGTTGTGTGGAGATGAGAATGTGATAGCGAGGAGAAGAACAAAAAGAAGAGAAGAAGGTTTAGGCTTAAATGGAACTGACCTAAGTATGATGAAGATGCTATTTACCAGTTCAAGTATGTGATACTTATTCCTTTGTAGACAATGTGTCTCTTGTAGGCAATGAGCCTCTTGTGAGTAGTGTGCTCGGGTAGTGAGCCCTAATTGGCATGTGCCATTTTGTTCTTTCTATTCTTCTAACAGAGAATACAATCTTGGGTTAGTCACCCCATGGTTTTTCCCTTAACTAGGTTTTCCACGTCAAAATCTTGGTGTCTCATGTGTTGATGTGTTTCTGCTCTTGATTAAATGGATTAAGTTTCATGTTTGATTTATTGTTATTCTGATGAGTGAATATAAGTGTTGAAAATGAAGAAATTTTTGGACAACTGATTCACCCCCCTCTTAGTTGTCTGCCCTAAATCTAACAAAAAGCACAATAGTGTGTCATACTTTCGGCTAAATAAACAATTTTGAGCAGAACATTTACACGTGATTTGTTTATGCCTGGTTTCGTTCCATCGAAAACCACATTGCACCTATGTGGCGCCTACATGGTTGTAATTTTCCTGGCAGAACCTTATTGGGCCGTACGTTTATGCCCAATTAGGTTTCAGGCATAACCAACATAAATAAAAATAAAAAAAGGTGAAATTGTCATTTGTGCCTGGATTGATATAGTGTTCAAGTGTTCCGCTTGGAGCCCACGATGAATAGCAACCCCACAATGAACAACCAACCCACAACGGACAGCCAGCCAACGACTGCACTGCACTATCACCTCCAGGTACCATGACTCAGAGCTCAAATTTGACATTGTTATAGCTGTATTTAGGCATTTTTCGCTGTAAAATACAATCAAAATTTTAAACATACTGTATCATATGGAAGGAGAGATTTTGGACAAACTGTCAAAATTTATATAGGATTATGATTCAATTTATATAGTTGATTTTTATATGATTTACTTATATTAAAGCATGTCATAGTATTTGAAGGGCACCGTTGAATAGATAACTGTCATAAAAAAATAGTTTGACAGGCAAAGTCGATTGTCAAATTTAAGTCTAGTCAGGGCTTAAATTTGATAGTTGTATAGCTGTATTTAGGCATTTTTGCTATAAAATACAATTGAAATTTTAAACAAACTGTATCATATGAAAGAAGAGATTTTGGATAAACTATCAAAATTTTTATAGGATTATGATGATTTATATATTTGATTTTTATATGATTTACTTATACTAAAGCATGTTATAGTATTTGAAGGGCACCATTGAATAGACAACTATCATAAAAAAATAGCTTAACAGGCAAAGTCGACTGTCAAATTTAAGCCTTGCGAGTGAGGGCTTAAATTTGATAGTTGTATAGCTATATTTAGGCATTTTTTCTGTAGAATACAATTGAAATTTAAAACAGACTGTATCATATGAAATGAGAGATTTTGGACAAATTGTCAAAATTTATATAGGATTATGATGATTTATATATTTGATTTTTATATGATTTACTTATACTAAATCATGTCATAGTATTTGAAGGGCACGATTGAATAAATAATTGTCATAAAAAAATAGCTTGACAAGCAAAGTCAACTATCAAATTTAAGCTTTGCTTGTCAGGGCTTAAATTTGACATTTGTATAGCTATATTTAGGCATTTTTGCTGTAAAATACAATCAAAATTTTAAACAGACTGTATCATATGAAAGGAGAGATTTTGGACAAACTGTCAAAATTTATATAGGATTATGATGATTTATATATTTGATTTTTATATGATTTACTTATACTAAAGCATGTCATAATATTTGAAGGGCACCATTGAATAGATAAATGTCATAAAAAAATAGCTTGACAGGCAAAATCAACTATCAAATTTAAGCCCTGCTGTCAGGGATTAAATTTGATAGCTGTATAGCTATATTTAGGCATTTTTGCTGTAAAATACAATCAAAATTTTAAATAGACTATATCATATGAAAGGAGATATTTTGGACAAACTGTTAAATTTTTTTATAGGATTAGGATTATTTATATATTTGATTTTTATATGATTTACTTATACTAAAGCATGTCATAGTATTTGAAGGGCACCATTGAATAGATAACTATCATAAAAATAGCTTGACAGAAAAAGTCGACTGTCAAATTTAAGCCCTGCTCAGGGATTAAATTTGACACTTGTATAGATGTATTTAGGCATTTTTGTTGTAAAATACAATCAAAATTTTAAACAGACTGTACATCATATGAAAGGAGAGATTTTGGACAAATTGTCAAAATTTATATTGGATTATGATGATTTATATATTTGATTTTTATATGAAATTTACTTATACTAAAGCATGTTATAGTATTTGAAGGGCACCATTGAATAGACAACTATCATAAAAAAGTAGCTTGACAGGCAAAGTCAACTGTCAAATTTAAGCCTTGCTCTCCATGTTTTCATTGTTTTAGCAATATGCTTCTCTATTTACAAGGTTTAGGTTTCTTGATCTTTTTAGTTAATGCAACATTTCCTTGGCTTTGATATATCATTATAGCCCACACAAGACTATTTGGAACTCAGGTCAACAATGCCATCTACTTAAATCCCTTGATTATTATTCATAATCTTCTCATGTACCCTTCATTAATACTTTGAAATGTCTCATCCTACGTTACATAAATATATTATGAGACTTCGTGATGAACTATTGCACAATGACTATGATGGATCTACTAATGCCACTTACATGTTAAGTCATTGACTTGCTAATTATGAAAATTTAGATGATATATTAAATTGATTAGTGAGTTTAGATTATACTTGAGTGGTAGAGCTTTACAAGGGTTTGATTCATCTTGCTGGCTTTGTACACCTCTTTCATGAACATGACCCATGCTTTTATTACATATATCTCTAGCCTTAATTCACATGAGGATAGTATACATACTTAGAAATGACTTCTAATGATCATCCCTAATCATCCTTCTATCCATATGGTCCATGTCTCTCCTATATGCTACTTTCATGCGGCCATCAATTCACATGATCATAATATAGTGGGGCATACACATCAAAGGTTAGGAAACGGACAAGATGTTAACTTACCAACACCAATTTTTCCATCTATTACACATGAAAATTGATATAAAATTTATAAATTAGTTAAATGGATATTAAATTTATAAATTAATACATTATAAAAATTAATTAAATTTATAAAATTATTAATTAAATTGATATAAAATAATTAAATTTAAAAATGAAATTTGATATAAAGTTTATAAATTAATTATATCTAAGAAACTATTCAGTTAACTTTAATCTAACCTAATATTAGATCAATGGAATTCATAACTTTTTTAAGTATTTAAAATATAGTTATGAAAAATAAATATACAAGATCCATGAACATATCAAATAGATCAAATATGTACCATATATGAATATATATATATATATATATATATATATATATATATATATATATATATATAATGATCCTTGCAATGTTCATGTGTATCAAATATAAAAACAACACACAATATATAGATTCTCGTCTCCTAAATCTACAATGATAGGGTCTGCAGGTCCTAGAAGAGCAAGCTTTAGAGTGTAAATTGCTATCCCCTGAGTGTTGGTGTGAACCATCCTACATGCACATGTGTGTACATGTAAGCACATATGTATGTATGTAAATAACATGTAATTGATTTTTAAATATTTATTACAAAAGAATAAAAAACTTAGTAAAAACTTTCAAAATATCTAGATATTGAATTATATACAAAAGGTCTTAATTTATACCTCTTTGGTTACAAGAAGATCATCATGGTGTTCTAGATCTTTGTAACATGGATCATATCTGTCAACATTAGTATCAACAATGTATCATCTACTAAGTGTTACATGGAATCACCAAAAATGTATATATATCGGTGTCCCGAACGAATCAACCAAACTCAAATGCGTAGAAGGCATGGCCTCCAACATCATATCTACATAGATTAAGATATGCTTAGAATGGCTAAATACATCAAGTATGCCATGATCAATAGATGTATAACCACCATGAGTAGCTGAGGCAACTGAAATAATTAACTTTGTCATTTTCCTAACAACATTATATGTGTGATAGGATTGCACCTTTGTCCATTTAAAAACCATTGAAAACCCCAAATCTATAGTCATTTGTATTTACTTGGTCTTCTCAAATTTACATTCATTTCAATAGGAAAAATCTATTTGTTGAAAATAGGAAATTTGAACTTTAATGTATTTCAATTCAAAAGGATACAGCTTTGCCATTATAGAAATAGATTAGTGAGTTTTGTATTTACATTTATTTCAATAAAACTTGCATTTTTATTCAAGATATGCTCAATCTAACTACATTATTAGTTTGAAAATATGAAGTTGGCTAGATGTATTTGAAATATATGCACATACTTAAAACCTACTTGCCTTGGTGTATGTGACCCACAATAACTATTTTAGTATAAATAAGAACACGTAGGTTGTTTCATGTTTTATGCTCCTTGTTGCATGCCTTGATTTAATATAAATGTTTAGATTGAATGTATTTAATTTTTTAATTTTAATTGTTTATATAGTTTTGTAAAGTTAATTTAAATGTATAGAATGTTCTTGTGTATTTAATTCTTAGATTTTAAATGTTTTTAGTTTTGTTAATTTAAATGTAAAAATTGAATGTACATATATAAATTCATTAAATTATAAATTAAATGTATGCTAAATATTTTAAAATGCGGAATTTGCACATACATGGCATCTGACATGGCATCTCATAATAGTGATGGTCATAATAGTGAGCATAATAGTGGTGATGCACATAGTGTAACTAGGAGTGAGTTATATGTTGCCACTCTTGATAGACTCAATAATGCTTTGACACATTTAGATCAGATGATCCATAATACACCAAACCTGTCTAATAGAGATAGGTTGGTGGGGACTAGAGCAGAGTTTGTCTGTATGATTGACATAGTCAAATCATACAATCCCTATGATGATTTGAGTATTGAGGATTTTTATGTGTCACTTGCTAGCACTGTTACTGGGACAGTGAAATGGCCAGAAGTTAATAGGGTCGTTTCATTGAATATGGTGCATAGTATGTTTCCACATTATCACGGACATGACAGAGTTCAGGGCTATTTTGTCACCAGGTGTACAGATATTGTTGCTGCAGCACTTATATATCCTAAGTGGTTAGTAGCACATCATAGATGGCCACACAATGATGAGTTGCCATTATATGTTTGCAAACAAATATTTGCTGTTGTTCATTTATGACTTGATGTTGATTTCACATCCATCCATTGACATGCGGGATAGGGTTATGGGAGGTTTTCAGAGAAACTCCAACGCCCTAATCAGGATTCGCCTGAAAATAAGAGGGCTTCAGTGGGTCCTAACATTTTGGTACTTCCCAAAAGGTTGAATCTAGGACAACCAGCTGAGGTGACAGTTACATCATCAAGACAACATATTTTTGAGAGTTTAGGTTCTATTGCTAGTGACGTTGATCGCTAGGCATCAGATCGCATTGGTAGATATATGTTGCATCCACGCACCAACATAGGATCAGTTGATTCAACTTTCGATAGTTATGATCCTTACATATGTGCTGACATAGTTTCACCACGTGATGTGGCGTAGACTTTTGGAGAGAGTGTTTTACGTAGATTGAGTACATGTCTAGCATAGGATCTACTTTCTGTCTATCAATTTGTCAGTTCAGAGTACGGGATCCCTCTTGAGACCATGTCCACATTTGTCAGTCAATGCAGTGATCAACGAGCTACACATATGACTGACATAGTGCCTTCACAGTAGACTCCATCACAGCCTAATATTGGTATTGTGCCACCTTATGCACCAGGATCATTCCATGGACTTTTGTTTGATGATAACATTATGATGACCCTCGATGCATCAAAGCTTAGTGGGATTGGGAGGGTCATCCATGGAGCTACACAGTTTGCTGATGACGAGGTATACATTTTAAATTTTGTGTTGAATCTCTAGTGTAATTTATTTGTTAAATAAATAATTTATATATCTTTAAATTTTATAAAATTTAGTCTTGTGCATCATGCACGTGTTGACTCTTATTTAATCAATCTTACATTAGGGACCGACGAGAGAGGTACTAGGACATGACACTATGTAGCAGACATCAGATGCGGTTGAGGTTAGAGCTAAGGTATTTAGTATTTAATTGTACATTTAAAATTTGAACGTGTACTTGAGATTCCATATTTTTTAATATATATAAATTTAATTTAATAGAGATAATTTTTATGTTTAGGGATCTACACATCACTCAGATGCTCATATATGGATGGGATTAGATACACATGGTTCAGGATAGGGCTCAAGACAGGGATCAGTACAGGGCTCAGCTCATCATTCTAGTCCTAGGTTGAGTGAGGCTCGTTCTGCCCATAGGAGGTGAGAGTCATGATGTTGTGCAATTAGATGTATTCATGTTCTTTGTTATGTTTTCCTGAACTCTCATGTGATGTTGCAGTTAGACTTGATGTTATATTGAGTTTACATGTTATATTGCAGTTAGACTTGATGTTATATTGAGTTTACATATTATATTGCTATTAGACTTGATGTTATATTGTAGTTAGACTTGATGTTATGTTGTTGCGTTTACATGTTGTAGTTAGACTTTATGTTAAATTGAGTTTACATGTTGTAGTTAGACTTTATGTTATTTAGACTTTATATATATGATATGTATATGCACATTTAGTTGTTTAGTTATATAGATTTGTATGGATGTTTTCCTTTGAATATACGAGTCTTAATTTGGATAAAATCAAGTTTTAACTTAAATAGTTTAAATGTGTATATATGTTTACTTGTAGATGCATATAAATCTACTTTAGATGTGATGAACTATTAATGATTGAGAAATGATGTCAACACCCTAGTCATTGATAGGAATAGTTTTTATAAAATATTTGGGACTGTGAATTTAATTTAGTTTATATCTATTGAATCTTGTGAATTAAAATATATAGTTTTTTATAATATATATAGTCGAGCTTATTGGATGTGTCCACTACATTGAATTTGATAGTTTTGTCACATTTTTTATATGGCTAATAAAATTTAAGAAAACTTTGAATTAATTTGTGAAAACAATCCTATACAATGACTAGAATTAATGTCCAACCCAATTTTTTTTCTAAAACCACATCTCCATTAAAAAAATTTAATACTCAATCTTCAAATGCAATTAATTAATTATTGTCTCTAACTTAAAATCTAATTTATAAAAATTCTTTCAAAATTAAAATAATATTCTTAACTAATCAAATTGTCTTAATTTATAAAGTATATAAAATGAAAGATAAACACACTAAATCAAAGGCACAACCTAATCTTAAGCATCATAAAGTCCAAAATATATTTGTCTTAAATTTTTAATCACTATCAAGTACTAACTTTTAATTCCCAACTCTCGCTCAATTCCCAACTAATCACTATAGTCAAAGTTTCTATGGTATCATATTATGACTTAACATTAATTTTTATATATAGTAGACATTAGCTTTCCATAGTCCATGATATTCTATCTGAATTAGCAAATTGACTAGGTAATTCCTATATGAGATTTTCATTTTTAACTTTGATTCTAATTATTTCTAAAAATATGTGTTCTATTGTCTATCTTATTAGTTCCTTTCATGCTACCTTTCAACCAATTAAAATTTAAAAAAAAATTAGTAATGTGATTATTTGTTTTCCTAATGTCAACATGTAAATTTTTTAATCAAATAAGTTTTAAAAATTAAAGTTGTGAATTGTGCTTGGTTAAATACTATGAAGTGACATAAGATGTTTGTTAGATAACATAAGATATATCCTTTTAGGAGACACCTTGGATAGGGATTATCCATCAGTCCATCTTATATCATCCAGTATTTTAGTATTGAACCTCATATTGATAGGAAATTTCACATTGTATAAAAATTTACAAAGAATATAAAAGGTTCTTTTCTAAGAGTCAAGGATTAAATATCTAGATTCTACATCATCCCCAATAATCAATTTACCATTATTACATATATATATCTTTGAAATCTTTTATACCTTTTGATGCCCATAGTTTAGCATAAACCCTGTAGTTGGAAGACAGAAAAACAAAGTTTCTTCTTTCTTAAGGTGTGTGAAAAATTAGATCAAACAAAGACATTTAATAGTGTGTAAATGAGTGTGTAAATACATATATTTGGAAATAGTTGTGCTAGTACTAGGGTAGGTGCTCACCTACCCTAGGGTAAATGCACTACTACTAGTATATGGGAAATAACTTTCCATGACCTATAATAGAATATTATTAGATTCTTAGATTTGTTAGACACAATGTCAAAGATACAAGACCATTGAGTTTAGATGCTAAGGTAGGGATGCTAGTTTAGTGACCCTAGAGGCACTGGTGATTTAGTTTTTTGAATTACTTAAAAACTTAAAGGATTGAGTGTCTTGATCTCTTGATCACTTCTTATAACTATTCTAATGGGCTCAAATTCTCAAAAAGTTTTGCAAGTGACCTAAAAAAATGTATGTTATATAGACTTGAACAATGTATAGCATGAGTTTTTTTTTTGGGGTTTATAATGACTTATAATATATCATTGACAAGATTGTTCAAGTCTATATAACAACTTTATGCCAATAATGCATTATCCAATACAACCCTTCAAAAATTTAAATAAACACATTTCATATAACCTCATAAAACTCAACAAGCTAGAAACCAACATAAATGTTCATCAGGCTACTCAAAACAAAATCACCAAACTTGCACACACAAGTCTCCTATCCACATGCCAAGAAAAAAACCTAGATGAAAATAACAATCAATATCCTTAAATATCACTATCATACTGATAACAATAATCTAAATTCATATTCAAATCACTTTCAACACATACAAATAGTATAAATTGCACTCAGCTTCTCTCTTGAACTCAATTCCAAAATTGAAATTGCCCCACTATTTAGAGAATCCATACACTTGAACAATTCACAAAATGATACACGTAAGTAACATACCAAATCATGGTTGCTACTCTAAATGAAAGAAGAGAAATTACAACATGCCTAGATACATTCCAATACTTGGATAATGTCAGGGATTGGCTGCAAGTGATAGCTTCCAATAAGGATCGCAATGTATACGAGCTATGTTATTTCAACATTGCTGAGAATGAGGCAGAAGATGAAGATTAGATTTAAGTTTTGTCAGTATTTAGGTATGAGTGATACTAATTTTTTAAACTATAAAGAGTTAGCTACTGCAATTCTCTTATAAATGTCATACATAGAAAATCATGGTTGCTACTCTAAATGAAAGAAAAGAAATTACAACATGCCTAGACACATTCCAATACTTGGATAATGTCAGGGATTGGCTGCAAGTGATAGCTTCCAATAAGGATCACAATGTATATGAGCTACACTATTTCAACATTACTGAGAATGAGGTAGAGGATGAAGATTATATTTAAGTTTAGTCAGTATTTAGGTATGAGTGATACTAATTTTTAAAAGGAATTTAAAGGCAAAATATATGATCTAAAGTCACTAGGTTTTGTATTGAAAGCATATATACGATCTAACATGTACATTATGAATTCCACATGGAACAAATTTAAATACAATTGGACAGAAATAAATGACCAAGACTTTGAAATAAACCCATTCTAAATCATGTCACATGTCCAATCAATATAGATGTCTAGATAGATCTATAAAAAGATTGAGTACATACATATATCCAGTCATATGTATGCACATATATCCAAAAAACAACTTAAAGCTCCTGGTACATATAATTTGGATCCTCTCTATCTTTAATTATCTCTAAAATCTTTTCATGATCTTCAATAGGGAACCTCCACTATTGTTTGGCGTGTCCTCTTTTAGGTAAAGTTTCTAAATTTATTTATTTTACTATAACTAAGTGACTATAATGTAGAACCTTTTGTCCTGGCATATAATCAACAAATATAATACCATGTCTATCTATATTTATTTGTTGGTAATACGTGCCTTCAATAAAGTCTGATCCAATGGGATACTCTTGTCCATCACCATCTGTCATCGATTCCACCAATTTGCTTTTTGGTTGCATACATCTTAGTAGATAGTAATCTACACCTTCCACATTGTCAGGATCTACAATGTAACAACAAAAATATCTCTTGTACACACACCATGTAGAGTTTAGGAAAGTTGTAAATATATATAAACATGCTTCAATCAAACTTACTTGTACATAGAATATATAAATCAATTTTAAGTTAATCAATTAAATATATACCTATAACAACTAAATCAGATACATGTTTGTAATCAACTGAATATAGAGGATCATAGACATCGACATTATCATTTTCTTCAAAAGAAGGCATTGATATTAATTGTTTTATTTCCCATCGTGAAACATACCCATCTCTAATATTCTCACATTGAACAATATTTGCATTGTCCTCAATGCAATCAACACAAAAACATGATTTTTCTCACATTAATTACATAAGGCTTGCTACCTCTCATTGTCATGATTTGATGCATGATTCTAATACCATTAATTGTTTGACAATTAATAGCATTTGATTAATCAATATCTGTAAATTATGTAAACATCCAAGTGATTTTAACTTATATATATAAATTTAAATTTGAAAATTCAATTAAAAATCATGTGTACACACACTTTGAAATTTAAATTTAACAAATTTTGACTAGATGTACCTTAACAAATTATGACTAGATGTACCTATAACTTCCCAAAAATACTGTGTTGTATGTTGAGTCGCAAGCAGAAAAATGACTTTTGCACCATTCAACAATTCAATTTGCATTCTGTATGGCATTACCTACAAGTACACATGTTGGCAATTTATTTGTCACATGTTACTTTTAAGGTTTATTTAAGAATTTAAAATTTGAAGTTTAAATATAGATTTAATTTTTTAAAAAATATCTCTAGATTCCATATATATATGGCACAAACTTCTTGCAAGTTCATGTTAACAAAGTGCACGCTTCACACATGCTCCTGCTCCATCATGCTCTCCTTTTCCATGTCTACTCTCATAAAAATTCCACAAGAATTTGGTGTTGCGTCCAACATGTTGATGGCTTAACCAAACAAAAGCTTTTGCAGGCTTAAATTATCCTATGAAGTTACAAATAATTACACGAGCAAACCAAATAAGCTTCAAAAAACTTGACATATTAAATATATTATAAGTAATTGAACAATTTAAGTCTCAAAGTTAAAAGTAAATAAAAATTTAAAATTAAACCTAAAAAATGTACTTACCAGCACATCCATCAGACCATATCCAGTGTTGTTCTTGATTTATGCCACGCCGTCTTAGGTCTTCAAAAAATACTTTCAAACAATGAGCTACATAACTTCTATCATGACCCGTATCATCACTGATATAAAAGTGAACCTCTTTGATGATAATTCGATCATCTTTGCTACTTTGTATACCATCTACTTCAAACTCGGCATGTTTATAGCAAACTTGCACAAAGATTGCAACTTGCTCTGAATGATAATATTGACTTTGAATCTCAGTTTGAGGATAAATGTATAGTTCTTACAGAAATCTACAATAGAGAGAATACAACCTGGTGGAAAGCAACTCTTTGGATCACGAAATTGCTTAGCTTGCCATCTTGCACCATGACAATGCTGGATATGTGGATATATGATATTGCGAAATTTATTCATAAATTCATTGTAAGGTAATCCACTCTCTTTGAGAACAATTTTTCTGACCTCGACTCCTAACTTCGTTAAGTATGTCTCATATTCAAATCTCTTCCAAATAACTTGCATTTCAATGTTGTCAACTTGTAAAAGATTCTTCAATTTTCCATAATCATTACATATATTTTTTATACACTGAACATTGAATTCATCTGAATCTTCTAATTTTTTGCATAAAAGAGACTTCACAAATTGTGTTGTGCTTCCAGGGATGGCTATACTTTGATAAATTACTACCATAGATTTTTTATATGATTGTAGATGTAGATCAAATATAACATGATTTCGACAACAACAAGTTTCACATACTTTATTTATACGTACAAATGATGTTCGTAGTGTCTCAAACATCCTTTGACAAATCTTTACATTTGAAAATTCTTGCTTGAATGCTTCAAAAAGTTCACTTTGTGTTGTATCTATAAAATGTTTTGGACGAGAAATTTTTGTACCATCTTCACCTATTATTTGTATAGTATCCCTTCTATTGGAAGAAACATGAGAGTGATTGGTCCAATATTTGACCACCTATTTCTTTACATCTTCTACAATTCTATCTTTTTGGGGAACCCTACAAATATTTATGCAAAGTTTCTCAAATTTTTCATCTATTTCATTTCTCTTTTCAATATACCTTTGAATAGTTCTCCTAGAAACATTTAGTAATTCAGAAATTGCTTGAACTTGTCTTCTATGTGATAATTTCTTACTAGAAATTACAGTCATCAATGCTCTATGTGCAGCACTTGGATCACCAGCTCAACTCTTGTTATCAATACAATTAAATGCTTCTTGCAAGTTTTCAACAATTGTTTGTTTTAATGAACCTAATGATTTTTTCCTATTATCAACCCCTAACAACTCCAAAATAGGGGTCATTTCTTTTTGTCTAAATAACTTTGCAACTAACTGTGCTCTTCCAATTAGAGATTTTTCTTCAAAAAATTCATCGCATATTCTTTTAGAGTGTAATTTTAGTATGCTTTCAGGTAACATATCTTCAGATGAAATATTATTGAAAAGAGAATCCTCATCCATGTCCATCAGATTTTCCATACCATAGAAAAAATTACTATTACTAGGTTCAGTTTATTCTTGTACTTGTACGTCACCCTGGTCATCAATATTTTCCATGGGTTGTTCTTCAGTAGATGTTTCTTCACCCACATTTCTCTTCCTCTCTCTTGTTCGATCATACTTCCTTGATTTAGTCCTTTGATTTCCCATCACAAATTACACTCAAATTTGAATTCACCTGCATGCAAGTGTACACACATGTGTGCTTTCAATGAATGCATGTAGTTAATATTGCATAAATAGAACACTAAATTATAATTTGTTCATTTGTTAAAGCCAAAGTAAAAAAAAACATTCAAATTACAAACATATCATGAGCAAATTTGGTATCATAAGCATATTTGGCATATCATGATGCCTCTAGAAATTAAATATATCATAACAAAAGACTTATATGATGTGAAAGAGAGAAAACATGATATATCTCCTATGAAAAGGTATATAGAAATGAAACGATAAGATTACAAAGGGGAAGACCTATGATTCCTTAAATGCAAGGATGTGATGTAAATAAAATCACACTATGTAATTGATTTCATTTATTAAATACTAATGTAATTGATTTCATTTGTTAAATACTAATTTGTAACAAGGGATGGAACCCACACATGAGAAATGAATGAAAAGTAGAGAAGAGAAGAGGTGCAAGGGAAAACATGATTGTGCACATGCATAAAACTAGTTTTCCCTAGATGCCTAGGATAGTATATATAATGATTTACTCATGAGGGGGGAAATGCATGATGCCTCTATTTTAAATATATCATAATAAAAGACTTATATGATGTGAAAGAGGGAAAACATGATATGAAATAAACCTTTTTTTGTTGAAAATAAGTCTTCCTTTGTCAAAATTTGTCTTCTTTTGTATTTAATTGAATTTTCTTGAATTGAAAAATTATTAATATATATATATATATATATATATATATATATATATGAACTATTTTCATCGGCTGACTAAATACTGACCGATAAGTTATCAGGCTATAACTTATCAGCCGATAATGTTACACCTGAAATACAATTGGTCGTAAACTACTTGGCCGAGTATGTCTAGTTGGCTACCTACATGGCAGCCAACTCACCTTTTTTCACAAATTTATGAAACACTAAAATTTAACAGGGTATTTCTCGTGTCAGAATGAATTTTCTACAACAAAGAACAATACCCTTTTGTAGAGCTTAGAGTGGTGAATCCAAATATGTACTTTTTTCATATTTTGATTAGTTTTAATATATTTTATTTTTAAAATACTGCAAGTAGGTTGTTAAAATTAAAAAAGAGGCTGATTAGAAATTAAAAAAAATAGTAGAACATATTAATTTTTTTTTAAAAATATATGGTGCACTAGATGAGAGTGTCCTTTTCAAAAGCGTCTAATTTTTTTTTTGAAAATCATAAAAAAATAGATAATAGTTGACGTCCCATGAAAACTGTCAAATTCTGACAAATTTGACTTTAAAACGTTATTACGAGAAAATGTACATCAAAATTTAATTTTTTTTCCATGCACTAGATATTGAAGTTACCTATTTGGAAAAAAAAAATAGGGAGAAATGAAGTTTGTTTTAATTTGTTTCTTAACGTCCCGTGAATGTCACTTTTTCCTGAAATTTTTAGCATTCTAAAATTTGTTCTTAGATTGATAAAAAAAATGAAAACAATTTTTAAAAAATCTAAAAAATTACAGGAATAAACTTCATCAAAAGTTCTACATTTCATTAGTTTACATCATTTTAAAATTCAAAACATAAAGACCACTTTTATGTGATCAAATTTCAAATTTTTTTTGTTGTTGGCCGATTCCTTTATAAAGTGTGACACAGGTTTGTGCTTTTACCCAAATGAGATTCTTTATATTTGATAAAGCTTAGATTTATTTGTCTTAGAGGGACCCACCATTAATATGACTCCACTTTAAGAGACTCACATTTATTTAAATCCTATTTTTTAAAAATCTCCCCTGTGGCCTTTATGCTGAAAGAGACTTTATTTTATATTAAATAAAGCTCTTGGCCTTATTAAAGGGACCCACCATTTCAATCTCATTCAAACAATGAGCTAGCCCAAGACTTCACATGACTTATTATTTAGGTGAGTTTAATAAATTGAAACAAAACTATTTATCTCCCTTCCGTGACTTTCACATGGCAGCATGGCACTTGTTTGAGAGAAAAACTTCTTTGTTCCTCCTCAAATGCCTGCAGTTGCGACACCTAGCACCTTCCCCTTCTTCCTCTTTCTTTGATGCCCGAGCCGTTGATTTAATTCTCCATCATAGGGTTGCTGAGTGTTCTTTAGCCTACATTTCATTTGCATATGGTTGTGCTAAAGTTTCAAATGTCTGCACTTCTATCCTAATGCCATGACTCTATTTTGTGTTGCTGATGCATTTAGAGGTTGTGCCTCATCATATCTCTATGCCTGAAACTCATATTGAGCACCATTACTTTTGAATGCTGATTGAATCCCTAAGACTATGCCCCTGTGTCATCTCTGGTAATACTTATGTCTTTATTGTGAGCCCGCGCCTTCAATTATGGCCTGCACCTGCAACACCATGACTGGTGGCTCTTTGCCTTGCTTGGCCTTTATTGAATACT
This sequence comes from Cunninghamia lanceolata, assembly GCA_027924645.1. Taxonomy (NCBI): domain Eukaryota; kingdom Viridiplantae; phylum Streptophyta; class Pinopsida; order Cupressales; family Cupressaceae; genus Cunninghamia; species Cunninghamia lanceolata. The sequence continues at coordinate 5,736,028 of BSBN01001229.1, forward strand.
GATGGCTTTATTTCTCATATAGAGGCCACACACTAGACTCTTTATTTGCACCATGATGTGCTATTATTTGTTTCTACAGTACCTTTAATGTCTAGGCTACGTGACCATTTCATTGGCAACGTCCCTTGAGTTTGATTACTTGTAACTTCTTTTTGGCTGTGCTTGTGTTCAAATTGAGTGGCGCCTTTGATATTCCATTATGGTTGCGCCATTATTATTGAATGATGATCCTTGGATTTGTTTGGATTAAGAGCTGCATCCTAGATTATTCGATGCTCCTTCTAAATTTGCATCGCTGTTACTTTGTAATGGTTGAGCTGATCTTATGTGACCGGTGTGCCATATACTTTTATTTGCACACCATTATTACTTGTGCCTTGATCCTTTGCTTGCGCCTTATCTTCTTTAAGGCCGCCTCCATTGATAAATGGATGAGCTTCATGATGAATAGACTCACTTTGATTCTGGTGGTGGCTTTCCTCTATTATGCATTGTGGCACCTTTCAAAATGCTCACACTATTATTCTAACTAGCATCATTTCCTCTGTGCCTTCCTCATGAATGAAGACTATGCCATGTATTTGTCAATGCCACATATTATATTAAGATTGCACCATGTATGTTGTGTCTCCATTACATTGGTAGTACTCCCATATCTTGTAGCTTCACCATTGATTAGAATGATGTTTGTAGTGCCTCGTTTAAATAATTAAGTCTTCCTTTGATTTGTTGTGTGCTATATACTATGCCTTATGATCTGCCAATTGAGCTTTGTTAGATTGAGGCATTTGAAATGCTATGCTTAGTCTTTCTTATGATGCCATATTCTCTTAGTTTCTTGGACACAATCTGGAAAGTCACCTATTTGTGGGCTGGACCTTCTTTGATTCTAGCCTACACTTGTGATATGAAGGTTGCCTCATATCTGATAGGTGTCTCCTGTTTGATCACATAATACTCAACTTTTAGAGTGAAATGGTCGAGCCTTGAATTATGAAATGGTTGCTACATCATGAGAATGGGCAGAGACTTATTCATAGGCTGCACCTATTTGAATCTTCATAGCTAAGTGCTTTTGTTATCAAGTGGCACCCTATTGTCAACAAGTACACTATTATAATATGGACTTATACTATTCTTCATGAAGTGGCTACATGCCTAATCTGCCACTCGATCTTTATTGAGTCAATCTCAATCTTTATTTGAACCTCCATTGACTCAATGTGTCATGAATCTGAAATGCAGCAAAGAAATTTTTTGAAATGGTGTGCAAAAATTTGCACAACAATGATCAACTTTAGGAAAGCTTTGGATATATATATTTGACTACTTCTATTCAAAAGATTAATGAGTATAAATCCAACTTTTTTTTCTTTAATACACATGTGCTTCTCTAACAAGGTTCAATCACACACATTTTACACTTTAGAATAGGGAAACTCCCTTTGCATTATTTGGGTATTCCATTATCTATAGGTAGCCCCAAAAGGGATTAGTGGAAGAAAATTCTGAAAAGATTTCAAATGAGGGTTAGTCATTGGAGTTTTTGGTGGTTGTCTTTTGTTGGATGATCGATGCTATTAAAATTTGTTTTTGAACTCTTCTTATTTATAAATTCTTAGTGCTATCATCCCCTGAAATATTTGTTAAAGAATTTGACACTCTTTCTCATAGATTCTTATGGGCAAGGAATTTGGACTTCCAAAATGGGGCATAATTAGTTGGGATCAAGCTTGTATACCTAAGCAATATGGTGGCCTTGGCCTTAGGTAGTTTGAGCTCAATAGTTAGGCCTTAGCTGCCAAATTATACTAGAGATGGTACAAGCATTTAGATCAACCTTGGGCTAAAATTATTTACTTCAAGTATTTGGGAGGAGCTACCAATGATGATATTTCTTGAATGCATCTGAGTGGGAAAGGATTTATGGTTTAGAATAGGCATTAAGAAGGGGGCTAAAATTTTCAAAGAAGGTTTATTTTGGATTGTTAAAAATGGTCATAAAAATCTTTTCTGGAATGATTATTGGGACCACCACCCCCAATCCTCTCTTATTTCCCTTGTTCTTCCCTTGAGTGAAATCTTTCAGGTAGCTAGGTGGTCTAAAGTTACATATTTAAAGAGCTCTATCTGTTTGGTGAACTCCTAGGTTTATCATTGGATGGATTCTAATAGCTAGCCTAGGGGGAATGCCTAAATACCAAGCTACTCTTTAGATTAGTCTTGTTGTTCTATAGAGGGTGTTGATATTCTTGCTTGGGGAAATGATCCTAAAGGGGCTTATTTGGTGGCTCTTGGCTATCAATTTTTGGAGCGCAAGAAAGATGTCACTAGAGATTTCCCCTGATAGAGAAAAATCTAGAACAAATTTAGTTTCCCTAAGTACAACTTCTTTATCTAGTTATTGTGTTAGAACAAATGTTTCACCTGAGATATATCAAAAAGATAATTTCAAGGCCCTTCAAAATGTGTCCTATGTGGTAATAGTGAAGAAAGTATTTCTCACCTTTTCTTTCAATGCTCCTTATCCTTAGGTATTTATGGGCAATTGTGGCAGTAGTGGAACTGGCTGATCATTCATGCTACTTCTTTATCTAAATTCTAGGAAAGCTTAGGTTGACCTCCTATGGTAATCATGGAATTGGCCTATCATTCATGCTACTTATTTATCTAAATTCTAGGATAGTTTCGGTTGATCTCCTATGTTAGTTTCTTTCCTTTTGGTTGCTTAGGATCTTAGTCTCATTTTTATAGTTTGGAAGATTTGGTTAGAGTGGAATCGTTGGATCTTCTAGGATCATCAGAGTCTCATTGTGCAATTTTGGTAGAAGATCATGGATTTAGCCAAATAAACTATAATAGCCAAATGCTCTTTTGAAGAGATCCTATCTCCTTTTGACTTCCATCTCTCAAGGTGCCTAGAGCTATTTTCCTTATCTTCTTGCTAGATTCAGTCTTTCTCAAGCTCAAAGTCCTTTAGGAAGGTGAATAAGATTGGTAAGTGATCTCCTTCCCATTGGGTTTTTTCAAAATTAATATCAATGGTTCTTTCTAGGGTAACCTAGGTGTTATTGGTGGACATGCTAGTGATGGGATAACTATTTTCTTTTTTTCTTCATTGACACCAATAATCTAATGGTAGCTTGGGCTATTCTTGTGGCTCTTGAGAAATATTGTGAGTTAGGTTTGAAGAAGGTTATTTATGAATTTGAATCCATGATCTTGGTTTATCTTCTAAATAAAGTTAGCATTTAGGAGTCCTCTTGAAGGTTGGATTCTATTGTCAAGTAGATTCTTCACCTCTCTCCTAATTTTGGGGCTCTCTTTTGTCCATATCCCTAGAGAATGGAATGTTGTTGAAAATTGTCTTGCTAAATGGGTCCTAGATGTGAGCCATAATTGGAATGTCTTTAATTGGGGGTCTTTGTCTCCTTATAAATCTTCATAGCTTCTTCATCTCCTTCATAATGATTAGACTTGAACTTCCTCACTTGTTACTCTTCTGGGTCATGATTTGTGTTTGTTTCTCTGATTGGAAGGCTATCTCAAAGATTGTTTACTAGGCTTGTGGAAAGCCTCCTTGGGTTTTATTTCTTCTGGCCTTAATGCTGGCTCTTTCCATTTGGAAATCTTCATGTTGTAATATGTAAATGACTCTTTATTATTATATTTCTATTTTTTCCTCAAAAAAAACATACAAATATACTTATGGCATTGAATGATGAGTAATTAGAAATCAATTGTTTCAATGGTCAATCAATTTAATATAATAGTATTTCATATTAAATGATGAAATTGAGACAAAACACCTATTCTATCATCTAGTAATAATTGTCCAAAATTTAATATTATGTTATTATAGAGCATAAATAATAATTAGTTCATCTAGGGGTACTACAAAAAGCAATAAAAGTATAAACTCTATAATAAACTCCTAGGGTAGTGTAAGGTTGGACAAGTTCAACAAAAATATAAAGGGAAAAACACTAAATCATAGGAAGCTATATAGGTTAATTTAAATAAATGCTATCTATAAACACACAATTAACCTAAATAACAAAGTTGGGTAAATATTAGAATGATAAATTCTAATCTAGGAAATTGAATGTGAAGGGTGTGCTAAGCTCTTGAATTGAGAATGGATTATGAATGTTGTTATTCATAAAACCAATTCACCATAGTTAGAAAAATAATGATCTTGGATTTTTGACTACCCTTGGGCTCTACATAGATATGAAACTCTCTTCAGGTTGATCCCAAGGCTTTGGATCAATCATGCACAATGGAATTTTTATTTATAGCCAATGAACCTATGGAAAAATGTCTACTTTTGTAATTCGGTTCACTCTAATCTTTATTATTTGTTCGTGCTTAAGGACTGTTGATATTTAGAAATAGCTTGGGTAGATTATTACATTGTAAAGGTTCACATTCTCCTCAGTCAAATCCATGATGTAATGATTGGCGTTATGGTCTTGGAAAGTGTTGGCAATGTTAGGATTAAGGTGCCATCAACCTTGTAAATCCTATGTATTTAATTACTCTTAATATTATTTATAAATCATTCATAATGGATGAAGTATTCACCTAGTAGCGATCTTATTTTAGCCGTACTTTGGATCCTTGTACTCGACAGGGGGTGTGGGGGGCTTGCCCCCCACTACTGTTGCCGAGGGGTCTAGGGGGTGGAAAAAACTTCCTAGCCCTCCTAGCGGGGGTTCGGGGGCAGCACCCCTGAAGAGAATTTTTTTAGAAAATTGCCTTGAAAATTTTGTGGTTTCGTAGTCAATCTAGACCGTTCATCATTAAGTCGCAAATCTGACAGTAGAGGTTATGTTAGGGTTTTTTGTTCTAGAAGGCAACACTCTTTTAAAGAGGGCATTGTATTATGGTTGTGTATGAGTATTACAGTCGCTGCAAGATTGAAGACTGAAGAGGAGATTGTTAGTGTTGTATTGTAAACTCTATTGAAGTTAATACAAACTGGTGCATCTCTTCTCGTGTGGAGTTTTTTCTTGAAAGAGTTTCTCCATGTGAATACCATGTTATGTGTTTGATCTTCTATTCTGTTATTTCTTTGTGTTGATTTCATACCATCTCCATTTTAGTTCTACACAATTAAATATCTATATTACAGTTGTAATCAGTTTTTCATTGATAGTTGTTTACGTTCATTTCTAAGAAGAAAACAATAATAAGGTGTACAAATGATCTAGGATGTGAATTCTAATGCAAGTACTATTATTTTTTATGCCCCAAATCTAGATGTTCCTAGGAATGCTTTTTAAATTTTTAGGATGTTCTAATGTTCTAGAATGCCAATTACTGGTGTTCAAATAAATGTCTTTAAATACCAATACATAATGAATTGTCACACCAATGGCTACAAAGTGAGGTCCTAATAATTTTAATTTTAAGTCAAATGACCTAGGAAAGGGAAAGTCAAATCCCAAGACCCAACAATATCACCTTTACCATGGTTCAACAATACTACCTTATTTTAAGTCAAATCTCACATGGTGCAAAAATGACCTAGGATAGGGAAAGTGAGGTCTTGAGATCAAGAATGAGTATGTGGAAGTGTAGGCTTATAAATGAGGTGAATATGTGGAAGCATGTGTAGATAGGGTGGGGATATAGTCAAATGCATGGAAATGTGTGAAGATGAGAATAAAGGGGGATAGATAGGGATTAGGGAAGGATCCAAACTTGACACAAAAGTGCCACATGTTGCTATGTAATCATATTAAGACATTCTCTCAAAATTGACCTTAAATTGGATGGAAATTAGCATGGATATGCAAATTTGACCATTATAAGTATATTTGATTACAAGCCTTCTATTGTCAAATTCTATGTTTAGACCCAACATCGCTACGTCATAATTATTTCATTGTTTATGTGGCATGACTGTGAATTTGTCCAATCATCTATAGGCTTGACTTGCAACGAAGACAAACCTCAGCCTTACCCCTTTCCTTAAAGTTAGTCCACTATGCTTTTCAATATAACCCCTTTTTGGGAATAGGTCAAGGGATGAAGGCACATACTTGATCTCTAAAGAACACATTAGTACAAGACTAAGTCATACGATATAGACTAGGCTTTACGACATTATGTTGTTCTAAACTAAGCCATAAGACATGGTCCTATTCACAACTCAAATCCTATGAAATTTTTGTCAAACTATTTTAATTACTATTTTAGATCTTGATTAATTATGATCATATATCATATTGAAACATATATATCATTAAAAAAAAAATTAAATAAGCTTCTCAATCACTCTCCAACTACTCAATTTTCAACTCTTTAATTTAAATCTTATTATATTTATTCATCTCATTGATTATTAGTTACTTTAGATACATAATCAAATGCTTGGTTTTTGAAACTATATTCATGTGAAATTTTACTGAAGGGGTAACATTTCTATTCTTTGCTGGTCGGTGTCACATTCATCTCTTTAAAAGGGGCTTGTATTTGGGAAAACATGGGTAGTTGTTGCCATTTAAAAAAAAAAATAAATAAGAAAGATACCTCGAGCTTCTATTTGTGGGCAGACATATATACAAAACTATGGGAAAACTATGGGAAACGTGTCAAGGAAAACTTGTTTGATTGAGTACTATAAAAGAGGAAGAAAGAGAAGCGTGAGGAGGAGATGAGAGAGAAAATAAATACTTCCAGTCGAATGGGATGCCACAATTTTAAGTTACAATATATATATGTAAATGGAGAGAAAGTCAAGAAGGCGTCAATTAATAAGGATAAGAAGTATGAGTCATATATTCTTTTAGATTGAAACGTTTGAGTCTTTATAAAATAGATGTATATATTATTATACACATTTTCTATATAGACAGGTCACAAATATGGTTAGAGTGATATTATGTTTCAAACTTATTTAAATTAGTTTAAGTTCAATGGAAAAATATTAATCTATTATTGTTAACATATCAAATGATTTTAAAAAGAAAATAGTTGATCAATAAGTTAATAAGTTTTTTAATAATATAAATGAATTCAAACAACAAAAATAATAAATTTGATAGATAAGGATATATTTCAATTGTTTGGTTTAGAATCTAATTAGCATTTAGAAAATTCTAGTCCTTCTCAATAAGATCTCAAACAATGAGAGTAATGTTGTCATTATTTTGTTCCTCCTATTGCCAAGGATAACTATATGGGATGTCCCATTGAGAAGAAATAACCAAAGCCAAACAATGAAACTTATCCTACCCAATGTAAGGAGTCCATATATATAATTGAGAAGAAGCAAAAAGAGGGATGGTGACTAGTCTATGGGTGGAGATGGCTCTAGCTTAAACATCATCCACTTCAATGGTCAAATAATCAATAGCAATTTTACACGTCATCCACAATAAAAAATGACGTTTTGACCCTAATACAATAACTGATTGGTGGGATGGTAATCTCTTCTTACTAAAAGCAACAAGTCATGGGTTCAAACCCTAACATTTTGCCAATGGAACTTATTAATAGTTTTATTTATCATAAAGTTTTCTATTATAAAAGAACATTTAAATTTATTATGTTGATAATTATGCTAATAGGGTAACTACAATAGTAGAAAGGGAAGTTGTAATAAAGTTCAAGTGGATTGAGAGATATCAATCCAATGCCCTTCTCTAAATTATATTACAAATCCAATATGAACACCTCCAATATAAATACCTCCAAATTCTCAACTACTTTTAACTACAGAGAGATATCAATCTGATGCCCTTATCTAACTTATATTACAAATCCAATATGAACACCTCCAATATAAATACCTCCAAATTTTCAACTACTTTTAATTATTGTTTTGCCAACTGCTTTGATTAAATGAAGGTTGCGATCATGTCCTCATTTACTATACATATTTACATTTTTTGGTCTATTATGACACCTCAACAAAGAGCAAGACAACAAACATAAATTTGACAGGGTATAATAATGGTGAAACAAAAGATTTAAATTTTCCACATCTCTGACTACTCAGACAATATAAATTCTTAGGGCCAATATCATACCTACATTGGCATATCAACCAATCAAATTAACTTGCGCCACTCTTGGGTCCTCTCTCTTAATTGTTTGTCCTTGTTTTGGTTTGGTGATCTCTATGATCCTTAGGGTTACTACTGTCTACTTGAAGAGAAAGTCAAGGCGCTGCCGATGGAATAGCATGAGAAGTACGAACCGTATTCTTTCAGACAAAAACATTTATGTTAATTAAACACAACTGAACTTCTGATACTTACAGAAACTGTATAACACTAATTGTCAACAACCTCTACGGTCTTACCCCAGCAGCCGCTCCACATGCTGTGTCCTTAAGCTTTATTAATAACAGACAATAAAATGGGAATAGTTACTCGTTAAAGTATACTGGTCTTTCAGCTTCTATACAAACTTTCTGGAGGGCTACTCCTTTTATGGCTTTCTAGACAAGTTCTCTGAAATATATAATTGATGCTACCGACAACTGATACAGCTTTTGCTCATGCCCAACTTGGATTTACACTTTCTTTTCTATGGGAATGTACAGTTTGAATACAGTCTCAGTTTTTGGATACTTCATAGCTACTTGCTTGAAGTAGAATGAGATTTATATCTGCAATCACGGATTCGAAACTCTAAAATAACAGAACTTAGGGAAAATGGCTATCTTTTGACTTATTGCAGAGATATTGTTGGAAACATTTGAGATTGATCTTAACCTAATTTGGCTTATCAATAAGACTGCTAACTAGTCACTTATAAATTTATCTTTATCTTTCAGTTCTTTTCTGACTGTATTAAGCTTAATTCATAGGTTGGTTATGTGAAATCTATAATTTTAAATAAAAACAACACGTTGTTTGTTTAAGTTTGTTTTGTTGTTTTGTAAATTAAAAAAACAAAAGACAGTGTGATGTGCTGGTGGGTTAGTTTTTTCTAATCGAATAAATAATGTGCTTGTTGTTTTAATGTTTTATCTATTCAATTATATTTAATTGTTTTGTAAAATTTTTAATCTATGTTGTTGGTGTTTCTGCTTTCCTGATTTCTGGAATATTTGTATGAAGGCAAGGTCTATACTTGCTGTTGTAATGTGCTCATTTGCAGCTGTTTTGTTTCAGCTTTTGTTTCAACTGTTATTGGTAGCTCTTTATTCTTTGCAGCTGTATGTTGCCTTCTTTTTGTAATCTATCTTGTTTTGATTCAATACAAAATTTTTAAAAAAAAAATTACATAATAAATAATGTGTTTTTTTTTAAATTTCATTTCATTCTTCAATTTTATTTAATTGTCTTATAAAATTTCAAATAACAAATAAAAACAGTTATTTGGTTGTTTAATTTTATTCAATTATCTTATAAAATTCTAAATAACAAATAATTTATTTGCTGACTGTTTAATTTTACTCATTTGTTTAATCTTACCTAAATATTTTGTAAAGCCCCAAATAACAAACAACATGCTGACTGTTTGATTTCATTATTCTTTTAATTTTATTCAATTTGTTTTGTTCAGGAGAGAGTATTTCACTCACCTGCTTAATTTTACTCAATTGTGATAAAATTTAACTCTACTTAAACATCAAACAGTTTAATGATTAAACAGTCAATAACAATCTTGAAAATTATAAAATGAAATTTTTTTAAAGCTCCAAAAGAAAATTATAAAATGAGAATTTTTTAAAGCTCCAAAAAAACAAATAGTATGCTAACTCAACACAACTTTAGAAGTGGTAAAATGAGATTTTCATAGAAAACTCCAAATAACGTGCTGACTGTTTAGTTTCACCCACGTGCTTAATTTTACTCAACTGTTTTACAAAACTTAATTATTTTGTAAAGCTCCAATAAAACAAACACCCTGAAACAAACACCTTGCTGGCTTTTTAATTTCATTGGCTTGCTTAATTTTAAGCAATGTTTTTATAAAATTATCAGTTTCACCCACCTGCTTATTTTTACTTAATTGTTTTGTGAAATTAGGCCCTACTTAAACATGGAACCAATCATTAATGCCATCTTCCTATTTAATTTTACTTAGTTTATAAAACTTATTCAATAAACTTATTTAATTATTTTGTAAAGTTTCAAATAACAAACAACATGTTGGCTGTTTAGGGGACTACCTGCTGGCAAAAAAATAGTTCTACTGATCTTCTTGTCACCTTATTCAGAGACAAAGATAATAAATAGTCATTATATTTTTTAAAAACAAAAAAATATCTTTAACCATCCAACTATTCATCAATAGACAAAAATTATAAATAACCTTTCTAGAGGCAAAAGTCATAAATAATTGTCCTATTTTTTAAAATAAAAAATTATCTTTAACATTAAACTATTCATTCACAGATAAAAAATACTAAATAATTATCCTCTTAAAAATAAAAAAAATTACATTTTGAATTCAACTACTCATCCACAACAAAAATAATAAATAATTGTCTTATTTTTAAGAATAAAAACTGAACTACTCATCTACAAACAAAATACTAAATAATATATTAATTTTTTTTTTTAAATTTACTTTTTTAAGAGTGAAACCATTTAATATTTAAAAATAAACACATACAAGCTGTTTGGTTTAATCCTAACAATTTACCCCATGTTCCCATGCAACTGCTTAAGTTAATTTTCTTTTAAATTTAAGTTGAGGTAAATTTGACAGTTGTATAACTGTATTTAAAGATTTTAATTGTAAAAGACAATAAAAATAAATATAAAATATGATTGTATGTGTGTCTTTTATATATATATATATATATATATATATATATATATATATATATATATATATATATATATATATATATATATATATGCTTCAATAAAACTTCTTCTATTTTTTTTAATAGAAACTTCTATTATTTTAAAAAAAATTTCAAATTTTTAGATTTTTTTAAGAAGTTCTATATATATATATAATATTTTTTAATTCTTTAATAAAAACTTCTATTAAGAAATCTCAAAGTTTTAGGTTTTTTTAAGAAGTTCTCAACTACTCTTTAAATGTTTTTATAGAATATTTTATATTCAAAAAAAAATTCTTGATAGGCAAGGCAAACTGTCAAATTTAATTCATTGTTAGTGGCACCATGAAAATTTATAATTGTGAAAAAAGGATAATATAGAATCTTTCCCTATTTTTGTGGAGGCAGCTACTGTTTAGAAATTACAAATAAAAGAGTGGTCCCATGGAGCTGCTAGAAGATCTATTTTTGTGGAGCAAAGAGTCCCATGGAACTCAAAAAAGTCTGCTAATGCTTAAATCAGAATCTTCTCCTCCAAAATAGGAGCAACTATTGTTTAGGTGGTTATTTTTCCGTTGGGGTGGGGTTGAAACTTGCCCCCACCACTTTAGGGAGTTAACTAACAGTTTTTTCATTCCTGCCACTTAATTTAGGGAAAATTTGGAGGGAATTTTCACACTTTATAATTTTATTTCCACCACCAGCGTCCATAAAATTCAGAGCTTAAAATTTTAAGCATACCGGCAAATACAAAATTCATGGGACCACCCTTGTAAAATACTCCCAAAAATTCTCAACAACACTGTTGAGATACTTTAGGAAGCCCCTTCCCATGGGATCGCTTCCTAAGCTATGGAAAAAAAGGGGGGTTGGGCCTAGGAATAATGAAAAATATGCCATGTGGCTGCATATATTTCCTTCCTTTTTAAAAAAAAAATTCTTCTAAATTAACATAATTAAGATAATTTATTTTTTGTTTTTTTATATAATAAAAATTTAGCATAAACTTGTTTAAAAAACTTCATGAGACCACTAGCTTCCATGAAATTCAGAGCTTAAAATTTTAAGCATACTGGCAAATACAAAATTCATGGGACCACCCTTGTAAAATGCTCCCAAAAATTCTAACAACACCGCTGAGATACTTTAGAAAGCCCCTTCCCATGGGACTGCTTCCTGTGGAAAAAAATGGGGGCTAGGTTTAGAAATAATGAAAAATATGCCATGTGGCTGCATATATTTCCTTCCCTCTTTTTTTATTTTATTTTCTTCTAAATTAATATAATTAAGATAATTTATTTTTTATTTTTTTATATAATAAAAAACTACAAATTAAGATAACTGCTTAAAATAAGTAGAAAAATAAAATTTCACGGGATCACTGGTGAGCAGTGGATGCTAGCCAAAATAAGCTAAGCAGCAGTATGGAGACATGCCCTAAGAGTAATCTCTTCTTACAAATGGTTAGCGGCTAGCCAACATTTTGGATGCACCCATAGTGTGTATATATATATATATATATATATATATATATATATATATATATATATATATATATGCTTATTATAATATTTTAGATTTGTTAGTTTATAATATTGTAAATAGAACAACAGATAACTTGACTAAGACTAGTATATTTATATTTTAAAAAATATATCTCCACCAGAAATATCTCCTTGATTTTTGTCAATATTTTTTGTGTTTTTACAGCTTTTATGATTTTCTCCACTGTTTTCTCCTTTAACCTTTTGAAATTTTTTAAGGTTTTCTTTTTTTGTTTTTATTTTTTATTTTTTCCAATTTTTTTTTTTGTTTTTCAATTTCGAAGTATAGATTGTTGACTATGTCAGATATTATTCAACCAGACACAACATTTAAATCATGTTCCATATTTTTCAACGGCTCAACCATACTACACAAAGATTTCTTAATAGACTTATAAGAAATCCCTGTACTGCCATATTTTATATAATTAATCATATACTTTGTGAAGTTGTCTGTCCTCGTATCTATTAGATTAAAAAGACTGCAAACCTAACTAATCTGCAATATTACAGACCTGCATACCCGTATGTACTATAGGTAGTAGGTGCATCCCATATGCTGGAAAGCCACTGCACACAAGGGGAGCGGCATTTTGAGAAACTGAACGTTACGTGCGTATGACGTAATGGCCGCATTGATGGGAAGAAACGAATATTCCCTAACAAGAACAGTCATTTGCATTGGCGTAAAGTGAAAGTTAAGATGAAACATCATGCAGATTACTTGTGGAATCTCTTTTCATTCCTTCCATCAATAATTGGATTGCCCTGCCTCACCTTACAGTCAAAGCTTGTTGACTTAAACTTCTTTACAAGGAAGAAAAGCAAGTGATAGGAGCACCACTCGCTGAGTCTTTATATATACGTATCCATATCCTTATCTAACATTCCTAGTGCTAACAGAAAGGAAGAAACAATGGGACGGACGCCTTGCTGTGAGAAAGTGGGTCTTAACAGAGGTCCATGGACGCCTGAGGAAGATCTTCGCTTATCAAATTATGTTGAAACTCATGGCGAGGGAGGCTGGAGAACCCTCCCTAAAAAAGCAGGTATGGGCGACAAGAATTTTTATTGTAAATGAATGTTTCTGGATTAAATTGTGTGATAGTATTTTCCTTCAAGTTTCGTATCACATTCTATTTCTCTTCTTTTGTTTTGGGATCATGGAGTGTGATCCGTTGAAGGAAAATACTATCACACAGTTTAATCCAAAAACATTCATTTACAATATTGTGGAATCTGATGTCTACTAAACAATTTTTACTTCTTAACTTAAAAAAGATGCAGTTGTATGCTCGACAAGAGCTTTTACCATTTTCCCATTGAAAAAGATGTGATTGTTATGCTCAGCTTGAGGGATTCAACTAATTATTGTGGAATGCAGGCCTGCTTCGGTGTGGGAAGAGCTGCAGGTTGCGGTGGATGAATTATCTTCGACCTGATGTTAAAAGAGGGAAGATTCTGCCCGAAGAAGAAGATTTAATACTTCGGTTGCACCGCCTTCTGGGAAATAGGTAGGGTAGGCAGGCTATTCTTAGATATTAAATGGTTCAACAGTTAGGACAATTATTTACCAGTTTTAGAACCTTCTGATGTTTAAGTGTTTAAGTAGAGCGGGGCAGAAAAAGTTGAGATTTTTATTAACCAGGAATAGCTTTGGGTTTTCTCTCATTTGGTTTGTTGTTGCAGGTGGTCTTTAATAGCAGGTCGAATGCCTGGTAGAACTGATAATGAGATAAAGAACTATTGGAACACCCATCTCAGCAAAAAACTTATCACCCAGGGCATAGATCCCAGGACTCACAAGCCACTCTCTGTAATGGACAACCTCTGTGGCACCTCGGACGAAAGCGATATTAGCCCCAATTCCCCAGTTGGAAGTCCTGTGAATGAAAATATTAGTGTTCCTGCAACTGTAACTGAGAAAGAAGGTGAATCACCTCCACATGCTGTTAATGATATCAACACTGAAGCTTCCTATGTTCCTCTATCTCCTGCCCTTGATTTCTCCATTGATAACCAATTTCCTCTTCTTCCCACCCTTGTGAATTCAGGAGATCTGGGCACACCCTTTCAACAGAATGTAGAAAATATAGGAAGCAACCAAATAAACCTTGCTGCGCCCTTCCTCACTGGTAATTCTGGGGCAGCCCATCACCAAAGCACAGAGAATTTCAATTTGGAAATAAGAAGGCAGTGGAGCTCAAGTCAGGCTTCTGTATCTGAGGATTCATCATTTCATGGTTGTAGCATAGTACCCACAGCCTACAATAAATTGAGCAATACAAATTGTAGCAATACAGCTTTCAGTTTTCCCTATCTCACTACTACAACAACTTGTATCGGCTCAGGTTTTGGGGATGGCAGTTCAAGTATGTTTTCTTCACTCCTGGAATCTTTTGCTAATGAGGAGTGGGCACATGTTACTTGTGCACAGAACCCTGCCAACCTTAGTTATGACTTGTCGTCTCTGCTATCTCCAAATTCTCAATTTCATCCCTCTAAATGACCCACAAGAGGAAGATGTTCTCTGTAATAAAAAAATCTGTAATATGTTTGAATCAATGATTTGTATTGGCTTGTTGCTCCATTATTGTTTAATATGGGCGACTTTTCCAGAAGTTTGAAGCAGCCGTGTTTTTTCTTTTAATTTGAAAGAAGAATTGATAACTCCAAAGGGCGTGTATTATTGTTCTATACTGCACCTATTCTTTATTGATTTTTGTTTTTTTTCTCCAGATAAATCTGCAGTTCATGTGATGAAATGTTGTTAGCCAGTTACAAATGCATTAAGATAGACATGCTTCAACTTTGTATATAGCACCCTAAAACATTTCTTCGCCTGGTAAAGGATAAAAATATTTAAAATAAATGATTCAGATACCAAGTGAAGGAAGTTTTTAAAAGAATGATTCAGTTATCAGAAAGAGTTTGCAACAGACCGTATGATGCTACATTTCAAAATAACCATGTTTTAATATTTTGGAATCACTATCATTCCTAAATGAACTAGGTTTCCGTTTGTTCAAATAATCGAGTCTTCAATATTTGTGGTTTTCTTATTCGAATGAAGAAATCTACATCAAAATGTGTGCGCAATTATTTTCATGAAATAGTTTTATAAATTATTGTAAATGTACTGTCAATGGGTCTATTGCTAAAGTTGAATGGCTCTATCCACCAGATATCAAGTCTCACTGAATGTAAGGTCCCAACACCATTAATGCATAAAATGCATAAAATGCCTGTATTAGTTGAATATTAAAAATTCTTTTAATTACTTTTCTCTGCTTGTTTTGTGGCTGTGACTCTCTATAAAAGTCACTCATTGTGTATGTAATCAGACAATAAAAACAGCATGTGAAAGTCAGTCAGTTCATAATTAATACAGTGCAATGCTGTATGAGAAGAAGACAATTTAAAAGCAGTGTGTTAGTCTGCAATTTTCAGAGCATAATAGGAGTTTTTGCTGCGAGTTTTTCCTGCTTATTACACAATTTTAAAGACTGCCTTATGATGATATTATTTATTCTGTAAGTTGATATTTATTGTGCTGTATGAATCAGCCGTTAGTTGGATTTTCTATTTTAGAATCTTCAGGATTCAACGAGCTGTCTCTATCAGCCACCCTGTACATATGCAGAATCAACAGAGAACTATTGCATTAAGAAGCAAGGATAATAGAAAAAAAATGTTTCCCACACATGAACTCTTAAGGCAGGCCTGAAAATTGATGTTCAACTTAAACTACAAAAGTCTAGGTAACGAACTAGCTAAAATATGGGCTCGCGTTCACAATTAGTCAAAAGTAGAAGAGAATGAA
Organism: Cunninghamia lanceolata; assembly: GCA_027924645.1. NCBI lineage: Eukaryota > Viridiplantae > Streptophyta > Pinopsida > Cupressales > Cupressaceae > Cunninghamia > Cunninghamia lanceolata. The sequence goes on from BSBN01001229.1 coordinate 5,752,157, forward strand.
GCTAGTTAAAAATTCATTGTATTCCTTCTGCGGGTGCCCCTATTATGGCGTAGAGACACATGAGCTTTATGCAGTTTTTTCCTTCGATTTCAAATTATTTCCATGTTTTTTTCCTTTGGGCAGTGTTTTATTGTTTTTTGTCTTCCTTCTATGTGGCTTTGTCAGTTTATATATGTTCGATTTGAATTATTTCTATTCTGATCTGGTGTGGCTTAATGTTTTTTTGTCACTTAGCATTGGTAGTTTACTTTCCATTTCTGATCTGAAGTTATCTGAGAAAAAAGATCTGGCTTCTGGGTTTTATATGGTCTCCACTCTTTTCAAAACTCTTGTCAGTTTTCTCTTCTCTATCAGCGTCTATCCTAAGCTTCTTTTATCCTCCTCGACTGAGATAGATTTCCTCTCTCTTGGCGTGACTTTGATAATCATGGCTTTCGGTATCTTTTTAGTCTTCTTAATCTCCTATGTTGTTCATATGCTTGCTATTATGCTCATGAGATCTGCATGGACTTTTTCGTTGTTCTATCATTGATAGCTCATCGTACCTTGAGTTTAGGTGGTTCCCCTATTACTATTTAGAGAAGCTTAAACTTGGTGCACCTCAGCATATGGTTACCCCGAACCCCTCTCACTCAGATGTGGATATGTTAGATGGGATGAATCAGATTCTTAGAATCATGGGTGGAGATAGGAGTGGGAAATGAAATATTAAGGTGGAACCGTTGCTCTCTCTTACCACTCCTATTGATGTGAATAGGCTGCCCTCTTCTTTGATGCTGAAAGGTAAAAGAAAGGATACCTTTGATAACTCTCTCACATCCAAAAACTGCATGATTTTGATAATAGTAATTGTGGGGTTCACTTGAGTGAAATTCAAAGAATGACTGCTAATAATGATTAACCTAGCTCTTTCAATGATCTTTAACCTATTCTTCAGCATTTTCTGGATTCCTTTAATATGAATGCCCATGACCCTAGGCAAGAACGTAGACAAATGTTTAACTTGTGTCCTCTCTTCGTGATTTATTGGATAATTCTAATAATTTTTTGGTTCAATATCATAATGGATGGTGATAGAAGATTGTCCAATCTATAAGAACAAGTTTCTTCTCTAAATACCATTAATAAAAATATTGATGCCTTAAAAGATTACTAGGTTATGCTATAGATCTTGATTCAAGACTTTCTGCATCATTCTTGTCAAGTTCATATTAGGCTTTTTCATGGAGGACATTGTACAAGAATATTTGATAATCCTCCTAATGTGATATCTGATTACGATTTGGATGAGCATCCTTAATCTTGTTTCTACTTTGTCCTTTCACTACTTCTTGTTTTCATGTTTTCTATCACATTTGGAATCATGGCTTGTAGGTCCTTTGTTATATATATATGAAAAAAGAGATATTTGAAGTATATTTAAAATACAAAATTTAATAGAAACATATAAAATTATTGGCATGGTTTATCCTAAATCTAATCTATTTTTTTCATTGTTAAATGACTTTGTAATTAAAAAGGTTTTTAGAAATATATAGAAATTAAAAAGTGTGTTTTATAGAGTAGTTTGTTTTGCTTGAAGCATAAGAGTTATAATCACACTTACATAAATATTTAGGTTAATTAATTAAATTAATATAGGACCACATCAAAGGGTCCAATTAAGGATTGTCCAACTTTGTAGCCAATAGAACTTTTAAATCTAAACTTTATAATTAAACACAAAAGATTTCAACAAAACATGTAAGTGACATATTTATTTTATTCATTCAATCACATAAGAGTTATTTACATTCTAGGCATCAACCTTGGATTACAAACCAGATCTTATGATCTCACTTTATGTATTTTATTCCTTCTTCACTTCTTTCAACTTCTATTCATTTGTCTTCTTCTTCCTCTAATAGTTCTATTTGCTTGGTCTTCTACCATTGTTTGTCCTATTTTTGCATGTCCTAAAATCATATCGGACCTCTTTATATATAGAACTTATAGAAATGAAGTACAAGTGGTAACATGATAAACACCCATTAATTAATGTGATAAAGATCAATGACCCCAAAATTAAATATTTTTCTCATGATCTTTTTGCAACCAAAATACACTATAAGGATTGGGATGCTCTAGCCTTTTTAGATTCAATTTCTCCACCATTTCACTTGCAATTGAATTATTAGTTCTATCACTATCAATAATCACCTTGCAACATTTACCTCCAAATTTATAAATTTTTTGTTTGTACTGGTTCACTAAAACCTCTAGAAGGGTTTAACAAATTTGTTTTATACTTTTTCATTATTAGAAGAAAATTCTTCATCAAAACATGTTGTTGTGGTTCTCCCAAGTCTTTTGTCATATTCTCCTTGTGATTAATTATACTCAAATGCTTTGTGACCTAAAGCAAATGATTCCTTTGGATGACCTTCCATCACCTCTTCTATATCTACCATAACCTCGTTGGTAATTATTTAATCCTAGATTGTGGTAAATTTTTGTACTCTCTTTTGTTTTAACTTCATCATTATGAGTTCCTCTTCCATTTTCTTGATTTCTACCTCTAGAAAATCTACCTCTTTTCCCTCTCTTATTTTGCCCAGTCTAAAATTTGTGGTTCAACTTGTCTTTAGTCTTTAGGGCATATTGATATGCTTCATCAACTAACCAAATAATTAACATACTTAATTCTTCCAATATTGATCCCCTTAAACCATTGATATATCTGTTGCATAATACTAGTATTACATTGTTAAATAAATATAAGTAAATAATTAGTTGGTTAGGTTTTTGGAAGTTACTTTCCCGTAAGAAGTTATATACGGGAATATCAAGGCTTTAAAAAGCTAATGTACTGCATTGTAAAATGATCCAAAGACAATAATATATAATTTTATGTTTTAATATTGCTGTGCAATAATGGTGTAACTATCTATGTTTGTGCTCACCATATTGCAATATGGTATCAGAGCAAGTATTTGGTTGAGCCTGTGCATTCTAAAATGGAAGGTTGAAAGCTTGTTTGGAGGAGAGCCGATGGAAGTTAAAATCTACATCAAAGGCATCTAAGATTTCAAATGGAGGCATATATCATTCTCAGTCTCACTGTCCAAACAAATTTGTTGTTGTCCAAATGAATTTGCTGATGTTGAGAGAGTATTGTTGTTTGATACTTAGGGTTTTCATGGTTTTTCTTTACTATGAGGAGATGATGGTGTAAAGTTTTTAAAACATTGCTGTGCTGAAATTGCATCCTTTACATTCAATCTGCATTAAGTAATCTTTTAGAAGTAATTGATATGGAAATTGTTTGCTGTGAGGAGATGCAAGCTGTTTGATATTAAAGTTGCACTCAAAGATGGAAAACCAGGTGTACACCGAATACAACAAGGAAATCTCTTCATGGAAAATCTATTTGAGCACATGAGAATGGTTGCTGGCACTATTATTGGAGGATAATTGTTTGTTTGATCCATAGAAAGAGTTTCTTGCCCTTCATTTTAGTTGCTGTGGAGACTATGAGTGCTGGAATAAACTTGGTGGTTGCAGAGAGACAAGAAATTCTAAAATTTGTGTAGGTTTGTCTTCTGCACTATGTAAGGGTTTTCAAAGAAGGCATATCTTACATTGTTATTTTTTTTGGTCAAACATTTTATGTGAGAAAATAAAATTTTGGATAACGATATGGAGTAGGTGTTTTTTTTATTGCATAGAGGCCACAAATTGATGCCTAAGCACAAAAGCTATTTTGGAGAAACTAGAGTAAAACAATTTTGTTTGAAGAAAGTTAAAAAAAAAAATTAAGGAAGAAATTTACAATTTATTTTGGAGAAAAGTTTTTAAAAGGGAGACATAAGTATTAAGGAAAAGGTATTTAAAATATTTACTTTTGAGGGATTGGGAGAAATAAGGGGAAGTATTTAAAAAGATTAATTTGGAGGTAAATTTAATTTTTGTGGTAAGATAAGGTTTTAACATTTGAAAATGGACACACATTATGTTTGTGGTTCCGATGCCATCCATGCTATCATTGATAGAAATTTGAGAGACTTACATGCTTGTGCTATTGAAAAGTCTAAAGCAAATGGATAGAGTTTAAGGATATCAAATTGGAGGTAGGCGGCGTCGGAGGATGGAGGATTTACCATCATCTCAAGTTAGCTTCTCGCTTTGAGATGATGCTTTGCATGAGAAGCATTTTTAGTTTTGGTTGTTTTTTTTTGTTGATGCTGACAGAGCTGACAGATCTGAAGAATGTATGTTTTATGAAGATTTTATTTTGGAGACAGGTTTGGGGTTTGGTGTTGAGCTCAATATGGATTGTTGTCCAGGGCACTTCAAAGAGTATATGATCTTGAATTATACCCTTTCGCGGTCACTAGACAACATGGCAGAGATTTGTTGTATCTCTGAGGGGCCATTGTCGAATAATTCAAGACTCTATGATTTAAGAGCTTGGGACTAAAGAGCTCAAGAACACAGCTCGAAGCTACGCCTTTCTGAGGGTAGACGAGACAGCATGATGGAGCCTTGCTTGGTTTAGGATTTGTTCTTTGGGAAAGATCTTCTATAAATATGTATTCATATTATGTAATCAGCTTTGTTGAGTTTTTTAGCATTTAGGGGGGTCCATTGGTACTATTGCAAGAACAATGTAATAAGGGGGGGAATGTTGCATAATACTAGTATTACATTGTTAAATAAATATAAGTAAATAATTAGTTGGTTAGGTTTTTGGAAGTTACTTTCCCGTAAGAAGTTATATACGGGAATATCAAGGCTTTAAAAAGCTAATGTACTGCATTGTAAAATGATCCGAAGACAATAATATATAATTTTATGTTTTAATATTGCTGTGCAATAATGGTGTAACTATCTATGTTTGTGCTCACCATATTGCAATAATATCTACCCACTTTTTCTTAATTATTTTCATGATGACCTACTCTAATTGACAACTTATAATACTACTTAATATAATCATTCACACTTAAGTCTTTTTATCTTAAATCTCATAACATTCAATAAATACAATTAATAAATTGCATGAATAAAATTATTTTTCAATTTCTTTTTAGGCTCACCTTTCCTATTTCTCTCCAACTGAGTTTCCTTCCTTTCATCCTTGTCTTTACAAACTTCACTCTATCAGGGTTAGTAATATCCTCATATTCAAAATATTCTTCAAGATCATTAAAATCCAATCAACCAATTCTTTAGGATCTAAATTACCAAAATAGTTAGGTAAATCAATTCTTACTTTCTTACAAAGTCTAGTGACAACTTTCAACATCCTAGCTTCTCTATCTTCTTCTTCAACTATTAAATCTTCGCCTAGTCCTTCGGCATGTTCATCATCTCTTTCATCCAATCTAGGGTTCACAATACCTCTTCTTATGTCCACCTCTACCACATCCAATCATATTTGGACATTCCTTACCATATTGGATATTTTCTCAATTTATTCTATAACATGTAGTGCACCTCAACCTCTATTCATCCTTCTAGATAACATCTTCAAATATGATGTAAATTGCCTCAACGATCAATGATGTATTCACGACCAATTCAAGTCACGAGAGTCTTCTACCCAACACTCTTTGACTGGAAGACTCATAGCACTAACTTTTGAGTACACCTTAATTTACTAACATTGCTAACTTTTTGATACCAACTAATATAGTTAGGGTCAAACGGTCCAATTAAGGATTGTCCAACCTTGCAACCAATAGAACTTTTAGATCTAAACATTTTTAAAACACAACAGATTTCAACAGAAATAATATGTAAAGGATAGATTTAATTTATTCATTCAATCACATAAGATTTGTTTACATGTTAGGCATTAGTGATGAATTACAAACTAGATCTTATGATCTCACTTTATATATTTCTTCTTTCTTTACTTTTTCTTTCAACTCATCTTTATTTGTCTTCCTCTTCTTTCTCTAATCCTTTCAATTATCTTTTCATCTATTTGGTCTTCTATCTTTTTCTATCCCAATTCTGCTTATCCTCAAATCATATCAAACCTCTTTATTTACAAAAGGTGTAGAAATGAAGTGCAGTGGGTGGTAACATGATACACACTCATAAATTAATGTGATAAGGATCAACGACCCCAAAATTAAATGTTTTCCTCATCATCCAACCTTGGGAGTTGGCACATTATCTTGGTGTAGCATGTAGGTTCACTAGTAATATGCAACATTATCATTTCTATTACACTTCAAGCTAGAAGTCTCCAAATTTAATGCATTTCCATATATAACCCTTCTTAGGACCTATAATGAAGTAGGTAACCTTAAGAATTGACACAAGTTTTAAATACTTGTTGCATTGTTTAAACTAGTTATTGTTATACAATAAACAACCTAGTACTAATCCCAACTAACTCCTTTGATGGAAAAACATATGTGGTGATTAAGAGTTCACATCAAAATTGAATGGAACTTTCTAGATACATGGTGGAATCTATGATTTCAATTGCAACCTATGATTATTAATGGTGATGCCTTGTGGTGTCATTGATGGCTTGACCATGCTTGAAATTACATATATGAAGATTTAAACTTATGAAAACATGAGTGTGGTGATATGTGAGTTCCTCAAATTTGACTCACACTACTACAAAATATATGAAAACTAGTAGAGTACCTGCAAAACAATAAACATTAGAGAAAATATTTTTTTGTTGATGCAAGATTGCTCTTACACCCTAGATGCTCCTACATCATAAATGCAATCAATTAGTAAATAATAAATTTAGATATATATAAGATTTGGGATAGACAATGGAGTTGAAATAATTGTGATAAATAATTAAGATGATAGGTGTACTTATCTCTAGGACCAATGATGGATAAATAATGTTGATGTTGTTTGGGAATGATCACCATTATCACAAAATTCTTTATCTTAATTTGAAGAATGTCTGAATAGGAACATACAACTGTATGGATTAATGTTATTCCCTATGCAATTAATTTGGACCATCATGCACATAACTAATCTAGCTAAAAGTGTACTTAAGTTTTTGTGTTCAATATAATTTAAGAAACTTTCAAGAATAGTTGATGTGTGTTCAATATTCATATTAAAATTCACTATTTATCATATCATATCAAATAACACGCTAAAACCATTTCTTAGCTACATAGATTAAATAAAAAAAATCTTGACAGAAAATTAGGTCTAATATGCACACATCTAATACAATTCTTAAAGAGAATTTATTTTAGTGCCAATTCACCTCACCAAATTAGATTCATGATCTTTTCTCATATAACTAATATACATAAGATTCATATGAATTGCTCACCAAAATGAAGGCTTCTCTTATAGAATGAAATTATTTTCAATTAACAAATATAATTCAATAACATATTTCTTAGAAAATTTCAATTAAAAAAAATAAAATGACTTCATTTGAGAAGATTTATAGATCCAATAGCCACCTTTAAAATGCGATCCCAAAAATGATTATTTAAGGTATCATAATAGAAAAATATACCTAAATATTAATAATTAACTAAATTAAAACTATAGAATGTTGTTCAACATTAGTCACTTTTGATATTCAAGTTAATGAACAACCCCATTTAGTGGAATCATGCTTCCCAATCTACACACCTATTTGATTTCCCAACACCACACTTATGAAAGTATAGACAACAAATATGGTAAAGTTCCCTAAATCCACCTATTAACTACTTTTTTTTTCATTCTCCTCCTTCATGAGATTCCCATGGAAGAATATTTAGGTGTCAAAGTTTACTATATTCCCTTATATTAAGAGATTCCAATACACCTCCCACATAAGTATAATTATGCAAGATGAATTTTGGCTCGTTCGTATCAAGTTATAGAACTTGGTTTGCATGCAGAGTAAATGTCTCATCATCTCTAGATGGAATCTATAAGGTTTCCCATTATGTTAATGGGAAATCTCAAGATAAAAAATTAATACTAATGGTGTGCATGTTCTCATTTTTCAAATTAAAATAATTGGCTTTTATCAACTCTATTGTCTCAAGATTATTGTTTAGTAACTTAGTATGATAAAGTGATTCATATTTTGGAGAATTGGTTTAATGGTATTCTTTCTTAAAAAAATATTAACAATGTTTGGGTGAATGTGAAATTATGATGGATTAAATAATGGCAATGAAAAAAATTATAGTTTAGATGTAATTAAAATTGTGAAACATTTGTTAGGATTGGATTTTCATATATTTGGTTTATATTCATTTATGAGAAATATATATCTACTTTGAAAATAAATATTTATTTTCTTTCAAATATTTTCCTCAAAAAATTTACTTGAGATTGCATTGAGTTGAAGATTGGAAGTCCCAAAACTGCTCTTCCCATACAAATCATGGGCTGGATGGTTTCTATTAACTTTATTCAACTTCATCCTTAATGTCAATAGAATTTATTTATTTCAATTTTATAAAGCAAAAATGATATGTATGGGAAACTCTTAGGATTCTAAAAATATAATATATACCTCATTATAATTTAATGCATAATTACTATTAATTTTCTACACACTATGTTTGAATTCTTGATAGATATAACATTAAAAAATAATCATAACTTTCAAACTATGTATCATTTTTCAAATCCAAATGATATCACACCCACTTCATTAACTATAGGTTTTTAAAAAAATCATATTTTTTACTAAGTTAGGTTGGTTGTTATTTTCAAAAGTCACACCAAAAAAAATAATAATAATTAACATTTGTCAACTATATTCTATGATAAAGTGATTCATATTTTGAAGAATTTGTTTAATGGTCTTTAAAAAAAAAACTAGTAAAAATATTTGAGTGAGTGCGAAATTATGATAGGTTAACTAGTGATAATGAATAGAAAGTGTTTTCAAAAGAGCTAAAATTGTGAAATATTTGTTAGGTTTGGATTTTCAACCTATATTTAGTTTGGGGAGTCAAACCAAAATGGGTATTAGTTTGTTACAAATAGATATTTGTTTTAGAAATGAATATTTGTTTCCTATTCGAATACTTTTTCTAAATAAATTGCCTCGAGATTGCATTGAATTCAAGATTGGAAATCTCAAACTCGCCTTCCCATACAAATCATGAGTTGAGTGGTTTTGGAAGACTTTCTTCGACTTCACCCTCAATTTCAACAAACTTTATTTATTTGAATTTTACAAAATGAAAAGGATATATATAGAAAGTTCTTAAGATTAGATTAAAGTACAATATACGTCTCTTATAATTTTAATGCACTAATTATTATTTACTCTAAGATGTTTTTGAAAAGGTTATTCATTTTCCTTTTCAATCTTATATTATATTCAATAATAGTATTATATTCAATAATAGTACACAAGCATAAACCATAAGATTGATAATAAAAAATGTAAAACTATTAAATATTGTTATTAACAAGTTTAAAGCCACCTTCCTTTTGAGTTTATTCATAATATGTAAAAATAAATTTGAGTCAAAATATATTTTTCAATATAAACAAATCTTGTAATGTTGAAGTTTCATATGTACCCATGTCAATTCCCAATTATTTTTTAGACTGTTTTGAGAGAATGGCTCAATATAATTACATATTGATAAAAGGTGCAATCTTGTACAAAGTTTGGCTCATTTCCCTATCCATTTACACTTATTTCCATGCATTTAATAGTATGTTATGCATATCTTCTCATATTTCCATATATTTAACATTTATTACACCTCCATGTCAAACATTCATTCCCCACATCAAAATTAGTGTTTTCCTCATCTTAGGTCAATCTTATGGCACTAGATTGATCTTGGTGCTATGTAGAATTAATCCCTAAAATTCAAAATTTGTAGAATCCCACCTATTTTATTTCCATCATGATTTGACTTGGTACATGTTGAATTGTGTGATTTATTGTTATATACTTATATTTAAGGCATTCAATGTGTGTTCATTTCATCATTAAATATCAAGGAGAAAAATAAGAGAAATTGCAAAGAATGATCATTATAGGTATCTTTTGATTTGGAGTACTAAAGGAGTCTAATCTACACCATTAGTTTAGAGAATTTACATAAGAGTGTTGTCTTTGCTCATATCCATGATCATAAAGCTAGTCTAATCAAGGGGGTCAACCTAGGAGAACATGAACCTTATGATTTTTGGAGTAAATGGTTTTTACCATTTACCCACTTAAGCTTACTTAGGTAGAATATTTTAATTAATCATTCGGGTGGTTTTTTCCCATGTTGGGTAGTTTTATACCCGTCACATATTTCATAACTTTAAAAGGCTTGTACATTATGTAATTTATCATCTCAAATTTTATTCACTCGTTTTGGTGAAATGGCCTTATGTTGCCTCTCTTGTTTTCTGTGAAGGTTTGTTGCAGATGGTGCTCCTAGGAGGTGGATGACACCAACATGGTATAAGGGCCAACCATTTTGCCCTCCTTCCCTCTGAGAGTTTTCATCGGAGTGATTGGGATCATTTTTTTCTAGCATTTGAAATTTTTTAAATTTCAAAGTTGCCTATTTCAATTTTTTTCCTGATTTTGCAAGAGGCTGTGAAGAATCCGTTGGATTTGGTGTTTGCATTTTTTCCTCACCTATGTAATTTGATTAGTGTTTTGGAGCACATTTTGGAGATCCATATTTTTGGTTGCTGGCATGATTTTTTTTACAGGCACAATTTCACTGTGCAAAGTTTCAACATTTTATTGTTCTCTGTCCGCTTTGGATTGAATGGAGTGGCTGTGATTTTCAAATTGGAGAAGGCTGCGAAATCTGTTGGGAAGTACTACTTTGTTCCTGGCTGTGAATTTCACTGGTTAATCCTCAGTTTGGAAGAAGCATTTTTTTCTCCTGTTGTAGCCCCTTTGACACACGATTTCTCTGTTGGGGAGGCACAGAATTCCTCTATTCAAGGCGTTGATTCTGCAACTATTGATTCGTGGTTGTGTTTGAATGTCGTTTGGAGGCACTACCCAATTTGCACTTCAAGGGATTCACCATTGCAGATACATGGGCAAATTGAAGTTGAAGAAATCATTGTAAGGTATCAGAGACACCCAGATCATAGGCATTTAGATCCATATTAGCGTGAGGCAGTGTTTAGCAAATTTTATGAGGACTTGGCATCACACCCAAATGGTTGTCTGACATCTGCCTCTGGTTCGTTGGATGTTTCCAAACCCTTGGTGGCTTCCAATAAACAAATTGTGAGATGGCGTGAACAACGACTACTGAAGAAGGCTCAATTTGCTATTTGGAGGCCACATTTTTTTCATAGAGGCTGTTGTTGATAACTGAGAGGGGGGGGTGAATCAGTTATCCTAATTATTTCCCTTATTGAACTTTCCTTTTAATTGAAGCAGCATACAAAACATTAACCATGAAATAAGAAACACATGACACAGTATTTTTGACGTGGAAACCCTGTTAAGGGAGAAAACCACGGGGTGATTAACCCAAGAATTATTCTCTGTTAGAAGAATAGGAAATTACAAAAATGGCACTTGCCAATTAGGGCTCACTGCCCGAGCACACTGCTCACAAGAGGCTCACTGCCTACAAGAAGACACACTGTCTTACAAAGTGATAAGAATCACAGTCTTGAACTGATTGGAAGCATCTGCATATGCTGGAGTTCAGTTCCGGTTAGGTTCAGTATACTGATCTGCTGCACTTCATCTTTCCTCTGTTCTTTAGTCTGCTATCCTTTCACATACCGGATCTTTCTTGCTACTTCTGCTCTTCTCTGGACTTGTTCGCATATCCTTTCACACATTACCCGCACTTTACAACTAAATCCATCCTCTATATATATATCCGCACAAGTAATTTCATCACCTTTCTAGTCGGCATCCGGAACAGTCTAGTTTCTTACAAACTTAGTTCTGTCGGCTGAATCCTTGCTCACCAAGCAATGCGGATCAAGCATATACTTGTAGATATCATCAATTATGTCGGCCAAACATGATTCATGCCTCCGCAACCTTTATCATCATCTGTAACACATCCGGAAAGTAGTCTGATACTCTGTCAGTCAGTTCTTCCTCTGTTTTCACTATCTCTCAGGAATCCGGTACTCAACTATTCATATCTTTTTCCTTGTCCATCTCCGGAGGCTAAATCCTTGGAATATACTACTCAAGATAGTCCTCTTGACTTCCCCAGATCCGCACTGTGCCAAGACACTTCCTCTGAGAGATCCAGACCAATCTGTCGGACCTTGCCACATGCTCTGTTCTTGTTCACCGGACCACAACAATCTTCAATCTGACTTCCGGTAGAGATATATCATGACTTGCGGATATGTGGGATGACCTTTGTTGCCATCAATGACAACAACCATGAATCCATATAGTGTCTCTTGCCAACAATCTCCCCCTTTGGCATTGATGGCAACACTTAGTGAAAAATGACTAAGTGTTTACACTATGCTCCCCCTTTGCTGATGCTCTGTCTTTATATACAATTTCCGGAACTCCCCCTGAGTTGGATTCCTCATTTTTCACTGCTCCTCACTCCCCCTTTGACATCAATGGCAAAGGGTAGGGTCCGCACACCAAAATTTTCAAAAATTTTCTATATATAGCCGCATATTTACATACTCACATATACTGCAGAATGTCTGCAAAGGATGTCTGCAGTTGAACCATTTCAGTAGCCCAACTTAGCTTCATTCTGTCCAAGATTGAAATGTGACCACTCAACAAAAATGCAAAAGCTTCTGCCCGCCTGAGATCTGTCGGATCTTTTGTATGGGCGGTGGTCTGGGCATCACTGATGGCCTCATGCATAGTTTCCAACTTAGGGACTATAATCCTTCTAAGTTCTCCCATCCGGTTGGTAATGTTCTTCCTCTCCTTCTCAAGATTCTTTATTTCATTCAAGACTGCAATAGTCTGACATTCTTGATTTATTATAGAGGAAGAGAGAGGATCAAAACTTTGAGATAAGCTTTGAAGCTTGTCCTGTTCCTCTTTTATTTTCTTGTCAATTGCTGCTGTTGCCTTTGACCAAGATATACAAAATTTGTAGATGTCACCGCCATCCTTAAGAGCATTTTCTAAGCTCTTTATTCCAATGCTTACAATCTTCCTATCCTTAGAGATTAATTCTAATATTTCAGAAAATCTCTTATCCAAAAATTCCTTCCGGACCTTTTCTTCAGCTGATTTTTCTAGAGAATTAAAATGTGTATCAATACTGCTGACTAAGGTTTTTAGATTACCGGAAGTGGAGGCTGTCGGATCTATCTGGATTGATGGCATGATCTTTACAAGTACTCCGGAAGTAGCCTCTATCAACTCACAGTCTTCCATATGAGACTTCAGGAGCTTTTCATTTGCCTTGGCATTTGCAAATGAAGCTATCTTCATTGTTTGTACCGGAGAGAGAGAGTCAAAATCAAATGGACCTTTTAGAAGCTCCGGTTCATCAATCTCTAGAGTTTCTTTGCTCAGAAATTGTTGAACAGTTTGTGCAGTGTCTCTTGCCGGAGACAGATGTTTCTTTTCTTCTGCAGTCTTAGAACTGTCAACCTCTTTGTCTGTCACCACTGCTTCCTTCTCCTGCAATTGCTCTTCTTCTTTGGATCTGGAGACTGTAGGGGAAACCGGAGGAGAGATGCTTGCTTGTTCATGGGCCACTTCTTCTGGAGCAGAGGGTCCCAAGTCCTCACTTGTCTGTTCAGGGCTCACTTCTTCCGGAACAGAAGATTCCAAATCAGCAGCTGTTTCTGCACCTAAGTCCTCTACAACAGGAAGATTGAACCTTTTGAAGGCCTTCCGGAGGATCTCTTCTGTCTCTTGTGCCACTTTGTCAGTCTCACCAAGCATGAGCTGATTCATCCTGGCTTTACTTCTGAACTCATCTCTGCAGTCCTTGAAGATCATGTTCATTGTCTTGGGATCAATTTGAGGATATAGCTGAATAGCTATCTGCTCCCGGATCTCAAGATCTTTGGCATGAGCATTATTCTTTCTTACTTCCATTTCCTTCTCTAGGCTTTTAGGAATGAGAGATATGATCTCAATGAAAGCCTTATTGTATGTGTTCAGATATTTAACTGTGGCTTCCTGCAGAGTCTTTTGGTCTGCCTCACTGAAGTCATCATAGGATTCTGTCATTGGTTGAAGGTTTCCATCCACCGTGACCGACTTGATTATGCTCTCTAGTGACAGAGTGGGCTTTTCAACAGTTACCTCTGCCATTTCATCCTTGTCTTGGCCTGTGGAGGGCTTACCAGATCCTTTCTTCTTCTGTTTCTTTACTTCTCTTACTTCCTCATCTGATTCTGTTTCCTCTTCATCCTTTTGGCTTTCATAAGCCCTTGATGCTTTCGTCTTGGATCTTTTACCGGATGCCTGGACTTCCGGTTTTGAGCTTTTGGTTGTGGAAGGTGCAGATCTCTTTGATGATCTGGTCCGGGTGGGGGTTTCAACCGGAGCACTTTCTTTGCTTTTCTCTTCTTCCTCAGCCTTTCTCCTCTTTTCCCGGCTGGCATCAAGTGCTTCTTTTGAGATGCCTAGGCCTTGAGCAATGTGCTCTACTTCTTTTCTCACTTTTCTCTTAATCTCAGGTTCCCTGAGTTCTACATGTAATTTCACACTCAGCTCCTCAAAGGTTCCAAACCTTTCTGCCTTAGGATCTTTGGGCTGACTTAGCATGTGTTGAACATGCAGCTCTACTATCTGTTCATCAACTTCATACCCCATGGGCATGATCCAGACAGTCCTTGGCTCCACTGCCTCCATTAGGCACTGATCAGTGTCAACCATAAAGCATACTGAGTCCTTGTATTTCTCAATGAGAGACTGGGGAATTCTCTCTCTTGCTTGCATCATGCTCTGAAAGTTTTTGAAGTATCCCCATAGAGCTGTATTTCTCGCTTTTGCATCCCCAAGTCCATGCAAATAGTCTCTTATCTGGACTGCAACAGGTTTGTCATTCTGCCATACCCATCCACTTGTTCCGGGTAGCTCATTCATGAAGTAAAAGAATAGACATACAATGAGAGTACCATACTTAAAGGAGTTCTTCTTGTCTTTCTTGATTTTCTGAACATTTTCCATTAATTGGCTTAGTAGTAGTTCACAAAGATCATAATCTGCATTCTTTCTTAGCATTTCATATGCTGTGTATATTGCAGTTCCGGATACAGAATTCTCCCTGCTGGAGTGATAGATCTTGTATCCTATTATCATTGATGCATATTTGATATCCGGATCCGAAATATCTTCAATGGTCATTGCCCTCTTATCATATTTTGATCCGGTGGCCTCAGTTACAACGTTGTTCTTGACAGATTTGAGGATAGGTACCCCCCCGAAAGAGTATAGACCAGTTACTGCTCTAATTGCTTCTTTTGTGATCTTACAGGGTCTATCTAGCCAAAGGAAGTTGTCATGCATCCTGCTCAGTACATACCGGACCCATTCATCTTCTTCAAAGCTAGGGAAATGAATGAATTGCTCAAATTGTTTCTTCTGGATACCCTTATACTCTGGTTTGAGCTCAAAAGCATTGTCTATCAGTTGCTTGTGATAGAGGTCTCTTAATTTGAATTCCCCAAATTCCTCAATGTTTGCGTGTATGTAAACCCTAATATCTTCAGTATGTAAGACTCCGTGGGGAACACTAGAGAAGGCTCCTAGTGGATCTACCTCCAATGATTTGTAGGGATGTTTCTTGAATGAGGGGCGAGGTCTATCAGAGATCTTAACTATGTTTGGAGTAGCCATTCTTCAAAGATTTGCAGTGAGGCAATGAAAAACGAAGAATACCTTATGCGCCTTCGGTTTGCACGGAGTGGTTGGATTGATTTCTTTATGCAATAGCTTCGGCAGGAGATCCTTGGTGTGCTTGATGAACCTTGTTGCAGAGCTCCACTATTCGCTTCTTCTCAAGTGTAGAATGAGCAGATAACTTTTGAGAAATCCCTTATATTGCTCCGCAAACCCTAATATCTGTCTGCAATAAATGCTTCACCTGCATTATTCCGGTTTACCATGTCTGGACAGCTTGGAGTATCCCGGATTAGTCCTGATCACTGAATATCATCCGGATCTTTAAATCATGAATAAATCTAGGTAACATATTACAAGAACATCCCAAACACTCTGTCCAATCCGCAAGACAAGATCGTGCACTTCCGGATCTCTCCGGACCTTTTTGTAATCCTTTATCATACCGGAGCACCTCCTGAACAGGTCTAACTTAATCGAACACAGCTTCTTCATAACTCCATGCGGACCTCTGAAAACTTGACTGAAGCATCTCAGGACTTATATCTACAAACCCTTTAATCCGCATCTTGTGCCACATCCGGCACAACTTGTTTGGCTGGGGGAACAGAATCTTCTTTGAGTCTCCCCCTGAGCCTGAGCTCACCTTTTTAATTTCCGGAAGAAATATCAGCACCAGAATCTGGTGCGGATCCAACCTCTACATTCTCTGAGCTTTTCTTCACCCAAATCTTGCTCATCTGATTCCTAACTTCATCCGCATTCATCTTTTGTTTACCCTTGTCTTGATTCTGATTATACACCGGACCTCTTTTGTCCTGATTCTTGTTTCTGCAGACTTTAGCATTATGACCGGACCTATTGCAGATTTGGCAAATAACATTTCTTTGCATATTTAACTGATATCCCCTTGATCTGCATTGATTAGCCATATGACCTACTCTATTGCATGTAAAGCATCTACCTTTGAATGATTTGTTTACTTGCATAATTCTGCATTCATGGGATTTGTGTCCATACCTTTTGCAGTTGAAGCACTGTCCGGAGAAGGATGAATTAATCTGATTCATTCTCATTCTGCACTGATTAGCTTTGTGACCAAAATGGTTGCAGCTGTGGCAGTATCCATTGAAGGATGGATATTTTTGAGCATTTGGCTGTCTTACCGGAGGTCTTCTAGGCCTGCTCCTTGGATTTTCTGATCCAAGATTCCTCTGACCGGATCCGGAGCTTTCTCCTTTCTCATATCCCAAACCATACTTGTCATCAGTCCTCTTTTGACTTCCAAGAAGAACTTCAAGTTGAGCAGAACTTATCTTGAATTTCTCTTTATATTCATTTGCTGTTTGAAGATCTCTTTTGAGAGAGGTAATTTGATCCTCAAGTTTTCCTTCATTATCTTTGGCATCTTCAAGATCAGATTCAAGATGTCTGATAATCCTGTCCATCTGGTGGCATTCTTCTGATTTTTCCTTAAGAGATTGTCTTAGATTGTCTTCAGCCTTTCTTTTTTCTTCAATCTCTTGAGTGAACTTTATAGTTCCTGATTCCATTTCATGTCTTAACATAATGACTTCTTTTGATAACTTTTCACATAACTTGGTTTGCTCAGTCAATTCTTCATTTGTATTGCTTTCTTCACTTTGTCTTGCCAACTGTTGGAGCAGCTCCTTTCTCTTTTTCATAGAGAGACTTAATTTGTCTTTTAATTCCCTCATGAATTCATCAGCCTGTTTGAGTCTTTCTCTTAATTCACTAACTTCAGAATTTGACTGTTCAAGATCCTCAAGGGCAGTCTTGAGTTGCTCCTTTAAACCATATGCATCCATTTGAAATCCCAGATCTTCCTCAAGCTGTTAGGCTCTATTAGGAGGAACTTGGCTCTGATACCAATTGTTGATAACTGAGAGGGGGGGGTGAATCAGTTATCCTAATTATTTCCCTTATTGAACTTTCCTTTTAATTGAAGCAGCATACAAAACATTAACCATGAAATAAGAAACACATGACACAGTATTTTTGACGTGGAAACCCTGTTAAGGGAGAAAACCACGGGGTGATTAACCCAAGAATTATTCTCTGTTAGAAGAATAGGAAATTACAAAAATGGCACTTGCCAATTAGGGCTCACTGCCCGAGCACACTGCTCACAAGAGGCTCACTGCCTACAAGAAGACACACTGTCTTACAAAGTGATAAGAATCACAGTCTTGAACTGATTGGAAGCATCTGCATATGCTGGAGTTCAGTTCCGGTTAGGTTCAGTATACTGATCTGCTGCACTTCATCTTTCCTCTGTTCTTTAGTCTGCTATCCTTTCACATACCGGATCTTTCTTGCTACTTCTGCTCTTCTCTGGACTTGTTCGCATATCCTTTCACACATTACCCGCACTTTACAACTAAATCCATCCTCTATATATATATCCGCACAAGTAATTTCATCACCTTTCTAGTCGGCATCCGGAACAGTCTAGTTTCTTACAAACTTAGTTCTGTCGGCTGAATCCTTGCTCACCAAGCAATGCGGATCAAGCATATACTTGTAGATATCATCAATTATGTCGGCCAAACATGATTCATGCCTCCGCAACCTTTATCATCATCTGTAACACATCCGGAAAGTAGTCTGATACTCTGTCAGTCAGTTCTTCCTCTGTTTTCACTGTCTCTCAGGAATCCGGTACTCAACTATTCATATCTTTTTCCTTGTCCATCTCCGGAGGCTAAATCCTTGGAATATACTACTCAAGATAGTCCTCTTGACTTCCCCAGATCCGCACTGTGCCAAGACACTTCCTCTGAGAGATCCGGACCAATCTGTCGGACCTTGCCACATGCTCTGTTCTTGTTCACCGGACCACAACAATCTTCAATCTGACTTCCGGTAGAGATATATCATGACTTGCGGATATGTGGGATGACCTTTGTTGCCATCAATGACAACAACCATGAATCCATATAGTGTCTCTTGCCAACAGCTGTATCAATTGCAAGTGGGCCAATTTTCTGCTCAAAAAAGCATTTTTTTAAGACTAAAATCACTGGTAGCTGGCATCATTCCTCTCTTTATTGTTGACACAGATATTTTTTTTTTGTAGATTCATTTTGTAGATATTCTACTCTCTTCATCACTGTAGAAAATGTCTAGATCAAATTTTATATATTATAAAGTTTGCATAGAAAATATATACTAGGGTTTGCTGTAGTGGGTCCCACTTTTGAAATTGTTTGAAGTTGTTTTGGGATTTTAATCCCACATTGGCTGTGAGGGGACTTTTTTGTTCTTTAATAGTGTTGCAGTGTCTCGGATTGTTGTGAGCAAGTCTCACAAGAGGGTATCTTGCTTGTGTGCTTAGCGAGTTGATTTCAAGATTTGGGCTAGTGTTTTGGTGCGTGAACCCAGTAAGGTATTTTTTTTCAAATTCTCAGCACTTTTATTTGCATTTTTTTGCTTCCTAAAGTATTTTTGGAAGGCTTCATTTGTAGTATTTGGGAGTTTCTAATTATTGTTGAGGGTTAATGTCTTTGTATTCTTGGAGATTTGTCATAGTTCATTATGGGGGTTTCATTTCATCCTGTTGTGATTATGTTGAAAAAGGGAAACTATAAACAATGGAGAGATGGTATCATAAAACATCTCAGATGGCTTCATTTATTGCCATGTTTATATAATCTTGTCCCCCTTCCTGGTACTGATAGTAAGAAATTTGCATGGAATTGCAAAAGGGATCATGTCCTAGGAGTTATTACAATGCATACTGATGATGCCACTTTGAATGCTATTGATCATTTTGAGTGTCCTCATATTCTTTGGACCAAAATTTGGGAAATACATGAAGATACTGATACTCAGCTATTCCCAGATGATCATGTTTTAGATTGTCTTGTGCCTCTTCATTTTTCAGACATGATACCCTATGATCATGCTACTATGCATGAGTTTGAAGTTTTGGAATACTTTGAATCTTCAGATGAGGATGATGAGGGTTCTTTAGAAGCTCCTTCTTCTCCATCAGGGACAGTTGATGTACCTTCACCTTCAGTGATTCATTGTGTAGAATCATTGATTGAGGCTCCTATCATTCATGCTCAGCAGGACCATTCATCTTGTGTTGATGATTCATTGAGCACGTCTAGTGATTCATCACAACTAGTATCTCATTGTCTTCTTGATTAGGATTCTTATTTGTTAGACATTGGTTTATTGTTTGTAGAATCTCATATTTCTGACTTGTAAGACACATTTGAGGGTATATCCCTCCTATTTGATGATAGTTGTGGTACAACTATTGTCACCCCATTTCAGTCTCTTCAGAATGTTTAGAATCAATTTCCAGTGGTACCTTGTTTTTCACCTTCTATTGTGATTATGAATGTTCCTGATTGGTTTGTGGCATCATTTTCCAAGGTCTTGGCGACACATGAGCATATTTCAGAGATATCATCATACATTTTCATGCTTCTTTCTTTCAATTCCTATCTGGAGTGGGAAACATACCTGCATTTGTACTTGGTTTTATTTCTTCCGAAAGGGAGACAAGTTCTTTGTCGACATTGGATCATGTTCTGTCTTCAGGCACTTACCATTTTTCCAGGTGATTACACATTATGGGGGGGCTAGATAGTCTCTCTCTTTCCCTCTTATGGGGAGGTCATTGGTTGTATATACATGATGTATGTAGTCCTTGGGGGGTGTGATTGAGTCCTTCATCCATGCATCATTTTTGTTTTCTTTCTCTCTTTTGGAGAGGGATTTTTTCCCACAAGGTTTTTCTCCTTTTCTCCCTTTGTGAGAGATTTCTTTTTTGCATTGTAAATGGGGACCTAACATGGTTGTGTAGTCAGGACCCATATTGCATCTTCATTTTGCATAATAATTCTCCCTAAGTTGCACTTAAGGGGGGTGTTGGAGTAAATAGTTTTTACCATTTATCCACTTAAGCTTACTTAGGTAGAATAGTTTAATTAATCATTCAGGTGGTTTTTTTCCATGTTGGGTAGTTTTACACCCATCACATGTTTCATGGCTTTAAAAGGCTTGTATATTATGTAATTTATCATCTCAAATTTTATGCACTCATTTTGGTGAAATGGCCTTACGTTGCCTCTCTTGTTTTCTATGAAGGTTTGTTGCAAATGGTGCTCCTGGGAGGTGGATGACACCAAGACTTCTAATCCTTGATAGTTAGCACAAAGCATATAATTTAGTGAATGAAAAGAAAGAGTGCACAATTTCCAATATTAAATCCATGGGTCATTGAAAAAATCCACGTTGCATAGAAATGACCCTAAGTTGTAGGATTGAGCCACAACAAATTTGAAAGACAATTCTAATCACAAGGTGAAGTACAAACATAGATGATCCATTTTTCGTCCCAAGATAGTTAATTTTAGAGCCACATAAAAGTTATTTCTTCACCAATGTTACTAGAGCCAGGTGTCTTAATTGCTTCCATTTACTTTCTTAAAATGACATCTACTTGTTTAATTTATCATTCCTAGATATTTTGACTTAATCTAAGTTAATTTATGTTGGTAATATATGCACTTTATTTAATTATCCTAGATAGTTAGCACATGTCATATAATTTAGTGAATCAGAAAGAAAGAGTGCACACTTACCAATATTAGATCCATGGGTCATAGAACAAATCCATGTTGCATAGAAATGACCCAAAGTTGTGGGATTGAGCCACAACAAATTTGAAAGACAATTCCAATCACAAGGTGAAGTACAAACATAGATGATCCATTTTTGGTCCCAAGATAGTTGATTTTAGAGCCACATCAAACTTATTTCTTCACTAATGCTACTAGAGCTAGGTGCCTTAACCCCTTGCATTTACTTTTTGAAAATGACATTGACTTGTTCAATTTATCATTCCTAGATATTTTGACTTAATCTAAGTTAATTTATGTTGATGTATATGCATTTTATTTAATTAGCCTAGATTAATATTAGGGAAAGGGTATTTTCCTTCTCATTTTTGGTGAACACATTTGATCTCACACCATTATAAGTTTTTAGGGTTTTTACCTTCACACATTTTAGGTTTTTAGATTTGTACTTTCTAATTGCTTCATTATTTTTTATATATTGCTTGGGTTTCATTCATATTTATTTCTATTCATTGTGATATCTTTCCCCTAAGGTTGTACTTTTTTTTATGTCATATCATTTTTGCCCACCATACCTACCCTTGGCTACTTTTAGGTTTTGATGTTAGATATATATTTTTGATTAACATTTTAATTTAGAACATATTATACATCATTCATTTTCTTTGATAAGGGTTTTAGAGATTTTATTGCATAGTTTTATGAACCCTATATCCTACTCACCCTTGGATAGATTCCTCTTGCTATATTACATCTTGGATTCATGTGGTCCTTTATCCTTAGATTATATTCATGCTTCTAGCATTGATTTTGACATGTTCATGTAATTCATAACATGTATCCACTTATTCTTGATTCACTTATAAAATTTTATTACACAAATATCATCACATTTTCCATGGAAGCATTGTATCATCAAATATGCACCTTCTCTTCTTTTAGGGATTTAGTTATTGCCTTTCCTTCTCTATTGGATACCCTTACTAAACTCATCCATGATTATCACATGTTGCATACTTGTTCTATAGAGAGTGATCTAGTAACATTGATGAAGGGGGTAAATCATAAAACACACAACAGAAATTACACATAGAAAATAGAATGTTCTTTTATTGATTTGGACAACTCATTACATTACAAAATCTCAAATACAATCAGAGGATGAATCCTCTATGGGTTGCAACACACTACAACTTCCCTATCTCCAGACTCTGGAATCATCTTCCTTCTATAACCCCCAAATCAGCTAGGGTTTCTATTTTCCCACTTATTTTTAACTCTACACTTTCCCCCTTAACTCTACTACTGCCCCAGGTTCCCAAAAATAGTCATAAATAGCCCTTTTTGGTGGCCTCCAGCTAAATTTCAAAATTTGCAACTCCCTCCAAAAGTAAGTCAACTTTCGAGAAGCATAACTTTTGATCCGGGTGTCCGATTGACGAACTATTTTAAGCGCCAAAAAATCTCATGAAGTGAACTATCACACTGAAAATCCATAAATGGATTTCTGTCAACTTTTTTGGGATGTTATGGGACATTTTAGTGCCTCATATCTGGTTTCAAAAATTTTCAAGGGCTTTTTAGAAAATGAAAACTTTAATATCTTTCAGATCACAAATGATCTTTGCCTGATTCCTTCGCCAAAGGTCTTATATTTCATTTACAAAGCTTCCTGTAAATTTTTGCTTCAATCCGTGCCCAAATGCAAACTTTCCTAAAATGACAGTTAAACTTTCCAAAAATAGCAGTTTGGAAAAACTGAAAGTCCTACATCATTATTCAAGTATTATGGAACCATAAATACTAATTATGGAAATAAATGAAAACAAATTCAATGATTTTGAATCAACATCTTTTTGGGTGATACAAGATTGCCTTTACATGACTAGATCCTCCTGCATCAAACATGTTTGATTATAATGATATTTTACCTTGAAGAACCTTGCCATCACATGATACTAGTGACACATCTTTTGTGATGGATCCACCTATTAACACCCTCATCTTCTAGTGATACACATATAGATGACACTTTGTGTGATGAGGTTACACCTTCCCTACCTACTCATGACATTGTTGCACCTTATCATGATGTTCATTCTACATGTCATGCAAGTTCTTTTCCCATAGCAAAATGTTCTTTTGATATGCTACCTTCTTTTATACAAGATTATGTGTTTCATAATGATCATTCTTATACATCTTATGTTGTCTATGGATATTCATAATAGTTTTTCACATAGCACGATACCCGCCATGATGATGGTATGCATATTGATTGATATTAAATTAGCCTCTCATGTAGGCACTATTGATGCTTCATTGCCTTTTCTTACATCACATAATGATATTATGAGCCTTAGTGAGGAGTTATTACATGAGATTCATCTTATTATGGTACCATAAATTTATGCTTCATTACATGTTAAAACATTCTTGCTTGCTAATTATGAGTATGTAGATGATGTTATCTTATTGATTAGCGGGTTTAAAATTTATGCAATGGTTTGATTCATCTTGTTTGCTTTGAACTCTTTTCATGAACTCGACACATGGTTTCATTGCTTATTTTTATAAACATAGTGCCCATGAAGATAGTATGGACATAGTGATACCTTTCCATGATTTACCTTTTAATCTTTGTTCTCCTATTATCCATAGATCTTACACATCTAAACCTACATTTTATAGTATTCCATCTTTTCCTAAACTAGCTAGAGGCCAAGATGTTCCATTAAAACAGACTATTATACTCTTCATCCCACGATGTTAAAACACACTCTTATTACCTTACCTCTCATAAAACCAAATAAGGCTAAATGTTTTTGTACTTATCAACATACACATGTATAATGATAGGGGAATCACATTCAAACATAAAATTCAAGAAAATATAGATAAATAAAAGGTAAAAATTAAAAGCATACATCCATGAGCCCACCACTGCCTCATTTGATAAGGTGAGCCACATGAAAATAAATCATGTGCATCAAGAAAATGTTCTTTTTCACCATGGCACACCCTATATTGAGGTTACATGACATAAAAGAGAAACCAACCAATACACATAATAATAGATGACTACATTTCTTAGATATCTTTACTTCTCCTTACTTATCCCTCTTGTGTCATCCACATTAGGCTATGATCTTGGTCAGGTTTTCATCCTATGCTTATGATCCTTATCATGTTCCAATGCTGATGATGTTTTACATGTTGCTACTTATGAGCCTTATCATATAGATTATAATTATTTTATTTTGATATCTTATCCTCACATGATCTTACACTTTCTTATCATGCTTCTAGAAATATCTTATCATATTTCCCATATTGGGGGAAATCATATTACATACACCCCCATGATCGCATCCTATCTATGTGCACCTTACATGCTTTTTCATTGATGATTTACCTATTTCCAATTATTACACGACATCATATAGCTCAACTAAGGGAAATCATTACCTTATTTCCAAGGTCACTATACATTGTTCATGATCTTTCCTATGCCCATATCATCCATCAAGCCTTATCCCACTATCATATCACATTGGTAATGTTCAACATAAGCTTCCCCACTCTATTGGTTGCATGGAAACATCTAATACATCATACACCTAGATCTATCTCACTGGCCTAGGGCCCTATTGCCTTAGCCCAACCATTGTGTGCTTGTTCTCTTAGAGCCACATTGAGGGAATATGCCTTTTCTAGTGTTCTATGTACTTTCATGGGTGTTCCTAGTTATTTAGGGCTACATCACCAATTTCATTTACCTATATTAGGAGCAAATTTCTATTCATTCAAGCCTATCTCTAGCCTATGATCTTACCATGTCTTTCATTTGATATACTTTACCAAATTATTACACTATGCATTCAAGACCTTGATTTACTTTACATGATTTCCATGCTAATTTGCTTAGCTTATATTTACATTTCATTTACTATTTTTTCCTCTCTTTTAATTCCTTGCATCTAATGGATGAAACCAATTGAATGGGGGCATATTCTATTACTAAAACACCTTTGTTGAGCTTGTAAATAGTTACAGATGCCTACACAAACTCATCATCATGTCTAGACAAACCTTGATCACATGACATGGCAACACATGATATGTCATTGTTAGAATTAGGGTAGACAACTGAGAGGGGGGGGTGAATCAGTTGTCCAAACTTTCTTCTCTTTTCAACACTTGGATTTCTTTAACATTATAACAATAAATCAATCATGAAAACTTAATGCAATTAACCAAGAGTAGAAACACATCAACACATGAGACACCAAGATTTTGACATGGAAAACCTGGTTAAGGGAAAAACCACGGGGTGACTAACCCAAGATATTATTCTCTGTTAGAAGAATAGAAAGAATAAGATGGCACATGCCAATTAGGGCTCACTACTCGAGCACACTGCTCACAAGAGGCTCACTGCCTACAAGAGACACACTGTCTACAATAAATAAGTATTACATACTTGAGTCAGTTCCATTTAAGCCCAATCCTTCTGCTCTGTCTTTCGCTCTTCTCCTTGCTACCACACACTCATCTCCACAAGTTACACCTTGAAATGACTTCGTAATGCCTTATTTATACATGACATCAACTTAGGAACAAACATCTAAGTCGGCACACATCCACAAGAACATCCGCAAGATGAATAACTCATCCGGTCGGCCATCCTAAGTAAGAACACCTTCATCCGGAAGTATTTCTTCAATTTCGGGCTCCAACTCTAATACGGACCGACAACACAACCTCAACATGATCCAAGAACCTTCATAAGCTTGCCTGAATGACCAGGTACGTCTGCACTTCTTCTACTTACTCAAATCTCTTCTCTCTTGCATCTGGTGCCTCAAGAACATAGTTTGTCATGACTGTCACAAGGGAGTAGATTCTTCCGGACCTTCAAACCATGAACAAATCAAGATGACACATCACAAGGACTCCCCCAACACTCCTTCCAATCCACAGAATAGGACAATGCACTTCTGGATGTCACCGGACCTTTCTATAACACTCTGTCACTCCTGAGCATCTCCCAGAACTAGTTCTACTTGATCGATCACAACTTCTTCATATCTTCATGCGGACCTTTGAAATCTTAACTGGAACCTCCTAAGACTCATGTCCACAAACCCTTTAATCCGCATCGTCTGATCCTCAACCTGTCTTGAGTTATTTCCTTACTGTCATCACTGTTCTTCACTATTCCTGACTGAGACTGACTTTCTCAGTATCCTCAACAAATAACTCATCCAATCCTTATCACTAATGTAACAAAAGTATGTTGACATCAATGGCAACACCGGTTAGGCCCATACTTGCAACAATCTCCCTCTTTGTCATTGATAGCAAAATATGATGTGAAAAACTATTTTTGACCATCAAGACAAGAATTTCTTTTCTACTGTCATAACTCCCCCTATCAGCAATCACCATTCTTCACATTTATTGTCTCTCACTTTTGCTCCCCCTTTGATCAGCAACCACTTGTTTTTCACATGTCTTTTCTCCCCCTTTGACATCAATGGCAAAGGGCTCATACTTGCAACTTTACCACTTCAGAATCATATTTGCTGCTCCCCCTAAGTAGCAGCTCCCCATCATCAATCCGGACCACAAGATGGGACTGTGATATGTACCAAACTGATGCACATTAGTGCATCCTAGTTCATCACCGGAGGGGCAATAACCCCTAACTTCTCCCTGAGATACTCAAAAGTGTCCTTGGGAAGATGTTTAGTAAAGATATCTGCAATCTGATCCTTGGAGGGTACATACTCCAACCTGACTTCATCCTTGTTCACTTGCTCTCTCAGAAAGTGAAACTTGATAGATATGTGCTTGGTCTTGGAATGCAAAACCAAATTCTTAAAAATATTTATTGCACTTGAATTATCACAGAAAATTGTGATAGGCTTCTCATATTCTATTTTAGTCTCTTAGCATCTGCTTCATCCATAAGATTTGAGTGCCACTACCTGCTACTGCAATGTATTCTGCTTCAGTTGTAGACAGAGATATTGCCTCTTGTTTCTTGCTTAGCCAAGAAACCAACCTTTTTCCCAAAAGGAATGCTCCACCACTGGTACTCTTCCGGTCATCCACATCTCCTGCCCAATCTGCATCTGTATATGCATGAAGAGAGAAATAATGATCTCTAGGATATCATAGACCATACTCAACTGTCCCCTTTAGATATCTAAAAATCCTCTTGATTGCCATAACATGAGATTCTCTAGGATTAGCTTGGAATCTAGCAACAAGACCAACAGCCTGCATAATGTCTAGTCTAGTTTGAGTGAGATACAACAATCCTCCAATCATTGACCTATACTTTGTCTGATCAACCTTGGGAGACTCATCATCTTTGCTCAACTTGCATCTGGTTGCCATTGGAGTGTTCATTGGCTTTGAGTCTTCCATCCCAAATTTCCTCAACAATTCTTTCACATATTTTGACTGAGAAACGAAGATTCCTTTCTTTGTTTGAGTAATTTGTAGGCCCAAAAAGAAATTCATTTCTCCAAGCATGGACATCTCAAACTCACTTTTCATTTGACTTGCAAAAGTTTTACACATACTATCTCTTCCTCCAAAAATGATATCATCAACAAATACTTCAACAATAAAGATATTTTCATGATCAATTTTGAAATACAAGTTACTGTCAACAGTACCTTTGTTGAAACCAATCTTTAAGAGATGCTTATCCAATCTTTCATACTAGGCTCTTGGGGCTTGCTTCAGTCCATATAGTGCCGTTTTCAATTTACAGACCATGTCACCATGATTAGACAATTGAAATCCATCCGATTGCTCAGTGTACACTTCTTCTTCCAAATTACCATTTAGGAAGGCAGATTTGACATCCATCTGATACACCTTGAAATCCTTGAAGGCAACAAATGCAAGAAATAATTTGACTGCTTCAATTCTTGCCACCGGAGCAAAAGTCTCTTCAAAATCAACTCCTTCAATCTGAGAGTAACCCTTGCAGACCAATCTAGCTTTATTTCTGATTACTTCATCAACTTCATTCAGTTTGTTCCGGAAGACCCATTTGGTTCCCATCACATTCTTGTTTCTAGGTCTAGGAACAAGATCCCAAGAGTGATTTTTCTCAATTTGCATCAGTTCTTCTTCCATTGCTTTTGACCAATTTTCATCATTGCAAGCTTCATTCACTGTCTTAGGTTCAATTTTAGAAATTAGACAATACTCATCTGAATTTTGAGCAATTCTCCTCCTTGTTTGTAGTCCTATTCTTTTGTCACCTATGATTTGATCCTCAGAATGGTTTAGAGTTACATACCTTGGAACTTTGGGAGTCTCTTGCACCACTAACTCTTGATCAGTCTCATTGGGAATTATCTCTTCTTCCTGATTTACCAAATCAACTTGACTTTGTTTCTCAGAAGAGGATTGGATACTTTGAATCTGAACATCATTCTGATTGTCTTCATCATACTCATGAATTCTTGAGGGTCTTTCAACTTCTTCATCCACCTTCACATTTACACTTTCTACAATCTTTCTCAGTCTCTTGTTGTAACACCGGTATGCTTTACTTTGAGTAGAGTAACCCAAGAATATTCCTTCATCACTTCTAGCATCAAACTTTCCTAGATCTTCATCCCTTTTAATGTAACATCTGCTACCAAAAATTTTGAAATATCTCACAGTGGGAGTAATGCCAAACCAAAGTTCATAAGAAGTCTTACCGGTATTGTTTCTGATTTGAACTCGATTGAGAGTGTAGACTACAGTGCTGACAGCGTCTCTCCAATAGATCTGAGGAACATTTGCTTCCATCATCATGGTCCTGGATGCTTCCTGAATGGTCTGGTTCTTTCTCTCAACTACTCCATTCTGCTGGGGAGTTCTAGGGGCAGACAACTACCTCTTTATTCCATGTTTTTCACAGAAGTTTATGAACTCACCGGATGTGAATTCTCCACCTCTATCAGACCTCAGACACTTTAATTTTAATCCGGTCTCATTTTCCACCATAGCCTTGAATATTTTAAATTTCTCAAGAGCTTCTGATTTCTCTTTCAGAAAGGTTACCCACATCATCTGGGAATAGTCATCAGTTAGCAACATGAAGTATCTATCCCCTTACACACTCCTGATTCTTGCCGGACCACATAAGTCAGTGTGAACCAAGTCTAATAATTCGGTAGAAGATTGTTCCTTGCTTTTGAAAGAGATTCTACTTTGTTTACCCAACTGACATTCTTTGCACAAGCTATTAGTAGGTTTCACTAATTTTGGAAGATCTCTTACAGCCTGAGTATTGCTTATCTTGATGATATTATCAAAGTTCACATGACACATTCTTCTATGCCATAACCAACTCTGATCAATTTGAAAAAATAAGCAACTTTTACCAGTACCAGCTAAGTGAAAGATGTTACCTTTTGTTTGGCTACCTGATGCAATCTCTATTCCAGAACTTTCAAATATTTTGCACTTTCCATTCTTGAATCTGAGATCATAGCCTTTGTCCACCAACTGTCCCACACTGAGAAGATTGTGTTTCAATCCTTCAACATATAATACATTACCAGTTTTGTTCTTTCCATCAAAAGAAATAGTTCCTCTAGCTCTGATTCTACCTGCAGAGTTATCACCAAACTTTACCACTCCTCCTTCATACCTTTCCAAATCTATAAACTTGTTTTTGTCCCCTGTCATGTGGTGAGAGCAGCCACTGTTAATGACCCAATCATCCTTTTCTTCAACTTGGGTAGCCAGGGCTTTATGATTTATGGATTTAGAGGGTATTGGATCTTCTTCCTTGATGGCAATGAACACCCAGTCACTTCTAGATTTGTCTTCTTTCTCTGATTCATCATCTGTTACTCTTTCATCATCTCCTTCATGAGCATAGTAACAATTCTTCTGGAATCTTGGTCTATTATTGTTTGGCCTAGAAAATCTTTCCGGACACCTTGATGCAAAATGACCAATTTTATTGCACTTAAAACACTTAAAAGGCAATTTTCCCTCATACTTACCGGATCCTCTTGGTAGTCTTTTTGCAATAAGAGCTTCAAGATGAGCAGTTTCAGCTTCTTCTTCTTCCAAATCTTTTCTTGCATTTTCATACCATGATGGTTTCCTTCAAGAGTTTTCTCCCGGATCAAACCTTTGTTTTCCTTTTACCAAGGCACTTGCTTTGAATGCAGATATAGTTTTTGGAGGATCATCTCCAAACTCAGCCATTTCAAAAGCAACTAGCTTACCAACCAATTGATCCCTTGTGACTGTTGTGTGAACTCTGAATTCTTCAATTGCAAAGGCCTTCATTTTATAACAATCAGGAAGGGATTTGAGAACTTTGCCAACAATCTCTTCTTCACTCAGGGTTCCACCTGCATTTTTGATTCCACAAACCAGTTCATTTACTCTTGGCATGAAGGTGGTAATATTTTCATCATCTCTCATCTTCAATTTTTCAAATTTCCCTTTTAGACTTTGTAACCTTGCACATTTGACAAACTGATCTCCTTCATGCAAAAGTTCTAGTTTATTCCAAATCTCAAAGGCAGTTGGCAGATCAATAACATTTGAGAGTTCTAAATCAGATAGCATGCTTAATAGAGCCTCTTTGGTCTACAGATTGTTTTCAGCATCCGTAATTTCATTTAGGGTTGTCGGACCACCATGTGGAGGTATATAGGTCTTTTTAACCATAGACTAGTATGCAAATCCCATACACTGCAAGTGACATTCCATGCGACCTTTCCAAAGAGCAAAGTTAGTTCCATCAAACTTCGAACTATCCTTCTTGTAGGATGACATCTCAGATCTCCTCAAGCGGTTAAGCTCCTTTTAGAGGAACTTGGCTCTGATACCAATTGTTAGAATTAGGGCAGACAACTGAGAGGGGGGGTGAATCAGTTGTCCAAACTTTCTTCTCTTTTCAACACTTACATTTCTTTAACATTAAAACAATAAATCAATCATAAAAACTTAATGCAATTAACCAAGAGTAGAAACACATCAACACATGAGACACCAAGATTTTGATGTGGAAAACCTAGTTAAGGGAAAAACCATGGGGTGACTAACCCAAGATATTATTCTCTATTAGAAGAATAGAAAGAATAAGATGGCACATGCCAATTAGGGCTCACTACCCGAGCACACTGCTCACAAGAGGCTCACTGCCTACAAGAGGCACACTGTCTACAATAAATAAGTATTACATACTTGAACTGGTAAATAGCATCTTCACCATGCTTGAGTCAGTTCCATTTAAGCCCAAACCTTCTGCTCTATCTTTCGCTCTTCTCCTTGCTACCACACACTCATCTCCACAAGTTACACCTTGAAATGACTTTGCAATCCCTTATTTATACATGACATCAACTTAGGAACAAACATCTAAGTCGGCACACATCCACAAGAACATCTGCAAGATGAATAACTCATCTGGTCGGCCAGCCTAAGTAAGAACACCTTCATTCGGAAGTATTTCTTCAATTCCGGGCTCCAACTCTAATGCGGACCGACAACACAACCTCAACATGATCCAAGAACCTTCACAAGCTTGCCTGAATGACCAGGTACGTCTGCACTTCTTCTACTTACTCAAATCTCTTCTCTCCTGCATCCGGTGCCTTAAGAACATAGTCTGTCATGACTGTCACAAGGGAGTAGATTCTTCCAGACCTTCAAACCATAAACAAATTGAGATGACACATTACAAGCACTCCCCCAACACTCCTTCCAATCTGTAGAACAGGACAATGCACTTTCAGATCTCACCGGACCTTTCTATAACACTCTATCACTCCTGAGCATCTCCTGGAACCGGTTCTACTTGATCGATCATAAATTCTTCATATCTTCATGCGGACCTCTGAAATCTTAACTGGAACTTCCTAAGACTCATGTCCACAAACCCTTTAATCTGCATCATCTGATCCTCAACCTATCTTGAGCTATTTCCTTACTGTCATCATTGTTCTTCACTGTTCCTGACTGAGACTGACTTTCTCAGTATCCTCAACAAATAACTCATCCAATCCTTATCACTAATGTAACAGACGTATGTTGACATCAATGACAACACCGGTTAGGCCCATACTTGCAACAGTCATGTCATTCTATGGCTAGACTAGGTAAGCACTTCCCTACCACTTTCTACATAGGTGGAACTTTCTAAGATTTCCTACTCTCTCCTGTTCTCTTTCTCATGATTGTTGATAGTAAATTCAATTTGTAGTTGTCTTTATCTTTATTTATGTGATAGAAGCTACTTGTTGTACATCTTTTATTTATTTTGTAGGTTCCCTTAGAGCACACATACTAAAGGATGAATACACATGATGAGATCTAGTGGGGTCCATTACTTTACATGAACTTCGATATCCTTAAATGTCTAAATATTTATTTTACATGCATGTTTGTGAATTCTCATTACTTTAAAATACATATCCATGTTAGGATTTACATGCACCTCAAAGTGGGGGCAAAATGTAATGGTAAAATTTGTATACCCATGCCAATTCCCATTTAGTTTGGTGCCCATTTTGAAAGAATGGCTTAATATAATTACATGTTGACAAATGACACAATCTTGTGCAAAGTTGGGCTCATTCCCTATCCATCACCCCAATGCATTTATAATTATTCCCATGCATTCAACTATATCTTATCCATATCCACTTATATTCCGATACATTTGGCATTTATTTATTTATTTATTTTTAAGCAAAAGGTGCAAGGCACCTGAAAATAGTATTATATTAATAATAAAAAGTCATTACATAACAACCGAGAGAGGGCCATACAACAAAAAGCACTATCTTGCAGCATATGCAATATAAAACCTAGATACAATCACCCTGCTAAAAATCACATTGATATCACCGATGATTGAAAAACAAAATACCCTCATAATCAGAAGAAAAAACAAAAAACTATGATTCGTTTATACACTTTGCATTTATTACACCCACATGTCTCAAAATTTGTTCCCCACATCAAAACTAGTGTTTCCTTGTCTCTGTTCAATTGCACATGGGATCGGTCCTACACCACATGGAATTGACCCCTTAAATTCAAGATTTCAAATTAATTTTTTTCTAACTCTTGCCTATTATATTCTTGTCATGAATTGAGTTGGTACATGTTTCACATGATTTATTGTTATCTACTTATATTTAAAGGCATCCAATGCGTATTCGTTTCATCATTGAATTTTAAGGGGAAAAATTCAACACACTACAAAAAATAATAATTATAGGAATCTTTTGATTTGGAGTATTAAAAGGAATCTAATCGGCATAATTATTTAAGAGCATTTGCATGATTGAAGAGTGTTGTATTCACTCATTTAAATTCACAGCTAGAGAAGACCTCACAATAGTGCTTGCAGGAGGACCCTAGATGTTTGGGAAACATAGCTTGTCCCTCTGCAAATGGAAACTAGGTTTTGATAGTGCTTCAGACCTGAATAAATCCGCCCCAGTTTGGATTTGACTTCTGGGCCTCCCTCTAGAGTTCTGGGATGAAGAAATTTTTTTGTGGATTGCCAACTCACTTGGACACTTCATTACTCTGGATGGCACAACTAGAAACAAATCGAGGTTAGTATTTTCCAGAATTTGTGTTAGCATTGATGTGAATAAAATACTCCCTAACAACATTACTCTTAAATCTAAGTATGGTCAATGGGTTCAACCCATCTTGTATGAAAAATCTACAACCTTTTGTCAAAATTGTAACAAGAAAGGCCATTTAGCCCCACAATGCAAAGTTAAACCCTCCCATTCTAAGGAAGCTTAGACTGCTATTGAAGTGGAGGACTACCCCTTCAAGGAGGACATACTGAATATGATCAAATCCCCTGTCAAAGACAAGTCTGCTATTACTATTGAGGATAATGCTCAGTCACTTAATGTTGAGACCAATGAATAGATTCCTGATGATGCCCTGAGATCCTCCCCTATTTCGAGTATTATCAGTTGTAGGACTTCTTTACCTCTAAGTATCAAAGATGGAGAAATCCCTCAAGAATATCCCCCAGAAAAATAAGTTGTCTCTGATGTTGTGCTTCCCTCTGAGGCCTCTTTCCTAGAGCCAGCTATGATAGACAATTTTACTAGTGTTGGGGCAGGGTTTGGGATTGGATCCCCATTCAACAACACAGTGACCCTTTCTCCAGGGGAAGGTTCTAGTGTTGCTACTTTGGAGGGATGGAGTACGATAAAAAAGAAGGGTAGAGGCCCAGGAAAGAAGGTGGCAGATGTGGGTGTGGACACTAAACAAGGCCGTTTGTCTTATAGGGAAACACGACAAAAGGCGGTTAATAAGGACATTGCTATGGGCTGACAAAAGACCTTGGAGTTAGGGTCCAAGAAGAGTCTAATCAAATGAAAATTTTGTCATGAAACATTAGGGGGCTTAATAACCCCTTAAGCAGTTTTTGGTCAAGAACTGTATTTTTGAAAATAGAACTGACATTTTGTTGCTCCAAGAAGTCAAAATGAAAAATGAGAGCTTCCAGTCGATGGCCAAAGGCCTTTGGATGAATGCAGAATATCTAGGTAGTGATGCTTGTTGTGCCTTGGGTGGTATCATCGCCATGTAGAATAGCAGTATTGTTAAAGGAAGAATGATTGAGAAAAACAAAAGATTTTTGGCTTCCAGGATGGAGATTGACAACTTTTCTTAGAACCTGGTTAATATCTATGCACCAAATCAGAGAGGCCAGAGAAGGCAATGTGGGATACCCTTTCATATCTCATGTCTAGAGAACCAGATAGCTGTTGGATGCTGATGGGAGACTTTAACACCCCCTTCTTCCCCTTTGAAAAGAGGGGAGGAACTATGGACTTTATTGATAGCATGTTGGATTTGAATGACTTCTTAAATAAAGAAGGCCTTATGGATTTAGAACCACAGGGCAATAAGTTTACGTGGTCAAACCAGAGACAAGGTAAGAATTTGATTCAAGTCAAACTGGATAGGGTTGTGATTTCTTCTAGTTGGAAATTCTTAATCTCATATGCCCTTGAAGTCTTTCCCCAAAAAACTTCTGATCATAACCCTTTACTTTTATCCTAGAAAGATGGGAACAATAAGGGCCCCTACCCATTTAGATTTGAATTAATGTGGACAAAACACCCAAAGTTCAAGGACTTGTTGGCTAAATGGTGGAACATAGACATCTACGGTATGCCTATGTTTCACTTGACTCAGAACCTGCTAATGGTCAAGAAGAAGGTTAGAGGATGGAATAAGTTCAACTTTGGGAACTTTTTGAGGAAAAGAGAAGAATCAATTTGAAACTAAAAAATCTGCAAAGCAGATTGGAAGAGGGAGACATTATAGAAGCTACCGCTATTGAAGAAGAGAAGGTGAGAAAGGAATGGAAAGATCTTATAGGAAAAGAGGAAATCTTTTGGAAGCAAAAGTCAAGGATACAATGGCTAGAAGAGGGAGATAGAAATACTTTGTTCTTCCATCAATCTACGATGAAGCATAGGAAAAGGAATAATATTACCAAACTCTTGGATGGCAGAGGTGTTTTGGTTGAAACAGATCTTTAGATTGGGGAAGTGGTGGCATCTTATTTTCAAAGCTTCCTTCAAGCCCAAGATAATAGGATTAATCAGCAGCTTGTTGATATCATCCCTACCCTTATGAATGAGGATGATAATAGTCAACTTGGCAAAAGTATTTATGAGGAAGAGGTCTAGGCTAGTCTCTTCTCTATGGGTGCTTTCAAAGCCCCAAGACCTGATGGTTTCCCCCTACTTTCTTTCAAGAGTACTGGGAGATTGTAGGAAAGGATATCACTGAAGCTGCTAGGGACTTCTTTAGAATGGGTAAGCTATTAAAACAACTAAATCAAACCTTCATTGCACTCATTCCTAAAAAGAAAGAGGTGATGTGTATGGGGGACTTCAGACCCATAAGTCCATGTAATACAGTTTATAAGATCTTCTCCAAAGTCATGGTCTTGAGACTCCAACACATTCTTGAGAAGCTGATCAGCAGCTGTCAAAAAGGCTTTGTCCTAGGTAGACAAATAACTGACATGGCAATAACCATGCATGAAATCATCCATTCTATGGAAAAATGTAGAAGCCCAGGAATGGATTTTAAACTAGATATTTCAAAAGCCTGTGACAGAGTTAGTTGGGAGTTCCTATTCACTGTCCTGAGGAAGTTGGGATTCCAAGGTAAGTTTCTAAAGCTTATCAATGTTTGTGTTACCTCGATTAGATTCTCTATTTTGGTCAATGGCACACCAAGAGGCTTCTTCAATGCGGGTAGAGGGCTAAGATAGGGAGACCCCCTCTCCCCCTACCTATTCATTCTTCTGGATGAATCTTTGAGTAGGGGGTTCATTTCACTGCTTAACTCCAAGATCATAAAAGGGGTTAAACCTACTTCAACAGATGAACCTGTTGTCATTCAACAATTTGTTGTCGATACTATCCTTTTTGGAGCTGCTTCTGTGGGGGAGGCCAGGAATTGGAAAAAAGTGCTACGGGAGTATGCCATTTTGGCTAGCCAATATATAAACTTTGATAAGAGTCAAATCTACTTCTTCAACACCCCGACGGATTTATAGAAAAAAATCATGAGTATCTTGGGATGTGCGGCGAGCTCCTTCCCCGGGACTTATCTTGGTCTACCTTTCTCTGTCAAGGATGCCTCCCCGGAGTACTGGAACTCCATAATGGAAAGGACTCAGAGAAAACTTGTAGGATGGAAAGACAAACTTTTGAGTCAGGCCGGTAAGTTCCAGCTCCTCAAAGCTTCTCTACAAGGAATTCCAGTGTATTTTCTTTCTCTGTTCAAAATACCTAAATACCTAACTGAGAGACTTGAGATGATACAAAGAACTTGTCTTTGGTCTGGAATGGAAGACAAAAAGAGATTGGCCCTTGTCGCCTGGGATAAAGTTTGTAAACCTAAAGTGCAAGGAGGCTTAAGTCTAAGAAATTTGAACTTACTCAATAAAGCACTCAACCAAAATAGGATGGAATCTCATTGCTGGGGGGAAGGATTGGGGCAGAATCATGAAAGCTAAGTATATGGGGAATTCAACCCCAGAAGACATTCTTCTTTCTCCTGATTTTCCTAGAGGCTCAGTTATCTGGAACAATGTCATGTTTAAAATGTAGAAATTTGCTCCTGAAAGGCAGTAAATGGAAACTAGGGGATGGAGAAACCATAAGATTTTGGGAGGATACTTGGATCAATGGTGGACCCCTAAGCAAATGCCAAAACATTCAGCATTTGATGAAACTTGCTGTTAACCACTTTGGTATCTGGGTGAAGGATTACTTCCTACCTGGCTATAGAGAATGGGTTCAGCTATTTGAGTACTATCAAAGTGATACTGACATGAGTAATGCTGCTAAAGAAATACAACTATTCCTAAAGGATGTAGAATCGCCCTCTTTCCGCAAAATGATAAATTGGTTTGGTGGAAGGATAAGACTGGAAGGTTTATTGTGAAATCTGCCTATAGCCTGTCCATCCCTCAAGTTAGTGACAATTTATGGAAGAGCATTTGGAACCATAACCTTGTGCTGAAAATGAATCATTTCTGGTGGGTGGTTGTCTAAAACAAAATCCCCACCATTGATAAACTCTAATTAAGGGGATTCCAAATCCCAAATAGATGTGTTCTTTGCATGAAGAAAGAAGAGTCTGCCTCCCATATCTTCTTACATTGTGAATTAACTTGGGATGTCTGGAGCATGGCCCTGAATTTCTTGGACATCCCTTGGTGCAGTAATGGTAACTTGGAGGACTTGGTTAGAGGTTGGATTCCCCCCTTTTCAAATCCTGTCTGTTGTGAATTATGGAAACATACCCCCCTATTTTGACTTGGTGTCTTTGGAAGGAGAGAAATAATAGGATCTTCAAAGAAAAATTTAGGAATCCTAATGAAGTTTTCGATTTGGCTGTTAGACTGTTGCAAGACAATATCAGTAACAGCTCCATAAAAGCTACTGAAACCCCCCAAATGCTAAAGAAATCAACATTGGAGGTGGTGTCTTTAGAAGGAGAGAAATAATAGAATCTTTAGAGAAAAATTTAGGAATCCTAATGAAGTTTTTAGTTTGGCTATTAGACTGCTGCAAGACAACATTAGTAACAGCTCCATAAAAGCTGCTGAAAACCCCCCAAATGCTAAAGAAATCAACATAATCAAATAATGGACTATTCTTGTAAACATTTGTAGAGTGGATGACAAAAAGAAAAAGTCCAGAGCTAACACGTTTTGGGTACCTCCCCCATGTGACTGGTCAAAACTCAACTTTGATAGTGTTGCCAAAGGCAACCCAGGGTTAGCTAGTGGTGGAGGTGTTATAAGGTTAGAGAAGGGCCCTCTGATTGTTTCTTATACTGGGAGCATTAGGGAAAACACTAATAATACTATTGAAGGTATGGCCCTCCTTTGGGGTCTAAAGATTACCTTGGCTATAGGAATAAAAAACTTAATTGTTGAAGGTGACTCAATGGTGGTTTTGGAAGTTGTTAAAGGGAAAGGAAGTGTTGGTTGGCAGTTGGAGGATGTCATCAAGGATATAAAGAACCTTCTTCTAAAGCTTGAAGATAAAGTTTTGATCCATATAGGTACAGGGAAGGAAATAAAGCTACAGATCTAATGGCTAACTTAGGGATTAATATTCATCCCCTAAGATGTTGGAGGAAATTAAACAATTTACCTATTTCCATAATTTATTGTATACAAAAGAAGTCCCTTAACTCCCATGATAGGCGAAATGATGATTCCTAGTGTTAAAAGTAGTGTTGCGGTGTGCTTCCATGTCATCATGAGGAGACATGGCATGAAGGACGGTAGTAGAGTTTCTACTCACCTTTTAAATATGATGTGGCATACTAATAATTTGGTGTGCATTGAGACCATCATTTCTATTTGTGGGTGGTAGATGAATATATGGAATAAGTCTTGTCAACCTACATGAAATGGGCTGGATTTGAGCAGCTTGCATGAGCCAGGACCTGACAGCATTAATAACTTCAATGCCATCAGGATTTGGAGAGATGTGCAAATAATGTTAAAGAAACTTAAGTTTCTTTTATTCTACATTTCTGGATTCTTCTCTCGTCTCATCCCTACTCTTTGTAGCTACTTTCACAGAAGGAGTGTTGTTCTTGTGTGTGGCGGAGTTCTTGGCTTTGAGATCTGGAGGGTTAAGATAATGGGGGGTGATAAGGTGAGGACGGAACCCATGAACTATAATGAATTCAAGGAAGATCAGCAAGTGTGGAGCATTGCTTATGAAGGAGGTATTACAGCTTTCATGGAGTCCCTGAATGGCTATGATGAAAATTTGTCGACCTAATTTGCCAAGTCTTGGGACGGGAAGCGCTTGGTGGAAATAGGAGGAGCTAATTTTATTGTCTCGGAGGCCTCGATTGCTGCTACGACGGGTTTGCTGTGCACGGGAAATAGACTTAAAAAACAGACCCGCGTCCTAGATTTGGAGGGTTTGAAGCTGTTCTACAAGGAGGGGGAGAAACAAGTTAAGCTGCAAGGTGGCTTTGAGAGGGAGAGCCTAGTTGCACCTTGGAACTAAGTATGTTTCCTTATTATGAAGTATTTCACCCTAGAGGGCAGGTATAGAGTGTTTTAGCATTACCATTTCTCCTTTTTAAACCACTTTTGTCACAAGGCGCTAGTGAATTTCCCTTCTTTATAAGAAAGTCCGTGAAGAGGATCTCGAGACGTTGCTGGTGCCTTTGCATCAAGGCCTTATTTTTTGCCTGTATCATTATCATCTGGCCCTGAATTCTACAAAACCCCCTGCTACCAACCCTATAGAGGAAAGCTCTAATGATGACTCTAAGGACAGAATTCCCTTAAGCACTAGATTTGCTAAGACTTCCACTCCTTTGACTTCCCAGCGTGCCTCCCTGTCTAACCAGCCTTTAAGTGGCCCCTCAGGACCCTTGTCCAGCCCGCCAATATCTAAGACCACCTCCTTTTTGAAAGCCTTATCAGGTAGTTGTAGCCGGGCCCAAACCTTTGAAACCCCCCATGATAAATCCCATGCTGGTGCTGTTGAAGGTCTGTGCAACCTGAAAGGTAAGTTTCTGGCGCAGGAGAGAAAAAACATAAAGGTGGTAGCCATGCAAAGAGTAAAAATGCCAAAAAGAGATGCAATGATGGGAGTGATAAGTAAGTAGTTGAAGATTCAGGAAAAAAAAAGGGACCCCAGGGAAAGATGAAGTGGTTATTGTCAAAGATTTAGATTTTGTTTTTTGTAAAGATGGTAAACCCAGAAGGCCTTCCCTGAGGAGATCTTCTCGATTGGTGGGAGGCCCTTCTCAGGGAATTAAACTTGTGGATTACTCCACTGCGACTGAGGGTAAAGACACTGGGTGGAAGGTGGAAACGAAAAGAATTAAGACTAATCTCAAGAATGATCAGGAGGGCGCAAGTCATTTCGCGTCAATGAACAATTCTTTCTATGATACCAATGAGGGAGAAACTGAAGTCTAGGAGACCCCGAATAAGGAGGTTATGAGTGTTAGGAGAGAAAAGGATTACAGGAAACTAGAAGCGGAGCTAGACGATGTCAAGTCTCGTCTGGCTGTCATGGAAGACAAGGTGAAGAAGATGATCCAGATGATGTTGAAGACCTCCCTCAAGGCTGCTGACGTATTTGTTGTTCTTCAAGTGGACCGAACGAACAGCGTGGATTTGCTGATGGAAGACCATAAAAATCTTTTTAATATGTTAATTGATGATTGGAAGACCTTGCTTAGTTAGATGGTTTATGTTTTATGCTTTTATTAGACTTGTTTTAAACTCAATATATGTTTTATTAATA
Organism: Cunninghamia lanceolata; assembly: GCA_027924645.1. Taxonomy (NCBI): domain Eukaryota; kingdom Viridiplantae; phylum Streptophyta; class Pinopsida; order Cupressales; family Cupressaceae; genus Cunninghamia; species Cunninghamia lanceolata. The sequence goes on from BSBN01001229.1 coordinate 5,793,379, forward strand.
TTTTTTGGTTGACTATTGGTCAACTGTCAGTCGGCTATTGGTGGCTCTGGGCCTACTTTTCTGCCTTTTGGCTTTGTTATTAGGGTCTGCACCTGGGTTAGCAGTTTATCTTAATCAAAAAATAAGATAAAACATTTATTGAGAAGACTACTGTCGACATACCAACTATTGCATTGCTTTTTGACTACTGCAAAAACAAGAAACGAGGAGCCTCTGATATGCCGTTGGCCAAACATGGTTTGTACGTGAAACTAATTTGTTCAAAGCTTACAAAACCAATGAAAATTTCAATGGAGTTTTCGTTCTGTTAAAGGGAAGAGCTTAAACAGCCCTAAGCTATTTTTTCAAAACTTTCGATCAGTATCTTATCTAATTTAGGTAATAGGGCTACCATTACAAGTATTCAAAACAAGAACTAGAAAATTGATTCTCATAACAATTAAAAGAGCACAGATGATCACTGGACATACCTTTTCCAATACGCAAAGCATTAGTTCAACTATTCTTCTCCAAATTTGCAGCTCCAATAAGCCCTGAATATGATTTATGATTTAGTACTCTTGGAAGAAAAATACGTCAAAACATAACATAATAGAGAATAGAGAAATTTCTCCCTGATCTGTAGATAATCCAGAATAACCAAAATAATTTGATGTAAAGAATCAAGCTCATTCTTAACAAAGTAGTAGTAAATTCTAAAAAGTTTAAGAAATTAATACATTGATTATAACAATTTATTTTTTTCTGTATCTCTACTTTTAAATAACTAATTACAATATACTAAATGAGCGTTCACCTGTAATACAGGAGTCTCTTCCAACTAAATAACCATTCCAAAAATCCAATAACAAGCTGAATGCAATCTGAATGGGCACTGGTTCAGAAAAGGCCCAATAACAAAATCCATATTCTTCTACCTCCAAATTTTAGAATCCCCTTCTCTAGATCTCACCATATATTATACGGTTTAGGATTTTGACTGTCAGCTCCAACAATCAAACAAATAAAATCTATGGACCGCAATGCTATATATATATATATATATATAATAGACTGATTGTTGTAGAGAAAAGGTGGTGGTTAGAATGGTAGGATAACCTCCCTTTCTATGCTTTTCACCGACAATCACCGAACCAGTCTATATTTATCTTGTTATTGACGTGCAGTTGGATGGAATTGACGGGAAATTATTTATTTATTTAGATGGAGTCCGTGCTGACATAGTCAAAACAAAACTGATTTTTTATTTTCATGCAAGTTAATATATAACGTCGAGATTCAAGGAGTTTGGAACCAATTTGATTATTTAAAGTTGTATGGTGGGTACAAATTTATTATTTAAAATATCTTAACTTTAATGTTTTTAAGGTTATTTTTTCTTTCACCTTGGATTTCTTTATGGAAATGTAACTTTCATCATAAATTTCATTCATAGAAGTATGGGCGATGTGTGTAAAATTTATGACCAATATCATGTGAAGTGGATGATTTATTTGCAATATAATTGTGTAATGGTGAAATTTGTATACCTGTGTCAATTGATTTCCATTTAGTATTGGGGTTATCTTGATATAATGATTTAATACAATTGTATATCAACATATGGCACACTTTTCTATTAAGTTTGACTTATTCCCCAATTCTCTCCTATTTTTCATCTATTTACACATATCTCTAGATACATGTGACTTTATCCCATCCCTATTTAGACATATTCTTGCTTGTTTGCCATTATTGACCATTTATTACATCCATGCTCACAGATGTATATTCATACATTTTATACCCACCTTGGTGTTTGCACTTTCTTATCTTGAGTTAATTCTAGAATGCTCGAGTTTAATCTCATGGGGCTTGGGATTGACCCCACAAGTTCAAAATCCCAAGCTCCTACCTTTTTCCACTAGTCATTGGGAGCCAACTGGGTACACATTTTTGCAGTGTTTTGTTATGTCTTGGTATTTAAACAATTTTATCTACAATTAATTCATAAGTGACAATTTCTGGGTATTTAAAGACATTCAATATCTAGTTAATTCATAAGTGATGATAAGGAGAAAATCATTCTAGGAACATTTTGATTTAGAGCTTAAAAGGAATCCACTGCATCAAATTTTGCATATAGGCCATCTACATGCTTGTGTATGTTGTCTTTGAACATTCATCCAAGGTCTTAAAGCTAGTCCATCAAGGGGGTTGACCTAGGTGAGCTTGACCCTAGCAATCCAACAAGTTCTCCAAAAGTATTTTTAAATATCATCATCCTTACACACATTTAGATATTAGAGGTTATGTCTGAATTAGGTTGTAAAAGTCTACATTTTGTTGGGATCATCTTGTAGGTTATAAGTTAATACAATGCATCAAATCATTCACATGATGCTTGGGTTTGACCTACATATATTTTTGGGACTGTCTAGAGCCCAAGGCAATCATCAAATTGGAAGCATTCATTTATGTACCTAGACGGTTGAATTCCATGTAGCATGAGAACATTTGTTCTTTTCCATTGTTCCCAAAGTTAAGTGCCTTATCCCTTTGCATTTGATTCCTAAATAGAATTTTAATTTATCAATTCCTAGCTCTTCTTCATTAATTAAATCTAGGCTAATTTGTGCTTGAGTGATGCATTTATTTAATTATCTTAGATTTATGTAAAATAAATTTTATTCCTTTATGTTTTGGTGACCCTATTTACTTTTACACACCCTAGGGTTTGACCTTTGGGTTATACATTCATTTCTCTTATGGTTTCTAGATCTGATACTTTCATATTTGTAAGGGTTTAGATACAGCTTTGTTTACATATGCTTATTATACTTTGCTTAGGGTTTGGAAATATATAATGATATACATCTTTGATCTCACACCCCTGGATAATTTATCATTATACCTTTTATAATGTCATTTTATTTGGCTAGTATATAAATATTTTTGGTTTTGACATGTTCTTACTTTTTGTGATACAAGATCTTTCCATCCTTGATACTCTCATAACTTTTTATACTAAAGATAAGGATGTGTCTTCTATAGAAGTGTTGTTCTACCATTTATTATCTTTTCCCTCCTTCATGTTGTTGGTTAATGCTCATCCTCTTCTTTTAGATACCCTTATGTCATCTATCCATGATCTTTGTAATGATCCTATATATTATGATAATGATGTGTATATATCTAGTGACGTGTAACCTTCTGATACACCTTGTATGATGGATATAAATGATATGATTATAATATAAGGTTAGAAATTGCCTACTTTACAATCTCCACCTTTCATTTCTACATTATTTTAGTGTGCATACCCCCATATATGTGTTTCAAGACCATTTTCACATATTTTTGGCCTTTTCCTTAATCACAGAAGGAGAATAAAAGGAGGCCCAACCTTAGGAACCCCTCATCTATATGATCATATAACTCCTCAAGGATACCTATGTGTACCCAACACTATTGTCGAGACACAAATATAAGTTGAGCACTAGTGTCCTCAATCAAATTTCAAAAAAGTGACTTTGCTTGCCTATTTTTTCCCTAATCCAAACTACATTTCTAATAGTGATCAGCCCAAAAACTTAGTATAAGCATACTTTTGGCCTCCATTTGCTAAGTTAGAAGAAGTTAGATGAGAATAGAGCTCTTACCATATAAGTGATTTGAAAAAACTTGATTAGACGGAGTAGGACAAAAAGCTACACATCTGAAGACTATAATTTTTGGACTACACCATGTAGCATTTCATCCATGTCATTGTCTAATAATTATCCCTATCCATTTCCCCATAGTTTCATCCCCTCATTTCTCCCATTGGAATCCCTAAATCCCTTTCTTCTCCTCCTTTGAAGCCATCTCTCAAACCCTTGCCCTAGCTTTTCCTCTTCAGATCTGTAAATCTCTTTCCCATTCTTTTCCCTTGTTTGCATCTTCTTTCCATAATTCATATCTCCTTGTTTGACTCCATCATTGCATAGACTACAAATGTGTAGGATTTCTTCTAGGATTTGTTATTGTGAACATAAATCTCTACACACAACACTCACATTTTATCAAGTTAGGTATGCACACACCCCAATTTTCTATTTGTGTTCTATGGAGGTTGAAATATACCAAACATAGTACTGACTGAGATGGTCTCTTTTTTAACACACCTTTTTTTTTTCTCTTTGTTTGAGTTTTTAGCTTAGATTTTCACATCTTTGGGATTAGACAAGCCCATTCTATGAGTAGAAATAGGGTCAAGAGATTTAATCTAAGAAACTCCCTCAAGTTTCAGATTCCTGACTATCTGCGCCAAGGATAACTTACAACAAAACCCCTATACAAAACTACAATGCCCACTTTTTGAAGTTTGCTTATTCGAGCCCAAAATTTCACCACTGGAGCATCCTTCCAACCTCCCTAATTCATTTTCAATGCTAGATTTGTAATATTTTAGGTGCATATGTTTTATTTTTGCATTCTCTTATGTAGCATTTCAACTTACATCTAGAATTTCCTAACTATTGTATTTATCATCTTATATTAAATTAGATTGTATTTAATTTTGTATTTTTAAGTTATTTTTGGTTTATTGTTTAATAAGTACAATAGAAATTAAAAGGATTATTTCTTGTGCAGTACATTTAGTAGACACTCTACACCATTTCTTTCTAATTTTCTAATCCAAAACCAATAAGCACTTCATTTCCATAACATTTTCTTTTCATATCTATGAGTAAGTTGATAAAATTAAGTGTCATACATCTTGCATATCTAAATGTTTGATTTATTTATTTTGTATTATTTATGTGCCTTCGTGGAAAAAGAATATCCCAATTGAAGTGACATTCCATGCTATGTGTTAATTATATTGTAATGTGTGTAAGAACATGCAAAAAAGGGATTCACAAAGTAGATCATGCAAATTAACTAACTTATGATATGTAGTAATGATGTGTCGTAAAACATCTTTATAATAAAAGAATAAGTCCATGGTGGAGTGCCCAAGTTTAAGAGTGCCCAAGTTTAGTGGGTCAAATATTCTTTGGGAATTACATTTTATTTTTGGCATCATCATGGAGGGGATGTTGGAATTTCCGCCATACATTTTAGGTGCTATGTTTGCACATAGTTTTGGTTCATGATTTCTAAAGACTATTTGTTTCCTAATTTAAAAAAAAACAAAAGTAAATACTTAAATGGTAATTATAATATTTATTTTTAAGAATTTTACCTAAACATAATAACAGATTTCAAATTTCCCCATCTAACAAATAATGTTTTAATTATTTTAACCTTATGAATTAAGAGCAAAAAGAGCTTGTTTGTCATTTAGAATTTTAGATATTCTCAATTTAAAATTTAAAATCTGGAACAAAACAATTTACTGGTTTTTTAAGTTTTATCAACTAAAAAATCAACAACTAAACAGTATTTAACATAGACATCAAAATTTAGCCTCAATTGTATAATGCAACTCAAAATTTCAAAAGCCATACATAAAAAGTTAAGAATTCAGAAATAAATTGCAAATAAGGAGCACTTAAAAACAATAGAGGTTATTGTTTTGAATTTAAGATGCTTTCATCGATCAAATATCTTATCTAATTTCTGTAATAGGGCTACCATTACAAGTATTCCAAACAGAAACAATAGAACTGAATCTCATAACAATTAACAACGCACAGTTAATCATTAGAGATACCTTTTCCCAGTATGCAAAGCAGCAGGGCAACTGTTTTTCTCCAAATTTGCAGCTCCAATAAGCCCTGAATAAGATTTATGATTTGGTACTCTTGGAAGAAAAATACTTCCAAGCATAAAATAATAGAGACTGGAGAAATTTCTCCATGTTCTGCAGATAATCCAGAATAACCAAAATAGAGTGATGAAAAGAATCAAGCTCATTCTTAACAATTTAGAAGTTAAATTCAAAAAGTTTAAACAGCTGATGAATTATTTATTATACTTTTTTTTCTCTGTATATCAGTATCTCTACTTCTAAATAACTAATAAGAATATACTAAATAAAAGTTCACCTGTAATACAGGAATCTCCTCCAACTAAGAAACCATTCCAAAAATCCAATATCAAACTGAATGCAATCTGGATGGACACTGATTCAGAAAAAAACCCAAGATGAAAATCCATATTCTTCTACCTTGAACTTTAGGAATCTCGAAACTTTAGAATTCCCTTTTGTAGATCTCACTATATATTATACGGTTCTTGGATTTTGACTGTAAGCTCCAACAAACAGAAAAAGCAAATCTATGAACCGCAATGCTAAATGTTTTTTTCTGGTACAGAAAGCTTCTCTGAGGAAATAAACACAAGAGACTGATTGTTGTAGAGAAAAGGTGGTGGGTAGAATGGTAGGATAACCTTCCTTTCTATGTATTTGACGCTTTTCACGGACCGTCACCGACCCAATTGAGTTTGTCTGTTATTGACGGGCAGATGGATGGAATTGACGGGAAATTATTTATTTGTTTATTTTGATGGAGACCGTTCGACATAGTCAACATTAAACTGATTATTCATTTTAATGAGGTCAATATAACTTCGAGATTTGAAGTTTGATTGGAAAGATGGTTATTTAAAGTTGTATGGGTGGGCAGAAATTTGTTCAAATTTGATGAGAAAAAGTTTTTCAGATGGGAGTCTTTTCCGCATCGTAAAGAGATGAATACATAATTATAGACTCATTGATATGTTCCTTAAAATGTTACAACTTCAATATTTTTTAAGGTTAATTTATTTTAATAGAAAGATTATATAATAAAATTAAGAGGTAAAATGTATGGTCAGATCTTAAAATATAGATGGTATAGAATCATATTTTAAAGTTAGATTAAAAAAATTATGAGAAATAAATTGGTAACTTTAAAAATTGAAAATAATTATAGAATAAACAAGAGCATGACCTACAAGGGAAACAAATGTTAAGTCACCCGTTTAATAGAAAAGAAAAAAAAAAAAAAACACTAACAATTATGTTGCAAGGGCAATATGCTGGGTTGGGGGGTGGATGGGGGGTTATCCCACCCACTACCTAACAAATCCTTGCCACCCTCCATGAATTCCCGGTCAATAAGAGTAACACTGTTACCATCCTTGGGATCCTCTTGTGGCTAATTTTGCACAATCCTCAATAGAGATATATCAATAGCCAAGTGAGGGAATTTCTCTTGATCAGGAGGGGCCCATCCACACTTTTGAGAGGATGTGGAAGAATGATGTGAAGGTAGAGACCACCCACCTTAGTGATCGAACAACAGAGGTGGAATGGGGATCCAACCAAAGTATTACCTAGTCGATGGTGGTGGCAAGGGAGTGGTGGCTCTTTAAAAACTATGTGGGTGGTGTTGTGAGGACTCTGAGTGGTTGCACCTCCAGTCCTGGTAGGGGGATTTTACACGAGAAGGCAATGAAGGTAGAACCCTAGCCACAATGTAAAGGGCATTCCCCCAATGATTGAGTAGGGTTTGAATGTGTTAGACCTCCAACACAACCTTGCTAGCTTGGATTTGAATTTACATGAGCCCATTAGAGATCACAAGTTACTTGGAGTGAATAACAAAGTTAGTATCCATAATAGAATGAGAAAAAAAAACAAAATTTCTATCTTTCCAGCTGTAAAAAAGAATGTCCAGTCTAAAAGCATGCCAAAGTTGGAAGAATTCTATGAAAAACATGGCCCCATCACCTAGGACATTGTGCCAATTAAAGGGCTCAGGCCTTAGAGGCTAAAAAAAATCATATACCCATTACCAAGCATTTTGTACACAAACACAAAACCATAAAAGATTAAGAATGGTTTTTGGTTGCCCACAAAATAGGAATCTTGGATTAGAGATGTATCAACTGAGTGCCAATAGGAAGGCCTTGGTAAAGCAAACTAGGCAACTTTGGGCTCCAAAACTACATTCCAAATTGTTTGAAACCACTTTGTCTATATAAAACTAGGAGAATGAAGACACCACTTGGTATTCAACTTTAGAACCATGGATAGCTAAGCTTAATGCCACTTGTATCCTTTTTTAGCAGTTAATTATGGAAGGAAGCATTTTAAAAAAATTATGGAAGGAAGTAAATTGGCATACCATTTCCAGTCCTTCCACCAAGGCTTAATGGAATGCACATATATTTTGTGTAAATTCTAAGAAAGCGTGACCTTAATTATGATTTGGAAGGTTTCTTAGTTAGCAGGGTGACTTCTGGTCGAGGGGGTGTGTCTCTTCAAAGTGTCTCTTTGTTTTCGAGGATACCTTCTCATTTGTTAATGACATCATGTCTTTTGTAGGTGACTTTTCACTTAATTATCTTATACTTCTGGAACTAATCTCCTCATATACCACATCTTTTTCTCTTTCTCTCGTCTCCATTACACTCTGATTTACCCAATGGTCTAGGTAATCTGCATCCAAATTCAAGGGCTAGAGGTTACGTATAGGATTTAATAATTATTCCCATTGTTTGTCAACTTTAATTTGAATATTAGAAAAATTAGGTTGAAATTTAGGGGTTTTACTTATTTATGGTAGGGCTAGGGTTTGATTATGTTCTTCCCTCCACATCCTTCTTAATTGGTCATAGGTATCAATAGTTACTCCTATACTTTTGAAAATTTTTGTAGGGCGGGCCCTGTTAATGTGCATTGTTATTAGCTCAGGATTGTCTATATCTCTTTGGATTAAATTTACGGCAGCCCCTATGGTGCACTCATCCATTCTCTCTTTTCCTTTTATGTTCTTCTCTCTGGAAGCACCCTCCTTGGCACACTCAATAGCACCCTCATTAGCGTGCTCATCCATCTGTTTCTTTTCCTCTGCAACTTCTCTTGTGTGTTTTCTACTTATCTCTCCTTCCTTTTCTATCATTCTATGGTACCTTTCTTGGCATTCTTGAGTCTTTTTTTGTCTCTCTTCCCTACTTATTTCCATTTCAGTTAGTATAATTTCATTGATCTCCCTTAATCTTTTGTTATCCCCTCTTGCCATGGGTGTTTTTGATTTGGTATTACATTAATCCTTAAATGTATCCCATGGTTGGATTATCTTTGAAGAGTTACATCTTTTCAAGGATCCTTTGAGATCCTCCCCCTTTTCCATTTATCATCCCCTTAAGTGCATGCCCCTCACTCACAAGGGTAGGAACCTAAGAGAATGCTTCGCAGATCATAATTTTTTTTATGTTACTTTAGTTTTCTCCTTTTCCACTACTCCACACTTTTCCTTTTACTATTTCATCCTCTCTTTTCTTCACTATCCTTTTCCAAGGTCGCGGCAATGGAACTAAATGTTGGCAAGAAATGGGGAGGAACTAGTTGGGAGATTTGTTCCACAGTCAGATCTCTAAAGTTAGTTTATACCTTGGTCATATAATGAGAGAACCCTAATGAATAGTAAGAAATTGTAAAATGCGGTACAATTAGATCACCTATAAACATTCATAATATACACATAGACATAGATTTAACCCTTATTACTCCTTTATATACATAAATATTTAATGTGATATAAATCTAGCAGGTCTAAGTCTCTACCTTTCACTCACTCTTACTCTCTCATACCTGCTCTTCTATGTACATATGATATCCTATCTATATATTACATAGAAGCATGTCTTTTCCCAAAATGCCTCTTTGTATGTCAACTCTATCCTCCACATGCCCTCTGTGGTAACCTACAGTAAGATTTGTTGCTTGCCCTGTCTTCCACCAACAAGGAAGTTCATACCTAATTTTGCTTCCATAGCGAAGCCTCTCACAACTATGTTAAAAAATAATACTACATTCAATTGGTCAAAAGAGGGCAAAGATAGTTTTGAAGTTGTCAAATAGGCCATTACACAAGCTTCTACATTGGTAAACCCTAATTATGAAAAGGTTTTTATCCTTTATTATTTTGGAGGTAAGGAGGGTATATTAGTAGTCCTGATATAGCAGAATGAGGAAAAATTGGAGCAGCCAATTGCTTTTTTCAGTCAACCTCTAAAAGATTACGAGCTTACGTATAATTTTGTTGAGAAACAGGAATTTTCTACTGTGAAAGCAATAACATTGTAGGATGTCTCAAGAGAAATAAAGCAAACATTTCTTTACTTGTTGTGATCTAGATTAGTGGTTAGCAAGAATTATTACTCAGCTCTACCTTCTTATGATAATAAAGAAGTTAGTAAGGTTGCACATGTTGATGTATCATTATATAAAGAAAATAATGGAACTCCACTATGTTTTTTACAATAAGAATATTTGGAAAAAATTGCACAATTGTCTGGTCGATTCAAGTGCATCAAGTAGTGTAATGCTTTATTCTATATGCCAAAAGCTAGGTTTAACACTTGCAAAGTCGATTAAGAAAGTTGTTTAATTGGAGAAAAATATAGGTTAGTATTGTAGGTGAGTTGAACCATACTTCAATATAGCTTGCATCTCATCTAAGAATACATCAACACATAGACATACAAGTGTAAATATCCCAAAAGCCTATGGCATGCTACTTATCTAAGATTGGTCTAAGACTCTTCATGGATACATGGAAATAGATTTTTCACACATGTGGCTCCTATGAAATAGGGTAGAAAATTAGATTAGAATAGAAAGAGAACCAAGACTCAAGAATCTAATAATAGAGTACAATAACACCAATGAAATCATGTATTTAGAACATAAGCCTAGTATTTATACTCTTGAAGTAAAAGGGAAGATAGAAGAGCCAACATCTATCCTACAAGTTAAAGAGAGATCAATAGAAAACTAAATGTCAAAACTTAGATTTAATGGCTCTAAATCTAAGCAAGGATGTGGTGCTAGGGTAGAACTAATTAATCCTAATGGAAAATCATTTTTGGAGACCTACATTTTATAGTTAACCTATACACACAACATGGTTGTGTATGAAGCCTTGATTCTGGATTACAATTGGTCATTAAAAAGAAAGTAAAAAATTTACAAGTTTTTAGACTTATATTTGATAATGAATCAAATTCAAAACCAATACAAATGTGAAGTCAGAAGATTATCTTATACCATAGCAAGCTATGGAATAAGATTGAAGATTTTGAAGCATTTAATATCAAGATTGTACCTCAAAAGAAAAATAATAAAATAAATTCCTTGGCTATTGTTGTTATTACTTTGGAACTTGTTGCCCATTCAGAGTTACAAAAAAATTAGTAGAACTTGTCTCTACACTTTCAATCTCAAATAAAATCAACCACTTTTAGGTATTTAATGATGATAAACACATTCTAGATTTTATTAACAATTTTGATGTGTCTGAATCTCATATTATTGATGAAGAAGATAGGGATAACATGGAAGTTTAAAAACTAACACTATTCCAAAAGGTACAATCTATCCTGAATATGTTTTTGACATGGATGGTCATGAATATAAGGTTGGTACATCTCTACCTATTTAGAAGAATTGTTGGATACATGTAATTTGGGTTCACAATACCTAAAAGGGCTCATAGGAGCCAAAGATCTTTCAAAGCCAAATACATCTTCCACAAAGGAGAGAAGTAATATAAAAGCTATACCAAATGATTGAATGGGTACGATGAGTAAAAGATCCTTTCTTATATAGGCAAGGGTGAAACCCAGGAAACATAAGATTATGACAAGTGTCTTAATCTTATTACTTGAGACACAAAAGGTAAATGCCCTAAGTTAACTTAATAATTAGGTGTGAAAAGGACCCAAGAGGATAATTGGTTAGGAAATAACCCTTTTCACACCAATAGCCTCCCTTAAGTGAAAATTAATAAGGAAGAAAAAATTTAAAGATGCAAAGATAGGTTGTGACAACTAGGTTTGATGAGGTACTCATATACAAAAGATCTCTCAAAAAATGAAGGAAGGGAGAAAACCCATAGAAAAATATCCTCCCCAAAAGAGAGAACATGAGAAGGACTTAAAATCCTTCTGAAAAGATGTCCTTGAAAGATTAGGAACATGAAGACCTCTAGGAATCATGAAGAAGTTGTAAATAACTACCGAAAAATAACTTGTAGAACCAAAGAACCTCCACTAAAATTAGGATGAAAATCAAGATCAAAGAGGCACAAATCTGCATGGTGGCCCCAATGAAACTACTTAAACAATGATTAGATGGCTAAAAGGCAACACTATAATAGTTGAAAATATAAATGGTACATAACTCTACATGAGTGACCCCAACAACACTACTCAAACAATACATAGATGGCAACAAGGCTACAATCTAGTAGTCATAAATATAGGTGCCAATAATCTCAAGAATGTTGATCAACTAAAGAAGATAGAATATGGCCTCCATAAACAAGTATATAGAAGTGTCTATATGGTATGTGTTCCATCTCACTGAAATGTGTGGGTAACTAGTTGTTACATCCACCTAGTATATAGGAACAAAAAAATAGATGCATAGCACACTCCAAAATAAAACCAAAGAAGCATTAATGTAAATAGTATGATACCCCCCATAATGTTGACAAGGGAGAGGTAAGGTAGATTTGTTGAAATTATGTGCCACAATTTAGTGGAAGAAGGCAAATAAGCAACATCAAAAGGACCAATATGATGTACCTATAACTAAAATAGGGTGTGCTCATATAAGACACATGTGCATGAAGGTAGATGAGGTTGTGAATGCAAGCCATGCACAAAAAACCTATCATGTCATTGTCATAAAGGGTATTCTCATACAAGATACACTTTCATGAAGGTAGACAAAGTGGTGATGGCTTACTCAAAGCACACACAATAAACCCCTCATGGCACTTTATAAATAATACAAGTCCAATAATGGCACAACATGATGTGTAAGATCCCCCAAAATATAAGTACAATGCGTGGCACTCTATTTCAGTGCTTTTACAAATTTGAAAGTGCATATAATGGATTCTCAAAATCTCTAAAAGGGACCATATGCTAAAATACAATATTGCTACAATACAAGAGGAAACAAAAGGACCCATTGCATAGTATGTAAAAAATACACACTTAAAAAAATTGGACCCAAAAAGGAGTTTGTATGCATAAGTTATGGCTCTTCAAGGTCTCCAAAATGAGAACTACATAGCAAGATCACGAAGAAAACTAATTTATAAAAAAAATACTAAAATCATCTACACAATTGAGAGCACAAAATTCTCCCCCATTTCAAAAAATACTAAAAATAGATTTCATGAGCAAGAAAAAGGCCTCCAAATTTTCTCTTCAAAAACAAAAAAATAAAGGGAGTGGATCTCTGCCCTTGGTGTCCTATGGGTGGTGTCACTAGTTGAACAGAGTGGTAGTGGTAAGTGGGTGGTGTACAGAGGTAGCCCATTGGTGGCATGACCAAAGTGAAGGTGAGGTTGCATTCGGATGCCACTAAGCAACTAGATGGTGGATCTCACTGCCATTGGAGGTAAGCAGTGGAGAAGAAACCATAACACTATGGTTTTATAGCCCCTATAGGTTTGGCGTGACAAGGGAACAGCCCACCCTTGTGACCACCCTCTTAACTCTATAGGTGTCAGTGTTGATGTAGGACAGACATTATCCCTACACTGCAACTATACCCTACACTAAAAATCTAAAAATATTTTTTTTAAAGTACACACTATGCCAAATGATGTAGGCCCACATAGGCCTAACACTAATCTAACTCAATGCTATCTAACAACACAAGTATATTATGACAATTGTACAACACTATATATTGTACAAACTATACATAATTATATGTGACTATCAATGGAGCCCCCTCAAAAAGCCTATGTTAGGCTCAGTGAGCAAATTCTATCATATTTATTTCCAATCCATAGGTTTTTGGGCCTTCTAATATCAATAGTGAGGTTAGTTTTCACTAGGATCCATCATATGAAAGGGCTTAACAAAAATCTCCTAAACAAGAGAAGGGGCTTGTAGATCTAGAGCTCTAATATTGTGTAGCTATCCCTAAGAGGGCTCATAAGGGCCAAAGATCCTTGCAAAACCAAATAAACCTTCCACAAGGGAGAAAAGTAATTAAAAAAGTTATATTGTCAAATGATTAAATGAATACAATGAGTACAAGAGCCTTTCTTATATAGGCAAGGGTGAAACCTAGGACACATAAGATTATGACGAGTGTCTTGTTGATGGGTTTTTTTGCACACAACTTAGATGAAATACAGATTATCTCACCTCTCTTGAAAGGAATCTAATCCCAGCAACATACAAAAAGACTACCCCAAGGTTTATACTCTTAGGTCTTGACTTGTGAGATAACTCAGTAGGGATGTGTATTCTACTATTACAACAAGGGGTCTTATGAAAGAACCAGGATTATTTAGGGTTTCAACAAAGGATATACTTTAGAAATGTAGGGGAAACCCAAAACAATTTTAGATGTAAAGTCTAAAAACTCAATACTTCATCAGATTTTTAGGCTATTGATGCTTTTCCTAATTTAACACTTTTCCCAAATAAATTTCAAAAGGAAGGGAGGAGAGAGAAGGGTGAGAGATCCCTAAGACCAACTGCTAATATCATGTGGTGTTTTAGATAGGCAGGTTCCAAAATAACTACTTCCTGCTTAACCAAAGTTCTCACAGCACTATGGAAAATAATGCAATCTTCAAGGGAAATAAAAATTTTCAAATCATATGAACTTGTTAAACACCCAAATCTAGTGCATCTTAATCAATTCCTTATAACCAAACTAAAATTCAAGAAATGTTTAGGCTAACCATACATAGCAACTTACAATAAGCAAACTAGTACCAATGGTATGAACATGAAACCCATCAAATATCTTTAAGCATTCATCATATAAACAATTGAACTTTAACTAATCAAAGGTGAAAATGAACCATGAGCACCAAATAATCAATCACACAACACAAATATGCAGTAACACCTAGAATTTGTTTGTATTCAATCAAAAATTTGGTAGAGTTTCAACAATTCTTCTTACATAGCTTCTTCAAAATAAGGAAAGTGACTACCTTTATATAGCAGAGGCAAGTTCACTGAGTTTACAATGAAGAATGAGGATTAATCCATCACAAAGGTCTCATATTCATCATCATTTAATTCTTGCAATAGGAGTTTGTTACAAACTTGGTATTGCTTTTGTCCTAAATAGAAAAAAGACAAAATTACAGCTTTACAGTTTATATAGATAGGACAAAATAGCACTTTTTCATAAGCTATAATAAAGTAGATATTTTCCAATGAGTTAACAAGACAAAAAGGAACATATGGCACATTTTGGTGAATGCATGCCGGGTGGATTTGACATTTGATGCCTGGATGACTAGAACTATGCAGAATCTTCCTTCAAGCTACAAGGGCATCATCTTCAACAACAATTTTATCATCTTCTTGCCCTTTTTTATAAGCCATAATATGCTTCTAAGGCTGGGTTTATCTCTTTTGGAGGAGGATCCTTCACAAAACTTATCCATAATTTAAGAGTGTCCAAAGATTTGGCATGATTATGGTATATCACTGACTTAGCCCCTATACTCCTTTTGAACTCTTTGATTTGTGTCTTCATCTTACTACCTTTATTCATATCTTTGATGCTAAAGCTAAATAGTTCAGTCATCAAATTTCCTTGCAACAATTGATTCCAAAGTTTCTTGCATTCTTCTCTGTTGATTTCTTCTATGTTGCCCAAATACTAACCTATCAAATCTTGTATCAGATCAATAAAATTATAAATCGCCTCCAAATTTTGTGTTTTTATTGTTGTTGCCTCAATTTGAGCCTTATCAAATGTTTCTTTCCTATACTTGATCATTTCCAGCCAATGGAGTGGCATCTTCATCTTATCCTGAGCTAAAATGTTCTCCTTTATGAGAATATTAGGGGATAATTTACACATCATTTTTACATGAGGATAAATGTGGGAATGATAATCTTCATACTCTTCACAATCCTTAGTAATCAAATCCCACTCCTCCTTCAGAGAACAAAAATATTTATGCATCTCACTGGCTTCATCTATGGCTTCACATCCTTTTGAATAAATTCCAGCCAGCCAATCTCATCTAACTCTAGCCATAAGCCTCATTTTATCAAAATCTTCTAACTCTTTCTTTGAAAGAATTGAGGGAGAAATTACAGTCCCATCTTCCTTAAGCATTGGATTTACCAAAAATCTAATCTAGGCACACAATTCCTCATTCTGCTACCTAAACTATCTTTTTGTCAACTCATCTTTATCCATCCTGTGGATAATGGAGGAAACAGAGTCTTTGATTTCTTTAATTTCTTGTACCCTACTAGTAGGACCAAGATTTACCATTGATATACTATAGTCTTTAGGCCTCACAATCATCCTTATCCTTCTGAGCCAGAGGTACAACAACCTCTGCAATCCAAGACCCTGAAGCATCTTTGTACACTTTAGATTGAATCTTTGCCCTTTTCTTCTTCTTTGGCTTCCTAAGTTGAGTGAGAAAGCTATCTAGGTCCAAATCAAAAGATTCAATTTTAGGTTACTTTTCTTGCAATCTAGCCTATAGCCATTTAGATGCTGCAACAACAACTATGCTTGGAGGTGGCATGGAGGAGATGGGATGTTCTTTTTTTTCTCCCTCCTTATTAACTGCAACTTCCTTCTCTTGTTGATTATCTTGTAGATTAGCATCTGAATTCATATTATTCTTCCCTAGGTTGTTATCCTTTAACTCATCATCAACATGTATTTGGGGGGTGCTCTTACAGGGTTTTAGAGTTACTTTCAACCTACAATTTATCCTCTGGAGCCTCAATTTGTTTCAACTCTCCCCTAACCTCCTACTCAGCCTTGTCAAATACTACCTGATGCTGCTCTAGTTGTTGCCTAGAAGGATTGTCCTTTATATACACAATTTCTAATGTTTCCATGTTGGTAGGAAGGCTATCTGGTGCATCCTGGATGTCTACTTCTCCACTGTCATTAGCCATCTCCGCACAAACTCTTTCAATTCCCTCTAATGCTAGCACCTTGGGAGGAGGTTCTGATGGAGCATGAAAAGGCCTAACCAAGCTTTTACTGATATCAGAAAATACTTGGTCAACACTTGAAGTAATTTGAACCTTGGTCAAATTTGAGAAAGGTGCAAATCATAGAGATGGTGGTATGGAAGGGAAGAAAAAAATGGAAGGAATGATAATGGGAAGGGAGAGATTCAACTGTTGCAAAGAGAAAGGTGGAGTGGAGAGGAAAGGTGAAATAAATGGAAAGGAAAGAGGTGGAAGTGATAAAGGAGTGAGTGAAGTGAAAAGTGAAGATGTCATGGGAGTTGATGTAGATGGAATGGTGGAGACATCAACTAATGATAATGGAGAGGAAGAAAGAGGCAAAGATGGCAATGCTAGAGGGATGGGAGAGGAAACATTAGTTGAAGTGATAGGAGGAGGAGCAATGGTGGTGGATGTAACTGGAATGGAAGAGATGACAGGGATAGTCATGGTAGTGGGAATGGATGTGGTGGAAGAGGTGGAAGAAATGGGAGGAGTGGAGGAAACTACAATGGCAGGTACCACAAAAAGAGGGATAGTTGATGAGAGAACAAGGGATGTAGAGGAGGCAACTAGAGGAGCATCAGACATAGGAAGAGCTTGAGATGCTGAAGGTATTTGATCCTTTTTAGTTTTCTTGGCACTCTTAGGATTTCATACCTCATCTCCTTCTGTTTGAGTGGGTTTCCACTTAGGTGCCCTTGTTTGTGCAAGAGATACACTACCCCTTATAATAATTTTCTTTTTCTCTTTTACCTTCTCCTTACCTTCAATTGTCACAAGTGCTTCATCTTCTATTGCTTCACTATTAGTATCCACACCTTTGCCTTTTGGATCTACATTAACTTCCCCTAATGGCTCAACATCCTCCTCACCAATATCTCTATCTTCTTTTTTCTCTAGAGGGGTATAGGTTAGAAGGATTCCTTGTGACACTAGCTGAGCTACTTGGGTGTTTACCTGGTTCTTGCTATATTTAAAATTTCTTTCCATTATTTCCTCTAAAGAACTAACTTTTTCTTCTACCCAATTTGTGAGAGGAAGTGGCTAACCAAAAACAACCCTCCAGTCTACTTCTTGCACCAAAACTCCATCATCAATTACTTGATTTGGAACAATAATTATTTGAAACTTCTTGATATCATCTAGAGGTAACTTGGAATATTGTTTCTTTTCAACTTCATGTTCATCATTTCAATTAGCTCAAAAATCTTCCAATTACTCCTCATGAGTATATTTTTTGCTAACATTCTTCTCTAATACATGCAATGGATCAAAATTAGACCTAGGCCTATAAGAAAGCAAATGAAATTGTTGTAGTTCCACATCTAATTCCTCAGCAGCATTTGTAGTAATGCATGTGAATATGCCTTTCCCTAGAATGAGAGGGAATTGAGGAGTTTCCCTATGTAATCCTTTCAACAGTTGAAGGCAAGTGCACAGCTGCCTTGTAAGCTCCAATAACACCATTTTATCTTTGGGGTACCTTGGTAGTTTGTAAGGTGTACCCTTGAAGCCCTAAATTCTCAAATAGGTGAATTTGGGAAATTGGATAAACCAATACCCATACTTCTGCACAAAATTTGCTACCTCCAGTGACAATCTCCTAGTCAGACATCCTTGTAGCATCATGGTGATGTACATTATGAAAGCATCATTCCTTTTGCAATTGAGGGTAGCAGTCAAAGAACTTATATTTCCCAACATCATTTCCTACTTCTCCTAATCTGGTAAGCCCTGGATAGGAGAAGTTTCTTTCCAACATATGAATTATATAGGAGGACATATAAAAAGTATTAATGTCAAGTAAGGCCATGAACTCCTTGTGAATATTATCACTAATCAACCTTGCCGAGTTTATCTTCCTGGTGCATTTGAGAACTTCTTCAATATAACCAAACATCTATGTCTCAAAGGTAGAGGCAATGGATAGACCCATAATCCTTCTTAACAAAGTAACCATATATCATACTTCTGCCTTAAAATCACATATGTATAGTGCCCCAAGGAGTTTAGCTAAGGCAATCCTCCTCTCTTTCATCCATGCATCATTAATGATTTTCCTACATCTCTTCGGATCTTGGTTATATAGGGCTTTATTATCATCCTTTGTGATATAAGAAACCTAAGGGTACAGTGGGATATCAAAAGCCTCAGTGATGGCTTGTAGAGATAGGTTAGCTACTTCTCTCCCATCCCTAGCAACAATTGTCCTTGACTCAAGGTGATACCTCTCTCTACATTCCATAATGAGCTCTACACATTAGACTATTGTTGGGAAGCCTACAGCTTGTGCAATTCCATTTTCTATCATCCTCTTGGCCCAACCAATTACATCTACCTTGAATACTCTCTGCCTAAAGTCATCTATGTCTACATGCCCCACATTAGTGTTTGAAACATCTTCTAGTTGGATGTGATCTTTGAGGTTAGTGAGACGCCATTGAACTCGTACTTCATCTTTGCCAACTTTGAAGTCATTTATCCTACATGAACATCCTTAATAAATAACATATTCTAGTATCTTCATGCAATTAATACTAAATTCTTGTCTATTTTCCTTAGAATTAGCTAATTCTAGTAATAACTCATTGAATTCATGACTAATTCTAAGCAATTATCACAAAATTATACCAATATCTACCAATATGGAACTTAACACTTCATCTGGATATGAAACAAACAACATGATCAACAATAAATTCAAGTGTAAGTTCATCCATTCCATCGTTCTCATCTCATGGGTGTAAAGACTCCAATAGTATATGTGGGTATTCTATCGGCATCAGGATATAGGAATAATTTCACCAAAAGTGGGTCTAGGAAAGTTAAGTGGATAGGCAGGTTTAACACATCCTACTAGAGTTGTGGGGAAACTAGGCTCATTAGGATATAAGCGGGGATTTATCGTCAAGTGGATATAGAGCCATTTTTGTGAAAAGGTCTTAGGATTCCAACTAGATAGGCAGAGGTTTCAACTTCATCAGGATATGCTGAGGTTTGGTCTCTTACTAGATATGTAGGAAAATTGAGGTCAAGTGGACATATCCTACATCTGGTGAAAACTCCACAAAAGATATTATTGTGATTTTGTGGGAGTAAAGAGGCTTACCAGATAAGCAGGAATTTAGGGATCTACGGAATAAGTGGGACTTTAGCGCCCTACTAAATATACCCAATATCCAACAAAAGTTTCACAAAATGAACTCTAAGCGAGATGCGGGTGTTTGACTGTTTAGTGGATAAGTAGGATTTTGCATGTTGCGGGACATTTAGGCTTAAGTAGATTTTGTCCATATGCAATAAAAATGTCCATGAAATGCAATTTTGTTATGCCCTAGCTGAGTTTCTCATGTTTTAAAGGGTCCATGGGATATGCAGAAGAAAGAGCCCTAACTAGACATTATCCCTTATCTAATTGATTTCCCTCATATCTTGCCTATCCAAAAGAATTATCTAGAAAAAACATCTTATTTAGTCAGTTTGGTTTGATTTTTCATTTTCCCTATCTTTCAAATTATACCCATTTCATGTAATGAATCAACCTAGGGCACATTCTACGAGAATGGTTTTAAATTCTGGTAAACCCTAGGGACTCTTGACCTAGCTCAAATTTCTTTCTGCATTTGCATCATTCAACCTTAAAAAATTTAACATTCTAAACCTACAATGTAGAATAGTAAACCCTAGTTCTCTATTTATCACTTATCCATTCTTCAGTTGTTCAATTTAACACTTTGAAATCAAAATGTCACGAGAGTTTCACTAACCTGGTAACAAAGATGGATATATCAAATTTGAAACTAATGAAATTGTCTTCCTTGCTTGTCAACCAACGTTCTTGCAATCACCAAAATGTTCAAATATACATGTAGAAATCTCTCATCTCTTCAAATTCTCTGGTTTTGTGAATACAAAATGAAGATTAAAACCTGAATTTGAGTTTTTAAATCTTTCCAGCCTACAGTGAATTCTTTATTGTACTTCAGACAACATGGAAGGCATTAGGCAGGTGAGGTGATTTCATCTAGACACGTGAGAGTTTGGAGGTTGCAGGGATAGGTCAAGGTAATGGCTATATCCTATTGATTGTCAAGGACCCGCAATATCCACTTGAAGGTTGAAGCTCTGCCTTGTAGTTTAAAACACCCTTTTGTAGGATTCTATAGGATGCGAGACTTTTGAGGGCATCGGGATATATCTTGATGACCCTCGAGAACCCGCTTTATCCTTTACATACTAAAACCTCCGCAAAATAGGCAAAACACACCTTTATCTTGTCCCCCTAAAATTCCCTGCACGCCAACAAGCGTAAAAGTTTCACCTTTGAAGAAAATAGTCATAAAATGAAAATTCCTAAGACAATAAGCTTTGAAATAATGCAAACACTAGATTGTAGATGCCAAGGGACCAAAATGCTTGATTTTCTCCTATAATGTTTCATAAAATAATGGATCACTTTCAAAACTTAAAGAGGCTAGAATCTAAAACACATGCCAAAAAATAAAGGGGGTCCACATTTGAGACAAATGGGGTGTGTGTGCAGGGTAGATCATGTCTTAATCTTCTGACTTGAGACATAAATAATAAATGTCCTAACTTAAATATCTAGGTGTGAAAAGACCCAAGAGGGTAAATAGTTACCCTTTTCACACCAACACTTTGGATTATGTTGCCCATTTGAAGTTGCTAAAAAATTAGTAGAACTTGTCTCTACATTCTTGGTCATGGATAACATCAAACACTTTTAGGTATTTAATGATGATAAACACATTCTAGATTTATTAGAAGTGAATGAAGATAGAATGCTACATTTAAAAACTAACACTGTTCCCAAAGGCATGATCTCACTTGAGTGCCTTTTTCACATGGATGGTCATGAATATAAGGTTGGTGCATCTCTACCTAAAGAAGAATTGTTGGATAAATGTAATTTGGGGAATTCTAATTAACAAATAAACATTTCATTGGGAAAGATATACCAAATCAAAGAGATGAGGAAAGTTGAAGACACTCAAAGAATATTTAGATGTGATAGCCTAGAGTTACAAGGATTTAAAATTATATGAGACATCAATCATTACTCAAACTATTCCATTAAAGTTATAATGTTGAAAATTGCATACCCTTGCAATTTTACACTATGTTTTGCACTCATTTTGGTGACTGCTCCTTGAGTATGTTTTTAGGATCATTTAGAACTTACCTTAGCCTTTCCTTAACCCACACATGTGTGTATGTGTTATGTTTTAGCCTATGTGATTTTTTTTGTTAAATTATGTTCTTGTTTCTCTCATTGTCCTAAGGTGTTTCATGCGACCAGGAGATTGAGTCACTTGGATGCTAGTGCTTAGCACAGACATCCGCACGTCATGCTAGCATTGTGCATCTATGTGGTACCAAGTGTTTTTTTTGGGCGTTACTAGCCACCTTTTGCAATGTGGGAGATTCTTTGTAATTCCTTTGTGCTATTGAATGCCCTTCTTTGACCCACCTTCTTCATTTTCCCTATCATCCTTTCAAATTGAAACAACTCTCTCAATCTTAAGCAAAATCAATTTGAACTCACCTTTGGATATCATCTGCAACTCTTGGAAAATGTATGAAGTTATTGCTATTTTTGTTCTCATAAGAAGCTTTCTACTTGATATTCTCAAGGGTTTTTGTGGTTGTGCAGTTGTATACAAACTTATGTAAGATTTCTTGAGGGTTTATAGCTTCTTTGTGGGGTTTCTTGGGACCATTACTTGTTGGGTTCTTCATCTTTAGCTGAGTAGTTTGCATATTTAGTTTACAAAGTGATTGATTTCCATTTTCTCTCTTTTTATTATTCAATTATGTACTATAATCCATATTTATGCTTGTTGCATTTGTTCGAGATACCCCAATTCCATCCTTTCTCCTTTAAACAATAATTCACACTAGTTTGCTCTCATGCTTGAGTAGATTAGTTTTATTTTATATTTTCAAGTTATTTATCATTGTTATTATTCCTTCTAGACACACAAAAAATAATAACACACACATTTATTTTGCTATTTCCAATCTTGGTTGTTGTGGAGGTAGAAATACCAAAATAGGGGTTTAACCTGAAGGCAAATGCCCAAAATAACCCCAACATTTTTCCTTTTTCTTACAGGTTTTAGATTTGAGAGAGAAGTTCCATTCCATTTGTTGGTCTTGTGTACTCTCCCTCTAAATCTTTTCATTTATGTTATTCACTTTGTCCCTTTGGAATCATATTTTTGATTCTCTTCAATTTTAGTACATTTAAGTCACCTTGAAGCTACTAGTATTGTATTTCATCTTGTGTTATGTAGGATATGTGACATGAAGTGGAACAAAGTTGAAGTTTCTTATTTTCTGTATGGTTCAACCTATAGAGGGATGCACAGATGTCCCCACAAAGCATTGACATCCCTGGAAGTGAGTTCCTCCATCTAATATCAAGTTTTGGATCATTTTATCTTTTTTGTTTTGTCTTTGAAAATTTTAAATTCTACTTATAGTATTCTACTTTCAGCATTTTATCAGTATTTCTTTATATACTAATCAATCAACATAATTTATATTTACATTTCTTAGCACATTAAGGGATTGGTAATGTTAGTCTGTTGAAACATAGTAGGTAGAAAAACTAAAATAGTCATGATTGTAGTTGTAGTGGAAGATTCCTTTGACTAATACTTCTTAGTTGAAGTGTAATATTTCCTCCTCTACGTTTTGGTGAACTCAACACTCTTTAACACTTTCTTAAATATTTAATACAGCAAACTTGCCCATCACATTTGGTTGTGTGTGTTCTAAGTCTAAAATTAGTTTATGAGCTTCACGACCCAATTGTCTAATTCACATTCTATCATTTGTAGAAGTTTGAGACACACTCTAATGGCTCACTCTCGTGCCCCTAACACTCCTATTAGGTCAACACCAAATTTCACAAAATTCTCTTACGGTCTTTCTATAACAACTCTTCCATATTTATTATCTCTTTTGACTCTTCTGATGACTAGTTTTCATGATGCCAAAGTAGCATTTGACTATGAGGATGCATTAGGTAGTGTTCTATAGGAATAGATTTAGGAGTTAGACTGTCACTTGGCTAACTACCAAGATCACCTAGCTCACAAGAACCTACTAGTGTCATTGTTCCTCTAGTTTAGGCCGTTCATTCAATGCTAACTAGTCACCCAAATTATCATGACTTCCTTTGTGGTATTTCTCATACGTGTATAGTGATATACCTCCATTGGCAAGCTACTATGAGGAGGCTCACGAATCCCATTCTAACATCATTGGTAATCAACTTTTAGTTCCAATGGCTACTTCATGTGCACAAACATATATGTCTTCACATGTGGCTATATACACTACACAATAAGGAAATGTAGATGTTAGCTCATTTGGAATGGCTGTGAACCCCATAAACCAATATGGGTTTATTCCACCTTCGCATCCCTTATAATTTACTTTTCATAGTGGTCACCTTGGAGCCTCCCAGTAAATGTCCCTTCCTCTTACCTCTATTGCCATCTCTGTACCCATGCAAACTAAAGACCCTATCATTAACCAACTTCTCTAGAATGTGTTGGAAAATAGATTTGCCACTTCAAAATAGATAATAAAAATATGACTTGCCTAATGAATGGTGACAAACACTATCTACAACAGTTGGAGAGATCACCAACTAAATGACGATCTTCCTCTGCGTTGAGAGGGGCATCTCCCTCATATGATTAAATTTGGGTTTTTGGGGTATGATTTTAACTAGAAAGCAAGAAAGGAGAGAAAACTAAAATGGAAAAGAGATAAACCCTAGATGAAAGAAATAAGAAAAACCCTAGGTTTCCCAAGAACAAAATAGAATAAAAGAGTGAGCAAAAACAAAAGATACAAATCTCATCAACTTCTTGTCGAGGAATGATAAATGAAAATAATAAACAACTATCCTTTCCAACATACAAAATAGGTCACACATTAGACAAAAAAATAATATGCAACCACTCAGAACACAATGTTCTATATGAAATTCAGAAGTAGTCACACATAGCAGGAAGGCATTGAAGAACAATTACAAATTGACACAAGAAAACTTGAAATCTAGAAGGAAATAGAACAGACACAATATCCAGAAATATCCCTTCAATTTTTCAATAAGAGAGGACACAATATCCTCCATGAATCTCTATACAATAGTTGTGTTGGAAAAGTGAACAATGTTGCTAAAAGTTTACAGAAAGATAAAACCCTCTTCACCAAGCTCTCGCAATGAGAAGTTGGAAAAAAAAATCCTATACAATAGAAGATCATGGAATTTATAACTTTTCCATTTATAATTGCTCATTGAAAACCAATTATAAAATTAAATTTTACACTTTCCTATGCATAGAATATTTTAAATCGTTCACAAGTTAGAACATTAATAAAATGTACTTTTATAATGAAAGGTCACAATATTTTCGAGCATGAGAACATCTTCATTTTGGGTTTACATTTGATCATACTCAAACAAATCTCCTTCCCCCTCCTTCACTTCCATCTTCCTAGTTGGAAAAAACCAAGAAGCATGACATATATTAAGAATCTCACAACATCTCGTGCATCAGCATGGTATTCAACCATTGGATGAAAATTATAAAACATGCCCCAATCTAGCTGCATAAATTCTACCAAGAACACATTGTTGTAAGAAATAGAGGCAATATGAATGGTATTTGATGCAAGATCCCTTGGCTAGAATTAATCAGATGCTCGTATCATTGATGTTTGCTTTGAGTTATAAAGGTTGTCGGTGTTGTGACTTATACAAGCAACAATGCCATTATCAGGGAAATTACGAGCAATAGAAGCCTCTAATGCTTGATGGTATTGACATGCTAAATTTAAACGACCACCATGGCCTGTGCCTAGTGTCTCAATAATATTTTGGACATCTACTTTGAAACCATTAATGTCGACATTTGCAAGATATGAGTGAAGACCATTATAAAACTGGAAGATAATTTTCAGATTACCTAAACCCAATCCATTCATTTGTATGCTATTTAAGGCATCATCAAGCTAGTTTTGACTAACTCCATAAGATTAAGGACAACTTTGGTTTGTAATTCTCCATCCCAATGACATCATGCTTAACTCCTCCTCAATAACCAATAAGAGCATGCCAAACATAAACATACTTCAAGTTGTTACTCTTTCTTTTTCTTTTGAAACAATTTGTTGAAGTCCCAAAGCAAGATCTTTTTGTCTTTCACCCATCTTTCCATCCTTTTGGAAAATTATAAATTTCCTTGATATTTATCAAATGATTCACAAAATTTTCTAAATGCACAACTTCATTAGGCTTCGTATTCTAGTCCATATCAACTGATGCCATCCATCATCAATAAGTAGAAACTTGGGAAGTGTGCCCCTTTCAAATGTTTTGATGGGTGTACATTACCTATTTTTAAAGTTCCCATGCTTGGTTCAACATGGAGGATGCTGGTGTAGGCTATGTTTTTGTACCTATCAATTGCATTTATTTGAAATTTTCTAAAGCCATTTCAAGCAATCTATTTTGTGTATACATTGTAGATTGCATTCCATGAGATTGTAAGGAAGAAAAGGTGTGCAAAAACACTTCCTACGCTAACCTTGAGAGGATGGTTATGCAAATTTCAAATAAAATATTATAAAGATTTCAAGAAATACATGAAATAGCATAAACAAAATAACAATAAAACCATAACACAGTCATATACGTGGGGAAAACCCTTTTGGGAGAAAAACCCCACACTCCAAAACCTACACAATGTATAATCAAATCTTGAAATAGATTACAACACTCTTGCAATGCAAGTTCTTACAGGAGTCTTCACCTCAACTCAATCTAGAAGAATTTCGGCAGCATTCTGACAACATACAAACTTGCAAACTAAATCTCACCTCTCCAAATGACTATCTCAAAGTACCAATATATATTACATTGCATATGAGAACCTTCTAGAGATAAAGCATTTCTTTTTAGAAATAAAAACTCATATCAAACTTATCTCTATCTCCATATAAAGATACTTCTCAAAATAGCCGCTTTTCACCTATCACAAAATCTTCTATTCTTGGCTTTATTTTTATTTCCATGCAAGGTTGAGACACTTTCTTTCTTTTTTTTATTTTTTTGTTTTTTCTATTTTAAAACTCTTTATTTCTAACATTCTCCCACTTGTTGAACACCTTGCATGAGCCAATAGAAAATAGGTAGTTAATTGCTAGGGGCCGAAAGGCCCATTAATTCAAAACACCATCTAAACTTCTCTGTGATCATAGGCTTTGTTAATGCATCTGCAACATTCACCACAGTCTCTACCTTTTCCAGCTTCAACCTGCCATCCTCGACCATATCTCTCACGAAGTGATACTGAACATCAATGTGTTTGGTCATGGCATGAAAAGTTAGGTTCTTTACAAGGCAGATTGCACTTTGACTGTCACAATAAACTATAGTTGCACCGTGTTTCAATCCAATATTTGAACACAATCATTTCAGCTAAATGGCTTCTTTATAGGCATGAGTAGCTACCTATACTCTGCCTCTGTAGTGGACAAAGTGACCATAGCCTATCGCTTTCTCATCCAACTGATTGCACCACCATTAAGAGTAAATACATATGCACTGGAGGAGCTTCTGCTATCAACATCACCAGCCCAGTCTGAATCCACAAAACCATGAATACTCATGGAATGTTGATCTCCTGTACCGTGAAAACATATAGAGTACTCTGTTGTACCTCACAAATATCTGAAGACCCTCTTAACTACATCCCAATGCACTCTTCCAGGATTAGACATAAAACGAGAAAGAACTCCCACTGCTTGGGCAATGTCTGGTCTTGTACAGACCATAGCATACATTAAGCTTCCAACTGCACTTTGGTAAGGCACTCTACTCATGTCTTCCATCTCTAATGGAGATGTAGGACATTGTGAAATAGAGAGTTTTGTTCCCAAGTAACATAAACACAAAATGGTTTACAATCCTGCATGTTAAATCTCTGCGAAACTGAACAAACATAGTTACTCTAGCCAAGCCATAGCTTTTTGTTCTCACGATCTCTTCTGATCTCTATCCCAAGTATGTGTTTTGATGCACCAAGATCTTTCATTTCAAATTTCACAGAGAGATGAGATTTTAATTCTGCAATCAAACCTTTGTCTTTTCCAATAAACATGTCATCAACATATAAAGCAATTACTAGGAAATGATCACCATCCGATTTAAAATATACACAATGATCAGATTTAGACTACACAAATCCCAAACTCAACACATATGTATCAAACTTCCGGTACCACATCCTAGGACTTTGTTTAAGGCCATACGAATATCTCCTTAAATTACAAACCAACTTGCTTTTACCTTTCACCATGTAGTGCTCTGGCTATGTCATATAGATTTCTTCCTCCAAATCACCATGAAGGAAAGTAGTTTTCACATCCATTTGTCCGACCTCTAAGTCATAAGTTGTTGCAATAGATAATAAAAACTGAATGGATGTCATTTTAGCAATAGGAGAAAATATCTCACCATAATCAATACCCTCAACCTAAGAGTATCCCTTCGCAACCAACCATGCCTTATACTTTTCAACATTTGCATCTAAACCAATCTTTTTCTTAAACACCCATTCACATCCAACAGGTTTCCGTCCTTCAAGAAATGGTACTAAGTCCCATGTTTCATTTCTTTCAAGAGATTCCATCTCTTCATCCATGGCTATTTTCCAGGACTCTGGATCATTCATACACAAAGCCTCTTGGATAGATCTTAGTTCATCAATGTTAGTACTCAAAGAAAATATACACTTCCAATCATCAGGTGAATACCCATACCTTTTAGGTGGTTGCTTATGCCTTGTAGACCTTTGAACAAGATGAGGTGGAGGTTCTTCCACTTCCTCCTCTTCTTCCTCTTCTGAAGATTTAGAGATTTATGAGCTCTCCTCAACTTCTGGTCTATCTTGGGGTCTCGATTCAACTTTCTCGGGCATAGAAGGAAGTTGAATCACATCCTTTTTCTGTTCAATTTCTTTATGCTGTTATGTCTAAAAAGTAACAGGAGAAGATTTAGTCTCTCTAAAAATAACACTTCTAGAATAAATTACCTTCTATGTAATAAGATCCCAAAGCTTGTATCCTTTCACACCATAGCTGTAACCTATGAAGATACAATTGACAACCTTAGAATCCAACTTTGTTCTCTTCTCCTTAGGCACATGTGTATATGCCTCACAACCAAAAACTCTTAGATGTCTAAGTGAAGGCCTTTTCCCTGACCACACCTCCATTAGTGTTTTATTAACAAGGGCTGATGTAGAAGATCTATTGGTCAAATAACAAGTAGTGGTAACAGCTTCAGCCTAAAACTTTTGTTCTAGACCAGCTCCACTCAACATGCTCCTAGCCTTCTCCATCAATGTTCTATTCATTCTTTCTACAACTCCATTCTACTACGGAGAATATGGAGTTGTCTTTTGTCTTTTAATCCCAAAATCTATACAGAATCTGTCAAAATCGGCAAAACAGTACTCACTGCCATTGTCAATCCTAAAACATTTAATTTTCTTTCCAGTCTGAGTTTCTACCAAAGCCTTGAACTCCTTAAAATGACTGAAAACTTCAAATTTACTCTGTAAAAAATATACCCATGTCATCCTAATAAATCATCAATGAAAGTAACATAATAAACTGATTTACCAATAGAAGCAACATCAACAGGACCAAATACATCTGAATGAATTAGATCCAAGATACATGAATATTTATTAGAAGACAAGTAAAATTGAACACGGTTCTATTTGCCATAAACACAATGTTCACAGAAATCAAATTCTAGATTGCAATCATTTAACCCCTCAACAAGGTTCTTATTTTTCATGGATTTCAAACCCTTCTCTCCAATGTGGCCAAGCCTTTGGTGCCATAACATGGTCCTCTTTGTAGGCAACTTTGATTTGGTAGACAGAGCACCCTTGGGTGCCCAGAAGCCACGTCCATCCACAAAAAAGGAAACCATCTCTTTTTTCAACGAAGTAGTTTTTGGCTTAATTTTATCAGAAGTGCTATTGTACTCAACCATGCATACATTGAGTTGCTATAATGTACCCAATCTACTTCCTCTTGCTATCACCATAGCACCTCTCACCATTTTCACACCTGCTTTAGAAAACTGTACATGCACACCTACATCTATTAGCTTGCTAACAGATAATAAATTTCTTGCTAGTCCTAGGATATGTAAGACACCATCAAATCGTGTAACTCTACCATCAAAAAATTTCACATGAATACTACCATGACCAACAATGTCAAGGAAAGAATTATCATGCAAGTACACCTTAGCACCATCATAGTTTTCATACTTACTAAACCAATTTTTGTTAGGAGTCATGTGGAAAGATGCACCTGAGTCTATCAACCATGCATTATCACTTGCACGAGTGGCCAAGGCTACAATAAAGGTGTCTCCATCTTCCTTTTTAGACTTAGAATCAGAATATTGCTTCTTCTTCTTCTTTTTCTTCTCTTCTTTACATTCCTTTTGGAAGTGTCTAGATTTTCCACTGTTCCAACATATTGCCTTGGACTTACCAAGAGATTTTGATCTCCCCTTAATCTTGGACTTGGAACGGCCACACTGCTTCTCATCTTTGCCTTGTTCTTTTGGTCTTCCTCAAACACTCAAAGCCTCTTTAACACTTAGAGAGACCTTTCTTCTCATCTCTTCAGAGAGTAGAGAACCAACAACATCCTCCATCTTCAAAGTGATTGAAGTGCTCCCAATGGCCATGACTAGGCTGTCCCATGAGTCTGGCAACAAACACAACAAAGTTTGGCACCTTTCTTCTTCATCCATTTTAACCCCAACCGAAGTCAACTGAGTCACCAACATATTGAAAGTTTCCAAATGCTCAGAAATATGTCCACCTTCTTCCATTCTCAAGGAATACAACTTCTTCCTCAAGAAAATCTTATTTACTAGAGATTTGGCTTGATATATTTCACCTAGCTTCTTCCATAGCTTCTTTGAAGTGGCTTCTTCATGAACATTTATCAGAATTGAGTCTGTAAGGCATAGTCTTATGAGACCTTTAGCTTTTCTATCCATTACATCATATTTTGTAGCCAAAGCTGGATCCATAGGCCTTTAGACATTTTCATCCACTGCATCCCATAGATCTCGATCAATCAACAGATCTTCCATCTTTAGCTTCCACATTTCAAATTCATGCCAGAAAACTTCTCTACCTCAACTCTTCTAGATGTGCTCCCCATCTCTATTATCCTACAATATAGAATATGAAATACTTTGCACAAGCTCCCACTCAAACTTGATTAGCTCAAAAAACCTTGTACCCAACAAATAGAACCAAAACTGGCCAGGCTTTGATACCACTTCTAAGCAAGCAAAGGTATGCAGAAACACTTCCTACGCTAACCTTGAGAGGAGGGTTATGCAAATTTCAAATAAAATATTACAGAGACTTCAAGAAACACATGAAATAGCATAAATAGAATAACAATAAAACCAGAACATAGTGATATACGTGGGGAAACCCCTTTTAGGAGAAAAACCCCACACTCCAAAACTTGCACAATGTATTATCAAATCTTGAAACAGATTACAACACACTTGCAATGTAAGTTCTTATAGGAGTCTTCACCTCAACTCAATCTAGAAGAATTTCCACAGCATTCCGGCAGCATACAAACTTGCAAACTAACTCTCAACTCTCCAAATGACTATCTCAAAGTACCAATATATATTACATTGCATATGAGAACCTTCTAGAGATAAAGCATTTCTTTTTAGAAACATCTAATAAAAACTCATAGCAAACTTATATCTATCTCCATATAAAGATACTTCTCAAAATAGCCACTTTTCAGCTATCACAAAATCTTCTATTCTTGGCTTGCTTTATTTTTATTTCCATGCAAGGTTGAGACACTTTTTTTTTGTTTTTATCTTTTTGTTTTTTTCTATTTTTAAAACTCTTTATTTCTAACAGAGATCACATTTCTTTGAGGCAATTTGGGATGGTTTATTCAACAGCCCAATGCCTTATCCGTACATCCACATTTTGCATACATTTCTACCAAAGCATTTCCAAATATAATATATAACAAAAATCTAATTTCAAACTTGTTGGATGCCTAAATTTGTTTCAAATCTCTCATTGGAGTGCTTAAAGAAGAGGATGTTGGTTAAGGTTGTGGAATCTGGCTTTACACCTGCCAATTTCATTTACTTGAAGACCTCCAAAATTTTAACAACAAACTTGTTTATGTTACGCCTTATTTTGCAAATTGGTGTTGGTAATGTTGACGGAGTCATGTTTCACTGTGAGAACACTTTTACATTTTATATTAAAAAATAAAAAATCTGGCAAAAATTTCCCTTCCGTAAGATTTAATGAAGATCCATATTTTGTTCTAGTGCTTCCATTTAGCTCAGTTTGGAAGATGTGTGCAAATTTTGAGGATCTGACTTTAAATCTGCAAATTGCATTTGCTTAAAATTTTCTAAAACTTGTTCCACATATCCAGTTTGTGTATATTGCACATGACCATGAGCTAAAATTAGAGTTTGCGAAGCCTAAAATCTAGCGATGGAGAATGCAACGCTTAAATATAAAGTTTGGAAACTATTAATTTTTCCAATATCGCCCAATCGTTGGGTTTTAAAATCAAGAACCTGCTGGTAAAGAAAGCCTCAGCTAAAAATGAGTTCCTTAAATATTAGTGATAGAATATAGTTCCAAAAATCATCTCTCAAGTATCAAGTTCTCAAACTATAAATATTTTCAATAAAAGGATGCATTGGCAAAATATAAGGTTCACAAACTGTTATAATCCATCACTTTGCTGATTAAAATATTTATTTCTAAAGTATAAGGTTCACAAACTTCCTGCTCAATCGCTTGGTTTCCAAAACCACAAAATTGTTGATAAAGAATATATATGGGCAAAATATCAAATTTATGAACTTAGAAGGTTGCTAATAAAGAATATTTTAATTCTTATAAGATCACTCAATATGCTAGTAAAACGTGAATAGGCAACCTTATAAATTTTCCACTTTTCATCTTGAGGGTAAATAAAATTAATCTCTGCAATAAACTCCCTTGATGATGTATATTTTTAATTTCCAAACCTTAGGAAAATTATCAAATATAAATGTGCACTAGTATTTTGAAAACAAAAATTGTTGGGAAGGTGAATAATTCAATAAATTTTGACTGAAGATGATATTTTACCTAGAAATTGGCGGTGTGTTGTGAAATGACCCTATGAAGCCCCTTGCAAACCTTTGTTGCTTTAGCCTCCATAAAAATTTAGATTTAATGTTCTCCACAAATTGCCACACACGAATAGGAAACTTTAAAATGTCCTAATATGTGAATTTCACCTTAAAACCTTAGCCACATTAGGCAAAACAGAGTCATAAAAATTGTTGTAAGACAGTTTTGCACTAGCATCAATAGATTCCCATATTTAATTATTTCCATGAACATGATTTAATCTATGCAACCGTATTTTAGATGTTGAATGAACCAATGAATTAACTTTCATCTGAGCACTTAAACTGATGTACCAAATCTCCTGAAAATAATGCAATAGCTTCCTTGAAACATAATTAGACCAACAGTATTGTTGTGTGGTCTCACAACATGCCCTATTTCACCATAGCAAAATAAGGACCCAACTTTTCGCTTTTGTCTTGCCTATGTTCCCTTTGGGCGATATGGTAAAATATCATGTCATGAAACATGGTCAAAAAATCAAGTCTACTATATTCCCTGGAAAAGGTTATGAATGGATAGAGAATTAAATTTTAAGAAACTTTACCTTTTGCATCATGATGAAATTCGTCAAAATGAGTGAGTTATGCCTGCTTAAAGTTCTGGACAACTGGATATCCTGGTCAAAGGGATATGGATATTACAACTGTAATATCTTGTCCACTCTTAAATATCCATTCCAGTCCTATCATCATGTCCAACCTTTATATCAACCCTCATACAACCAAGCGATAAATCTGGATCCAAAATAATCATTAAATCTTGTTAAATCAACAATCGCCTTGACTAGATGGATATAGCCTCTTTACTGAAATATCCATATCCATGTCCCTTTAAACCATAAAATTCATCATGGTGAATTGTGAAAACGTCAATCGGATAGGATATTTGCACAGGATATAATCAATTGTCAAATACCCATATCCATGTCAAATATCCATATTCGCATCCTGTGATGACCATCAAATTTATTCCCGTTGATAAACTTCCAATGCTTGGATATTTCACACGGGATATTTAAATTTGAATATTAAGTTCTAAATATCCATATCCATGTCCATATGCCATATCCCACCTTAAAAGTCATGTCCTGAATACTCAAACTATTGACTTTTCAAATGGATATTTTCGATTAGATATTAACACTTGCCAGATATCCATACACTTGCCAAATATCCATATCAGGGCTTAAATTTGACAATTTTATAGCTGTATTTAGGCATTTTTGTTGTAAAATACAATCAAAATTTTAAAAAGATTGTATCATATGAAAGGAGAGATTTTGGACAAACTGTCAAAAATTATATAGAATTATGATGATATACAGATTTGGTTTTTATATAATTTACTTATACTAAGGTATGATAGTATTTTAAAGGCACCATTGAATAGATAACTATCATAAAAAAATTTCTTGACAGGCAAGGTCAACTGTCAATTTTAGGCCCTAATCCATATCCATACAAATATCCAGATACTAATATCCAGATCCATATCTCAAGTGAGCATATTGCTCCACGTGTCCAACTGTTGAATTTTCAATGGGATCTTTCAGAAGGGATATTTTGCAATCAATATTTCACATATCCTAACCTTTTAAAAGCAAATAAGATCCTATCATTCACTTTTTTGGTCAACGAGTGTTTGACTGAGACTTTTGCTGATGTCACCCGAATAAATTTTTGACATAATATTCATCCTTATCCCAGTCAAAGTCAAACGGACATTTTGGCATGGATATTTCAAACTAGATATTCAAATTTAAAATATCCATGTCCATATCCCATCTCATTTTAAATGATATGCATAAGTGTCGTTGGCATTTTAAATTCAAACACGTCTTTTGCTAACTGTTGAGTTCTCTTGTGCCAACATGGTAAAAGACTCACCTAATTGTAAAGTGGGTAATTAATACACTCTAGTTGACAAATTTTCTAAGGATAAAAGATAAATTCATCCCACATTGTCAATTATCAAAGCATTTGAGATAAAATTACAGAGATCTAAAGGTGATTAAAGGTGAACTACTGGCGATTAAGGTAATATTACAAACATTCAAAGGTAGCGTTACAGAGAACAAAAACGGTGTTGCTCAGTTGAATGGTATCCATACCCGTATATATATTAAGGCTAAGATCTTAACCGCCAGGTATGAATATGACAAGCCCTATCCTCCATTTTTACCGCTATAGTACATTTTTACATGATCCGAAGGTAAATTTCCCATTATGAAGGTAATTCCATGAGTAAATTCATATTTACGTGTGGTTTATAATCGATTTCAAATTACATAGTGAGATTTAAGGTAACTCACTCGTTTTAACGCATAAACCCTAGAGTTAACTATGGATGTTTGTGTTCCACAAGACACGATGTAGAAACGAGTAGACCACCAAGATGAGGAGTTCAAAAGGGATAGGTTCCCCATTCCACGTGATAACTGCACCAAATTTGGCTTTGCACATAATACACACTACAGAGATACAGATTTGGATGCTTTCAGGGCCAGAATCTTGACATGTGATGGTAACCCCATACTGCAACATGTGGTCTCTACAGGGATGTTCAATGCTGTTGGATTCCCATATGTAACAAATTCTCTAGAGCTTGTCATTGAATGCGCTAACAAATATAATGTATCCAACAGGAGAGTTGAGAGTCAGGGGCGAGTATATGTTGACTTCTCTATGAAGGGCATTACAGAGGCTTTTAAGTTGCCCATGTGTCAGAATATGTTTGAAATAAACCTAGTTGCATTGAAAGAAGAGTTCACCAACAACCTAGCCCACTATAAGAAGATTACATTCACATCTTGGAGGGATCCAGCCAATAAGGCTTAGGCTATAACAAAGATGCCCCAAAACTTATACAAGTATGACTTCTTTCAAGAAGTGCAATACATGATTGCCTTGCTCAGCAGAATGGCGGGTAAGCAAGATGCCAGGACCTTCGAGCCCTAGATGTTTGGGCTGATTCATTTGGTCAAGGAAAAGAATGTGATAGCCAACTAGGCTAAACTTATTAGTGATTCTCTACATGAAGGCATGGTGGCATGGCAAAACAGGAAGAGGATGTTTAATATGACATCTTATGTAGTGTATGCATGTGCTTGCAAAGCACAACCTAATGGGTTAAACACCTATGGGAGGTTAGGAACTCAATCTCCAGATCAAACGGTGTGGGAGCATTACCCCCAATTAGAAAGGAAACAATTTGTTCGACACTATAAGATTGTCAATGACTATTTTATCATGCATCTGGTCAAGTTGATGGAAGGTGATAGGGTGAAAAGACTCTCAAAAGAAGCCTAGGAGTTAATTCAACCACATGGAGGTGGTTCATCCAGTTCCCCACATATACATATATTAGAATGGAGGGCTTTGAGGGAAATCCATTCATGTTGTGGCAGTACCCCACATACATGATAGTGCTACTAGAGGTGACAAGACAGATTATTCCATCTTATGAAGCCTACCTGAAGAAGAACAAGAGAGGAAATGTTAGATTTCCAATGGAGATCAAATGGTATGTTTGTGGGACCATTGATAATGCCAAGAAGTCTGAAGTTGAATTGCATATGTTGCATTTACAACTATTCCCTTTGACCATATAATATTATCCTTACCACAAAATGGAGAAGTATGTGAGTAAGAAGCTACAACATCTAACCCATCTTCAAGATTACTAGGTTGATTGTGATGATGATGAAGATGTAAGAAAAAGAGGATACCAATGTCTAACTCTGAACCAAATCAGGATGTTGGGTTGCCTAGAGGTGCCTCCTTGGGTAAAATCCAATTATGGGAAGGTACTAGACCTTGAGTATGAAGAAAAATAGATATATAAAGAGCCTCTATCCCTTCCAGATTGGAGCCAACCAGAGGAGACATCTATAAATGTGATAACTGCTAGGGTCATAACCACTACCAAGAAATGGGTAGAAAAGAAGCTAGTTGAGATAAAGGCTAAGGGGGTGGCTCTTACCTATGATTAAAAAAGGGAAAAGGAAGGAAAGAGAAGACCTAGGGTATGATGAATTTCTCATTCATAAGAGAAGAGTCATGGAGGCTAAACTTGCTAAGCCTAGACCATCCGCATCAGGAGAAGAGATGACATCTAAGGGCATAACCATGGCCACTAGGTCATCACCACCAAGGGAACAACCTCTACCACTCATCCCCATTACCATCACATCTACAGCAGAATGTAGAGGAATGGATGTGCTAAAGGGGTTAAATATCCCTAAGAAAAAGAGGATTAGGGCTACACTCTTGAAAGGGTCAACATCCAAATAGGTGGAAGTCCAAACTGAGGTTTCCATAGGGCCCACTCAAATGGAGATGTAATTTGCCCAAGGCTAGGTACCAGGAGCCTCATCATCAGTCCCTACCTCACCCCTTGCCATGCTTCAAATCCATTTAGCACAGTAAATCAAGGATTTCCCTTATCCTATAGTAGTGGTGGTGAAGGAATTACAACATAACATCTCAGTGCCTCAAATCATACATGTAAAGAATGAACTAGCTGAGTAGGCAAGGACTACAAAACAAGCAAGGGTTGGTGAAAAACCATTAACTCTAAGTCAAGTCATTGACTTGAAAGATGATGAGGTTACAAGAGACGTGACCAATAATCCTATGGGGTCACTTTTTACACCTTCTGTGCCTCTATAGTAGGAGTTACTTCAAGAAGTCGAGGTGGAAGGTCAACAGGAACAAGATATTGAAGAAATAGAGAATCCTGAGATACAGGATA
Source organism: Cunninghamia lanceolata (assembly GCA_027924645.1). Taxonomy (NCBI): domain Eukaryota; kingdom Viridiplantae; phylum Streptophyta; class Pinopsida; order Cupressales; family Cupressaceae; genus Cunninghamia; species Cunninghamia lanceolata. The sequence continues at coordinate 5,831,424 of BSBN01001229.1, forward strand.
TATCTAATACACAAGAGGCAAGATCACCCCAAGAACCCATGCAACCTGAGTAGTTGGATAACTTGGTTGGGAGAATAACAAGTGTTGGTTTTTCTTCTGAATCAGCATTAGGGTTTGCCACTTCTAATGCACAGGCAGATTCAGCCAACTAAATACAGGAGGTTGCGTGAGCTACCTCCCCTTCACTTCTGGTTCTGCCGCACCAAGGGGGGTATCCCTATAACTCAAGATGTAACCTTGACTAGCTCAAAGATAGAAAGATCTAACTTGACAACAACAGGCAGAATACTCTCATGTATGGACCAAGATCTGTATGATAGATCACAAGGTTGGCAACATTCTTGGATATGATGTCTGGTTGGGTATGAGAGCATGCAGGGATCCTAATCCTACTCTTACAACTAACAGGTGGAAGGATGAGATGGTTTGAAATGATGTTTGGATGCAAACCTGGACCTAGTGTATAACCTCAACACAGAGCTAGATTGGTGCCTATCCAGGGCTTGGAGTCGGTAGACATACACCTGTGAATGATCAGCATGAATAGCTAAAACTAGATTTCAGGGGGATACACATGATATCTGCCTTACAGATATCTCCCAATACAGAGTGTTAAGCTGTCTATACTTATGGCATCCCTATTGCAGTAAGAAAGATACATGCAAAACTGGAGACAAAATCAGCATAACACATGCAAACATGGCATTATTCATATAAGATTAACCATGAAATCAGTGGATTCATGCCAAATCGTACAACAGGAGATACATAAACTCACAAGTTTAGCTGCACAGAGCAACCAAAACTAGTTGTATCTTATTACAGAGCCAAAATGTCCAGTTTTCAACAACCTAAAATGAGCAACACTTCCTGCTTATAACAGCCAGGTAGTGTACCATAAGCAATTAATTACATGGCTGACCAAAAATCCCGCCAGATACACAGTATCAGAAAAATGGCGCTTAACGCAATACCAGATTGGCGCCCAAACATGAATGCAGTAGGTAGGGGAGGAGACAGGAAGAAACCTCGAGCCCTGCGCCACTGGCCATTGATGTACACCTTCAATCGGGTACCAGATCCGTCCATACCTTCACCATTAATGCTTATCTACCTCGCAGCCATCGGGAAAACATCAAACAGTGCATCGCAACCGTTTCCCACCAAAATACCTCATCGTGATATTTCAAAATATGCAGGACATCAATTATCCCACATGCACCCCGCGGCGACCTTTTCAACACTTTATATACTAGGCCACGAGCATATATGATGTCGGTGCTTTTGCTCCCGACGACACTAGTATAAGCCTTCATCATCATCCTCCAACAGCATGATATCCTGTCGCTTGAAATATCACCCTGACGTCAGCATCATCATCGCAATATCACCTACATGATAATCGCCTTCATCGGCACAACCTGATGCATCGGAGGAAGATCCTCCTGCTTAGCCGATACCAAATGTCTAGCCGATGAACATCCTGATGACGTCACCGTCATATCCTACTGACGTCATCAACATATCTGCCTATCGCGCACCTCCTCATATCCGGATGACGTCATCATCATGTTTGCAAATATCGGGGGATCTCCACAAGATGATCAGTGTTAGAAATATGACCCCCCCGGACCTTGATGACGTCATCATCATATCAACATCAGGATGATATTCGGAAGATAACCGGATATTTGGAAATATCATCCTGATGCACAAATATGATGCTGCACTGTAGCTCCACTATAAGATCAGGGTGATAGATGAATATGCTAGATATTTGAAAAGATCACCCCCCACTAGATAATGCACGAAGCCGACAGGCGGATATCTCCCTTCGGAAATATCATGATGCAGACAGGCAGAAAAGCGGATATCACCCTGACGTAAGAATGACGTCAGCATCATCAGGATGATAAAACAACGAACATGAAGTGATATAACAACATCAGGATGATATTGACTAAGATCATCCTGACGTTCAAAATATGATGACCACGATGAATATTGGGTCACACTTAGAACTTTACAGCAACATCATCAGGATGATCTTAACAAAGATCACCCGATGTTAAAATATCACCCCGCGAAAGATCATGCAGGCAGAAAATATGATGACCCTCGTAAGCAACATCAGGGTGATGTCTGGAAACATGATGATGATGACCTCCTCCAAAGAAAATATGATGCTGATGTTAAAACATGCTGAGGAGGCCCAAAGACTTAGAACTTTTTTGGATTTTTTGGGAAGGTACCTGCATGTTTATATGCTTGAAAACTGACTGCTCATGCAGGCACCAACAGTGGCTCTGTCTGGGGACGTGCAGGTGCAAGACTGCAGTGAGAACCCCAGATCTCTGGGATGTAGACCAGTCCCTTATCCATTGGGCACATAGTCAAATACTGCACCGACCTGCATCACCAAACACACTTGATGGCCTAAGGCCACCAAGAAAAGAAAAACATGTATCTCCCTTTGTCAAATATCTTGTTTTCATCTGCATGCACCGGGTCAAGCCTGGAGATACTGTCAGGATCTACCCACAAACAAACCTTGTCATCTGCACACTCAACCCTCTGATTTGGCTTGTCATTGTCAATCCTGTGCAGATAACTTTCAACATCCGGTAACAAGTGGATGCAGAATGTATCAGGCAATGCATACTCAAATGGTATAGAACACAGGTTATCATCTGTATCATCATCATGCATTGCAACATGATCTCCTAGCTGGACTGCAAATAGGAAACACTCAGAGTCCACCACACAACTAGGAAGATCAGGGCTCATTGTATTATATGCTGCCACATCAAAAGAAAAGCTTTCAAAATCACAATTGTGCACATCATGTACACAACAATCAGCAGCACCAGGCTGGAAAAGATCAGGCTCTGGCATCTCTTTCAAATCAGGCACATTTTCACAGTCACTTACCTGATGCATGTTGTTTCCTCTTTCATCAGGATGAGAAACAGAATCCAAGCCAAAAATAGTGTTAAGACCCTCACCATACTCAGACAGATCCTCATCACCATATGTGTCATAAATAGGTGACCCAAGTGCATCAGTTTCATCATAGTATGCCATTTGTTCATGGGCAGCAGAGCATGCATCTTCATCACCAATGGATTCCCTCTGTGGAGGAGTATCAGCCTGTATGCTTATTTCTTCTCTATCTTGAGCACAATACTCACAATTATCTCCACAGGTCCATTCCAAAAATTGCTTATTGCTGTCCACAACCTCATTGTTGTTTTCATGGTCAGATGCCTCATCATTGCAATGGGAATCCTCATTAGTCCTTTCACTGGCATCCTCAACATTCATCTTTTCATCTTCACATGATGCCTTAATTATTTGGTCATTTGCAGCTTTACAACTATTATTCACACCAAGGCCTGGGGACAGGGGTTTCAGCAGGTGCACATTTCTGATTTTTTCTATCTTTTCTATGAACCTGTATGCCATCTGCATACTTGTCACCTTGAAATCCCTCAGTATTGCACTAAAGCCCTCCTCAAAAGCTTCAAAGAATATGCCAACACAGGCTGAAATATCAGGTCTGAAGACTTCTGGGATCTGTGAAAGGGCTATTGCAAACCTATGACTGAAATCAACACATGGCTCTTCATCTTGTTTTCTGATTCTCATCAATTCTGCAACAAGATCAGCCGGTTCTTTTGCAAATTCTTCCTTGAAACAGTCAGCAAGCTCATCCCAACAGGCAAAGGATCCTTTTGAAAAGCTCAAATAACAGTCTTTTGCTTTTGCATCAAAGGACCTAACAAAAAACCTCATCCACATATCCTCATCTCTGAATGAATGTTTTCCCATAAAACTGTGAAAATTTTGGATATGTGCATTCCCATCACATACACTGTGACCACCAAATCTAGGCATCTGACAGTATATCCTAGCAGGCATAGTTTCTACTTTATAATCCACCCATGACAAATCCAGTTGGTCATACAAAGGATCAAAAAGGCTGAGAAGAGGTTTAGCCTTCTGACTGGCAGACACAACAGGGTTACTGCTTTTTAACTGGGCCTGCTCAGCCTCTAAGAATATCAACCTATTTCTTATCTCTTCTATTCTTTTATTCAACATTTCACCACTGAGTATGGGATAATTCATACTTGGATTCATAAAAATCTTACTCTTAGACATCCTTTGTCTGTCTAAGACCTAAGGCTTCCCCTGGCATCTAACTTATGCAACAAAACAGCAAATATAAAGGGGAAGGAACAAGGTACCTTTTCTCATACAGATGCAGAAAAATGAACAACACATTTTTGTCACATCACATACATCCATCTTTCATGTGCATTCAGATCTTTTTTGCAGAGTCGCCACCTCTCCAGAGAGGACAAAATTTTACGGCAGCTGAAAGCTCATCAAATATGTTTCTGAGTTCATTCCACCAGCAGAGCAAAACTTCACCAGAGACTGCAGGATATAACTTTACATCAACATCCCCAGCAGAGTCGCCATTTTGTTGGTGACTCGGATGGGTCACAGATATATTACTGGAGATGATTAGATAGTACTTTTACTTCTCAATCCCCAGCAGAGTCGCCATTTTGTTGGTTTTTCTTCTGAATCAGCATTAGGGTTTGCCACTTCTAATGCACAGGCAGATTCAGCCAACTAAATACAGGAGGTTGCGTGAGCTGCCTCCCCTTCACTTCTGGTTCTGCCGCACCAAGGGGGGTATCTCTATAACTCAAGATGTAACCTTGACTAGCTCAAAGATAGAAAGATCTAACTTGACAACAACAGGCAGAATACTCTCATGTATGGACCAAGATCTGTATGATAGATCACAAGGTTGGCAACATTCTTGGATATGATGTCTGGTTGGGTATGAGAGCTTGCAGGGATCCTAATCCTACTCCTACAACTAACAGGTGGAAGGATGAGATGGTTTGAAATGATGTTTGGATGCAAACCTGGACCTGGTGTATAACCTCAACACAGAGCTAGATTGGTGCCTATCCAGGGCTTGGAGTCGGTAGACATACACCTGTGAATGATCAGCATGAATAGCTAAAACTGGATTTTAGGGGGATACACATGATATCTGCCTTACAGATATCTCCCAATACAGAGTGTTAAGCTGTCTATACTTATGGCATCCCTATTGCAGTAAGAAAGATACATGCAAAACTGGAGACAGAATCAACATAACACATGCAAACATGGCATTATTCATATAAGATTAACCATGAAATCAGTGGATTCATGCCAAATCGTACAATAGGAGATACATAAACTCACAAGTTTAGCTGTACAGAGCAACCAAAACCAGTTGTATCTTATTACAGAGCCAAAATGTCCAGTTTTCAACAACCTAAAATGAGTAACACTTCCTACTTATAACAGCCAGGTAGTGTACCATAAGCAATTAATTACATGGCTGACCAAAAATCCTGCCAGATACACAGTATCAGAAAAATGGCGCTTAACGCAATACCAGATTGGCGCCCAAACATGAATGCAGTAGGTAGGGGAGGAGACAGGAAGAAACCTCAAGCCCTGCGCCACTGGCCATTGATGTACAGCTTCAATCGGGTACCAGATCCGTCCATACCTCTGCAACCTTCACCATTAATGCTTATCTACCTCGCAGCCATTGGGAAAACATCAAACAGTGCATCGCGACCGTTTCCCGCCAAAATACCTCATCGTGATATTTCAAAATATGCAGGACATCAATTATCCCACATGCACCCCGCGGCAACCTTTTCAACACTTTATATACTAGGCCACGAGCATATATGATGTCGGTGCTTTTGCTCCCGACGACACTAGTATAAGCCTTCATCATCATCCTCCAACAGCATGATATCCTATCGCTTGAAATATCACCCTGACGTCAGCATCATCATCGCAATATCACCTACATGATAATCGCCTTCATCGGCACAACCTGATGCATCGGAGGAAGATCCTCCTGCTTAGCCGATACCAAATGTCTAGCCGATGAACATCCTGATGACGTCACCGTCATATCCTGCTGACGTCATTAGCATATCTGCCTATCGCGCACCTCCTCATATCCGGATGACATCATCATCATGTTTGCAAATATCAGGGGATCTCCACAAGATGATCAGTGTTAGAAATATGACCCCCCCCCCGGACCTTGATGACGTCATCATCATATCGACATCAGGATGATATTCGGAAGATAACCGGATATTTGGAAATATCATCCTGATGCACAAATATGATGCTGCACTGTAGCTCCACTATAAGATCAGGGTGATAGATGAATATGCTAGATATTTGAAAAGATCACCCCCCACTAGATAATGCACGAAGCCGACAGGCGGATATCTCCCTTCGGAAATATCATGATGCAGACAGGTAGAAAAGCGGATATCACCCTGACGTAAGAATGACGTCAGCATCATCAGGATGATAAAACAACGAACATGAAGTGATACAACAACATCAGGATGATATTGACTAAGATCATCCTGACGTTCAAAATATGATGACCATGATGAATATTGGGTCACACTTAGAACTTTACAGCAACATCATTAGGATGATCTTAACAAAGATCACCTGATGTTAAAATATCACCCCGCGAAAGATCATGCAGGCAGAAAATATGATGACCCTCGTAAGCAACATCAGGGTGATGTCTGGAAACATGATGATGATGACCTCCTCCAAAGAAAATATGATGCTAATGTTAAAACATGCTGAGGAGGCCCAAAGACTTAGAACTTTTTTGGATTTTTTGGGAAGGTACCTGCATGTTTATATGCTTGAAAACTGACTGCTCATGCAGGCACCAACAACAAGTCCTAAAGCAATTGACTTGTCTTATCTAGTAGGAACAAGAACAGAGGATAAGGATACAACATTGGATAGGCAAGAATAGGAAGAAACTGCTTAGGATAGTCACATGGAGGAGGTTGCTCAAGATATCCCAATGGATGAAGAAGGAAAACAAATTGAAGAACGTGTTGATAAGGGACCAGAGCAACCTGCAGAACAACAAATAGAATCATCCGAGCAACATGCTCTAGTAGATAAAAGAGATGAGGAGATGATGGATGCAGGAGAGAATCTTGAAATCCCTCAATAGGGGCCTCCTAAGAGGTCTAGACAAGGAGAGCATCATGAAGAAGTCCCTCATAAAGAAGAGCATTAAGGAGAACTCCCTCAGAAAGAGATTCCACAAGATGACCAAGAAATGAATGTACATCAAGAAGCTAAAAATCCTAAGGATAAGCAACAACATGCCACACAAGAGGAGATGCTTCAACAAGAGGTTCATCAAAAGGAAGTACCTAAACAAGAAAGAGGTTAGGATAAGGATGATGATGCAAATATGAAGGACGCTCACATTGAGCTCACAGGTCAAGAAGAATCGACAAAAAATGTACTAGATTAGCGTGCATCTGAGGTAACAGAGCCTCCTACTAGTGTTACTCCATTTGATTTTAAGTTATTGTTTTCAATTGAGGATACAAAGCCAAAACGCAAAGCTAGGGCAATATCTGCAATAAAGAGAGATGCTACAACTGGGCGGAGAATAGTACATTTGGTTGTACCCATTGTTAACAAAGCCAGGAGAGAAATAGAGGCCAGTGAGTACCAAATGACTACTAGAGATCTAGGGCATGCAATGACAGAATAGGAAATTGAGGAACTTAAGGGGAGTATCGAAGCAGTAGACATAAGCACAAAAGTGCATGACTTGCTGACAGATGAAGTTGAGATTCTTGAGGAGCTACTGGGTAATCAGGTGAGTGATAATGAAACCTATGACGAGCAAGTCTCCATAGAGACATTCAAGGATTGATTTGATGGAATTTTGAGGGACCATGTTCAACATTTTTCAGAGAAGGCAATAGATGAAGTGATGGAATTATCTATGAAGGTGAAGACATATAATCATAAATTAGAGAATGGGAAAAATAAATGGTTATCAATAAGTGATCAGCTATCAGTGCAAGAGTATGCCAAACTTAAAGAACAACAGTTTGACAAGACAGAGATGGATACAGCTGTGAAAGCTTATGATATCTACGAGAAGCTAGACTCGGGAGAAATGTTAGTTGATGAAGATTCATCCGAGGTAGAGGAATAGGATATTGTAAAAAGATTCTAATGTAAAGATACCAAGGAATATTCTATTTTTTCCAGTTGTACTCCACCAAAGATTGCCAATTGGCAATCACGTGCCACATTTTCTGACCATTGATATTTTTGGAGATATCCTGATTGTTGGTTTTGTAACTGAACTCAGGTCCTTGTTTTATAAAAGGGCCCAGATCATCTTGTATTATAGAGACTAAATTGATGAACTATTGAGCACTGAGCTTGTTAATTAGACATCTTTGTGGCTTTCTAATGGTTCTTTCTCACAATTAGTGTAAATGTGTATATTCCTTGCATTTATAATGAAAATGAAGTTTCAATTTACTGTTACATCGTAAATATTGAGTAATCTTCTATGATTCTTAGTCTATAATGGTGAATTGTTGCATTCTTTTGAAGTGCAATCTCCTGGTTACTTGCTACTAATCACTTTCCTTGAAGATTTGCATCTCTCTTACGTAGCTGTGAATGTCTCTGGTGAAGTATGAGTAGATTTACTTCATTTCATGATTATATCAGGATATGCATGTGGATCATTAATGAAATTCAATTAGTTTAGGATCTTACTTCTTTAACTCAATCTTTAACTCTCCATTCTACAAAATATAGTGAAAAGATGCAATAATTAACATATCTTAAGCAACACATACTGAACTAGTGCAAGAAATGACATGTCTAAAGCATACACAGTAAAGCTACAAATAATGGTAAATCATATGCAAATAACCATAAATACAAATGAATTACATGTTTTAAAAAACATCTTATGCAAATATTAGTTCAGATAGAGATATTTTCAGAAGAACTAATCAAAGTTAAGATAATTTTAGAAGAACTAATCAAAGTTGATATAGTTTCAGAAGACTTGATCAAAGTTATGTTCAATTTATGCTTGTATGCTTAAATCTCAACTAAAATACTGTAAAATCTAATACAATTTTCAAGAATATATGCATATTAAGTATAATATACTGGATATTTGTGGGATTCAACTGAATCTAAGAAAGAATACAATTATGAAGGTGTAAGTCTGCCGAAATTGAACAACATATCACAACAAAACTGGACTAACTGTCAGAAGGTCAAGACCTGACTAATAGAGACTTGGGACATCAAATCCTCATGGATCTTGAAGTCTTTCAAGATGAGTAAAGGTTTGTGATATAAAAATTTATTCATGTGCATGTGACTAATAAGCACATCAACAAAATTGGTGCTAGGAGGAGGGCCAGTAGATTAAAGTTATGTTCCTTCAAAGATCATGTTGTCATTTCACATCCTGAGTTAAGTGACTGTAAATATCCCTTACATAAGAACAGTTGACTATATCTTTGTAAAAATCCAATCTAAAGCTTTAAGGTTCAGCCTAAATTTCTGATTTGGCTCATCGGCCTACTACTAGATCAAGATCTAGTGGTCCTTTGCATGAATTACCTATTGTAAATCCAAGATCATGCTCAGCTAGTGCATAGCCTAGACCTCCTGTCCTTGTGATGGTAGTAGTTCCCGTACAAGCTCCCATGACATTCTTTAATGTTGAATCACCTATTCATTTTACAGCATACAACATGATTTGCTAAAGAATCTAGATAAACTTTGCCTGAAATATCATCCATATCAAGATGCGGAAGATCAGTTGAGAACATTTAAGGAAGCTTACTATAGAGCAAGAATCCAACATGAAGATGTAGTCTATAGACTCTTTCCATACACACTAGGGGAAGAAGCATACAGCTGGTACATGAATTTACCTTAGCATTCCATCACCTCTTGGTTACTAATGGAAAATGCCTTCAAAGCTCGGTTCCGAATTCCAATTGATGTAGCAGCGATGTACCATCGCTTTGCTGAAATCAAGAGAGGTGAAGGAAAATTCATTGCAAATTTCAATGACTACTTCCAGATAGTGTATTCTAAGTTAACAACTCTGTACAACATTGTGGAAGATGCAGTTATGCTAGTCTATTACTCTTCTCTAGTGTTAGGGTAAAATGTAGTTTAATCAAATGAACAATAACAAACCCAAACATCAACAGAATAATGAGAACAAGAAAGACTGAATGAAATGAAGCAATGAATAACACAATGCAAACCTTCCCTGAATCAAAGCTTCTATTGTTCACCTATTAAAACCCTCCTTGCTAATGAAGAAGGCCCTCAGTGAGTGCACTCTTTTAGCTGTGTTGTAGGATGTCGGTAGTAAATGGCTGTATGGATAAATAATGCTATGAAGTAGAGCTTCAAAGCAAATGGTGATCTCAAGTAGATTGTATTGGGGGTGCCAAAGGCACGTGGGTAGAATTCTGCAGAGTAACAATATGAATAACCTGGATGAATAGAATGGAGGGATGAAGCTTCTTTTATAGACTTGAGAGAATGAGAATCAACGGTTGAGAAGAAGTATGATGATCAATGGCTGAGAATGGTTGAGGAATGTGCAACCAGTAGAAATATGAGAAGTGTCTCATCTCCATCATGAAAGAGGGGATTTGATAAAATTGATTGGAGAGTTAACTCCTTTAACTGTTTAGTTAACAGACTTGATTAGTCAGTTGGAAGAGTGGATTATGGAATTGACTGAATTGATTGAGGAATTAACTCAATTGACTAGTTAGTTAACACTTTTGATTGATTAGTTAACTAACTTTTGATTTGAGAAGAAATAGGACATGTGGGTGAGGGGGAAAATAGGTAATTAAATATTTAATATATTTAATTACATGTGCAACCCGATGAGGTAGACAAGGTGAGGTGGAAAAGTGAGGTGTAAGTATGAGGTGGATTTTTGGAATTTAGAACTTAGGATAGAGGAATTAAATAATTTATGATTATTTAATTGTGTAGGACATTTAGAAGAATTTTAATTAAATAAATAGATTTTATTTAATTATGGACCAGTGAATCAATTAAATAAATTTAGAATATTTATTTAGGATGAATCGTGTCATTTTTAGGCATATACATTTTGCCCCTCTTTGATGCAATGCAGTTTACATCGTTGCTTCAAAGAATAAATAGTCTGGTAATGATACATGCCCCAGTTTGCCCCTAGTATAGGTTATGACGATAGGATGCCCCCTCAGGAGATTGGACGGGAAAAGGGCGAAGGTGTGAGACGGACAATCTCACGATGAAGAAGGTTAGGTTTGAAGAAAATGGGATGAAGAAAAGGGTCGAATGATACATGATGCAAGAAGAATGATGACACACATAAGCAAGTGAGCGAGTATGCACAAATGATACAAGAACAAACAAGGTATTGCCCCTGTCAAGTGGTAAACCAATGATATACGAATAACGATATACAACAATGTTGTCATGGTGGGGAATGATATATCCCTAGACCAACACGGCAGGTGTGTTGTCATGGGAGGGAATGATAGATCCCTAGAGCAACAATAAGGATAGTGTCTGGTTTCAAGAAATGAAGCATGTCATGTAAGATGTGTGTGTTGGTCTGATTTCGACAATGTTACATCCTGTATAAGACAATTGATTGATTAACTGATCGAGTTGGTTTACGGCCAGACAAGGATCAAGACCACTGATTGTGAGTGGATCATTTGTGAAAGATTGACTTGACTTGATTGGTATGAATTAAGGATGGACCTACATTTGGATCATTTCTCAGGTTGACTGAAATTGAGAAGAATGGATCACAACGATAGATGGAATACTGATTGATAGAAGAATGACTCGATAAAAGGAATCACAAGCTTTTATTTGTATTGATACTCTGCATTGTTTGGGTACTTATGATTGTATGGGATATGGATGCATGGGTGTGTATACGGATATAGGATGGATGTTTTGCTTTTAGAGTGCTTTATTTCATCATTGGGCAATTTATTTTTGGTACTTTTTCTGAAATGTTGTAAGTGAATACAAGCATCTAGGTATAATTGAACCGAGATGACCTGAGTATTGCTTACATGGGTGTTGCTTTAGCAAGCCAATACAAGCATCTAGTCAAAATTGAATCTAGATGACCTGAGGACTTCTTGCATTTCAACAAACAAGGATTGCCCCCGTTCATGTTAGACCTTTGATGTCCTCGATGATCTTTTGCCGATCATGTCCTTAGACAAGGTGTTACATTACTAAAGCGTAATCCACAGATAGCAAACAAAGAAAATGATCATGCCTTCATCATAGTATCTCTAGCTTTTGGCATCCTTGAGTAGCATAGAAGGATATGATAACAAAAATCAAGACTCTGTAACTTAACCATGATTTCAATCCACAAAACATTCTTGCAGTTAGATGTGTTTATTGCTTGCTGTAATTCAAGTAAAATCATTTAGAAGGCCTTGGGTATTTTGCCTTGTGTTTGATGTTGTAAGAGAAGTGCATTATAAATTTATTGACAAGTTCATCAAAAGTTCTGATTCTTGGTGGGAGACGTGAGAACCACTCCATAGCTTGACCACCTAAAGATCTTGGGAATAGTCTCATCAAGTAGGTCTCTTTGTGAGCTACTTCTAAACATGCTGCATTGAATTCCCTAATATGATCTCTAGGGTCCCCCTTCCCTTTGTATTTGTCAAACTTTGGCACTCCAAACTGATAGGGGAATGGTTTCATGACCAAATTTTTGTCAAAGGGGTACGGTGCTATATCTTCCAAGGAGTAGTTCTTAGTGTTGGTACCCGTTTTGAGATTTGACATTTCTTGTTTTAGACTTTCAAGTTGTTTTCTCATGTCTTCCATAGGAGCATTTTGGTCCATGGGTCTCTTTCCTCTATCATTTGCATGTGGGACTGTGTCATTTGTACCCCTCTCATGATCATTGTCTACATTTTCCATGATTGTATGTATATCAAAGTCTACGGGGAGTTTGATTCCAAGGCTAGCAAGATGATGGAAATACTTATGAGGGTATTCTTGGAGCACCTTCTCTATTAGGCGTTGGAATTTTCTATCTTCGATGTGCGCTTCATATTCTTCATGAGAAATTTCTTCATCACCTTCTTGAGGTGGGAAGATGTGATTGGATGAGCCGGCCATTTCTATTTGCTTTTTGTACTAGGATCGAGTAAGGACCATGCAAGGTGACGTGGGATGGAGTGGATTAGAATTAGAAATTAGGGCAAGGTGCTGACTGAGACTGTTGTGAATGGGATACCTAGGGCAGGATTTGGACAAAGGATTTTCTTGCTTAATGACTTCAAGTAAGATAGTTGACACACGACGGTAGCCACTAGTAAGGGTACCCAGTACCTGTCTTACTGTGTAGGGACTAGTCGTTTCAACAAGACTACTAGCAAAGGTACTGTGACCTACTAGGCTTACGTGAATTCACTAATGATATGAAAAGGGACCTATGTCGAACCAGTATGGAATAGATTGACTTTGGGACAAGAGAGGTGTGGACAGAAAGTGAATGGGATGATTGATGAAAGAAAGAGGGTTGGGTGAAACAGATGAAGACTGACTGCAAGGTTGAATATGATCTCAGAAAGTGAAGCTAGGCTGAAATGGGTGCTCCAAACAGGTAAATTTTTTTCTCAAAAATAGTACATGTGCTCACTGTCGTGTATGCGCAGAAACAAATGCGCATCAAAAATGAACATATGCACCGCAAGTCGCAGTATATGCGCAACACTGGTGAAGTATGTATGCGCAACAACAATCTGTAAATGCACAGCAAGTCTACACGCATGTGCAACAAGTCGATACAAATGCGTAGCAGAAATGGGTATATGCGCAGCTCTTTTTTTTTTGGCAAAATTTTGGATTTTTTTGTTATTTTTGGTATTTTTTGGCTGGAAAAAGGCCTTCTTGATCTGATTTTATGAATTAACAGCAAGAAAACATAGCAAGCACAAAGAATATTTTATGGTTTTTCATTGTTTTTATGGTTTTTTCGACTCTCTTTTGGACTAAACTGAGCAAAAGCAAGCACAAAGATCCTAGGCTAGAAATGGATTACAAGGGATTTTGGCCACTAGAATAAGAGGTATTTAATGTGGGCAACCGTTCAAGTGGCACTACATCCTTAACTAGAATTCCTTACAGATGCAAGAACCTGGAGTGGTGGCGATCGAACCACTCAAGGTGCTCGAAATGCGTAAACTTCATTTACGTAATCGAGAAGTTTTGCAATGCAAAATTCAGTGGGACCAATATGGCGAGGATAGCACCACTTGGGAAGACTATAAAGACATTTACCAAAGATTTCCTAAACTTTTCAAAGACATTAATGTTGAACTATAAAAAGTTTTTTTTAAGTTTAAATTTTTGCTTGATAAACTTAATCATCGGGGACGATGATTTTTAAAGGGGAAGGATATGTTACATCCCTCTTTTTGGAATTGATTATGCTATTTACTTTTATTGCAAGTTTCAGTAATATAATATGTTGTGGACGACATGGAAACTAATGATTTATTAGACAAAGTTAGTTCTATGAAATTTTAGAATCTATTGATTATGATCAATGTGATATTGTAGATTAAATGTCCTTTTTTTAAAGAGAAATGATGTTTGGATATATTATGTTTTGATTTTGGAACATAGGTGCTTTGACCACAAAATCATATGTGAGACTGTCGTTGCAGGAACAGGTGGACCATGTTCGACAGGAAGAGAAAGTATCTTTGAGAGAGAGTATAGACTCTGGAAATTAACCATGGGTGTTTGTTACTGAAAACACCAAACAGGTAGATAAACCTTGAAGCCATCAATTTAGTCTTGTTTTTCAACTGGGATAGTTTAAGACTAGATGTCGATGTCTGAAGATAAGGTGTAACACCCTTTTCGTAAGTCATCATATAGAATTTTGGAATCGACTTTGTTGTTGCAAGTCCACCAAAATGAGTCGTCTTATATAGATGATTACTATTTTGTTTGTAGGTAAATAGATGAACCTATTTCTGGCGGATTTGTGGATCATGTCTCGTAGTCGATGGATGCGAGAAGTCGTTTTGTGCGTCAAACGATTTAGAAACCTTGTGATGCGTTACGACCAATCCGTCGTGATTGCCGTCAAAACGCATTAATCATGTGTTGTGAATTTATTCCCTTTTGTAAATTGACGGAAGTTGAATGTGAAGTCGATTTATGCTATAACTATTTTGGATGTCTTCCTTTTGAATGCACTTTTTCTCTTCGAGTTTACGACTTGAGTTGTCTTAGATCGAACCCACACTTTCTTTCCTTAGTCAGTTTTGATTCTTTACCTTTTTTTTGACCTTGGAGCCACCTTGTGCATTTATTAGTTATCACCTTGCGAGAATTTCACTCCTCTAGTGATGTTAGGTTGCATGTTTTGAAGGTTAGAAGTCTCCTTGTGGAAGAATGACGAAGTTGTTATGCCTTGTCGTCATTTGGAAACCTCCATCTTGTTTGTGGCCGCTGCAAATGAGGAGTCAGATAGCTGTAGTTATGTCAACTCCTTGTGTTTAGGCATGTGCCGGCCATGAGTTCAATGCAGAGATTCTCCTTCACCGTGGGCACGAGAGGGAGGAAGTTATGCGGTTGGGGTTAAAAGTATAACCGTTAAATAAATACAGATGCTCCATCATCGTTGAGGGTGCGAAAGGCATCGGTGTTGTTGTGTTTAGAATAAAAAGAACCGTAGTCAAAGAGCAGTCTCCTTCGCTGAGCTCGGGAGGAGTAATGTTGTTGAGATAAAAGTGAAAAGGTGAGTTCAAAGCATATTCACCTTCGTCGTGGGGTGAAAGGCATGAATGCGGTGGTTTAGAATTTGAAACTGTAGAAATAACCATTGGATCCTCTTCATTGTGGTTGGGCAGGAGGTTATACGGTTGAGACTTTGATGTAACTGTTAGTTGAATGCCATTTACTCCTGGTTAGTGGGCGGGAGGTAGGAGATCAGGGGGCTGTCGTTGTATAGAAACAAAAACTACAGAGAGTCACGGGGGAGTTGGGCTTAACTGTGCACGACTAAAAGAATAGTGAGGGTTTTAGAATTGGCAGAAACTGCAAAAAAAGAGGTGAGATCTTCTTCGCTGTTGAGGAGTAGTGAGTGGTTGTAGTGAGTGTTTTGGAACCAGAGGAGGCACGTCTTGCCAGGGGAGGACGTGGATAGGGTGTGCAAAGAGTGGAGAGGCTGTGAAGGAAGTGCGAAGGTCGCTGAGGGCTTGCCACAGTAGTCTTCAACTCTGTCGACAGGTGAGAAACTAAACTATCATGGATAAACTAACCAAGGTTGCACATTTCATACCGGGAAATTTGACGGATGGAGCTCATCTTTTGGCTCAAAAATTTGTGCAGGAAATTTTTAGATTGCATGGTGTACCTGAAAAGATTATATCTGATAGAGATGCTCGGATAACTTCATGGTTTTGGCAAACCTTATTTTCTGCATTAGGGACTAAACTGAATGTGAGTACTACTTATCATCCTGAAATTGATGGACAAACAGAAAGAGTGAATCAGGTATTAGAAGACCTTTTGAGAATGTATTGCATGGATTAGCAATATAGATGGGAGGAATATCTACCTCTTGTCGAATTTGCCTATAACAACTCCTATCATTCTGCCATTAAGATGGTGCCATTTGAAGCATTATATGGGAGGAAATGCAGAACTCCTATAAGCTAGGATAAGCTGGAAGATAGGATAAGCATTGGACCTGAAATTCTTGCTGATATGGAAGAAAAAGTAAAAATGATTAGGAAGAGGTTGGCAGAAGCCAATGACAGGCAAAAGAGTTATACAGATCGCAAACGAGTGCCTAGACACTTCTCTGTTGGCGAGAAAGTGCTTTTGAGAGTGAAACCCCAAAAGAGTTCAATAAAATTTGGTAAATCTTTGAAATTGGCTCCTCGTTATGTCGGACCTTTTGAAGTTCTTGAGATTATCAATCCAGTTGCCTACAAAGTTGCTCTACCTCTAGCCTTTTCCAAGATGCATAATGTTTTTCATGTTTCGTATTTAAAGAAATATTTTGTAGGTAATAACCACATCCTTAACTGGAATTCCTTACAGATGCAAGAACCCGGAGTGGTGGTGATCGAGCCACTCAAGGTGCTCGAAATGCGTAAACTTCATTTACGTAATCGAAAAGTTTTGCAATGCAAAATTTAGTGGGACCAATATGGCGAGGATAGCGCCACTTGGGAAGACTATAAAGACATTTACCAAAGATTTCCTAAACTTTTCAAAGACATTAATGTTGAACTATAAAAAGTTTGTTTTAAGTTTAAATTTTTGCTTGATAAACTTAATCATCAGGCACGATGATTTTTAAAGGGGAAGGATATGTTACATCCCTCTTTTTGGAATTGATTATGCTATTTACTTTTATTTCAAGTTTTAGTAATATAATATGTTGTGGACGACATGGAAACTGATGATTTATTAGACAAAGTTAGTTCTATGAAATTTTAGAATCTATTGATTATGATCAATGTTATATTGTAGATTAAATGCCCTTTTTGTTAAGAGAAATGATGTTTGGATATATTATGTTTTGATTTTGGAACATAGGTGCTTTGACCACAAAATCGTATGTGAGACTGTCGTTGCAGGAACAGGTGGACCATGTTCGACAGGAAGAGAAAGTATCTTTGAGAGAGAGTATAGACTCTGGAAATTAACCATGGGTGTTTGTTACTGAAAACACCAAACAGGTAGATAAACCTTGAGGCCATCAATTTAGTCTTGTTTTTTGACTAGGATAGTTTAAGACTAGATGTCGACGTCTGAAGATAAGGTGTAACACCCTTTTCGTAAGTCATCATATAGAATTTTGGAATCGACGTTGTTGTCGCAAGTCCACCAAAACGAGTCATCTTATATAGATGATTACTATTTCTTTTGTAGGTAAATAGATGAACCTATTTGTGGTGGATTTGTGGATCATGTATCGTAGTCGATGGATGCGAGAAGTCATTTTGTGTGTCAAACGATTTAGAAACCTTGTGATGTGTTACGACCAATCCATCGTGATTACCGTCAAAACGTGTTTATCATGTGTTGTGAATTTATTCCCTTTTGTAAATCGATGGACATTGAATGTGAAGTCAATTTATGCTATAACTGTTTTGGACGTCTTCCTTTTGAATGCACTTTTTCTCTTCGAGTTTACGACTTGAGTTGTCTTAGATCAAACCCACACTTTCTTTCTTTAGTCAGTTTTGATTCTTTACCTCTTTTTCAACCTTGGAGCCACCTTGTGCATTTATTAGTTATCACCTTGTGAGAATTTCACTCCTCTAGTGATGTTAGGTTGCATGTTTCGAAGGTTAGAAGTCTCCTTGTGGAAGAATGACGAAGTTGTTATGCCTTGTCGTCATTTGGAAACCTCCATCTTGTTTGTGGCTGCTGCAAATGAGGAGTCAGATAGCTGTAGTTATGTCGACTCCTTGTGTTTAGGCATGTGCCGGCCGTGAGTTCAATGCAGAGATTCTCCTTCACTGTGGGCGTGAGAGGGAGGAAGTTATGCGGTTGGGGTTAAAAGTATAACCGTTAAATAAATGCAGATGCTCCATCATCATTGAGGGTGCGAAAGGCATCGGTGTTGCTGTGTTTAGAAAAAAAAGAACCGTAGTCAAAGAGCAGTCTCCTTCTTCGCTGAGCTCGGGAGGAGTAATGTTGTTGAGATAAAAGTGAAAAGGTGAGTTCAAAGCATAGTCACCTTCGTCGTGGGGTGAAAGGCATGAATGCGGTGGTTTATAATTTGAAACCGTAGAAATAACCATTGGATCCTCTTCGTTGTGGTCGGGCAGGAGGTTATACGATTGAGACTTAGGTGTAACTGTTAGTTGAATGCCATTTACTCTTGGTTAGTGGGCGGGAGGTAGGAGATCGGGGAGCTGTCGTTGTATAGAAACAAAAACTACAGAGAGTCACGGGGGAGTTGGGCTTGACTGTGCATGACTAAAAGAATAGTGAGGGTTTTAGAATTGGCAAAAACTACAGAAAAAGAGGTGAGATCTTCTTCGCTGTTGAGGAGTAGTGAGTGGTTGTAGTGAGTGTTTTGGAACCAAAGGAGGTACGTCTTGCCAGGGGAGGATGTGGATAGGGTGTGCAAAGAGTGGAGAGGCTGTGAAGGAAGTGCGAAGGTCGCCGAGAGCTTGCCATAGCAGTCTTCAACTCTGTCGATAGGTTTTTTTCCCATTCTCTTCTTTTTCACAGTTTAAGTCAGTATTTGTGTCTCTTCTATGCTAAGATAATGTAATATGTTTACAACGAATAGAATATGATGACAATGTCTTCTTGTTGCGATTTCTGTGTGAGGGTAATCAATGTAATAGCATCATTGTTGTCTTTTGGTATTCGAAACCTCAAAAATAGTATCATTGCTGTCTTTTAGTATTTGAGAACTCAGAAACTATATCATTGCCTATCATGAATGACACCATATGGTGATAGAACATAGTTCTCTAATGTACACACATCTAGGAATGATCATTGCATGATGCAAAATGTAAACTACATTCTATAAATGGTTGGAAATGACGTATGTTTAAAGAGTTTCCTTTATGACTGTATTATCAACTTAAAACTGTCTTTTGTGCACTTGAAATGATAGCTCCATAGAGAGAAACCACATTGCTCCATGGGCATGTTGTGTAGGAGTTTAAAAACCTCATATTTAAAGCATGTTTTGACATAGACTTTAGTATGTTTGACAGCCGAAAATGTAGTTGTAACTAGCTAGTGTCTTTTTCGTTTTATACCTTTAGTTAGAGGTCAACCATGTGTTGGTCATCTCTAATGTCGTAAGTTAGATTCCAAATCCCTTATTATCTTTTATACGACTCTTACCTCATTGAACCATGTGAAAACAATTGACTGGGAAGGAGGAGTAGAGTTAAAGTAATAGTATTGGTCGAAAACCGTCATGATTTTGTAATGAAAAGATAAGGGTGGAAAACTCGCATTTTGAATCTAGATTACGTTGCATGCGATGGTTCTAGTGTTGTTTTTATTTTGTAGACCTCTATGAGTCTAAAACCTTAAATTTTGGGATAACAGGAAATTGTGTTGTATACTTGAGTATGTTGTAAAAAAATGGGAACCGAGTAACCAAGTTTGAAACCACTTAGGAGTGGGTGTTATTAAACGATGTTTTTTTATGAATATGGGATTATGAAACTATAAACTCAGGATTAGAGCAAACGTTGCGCCATGCGCTATTGCAGGAGAAAATACTATTACCTTGAGGTCATCGAGGTCAACATTTGTTTAAACCTTACAAATAGGAAACTGTAGGATTTCGATCAGTTCAAGTCGAGTAGGGTGGGTGAACTAAGTTCATGCATTCTTAGAATGCTATTTAAAAACAAATCCTTTGGCCAAGGTGGTGCACGATCCTCAAGTGCATCGAATGTTCACTATGACTGGATGGCATTTCTTGTGGAGAGTCATGCATGACTAGAGGGTATCTAGGGATCTGCACGATAACAAGACACGTAAGTTACAACACCAGAGCTCAAATTGCAAACACCGATGGTTATCCTAAGTCTATCCTATTGAGTAGGGTAGGGCCACTTCCAGTTAGGAAGGAGTGCGGGAGGCCGACGGTTTGTGGTTGGAGGTTAAGCTCCTTGAAGATACTTTCTCTTCCAAATACTGAGGATTGCCGAGTCTTGAATGTGATGGGTCAACAATCGAGATGCATGATAATGGTATGTTTCCAATATGTTATTTGTTTCAAGAAAAATTCAAATTGTTAGAAAACAAAAAGTTTATGGTATATCATTTCTTTCAGCTTTGTGAAAAATGAAATCATGTTTATTGTTAAAGTGAAAAATGCTATTCTTGATAGTAGTTAAGGGTAAGTGCAAGAAGATGGGGGGCCAAAAAGGGGTCTTAAGTGGCCACTTTTTTTCTGAAATCAGGAAATACTGGCCTTGGATGAGAAATTGAGCATAGTTACACTCAAAATTTGGAGATGCAACCAAAACAATGTTCATAGTGCTCCGAGTCTACTTTCTAAACTACTATTTTGTTTTGAAAATGGCATAGATTAAGGGGTTCAAAAGAGGGAACCACAGAAATTGGTGTTGTTTCTGTCAAAAAAACATAACATAGCATGTTTTGTGGCTCCCTCAAAAGGTAAACTTTTTTTTGGTATTTTTAAAATTGCTTCAGTGAGAAATTAGCTAATGGCATGTAGTTTATGCCCAATTTTTCTAATAATTTTTTGATGAATATTTGATTTTTTACTAATTTTTAAAGTGGACACATCCTAAAAAATTGAATTTTGGCCGTGCTACCCCTATAAATTTTGAAAACTAATTGAAAATCATTTTTTTATTTTTTTAATATTTGTAGAATGGAGTCTAGTTTCTAAATATGTAAATTTTTTGAAATTTGAATGAATAGTTATTTTACAATGAAAAAAAGACCAAACAGTGGTTTTTGCCTAAAAACAGACACACAAACAAAAGTAATTAAAGATGAAAGGCCTAACATTGTTAAAATGTGAAAAAAATCACATCGTCAAATAGCTAAGAGAAAGCCTAACATTACCCATGTGTTTGATTTGTTCAACCTTGAAACACGTGCAAATCTGAGGGTTAGCACGAATGAAATTATGTAAAATTTTGAAGAATATAGAAAAACACGTATGTGACTGTTCATAAGGCACTCCAAGCCTTTGGGTTGGAAATCCAAAGAAAATCCCAAGCCCAAGGCTTGGGATTCCCAAAGCAAGAAATAACGCGAGCGCGTTATAATGCGCTCGCATTATGTTTTGCCTTGTATTTTTCTTTCCCGCAAGTCTATCTTTTGTCATGTTTGACATAATGTGAGTGCGTTATAACGCGCTCGCGTTATGTCCCACTCAAATGTTTTTTACGTTCAAGGCTATTAATCATGAGGGTTAAGGGATAAGGGATAGAGTTGGAGGGTTTAGGGATAAGGGATTAGCATTTAAGGTATAGTATCAAGCCCGTTGAGGGTCTAGGAATAGGGATGGCGTTTAAGGTTTAGGGATGAGGGATGATAGATTACGGTTTAGGGTTTAGGGATAGAGTTGAGGGTCAAGGGATCAAAGTTAAGGGTTGAGGGATTAGGGTTTGACATTGAGGGTTGAGGGTTAAGGTTCAAGGGTCAAGGGTTTAGGGATAGGGTTTAGGGTCGAGGGATTAGGGTTAAAGTAGAGTGTGGAGGGTGTAAGGATTAGGGATAGGGTTGGAGGGTTTAGGGATAAGGGATTAGGGTTTAAGGTATAGTATCGAGTCTGTTGAGGGTTTAGGAATAGGGATAGCATTTAGGGATTAGGGATGAGGGATTATAGTTGAGGGATGATGGATTAGGGTTGAGGGTTGAGGGATTAGGGTTTAGGGGTAAGGTTTAGGGTTGAGGGTTGAGGGATTAGGGTTTAAGGTATAGTGTTGAGGGTTGAGGGTTGAGGGTTTAGGATTAGGGTTTAGGGTTGATAGATTAGCATTTAATGTTGAGGTTAGGGTTAGAGTGTCAAGGGTAGAGGGATTAGGGATAGGGTTTAGGGTTGAAGGTTTAAGGATTGAGGGTTGAGGCTTTAGGGATGAGGGTTTAAGGCTTAAGATATAGTGTCAAGTGTTGAGGGTGTAGGGATAGGGTTTAAGTTTTAAGGGTTAAGGGTTGAGGGATAGGGATTAGGGTTTAAGGTATAGTGTTGAGGGTCGAGGGATCAGAGTTAAGGGTTGAGGGATTAGGGTTTGATGTTGAGGGTTGAGGGTTGAGGTTCGAGGGTCAAGGGTTTAGGGATAGGGTTGAGGGTCGAGGAATTAGGGTTAAAGTAAAGTGTGGAGGGTATAAGGATTAGGGATAGGGTTTGAGGGTTTAGGGATAAGGGATTAGGGTTTAAGGTATAGTATCGATTCTGTTGAGGGTGTAGGAATAGGGATAGCATTTAGGGTTTAGGGATGAGGGATTAGAGTTGAGGGATGACGGATTAGGGTTGAGGGTTGAGGGATTAGGGTTTAGGGATAAGGTTTAGGGTTGAGGGCTAAGGGATTAGGGTTTAAGGTATAACGTTGAGGGTTTAGGGATAGGGTTCAGGGTTGAGGGATTAGGATTTGACGTTGAGGGTTGAGGGTTTAGGGTTTAGGGTTAGGGTTGAGAGATGAGGGATCAGAGTTAAGGGTTGAGGGAATAGGGTTTGACGTTGAGGGTTGAGGGTTGAGGTTCGAGGGTCAAGGGTTTAGGGATAGGGTTGAGGTTGAAGGGATTAGGGTTAAAGTGGAGTGTGGAGGGTGTAAGGATTAGGGATAGGGTTTGAGGGTTTAGGGATAAGGGATTAGAGTTTAAGGTATAGTATTAAGTTTGTTGAGGGTTTATGAATAGGGATAGCATTTAGGGTTTAGGGATGAGGGATTAGAGTTGAGGGATGAGGGGTTAGGGTTGAGGGTTAAGGGATTAGGGTTTAGGGATAAGGTTTAGGGTTGAGGGTTGAGGGATTAGGGTTTAAGGTATAGTGTTGAGGGTTGATGGTTTAGGGATAGGGTTTAGGTTTGAGGGATTAGGGTTTAGGGTTGATGAATTAGGGTTTAATGTTGAGAGTTGAGGGTTGAGGGTTGAGGGTTGAGGTTGAGGGATAGGGTTAATGGTCAAGGGATTAGGGTTAATAAGAGTGTCGAGGGTAGAGGGATTAGGGTTTAAGGTATAGTATCGAGCCTGTTGAGGGTCTAGGAATAGGGATAGCTTTTAGGATTTAGGAATGAGGGATTAGAGTTGAGGGATGACGGATGATAGATTAGGGTTGAGGGTTGAGGCATTAGGGTTTAGGGACAAGGTTTAGGGTTAGGGTTGAGGGATTAGGGTTTATGGTATAGTGTTGAGGGTTTAGGGATAGGGTTTAGGGTTGAGGGATTAGAATTTGACATTGAGGGTTTAGGGTTTAGGGTTAGGGTTGAAGGTCGAGGGATCATAGTTAAGGGTTGAGGGATTAGGGTTTGATGTTGAGGGTTGAGGGTTGAGGTTCGAGGGTCAAGGGTTTAGGGATAGGGTTGAGGGTCGAGGAATTAGGGTTAGAGTTGAGTGTGGAGGGTATAAGGATTAGGGATAGGGTTGGAGGGTTTAGGGATAAGGGATTAGAGTTTAAGGTATAGTATCGAGTCTGTTGAGGGTTTAAGAATAGGGATAGCATTTAGGGTTTAGGGATGAGGGATTAGAGTTGAGGGATGATGGATTAGGGTTGAGGGTTGAGGCATTAGGGTTTAGGGATAATGTTTAGGGTTGAGGGTTGAGGGATTAGGGTTTAAGGTATAGTGTTGAGGGTTGATGGTTTAGGGATAGGGTTTAGGTTTGAGGGATTAGGGTTTAGGGTTGATGAACTAGGGTTTAATGTTGAGAGTTAAGGGTTGAGGGTTGAGGGTTAAGGTTGAGGGATAGGGTTAATGGTCAAGGGATTAGGGTTAAATAAGAGTGTCGAGGGTAGAGGGATTAGGGTTTAAGGTATAGTATCAAGCTTGTTGAGGGTCTAGGAATAGGGATAGCATTTAGGGTTTAGGAATGAGGGATTAGAGTTGAGGGATGATGGATGATAGATTAGGGTTGAGGGTTGAGGGATTAGGGTTTAAGGTATAGTGTTGAGGGTTTAGGGATAGGGTTTAGGGTTGAGGGATTAGAGTGAAGGGTTGAGGGATTAGAATTTGACGTTGAGGGTTTAGGGTTTAGGATTAGGGTTGAAGGTTGAGGGATCAGAGTTAAGGGTTGAGGGATTAGGGTTTGATGTTAAGGGTTGAAGGTTGAGGTTCGAGGGTCAA
Source organism: Cunninghamia lanceolata (assembly GCA_027924645.1). Classification (NCBI taxonomy): domain Eukaryota; kingdom Viridiplantae; phylum Streptophyta; class Pinopsida; order Cupressales; family Cupressaceae; genus Cunninghamia; species Cunninghamia lanceolata. Next base: position 5,856,212 of record BSBN01001229.1, read on the forward strand.
GGGTTTAGGGATAGGGTTGAGGTTGAAGGGATTAGGGTTAAAGTAGAGTGTGGAGGGTGTAAGGATTAGGGATAGGGTTGGAGGGTTTAGGGATAAGGGATTAGAGTTTAAGGTATAGTATCGAGTTTGTTGAGGGTTTAGGAATAGGGATAGCATTTAGGGTTTAGGGATGAGGGATTAGAGTTGAGGGATGAGGGATTAGGGTTGAGGGTTGAGGGATTAGGGTTGAGGGTTGAGGGATTAGGGTTTAAGGTATAGTGTTGAGGGTTGATGGTTTAGGGATAGGGTTTAGGTTTGAGGGATTAGGGTTTAGGGTTGATGAATTAGGGTTTAATGTTGAGAGTTGAGGGTTGAGGGTTGAGGTTGAGGGATAGGGTTAATGGTCAAGGGATTAGGGTTAAATAAGAGTGTCGAGGGTAGAGGGATTAGGGTTTATGGTATAGTATCGAGCCTGTTGAGGGTCTAGGAATAGGGATAGCATTTAGGATTTAGGAATGAGGGATTAGAGTTGAGGGATGACGGATGACAGATTAGGGTTGAGGGTTGAGGCATTAGGGTTTAGGGACAAGGTTTAGGGTTAGGGTTGAGGGATTAGGGTTTAAGGTATAGTGTTGAGGGTTTAGGGATAGGGTTTAGGGTTGAGGGATTAGAGTGAAGGGTTGAGGGATTAGAATTTGACGTTGAGGGTTAGGGTTTAGGGTTAGGGTTGAAGGTCGAGGGATCAGAGTTAAGGGTTGAGGGATTAGGGTTTGATGTTGAGGGTTGAGGGTTGAGGTTCAAGCGTCAAGGGTTTAGGGATAGGGTTGAGGGTCGAGGAATCAGGGTTAAAGTTGAGTGTGGAGGGTATAAGGATTAGGGATAAGGGATTAGAGTTTAAGGTATAGTATCAAGTCTGTTGAGGGTTTAGGAATAGGGATAGCATTTAGGGTTTAGGGATGAGGGATTAGAGTTGAGGGATGATGGATTAGGGTTGAGGGTTGAGGGATTAGGGTTTAGGGATAAGGTTTAGGGTTGAGGGTTGAGGGATTAGGGTTTAAGGTATAGTGTTGAGGGTTGATGGTTTAGGGATAGGGTTTAGGTTTGAGGGATTAGGGTTTAGGGTTGATGAATTAGGGTTTAATGTTGAGAGTTGAGGGTTGAGGGTTGAGGTTGAGGGATAGGGTTAATGGTCAAGGGATTAGGGTTAAATAAGAGTGTCGAGGGTAGAGGGATTAGGGTTTAAGGTATAGTATCGAGCCTGTTGAAGGTCTAGGAATAGGGATAGCGTTTAGGGTTTAGGAATGAGGGATTAGAGTTGAGGGATGACGGATGACAGATTAGGGTTGAGGGTTGAGGGATTAGGGTTTAGGGACAAGGTTTAGGGTTAGGGTTGAGGGATTAGGGTTTAAGGTATAGTGTTGAGGGTTTAGGGATAGGGTTTAGGGTTGAGGGATTAGAGTGAAGGGTTGAGGGATTAGAATTTGACGTTGAGGGTTTAGGGTTTAGGATTAGGGTTGAAGGTCGAGGGATCAGAGTTAAGGGTTGAGGGATTAGGATTTAAGGTATAGTATCGATTCTGTTGAGGGTGTAGGAATAGGGATAGCATTTAGGGTTTAGGGATGAGGGATTAGAGTTGAGGGATGACGGATTAGGGTTGAGGGTTGAGGGATTAGGGTTTAGGGATAAGGTTTAGAATTGAGAGCTGAGGGATTAGGGTTTAAGGTATAGTGTTGAGGGTTTAGGGATAGGGTTTAGGGTTGAGGGATTAGAGTGAAGGGTTGAGGGATTAGGATTTGATGTTGAGGGTTTAGGGTTAGGGTTGAGAGATGAGGATTGTTGTACACTAACAGGATCAAATGAGATGCACTCTTTCAGAAGCTCAATTGCAGGTTCATGGAGTATCCATACACGAAAGATGTCATGCTTTTGTTCTTCCTGTACAATTCAAGTCTGGGATGAGTGCGAGTCAAAGGAGTGGGTTGACGAATGGCAGTTAAGTTATCTTAGCCCACTTGACACGTATCGACCCCCGACGGCACTTGAACTAACACAGATGGAATCGTCAGTTGACTTTGACCACATATCAGATTTAGTTCAACTAGGTAATATAGGGCACGTATATGCATCTAATTTCATCTAGTTCAACCAGGTAATGTCATCTTACTTTGTAGTGTTTTTGTAATGTTGACTAATTTCATCTAATTTGCTACACATATCAATGTAGGGCACGTATATGCAGTTATTGCAGATGAAGATAATGAAGAGGGAACAGATTATTACTTATGTCATTGTGTTGAGGCCAAAAAGAAATTGGAGGCCCCTATTACAGATGGAGAAAACATTGAATACCCTATAGGATCAGTGGTTATTACTGGAACATGGCTTAGAAGGTACCCACATAAGAGTGTTAATATTTGGCTATTTCAGGACTTTGACATGCATCGAAAGATTCTTCATTACTCGAACCTTGTCGTGGCATCCAATGTTCATTTGATAAAGTATCGAGGTAGACCTTTGAACAAAATATTGTGGAAGGTGCGTGAGTCTGACCATGAAGCAATACTTGACACAATAAAGAGAAGAGCAGACCCGGATGGTTCATTGGATTAATTTGTAAGTATTCACATTGATTTTGTAAAGTTATGTTACATTGAGTTGTAAGTATGCACATTAATTTGTAAGGTTTGTCTTTTTTTATTTGCTCCTGCATTTTTACACATATGTACACATTTTTACATCATCATGTTATGCATTTTTGGTGTCCTGCTCCTGATGTGACCAAACTCATAACTCACCCTACTAGACACCATTTGATGATATCTCCAACACTCTGGATGCAGGGCGCCCAATCATGATGATGACCTATATACCATTCTCCCAAGGTGCTCATAATGAATGAAAAGAAGACCAAGGGCGCCCAAGCTTAATAGACTTATTTTTTTCAATTTTGATGATCCAAACTCTTGCAATATGACATCCACTTTCATGCCTTTAGATCTTCCTTCACATATAGGGTGCCAAATCAAGTTCAAAAATCTACATAAGGGCACCAAACTGGATGAAAGGAGACATGAAATGCGCCTTAGGACTCCATGCTAAGGTTTGAGCCATTAAAGTCTCTTAATATTAGGCGCTCATGATGATGAAACTTAGAGCTTTTTCCTTTCCTATGCGCTCATTTAAGATGTTTGAATGATAAGGAGCGCCTCGACCTCTATAATGTACATTGGGCACCAAATCAAGGTGATTTTAAGTCACTTTGAGTCATTTGGGGTCAGTTTGAGTCTTTGAGTCATGTTGCAAAAAAGTGTCAATGTTGTCAAGTTACACAAAGCAACTTTTGCATTTTTGGTGTCTTTCTCGTGATGTGACCAAACTGACTATTCCAACGCGTCTGGATGGGTACATTTACGCTAGGCATGGGCCTTTTTTTACCCAAACATGTCAAAACAGTCGGAGCTACATTGTACCGACGATATCCCTGAAGAGTCCAAAGTGCAAAAAGGTAGCAATTTTTGACGAGATGTTACTTGAAAACCGTGTCACTTAGAAACATTCTGTCTAAGGAAATGAGATCACATAGAGTGCCTCTACAATAACCTCTCTCAGTTTTTTATAGCTCTAAGGCATTTGCCTGTGGTGAAAGGTTTTCTACTGCCCCAAAAATCGTCAGAAGGAGGCAGTGTAAAGTTGCAAAGGGGTGTAACTTTCGTCCTGCTCCTGATGCAACCAAACTGACTGTTCCAACGCATCTGAATAGGTACATTTACGCTAGGCATAGTCCTATTTTTCACCCAAACATGTCAAAACAGTCGGAGCTACATTGTACCGACGATATCCCTGAAGAGTCCAAAGTGCAAAAATGCAACAATCTTTGACGAGATGTTACTCAAAAATTGTGTCACTTAGAAATATTCTGTCTGAGGCAACGTGATCATGTAGAGTGTCTCTACAATAACCTCTCTCAGTTTTTTATAGCTCTGAGGCATTTGCCCTTAGTGAAAGGTTTTCTGCTGCCCCAAAAATCGTCAGAAGGAGGCAGTGTAAAGTTGCAAAGGGGTGTAACTTTCATCCTGCTCCTGATGCGACCAAACTGACTATTCCAACGCATCCGAATGGGTACATTTACGCTAGGCATGGTCCTATTTTTCACCCAAACATGTCAAAACAGTCAGAGCTACATTGTACCGACGATATCCCTGAAGAGTCCAAAGTGCAAAAATGCAGCAATCTTTGACGAGATGTTACTCGAAAACTGTGTCACTTAGAAACATTATGTCTAAGGCAATGCGATCATGTAGAGTGCCTCTACAATAATCTCTCTCGATTTTTTATAGCTCTGAGGCATTTGCCCGTGGTGAAAGGTTTTCTGTTGCCCCAAAAATCGTCAGAAGGAGGCAGTGTAAAGTTGCAAAGGGGTGTAACTTTCATCCTGCTCCTGATGCGACCAAACTGACTATTCCAACGTGTCTGAATGGGTACATTTACGCTAGGCATGGTCCTATTTTTCACCCAAACATGTCAAAACAGTCGGAGCTACATTGTACCAACGATATCCCTGAAGAGTCCAAAGTGCAAAAAGGCAGCAATCTTTGACGAGATGTTACTCAAAAAATGTGTCACTTAGAAACATTTTGTCTAAGGCAACAGGATCACATAGAGTGCCTCTACAATAACCTCTCTCAGTTTTTTATAGCTCTAAGGCATTTGCCCGTGCTGAAAGGTTTTCTGCTGCCCCAAAAATCGTCAGAAGGAGGCAGTGTAAAGTTGCAAAGGGGTGTAACTTTCATCCTGCTCGTGATGTGACCAAACTGACTATTCCAACGCATCTGAATGGGTACATTTACGCTAGGCATGGTCCTATTTTTCACCCAAATATGTTGAAACAGTCGGAGCTACATTGAACCGACGATATCCCTGAAGAGTCCAAAGTGCAAAAAGGCAGCAATCTTTGACGAGATGTTACTCGAAAACCGTGTCACTTAGAAACATTTTGTCTGAGGCAACGCGATCACGTAGAGTGCCTCTACAATAACCTCTCTCAGTTTTTTATAGCTTTGAGTTATTTGCCTGTGGTGAAAGGTTTTCTGCTGCCCCAAAAATCATCAGAAGGAGGCAGTGTATTAAGTCAGGATGAAAGCCTATTCACTCTAGGCGCCTATTTTTGACCAAATCACACATGTGCCTTGAACAAGTGATGCTACAAGTGGTTAACAAAATGGGCGCCTTGAAGAATTGAGCCCTCCAAATCACACATCACCCCAAATCACACATCACCCCAAAAGGGTAACTGTTGTGACCAAATCACACATCACCCCATCAGATTGGGGACCCCCTCTTTTCTTGCTCAGGTGCTTTGCACAGGAGTTGTTATGTGTCATTTTGGCCAAGGTTTTCTAGAGCAGTGAAGACGTTAGGAAGGGGATGATCGTTTGGATAGTTTTGAATGCTTTATTTCCCCTTGTTTAAACTAGGCACTCACTGAGGATTGGAGTAGCCTTTGCACCCTCACATCACATTAATCGGCGTTTCAGAGGCAATCATAGTATAGAAAGATTTGCGCCTTGAAGAAGAGAGTTATCTGGTGAGCGCTTAGGAGTTATGGTGCCTAGGGGAAAGGTCTAGGTAGAGCGCCTTCAGACTTTGACAGTGAAGTGCCTTAAGGAGTTGGATGATGTTTTTGCCTAGAGTGGAGATGATGTTTTAGTGCCTTAAGGATGATGATGGAGCACCTTGGAGTCAGGTTAGTCTGGAGCACCTTAAGAAGGTAAAGCACTTCAAATGTAAACACAAGTGTTTTGAGCACCCTAATGAGAAGTTGTCTTGGCACCATAAGTTGTTCAAACCAAGATATGCGCCTTGGATAGTTGCAAAGACCTAATTTAGCACCCAAGGCTGGAAGACTCTCTGTGAGCGCCCAGTGTTTGAAAGCTCTTTGTGTTTGGTGCATTAAAATGAATTTGGCACCTAAGTAGTATTGAAACACTCAACTGAGCGCCTAAAGCCCATGAGAGAAGTGATATGCGCCTTGATAGGAATATCATGGAAGATGAGTTTACTGAATGGCGCCTTGAATGACTTGGTTGATTAAGTGTTTTAGCGCCTAGATATGGGATGAATCATTGAGCGCCTTTGGCTGAGATGGTGTCAGCACCTTTGAGATTATAACACCTTGGAGTCAAGTTCGAAGGAGCACCTTGAGAATGTAAAACACTTCAAATGTTTTCAAGGAATTGGAGAAGTCACTTAGTGCCTAGAAGGAATTCTAGAGCAAGAGGGTTGGAGCACCTTGAGCTTCAAGTCAGATATGCGCCTAGACCTCCACCCTTTAGCAAGTTGAAGCCCTCTGAGCCTTGACAAAGTGAGAATGCCTTATAGTGAATATGCGCCTTGGGCAAGGTTGAATACAAAGTTGAGGAGTATATCATAATGAGTAAGTGCACTGTAGGGTTAGATGATAAAGACTAGTGCCTTGAGTGTCTTGGTAAAAATTTTGACGTGAGAAGTCTTGCAAGATCAAACCCTGGAGTGCGCCTTAGAGAGAACCTATTGATCCTTTGCTTTGACAAGATTTGGGCGCCAGAATGATCCTTAATAAATGGAATGTATCTACACCAATTTTGTGCCTTTAGGGAAGTGATGGTGTCCAGATGAGTTTTGAGTCCCTTTGAGTGTTGAGATTGTTAGAAATAGGTGCCTTGATGAATGAAATGCACCTTGAAGACCATGTGCGCCTAGAGAAGATAAGTGCCTAGTTGAGATAAAGAGGTGTTTCTGGCACCTAGGGAAGAAGAGAGGTAAGTTCAGGGAGATAAGTGCGCCTAAGAGTTTTAGCACCCTCAATCAAATTGCACCTTTTTGCCTTGGAGAATATAAGGTGAGGATTTGAGTTGAAAGTTTGAGAAAGTAGATTGAGCGCCCTATGTTGGAGGAATCAAGTTGGATAAGCACTTGAAGAACTTGCATTAAGTGTTTTAGCGCCTTGGTATGGTTTGGAGCGCCTTGTTGAGGAGATACCCTGATTTAATCTAAGATAGAGCGCCCTAGAATTGAATATGCACCTTGTTGGAGGAATATATGTGCCTTGTTGGAGAAAGATATGCGCCTTGAATGAGAGTTTGTGTGCCTTAACCAAGAATGGTGATTGAAGTCACAATCTCATGTTTGTGCGCCTAGGTCTAGAAGCAAGATTTGAGTGCCTTAGGATAGGGTTTTTTGCACCTTGTCTTGGAGAGTGAATTTGCGCCTTGAATGATGTTGAAGTGCCTTGGGATGAAATGCACCCAAACTTACAGAGGGCCTTCAGTGAGGGAGTTGAAGAGAGTGCTTAGAGGAAGGATAGCCTTAAGATCAAACTAAGTACTTAGAAACCTAAGATTAGCGCCTTATTTAAAGTTATACACCTATTCTAGCACCAGAGAGTGAGTTTGAGTGTGAAGAAGTGAATGTCTGCGCCTTGAAGGGGATACAAAGGGAAGATGATGCACCTTGATGGGTTGATGATGGAAATTTGTGCTTTGGAGTTAAATGTGCACCTTGAATCTAAATGATATTTGAGTGCTTAGAGGTAAATAGGGGCGCCTTTGAGAATTATTTGTGCTTTAAGGAATGGATTGTGGCGCTTTGGACTAAGGTAAGTCCTGAGCACTTCCAATGATTTTAAGGAGCACCTTGAAGGAGATAGTACCTAGAGAAGAAAAGATGTCAAGTTTTAACACCTTGGAAGAAATTCCAGATAGTGGCACCTTCACAGGGTTTTCCAAGTTGGCGCCTTGGTTTGGGATGATCATGCTAAGAAAGAAAATGCGCCTTCAGCAAGGTCACATCAAGTCCAACATGTCAATACTCTTCATCACTAACGTCATGTTGAAATTTCAAGGCATCTATCCATTCAAGTTCTCCGAGGAATATCTTGCAAGTGTACTTCATCAATGATAGACATTCATCCATCCGAGTTTCAAGATCTCTCAATCTTCAAAGTTTCAAAGTCCACAACTCCAAGAGGGTCACTCTAAGGGTCGTCATGAAGGATCACTTCATCTTCATCTTATCATCAAGCAAGGCTTCATCCAGTCCTAGAGAGATCTCTACTTCATGTCATCATCATCTACTCTTAAGATGATAATCCTTGGAAGTCAAGTGTTTCAAAGATTCTTTGAGAAATTGACAAGTTGTAACCTAGGTGCCAAAACCCCTGAGAATCCTCCTATCTGGCGCCTAGTTAGAAGAACACTAATATTGCACCTAAGTGAATTTGAGTGTCAATATAGAGTCATCAAACCCCACCAGACATTCATCCATGTCTCTACCACCTCAAGGAAGCACCCAGCTTAGGATGGCACCTAGTCTGGTCTCTACTACATTCAGTTGGCACCTAACCCTAAGAGTCTTGCAACTATGACGTTCATCCATGCAACAAGCAAGGTGATGCTCCCTTGTGATATTGTGAGGTGTTGACATTCAGTTGACATCATTGAGTTTGATTGAGTTGATCAAGTGTAGACGCCATTGTAAACATCAAGGCTTCAAGGCCTTTCTTTTGTATCTCCATTGAATAAGTTGTAACTTCATGCTATTGAAAGCATTATCCATGTAATAAGACATTGCAAGTTGATTGAATCAAATAACTAGACAAGTACCCAACTCTAAGGTTGATTCATTCAAGTAGTTATCTTTGATGTATATCTTTGTGTTGTTGAAGTAGTTGATGAATTGATATCAAGTAAAATTGTTTAAGTAAGGAAAAATTTTCGTAGAACTAGTTGGGTATCTTACTGTCATGTCCCCATTTCCGGCCTGATCATCAAATGAAGAATGAGTTAGCCTATTCCTCATTCCCAGAGGCTAATTTGAAATAATGAGGGAATGAATTAGTTTTTGACTAACTTAACTTTTGTTTTTTGTAGGAACAAAGTCAGAAACTTGAAATTAGTTAAGTCTGGATGCTAAACTTGACTAAGGCAGGACTCCTAGAGTCAGGGCGTACTTTCTTGCTTGCTCAATGTCAAATGTACGCCTAACCAAGAATCATGGAGCTTTGAAGCACTTTAATCACATCAACTAGGGCACCTAAGTGCATAGAGGTACAATGAATCTTCCGGAGAACATGGATAGACAACTAAGTCTCCAACTTGAGTCTTCTAAGTGAATTGGATGATGAAGAGAGTCTAGTCATTTTGGGCGCTAGTATCAGGATGAATCATCCAAAATGGGTGCCTAGAACTAGAAGGCGCCAATGCATGAGTTCAAGGATCCTCCATTGGAGTGCCTAGCCCAGATGGCTATAGATTGAAAGTTTTAAAGCTAAGTGATGTCTCTTAGGTGAATTCCTAGCCCAGGTGCATGTGTTGGGAAAAACTCTTTGGCTCTGGCTCCTAGAATTGGGAGCTTTGTAAGATGCACCAATTGATGAAACATTTCCATTTTGCGCCTAGAATAGAACTCTCTCACATAGTTGAAATTGACTTGATAGAAGGAGATAAGTCTTAAGGACTAGTTTGGCGCCTCACTTGCCTATCTCACCTTTGAAATGCGCTTTGGTTGATGATCATCATTGATGGCACCTAGTGAAATGAAAAGCTATTTGCATCTCCAGAGGATCAAAATTAGATTAGGAGATCATCCTTGCAGTTGAGATTGACAGAGAAGTGTTAAAGGAATCACTTCAAATGGGCGCCTAAGCTAGTTGAGGTGCATATCAATTCCACTGTAACTCCAGACTGACGCTTAGGATCCAGTCATCTCCTAAGGCACAATTCCATTCACCCATGACCTCGCTTGGCGTCTAAAACTTGGAAACTCCTTTGGAAAGCTCCTGTTGCACCTAGAAGCATGAGTTTGGGATATCAACTTGCAAAAGGCTTAGAAACTCTTCAAAGATGTTAGGCACAATCCCATGGCACTGGAGCTCAGCTTTGGCACCTTCAAGGAATAGCACATGAAGGAACTTGGGAGGTCAGGTGCTTGTAAAAGGGAACACCTTGGAACATCTTCCAGGGGTTGAAGTAGTAAGAAAACATCAAGTGAGTCTAGGCGCACTCCCTTGTGTGAACAGTTTAGCCCTAGCGCCTAGCCACAGAGTGAGCCAGAAGAAGTAGTTTGGACATTAGAAGATAGGCACTCATTCTACAATGAAGCATTCCACCTTCCTAATCAACAAAGACTTGAAAGAATTGACAAAGGAAGCCAAGGCGCACCTTCTACTTGTGTCCACCTCCAGAATGCGCCTAACCTTGAAAGGGGGTTCAAAGATGTTTGTTAGACCTTTTCACTCAAGGCGCTCACCTTAGGCGCACTTTCTAAGTCCTTGTCACCTCAAGGAAACACCTAGTTTGGAAGGCGTTTGCCCTGTTCTCCACTCCTTTCAATTGGCGCCTAAAACACAGAATGCATGAAAGGAGCGCCTAGACTCCAGAGGGCTCATTTGGGCAGCTAGCATTTAAAACACTTTCTTAATGATGATGTTTTGGCACCTACTCTTGGAAACAATCCAGAGCATCCATAAACTCTAATTGGCGCCTAATGTTGACAAGGCGCAACTTCAGGAGGAGGTCACCTCAACTTGGCGCCCAAGTCAGAAAAACCTATAAATCCTTCAAATATGCGCCTACCTTGTGAGGTGATGAGTTGAACATTCCAAATCTTCGCCTATCCTTGTATTTCCATTGAATGAGTTGTACTTCACGCTATTGAAAGCATTTTCCATGTAATAAGACATTACAAGTTGATTGAATCAAGTAACAAGACAAGTACCCAACTCTAATGTTGTTTCATTCAAATAGTTATCTTGAGGTATATCTTTATGTTATTGAAGTAGTTGATGAATTGTTAGCAAGTAAAAGTGTTTAAGTAAGGAAAAATTTTCGTAGAACTAGTTGGGTATCTTACACTTACACCATGCCTATCCATCAAACATCACAATGCAATCAAAATCCTAACAACATGCCCATGATCCAAGATCAAGTGCAATCATGCAAAGATATTATCAATCACAAGCCTATTAAGAATGAACTAGAGCATTCTAGTACCATACTTTTCCATCAAACACCATCATGTAATCCATGGCCTATCAAGCCTATCAAAGAAAATGCAAACATCTTATGTAATACAATCGAACTTTAAATATTTGAAGTAGCCATCTACAAATATCCATTCAAAAGTGGATTTATAATGCAAGTATGGACACCATCAATAAAAAAGATTTGTATCAACCAAATATCCATATAGGCATACATCAATATCTGTCAATATAAGTATAACATATATACAAAATAGCCATATAGGCTTACAAGAATGCCATATAGGCATACAATGTCAACTATGTACAATACAAAATATATGTCCACAAATGCCATATAGGCATACAACAGAGGAACACAATAAAAAGTCATTCCCCTCTGGCTGGTGAAGAGAATAAATCACGAGCAGCCTTTGATCTTCTAGGGGATGGAGACATGCATGTGGGTGGTCTACTACGAACCCGAGGGCTACTCCTCCTATTTAGTTCTTCCTGCACCTTTACCTGTTACAAAAAAAAGTATAGACATTAATATATAGAAATTACATGTTATAAAAAAATGAAACATTTAACAAAATAATCACTTACCGCTTACATATAATCTGTCTCCTCGCTTGCCTTAGTAGCAGGAATAGGCCCTGGTGATGTCATGTCCTATAGAAACCATCCAGATAGAAATTAAACTTCAAATCAATAATCTTTTGATTTTTCAAAAATAGACAACTATAACAATGAATGTAAATTAAAATTTACCAATCTGCCTCATACCCCTGTCAATGCCATAGAGCTATGAATCGCAGAGGCCACACCCTGCTCCAATGCCCTATGAACATGGGGAGGTGTATCCGCAGCCTACATCATCTGGAAATAAAACAACATTATTCAATTACGAAAACTATAATAGTGATGTAAATCATGGCTCCTAACATACACACACGTTCATCTAAACATGGAAGTACACACAATAAAACACACAAATCACATACAAAAATTTAGTAAGTACAATTCATTCATTAAACTATTTATTTTATTACCTCCATAAAGCTTTGAAGTCCACCACTGCTGGCAGGTGTTGCCATGAAATCTACAATGTTAACCTATTCAACATCCAAAATCAGAAATTAGAATACCATTCATATAACGATGCTATTCACATGTAATATTTATAATTGTTTACTAGTTACATACCTCGACAGTAGATGATCTAGTGAAAAATGTAGGTGGAGAACCACTGAAAACTGCATCGACGCTATGACCCTGAAATTTCATTAAAATCATCAATTTAAATTAGTTAATCTTGTATTTCAAAAATGAAATTTAATAAATTAAATTCAATAAACTTGCTAATATTTACCTGAGTATCAAGGCCGAAAGTCTCACTCAGGAGGGTATCTGTCATCACCATCTGCTCAGCTGCAGATGTAGCCTATGCACCTGCGTCCTGACTGTCCATGGGGTCATAACCACAGGCTGACCCGCAAGCCTGGCAAGTATGCGGTGGGACCCTACTCCTCGCACTATCTCCCAACCCACTCTGTGTTGCAGGATCGGCATGCTCTATGATGCTCTGGGTCAAGGCACTAATTGACCTCAGTGTATCGACCTCAACACTCTCCTTCACAATGGAAGGGATAGAAACATGCTCGTGGGCTGGTCTGCTGATTACTCGTCTCACTACCCGCTGTGGGTCAAGACGTGCCCCTGGTCTATCCTATGCTGAGCCCCCACCTCTACCCTGGAAGTCCCGCATATCAAAATAGTTTGGCACTTTATTGAGGACAAACTCGCAGTAGAGTTTCCTCAAAAAGTATTGCGGGACCTCATTATTATTGCATGGAGGATGGTCAAAAACCATCCACCACCTCTGCCCGAAATTGTCCCTTATCGCTTGGTTGTTGCACCAGGATAGGGAACCTCTTGCATGTAATGGGTGGAGGTTGATTTGTTTGTGGATTTGTGAAAATTGAACACAAGTCTAATTTTATAATTTGTAATTTTTTGACATCTTGGTATGACAATTTATCTACATAGTAATCTCTAAACTCTCTCTTTTTATCAGTCCAACTAGTTATTTGCTTGCTAATTGAATTTACATTTGATAACATAGACTCAAGAGATTCGGCAAGCGTGGACCTATGCAAGGTTGAAGTGGAAGGATCTTTCAACCTTGCAATTATGTCTTCAATTTGTTTTTTGTTGTTTTCAATTTCCCCCATTATATTATCTTGTGTTCCAGGGGCATGTAAAGGAATGAATGGAGGAGGTTGTTGTTCTGCAGGTATTTCCTCCTCAGGATTTTGTGGATTTTGAGGAGGAGGAGGAGGAGGAGGTGCATTAACATTTCCTACAATTAACGAAATATACATCAAAAATTAACAAAAACCTACCTATTAGGAAGAAATTCAAACAAAAAAACAAAGATAACTCACCCCTTTGGCGTGCTCGACGTCGTGGTGGCATTTTGGTGATGAATCGACAAGCTTTTTGTGTTGATTGGCGTTTTGTAGAACGCGAGCGCGTTTTTGAGGGTTTTGAAGCCGCGGGCAGAGGAGAAAAATAGAATGAAATGAAATGGCATTGCTTTTTTTTATTTATAACAAGTTATAATGCGAGCACGTTATAACGCGCTCGCGCGTTATGGCTCGATAATGACGAGCCTGAGGCTTATCATTACCAAGCCATAATGCGAGCACGTTATAACGCGCTCGCGTTATGACTTAAATTTTTTTGAAAATTTTTTGGCCACTTTTTGGCCCCCCATCTTCTTGCACTTACCCTTAAGTTCTTTTGTATTTGATTACATAGAAAGAAAAAAAAATTACCTTTGTTAAAACCTAGATTTTCTAGTTAAATCGGATATGGATGTTACAACAAGCGTGCATCCAAGGGCAGGCCCCTCCTAAAGGTTAAACAAATAGAATGACAAGTCTGGCACTCTGATCACCCAGTAAAGGGGAGAGCATAAGCCTATTGTCATTCGTTAAGCACAGAAGACACTAATTAATCCAACCTATTTAAAAGTAGAAAAACTAAATAGGCTAATCTACTTGGGAAAGCACAGAACTTTGAAGTGATTTTAACAAGATAGCATTGGTTCAGTTTTAACCCTAGAAATCAATTGTGAGTTTAGTTTTAATCCTCGTAGCACGAAATAGTTAACTTTGAAGTTTTGGTCGAATGAGATAGCAGTAGTTCAATTTTAATCCAGAAATCAGTGATGAGTTCAGTTTTAATCCTCGTAGCATGAAATAGTTAACTTTGAAGTTTTGGTCCAACGAGATAGCAATAGTTCAATTTTAATCCAGAAATTAATGGTGAGTTTAGTTTTAATCCCAGATAGCAATAACTTGGAAAGTGTTGTAATGCAAGAAAACAAATGATCCAGTTACTTCTTTCCTAATTAAAGCTATATGAGGGTTTTTGAATGAATATCAGTTTTACTATCCCTTTAGAAAGTGAAGTGTGAACTATCAAAATGTAACTATATGGAACTAAACTCAAACCTATCCTGCAAAACAGATAAGAGAATTCCTGCAAAGACATCAGCGTTAGCAAAAAAACACTAGATTCAAGCTTAGAAAGATAGATGAACTTTGACTATAAAAATAGCTGATAAAATGATAAAATCACTTAATCAAACCTGCTCCATTGTGAAGTTCATAGAATTACCTTTCCAACGAGTGTTTATTTGCACGATTACGAGTTCGTATGCTCTTGTTATGGCAAAAAGAAAAAGATACCACCCTTATGACATGTAGAAGAAGGCAGGATGGAGGATTGCTGGATAAAACGATGCACCCTACGGAAGCACCTTTTAGACCACTGGATAAAAGGATGCGGAAGCACCCTTCGGACCACTAGATAAAATGATGCACCTTGTGGGAGCACCCTTCGAACTGCTGGATAAAAGGATGCACCCTGTGAAAAAGCTATTAGGACAGTTGGATAAAAGGATGCGAGAGCACCCTTTAGACCGCTGGATAAAGTGATGCACCCTACGGAAGCACCCTTTGGACTATTGGATAAAAGGATGCACCCTGCGGAAGCACTCTTCGGACTGCTGGATAAAAGGATGCACCCTGCGAAGAAGCTCTTCAGACAGTTGGATAAATGGATGCGGAAGCACCCTTCGGACCGCTGGATAAAGCGATGCACCCTGCGGACCGCTAGATAAAAGGACGCACCCTGCAAAAAAAACTCTTTGGGCAGTTAGATAAAAGGACACGGAAGCACCCTTCAGACAGCTGGATAAAGCGATGCACCCTGCGGAGGCACTCTTCGGACCGCTGGATAAAAGGATGCACCCTGCGAAGAAGCTCTTCGGATAGTTGGATAAAAGGATGCGGAAGCACCCTTCGAACCGCTGGATAAAGTGATGCACCCTACGGAATTTAGAATATTTATTTAGGATGAATCGTGTCATTTTTAGGCATATACATCTAGATCCTTTGATTGCCATGTTCGTAAGGAGAGTGAATCCTACTATTATGATATTATCTGGTACCTATGCAGAGGCAGTCAAGGTAAATACTGAGATGAAACAAGAAGGTCATGGTCCTCTTGCCAAGTATTGGACCTTCTCCTTTCGAGATCAGGCCAAATGGATATGGTAATTAATTCTTTCTTCCTGCTCAAGATAATACAGTAGCTAAAGTCCAGGAGGAGAAGGAAGATGTCAAAGAGATCATAGCTCAACTGAAGAGGTTGACTACGGAAGTGACTCACTTAAGAAATCAAAACCTTTATTCTTAGAGTAATGCTCAAAATGCACAAAATTGAGGATATCAAGATAAAGGATATAATGACAAAGGATACAATGATAGGGGATACAATGCTCAATGACCTCCAAGAGTCTGGAACACCAAATCGAATAATAGAAGCTTACCGTCACCTCTAGATAATCAGGTTCCTACTGAACCTAAGAAGGAAACTAGAGTCAACCTAGCTAAGGCTACATTGAACAACTGGTGCCGAATTTACAACATGAGTGCTCATGCTGAGTTAGATTGTTCGTAGTTTAGGATAGTTGCCAACATATTCTAAGTTGAAGTGCAGAATACAAAAAGGGATAAAAGCCCGTCTAAAGGTAATGAACTCATTCCTTTAGGATATGAATCCACCATGTTATTAGAAAGTTCCCTATTCCTAGGAGAAGAAGTAAATACAGTACATGAGAATTATACTCTTGTATGCAAAGAATCAGTTGTAGCTTTTGAGGATTACACTCCCCATTCGAGAAGGATAACAAACCAGAACAGGAAGTGGATGAAGTCCATGCCTTCCATCAATTCCAAAGAGGATGCAATTACAACCTCTGGAACAATAGTAATCGGCCACCTAGACCTTTAACCAGCTCCATCCCGCCAAATAATTTCAACACTCCTCTAGATACAACTGCTAGCAATAATCTGACACCTCTGAAGGTCAATTAACAACACTTCACATCATCATCCACTCTAGTCAAATGTATGAATGAACTTTATGTGTCTAATAAGTTAGTCACTTACTTAGCTAAGGAGATTAAGAAGATCAAGATTAGCTTATCCCTATCAGAACTACTCAAGACTCAAAGCATAAAGAAAGCTTTCCTTAAGTCTTTAGAGGAGCGTACATTGAAAGAGAATATCCCTAGTAATATCCATAATAGAAATCCTCTACACAAGGATATTCTATTCAAGCCTAAGGATAAAGGCCAAGTCCATGCTACAGATGCACAAGTGACACTTTACCGAGGAAAGCCTAAGTCCCCTCCTTTTCTCCCCACCTTGAGAATATTTGGCAAGAACTTGCATGATTGTCTAGTAGACTCCAGAGCATCTACCAATGTCATGCCCCTATCAGTATGTCAATTCTTAGGTCTCTCACCTGCTAAATCACCCAATTGGCTAAGTCTAAAGTCAGTGTCATAGGTGAACTGACTCATGTCCACATGCAGTTGGTGTTAAATCCTAGTGTCCAACACTTCATTAACATCCTGGTATTTGACATCCCTGATACTTATGATATGTTACTAAATAGGGATTGGTCCAACACCCTGAATAGATACATGGCAATAGACTTTTCGCATATGTGGTTACCAACGAGAGGTATACCTAACCAGGTTAGGATTGAGGATGAGCCGAGGATGAAGCACATACTAAATATCATTAGAATAATGAAGTGTTGTATACAAGCATAGAACAAGGGGTATATCAAGTTGAACTCCCAGATATCATAGTGGAGGAAGTATTGATGTGTAATTATACACATGAAAGTAGTGGAATGAGCCAAATCACACCAGGAACTGATGTCCTAGTAGAATCTGATCATGAAACTTTAGATGAAGATGGAGGAAGTAGCCTAAATGAATTTGGGAGGCACTTGTCTAAAGAGATCCAAAGGTATATACTACAAGGAGTTCCACTCAGACATACTTTGCTCAAGGGATGGTGCAGATTGCACAGGGCTTCACATTCTGAAACTACATGTGCACTGTGCCTTGTTGGTTTACAGATTTTTGCCACCTAACTCTATATTCTCATGCCCATACAAGTGACAAATGTACCAACAGTTGAACCAATTATAATGATGTTTTACAATGATTCTTTTCTTGTTTTATAGGCACAACTACCTTCTAATGATATGCAAAGAATGCAAAATTGATATGCTTTTAACCAGAAAGCATAAATGCAATAAATCTTATCACAAACTAAGTTTAAAGAAGCACAAAGAGTTAGATAGTAGTATCTCAATCACACCAATAAAGAATTATATCAATTGTTATACAATTACTACTGTAAGCCATTCATCAAAAGATAAATATCCATAGCAATGAGCAAGAATAAAATCACCCAATCACTTCAACACATAATTAATAATTAGTACACTAGTAGTATATTCAACATAGGAAGAATAAACATCCAAATAACCATAACACAAAGTCTATGATCACTGAATTTCCACTACACCAATTTTCATTCATATATCAAAGCAACTGAAAGTAACAACATCAAAATTGATCTCCAACCAAAACAAAGTTTGCCAAAGATTCTTAACATTGACAGGCTTCTAGTTTATATAGCCTTTTCACCATAACTGTTTTCAAAAATAAAAATGGATTTTTGGGGACAACCAATTTAAAGAAGCCTTTAAAATAAACGTGACTTAAAGAAACAGCTCTCCAGAGCTAATATTTTTTTGCATCAAATGAAAATACTAAAGCATATGAGAAATCAATCAATTAATAATCATCACATCATCATCAAGGTGAGTCTTCCTTTGCACCACTTCCTTCTCCTTGCCTTGTCCATCTTCAGAAACTGAGTCCACCTGTGCCACTTGGTTTGTCTATGTTTGCAAATTTGCTTTGTACATTCTATACCTGCTAATCATTGGTGATAATGCTACACCGCTTGGGCTACAGTCATACTAACCTAAAGTTTCTTTTTGCTTATCATCTAATCGACATCTATTATTCTTTTATGAACTGTATCCACTTCAGTCTTGAAATTTCTGACATAAGTTGTTAATCTCCCAAGCTTTCCAAGAAATTCACTAGTGATCACATCAACAACTACTATTTCTTCATCAATCATCTTTTTGAATTTTTGTTTTATCTCCTTTATCTCCAGCAGCTTGTCTTCATCCTCACCAAAATCCTTTGTGTTTAGAACCGCAAAATTGCTCTTGATATCCCTTTGATCTATGAAATAACAAGATAATGTGCTTCTCATTTCCTCCTCAACCGCTTCCATTACAAACATTTTCCATTCAAGCATGTCCAAACATACAAGAGATTCCATCTCTCAGAGATCATTCAAATTTTTCTTGGCCACAAGAATGTTGATGTCTATATCGGCCATCTCTTGCACTTCTTTGGAAACCATGAAAAGACTACTATTATCCTTTCTTGCAACCTGCAACTCTGTGACCATTTCTTCTCTCTTACTAGAAATAGAATTATATAATTTTGAAGTTTCCTTAATATAAATCAAACCATCCAGAGTTACCTTCTCAATCCACTACTCAATGACATTGCTTAGAGATTGAGACCATTTAATCTGTTGTAATATATTGGGATCTAGACCATCCATGTTTATACTTGGCAACTCCTTTGTAGGTTGGGTGGTAATTTTCAAGATAGACTAAATAAACAAAGTCAAGGAGTTTACTAGTGCCTATAATTTGGCATTTTCTTGTTGTTCCTTCTTAATCCTCTTTGACAAATTACTAACAGAGAACTTGGTGTGGTAAATTTCTCCTTCAATAGTTGAAGGTCCCATATCAATTCAACTTAAATTGAAGTTGGCTCCGATCACTTCATCTTTGTTCTTATCACCTTTAGGATCTGCAATTTCTAAAATGTGGTGCCCTTTGGAAGGGTCTGCTACCATCTGTGACATCCTTTTATCCCTCTTTAGCTTGGGTGTATCTTGCAATAGTTTAGCCACGGTATCGATATTGGTGTCAATCATGGGGGTGTACCTTTTCTTTTTCTCGAAAACCTTATTTAACCAAGCAGGAGATGAGGAAGAGGAGACACTAGCATTAATAGTTGCATTCACAACAACACCATCTGAATGCATAGGAGGGGTATTGTGCTCTAGAGGATCATTCAAACCTAGGGAAGCTGGATTACCAAACAAAGACTGAAACATATTATATTCACCAAGTTGATTAAAAATAAGGGAGTTATAAAGGGGTACATGGTCTGCTTGCAGTTGCGAAGCAGCCAATCTTTTGTTAGCTATTACCAGCTGGCTATCCTATTCACAGGCAGTCTTCAATCTCCTTATATCTTCTGGCTGCCCACTATCTCCACCCTATTGTGAGCTAGTTCTATGAAGAGTTGGGCCTAAACTTGATCTATTCATGGGGGTATGAGTGGCTTAAGATTTATTCTATTCTCTAGCAACTGATTCTTTTGGGGCTGAAGAGACCGCCTGTTCCCTGAATTTTTTATCCAGCCATTTTTTAGTTCTCCTTAACATGTGGAAAGAGCGAAGCATTATATTTGTGACTTCCTTTTTTGACCATCACATTGGAGGTAGAGGTTGCAAAGAAGCACCATGATAACCTTCATCTAGTATGTCTGAATTATCATTTACCATCTCCAGGACTTGTAGTAGCAAGTCAAAAGCACAAACTTGGTCGATGGTCAACCTCATCCAACTTCTTCTCTGCACCTCTCTCTCATCCATGCAATCCTCCCAAAAGTCCTCAAGTTGAGGCTTATGTAAATAGAAACCACCTCCATGCATATTTCTTTTCACAAAATTCTTACTATCAAAAGCTAACCAATCAAGTAATGGGTGAAAATTGTACTCTGCCAACAATTTCTCTACATTCCAGACATTGTCATTACTTTTACAAGAAAAGAAAGATATGGACATAGGGAAGGGGTACCCTTGCTTCTTCATGGCATGATATTTGACATTTACAACCACCATCTGCTAGAAAACTTCCAAAAGCACAATGAAATCTGAAGGATACCTTAGCAATTTTAACGGGGCATTTTCATAACCCCCAATTCTCAAATATGAAAAATGATCAAATTGAACATAAAAACTCCCAAAATTCATTACTAGAGAATATTCTTTAGGGGAGAACCTCCTTTCTAAAGAGACTTCAATTCTTTTCACAGATATCATGAGGAATCTATCGTTCACCCTATGGAAGTCCTTCATTCCAATATTCTTCTGTAATTGTGGGAAAATATGATAGACAGGCGTGTCTGGAGTAGGAGATCCTTGAGCTCTTAAACTACACTAGATAGCCTCTCTAGTGGCTAGGATGTATACCAAAAGGGAACACATATGAAATTTCACCTTCTGTGGAAAATTCACTAGTTGCTCATGCATTTTTTCACTTATTAATTCAGCCAAATTTATGTGTTGAGATTCACCACAGATGAGCAAAATAAACTGGCACATCCAATATTCGAAAGAATCAAATTCAGCACTCCTGATGACATGATACAGTAGAGTGATCATGTCTGATATTTCTTCCTTAAAATGTCCTCTGTTTAGATTGGTAGGGAGTCTAGACTTGCCTTTCTTCTCATATTTTAGCTAACTTTTGGTGATATGTCTTTGGCACCAATCTTTCTTATCCCAGTAGAAACCCCAGCCAATAGTAACATAAGCATCAACAAACTCCTCATAATCCACCAATTTTAGGGCATGTGATACTACATCCAAATCAATTTTGACTATCACAGAGCCATCAGAAGCTCATATCTCCTATGAATTAGGGAAGTAATTATTTGTGCATGCAACTACCAAATTTGGACAAGGCACAGTAGATGGCAAACCTCCATCTTGATTTAACCCGCTGCTCACAATTTTCTCCACAAGGGACAACCTGGTTTCACTTTGCATTCTTTCCTAGAAATGTCCTAAATCCACGTGACCAAGGTTTGTATCCTTCACATTTGACAAACCACTTTCCATAGCAGAAGCAACAGGGGAACCTTGGAACTTGTATTTCATTTTGACTAGTTTAAGGAACCAAAAACCAAATAACTCTGAACCAATCAAGGATGCGAAAGAGGTCCACAATACATTTGAGGAGAAAACACTATCCAGATTCATGAAAAAGAAATTGTTTTTCCCAGACCAGTGAATTACAATTATATTATCACAAGAGAAAGACGGGGAGAAAAGCCAATTATCCTAACCTGTATGTGAAGAGTTCTTTGTTTCCCTCCGAAAAGAGTGCCCACACTTTTTCCAACATTCCATATTTATTGTACATTGACAAGTGTCACTTCTTAGTATGCAACATTAACTTCGACAGGTGGCGCTATAAGAACAATGAACGCATTAAGTCAAGGCATTGGAGATTTTGAGAACTCTTGAACCCAAAGACTGAAGGTTTGGAAGTTCAAAGTGTTGAAATGCACTAAACAACTGAGAGGGGGGTGATTCAGTTGTCTCCAAAACTTTGACCACTTATGAACATTAACACATCAAACACTTGTTCACTGTTATTCAGATTTAATCATGAAAGCATGAAATAAGAAACTCAACACAACAACATCATCAACACATGAGACACCAGATTTTTTACATGGAAAACCCTAAAAGGGAAAAACCACGGTGGGTGTTATCCCATAGAAATATATATGTTATAACAATACCGAAAAAAAAAGGCTCACTGCCCAATATGTTCACTGTAAATGTTGAGGCTCACTGCTAAGATTGGCTCACTACGAAGGGGTGGCTCACTGCCAAGGGTTGGTGAACTGATTTGATAGCATCTACTCCATGCCTAAGTTCAGTTCCATTGAAGCTCAGTATAACTCCTCTGCTCTACTCTTTTTACACCTTTTCACTTATCTTCACATTTTTACACATGGACATCTTTTTCGCAACTACATTACATGTTTTTATACAACTCATCAACCTTGGAATGTGCATCAAGGTCAGCATTACATTCATCAACCATTGGAACAATCTATAAGGTTGGCATTACAAACATACATAGAAATAGGTTTGGACCTAAACAAAATTTGCTAAGGTAAAGATGTATGCAGATCATGTTATGCCTTAGCTAGGACTCAATTGCAATCTTTCATGCCATGACATGCTTTCACAATCTTCAATGCAACTCCATGAGTAGTGAAAACAACCAAGTCAGCCAAGACTGGTGTTAACACTAACTCTTCTAAGAATAGTCTTCTTCCATGATCCAAATTACTCTTCATGGACCAATCAAAAGATAGGAACATGATCAGGAGACATCCACAAGCACATTATAATCATCGAGAACTTTTGCACCACCTCTAATCACTTTATTCATAGGATTGTTCAAACCATAGCACATTAACATAACTGTTTGCCATTGTCATAAAGAAAAGATTTCTTGCGGACCACTAAATCATGAACCAGTGGAGTTGAAGGCACTTATAATCATCACAAACTTGATTCCAAAACTGCAGACTAAAATACTTAAATGCGAAGGAATGCGGAGCATAATACATTCTCCATGTCACCAGTGAATACTTAGAAAAAGTAGCTTTTACTCTAGTGAACATAACTCACTCAAATCTTCATACTGGAGGCTCAAACTTGGAACATAGCATCTTTAGACATGCCTCTAATTAAATTCCAATCCACAGACAAAGATATTCATTCTACAAGAAATACAGAGCAATCTACTGGACTGTTCTGCTTTAAACAAAGATACTCTTTACACTGTTTCCACCGGAGGAGCAAATTTTCTCAAAAGCACTTGGAAACTCAATATTAGGATCACTTACTCATTATCTCCAACACTTATATAATCCAATGCAAAGCATCTAACTCATTAGAAGAAAGCATCAAGATAAAAGCACAGTTGACACCAATGACAACACTGATATGTTGACATCAATGACAACATCGGTTAGGTACATACTTGCAACAATCTCCCCCTTTGTCACTGATGGCAACATATGATGTGAAAAACTGTAAAGACCATCAAGACAAGATACTCCTCCTTTCTTTTTACATATCTGCACTATTTTCCACATGATTTCTCTCCCCCTTTGACATCAATGGCAAAGGGCACATACTTGCACTCTGCTGCTCTAATGAGACTGAAATTGTTCTTACATTAGGAACTCATGTCAATAACCTATAGCTACTCCCCCTGAGAGGTAGCTCTCAAAACATCAATCCAAATTTTTTTTAAAAATGAGGCTTTTGGTACCACTGGACTGCTGCATTCTTATACATCTTAGTTCAGAGGAGGGGTAATAACCCCTAATTTTTTTCTAAGATACTCAAAGGTATCCTTAGGTAGAGGCTTAGTGAATATATCTACAATCTAATCTTTTGTAGATATATATTCCATCTTTACTTCATTCTCTATCACCTTTTCTCTCAAAAAGTGATATCTTATTGATATATGCTTTGTTCTTGAGTGCATCATTGGATTCTTTGAAATGTTTATAGCACTTGTATTTTCACAAAAGATTGTGATTGGATCTTTATACATAACTCTTATGTCCTTTAAAGTCTACTTCATCCATAACACTTGATTGCAACATCATGCTACTGCAATATACTTTGCTTCCACAGTAGACAAGGAGATTGAATCTTGCTTCTTGCTCAGCCATGAAACCAATCTATTTCCCAAGAAGAAAGCACCTCCACTTGTACTTTTTCTATCATCAACATCTCCAGCCCAATTTGCATCTGTATAAGCATTAAGAATGAAATCATTATCCTTTGGATACCATAAGCCATGATCTAATGTGCCTCTCAAGATTCTCTTAACTACCATCACATGTGACTCTCTAGGATCTTTTTGAAATCTTGCTACAAGACAAACTGTATGCATTATATCAAGTCTGGTTTAAGTTAGATAAAGTAATCCTCCAATCATGGATCTATACCTTTTTTGATCATTCTTAGGTGATTCATCAGTTTTTCTTAACTTGCAACCAATCACCATGGGAGTACATACTGGTTTAGAGTCCATCCCAAATTTCTTCAACAACTCTCTCACGTACTTAGACTGAGAAATGAAGATTCCTTTATTTGATTGAGTAATTTGTAAATCAAAAAATAAATTCATTTCACCAAATATAGACTGTAATGTCAGAAAATGTCCCCTTGGGGGCTTTTCCCTCATAAGGTTTAGCTCCCGAGTCTTTTGCATACATTTAGGACATCTTACTTCATAATTTGGCATCCCGATGGAATGAGTCCAAGGTAACATGACAAATGGGACCTAGGAGAACCCCTTGAGCTTAACCTTTCCCAAAATAGGGGGGGAGGACTTGGACACCCACGCCCTAGTCCTGCCCTATTTTGGGGCAATCCTAATTTTTGGGTGTCGGCTTGTGACCATTACTTGGGTCCTATGTTGACACAGCAAGTTTGAATTTACAAAATCTTGGCGGGAGTGTTTGTAGTTGCATACAAAAGCATGTTTAGGAATTCATTTGTAAACTAGATGATCATTGTGAACTTTATGCATTCTCAAGGTGATTCAAGGCTTTCATTGTGTTGCAAGAGTAGAATTATGTTGTCTATGTGTTTGTGTTTGCAGATTCGAGCATCCATTTCATCATGGAATGAAGAGCATCTTCCTCCCATAAGATCTTCACTACAAGGTGACATTATATTGTGTTGTCATCATCATTTCCTTTGGTTTTTACCTCTGCCTCACAAGGGCATGCACTCTCTATCTGACAACGGTGTTCGGAGACTTAAGTTTCCTTTAGGGCTTGACTAAGGCAAGCCTCTAAACACCACAACCCCCTCCCAAAGTTTTCATGGTTGCAGGTTACAAGTTGAGGAGCTGGACAAAGTGAAGTTTTAGGAAGGCATCTTGAAGTGTCAGAATTGTAGAACAGAAGGAAAAACAACACCCTGGACTTGGGTGCCCACTCATTAGTCCTCTAACTTCTGTGATGGGAAAATCTCTGGAATAGCAAGGAAGAGTTGCAGACTGAGTTCCCAGATTCAGACAAAAAGAAGGGATTGGACTTGGGAGTCCTCTCTTTTGTCCCTGACTTTTCTTCCTTAGAACCCCGAAAATAGATACTCTATGATTTGATATTTTGCTTCCCTCTGCAAGAGCTTTTTCTATTATTTGTCAGTTTATTGTTGTATTTGCATAATTAGGGTTTTAATGGTGAATTAAGCATAGGAGAAGGAAAATTGATAATTAAACACCCTAATCCAAGCTTCCTTACATCTCACAATGACCTAGGGTATGATAGTGCATTGCCACTTGACCCTAGATCCTTGAATGTTAAGGGTGAAAGGAGGATTCAAACATCTAAACACTAAACATTGAACAATCCCAATTTTACCCTAAACATTTTGGTGAACCCATGTTTTGGACTTAAATTACAACTTTCTAAGTGTGTGTCTTCAAATTTGGATTGATTTCATTCATTCATATAGTCTTTCATCTTATTGCATTGAGAAAATTACAAAAAAATTGAAAAATTTGTAAAAATTTGAAAACCCTAGTTTGCATTTTCATATAGATTACTAAATTGCATCAATTCTTTCTAAATTTCCCTAATTCATGATTTTTGCATCAGATCTGATATAAACTATAGAAAAACACAAAAATTAAATAACTTGCATTGCATTTTCATCATTAATTTGCTAGGCTTTTGTAGAAATTTTGACAATTTTCATTAAACCTAGTAATTCCAAAATCTAGGGTTAGTAGGCAAAATATTTTTTTGTCAGATTTTTTTACTGATTTTAGAGGCTCATTCAAATTTTAATTTGTCTATAGTCTTGCATTTTAGTGTAAATTTCCATTTAGATTCAAAATATTTGCATTTTTGCATAGAAAATTTCAACAAAAAATAGCAATTTTCATGCATTTTCATTAGATTTGCATTGGCATTTTGCATATTAGACCTTGGAATCCATTTTCAGATCTAAGAGTAATTAATTTTCACCATAAATCATACTTCAAAACATTCACATAGCATTTTTTGTCAAGATCTAAAATCTAGGGCTTCAAAAACACCGATTTTCACTAAATTTGGCCTTATCGACTCTCTAAAATTGTACCATAGGCATGTTGTGAAGGGTATTTTTGAACTAATTGGCTATTATTAGGGTAATTATTTTCTTCCCCTCCTAAAAATCTTCACAACACCCTTTTAATAGGCTCTTGTATTGAAATTTTGGTGAAAAACTACACGTTTTTGACTATTTTTGCCCTAGGGTTTGACCTAGTTTGCACTCCAAGAGTGTTGTGATCAATTTTATGGATTGAGGTGACTAATACCATTGATTTTATTTTCTACAGATTTTGAAATTCATTACAACACATCTTTTGGTAGGGCTTGGAGTTGAAAAACCGTGAAAAATAACCTATTTTTTGCTGATTTTTCACTAGGGCTTAACCTTAAGTGGCACTAAAAGCGTGTTGTGTTGGATATTTTGACATTAAGTGGCTGTTATTACTGATATAATTTTGTTTCTATCATCAGTCACAACACCCTTTGTTATGCTCTTTTGCATTGAGTTTTCGTGAAAAAGTGCCTATTTCGACATATTTTCACTATAGTTTGACTTGGCATTATCTTGGACTTGCATCAAGAGTGTGTTGAGAATGATCATATTTCTATTTTGGGACTAATATCAGACATATAACTTTCTGCCCCTGATCAAAATACTTACAACACCCTTTGTTTCACTTAATTGCATTAAAAAAAGTACAAAAAATCAAGCATTTAGGTCACTTTTTGCATATAGTCTTGCACTTGTCTTTTGCATACTTTCAGAAAAACTTCTCAAAATATGATCTTACATTGAAATGGCACCTTTATGTCATTTTTCAATGGTATCTTTGCATGCATGTATCAAAGATCTTGACTTTGACCAATTTTTAACCCTCGTGAGTGAATATCCTACGATATTAGAAAGCTTAATTGAGTTCTTCTCCATGAGTAGCAATGAAAAAGATGATGGTGATAGCACTTCTCCCATTCATTTAATACCTGCTCCATGTGATGATGACATAAACTTGTCCTCTAGTCATTCTTTCAAAAATACTTCTTCCCATGAGGGTATGTTGGTTCAAAATGATGAAATCAATGATACAATAGAAAAAACACAACTTTTACAAGACATCATGCCTCCTACAACTACAATAGAAGAATAAATATCTCATGATGTTGAGAATCCTATTGATGAGATAATATATGTAACTAAGGAGCAAAGAGACCAACTTGATAAAGACCTAGCTGAATTCCAAGAATATGTGCAAACTGAGAGGATAGCTAAAGAAGTTATACTTGTGATTCACAACATAAGAAAATTAATAAAAGATGGACAAGATGGTATTGATGTTGTTGAAGGATTAATGCATATCATACAAATTAATTTCATGCCTCGACATGGTCTTGAAAACTATCTTAATGAAACTTATGATGATGAAGATGAATACTCAAAATATGATGCAATAGTTGGTTTAATAGAAGTGGACAAGGAAAAAGTTAAGAATTCACCTAATCCATGGAAAAATGGCATTGAGTTAATTGTTGACAAAGGTTAGATTGGAAGACCCTACAGGTAAGTATCTCTAACCTTTTATCTCTCTTGTGATGTGCTTGCCCTGTAATGTGTTATGTGTTGTTTAGGCCTCCTAGGATGACCCCTGATTCTCTTGTAAGGTCCGAGATACTAGGAGACCGCCTCTGTTATGACCTTCTATTTGTATCATCATTCTGCTAAATTGCCTCTCTCTAATTTCATTGTTGTGTGTTGTGTCTTACGAACATAGCATTGTGGTTGGTGACACTGGGGGCACCCTCCTACGTGACTATCCTTAAGACACTTGCTTCTCCTCTCTTATTTATTATTTCCCTTCCTCTAGTGTTTCCACCTAGTGGGCGGATGACGAAAAACATTTATACTGATGTGGACCTAGTGTCCCTTTCAAGAGCAATAAAAAAAATGGACTTAGTTCCTAATATGATGATGAGGTTGTATAATTTATTTGACGCTTGGCTAGTGGAAGCACTCATGCTTTTTGTGTAGTTGATGATGTTTTTATCTCATTATACAACCTACGTGACTATCCTTAAGACACTTGCTTCTCCTCTCTTATTTATTATTTCCCTTCCTCTAGTGTTTCCACCTAGTGGGCGGATGACAAAAAACATTTATACTGATGTGGACCTAGTGTCCCTTTCAAGAGCAATAAAAAAATGGACTTAGTTCCTAATATGATGATGAGGTTGTATAATTTATTCGACGCTTGGCTAGTGGAAGCACTTGTGCTTTCTGTGTAGTTGATGATGTTTCTATCTCATTTACAAACCTTAACAATACTACTACTTCGTGTACCTTTGTTTGTCTTTGAATCTAGCCTTGGTGGTACTCGATTCAGAGAGCTTCGTGATATAGCCCCATGGTTATCCTTGAACTTCAAATTCCTTGTATAACCATGGCTCTTTGTGTGGTATCATATGCATTGATGTTGTTATTTACCATGATGTTGTAGACACTAACATGTTTCTTACAGGGATGTGTTTGTGGGAACATTTGGCAATCGTGAAGTACATGTCACCTCTGGGGGGCATGGGCTTTGCAAAATTTGGTGTTCCCTTTTGTGTTTTCTTCCTACCTTAACATGCTTGATATCAATACTTGATATCAACCACCTTAAGGTGGAGGCATATATAAGGTAAGTTGTTTGTTGTAGATGTTAGCAATATGCTTGTCCTCAGATGTAGTTTAAAGACTAGCTCGATGAGTGCTTCCTGCATCCTAAGTTTGTTTGCATTCAATCAATCAATCATGTAAGCCCTCTGCAGAGACAGGATATCACATATATCCTTTTTATCTTAAGCCCTCTATAGGGGTGAGGATGGTGTATTTCTCAGAGAAGATTGCATCATCCTGTCATTTTCAAAAGTCCTCTATGGAGGTGGGGAGCGGTTCTATGACTACTCAACCCTTAAGCGTATCTTCAGTGATTGTTGTGGTGAAGCCCAATCGTCGGTGTATGCCTGTAATGTGCCTGAGATGATATTGGACCTAGAAATAGGTACACTCCATCGCTTATCTGTCGTATTTTCTCCGTGTCTTCAAGTGTGTGTTTGGCGTGCTTTCTTTGTTTGGCGTGTTTGTTGGCCCATATGCAGTCTAAAGACTAGCTCGATGAGTGGTTCTTGCATTTTGGGAGGTTTTGCATGTCTTGCATGTGTGTTGCCCCATATATGCACTATAAAGAACAGCACGATGAGTGTTTATTGCATTATGGGAGGTTTATTTACTTTCCAGTACTTGCATCTGCATTTCATATATATGAGAAAAAGAAAAGAAAAGATATCATTTATGTCTTCCATGCAATAATGTGTCTTCCATGCATTTACTAACTTCTTTGTGTTCTGTGTGACTGTAATTGTCTTCTCTGTGTTTTACGTGCCTGTTACTATTTTCTATGTGATTGGTGTGTCTTCTCTGTGCTTGGCGTGTTTGTTGTGTTTGTGACATTACTTTAATGCATGTATTTGAAGAGAACTTGTGTCTCAAATTACTACTTGAACCTCTTAGTTGAACCTATGCTTTGAACCACTTCGTTGAACCTCTTGTTTGAACCTCTTTGTTGAACCTTTCTAGAGTTCATTTGGTAGGTTCAATGAATTTTAGTTCAACTGTTCCTTGGTTCATTGGTCTGAGGATATGCGATGTCGGCATCGCTGTGATGAAGCACTATCGGCAGGACCGTGTTGAAGACCATTGGCATCGGTGAGACAAGGGCCGTCGGAATAAGCATCGAAGGTTTGTCTGATGCTGAGTGTCACCCCGATGGAAGCATTCAACCGTCGGCAAGACAAGGCCTATCGGCCAAACTTTGTGGAGTTACTCCGACAGGAGTAGTCACTCCGACGAAGGTTACGGGTTGGTCGTCGGCAAGACAAGGCCTATCGGCCAAACACTGTAGAGTTACTCCGACAGGAGTAGTCACTTCGATGGCGTATGTCTATCGGCAAGAGAATACCCGTCGGCTAAAGGTGTTGGGCCGATGTACTGCGGACATCCTGATGGAAGTCTTATTGGTATCGGTGAGACAAACCTCTGTCGGAGCGAGGGCTAGATCTTTTGCCGATGGAGAATGTCATACCGATGGTAACCTTGGTGATCGGGGAGACAATGCTCATCGGTGGGAGGTGAAGTCTGAGGGCCGATGGGAGTTGTTAT
The DNA here is from genome assembly GCA_027924645.1 of Cunninghamia lanceolata. Classification (NCBI taxonomy): domain Eukaryota; kingdom Viridiplantae; phylum Streptophyta; class Pinopsida; order Cupressales; family Cupressaceae; genus Cunninghamia; species Cunninghamia lanceolata. The sequence goes on from BSBN01001229.1 coordinate 5,886,866, forward strand.
GCCGATGGACTTGGAGGCTTGGTATTGTCGGCAACAAAATTGCTGACAATACTCTTTCGCCTGTTGGCGGTTATAAACTGCAAAGTCCTTTGCGACTTGGTACATGTGGGACTAAAACGCCTCACTGAAATGTGAACCGTTGCGACAGTTAGATGGCAGCGACGTATGAGGAATTTGTTCTATCAGTTAGAGCAGAAGTCTGTAACGACTCTTGTTCTTGCAGATTGGAAATAGAATGATATGTATATAGGTGTCGTTGGTATTATGATGCTGAGACTTGAATAAAGGTTCGTTCTATAAATGTACAGGGAGGTGAACTGTGTATGATGTCGAGAATCAAACACCAGAGCAAGAAGCTGAGTTCTTTATTGTAACTGTATATCTTACTGTAATAAAGATTGTTTTCTTGTGGTGGTGGGTTTTTTACCCGTAAGGGTTTTCCCACGTAATTCTGTGTGTCTGTGTTCTAAATATTGTCTATTTTGGTTTCTCTTGTGTATTCATCTGTGTTATTGTAATTTAAAAGTGACTGGTCTACACTGTCCCCTGGGAATTAACATTAGGGAAGCTGTTTTCCGCACCTGTGCTTTCCTTACAAGTGGTATCAGAGCCTGGCCCGTTGTGTTATCCTTGTCGGTAGTTTGGGTTTTTTGTGTTAATTCTGTTGTGTGGGAGTTCTGTAGAAAGTTATTTTTTAAATTAAATAGAGATGGCAAGTACATCAGACAAAATAGACATTGAGAAATTCAATGGCACAAACTTTGAGTTGTGGAAACTTAAAGTTGAAGACATGTTAGTCTATAGAGATCTTTGGGTTGCTGTGTCTGGAGTTCAACCTACAGGCATGAAGCAAGAAGATTGGGAACTGATATGCAGAAAAGCCAAAGGACTGATAAGACTGAGTTTATCTGACTCTGTTCTATTGAACATCCATGAGGAGAAATCTGCAAGTGATTTGTGGAAAAAGTTGAATAATATTTATCAGGGCAAGTCCTTGGTAAATAAACTTTTCCTCAGAAAGAAATTGTATTCTCTGAAGATGGATGAAGGTGCATCTGTAGCAGAACATCTGAGTGCATTCAATACGATTGTTGCTCAGTTGACATCTATAGGTGTAAAAATAGAAGAGGAAGATCGCTGTATGCTTCTGTTATGTTCCTTACCTGACTCGTGGGACCATCTGGTGATGGCTATTGGAAGTACAACAACTACGTTTTCTCAGGAAACTATTGTTGCCTCTTTGTTGTCTGAAGAGATGCGGAGGAAATCTTCTGGAATGGCCAAAGAGGCTCTGTCAGTTCGTGGTAGATTAAAGGAAAGAGGCAAGAAGAAGGACAAGAAGTCTAAGTCCAAATCAGAGGGGAAATCAAAATCTCCTGGCAAGAAGTCCAAGGTGAAGTGCTGGAATTGTGGACAGAAAGGTCATGTCAAGAAAGACTGCAAAGAGGAGAAAAAGAAGAAGAACTTCTCTGACTCTGAGTCTTCACACAGTGATGCTGATGCTTTCATTGCTGCTCTGGCAACACCTGCTTCTGAAGATGTTTGGCTGATTGATTCAGGAGCATCCTTTCATATGACATCTCATAGAGAGTGGTTCACAAAGTATGAACCCTATGCTGGTGGCAAGGTGTTCCTGGCTAGTGATTCAACACTGGAAATTGTTGGCCGAGGTCGAGTCAGAATCCAGTTCCCGGATGGCAGAATAAAGGGAATGAATGAAGTTCTTCATATACCAGGTCTGGCTCGAAATTTACTTTCTGTTAGTAAACTTAATGATGTTGGAGTGCAAGTTACTTTTGTGAATGGTGGCTGTAAGATGACTAGAGGTTCTATTGTTCTGGCAAAAGGTGAACGCATTGGAACTCTGTATAGGTTAGATGCTAAACCAGTGTGCTGTAATAATGTCTCTGCAAAATCTGAAAAGGCTACTATTGTAACACATGACGTAAATTCTATGGAAGTTAAACTTCCTGCAGAGAAAACAATGCTCTGGCATCATAGACTTGGTCACATAGGTGAGAAAGGTTTAAAAACCTTGAAAAACAAAAATCTGGTAGATGGGCTGATTGATTGTAATCTGGAGTTCGATTTCTGCGAACATTGTATATATGGAAAGCAAAACCGTGTTTCATTTTACTCTAGTTCTCATAAATCTTCTGGTGTTCTGGACTATGTGCATTCTGATGTTTTTGGTCCAGTTGATGTTCCTTCTTTATCTAAATCAAGATACTATGTATCGTTCATTGATGATTATTCAAGAAGGGCATTTGTATATTTTTTGAAAAACAAATCAGAAGTGTTCAGTCGATTTAAAGAATTTAAAACTCTTGTGGAAAATCAGACTGGTAGAAAACTAAAATGCTTGAGAACAGATAACGGTGGTGAATATTGCAATGCGGATTTTGATAAGTATTGTGTAGACCATGGAATTAAAAGGCATAAAACTACACCTTATACTCCACAACAGAATGGAGTTGCTGAAAGGTTAAATCGATCGTTGATGGAGAAAGCAAGAAGTATGTTGAGTTATGCTGGTCTTGAACAGAAGTTCTGGGCTGAGGCAGTTGCTACAGCTTGTTACTTGCTGAATCGTTCTCCTACATCAGCATTGGTTGATAAGACACCTATGGAAGCATGGTCTGGTAAGAAGCCCTCTCTAAGACATATTCGAGTCTTTGGCTGTGAGGCATATGCTCATATTCCTGAAGTTAAAAGATCTAAGTTGGATAACAAGGCAGTTAAATGTATCTTTGTTGGCTATGGAGTCGGTATTAAAGGATACAAGCTTTGGAATCCTGAAACTGAAAAGGTAATCTACAGCAGGAATGTAATTTTCAGAGAGCTGAAACCATTGGTTGTTGATCCTCAACCAGAAAAGACAGAAGAAAAGAAAGAAAAGAGTGTTGTGAATGTTCCTCTGACTCCTGTAAAAGAGGAACAACAAGCACCAAGTGTAGATGGTTCAGATAAGAGTTCAAGTAGCTCCGAAGATTCTGATCCAGAGCAAGAACCTGAACCTGCACCTCAACCTTTGAGGAGATCTACGCGTGAAAGAAGACAACCAAATAGGTATGGATTTTCAGTACCTGATTCAACTTGTGCCTATGCTTTACTTACTAATACTGATGAACCTAGGACTGTGAAAGAAGCTATTAGTGTACCTGATTCAGATTCTTGGTTGGAAGCCATGCATAGTGAAATGACATCATTGGAGAAGAATGGAACCTGGGATCTGGTGCCCTTGCCTGAAGGAAGAAAACCTGTAGGCTGTAAGTGGGTATTTAAGAAGAAATATGGTCCAGATGGTAGTATTGAGAAGTACAAGGCAAGACTGGTTGCTAAAGGGTATTCCCAAAAGGAAGGTATTGATTATGGAGAAATCTTTTCTCCTGTAGCTAAGTTGACATCCATTGGATTTCTGTTGTCACTTGCAGCAGCATATGATTTTGAAATTGAGCAGATGGATGTGACAACAGCGTTTCTTCATGGAGACCTTGAAGAAGAAATTTATATGTCTCAGCCAGAGCATTTTGTGGAAAAAGGTAAAGAACATCTGGTATGCAAACTTAAAAAGTCTCTTTATGGTTTGAAACAGTCTCCCAGAATGTGGTATCAAAAGTTTGATACGTATGTTTTATCCTTGGGGTATGTGAGATCTAAATCTGATCATTGTGTCTATTATAAAACTGAAGGTGACCAGATTCTTACAATTGCACTATATGTGGATGACATGTTGTTCATTGGCAATGGTAAGGGGATGATCTCAGAATTAAAATCTCAGTTGTCCTTGAAATTTGAAATGAAAAATCTGGGGGCAGCAAAGTACATTCTGGGAATGGAGATCAAAAGGGACAGATCTAAGAGAAAAATTTGGCTCAGCCAGAGGAAGTATATTACCAATGTTCTTGATAAGTTTCATATGTCTGATTCTAAACAGTTAGTTGTTCCAGTTTTGCAGGGAACGAAATTATCTGTTGAAGATTGTCCAGAATCTTCAAATGAAATTGATGACATGAAGAGAGTACCTTATGCAAGTGCTGTTGGCAGTTTAATGTATGCAATGGTCTGTACCAGACCAGACATTGCCCAAGCAGTGGGAGTTTTGAGCCGATTTATGGCGAATCCAGGCAGATCACATTGGGATGCTGTGAAAAGAGTTATGAGGTATTTGAAGGGAACTTCTGACTATGCTATTTGTTATCATGGAAACTCAGAAGGGTCTAAGAGATCTATCAGTATTCAGGGATATGTTGATTCTGATTGGGCAGGGGACATTGACAGTCGGAGATCCACCAGTGGATACGTGTTCATGTTACATGGTGGTGCTATCAGTTGGATGAGCAAGCGACAGGCTGTAGTCGCTTTGTCCACAACAGAGGCAGAGTACATGGCAGCCACTCGTGCATGCCAAGAAGCTGTTTGGTTGAAAAGGTTGTGTTCTGATGTTGGTTTTAATGCAGGGCAAATACAAATTCATTGTGACAGTCAAAGTGCCATATGTTTGGCAAAGAATCCTACATTTCATGCTAGGACAAAACATATTGATGTCCAATATCACTTTGCTCGTGATATGGTGGAAGACAGGAAGGTGAAGCTGGAAAAGGTTGACACTTTGGAAAATGTTGCTGATGCCTTAACTAAACCAGTGAACACAGCCAAGTTCAAATGGTGCTCAGATGAAATGGGTCTTCGGGCCCATAGTTCTCAATAATCGAATGAGGACTAAGAGGTAGCAGTAATGTCTTCGACAAGTGGGAGATTGAAGAGAACTTGTGTCTCAAATTACTACTTGAACCTCTTAGTTGAACCTATGCTTTGAACCACTTCGTTGAACCTCTTGTTTGAACCTCTTTGTTGAACCTTTCTAGAGTTCATTTGGTAGGTTCAATGAATTTTAGTTCAACTGTTCCTTGGTTCATTGGTCTGAGGATATGCGATGTCGGCATCGCTGTGACGAAGCACTATCGGCAGGACCGTGTTGAAGACCATTGGCATCGGTGAGACAAGGGCCGTCGGAATAAGCATCGAAGGTTTGTCTGATGCTGAGTGTCACCCCGATGGAAGCATTCAACCGTCGGCAAGACAAGGCCTATTGGCCAAACTTTGTGGAGTTACTCCGACAGGAGTAGTCACTCCGACGAAGGTTACGGGTTGGTCGTCGGCAAGACAAGGCCTATCGGCCAAACACTGTAGAGTTACTCCGACAGGAGTAGTCACTCCGATGGCGTATGTCTATCGGCAAGAGAATACCCGTCGGCTAAAGGTGTTGGGCCGATGTACTATGGACATCCTGATGGAAGTCTTATTGGTATCGGTGAGACAAACCTCTGTCGGAGCGAGGGCTAGATCTTTTGCCGATGGAGAATGTCATACCGATGGTAACCTTGGTGATCGGGGAGACAATGCTCATCGGTGGGAGGTGAAGTCTGAGGGCCGATGGGAGTTGTTATGCCGATGGACTTGGAGGCTTGGTATTGTCGGCAACAAAATTGCTGACAATACTCTTTCACCTGTTGGCGGTTATAAACTGCAAAGTCCTTTGCGACTTGGTACATGTGGGACTAAAACGCCTCACTGAAATGTGAACCGTTGCGACAGTTAGATGGCAGCGACGTATGAGGAATTTGTTTTATCAGTTAGAGCAGAAGTCTGTAACGACTCTTGTTCTTGCAGATTGGAAATAGAATGATATGTATATAGGTGTCGTTGGTATTATGATGCTGAGACTTGAATAAAGGTTCGTTCTGTAAATGTACAGGGAGGTGAACTGTGTATGATGTCGAGAATCAAACACCAGAGCAAGAAGCTGAGTTCTTTATTGTAACTGTATATCTTACTGTAATAAAGATTGTTTTCTTGTGGTGGTGGGTTTTTTACCCGTAAGGGTTTTCCCACGTAATTCTGTGTGTCTGTGTTCTAAATATTGTCTATTTTGGTTTCTCTTGTGTATTCATCTGTGTTATTGTAATTTAAAAGTGACTGGTCTACACTGTCCCCTGGGAATTAACATTAGGGAAGCTGTTTTCCGCACCTGTGCTTTCCTTACAGTATTGGCCTCGTGTTTATACATACATTAAAGTGGGGGCTAAATGTAACATTGAAAAATGTCCCCTTGGGGGCTTTTCCCTCATAAGGTTTAGCTCCCAAGGCTTTTGCATGCATTTAGGACATCTTACTTCATAATTTGGCATCCCGATGGAATGAGCCCTAGGTAACATAACAAATGGGACCTAGGAGTACCTCTTGAGCTTAACCCTACCCAAAATGGGGGAGGACTTGGGTACCCATGCCCTAGTCCTTCCCTATTTTGGGGCAGTCCCAATTTTTGGGTGTCGGCTTGTGACCGTTACTTGGGTCCTATGCTGACACGATAAGTTTGAATTAACAAAATCTTGGCGGGAGTGTTTGTAGTTGCATATAAAAGCATGTTTAGGAATTCATTTGTAAACTAGATAATCATTGTGAACTTTAGGCATTCTCAAGGTGATTCAAGGCTTTCATTGTGTTGCAAGAGCAGAATTATGTTGTCTATGTGCTTGTGTTTGCAGATTAGAGCATCCATTTCATCATAGAATGAAGAGCATCTTCCTCCCATGAGATCTTCACTACAAGGTGACATTATATTATTTTTTCATCATCATTTCCTTTGGTTTTTACCTCTACCTCACAAGGGCATGCACTCTCTATCTGACAACGGTGTTCGAAGACTTAAGTGTCCTTCAGGGCTTGACTGAGGAAAGCCTTTAAACACCACAACCCCCTCCCAAAGTTTTCATGGTTGCAGGTTACAAGTTGAGGAGCTGGACAAAGTGAAGTTTTAGGAAGGCATCTTGAAGTGTCAGAATTGCAAAACAAAAGGAAAAACAACACCCTGGACTTGGGTGCCCGCTCATTAGTCCTCCAACTTCTGTGATGGGAAAATCTCTGGAATAGCAAGGAAGAGTTGCAGACTAAGTTTCCAGATTCAGACAAAAAGAAGGGATTGGACTTGGGAGTCCACTCTTTTGTCTCTAACTTTTCTTCCTTAGAACCCCAAAAATAGGTACTCTATGATTTGATATTTTGCTTCCCTCTACAAGAACTTTTTCTATTATTCGTCAGTTTATTGTTGTATTTGCATAATTAGGGTTTTAATGGTGAATTAAGCATAGGAGAAGGAAAATTGATAATTAAACACCCTAATCCAAGCTTCCCTACATCTCACAGTGACCAAGGGTATGATAGTGCATTGCCACTTGACCCTGGATCCTTGAATGTTAAGGGTGAAAGGAGGATTCAAACATCTAAACACCAAACATTGAACAATCCCAATTTTACCCTAAACATAGACATCTCAAACTCATTTGTATTTCCCTTGCAAATTTCATGCACATACCTTCATTGCCTCCAAAGATAATGTCATCAACAAAGACTACAACAATCAGGATTTGATTATCATTGATTTTAAAATAGAGATTACTATCTGCAGTGCCTTTACTAAACCCTAATTGCAACAAATACTTGTCTAACCTTTCATACCATGCTCTGGGGGCTTGGTTTAGTCCATACAAGGCCTTCTTCATGTTTAAGAGGATAAATGAAGAGGATTTTTGTTTAGGGTTGATTTCAATGGTTTATGTAAATCCTCCTTTCTCCACTCAAACATTCAAGGACTTCAGCTGAGTAGGAAGTCTACTACAGGCCTTCAGTCACTCAGAACATAGGGAAAGATTGGAATTCTATGAATTTGTTGTTTGATTAAGCCCAATTATCCTAAAAACCCTAATTATGCAAATTCGGAAGCAAATGAACAAATTACAAAAAATGCTCGCACACAGAGATATCAAATGACAATCAAATGTATACTAGATTTTGAAGTTTAGAAAATAGAAAAGTTAGGGACTAATGAGCGGGTGCCCTAGTCTAGTGCCACCATTTCTATTGGGATTTGGGAATCATGTCTACAACATGTTCTTGTTATTTTGGAGATTTTCCTGTTGCAGGATCCGGAGGACTAATGAGTGGGCACCTGAGTCCAGGTCCCTATTTTCTTCTTTTATCTGCAATACCAACAGTCTGCACTACTCTCCTGCAACTCCACTTTTGCTTCTCCTGCAACATGTAACCCGCAATCATGGAAAAATGGGTTGGGGGTTGTGGTGTTTAGAGGCTTGCCTCAGCCAAGCCCCAAAGAGACATTCAAGTCTTCCGAACACCGTTGTCAGATAAAAAGTGCGTATCCCTATGGGATAGAGGCAAAATCTAAATGATAAATGATTGAAAACACAAATGATATCACCTTGTAGTGATGATCTCATGGAAGGAAGATGGTCTTCATGCCATGAGGAGATGGATGCCAAATTTGCAAATACAAACACAAGAACAATTCTCTGCTCTGCCACACAATAAATATTTTGAATGCTCCAAAATCATAAGTATGTCAAAATTATCTAATGCCCATCTAGTTTACAAATGAATCACTAATCATGCTTATATAAGCAACTACAAATATTTCTGCCAAGAATTTCGTAATTGAAACTTACCGTGTTAGCATAGGACGTAAATTAAACTCATAAACTGACACTTCAAAATTGGTCCTGACCTAAAATAGGGCAGGACTAGGGCACGGGCGCCCAAGTCCTCCCCCTCTATTTCAAGCAGGATTATTGTTAAGTGCATCCCCTAAGTACTATTTACCATGAAACATCAAGGTTTTCTCATCAGGAGTCATGAAAATCATTCAAGATGCTCTAAATGCATACTAAGGGACCCAAGAGCTAAACCTTAAGAGGGAAAAGCCCCCAAGGGGACATTTTCCAATGTAACATTTAGCCCCCACTTTAATGTATGTATAAATGCAAGGCTAATACATGCATTAAAGTACAGTCAACAAACATAGAAAACACGCCAAGTATGGAGAAGACATGTTAGTCACAAAGAAGATAGTAACAAGCATGTAAAACACAAAGAAGACAATTACAGTCATGCAAAACATGGAGAAGATAGCAGTAAAGACACACAAAACATAGTGAATACAATGAATGCAGTGAAGACATATATGATTTATTTTTCTTTTTCTTTTCATATATATGAAATGCAGATGCAAGCAAAAGGAAAGTAGCACACCACCCATAATGTAGGAGGGACTCATCACCACTAGTCTTTAAGACTGCATATGGGGCAACAAACACGCCATACAAATCCCAAAGCATAGGAGGGACTCATTGCCACCGGTCTTTAAGACTATGCTTGGGAACAAACACGCAATACACACACACTTGGAAGACACGAAGAAAACACAGAAGACATGTGATGGAGTGTTCCTATTTCTAGGTTCATCACTATCTCAGGCACATTATAGGCACACATCGACGATTGCGCTTCACCACAACAATTGCTGAAGACACACTTAAGGGTTGAGTTAGTCACAGAACCGCTCCCTTCCTCCATAGCAGACTTTAAGAAAATGACAGGATGTGTACTCTCCACAAGAAATACACCATCCCTGCCTCCGCAGAGGGCTTAAGAAAAAGGATGTGATATCCCACCTCTGCAAAGGGATTAAATGAGTGCAAGGTCATTTCAAAAAAACCTCAGAGTACAGGAGGGACTCATCGCCACCAGTCTTTAAGACTGCACCTGAGAAAAAACACATTTTGCTAGCATCTAAAACAGATAGCTTACCTTATATAGGCCCCCACCTTAAGGTGGTTGATATCATGTCATGATATCAAGCACATTAAGGTAGGAAGAAAACACACAAGGGATCATGAGATCTCTCAAAGCCCATGCCCCCTAGAGGTGACATGTACTTTATGATCGTCAAATGTTCCCACAAATACATCCCTGCAAGAAAAGTGTTAGTGTCCATATAATCATGATAAATAACAATGCATAATGCAAGATTCAAGATAGACAAAGTGCACGAAGCAGTAGTATTGTTATGTTTTGGAAGTACGATAAGACACCATCAAGATCACACAGAGTGATTCTACTAGCCAAGCATCGGATAATATATAACAACCCCATCCTCATATAGGAACTAAGTCCAATTTTTTATTTCTCGCTAAACGGACACTAGGTCTGCATCAGTATAAAATGTTTTTCATCATTCACCTGCTAGATAGAAGAACTAGAGGAAGGGAAACAATAAATCGAGAGAGGAGAAACAAGTGCCTTAGGGATAGTCACATAGGAGGGTGCCCCCAAGTCACCAACCACAACGCTATGTCTGTAAGACACAACACACAACAATGAAAATAGAGGAGAAGCAGTATAGAAGAATGATGATACAAATAGAAGAAAGGTCACAATAGAGGCAGTTTCCTGGTATCCTGGACCTTACAAGAGAATCAAGGGTCATCCCAAGAGGCCTAAACAACACATAACACATCATGGGGGAAACACATCATGAGAGATAAAGGGTTAGAAATACTTACTTGTAAGGACAACAAACTAAGGGTTGTCATCAAGCAAATCATCGTCATCTTCCCACTCCCGAATGTTAGAGGATAGTGAGACATAAGGTACCATAGCCCAACTCTTATCTTCTTTGTTTGATTCGATGTTTGGTGGGATGTTTTCTTGTTGAGATGCAAGTTGTTGGGCATAAGCTTTTCCTCTCCTCCTCCTTTCTTCTGCTTGTCTATTTATTTTTTCTTACCACTTATATCTTGTAAGATAGTGTTTTGCTCTTTCATAGGTTTTTGTGTTTTAGAGGAGGAAGCACCAAGATCAAATCTCATATGTCTAGGTGGAATGTTTTCTTGTCGAAGAAGACCTCCCAATCCTTGTAAGGATGGCAGGGGAGGAACCTCAGCATAGGGTCCATTTCCTCTTGGTCTAGGATTCTCTACAAATGCAGGTTGTTCGTCTTTTGTTGTTTCTTGCATAGAAGTACTGGCCACTTGATGTAATACTTTTGTTTTGTAGTTTTTATAGCTCAAGAAGTTAAAATATGTTTGTGGCTCTAGTTCCTTTTCAAATCTTTCCCAAAAGTAATCAAGTGTAAAGTGTTGTTTTGTAATCAAAGGTTTATACTTGTTATGAGGGATAGTAATTACTTGACCATTCAAAGGGAATTTTACGTAGTTATGGATTGTTGAGGGGACAACTTTCATAGTCTTTAACCGTGGATGTCCTAGTTTTATGCAAAAGATGTCAGAAATGGGGACAAAATCAAACCATTGTTCTATAGATTTCTCAAATACAGTGACCAATAAGGATATCTTCCCATAAGTGTTTATAAAGGTTCCCTTATGTGTCTTAATCATCATATCTGAAGGGTCATAAAAGCCTTGCATTAATTGATGTGAATAGAGGAACTCTTCCATTGCCACAATAGTCATGCAATCAGGATCAATAATGGTTCCATCCATAGTATTTCGCATTATTTTCACAGTGATATAGAGAGATCCTTCAATTTCTCCAATTGTTCTATCATGAGGTGTAAACACAATTTCAAGTTCAGGGACCTTTCTTTTCATGTAAGGCCTAGGAGGGAACCTATTGTTGTTGTTGTGATTAGAAGCCATGTGTATATGTATTCAAATCAATATGAAATCAGATTCTAAAATCTTTTCAAATTTGATGCAAGAGACAAGTGCAAAACTATGTATGAAAATGACCTAATATGCTTTATTTTTTCAATTTTTTTCAATGCAAATAAGTGAAATAAAAGGTGTTGTAAAGAAATTGATCAAGTGTAGAAAGTAATATGTCTGATATAAGTCCAATATAGTAATAATATCCTTCACAACATGCTTTTGATGCAAATCTAGGATGATGCCCAGTCAAAACCTAGTGAAAATACACTAAAATATGCCATTTTTCACAAATTGTCAATGCAAAGACCCAATAAAAGGGGTGTTGTAAAGAAATTTAGGAGGTGAAGAAGATTATAGAAGTAATATCAGTCACCTAAATCCATAAAATTCATCACAACACGCTTGGAGTGCAAATCTAAGTCAAACCCTAAGGCGAATAAAGTCAAAATATGCAATTTTTCAACAAATTTCAATGCGAAAGAGTATGACAAAGGGTGTTGTGAGGAAAATGATGATGGAAAGAAAATTATAATAGTAATAAAAGCCACATAATTCCAAAAAATCTGTCACAACATGATTATAGTGCCACTCAAGGTCAAACCCTAGGAAAAATATAGCAAAAATATGCAATTTTTCACCAAATCTCCACTATAAGAACCCAATAAAAAGGTGTTGTAAATAATTTGAGGAGGGGAAGAAGATAATAACCCTGATAAAATCCAATTAGTGCATAAAAATCCTTTACAACATGCCTATGGTGCAAATCTAGAGAGACGATAAGGCCAAAATCTAGTGAAAAATCAAGGTTTTCAAACCCTAGACATGAAATTTTGCAAGGAAACCACTATGATGAAACACTAAAGTTAGAAATAAGTCCTAATGATTGTTTTAAAAGGGTATTAAAATCTGAAACAATATTTTGACTACAAACCCTAGCTAATGCAAAACTAGGTTATATGGAAAAATGCACAATTTCAAGCAATTTTCATCAATTTGATCATGAAAATGAAATCTAAATGAAAATTTTCTGTATTTTAAATCAGATCTAATGATAATAACAGAAATTTATTGAAATTAGATGCCAATTAATCCAAATTGCTTGAAAAAGCAAGCTAAAAATGCCAATTTTTCAACTTTTTCCAATTTTTTCAATTTTTTTGTAATTTTCCCAATGCAATGAGATGAACAATGATATGAATGAATGAAATGAATTAAAATATGAAGAAAAACACTCATAAATGTGCAAATTCATTAAAACATGGGTTCACCAAAATGTTTAATAGGAAAAAGTGAAGAGGATTTTTGTTTAGGGTTGATTTCAATGGTTTATGTAAATCCTCCTTTCTCCACTAAAACATTCAAGGACTTTAGCCAAGTAGGAAGTCTACTATAGGCCTTTGGTCACTCAAAACATAGGGGAAGATTGGAATTGTGTGAATTTTTTGTTTGATTAAGCCCAATTATGCTAAAAACCCTAATTATGCAAATTCAGAAGTAAACAGACAAATTACAGAAAATGCTCGCACACAGAGATATCAAATGACAATCAAATGTGTACCAGACTTTGAAGTTTGGAAAATGGAAAAGTTGGAGACTAATGAGTGAGTGCCCTAGTCTAGTGCCACCATTTTTTTAGGATCTAGCAATCTTGTCTGCAACTTGTTCCTATAGTTCTGGGGATTTTCTTGTTGCAAGATCTGAAGGACTAATGAGTGGGCGCCTAAGTCTAGGTCCCTGTTTTCTTCTTTGATATGCAATTATGACAGTTTGCACTACTCTCCTGCAACTCCACTTTTTTTGCTTCTGCAACCTGTAACCTACATTCATGAAAAAATGGGTTGGGGTTGTGGTGTTTAGAGGCTTGCCTTAGTCAAGCCCCAGACAGACATTCAAGTCTTTCAAACACTGTTGTCAGATAAAGAGTGTGTATCCTTATAGGATAGAGGTAAAATCCAAATGATAAATGATTGAAAACACAAATGATATCACCTTGTAGTGAAGTTCTCATGGAAGGAAGATGCTCTTCATGCCATGAGGAGATGGATGCCAAATCTGCAAAATACAAACACAAGAACAATGCTCTGCTCTGCCACATAATGAATATTTTGAATGCTCCAAAATCATAAGTATGCCAAAATCATCTAATGCCCATCTAGTTTACAAATGAGTCACTAATCATGCTTATATAATCAACTACAAACATTCCCAACAAGAATTTCGTAATTGAATCTTATCATGTCAGCATATGACCTAAATAACGGTCATAAACTGACACTTCAAAATTGGTCCTCACCTAAAATAGGGTAGGACTAGGGCGCAGGAGCCCAAGTCCTCCCCTCTATTTCAAGAAGGATTATTGTTAAGTGCATCCCCTGAGTCCTATTTTCCATGAAACATCAGGGTTTTCTCATCGGGAGTCATCAAAATCATGCAAGATGCTCTAAATGCATACTAAGTTACCCAGGAGCTAAACCTTAAGAGGGAAAAGCCCCCAAGGGAAAATTTTCTAATGTAACACTTTAATATGTACACCATGTCATCTTGGTCTGACAACTTAAGTCCTTAGGGTTATTCAATATAGACTTCTTATTCCAACTCACCATTCAAGAATGCAGACTTAACATCCATCTGAAACACTTTGAAATCTTTTAATGTTGCAAATGCCAAAAACATTCTGATTGCTTCAATTCTTACCATAGAAGTATAGATCTCCTCAAAATCTATCCCTTCAACTTGAGAATATCCTTTGCATTCTAGCCTTGCTTTGTTTCTAACTACTTCTCCATTCTCATTCATCTTATTCTTGAAGACCCATTTAGTTCCAATCACATTCTTGTCAGTAGGTCTAGGAACCAATTCCCAAGTTTGATTCTTCTCTATCTGTATCATCTCTTCTTCCATGGAACTTACCCAATTTTCATCATTGCAGGCTTCATTCACAATTTTTGGTTCAACTTTTGAAAGCAAATAGTAATTCACTTATTCTTCTGCAACTCTTTTCCTTGTCAATACCCCTTTGCTTTTATCTCCAATAAGTTGATCTTTAGAATGACTGATCCTTACATATCTGGGAGTCTTAACTACATTTTCTGGAGCCTTTTCTTCTTCATCTTGACTGTCTTCTTGTTCATCTTTCTTCTCATTTACTATGACAATAGGTTCATCTAATTCATACCCACTCAAATCTGATGTTCTTTCCTTTTTTGCATCCACCTTCACATTAGCACTCTTAATAATCTTTTTCAGCCTTTTGTTGTAGCACTAATAGGCCTTACTCTTGGTAGAGTATCCAAGGAAGATTCCTTCATCACACCTAGCATGAAACTTGCCTAGATATTCTTCCCTTCTGATATAGCATTTGTTTCCAAAAACTTTGAAGTATTTCATTGTAGGAATTCTTCTATACCACAACTCATAATGAGTTTTGGTACCATTACCTTTGACTTGAACTTTGTTTTGAATGTAGACAATAGTATATATAGCTTCTTTCGTATAAACTTCCAATAGATCAGCTTCCTTCATCATGATCCTAGCAGCCTCTTGAACTGTCATGTTCTTTCTTTCAAAAACTCCATTTTGCGGAGGAGTCCTAGGTGCAAACAACTGTCTCTTTATCCCTTGTTCTTCACAGAAAATGTTGAATTCATTTGATGTGAATTCATCTCCTCTATCAAACAGCAAGCATTTAATTTTTAGTTCTATCTCATTCTCAACCATTGCCTTGAAGGGTTT
Organism: Cunninghamia lanceolata; assembly: GCA_027924645.1. Classification (NCBI taxonomy): domain Eukaryota; kingdom Viridiplantae; phylum Streptophyta; class Pinopsida; order Cupressales; family Cupressaceae; genus Cunninghamia; species Cunninghamia lanceolata. The sequence goes on from BSBN01001229.1 coordinate 5,902,123, forward strand.
GAACTTTTCTAGGGCTTCTAATTTGTCTCTTAGAAAAGTGACCCAAGTCATTCTAGAATAATCATCAATAAGCAACATGAAGTACATGTCTCCTTGTAGACTTCTTTCCCTTGTAGGACCACACAAATCTATTTGCACTAGATCAAGAAAATCGGTAGAAAATTACTCTTTGCTCCTAAAACTTGTTCTTGTCTACTTCTCCAACTGACATTCCTTACAAATGGTATTAGTAGCTTTCACAAGCTTTGGTAAATCTCTCACAACCCATCCTGAACTTATCTTCACCAAATTATCAAAGTTGATATGACACATCCTCCTATGCCATAGCCAATTCTCATCTGTCTAAGCCATCAAATAGTAGTCATTAGTTCCTTTCAAATGATAAATATTACCGTTAGTCTTCTGACAAGTAACAATCATTGTTCTGGATCTTTCCATGATGTTGCATCCATTGTCCTTGAATCACAAATCATAACCTTTGTCACATATTTGAAAAACACTCAAAAGATTGTGCTTTAAACCCTTTACATATAGAACATAATCAGTATTGTGCTTTCCACCAAAAGAAATAGATCATTTTGCACAAATCTTGCCAGCTGCATTATCTCCAAACCTAACCAGTCCACCATCATACTTTTCCAAACTTACAAACTTACTTTTGTAACTAGTCATGTGATGTGAGCATCCATTGTAAATAACCCTTTTCATCTTTGTCTTTTTCAACCTGAACAACCAAAGCACTTTCTTCCTTCACACAGCTAGTAGGATTAGTAGACACAGGTTCTTCTTTAATATTAATAACAAGCACTCATTTTCACTAGTACAAGCATCATCAAATTCATCATCTGTTACACATTCATCATCAAGATGTCTAAAATAATAGAATTTCTATGGAACTCTAGGTCTATTTTCAAATCTCTTTCTATTTCTTTCAATTCTCTCCAGACACCTAGAAGCATAGTGACCAACCTTACCACATGTAAAACATTTGTTGCCTTTGAACTTACTAGAACCTCTTTGCAGTCTGTTAATAAAGTTGGCTTCAATTTCATCAAGCTCATCATTAGGTTCCACCTTGTACTTCTCATCTTTGAAGGTCTTTTCTGAAGTACTGACTTTGAAAGCAGTCTCAATCTTCGGCAGAGCTTCACGAAACTCTCTCATCTCAAAGGCTATAAGCTTTCCAAGAAACTGATCCTTATCAACATCTTTTACAGTCATTACTTCTTCAATTGTAGCTACCTTATGACTGTAGGACTTAGGTAATGACCTAAGAATTTTCATCACAAATTCCTTCTCATCAATAGTTCCTCCCATACCTTTTATTCCATTGACAATTTCATCAACCTTTTGCATGTGGCTATTATGTTTTCATCTTCGCTCATCTTTAAACCCTCATATTTCACTTTCAGGCCCTACAATTTGGCTTTTTTACAGATTCATCTCCTTCATACAAATTTTTCAGCTTTTCCTAGACTTCATTAGTAGAATCTAGATCTGTGACCTTTACCAACTCATTATTAGATAAGGCACTTAGCAAAGCATCTCTAGCTTTTATATTTAACTCATATTCTTTGATTTCATCTTTAGTTGTTAAACCATTTTGAGGCATGGTATACTTTGTCTCTGTCACTTTCCACACTCTATAACCAAGACAAAGGAGATGTCTTTTCATTCATACCTTCCATAATGCATAATTCATCCCATCAAACAATGGAGCATCCTTCTTATAAGACATCCCGGATCGACCTCAAGCTGTTAGGCTTCCTTTCGAGGAACTTGGCTCTGATACCATTTGTTAAAATGCATCATACAACTGAGAGGGGGGTGAATCAGTTGTCTCCAAAACTTTGACCACTTATGAGCATTAACACATCAAACACTTGTTCATTGTTATTCAAATTTAATCATGAAAGCATGAAATAAGAAATTCAACACAACAACATCATCAACACATTAGACACTAGATTTTTTTACATGGAAAACCCTAAAAGGGAAAAACTACGATGGGTGTTAGCCCATAAAAATATATATGCTAGAACAATATCGAAAAATAGAGGCTCACTGCCTTAGGGCTCACTACCCAATATGCTCACTGCAAATGTTGAGGCTCACTACCGAGATCGGCTCACTGCCAAGGGGTGGCTCACTGCCAAGGGTTGGTGAACTTATTTGATAGCATCTACTCCATGCCTAGGTTCAGTTCCATTGAAGCTCAGTATAACTCCTTTGCTCTTCTCTTCTTACACCTTTTCACTTATCTTCACATTTTTGCACATGGGCATCCTTTTTGTAACTACATTACATGTTTTTGAACAACTCATCAACCTTGGAATGTACATCAAGGTCAGCATTACATTCATCAACCATTGGAACAATCTCTAAGGTTGGCATTACAAACATACATAGAAATAGGTTTGGACCTAAACAAAATTTGCTAAGGTAAAGATGTATGTGGATCATGTTATGCCTTAGCTAGGACTCAAATGCAACCTTTCATGCCATGACATGCTTTCACAATCTTCAATGCAACTCCTCGAGTAGTGAAAACAACCAAGTCAGTCAAGACTGGTGTTAACACTAAGTCTTCTAAGAATAGTCTTCTTCCATGATCCAAATTACTCTTCACAGACCAATGAAAAGATAGGAACATGATAAAGAGGCATCCACAAGCACATTAGAATCATCTGAAACTTCCACTCCACCTCTAATCACTTTATTCATAAGATTCTTCAAACTAGAACACATTAACATAACTATCTTCCATTATCATAAAGAAATGATCGCTTGTGGACCATCAAATCATGAACCATTAAAGTTGAAGGCACATATCATTAGTACAAACTTGATTCCAGAACTGCAAACTGAAATACTTAAATTCAGAGGAATGCAGAGCATAATACATTCTCCCTATCACCAGTGAATACTTAGAAAAAGCAACTTTTACTCTGGTGAACATAACTCACTCAAATCTTCATAACAGAGGCTCAAACTTGGAACATAGCATCTTCAGACATGCCTCTAAATAACTTCTAATCTACAGACAAAGATATTCATTCTACAAGAAATGCAGAGTAATCTACTGGACTATTCTGCTTTAAACAAAGATACTCTTCTATACACTATTTCCACCGGAGGAGCAAATTTTTTCAAAAGCACTTGGAAACTCAATATCAGGATCACTTACTCATTATCTCCAACACTTATATAAGCCAATGCAAAGCATCTAACTCATTACAAGAAAGAATCAAGACAAGAGCATAATTGACACCAATGACAACACTGATATGTTGACATCAATGACAACACCAATTAGGCACATACTTGCAACACAAAGTACTTCTAACCCTCTGACGACAAAGACTTCTTTTTAACAAGATGACATAAGACCATCAAGATAGACTTTATGATGCAAGTTTTTGTGAAGAGTTAGGGAGTTGAGAGGTTCATGAACTTTTGAATCCACCGACGAAGGTTCAAAAAGTTAGGGGATCACCGACTATGAACAAAATGACTAAGTAAAGAGGCGTGACTTAGAAACAAAGCATGAATAGTGACTAATAAAGGATGGGAATGACTTAACAAATGAATGCTTTAGCAAAATTTTGAAAATGAGGTAACAACAAGCTCTGAGTGGGGACAAGGACTAAACATGATGTAGAGAATCCAGACAAACTTGGCACAAGGCCTTATTCCAAGGTGGCAATAGAGTCACACCAAAAATGACACACAACACACAAGGAAAATAAGGAATGAAACTATGATACATAGAAGAGATCAATAACATCACCAGTTATATAATTTGAGAACTTGCCTATTGTAGGCAAGAGGTAATGGTGTTCCATCCGGGTATGCTAGCAGAAAGGAATTCTCACCAATAACTTGTCTAATCATGAATGGTCCCTTCTAAAGAGAGTCAAATTTCTTATGAGCTCCCTTTGGTTCTCTTCTTCTATCCCACAATAACATAGCGTCTCCCACTACAAAATTTCTCTACCTAGCTTTTCTATCAAATATCTTCTTTACTACCTACTAATGTCTGGTAATTTTGTCCAAAACCACTTCTCTTTGTTCTTCCAGTTTGTTTAGATACATTATTCTCTTCTCAAGTGTTGATTGGAACTTCTCATTTTCAATTGCCTTTTGTAGATTAAGTGTTAATAATTCCAAAGGAATGGGTATTACGCTATCAATTCCATATACCAATTGGAAAGGTGACATACCAATTGCTCTTTTATATGTTATTCTATCAACCCATTAAGGATCATAGAGGTTCTTATGCCATCCTCTCTGGTTTTCATCCGCCAGCTTCTTAACAATTGAATTTAGATTCTTGTTACTCGACTCAACTTGCCCATTCCCTTGCAGGTAATAATTAGACAAGTGAGCAAGGCTAATTCCATAATCATAGAAAAAAAGAAGAAAACTCTAAGGAAGAGAAACTACTTGCATTATCTGTAACAATCTTCTTAGGTATACCAAATTTAACCAGGATATTCTCCTTAAGAAAATTATAGACTACTTCAGAAGTGGTATGTTTCACAGGAATTGCTTCTACCCACTTAGTAAAATTGTTAGTTGTAGTCAAGATGTGTGTATGACCAAAACTTGAATTAGGATTAATTGACCCAATAAAATCTAACCCTCATTGTTGAAACAGTTCATCAATTATTACTGGCCTTAGGGGAAATGCAACTAAGTGAGGTTCGCTAGTAAACTTTAGACACTTCTCACATTTTGACACCCATTCATAGGTGTCTTTGAACATACCTGGCCAATAGAAGCACTGTTGCAAGATTTTAAAAGTTGTCACAGAAGCTAAAAAGTGTCCACCACAGGCTTCGTCGTGAAAAGTCTTTAGTAGCTTCTTCTGTTGTTCCTTATCGACACATCTCAAAAAGGTTTCATCCACTCCTTTCTTATACAAATTCCCCTCCTAGAGGACATACTTTCTAGCCTTGAGTTTTAGGTTCCTTTTCTCCTTAGTAGACAAATGGGCTGGGAATTCACCATATGTTAGTAGATAGGAAATGTTTGAAAACCATTCATCAGTGGTACTTGCAAATAAGACACGGAGGATCTCTTCATATTCAGTTGGCATACTCTCAGAAATCATTTTGCATAGACCTTTACCTCTAACTAGGTTAGTAGGTTTGAAGTTGATGTCATACTCTTGTACCTTCGCCACCCAAGCTCCTCTCTTGGTACATCCAATCTCCTGTTGGGTGAGGATACTCTTGATAGTAGAGTTAGGAACATAGACAATAGCATGGGAATACAGAATATAGAACCTAAAATTCTTCAATGCCTTCATTACTGCATATTCATGCTTCTCTAGGGGAGAGTATTTCAACTCATGCTTCTTTAGAGGTACACTCATAAAAGCAATGGGAGCTTCAATCCCTTGTCTGTTCTTCTGTAATAAGATAGTTGAAAGAGTGTGCTCGGATGCATAATAGTAGATAATGAAATATTTTCAAAATTAGGGTGCACTAAGGTTGGAGCTTAGCAATGGTAGTTTTAATATCTTCGAAGGCTTTCTTACCCTCTTCATTCCACTTAAAGATAGGATAGTTCTTCATCATCTCTGCGATGTGTCTAGTTAGTTCAGCAAAATTAGGGACAAACCTTGTCAGAAAGTTAACTTGACCAAAAAATGATTTGGAGTTTCCCTTAGTTGCTAGGAGACTCAACTATTGAATTTCTTTGACCCTTTTAGGATCAATTTAAATACCATCCTTAGAAAAAATGTGACCTAACAACTTGCCTTTGGTTATTGCAAATATGGACTTTTTAGGGTTCAAGGAGATACCGTGATCTCTGAACCTTTGCAGCACCACTTCCAGATCATGAAGATGATCTTCTCTCTTCTTAGAGAAGATAGTTAATTCATCTAGGTAAACAACAATGATCTTATTCTTCAGATAGCCAAAAGTTAAGTCCATCGCTCTTTGAAAAGTGGCCTCTGTGTTGATGAGGCCAAATGGCAACCTGTTATATGCAAATACACCAATTAGAGTGATAAACGCTATTTTGTGTTGATCTTATAGGGCTACCTCTATCTGATTGTACCCCAAAAAGCCATCCAACATGGACATCATCTCTAAACTCAAGACAATCTGTAGAATGTGACCCATCACTGGCAGAGGGTAGTTATCTTGTAGGGATGCTTGGTTCAAATTACAAAAATCAACATAGAATCTGATCTCCCCATTCTTTTTCCTTATAGGCATGATGTTGGCAACCCACGTAGAGTGGTGAATGGGGTGGATTATTTTTTCTTTTAGCATTTTGTTAATTTCACTAAATATGGCCTCAGACACTTTAGGATTATATGTCCTGTGTTTTTGTCTAAATGGTAAAGTGTCAGGCTTCAGTGGGATGTGGTGTTGTAGTTCTCCATTTCTGAACTTTTTCAAGTCCGCATAACACCATAGGAAGACATCTTTGTAACAAATTAGAAAAGAAATTAAATGCTCTCACTCCTTGGGAGAGCAACATTTTCTAATACAGACGATCTTAGGGTCCTCCTCAGTACCAATATTAACATGATCATAATCAACTAATGATTTGATAGAAATTTTGCTCTTTTGTTTTATGTATTGATCATGTATGTTAAAGAGGTCCTCAAGGGAGACCAAACCCTTGGGAATTTTGTTCCCCTTTAACTAAATTACTTCAAACCCCTAGACATTGTGAGAACTGGCCTCTCCTTCTAGAATATTGTTACTCTCATCAGAACTTCCTTCAAAGAAAACATTAGCAAATGACTCAGCCATTTCTAAAAAAGAAATAATCTACTAGTCATTGTTAAATACCTGCCAGTGGTTGACATTATCAAGTACACTGGGTCAATAGACTACCTCAACCCTGTAAGGTTTGTCCTTGAAGTCTGGGTGAGGTAAGAGAAGAGATGGAGAAACAACCAATGAATCAGCTCGAGTATTCTTGTCTTTGGGCACAACTTCTATTGAGAAGGCATCTAAATCCTCAATACAGTCCCACACCCTATTCTTGTAGTGTCTTAGCCTCCTATTCTTCATTGTATATATCTTCCTCACCCGTTTGACAATCAATTTTGTATTACCTTTTGTCTTTAGTTGTTTAATACCCTTCTCTGTAGCCAATGTTAATCCCAACAACAAGGCCTCATATTCAGCTATATTATTGGTGTTATCAAACTCTAGCTTATAAGAAAAGGGAAATTTATAATCATCAAGGGAAACTAAAACAACACTATCACCTGATCCAATAGTAGAACAACTCCCATCAAACTCCAGGGTCCATACCTCGTTGGCCAAATTGGGACTGATTATGTTAGAATCTTCTTCTACAGTCAAGGTAAACATGTAGGTGCCTAGTCTGGTTTCTACATATAATATATCTGCCCTCGGGTCTCCTGACTTCAACACAGTAAACTTTGCCTTAGGTTCAGGGTTTAGGAAAACTTTCTTGCCATCCACCCGTATTAAAGCATGAGACCAATCCATTTGTATTTCTCCTCCCAAGTATCTGCAAAACTTTTTCTCATAAGCATCCCATAGCTCGCAGGTATATCAGCCACTAGGATAGTTAGCTTCAATCTTTTCTTAGGATACACTGCAAGGGCAACTTATTCATCCTTAATTTGACCTAGGATTGGCACTTGTGAAGAATCCATGGAAAAGCACCTACCATGAGAGGATGTAATTGACAAACCTGGGGCTTTAGCTACCTGGGTAAGCATGACATTATCTGAGGCTCCAGAGTCAATAACACAGTTGCTTAATTTGTAGCCAACAATATATAATGACACATAAAAAGGTTCTAGTTTTTCAAAGGGATTATTGGTATGAGGGTCTTTGGAGTGAGAATTTGCACAATTTTGTATCTTATTGTGAACCACATTTTCATCAGATATTTGAGCATTAAAGTGAGAAGGAGAGGGATCTTGTTTGACATATCTCACAAGCCTATCTAATTTAGAAGGGTTAAGTCTAAGATACTCGGATTGAGAGATTTGGATTTTAGTATTCTTACAATACTCAACTATATCAAAGGAACTAGAAATAATGGCTTCAGAAGAAGAAGTGGAAGGTACCTCTGCAGACGTAACCTTTGGTGTGGTAGCTTATGTCTTCTTAGCATTAGCATGCCTTGACAAGATATACTTTGGAGTAGGGGGAAGAATTCTTAAATTGGCCCTTGGGATCTGGCTTCTTCTGTGTCTATTGCCCTCTAGTAAACATCACATAATTGGTGTTGTCCAACTCAATATATACATCTTCTCCAGCCTCAAAATCTACCTCATACTTAATAAAGTTGACATTGGCATCACCAAACTAAGAAGGTTCTTCTACATATGGTTCCTCTGTGTGCTCGTTTATTGAGAGCATCTGCATGAACCTGACCATCTCCAAGAAAGATGCAACATCATGGTCTGTAGTTAAATGGAAGTTACACACCATATGATTATTTTTACTAGTAGAAGGCCCATTTTCAATTGCTAACCTCTGAGTAGGGCCATGCAAAGGTAAGGTTCTATTATAACCCTCTTGTGAACCATGATCTTTCTGAGGCACATCCTGATAGAAAGGTTGTTGAGAGTTTTTGGGCATTTGTCTCTTCAAATAAATGATGTCATTAGCCAATCTCTGAATTACAGGATCAGTAGAGTTAACTACTGAAGGCTTTCCTGTTTACAACTCCATCTTCCATTTACCAGCAATTATTAAATCATCTTCCATGGAGATGGCAATAGTTTGGGTTGCTGCTAGATCTGTAGCACCTTCTCTCTTTATGGGAAAACTGACATTGGGAGGAAGGGTATTGATAAAGAATCATTTCAACAAACCATCACTAGGCTTGACATCATTAGGAATTCTATTCACAAGCTTGTTGAATTTAGCCACAAACTCCCTCATATGCTCATGCACTTCTTTCTTCATGGAAGATAATTGTGCTACCAAAGTATATTCATTATTAGCAGTTTTAAACCTATCCTCAAAACATTGCCTCATGGTATCCTAATCTCTGATAGATGCATTGGGTAGGTGATAAAACCATTCAACTGCGGCATCAGTAAGAGACTCAACAAACAGTCTTACATATACATCTTTGTATTGCACCCCCAAGATAGAACAAGTTGCAAAGAAGGCATTGATGTGTTCATCTGGGGTAACTTTTCCATCCCCTCTGAACTTGGGTATAATTTTGTTGGACCCCCTAGGCAAATCATGTAATTGTGCCCCTAATCTCAGAGGACCTATAGATGCTCCCCATGGTACAAGAGGTGGCTGAGCCATATTGATAGGATTATGAGTTGGAAAATTGACCTGTAAAGGTAAAACAATATCATCTAGGGTGAGGACTTGACAAGAGGAACTTGAGGACTCTCTTTTAGGAGGGGAAGATGGTCTACTTAAGGATTTAACCCTACAAGTAGGGGGGAAAGGAATAAAGTCTAAAGACTGTGGCAGGTCAAAATCAAAATCAGAAATGCCTTTCCTTCTATCACCTCTAGTGTATCTCTTTGAAGCCAGTTTTCACAAGTATAGAAAATCAAAAGAGTAGAGTTGCCAACCACTTACTAGTTATTATGAGGATGATGTTGCCGACTATGCACTTGATTCCTCGGTATGTTAACTTGATTTCTTAGTCTATTGTTAGGGACTACTTGGATTTGAAAAGGCCTTTCTCTTTGAGGCACTAGGACTATGCCTTCTACAAAGACAATTTCTTGAGCTTCATCGAAACATCTTGTGTTTTCTCTTATGATATCCCCAAGTTCTTTCTCTTCTTTGAGCACTTCGTTAACTTGGTGATATTGCAGGTTTGTTCTCATATTTTGTCATGCCACAACTCGTAGACCAGTTATAATATCCTCTTGTTCACCAATAAGCCAATCTACATTAGGTTGCAAGACTGGAGCATTTCTTCCATGAAGAACCATAAAAGCCAATGATAAAGCAACTCAAAGTATATATAACTGTACATATGTACCCAGTAGAGTCACCAAATATTTGTTGGTTTATAGATTTTTGCCACCTAACTCTATATTCTCACACCCATATAAGTGACAAAGGTACCAACCCTTGAACAAATTGTAATGATGTTTTACAATGATTCTCTGCTTGTTTTATAAGGTGTAACTACCTTCTAATGATATGCAAAGAATGAAAAATTGATATGATTTTAACCAGAAAGCATAAAGGCAATAAATCTCATCATAAACTGAATTTAAAGAAGCACAAAGAGTTTGATAGCAGTATCTCAATCACACCAATAAAGAATTATATCAATTATTATACAATCACTACTATAAACCATTCATCAAAAGATAAATATCTATAGCAATGAGCAAGAATAAAATCACCCAATCACTTCAACCCAAAACTAATAATTAGTACACCAATGGTATATTCAACATAGGAAGAATAAACATCTAGATGACCATAACACAAAGTCTATGATCACTAAATTTCCACTACACCAATTTTCATTCATATATCAAAGCAACTGAAAGTAACAACATCAAAATTGATCTCCAACCAAAACAAAGTTTGCCAAAGATTCTTAACATCAAAAGGCTTTTAGTTTATATAGCCTTGTCACCATAACTATTTTCAAAAATAAAAATGGATTCTTAGGGATAGTCGATTTAAAGACGTCTTTTAAAATAAACATAACTTAAAGAAACAACTCGCCAAAGCTAATAGTTTTTTTGCATCAAATGAAAATACTAAAGCATATGAGAAATCAATAAATTAATAATCACCACATCATCATCAAGGTGAGTCTCCCTTTGCACCGCTTCCTTCTCCTTGCCTTGTCTGTCTTCAGAAATTGAGTCCACATATGCTGCTTGGTTTGTCTATGCTCACAACTTTGTTTTGTGCATTCTATACCTGCCAATGATTGGTGATAATGCTACTACTTGGACTACCAGTCATACTAACCTGAAGTTTCCTTCTGCTTATCATATGATCAACATTTGTTATTCTTTTATGAACTATGTCCATTTCAGTCTTGAAATTTCTAACATAATTTTCTAATCTCCCAAGATTTCCAAGCGATTCACTAGTGATCACATCAACTACTATTTCTTCATCAATCATATTCTTGAAATTTTGTTTTATCTCCTTTATCTCTAGTAGCTTGTCCTCATCCTTACCAAAAGCCTCTATGTCTAGAACCATAAAATTTCTCATGAGATTCCTTTAATCTATGAAATAACGAGTTAGGGTGCTTCTCATTTCCTCCTCAACTACTCCCATTAGAGACATTTTCCATTCAAGCATGTCCGACCATACAGTAGATTCCATCTCTCTGGGATCATTCAAAATTTTCTCAGCCACAAGAATGTTGATGTCCATATCATCCATCCCCTTCTTTGGAAACCATGAAAAGGCTACTATTATCCTTTCTTACAACCTGCAACTCTATGACCATTGCTTCTCTCTTATGAGAAATAGAATTATATAATTTTGTAGATTCCTTGATATAAATCAAACCATCCAGAGTTACCTTCTCAATCCATTGCTTGACAGCATTGCTTAGAGCTTGAGACCATTTAATCTATTGTAACAGATTAGGATCTAGACCATCCATGTTTATACTTGGCAACTCCTCTGTAGGTTGGGTGGTAATTTTCAAGATAGACTAAATAAACAAAGTCAAGGAGTTTACCTGCACCTGTAATTTGGCATTTTCTTATTGTTCTTTCTTAATCCTCTTTGACAAATTACTAACAAAGAACTTGGCATGGTAAATTTCTCCTTCCATAGTTGAAGGTCCCATATCAATTCGACTTAAATTGAAGTTGGCTTCGGTCACTTCATCTTCGTTCTTATCGCCCTTGGGATCTACAATTTCCAAAATGTGGTGCCCTCTAGAAGGGTTTGCTACCATCCGTGACATCTTTTTATCCCTCTTTAGCTTGGTTATATCTTGCAATAGTTTAGCCACGGTATCTATATTGGTGTCAATCATGGGGGCGTACCTTTTTCTTTTTCTCGACAACCTTCTTTAACCAAGCAGGAGATGAGGAAGAGGAAACACTAGTATTAATAGTTGCATTCATAACAACACTATCTGAATGCATAGGAGGGGTATTGTGCTCCGGAGGGTCATTCAAGCCTAGGGAAACTAAATTACCAAACAAAGGCTGAAGCATATTATCTTCATCGTGTTGATTAAAAATCAAAGAATCACCATCTGCTACAAGGGGGTTAGAAAGGGGCACATGATCTGCTTGCAGTTACGAAGTAGCTAATCTTTTGTCAGCTATTATGGCTGGCTATCCTGTTCATAGGTAGTCTTCAATCTCTTTATATCTTTCAGCTGCTCACCATCTTTGCCTGATTGTGAGCCAACTCTATGAAGAGTTGGGTCTGAACTTGATGTATTTCTAGGGGTATGAGTGGCTTGAGATTTATTATATTCTTGAGTAGCTGATTCTTTTGGGGATGAAGAGCCCACATGTTCACTAAATTTTCTATCCAGTCATTTTTCAATTCTCCTTAACATGTGGAAAGAGCAAAGAATTATATTTGTGACTTCCTTTTCTAACCATCGCACTAGAGGTAGAGGTTGCAAAGAGGCACCATGATAACCTTCATCCAGTATGTCTGAATTATCATCTATCATCTCTAGGACTTGTAGTTACAAGTCAAAAGCACGGACATAGTCGATGGTCAACCTCATCCAACTTCTTCTCTGCACCTCTCTCTCATCCATGCAATCCTCCCAAAAGTCCTCAAGTTGATGCTTATGTAAATACAAACAACCTCTGTGCATATTCCTTTTCACAAAATTCTTACTATCAAAAGTTGACCAAGCAGGTAATGGGTGAAAATTGTACTCCACCAACAATTTCTCTATATTCTAGGCACTGTCATTACTTTTACAAGAAAAGAAAGATATGGACACAGGGAAGGGGTACCCTTTCTTCTTCATGGCATGATATTTGACATTTACAACCGCCATCTAGCAGAAAACTTCTAAAAGCACAATGAAATTTGAAGGATACCTTGGCAAATTTAACGGGACATCTTCTTAAACCCCAATCCACAAATATGAAAAATGATCAAATTGAACATAAAAACTCCTAAAATTAATTACCAAAGCAACTTCTTTAGGGGAGAACCTCCTTTCTAAAGAGCCTTCAATTCTTTTCGCAGCTATCATGAGGAATGCATTGTTCACCCTTTGGAAGTCCTTCATTCCAATATTCTTATGTAATTGTGGAAAAAGACAATACACAGGTGTGTCTAGAGTGGGAGATCCTTGAGCTCTTAAACCAGGCCAGACAACCTCTCTATTGGATAAGATGTATATCAAAAGGAAACACATATGAAATGTCACCTTCTGTTGAAAATTCACTAGTTTCTCATGCATTTATTCACTTATTAATTTAGCCCAATCTATGTGTTGAGATTCACCACATATGAGAAAAATAAACTAGCGCATCCAATATTTGAAAGAATCAAATTCAACACTCCTGATGACATGATGCAGTAGAGTGATCATGTCTGAGATTTCCTCCTTAAAGTATCCTCTTTTTAGATTGGCAGGGAGTCTAGACTTGCCTTTCTTCTTTTCTTTCAACCAACTTTTGGCGATATGGCTTTGGCACCAATCTTTCTTATCCCAGTAGAAACCCCAGCCAATAGTAAGAGAAGCATGAACAAACTCCTCATAATCTACCAATTTCATGGCATGTGATACTGTGTCTGAATCAATTCTCACTATCACAGAACCATTAGAAGCTCATATCTCCTATGAATCAAGGAAGTAATTATTCATGCATGCAACCACCAAATCCAGACAAGGCATAGCAGGTGGGAAACCTCCAACTCAGTCTAACTTGATGCTCACAATTTTCTTTCCAAGGGAGGACCTAGTTTCACTCTACATTATTTCCTAGAAATCTCCTAAATCCATGTGACCAAGGTTTGTATCCTTCACATTTGGCAAACCACTTTCCACAACATAAGCAACAGGGGAACCTTAGAATTTGCATTTCATTTTGACCAGTTTAAGGAACCAAAAAGCAAATAACTCTGAACCAATCAAGGACGTGAAAGAGGTCCACAATATATTCGAGGAGAAAATACTATCCAAATTCATGAAAAAGAAATTGTTTTTCCTAGACCAGTGAATTACAATTATACTGGCATAGCAAGAGAAAGAGAGAGATGAGGAGAAATGCTAATTACCCTGACTTGTATGAGAAGAGTTCTATGAATTCTTTGTTAATGGTTGGACTAGATGCTCTTGCAACATATCTCCTTCATAGTATAATGAGGCTCTTCCTTACAAGGTGATAAATTTATTCAAGTCTCGTATCAAATCTCATTGATTTCTCCATAAATTTCATTTAAGGCGGCAGGTCGTACTTCAAAATTCATAAATATTCCCCTTTGTTTCCTTCCAAAAAGAGTGCCCACGCTTTTTGCAACATTCCATATTTATTGTACATTGACATTTGTCACTTCTTAGTATGCAACATTAACTTCAACAGGTGGCGCTATAAGAACAACTGATGTGTTGAATCAAGGCGTCAGAGATTTTGAGAAATCTTGAACCCAAAGATCGAAGTTTTGGAAGTTCATAGAACTTCTGACCCTCCAACGACAAAGAATGATTTTTAACAAGATGGCACAAGACCATCAAGATAGACTTTATGATGTGAGTTTTTATGAAGAGTCAGGAAGTCGGGAGGTTCATAAACTTTTGAATTCGCTGACGAAGGTTCAAAAACTTAGGGGATCACCAACTATGAACAAAATGACTACGTAAAGAGGTGCGACTTAGAAACAAAGCATGAATAGTGACAAATAAAGGATAGGAATGACTTAATAAATGAATGCTTTAGCAAAATTTTGAAAATGAGGTAACATGCCTAGGATTGATTGACAAAAAGGAACATTTATATTCAGGGAGCAAACCCACTTTGCTACGTGAAGTCCCTAAGAAAACAAAATCTAAAAATGATGAAACCAGTCATCTATTACCAAATCGCGTCTTTGCGATGCAAAGAAATGAATCGGAGATGGTTAAGTTAGCCCCAGTGGATATCCCAATGGTATGAATGAAAGTTTTGGACATCAAAATTATTGAAGAAATAATTGGCACAGATGTCCAATCATGTGACATCCAAATGCCTAAATGTCCACATGCTTCAATTCCTTTAGAGCAGAAGATGTCAAACCAACGTGAACCACAGAGATGGAAATGTAAGGTTTTATACTCTAATAAGAGTTATCATTCATGAACAGAATACAAAAATTTATTTTGTAAAATTTGCATGAGCAAGACAGTGAAATGGAAATGTTGTGACAATAGAAGCCTGTTTTTGGTTTGGTTATATGATATATTTTTGAAAAGATTTTCTTTGCAAACAATATTTCAAATATTTAGTGGGTTATCATTATGGTTTAGTTGTTGTGATTACTTTGCTTTGTAGAAAGAGGTTTCTTTTGAAACCGTACATTGGAGTTGAATTCTTGAACATCATTCCATAAGACTGTTGTAAAAGAACAGTGATGTATTTTGTGTGTTCTAAACTTCAAATGAACAATGAAGTTTATAGGACATTAAATACATTAAGATAGAAAACTGCTAAGAGCATTAGAGAAACAAAGTAACCATCTATATTTTTTATTCTATTAGTTTTGCACATTTTGCCAATGAGGTAGTTGCATTTTTCTAGTGAGGCAGTTGTATTTTACCAGTGAGGCAGTTGTATTTTCTAGCGAGGCACATTCTTGTCAATGAGACACTTTACCAGTGAGGTACTTGTATATGCTAGTGAGGTTGTAACTAGTGAGGTTCTCTTGCTAGTTAGGTATTTTGTGTAGCCAGTGAGGTATTTTCTAAGTGGTTTTTCATCCCTATGATGGTTTTCCACTCATGAAAATTACTATGTTATGGTGTCTCATTATTTGTGGTCTATTTGGTCTTCATTTTTAAACATTCAGTCTTGTGTTTCTTTCAGTATGTGAACCTCTATGTCGACCAAGCATTTAATCTTGCTTATCTGATAAAATTACTTTCTGCATTTGAGTTTCCAAATTATTACGTGTGCATAAGTTTAATGAGAAACAAATAAATTGAATTTGTTCTAGAAACATTGATTCACCCCCCCTCTCAGTGTTTCCTATACTCCAACAAGTGGTATCAGAGCATAGGTTCCCTATAGAAGTCTAATAAGCTTGGGTAGGTCCTGATAGTGGAGTACCATGGGAAAGTGTAGAAGACAGAGAAAAGAAAGATGCCAAGCAAAAGATTGTACAACAAACCGCAGTCAAGTCAAGCAATAAGTTGTTGCATGAGTCACCCCTAAATGTTGATACAAAGTGTGATAAAGAGAATGGTCCTTTAGTTGAGAGTTTTGATAAAAGAGAAGATGATTTTGTTGTTGAGATTGATGGTGAAGAAGGATACCTCTTTGTGGATGAAGATGGATAAAGATGATTGTGAGGTTGATATAGAAGGTGAACTCTTGTGTGCCTTGGATGAAATCAAGCAACTCAGTAAAGAAAACTAAAGATTAGAAGACCAACTTCAACAAGAAGACTCCAAGAAAAAGGTACTTGTCGATCTTGCAAAAGTTTCTTTAGAACTTGAAAAGGCAAGAAATTTGATTGTAGATTTAAGAGGTCAAGTTGAAGATTCAAATAAGCTAACTATTATCCTAAAGACAAAAATAGAAGAAGATAAAAAGGTTGTTGATTTTACAAAATCTGATCTTGAAGTTAAAACTAGTGAATGTCTAAAACTAGAATCAGAAATAGACTCTTTGAGAAAAGAGTTAGAAAAGGCTTCCTCTAAATTGCACAAGAGTCTTCAGTTTGAAAATAGTACTGATTGCTTGAATGACATATTGAGTAAGAAAAAGCATCACAAAGACACTACAGGTCTAGGTTACAAAGAAGGACAATGCTCCAAAGTTAGAAATGCACCTAGAAAGAAGATAGAAATGAATTATCACTCTGATGCTCCTTAGCAAGACAAGAAGAAAGCAAAAGATAAAGTTGTTGATGTTGGAAGAAGAAGAACAAATAGGTTCTCAAGACCTCCATCTATCAGGTAATACCATTCAATAAGGTACAACTACTCTCAGTTTCATGGCTATTGCTATTCTTGTCATGTTTATGGTCATGGAGCTAGAGATTGTAGAACTCACTTAAGAAATGGTCTTGTATGGAATAAGGATAAGAGTTCTTATAGTTTGTCAAATCAGAACTATAACAATGTTTTTTATAACTATAATAAAGTTGGTCATATAGCAAGGGACTGTTGGATGCATGGAAGATATGATCATAGAAGTTATTTTTGGTTGTCAAAAGAATATGATTTTGTTCCTCCTGTTAGTTATGAGGTTACATAATATAAATTCCATAAGTTTGGACACAAAGCACAATATTGTAGAAGTGATTTAATGAAACCTTTTAGTCATCACAAGAAAATAGGGACTATACAAGTTTGGAGAAGAAAACAAAGTCTAGGAGATGAAAACCCTAAACCAATGCATGTTACACAAAATGCTTTACAAGTTGCATAAGTAGGAGCTTGGAGACAGGGGAAGATGCTTAATGCCTTATCTTTCATCCCCAAAAAGTAAAATAGAAGAGTATAGCACTTAAGAAGCAAGGTGAGAGAGTCATTCTAGAATAGTGGTTTGATCTCTGTAATCTCAATTATCAAGACAACAGTTTGATTTCAATCATGGTGCTCTTTGTGATAGCAGTTGATATCATTTAATGCATGATAGTAGCATGTGACAATGATTTTGATAGTGGTACAGTATTTTCCTATGCCATAGTTCTGTCTTTCTCAAAGAAGAGTTATCAGACATTTGTGAGACTTTATCAGACTTTCAAAGTCTGTAGCAACCTTATCAGACCTTTTGTTGCAAATTTTTTTTGCTTATAGACTTTTTACTTGAAGTGACAAAGTATTTGGATAGTGATTATTTTTTGGTCATTGATAGATGAACAAAGTTGATGTTGCATAGAGGTGCTTATGGTTTTCCAAGTGGATCTTTGAATGTTGTTTGTTGTTGCATCACCATTTCATGTTTCATGCTTGTGGTTTTTAGCTTTAATGTTCATCATATATTCAGTCCAGTTTGTCAATTCTCAGAGCACAAATCTTAACCTTGCCTATCTTGAGAATCCCAAGGGTAGTGACAAGGTTATGTTTTTTATTGCCTTATGATGATGCTCTGATGGTTATACTATTTACAGATGCCTGTTTGATAATCTTAATGGATAGCTTCAAAGTCAAGGGTGATTTTGCAGGATACAAATTTCATTGTTATTTATCGTACTGATTCAAGTATACATGTACTTTGTTCAATGCTACCTTAATATGACAATACAGTACAAGATAATAGTACATGTTTTATTGTGGGCTTTTGCATGCTCAGTGGAATTGGAAAATGAACAATGTTTTATAGTATAGTAGCAACAGTACTGCTCTGACAATGAAAATGATATTATCTATGATAGAAGACTGTGCTTTGAAAATGACATAGTGTTTTGAACAGAGATAGCATTTTAGGTTTATGACTCAAAAGTGGCATTAAGGAACACAAGGCATAGTGAATGTGATAGTGAGTTGCATTCAATAGAGGCTGATAATAGTCACAATAATAATCATGCATGATGCATGATGCATAATGGTAGATTTTTAGTGCAGTCACAGTCTTTTGGCAATGTAGTAGAATAGACAAGGTATTATGACAAATCACCTCTGAGAAGTGTCTTTGTAATTAAATAGTGATCTTCATGGGCAAATGTTGAAATTTAGATGTTGTTTGTAGTCCTTTCAGTGGCATAATGTGACAGATCCTTGAAGATATATTAATGTATTTTCTCTTGACGATTTGTTTCAGCAGACAAAGATAATGTAGTGGACAAATTATGCTTTGGAACAGGGTATGGCATCTATCAAAACATAAAGAAAAGTGAAAAACAATGTATAATAGTGTTCCTTCAAGACACAATGATCAATTTAACTATAGTGAATGATAGTGAATTTGTGTTTTGGATGACAATGAATTGTTTGATGACCTTCTTTCTTTGTTTGATGATGACATTATTTCATTGCAGCATTGATAACAGTGGTTTTCATGTTTATGTTTCATTGTCTTTAAAGACAGGGATTGAGTTTTTGAAGCATGCTGAGATGCAAGGAGGAGTAAAGTTCTTAACAAGACAGTGGTTTGTCATTCATAAAGTGATAGATCCTTAACATTATTTGACTGTGATCTGGTGATTATATGACAATGACTATCTAAGATACTTGTAAATTTTAGTACAGTGCATAATAGACAAGTTTAGTCCAAGTTTTTCATGATGGTCATATCATTGTTTTGAGGACTCTTACTATAGAAGTTCATGCTTAATTCTTGGAACAATAACATTGAATTTCTCATTTTAGTGTGCATTTACTCACAATGGTTTTAGTTTAAGAGGAGTAATGTATGTTTGACAGAAACAACAATTAGTACAAACAACAATTGTGATGGCAGTACTGCAACAAAGGAACAATGCATTTGGTCTTATCACTTAGATCTTTTTATGATTTTTTGTGGAATTTTCCCAGATCTTAAGTGTCCATGACATGAGTTGCTCATGATTTGTCTTGCATTTAGTGTTCTTGAAAGGGGGAGCAAATGATCTTCTTGGTTGCATGGTTTCATGGTTTCAAGAGGAGTTTCAATGCATATTATACATTCCTGGTTTATACTTTATGCAGTTTTTGTTGGTATGCTCACTGTGTATATATGATGCATTAATGTGGCAAGTGATGAACAAGCTTCACTCATTGTTTCAGGTTGTGATCTATTTTCATATTATTGCACCATGGATTTACAGTGACAGTTGGCATTGCAGTGTTTGGTGATTTGTGGTTTGACAGTATTCTACAGTCATTATATAAGTGATTTGACAAATTTGGTATTCTCTCTTTGGTCTAATAGTTTGATGTTTCTTGTGACAGTCTTTTATGAAAAGAATGTACATTGATGTTCTGGTATTTGGTATATGTACATAGGTTTCACAGTGATTAGTTGCTATACATTCCTTTGGTATTTGGTTTTTGCTACTTTTAGTTGGTACTATTGATGGTTATATTCTTGGTATACTACTGACACCTTGTTGTTGGTAATGCTTCTATTGATGATTTGATAGCTAGATGAGGATATTGGCAGCATAATACAGTTGATTTTCTTTCATTATGATGGTACTTGGCACTGAAATTGGTAAAAGCAATCCTCTCTCAGTTTTGTTATCCCTCACCTTTGGCATTGTTGTCAAAAGGGGGAGATGATATGTGATACATTCATTCTTCATGTTACAATATGATGCTCATTACAATTCCAATTCATGATATTATGCTACATTACATGTTTCACATTCATGGGGAGATGATGTATGATGCAGCAGGTGTATATGATGCATATGTTACATATTTCATTCAATTGCTCACTACATCTATATGTTGTTACAGTCATAATATGCTTACATACTTTCCATTCATTTTCATATGATGCTTAGTTACAAGATCAACATGTCATCTATGCTTTATTGGATAGTGGACAGTACATTTTTCTTAGTTAAATCTCTCATGGTGATGTTGAATGACTTTCATGATGGATTGGAATCTTAGGACAGTTTATTTGTTTGATCAATATTGGTATACAGGTTGTTTGACATCAATACCAAATGGGGAGTTTGTTGACCCCTTGTTGGCATTGGTAGTGTTGGCATTGATGTCAAGTTAGGCATCTCTTGGTGCATGTTTGAAAGGCATGAGTTCTATTGTTTTGGTTGTCATTTGATGATGGTTTTCATTTGATGACACTTGGACAACTTTTTTATTTCTAAGGCAGCACCATTCTTATCAATTTTATATTGATGGTATTTATTTTGTTTATCATGCAAAGTGAAAAATGGTTAACAAAAGTTTGTGACAAAGGCACTTTATTCCATAAACATTATAGTGCTTTGGTTGGCAGACTTTGATGTTGCACATATTTGAAAGTTGATTAATGCACATTGTTGTGCACTAGGGAATGAAGGTTTTTTTCCTATTTAAAGGATGCTTTAGTCATATCATTTCACCAGCCCCATTTAGGGTTACTGAGACAACATGAAACTATGCAAAAGATTGGAAAATGCATTGTGCATCAGGCATTTCACAAAATTAGACTTTACTGTATATCTCAGCAGACTTAGGGTTTGACCTATTGTGGCATCCATCATGGCTCAAAGAGGTTGAAGAGGTTTTGTGAATGTTGAGACAATTAAAGATTTGGTCTGTCATTTGTGATTTGTAAGTTGTTTTTACAGTTTCGAGAACTGCCAGGTATGGAAGTTTTGCATTCAAGGGTTTATATATTTGTGAGAAACTCAAGGTACTCAATGTGTAGAAAGATAGTGAGATGGAAATGTAAGGTTTTATACTCTGATAAGAGTTATCATTCATGAACAAAATATAGAAATTTGTTTTGTAAAAGTTGCATGAGCAAGATAGTGAAATGGAAATGTTGTAACAACAGAAGCTTGTTTTTGGTTTGGTTATATGATATGTTTTTGAAAATATTTTCTTTGCAAATATTATTTCAAATATTTAGTGGGTTATCATTATGGTTTAGTTGTTGTGATTACTTTGCTTTGTAGAAAGAGGTTTATTTTGAAACCCTACATTGGAGTTGAAGTCTTGAACATCATTCCATAAGACTGTTGTAAAAGAATAGTGATGTATTTTGTGTGTTCTAAACTTCAAATGAACAATGAAGTTTATAGGACATTAAATACATTAAGATAGAAAACTACTAAGAGCATTAGAGAAATAGAGTAACCCTCTGTATTTTTTATTCTATTAGTTTTGTACATTTTTCCAGTGAGGCAGTTGTATTTTGCAAGTGAGGCAGTTGTATTTTGCCAGTGAGGCACATTTTTCTAGTGAGGCAATTGTATTTTCTAGTGAGGCACATTCTTGGCAGTTAAACACTTTGCCAGTGAGGCACATTCTTCTCAGTGAGACACTTTTCTAGTGAGGCACATTTTGACAGTGAGGTTGTAACTAGTGAGGTTATCTTGCCAGTGAGGCATTTTATGTAGGCAATGAGGCATGTTTTTATTAAGCCAGTGAGGCATTTTCTGAGTGGTTTTTCATCCCTATGATGGTTTTCTACTCATGAAAATTACTATGTTATGGTGTCTCATTATTTGTGGTCTATTTGGTCTTCATTTTTAAACATTCAGTCTTGTGTTTCTTTCAGTATGTGAACCTCTATGTTGACCAAGCATTTAATCTTGCTTATCTGATAAAATTACTTTCTACATTTGAGTTTCCAAATTATTACATGTGCATAAGTTTAATGAGAAACAAATAAATTGAATTTGGTCTAGAAACATTGATTCACCCCCCTCTCAATGTTTCCTATACTCCAACAGTCTTGGGATAAAGCCCATGAAAAGAAAGGAGACCATGAAAAGTTTGACAAACTATGGACATGCCCCTTCCAAATAGCTGAAATATTAGGAGATAGTACATACAAGTTGAAAACCTTAACTAGAGAGGATGTTTCATTGCCTATCAATGGACAATTTCTGAAACACTATTTCCAAGCTTGATTTGAAAGAGAAAACTAGTGGTTTGTACATATGTATATAGTTTCTTGTACAATCATTTTCTTGTTTTGTTTGTTGAGTCCCTATTTTGTTCAGGCATGTTAAGGAGCACCTTTCAACTTTAAAAAATAGTAGAATTTCTAGAATTTAGGAAAGAATCCCAAATCCTTACATAGGTTGTAACTTTTATCGGTCTGGTTATAATAATTTACTCTATGAAATCACATTCACCAATCATAACAGAGGTTGTCTAAGGGATCATCAAACGAACACACCTAAAGTTCCTAAGACTGGTTGAAAGTGTTAGTGTCTACATTAAGTGAAAAATCTAAAGGTTTGCCTTTGCTACCACTATAATTCCTAGCCTAGCAACATGTTCCATTACTGTGCAAACAATGAGTTGAAATGATATAACTTACACAAAAGGAAAAATATTGAAAAGTCAAAAAGAAAAGAGAATTTATTCTCTCAAGGTCATCTAAATAACCCTACTGGGGCTATGGATGCTTGATTGGTAGTGGGGCTCTATTTAGGGGAATTATAGGTGATAACCTTGTCAAGGATATGGGCACTTGACTGCCAACAAGTCTCTATCCAGGATCGGCTTAAAAGATTAAATCCAACTATGTAGCTTAATGCTAATTACTGTCACTTTCAAACCTCTTCAACAAGAAGGAAATGAATCAAATGCACACACTTGCATTCCTTCTCATAATCTAGTTACATTGGTGAATGTGATCTCATCTGATCTAATCCTAATATTCATATACAGTGGAATTTAGAAATTATATGTCTGGATTTGCCCTTCTTTCTTAAATTGATTTAAATTTTCATGGTTTTCTTTGGTGGCAAGTTGTGTGGTCTCACAACATGCCCCATTTCGCCTTAGCAAAATAGGGACCCAACTTTTCAATTTTGTCTTGCCTGTGTATGTTCCCTTTGGGCGGTATGGTAAATTATCATGTCATGATCCATGGTCCAAAAACAAGTCTAGGATATTTCCTAGAAAAGGTTATGAATGGATAGAGAATCAAATTTTAAGCAACTTTGCCTTTTGCATCATGTTGAAATTCATCAAAATGAGTGAGTTATACCTGCTTAAAGTTCTGGTCAAATGGATATCCTGGTCAAAGGGATATTGATATTACAACTGTAATATCATGTCCACTCTTAAATATCCATTCTAGTCTTATCATCGTGTCTAGACCTTTATATCAACCCTCAGGTGACCAAGCGATAAATCTAGACCCAAAATAATCATTAAATCTTGTTAAATCAATAATCACCTTGACTAGATGGATATAGTCTCTTACCGAAATATCCATATCCATGTCCCTTTAAATGATCAAATTCATCATGGTGAATTGCGAAAACATCAACCAGATAGGATATTTGTACGAAATATAATCAATTGTCAAATACCCATTTCCATGTCAAATATCCATATCCGCATCCTGTGACGACCATCGAATTTATTCCCGTTGACAAACTTCCAATGCATGGATATTTCGCATGAGATATTTGAATTTGAATATTAAATTCTAAATATCCATATCCATGTCCATATCACATATCCCACCTTAAAAGTCATGTCCCGAATACTCAAATTGTTAACTTTTCAAATGGATATTTTCGACCGGATATTTAACACTTGCCAGATATCCATAGACTTGTAGAATTTCCATATCCATAGAAATATCCAAATCCATATCTCAAGTGAGCATATTGCTCCACATGTCCAACCATTGACTTTTCAATGGGATCTTTCACAAGGGACATCTTTCAATGTATATTTCACATATCCCAACCTTTTAAAGGCAAATGAGATCCCATCATTCACTTTTCTGGTCAACGAGTGTTTGATCGAGACTTTTGCTGACGTCACCCAAATAAAGTTCTGACATAATATTCATCCTCATCTCAGTCAAAGTCAAATGGACATTTTGGCATGGATATTTTGAGTTGAATATTCAAATTTCAAATATCCATGTCCATATCTCATCCCATATTAAATGATATGCATAAGCGTCGTTGGCATTTTAAATTCAAACACATGACTTTTGCCAACTATTGAGTTCTCTTGTGCCTAAATAGTAAAAGACTCACCTAACTACAAAGTGGGTAATGAATACGCCCTAATTGACGAATTTTCTAAGGATAAAAGATAAATTCATCCCACATTGTCAATTATTGAAGCATTTGAGCTAAAATTATAGAGATCTAAAGGTGATTAAAGGTGAGCTATAGGCAATTACAATAATATTACAGACATTCAAAGGTAGCGTTACAGAGAATGGAAACAGTGTTGCTCAGCTAAATGGTATCCATAGCAGTATATATATTAAGGTTGAGATCTTAATCACTAGGTATGAATACGACAAACCCTCTCCTCCATTTTTACCATTACAGTATATTTTTACATGATCCGAAGGTAAATTTCCTGTTATGAAGGTAATTCCTTGAGTAAATTCATATTTACATGTGGATTATAATCAATTTCAAATTACATAGTGAGATTTAAGGTAACTCGCTCGTTTAAACACATAAACCCTAGAGTTAACTATGGATGTTTGTGTTCCACAAGACACGATGTAGAAACGAGTAGATCATCAAGATGAGGAGTTCAAAAGGGATAGGTTCCCCATTCCAAGTGACGTCTATGCCAAGTTCAACTTTACACACAATACACACTACAAAGATATAGATTTGGATGCTTTCAGGGCCAGAATCTTGATGGGTGACGGTAACCCCATACTATAACATGTGGTCTCTACAGGGATGTTCAATGCCGCTAGATTCACATATGCAGCAGATGCTCTAGAGCTTATCATTGAATGCACTAACAAATATAATGTAGCCAATAGGAGAGTTGAGAGTCAGGGGCGAGAATATGTTGACTTCTCTATGAAGGGCATTACAGAGGCTTTTAAGTTGCCCACATGCCAAAATATGTTTGAAATAAACCTAGCTACATTGAAAGTAGAGTTCACCAACAGCCTAGCCAACTGCAAGAAGATTATTTTCACATCTTGGAGGGATCCAGCCAATAAGGCTAAGGCTGTATCAAAGATGCCCCAAAACCTACACAAGTATGACTTCTGCCAAGAAGTGCAATACATGATTGCCCCACTTAGCAAAATGGTGGGTAAGCAATATGTTGAGACCTTTGAGCCTTGGATGTTTGGGTTGATTCATTTGGTTAAGTACAAGAATGTGATAGCCAACTGGGCTAAACTTATTAGTGATTCTCTACATGAAGGCATGGTGGCATGACAAAATAGGAAGAGGATGTTCAATATGACATCCTATGTAGTGTATGCATGTGCTTACAAAGTACAACCTAATGGGTTAAACACCTATGGGAGGCTAGGGCCTCAACCTCAAGATCAAATGGTGTGGGAACATTACCCCCAATTAGAAAGGAAATAATCTATTCAACACTATAAGACTGTCAATGATTATTTTATCATGCATCTAGTCAGGTTGATGGAAGGTGATAGGGTGAAAAGACTTTCAAAATAAGCCCAGGAGTTAGTTCAACCACATTGGAGATGGTTCATCCAGTTCCCCACATATTCATGTTACTGCAGTACCCCACAGACAAGATAGTGCTACTAGAGGTGACAAGGCAGATTATTCCATCTTATGAAGCCTACCTTAAGAAAAACAAGAGAGGAAATGTTATATTTCCAATGGAGATCAATTGGTATGTCTGTGGGACCATTGATAATGCCAGGAAGTCCAAAGCTAAATTGCATATGTTGCATTTGCAACTATTCCCTTTGACTAGATATTATGATCCTTACCATAGAATGGAGAAGTATGTGAGTAAGAAGATACAACATGTAACCCATCTTGAAGATTACTGGGTTGATTGTGATGATGATGAAGATGTAAGAAAAAGAGGATACCAATGTCTAAATTAGGACATTGGGTTGCCTAGAGGTGCCTCCTCAAGTAAAATCCAATGATGGGAAGGTCCTAGACCCTTTGTATGAGGAAAAATAGATATATAAAGAGCCTCTGTCCCTTCCAGATTGGAGCCAGCTAGAGGAGACATCCATAAATGTGATAACTGCTAGGGACATAACCACTACCAAGAAATGGGTAGAAAAGAAACTAGCTGAGATAAAGGCTAAAAGGGTGGCTCTTACCTATGATAAAAAAATGGAAAAGGAAGGAAAGATAAGACTTGGGGTATGATGACTTTCTCATTCATAAGAGAAGAGTCATGGAGGCTAAACTTGATAAGCTTGGACCATCTACATCAGGAGAAAAGCTCACATCTGAGGGCATAATTGTGGCCACTAGGCCATCACCACCAAGGGAATAGCCTCTACTAGTCGTCCCCATTACCATCATAGCCACAAAAGAACGTAGAGGAATGGATGTGTTACAAGGGATAAATATCCCTAAGCAAAAGAGGGTTGGGGCTACACTCTTGAAAGGGTCAACATCCAAACAAGTGGAATTATAGACTGAAGTTGTCACAGAGCCCACTCAAATGGAGATGTTATTTGCCCAAGGCTAGGTACCAGGAGCCTCATCATCAGTCCTGCCTCATGCCCCGCCATGCTTTGAACCCATTTAGCACAGTAGATCAAGGATTTTCCTGATCCTACAGTAGCGGTGGTGAAGGTATTACAACATAACATCAGGTGGTGCCTCAAATCATTATAGTAAAGAATGAATTGGCTGAGGAGGCGAGGACTGCAGAACAAGCAATCATTGGGGAACAACCATTATCTCTAGTTCAATTCATTGACTTGAGAGATGATGTGGTTACAAGAGATGTAACCAATAATCCTAGGAGGTCACTTTTACACGTTCCATGCCTTTACAATAGGAGTTACTTCAAGAAGTCGAGGTGGAAGGTCAACAGGAATGGGATATTGAAGAAATAGAGAATCCTGAGCCAACAAAAGATCCTAAGATATAGGATATATCTAATATAGAAGAGGTAGGATCACCCCAAGAACCCATGCATCCTAAGTAGTTGGATGACTTGGTTGGCAGAATAACAAGTACTAAAGAAATTGACTTGTCTTATCCCATAGGAACAAGAACAGAGGATAAGGATACAACTCTGGATAGGCAAGAATAGGAAGAAACTACTCAAGATAGTCATATGGAGGAGGTTTCTCAGGATGAAGAAGGAAAACAAATTGAAGAGCATGTTGAGAAGGGACTAGAGCAACCTACAAAACAACAAATAGAATCATCACAGCAATAGGCTCTAGTAGATAAAGGAGATGAGGAGATGATTGATGCAGAAGAAAATCCTGAAATACCTCAATAGGAGCCTCCTGAGAGGTCTAGACAAGGAGAGCATCACGAAGAAGTCCCTCATAAAGAAGAGCACTAGGGAGAAGTTCTTGAGAAAGAGCTTCCACAAGATGAACAAGACATGGATATACATCAAGAAGCTAAAAACCCTAAGGATAAGCAATAATAGGCCACACAAGAGGAGATGCTTTAGCAAGAGGTTCATCAAAAGGAAGTACCTGAACAAGAAAGAGGTTAGGATAAGGATGACGATGCAACTATGAAGGATGCTCACATTGAGCTCACAAGTCAAGAAGAATTGACACAAAATGTAATAGATTGGCTTGCATCTGAGGTAACAAAGCCTCCTACTAGTGTTGCTCCATTTGATTTTAAGTCATTGTTTTCAATTGAGGATACAAAGCCAAAACACGAAGCTAGGACAGTATCTGCAATAGAGAGAGAGATTCTACAACTAGGCAGAGAACAACACATTTGGCTATACCCACTATTGACAAAGCCAGAAGAGAAATAGCGGCCAGTGAGTACCAAATGACTACTATAGATCTAGGGCACGCAACGACAGAATAGGAAATTGAGGAACTCAAGGGGAGTATCAAAGTAGTGGCTACCTGCATTCATAAAACCAAATTGAAGAATAAATAGTTGAAAGGGCATATTACCCAACTCCAGGCATTCATTAAGGGGTTGATCACCTCGGGAACTCAAATAATAGAGGCACCAACTGCCTTAACACATGTAAGTCAAGATGATATAAGTGGCTTGGATGCTACAAAGCATCAAGCACATGTCACACAAAACTATTTTTCTAACTTCATGTCAGAGGGAGAGGAAAATATCAGGACATCATTATCTAACTAGGATACCCTAGCCCATATCCAGATAAAGACTGATCAATTGAAGGAGTGTGCTATGAGGCTTGATCAGAATGATCAAGACCTCAGTAAACTAGTAAATGCTAGAGAGCTGAAGGATAAGGTGTTGCTCAAATATCACATCCTGACATTACAAATGATGCATAAAATATCCACGTGGATAAAAGATTTGAAATTTGAAGCAGATATCCTTAAAAGATGTAGACATAAAGTAGCAGACATAAGCACAAAAGCACATGACCTTCTGATGGATGAAGTGGAG
Source organism: Cunninghamia lanceolata (assembly GCA_027924645.1). Lineage (NCBI taxonomy): Eukaryota > Viridiplantae > Streptophyta > Pinopsida > Cupressales > Cupressaceae > Cunninghamia > Cunninghamia lanceolata. The sequence continues at coordinate 5,931,177 of BSBN01001229.1, forward strand.
ATTCTTGAGGATCTGTTGGGTAATTAGGTCAGTGAAAAGGAAACCTATGACGAGAAAGTCTCTGTAGAGATGATCAAGGCTCGATTTGATCCAATTTTGAGGGACCTTGTTCAACATTTTTCATAGAAGGCAATAGATGAAGTGATGGAATTGTTCATGAAGGTGAAGACATATAAATGTAAATTGGACAATAGGACAAATAAATGGGTATCAATAAGTGATCAGCTGGAGGTGCAAGAGTATACCAAACTTAAAGCACAGCAATTTGACAAGACAAAGATGGATGCAACTGTGAAAGTTTATGATATCTACGAGAAGCTAGACTCAGGAGGAATGTTAGTTGGTGAAGATTCATCCGAGGTAGAGGAATATGATATTGTAGAAAGATGCTAATGTAAATATACCAAGGAATATTCTATTTTTTCTAGTTGTACTCCACCAAAGATTGCCAATTGGCAATTGCGTGCCACATTTTCTGACCATTAATATTTTTGGAGATATCCTGACCGTTGGTTTTGTAACTGATCTTAGGCCCTTGTTTTATAAAAGGGCCTAGATCATCTTGTATTATATAGACTGAATTGGTGAACTATTGAGCACTGAGCTTGTTAATTAGACATCTCTATGGCTTTCTCATGGTTCTTTCTCACAATTAGTGTAAATGTGTATATTCCTTGCATATATAATGAAAATGAAGTTCCATATTACTATTACATCGTAAATCTTGAGTAATATTCTGTGATTCTTAGTTTGTAATGGTGAATTGTTGCATTCTTTTGAAGTGTGTTCACCTGGTTACTTGATACTTATCACTTTCCTTGAAGATTTGCATCTCTCTTACATAGCTGTGAATGTCTCTGGTGAAGTATGAGTAGATTTACTTCATTTCATGATTATATCAAAATATGCATGTGGATCATTGGTGAAAGTCAATTAGTTTAGGATCTTACTTCTTTATCTCAATCTCTAAGTCTCCATTCTACAAAATATAGTGAAAAGATGCAATAATTAACACATCTTAAGCAATACATACTTAATTGGTGCAAGAAATGACATATCTAAACCATACATGGTAAAGCTACAAATAATGGTAAATCATATGCAAATAACCATAAATATCAATGAATTACATGTTTTAAAGAACATCTTATATAAAGATTAGTTCATATAGAGATATTTTCAGAAGAACTAATCAAAGTTAAGATAATTTTAGAAGAACTAATCAAAGTTGAGATAGTTTCAGAAGAATTGATCAAAGTTATGTTCAATTTATGCTTGTATGCTTAAATCTCAACTAAAATACTATAAGATCTAATACAATTGTCAAGATTATATGCAGATTAGGTACAATATACTGGATATTTGTGGAATTCAACTAAATCTAAGAAAGAATACAATTATGAAGGTGTAAGTTCCCCAAAATGGAACATCATATCATAATGAAACTTGAGTGACTATTAGAAGGTTAAGACCTGACTAAAAGAGACTTGGGACATCAAATCCTCATGGATCTTGAAGTCTTTCAAGATAAGTAAAGGTTTGTGATATAAAATTTTATTCATGTGCATGTGAGTAATAACCACATCAACAAGTATGTGGCAATCTGGTGCAGAGGACTTATAACATGATAACCAACATCCTAAGTTCAACACGCAATCTGAAATTGATCAGGTGTTTGGGATAGGGACAACTTACTTGAGTAGGTCATCAGGACTAATGCAATCAATGTGATGATACCTACAAGCATTGACAACCAGTGAAAAGTTTAAATTTGGTCAAGTTCAAGAATGAGGCCAACAACTGGCTCTTATTGGGGACAAGGACTGGAAAGGAAGCAACAAGAACTTAGAATTTCTAGCAAGGATTAGTGTCTCATTCATTGGGATATAGAGTTTGGAAACATCACAGCATGACAACATGACAAGGAACAAGAGGAACCAAAGGGAAACGAGAACATAACACACAACAAAAATAAAGGAAAACCAAACACTAGACACAAAAAAAACCCCTACCTAACATATATACATGGAAGGACAGCCCTACCTCAAGCATGATTCAGGATACTTATGGAAAGCCATTAACTAGTTCAGGGAAGTAGATGCCCCTACGAAAAAAATATATGCCATTGTAACACTTGTGAACTCAACAAACTATCAAGACTGAAATATGCATGATGATAAAGTTTTCTTAATAACGAACGAAACAACCACTTCTCATCATAAACCTCTGAGTTCTCCTAAATTATATTGACACTATCCAGTGTAGTGTTGGTTACATCTTCTCGTATCAACCTGAACAGGCCAATATTCTCTACTTGTAAAAGAATGTTTTCATCTATATATGTTAGAGTTAAAATAGGAATATCTTTATCGTGAAAAGGATCAACATCTGATATGTGTCGTAACCCTACCTTATGAATACCTATTCTCAGAAGCATATAATCACCATTTATAACAGTCATATTTTCTTTATCAACTACAATGGAAACTCCATGATCCAACAATAGTGCAACAACACATAACCAAGACAAATATGTTTCATGAGTTACACTAATTAAAATTTCATTTCCTATGAATGATGAAGAAGAATAGATGGCTTTATTATCGCAAATAAAACCATTGTTAGAAGTTTCCAAGCATTGATTTAAAGAGAAAACACCTTGGGATTGCAAACTCAACTGAACTTCATTCAAATATGTGTCACATATATGCTTTTTTTAATATTCTAGGATCTTTAAATTTATTTGCAATAATCTGATAAGTACCTTCAGAATCATGATTGATCTATTTAACATCCCTCCAAAGTGATGGTGAAAGGAGGACAGAACACATGACTTATCTCTAATTACTTGACTATTTGTAACCACAACCGCACTTTTTATAAAATAAAAAATTTGATCTCCTTTGGTATTATCATTAGCATTATGTGGACTATATTCTCTAACAACATTATCCTGATCTTTTCTATTCTATAAATGATATATTAGTATTCAAGAAAATAGAAGAATAGGATGGTGACATGATACTATTCTTACTATCTTCTTGTGTAGATGTGACTTTAGTTAGAAAGGTCTTTTCTCTAATCGGTGAATTATGATCTAAAGTTTTTACTTGTTCATTTTGTAATGCTACCTCCTAATTGAATTCTTTAACCTGCATGTGATCATTTTTCACCAAAAGGTTCTCACTCTTATTTGAAACAACATGCTCAGAAAATTCATCATTTAAGGATTGTGAAGGAGAAGAAAAGGGGTATCCATACCTTTAGTTTCATCAACGAGCCTTCCTTCTTCAGTGATCAGTGATGAATGAACAATAACGTCCTCTCCGCATAGAAAGTCGTCATCTGAAGCATTAAGGCACCACACTGGAATATATACATCATGAGGATGCAAATCTATCTCACCAAACTCAGTCATTTGATTGTCTAATTTTTCATCTCTTCCTTTGAAAATATATCTAGCCCATAATGGATCAGCATGATAAGAAGTGGAGGTTCAAAATGAAATTACAAGAGTTTGGGGAATAATGTTTTCAAAATAAAAAGATTCAAAAATAGGATGATTTGTTACCCCTCCTTGTACTTCATCCTCATAATCTTCATCAACAAACTGGAATACTTCATAATTAGACTACCTACATGGTAGAATACAGAGATTTGATTTTTCATTCTCTTCCACTTCAAGTTGGCTTTTAATTTCTTTTTTAGATTCACACCTCAATGAGTGTTCTTCAATATTATCAAAGGAAAAGAATTCCATTTCCAAAGAGAGATACATCATCTATGAAGACTTAGTTATATTCACCTCTTTATCAGTTATGGCTATGAAAGACTGCAATAGATGCTGTCCCTAAAATAGGATTAATCACAGTACTTTTTGATTGAATGTCTCAATTGTCAATACTTTCTGAGGGGACTAAAAAGAATCATTTCTTTGCTCTTCATAAGAAATTTTTGATTCGTCATCATTGTCTTCAAGTTGCAAATGGTATATTTCTGCACTTTGTGTATCATAAGGTTGGGTTGGTGATTGAACTAAATCATTTTGACACAAATATTCTTTACCTAAAATAGACAATTACTTGAAGGAGGCGTGAATTTTACGCTCTTCGTGTTGAGATTATGTGGAGTATAGGTATGCCTTTTAGTTTGATAATATTGATTCTGTATGGAAGACCCTTTTATCAATTTGTTTCTTGAAACCTCTAGAACACATTTCTTAATACATTTTTCTTTCCATAATCCAAATAAAATTAAATCATCTTCTATTTCAATAGATTCCCTTTGTACAATGTCTAGTTTATGTACCTTATTACGCTTCAAGATGAAACTGAATTTAGGATGTAATGCAACAATAAAGGTACACAGTTGATTGTCTTCATTTGGATGATATATCTGAGGAATCTTCTTTATAGATCTCTTGAATTGGTCCATAAAATCTCTCATGGGTTCATTTTCTTCTTTAAAAATTGAGAAAAACTAAGATAGAAATTCACAACCATCAACAACTGTTTTAAATCTTGCAAGAAAATTTACCTTCAAACTATCCCAATTTGTAATACATCCATCCTTCAAGTGTTGAAACCATTCTGCAGCACATCCAATAAGGCTCTCGACAAAAAGTCGCACAAACATGTTTTCTTCAGTAACTCCCAGGATTCCACAAGAAACTATGAATGCAAGAATGTGATCATCTGCATCCTATGAGTTTTCTCCATTAAACTTTGGAAAATGCTTTCACAATCCAACAGGTAAAGTTGTGTATTGAGGCAAGGCTAATGGGCTTAAGTGAGTTCCCCGGGGCCAAGAAAGATTTTCTGCCATGATACAAGTCTAAAAATAAGGACAAAACATATCTCACTTCTGTAGAGTCACCAACCTCCATTCCAGGAGAGGTATCCTTAGTTTTCTAAGGATTAAGATGCAACAATACTTCGCATCTATTTACTTGTAGAGTCGCCAAAAATCTATTAGTAAATAGAATTGTCGCTTCAAAATAGATAATAAAAATATGACATGCCAAATGAATGGTGACAAAAATTATCTACACCAGTTGGAGAGATCACCAACTGAATGACAATCTTCCTCTGTGTTGAGAGGGTCTTTTAACTAGAAAGTAGGAAAGGAAAGAAAACTGAAATGGAAAAGAGAGAAAACCCTAGATGAAAGACATAAGAAAAACACCCAGGTTTCCCAAGAATAAAAAATAATAAAAGAGTGAGCAGGAACAAAAGATACAAATCTCATTAGTTTCTTGCCCAAGACTGGTAAATGAACATAATAAACAACTATGCAACCATCTCAAAACATAATGTTCTATATGAAATTCAAAAGTAGCTATATATAGCAGGAAGGCATTGAAGAACAATTACAATTTGACATAAGAAAACTTGCAATATAGAAAGAAATACAACGGACACAATATCCAGATATATCCCTTCAATTCTTCAATAAGAGGGGACACAATATCCTCCAACAATCCCTGTACAATAGCTGTTTTGGAAATGTGAACATCACTACTAGAAGTTTACAGAAAGACAAAACCCTCTTCACCAAGCTCTAGCAAGGAGAAGTTGGAAAAAAATATCTCAGACAATAGAAGATCATGGAATTTATAACTTTTCCCTTTGTAACTATGCCTTGAAACCAATTATAAAAATAAATTTTGCACCTTCCTATGCATAGAATATTTTAACTCGTTCACAAGTGAAAACATTAATAAAATGTACTTTTATAATGAAATAATACGCCTTCGTTTAAATTTGACTGGCAAAAAGTTGTCATGATATTCAACATAGGTTTGGGTGTTGATCCATAATCTCTAATCAAACCACGATCTTTCTCTGACATGAGAACCTCTTCATTTTTGGGTTAACATTTGATCATACTTGAACAAATCTCCTTCCCCCTCCTTCACTTCCATCTTCCTAGTTGGAAAAAACCAAGAAGCATGACATATATTAAGCATCTCCCAACATCTCGTGCAACAGTATGGTATTCAACCATTGGATGAAAATTATAAAACATGCCCCAATCTGGCTGCATAAATTCTCCCAAGAACATATTGTTGAAAGCAACAGAGGCAATATGAATGGTATGTGATGCAGGATCCCTTGGCCAGAATTAATCAGATGCTCGTATCACTGCTATTTGCTTTGAGTTGTAAAGGTCGTCAATGTTGTGACTCATACAAGCAATGATGCCATTATTAGGGAAATTACGAGCAATGGAAGCCTCTAATGCTGGATGGTATTGACCTGTTAACTTTACATGACCACCATGGCCTAGGCCTAATGTCTCAATGATATTTTGGACATCTAGTTTGACACCATTAATGTCAGCATTTGCAAGATATGAGTGAAGACCATTATAAAACTAGAAGACAATTTTTGGATTACCTAAACCCAATCCATTCATTTGTATGTTATTTAAGGCATCATCAAGTTGGTTCTGACTAACTGAATAAGATTGAATAGGGAAGGACTTGACTTTGGTTTGTAATGGTCCATCCCAGCGACATAATGCTTAACTCCTCCTCAATAACCAGTAAGAACACGCCAGACATAAACATCTTTCAAGTTGTTACTCTTTCTTTTTCTTTTGAAACAATGTATTGAAGGCCCAAAACAAGATCTTTTTGTCTTTCACCCATCTCTCCATCCTTTTGGAAATTATAATTTTCCTTGATATTTATCAGACAATTCACAAAATTCGTTGAATGCACAACTTCATTAGGCTTGGCATTCTGGTCCATATCAACTGATTACCAGCCATCATCAATAAGCAAAAACTTTGGAAGGGTGTCCCCTTTCAAATGTTTTGATGGATGTACATTACCTATTTTTAAAGTTTCCATGATTGGTGCAGCATGGAGGATGTTGGCGTAGGCTGTGGTTTTGCACCTATCAATTGCATTCGTTTGAAAGTTTCTAAAGCCATTTCAACCAATCCATTTTGTGTATACACTGCGGATTGCATTCCATGAGATCACATGAGGCATTTCGAGACGGTTTATTCAATATCCCAATGCCTTTTCTGTACGTCCACATTTTGCATACATTTCTACTATAGCATTTCCAAATATAATATTTGACAAAAATCTCATTTTGAACAGCTTGCTGAATGTCTAAATTTGTTTCAAAGCTCTCATTGGAGCGCCTAAAGAAGAGGATGTTGGTTAAGGTTGTGGAATCTGGCTTTACACCCACCAATTGCATTTACTTGAAGACTTCCAAAATTTTAACAACAAACTTGTTTATGTTATGCCCCATTCTGCAAATTAGCGCTGGTAACGTTGAGGGAGTCATGTTTCACTGTGAGAATGCTTCTACATTTTATATGAAAGATAAAAATCTGGCAAAAGTTTCCCTTCCGTAAGCTTTAATGAAGATCCATATTTTGTTCCAGCGCTTCCATTTAGATCAGTTTAGAAGATGTGTGCAAAGTTTGAGGATCTGACTTTAAATATACAAATTGCATTTGCTTGAAATTTTCTAAAACTTGCTCCACATATCCAGTTTGTGTATATTGCACACAACCATCGATTAAAGTTAGGGTTTGTGAACCTTAAAAGCTATCGATGGAGAACGCATTAAGTTCGGAAACTATTAATTTTTCTGATATCGCCCAATCACTGGGTTTTAAAAATCAAGAACCTACCAGTAAAGAAAGCCTTGACTAAAAATGAGTTTCACGAACCTTAAATATTAATGATAGAATATAGTTCCAAAAATCATCGCTCAAGTATCAAGTTCACAAACTATAAATATTGCCAATAAAAAGATGCATCAAAAAAAATAAGGTTTGCAAACTATTTTAATCCATCACTTTGCCGATTAAAATATTTATTGCTCAAGTATAAGGTTCACAAACTTCTTGCTCAATCCCTTGGTTTCCAAAACCACAAAATTGCCAATAAAGAATATATATGGGCGAAATATCAAATTTATGAACTTAGAAGGTTGACAATAAAGAATATTTTAATTCTTATAAGGTCACTCAATATGCTGGTAAAACGTGAATAGGCAACCTTGTAAATTTTCCACTTTTCACCTTGAGGGTAAATAAAATTAATCTCCTCAAAAAACTCCCTTGATGATGATGTATATTTTTAATTTCCAAACCTTAGGAAAATTGTCAAATATATATATGTGCCCTAGTATTTAAAAATCAAACTACAATAATTCAATAATTTTTTATTAAAGATGAATTTTTACCCAGAAATTGGCCGTGTGATATGAAATAACCCTATGAAGCCTTGCAAACCTTTGTTGTTTTAGCCTCCATAAAAAATCTGATTTAATGTTCTCTGCAAATTGCCATGCACTAATACGAAACTTTAAAATCTCCCAATCCATGAAGAATTTCACCTTAAAACCTCAGCCACGTTAAACAAAACAAAGTCAGAAAAATTGTTGTAATACAGTTTTGCACCAGCATCAATAGATTCCCATATTTCGCCGATAGGCTTCTTAGCCGGAGATTTTGCTCCGAGAAAATCGTCATCCTGTCTGTGTGCCTGCTATCGCCGGAATATTTCGCCGTCCGTTTTTCTGCTGTTTTTTTCGTCGGTCGTGTGTCAGGCATATGGGCTAATTAAAATTTATATATTTTTTTTCTTGTAACACTTGTCATCAATTTGTTCCTACTGCTGCACATTTTATCATGTTTACCTAATACACATTTAGGAGGAATTCTTTTTCCCGCACACTGTTTTTTGCTATTTAATTTTAATAGCTGAATATTAAAAACGTATTGTTAAAAAATAATATTGTTAATTTTTAATATAAAAAATTATAACAATTTTAAAAGTTTAAAAGATTAAATGTATATTATATTTTTTATAATACAATTGGACGGGAGCAAAATGTTAAACATCAAAAGAGCCCGTTTCAATTGAAAAAGTATTACAAAATTTATGTTTTAAAAAGTGGGGAGTATATTGTACAGCGCAATAAACCCTATTTTAATCAGCATTCATTAAACTAGTTCAATTTTCTAGACTTATTAATGAATTAATTTTAATACTAGTATATTTATATTTTAAAAAATATATCTACGTCCAGAGATATTTTTTAATTTGTTTTCTAGTTTTTGGTTTTTATTTTTATATTTTTTTATAAATTACTGCGTTTCATTTCCCATTAAATATATTTCTTATTCTTGGCATTTATAAATTACTCACAGGATATATATTTGCATTTTAATTTAAAATAGCAAAAAGTCTTTGAGTGGTGTATTTATTGTGGCATTTCATTATGATCCTCTATCTTAATAATCTCATGCATATAAATCTTTTTTTAAGATTGGAATCTTATAAAATTATACGAAATTTTTTAGCTCTTCAACTCCACCTTTGATGTGATTGTAGAACGCCTCGACGTAAATTAAAGTATTATTGATAAGTAGTTTATTATATACTAAAGTTATATATATATATATATATTAATATAAATTATTTTTAAGGTAGATACAGTTGCGGAACTATATCTCTTGATGTTTAATGTATTTATTGTAATTAACAATGAATAATTAACTAGTATATTTATATTTAAAAAAATATATCTAAAGTACGCCGAGAGATATCTTTCTAGTTTCTTTTTGATCTTAGTGATATGGCTTCTTTAAAACTACCATCCACTCCTTCCCATCCCACTTGCATTTTATTTTTTCCAGAAAATCTTCTGTTGATCTTTGAGAATCGCCTTGATATAGGTATACATCCATTCATGAAACTTGGATGAAGAAGGAAGACCTTTGATCTGAATCAACAATGTAATCAAATCACTTACCTCCTCGACAAAATTACTTCTCAGGAGATCTTTAGGCCATCTAGACAAGTTGCTCGGAGGAGTCTTTAGCCATTTACTATTAATATGTTTCTTTGCAGCTTCAACATCTACATCATATTCTTTTTGCCCTTGAGCAAAATCTATCTCACCAACATTCTCAATAGGACACATAAAGATTTTGTCAAGAAACTCTGCATCTAATCTCATAATTACATTTTCTTGAGAATCAAACACGATCCTAGTATCCCTATTATAGTGGCTTGCCACTTGAAGAACAAATTCTAGGTTATGTGTTGCGATAGGAAAAGAAGCAACCAGATGAATTTTACTATTGATAATCCTCTGCATATATCAAGGAGGATTAGACTACTTTGTTCTATCCATGAACTTAGTCATGTCTACATGACCAATCTCTGTCTCTTATCTCATCGACATTAGACTGTAATGAAGTCACGGGAAAACCCCCCTGGTACTTATACTTCATGTTTTTGGCCTTTGATGGAGACAGCTCTGACATCAACTTTGTGAAGAGAACTGGAAATGGTGTCAACCGCAGATGCTTGATGAAACTGCAAAAAGTTATGATCTCGTAGTTAGGGGAAAAATGGGCAAATTAGAGTTACTGTGGATTGATGATCATGAACATGGGAACATGCATTGAAGGGCTTAAAAATGCGTAAGTCAAGAAAATAGGTGAAAGCGGGCCAAAGGTATCGAAAGGCAAAATTTCCCAGTGTTAGGAAAAATTTTAGGGTGACATGCATGGGCAGCCAAAATGGTCGCTCCTGCATGTGGAGTAGGTCACTTAGCATGCAAGGTCGATTATTTTGACCACCATTGCATATGAGGGAAAAAATTAGTGTTTGATGTAGGGGCGGTCATTTTAACCACCCTTTCATGAGGGTAAATGTGCAAGGCACTATGTGCATAAGTGGCAAAAATGCCCACTCAGGCATGTTGGAGGAAAAACAAATGTTCAGATGTGAAGTTGGTCGAAATGACCGCTCATACACCTTATTGTCAAAACCTTACACACATGTAGTAGTGGTGGTTTTTACCACTTCAGCATGTAATATTAAAAGTTTAATTTCCATGTAGGGGCTGCATTTTTAACCACCCTTGCATGAGGGTAAAAATAAAGACAAAGCATATGTATCGGTGGTGGTTTTCTCCGCTAATACATGTGGGTTCATTTAAGAAAGAATGTGAGGGTGGTAGAATCTACCGCCCTTACATTCATGTTTAATGTTGAAGCATGGTCGACAGATTTCACCGCCACTACATTCGATGACACTCATATGAGACAAGGCACCATCAGCGAAAAATACTGATGATACACACGGGTTGAAAACGAGTTCTAAAACTTAAGACCCATTCAGGAAAATCCACGAAAAATGAAAACTAGGGTTCCATGGAAAAATAAATTGTTTTAAAACAACAAAAACAATAATAAAAAGAAACACAAACTATACCAAGGTTTCCAAAACACTTTATTAACAAGCATAAATGATGATGAATTAAACAACAAAAAATCCAAACAATATAGTTTACAAAACAATCATTTTAAACGATCAATGAAACCCTAGTTTTAAAACAGAAACTAAAAATGAAAAATAACAAACCTCAAAGAATAAACTAAAACCCTAAGCGTGACCTTGGAGACCAAAATCTGTACCCATTCAAGAAAATCCACGAAAAATGAAAACTAGGGTTCCATGGAAAAATAAATTGTTTTAAAACAACAAAAACAATAATAAAAAGAAACACAAACTATACCAAGGTTTCCAAAACACTTTATTAACAAGCATAAATGATGATGAATTAAACAACAAAAAATCCAAACAATATAGTTTACACACCAATCATTTTAAACGATCAATGAAACCCTAGTTTTAAAATAGAAACTAAAAATGAAAAATAACAACTTACCTCAAACAATAAACTGAAATCCTAAGCGCGTCCTTGGAGACCAAAATATGTCCAAATTCAAAATTCGCACGATTGAGCAATCTCAAGAAGACTTCAATAGACGGTTGGAAGATTTAGGGAATGAGAAATAACAAAATGAAACAAGGAAAGACCTTTAAAAGGTTAAAACAAATGCATTAATGGAGACACAAGTGATATTAATGTCACTATAGTTTAAGTGATCCATAAAGATATGCTTGGGCGGCAGAATCTACCGACAATACATATCAATGTGCCACATGCATAAGTGGCGAAAAAGATCGCTTGAACATATTTAAACTTTGATAGGGAAAATGCATGGGCAGCAAAAATTTTCCACCCCTGAATATCACTCAAAATCAAACAAGCTTGTAAAAGTGGTGGATTTGACCAACCTTGCATGTTTGTCAGAAAAATGACTAACACCTAAAAATTGTCAAAAATTGATATTCCAACAAGCTTATGGCCTAAATTGATTTCACAAATATCAAGAAACCAACCAAGGGGAATACCATAAGTCATCCCAAGGCATCAAAGACTTCACATGAGGCCAAGAGAACTTGCCTCGATTTGCAAACTTAGAGTGTAGGCTACAAAACGGACAAGTTTTGTAGGGGTTGTCCTACAAAATGAGCTCAGCTAAATTTGAGGACAACAGCTGGCTCTAATTGGGGAACTTCCTTCGATCATCCTTCAAAACAATCAAAGGGAGAAGAATCCAGTCTCTAAGTGCCTTCATCCATGCCATTGGGCCATAGAGTCAAGCTACCAAAACAAAAGGACATAAAAAGACTAAACAAAAATGAAAAATAAAAACATAAAACTATACAAATATACAAATGAAATTATCTGATACTTCAAGGATTGAAATGCTTCAGATGTTGTCCACTATGGGGTAGCAAGAATGGTGTCCCATCTTGATACTCCAGTAAGAAGCTATTCTCACCACAAAATTGGTGAATGACGAATGGACCTCTCTATAGGGAATCAAACTTCACATGCATTCCTTTTGGCTCTCTCCTCTTGTCCCATAACAAGACTTGATCCCCAATTTGAAATTCTCTGGCCTTCGCCTTCTTGTCAAAAATTTTCTTGACCTAGCTTTGATGCTTAGCAATACAGTCTACTACCATAATCCGCTACTCCTCAAGTTCAGAGAGGTACATTATTCTTTTATCAATAGAACTTTCAAAAGTTCTATCTTCCACTTCTTTTGCCAACTTCAAAGTCGACAATTCCAAAGTAATAGGTATTTCTTCATTCAAACCATATAGAAGCTAGAATGGTGACATACCTATTGCCCTCTTGGGGGTAATTTTGTCTGCCCATAAAGCATCAAACAAAGCTTTATGCCATGTCCTCTGGTTATCCTCCACCAATTTCTTGATAATTGTAACCAGGTTCTTGTTACTAGATTCTGCCTGACCATTCCCTTGCAAATAATAGTCTGATGAATGAGAAAGAATGATCCCATATTCAAAGAAAAAACTAGTGATCTCATTTGAAGAAAAACATGTAGCATTATCTGCTACAATTTTGTTTGGAACTCCAAACTGAGAAATAATATTCTCCTTGAGAAAATTATATACTACCTCGAAAGTAGCATGCTTAACTGGAATTGTCTCCACCCACTTGGTGAAGTAATCTATTGTAGTGAGAACAAAATTGTGCCCCACACTCGATGGTGGGTTCACAGCACCAATGAAGTCAATGCCCCATTGCTAAAAAGGTTCTTAAATCACAACTGGCTTTAGTGGTAGTGCATCTAACTTAGGCTTCCCAACAAACTGCTGGCAGAGTTCACATCTACGTACCCAGTTGTATGCATCTTGAAATAATGTAGGCCAATAGTACCTAGCTTGCAAAATTTTATGAGTTGTTATAGGTGCAGAAAAATGTCCTCCACATGCCAAATGGTGAAAAGACTCTAAAAGTTTGCTTTGCTATGCTTTATCCACACAACGGAGAAAAACTCCATCAAGGCTTATTTTATACAAACCATTATCCCACAAGACATAGTTTGCAGCCTTTAACTTGATGGTTCACTTCTCTTTATAAGATAAATGAGATGGACACTCACCATACGTGAGAAAATAAGCAATATTGGAATACCACTCATTTGTTGTAGTAACGAAGAGAACAGTTGGAACATCCTCAACCTATACCTCTTCAACACCTGTTTCTTTTGGGACATTGTCAACAATCAGCTGACATAAACCTCTGCCACGCACAAGCTTGGTGGGTTTGATATCAAGATCAAATTCTTGAATTTTGGCAATCTAATTGTCCCTTTTAGTCCCAAATTCTTATTGTGTCAGAATAGATTTCACTATTGTGTCTGGCACCAAAACAACAATATGTGAATTCAGAATGTAAAACCTGAAATGCTTCACTGCCTTGACTACGGCGTAAACATGTTTCTCCATATTTGAGTACTTAAGTTCATGAGCCTTCAGTGGGCAGCTCATAAACAAAATAAGAGATTCCACACCCTCTTCATTCTGCTGAACTAGAATCGCTGAAAGTGTATGCTTCGAACCATAACTGTACATTATGAAGTCTTTAGTGTAGTCAGGACAAACCAGAATCAGAGCATGAGCTATGGACCTTTTAATGTCCTTGAAGCCTACTTTACCTTCTGCACTCCAACAGAAAGTGGTCTTACCCTTCATCATATTGAAAATATGACAAGTTTTCTCTACGAATTATGGAATGAACCTCCGTAGAAAATTCACCTTCCCGAAGAAAGAATGAACTGCAGTCTTACTAGCAGGCAAAGTAAGACTCTGGATAGATTTAACTCTTTATGAATCAATTTTAGTACCTTCTCTGGACACAATGTGATCGAGAAGCTTACCTTCCGTAACCCCAAAAACTGATTTCTTAGGATTAAGAGAAATACCATTTTGACAACACCGTTCCAGAACCTGTTGTAGGTGGTAGGCATGATCTTGATGATTTTTAGAGAAAATGGTCGAGTCATCAAGGTACACCATAATGAACTTCCCCATTTCATCTCTAAAAGCGAGGTCCATCACTCTTTGGAAAGTAGCACCAGTATTAATCAAACCAAATGGCATCCTGCGGTATGCAAATGTGTCCCATGGTGTTGTGAAAGCAGTCTTGTATTGGTCTGCTTCACTAACTTTTACTTGATTGTAGCCTAAAAAAATGTCTAACATAGACAACATCTTTGAACCAGTTATAATTTATAACACTTGATCCATAATAGGCAGAGGGTAGTTATCTTTTAAAGAAGATTGGTTCAAATTTCTAAAGTCAACACAAATACGGATTTCTCTGTTCTTCTTTCTCACAAGAACAATATTTGCAATCCAAGTGGAATGATGGATAGGAAAGATTATCCAAACATTCAACATTTTTGGATTTCAGAAAGAATAGTACCTGATATCTTAGGATTATACTACATCTGCTTTTGCTTGTGAGGCAATGATCCTACCTTGAGAGGAATCTTGTGTTGCATCTTCTTGGGTATGAAAGACTTTAGATCATCATATGAGTACACCAACACATCAATGTAATGGTGAAGAAGTGTAATGAACTGTCATGCCCACATTTCCTATGCGGTCATGACACGCATCACACATGTCATGTCCACATTTGTCATGTGGTTATGACACGAAATATCAAAATTTTTACCACGCTTCCCTAGAAACCCCCTCGCATGCGTAAGCATGCTCGGTGGAATTACGCATAGAACGTAAACATGATAGTTGAAGGTGAAGTAATGCATTCACTTGCGTATACCATTTCACAATGAAGGCCAACTAGGGGGTTGATGTGATGCAGATAATGTCACCCATAGGGTTAGGATCAACAATCGAAACCCTAGGTTAACCTAAGTGAATGATGGGATTTTGACATAAGTCAAAATCAAAAGCCAAATTCTAGTGAATGAGAAAATATAATTTAATACCAAAACCTAATGTCGATAACCGAAAAAAACAATAATTTAATCCTAAGCAAGGTTAAATTTTACTAACCTAGCATAAACTCTAAATTCTAGAAAAATCTGGCAACATAATGCCTCACGGGCGTGATTAGGGTTTATTATAATAAACCTGATTTTGATCAAAAGTTTACTAGGTTGGTTTTAAATTACCTATGCTACACTAGTTAAATTGGTAGAAAAGTTAATCAGATTAATTAAAAACCCCAAAACTCATTAATGAAATCTCTACAAAGATGCCCAGAACATTTTTCAACAAAGCTCGATCAATTTGTTCTTCTTCATGTTCTCTATCAATCAGAGCTATCACTGCATCCTTTATGTTATTCCTAATTTCTTGGTAGACCAGATCATGGAAGCATGTTATACTAACTTTGTTTAGATAGTTTACTAGGTTTTTTGGTTGGTTTATCGACAAATCTAACTATTTAATTAAAACACTCTATCCTATTCAAAGTAACACAATTGAATTAAATATTCGAACTATAACAAAATTATCCTTATGGGTTAACATCTACATGCGTCAATCTACTTGCAAAGATTTAAATTTAATTACAATATAATAGTTAGATTAATGTCCTAAGCAATAATTTAATTCCAATTGTTTATAAAAGTAAATACATTTCGATAGATAGCTAGGAGTAAATTAAATAAATTAATCAAGTCCCCAAACTAATGGTTTAAAATAACCATATTTCCCTTTAGTAAGATAAATTCATTTTATAATGGACCCATTTATAAAAATAGTTAAAATAATTGTATACACCTAAAAAATGACACGACTCTATCTGAATAAATATTCTTAATATTTATTCCATCTAAATTCCTCTATCAATAAATAAATAAATTTATTTATTTATTCGATTCACATTTCCTCTAAGTTAATTAAATATCAAAATATTTAATTACATCTTCCAAAGTCAAAATTAAATAAAATCTTTTATTTAATTTATTTCTTCCAAACAATTAAATAATTTCTAATTATTTAATTAAATTGTTTATTTCTCCAAATTTAAATAAATTAATTAAATTTATTTAAATCCTCTCACTCTTCAAAAATAAAATATAATTAAATATTTTATTTATTCTTCCAAAATCATGTGCAAATAAATTAAATAAATTTATTTATTTAATTTACTTTCTTATCTTCCAAATCTTCTAAAAATAAATTAAATAAATTTATTTATTTAATTTGCTTTCTTATCTTCTAAATCTTCTAAAAATAAATTAAATAAATTTATTTATTTATTTTGCTTTCTTATCTTCCAAATCTTCTACAAGTAATTAAATAAATTTATTTATTTAATTATGCTTTCTTATTTTCTCAAAAAAAATTCTTATCTTCTAAAAATAAAATTCCTCTTGTCATACAAAAGCAAAAGCTAAGTTACAAAAGCAAAAACAGTTTTACAACATCTTTAAAACAAACTTGCTCTTAAATTAGAAAAATAAATTCTAATTTAAGAAAATAAAAACTCATCCTCGTCAACAGAGTAGTTAACTCAACAAAACTACTTTTTGAATGACATATATCTTTCTTCCATTTGTTGCACGTTCCTCAACTATTCTCCTGTATTGATCTTCTTATTCTTCTCAACCGTTGATCTTCCCTCACCCAAACTCTATAAATACAACCCTCTTCTTCTTCATTTCATATCATCCATCATTTGAGCAAACTTATGCTGTAGAAACACAAGCGCACCTTTAGCACCCCATCTCACATAGCACTTCACTACCATCCATCTTTAGTGTATTGAAGCTCATCTTCAATCACACAAGTACCCTAGCCATTCTTTTCTTGTCATCTTCAACAAGCAAGGGAGCATTTGCTTCTGAGGGCTTTATCACTATCAAGATCGAGAACAATAGGCGAATAATGGAAGACGCAAGGTAAAAGGTGTAAGTATCTTATTTGTTTTACTTTTAATATATCTTTTATCTTCAGATTTCATTAGTGCATTGGGTTTTATTATTCATTTTGATTAATCCTTATTTCCCCATCACATTTTGGCACCTACCGTGGGGCCCTTACCCCTTTTTTCTAATCGTAAATCTAAGTTTTCTTGTAGACAAGTTCCGTACAGGTTGTTGATAGGTTTGTTCGACGTATAAACCCTCTGATTCAACACATCTGATTCCTGTTACAGTGCATTCATACTCTGACACATTCAACCTTTAAAATGGCACTTCTGTTCTCTTCTTTGGCGCTTACGATCATTTGGCGCATCTACACCCTGAGACGGCGCTCCTATCCTCTGCTTCGGTGCATACGGTCAAATGATGCATATACCTCTCCAAACGGTGCTTATACTCTATTTTATGGTGCATTAATCATTTAACACATTTGCATCATATTCTGGCACATATACTTCCTGTCTTAGCGCATCTGTGTAACGCCGCATGCAATATCTATTTCTGCGCATCTAGATTGCATTGTGGCGCTTCTGTTTTGCACTATAGCTTTAGGCCTCGCATTTGATTTTTTGTTTGAGCTAACGTCTATTTTGCAGGTTTAGTGGCTGGATTAGATCATTTAGCTGCTTTGTTTAGTTCATTTAGAATAATTAGGGGAAAAAATAAACAAGTGCATGCATTCAAATTTCACATAGCTCTTAACTAGGAAGAAAGTAATTAAACCATTGTTATATCTGCATATTGCTATCTTCTTTAGTTAGATTATTGCTATCTCAACAAACAGGAATGAACATTGCTATGTCTTAAACAATTCAAAGTTAACAACCGTGTGTGTGCACAAGTAGAATAGCCCATTTAGTTTTTCTACTTTTAACTAGGTTGGATTAATCATTGTATTCTGTGATTGTGAATGACAATAGGCTTATGCTCTCCCCTTGACTGGGTGACCAAAACGCCAGACTTGTCATTCTATTTGTTTAACCTTTAGAGGGGCCTGCCCTTAGATGCACGCCTATCCAAGTGGGAATGACCCTGAGTGGTAATAGGCTAAATCCAAGCCCTACCAAGCCACTTAAAATAAATTGTGCTTGAGGTGAAAACCTCCTGTAACGAGTGATGCTGTGTTACACCGACGGCCAACCTCCCCCAAAACCCTCTAAGGCGTAACCGTTTGAGGTTGAGAGACTCCATAATGGAGAGTAGTGTCGCTGCACGTGTAACCACTTGAATGGTTACCCTGACTAAAAACTAATTGTTTAGTAAGCCAAAATCCCCTATTTGTTGATGCAAAGGGCGGAGCTCTTGAAGCAGCCTCGATTCATGTGACTCTTAGTAGAGGTAGTAGTGACAATCCTAAGGTTCGGTGGGGGTACCAGCCTAAGGAAACCTGAATCTAGTATGCGTGAGAATTGAGTGCCGTGGAGGGGAGCCGATGCTACCAGATCCTGGAGCTACACGCTTTGAGTTTGCACAACTAGAGGATTCAACGAATATTGTCCTATCCAGCCTAGGGTGTACTTGTTTTTTGAGTCAAAATAGTCCAAAAATACAAAAAAAAATAACAAAAGATAAAAATCATGAAAACTTCTATGTGTTTGTTGTATTTTCGCCATAATTGAACATCAGAATTCTCAGAAACACCAAGTTTTTCAAAACCAAAAAAAATAGAAAAAATTCGAAAACATTCCAAAAAAATTATGAAAAACCAAACAAAAAAACCAGAATTGCGCATTTGCCCTAACTAGCGGCGCATTTGCTGAGACTTTTAGTGCATTTGATAAACTATCATGGCGCATTTGAACAAAAAACAAAGTGGCGCATTTGATACGAATTGTGGTGCTTCTGCACTCTATTGTGGCACATTTGAACCAGAAAGCAAATTCAGTACCATCCAAGAACAAAACTATCAAAAACTTTTCAAAAACTATTTTCAAACCTGACTCAGTTTTTCAAAATTTGATTAAGATCATGCAAATCCAACCATCTCTTTCTTCTTCCACATCATAACTGCTTTTCATCCAAAATCTAGCCAAAATTCTTCCAAAATACAACAAGATTAGAACCAAGCTCTTCTTGATCACATCACATCTCAAACAAAACCTAGTGAGTCTCCTCTATCAAGGATCTCTTATCCTTCTCTATCGAAACTCCACTAGTGGATTGTGCTAGACTAAGTCAACATCAAGCAAATGGATTTCTATCATCCTCACTTTGACTATAGTTTTGTTCATCCAAATTTGTTTGATACCACCTAGATCTAAGAAGAACCTTGCTAAAATCTTGTCACCTTCTAGCACCTTGCTCAAAATTTCATTTCATCCCATCTCTAGTCACTACTTGCATGGTCCTAACAAGATTACAAAAAACAAAAATAGATTGAAATGGCAGAGAAAATTATTCCAAATGCTCATGAAAGTGATGAAGAAATTTCTATGGAAGAGATCCTTCAAACACTACATGACCCAAAATTTCAACGCCTATTAGAAGGAGTACTTGCCCAAGACCCTACCAAATTCTTTTTACACCTAGCAAGTCTAGGAGTCAAGCTCCCTAATGATTATGACATGGAGACTCTCAAAGAAACTGAGGGAAGTAGACATGAGGAAGAGAAACCTTCAGACATAAGAAAAACAAACACCGATGCTACAAATGCCCTAAGTCTAATGGACCAACAAATCCAAACTTTACAACAAGAGTTCGCAGACATGAAAATAGGGGCATTGACTAAACATTACACCCTAGAGGATATTTCACCATATCCTTTTGATAGGACCTTGATCATGATTCCTTTCCCCTCAAAATTTGAGGTTCCTAAATTTGATAAATATTGAGGAAAGGGTGATCCAAGGCACCACATTAGGGAGTTCAATGTTGCATGCCTTGAGGTCACACATAATGACACTTACCTTATGCGACTATTTCCATGAAGCTTGGGAGGACAAGCCATGGAGTGGTTTTCTAGACTACCACCTGGTATTAAACCATTCAATGAACTTGTCGACAAATTTGTCACCCACTTCTCTTACAATATTGAGCACGACATCTCAATATTGGATCTTTGTAACACCAAACAGAAAGGTGGAGAGTCTTTTGCCGCCTTCTTATAGAGATGGAGATAGTTAGCGAGTAAGTGTCCACACCAAATGCCTGAAAAATAGATGCTAGAGATGTTCATGCACAACTTACAAACCGACTTGAGCTATCAAATTCAAATCCAATGTCCTACTTCCTTTAGCAAGGTCATTGAGATAGGTCTCATCATTGAAAAAGCTCTAATCGCCAAAGGTCAAATCAAGCTATATAAAGACACTCCTAGTACCAACACCAACAATGATAAACCATGATTCTGGATGAAAAATAAAAACATTGTGAATGATGGGGTGGTGGATGCCAAGAACGTGGTTCCCAAACAACCGATTTTCAATTTATCAGCTCCTCAAAACAACCCCCCACAAAACAAACCAAGGAACACTGAATCTCGGTTTACCAACTTTCAACCTAGGAGAAAGTTCACACCTTTGGGCGAATCATTGGAAACTGCCCTACGGAAGCTAATCACAAACAAGATCATAATGCAGCTTCCTATTGCGTAGGAGTATGAACCTAAGGTCAAACCCCATTGGTGGAATGACAACGACTTCTGTGAGTTTCATCAAAATAGGGGGCACAAAACCAATGATTGTATAGCTCTCAAACACACAATCCAAGACTTGATTGAACAAAACAAGATATCAATTGACGGACATACCTCTAACAGTGATCATCAGGCATTCAAGGATCCTCTTCCCAACTATGAGCAGGGAGGACCTTCCAACAAAAATAACGGTGGCTCTAACAATGCAAATTACACAAATGTCGGATTTGACTATGTTGTTAACCATATCTCAGAAGGTGATTCACACATCAATGTGATCACTATCAATAAGGATCTGAATTGCAATGTCACCACCCGCAATAATAGGGTCACTCTTAGAGGAGCCTCCGCCACTTCGGCTAATCAGTACAACATCTTGGATCAACTACATAAGACATCTGTACACATCTCCATCCTAGAATTGTTGTGTCTATCCCCGTCTCATAGGACCATTCTTGACAAAGCCTTAGTAGAAGCCTCCATTCCCACAAACCTTGCTAAAGAGCAGTTCCAAACCATGGTAGGTCACATAACCTCGCCTCATTCCCTATCATTCACTAAAAAGGATGATATGTCAATCACTCAACCCCATAACGCCTCTCTTCACATTGAAGCCTTCATACACAAACACAAGATAAAGAGGGTCCTAATTGATGGAGGAGCTGGTTTGAATATTTGCACCTTGAAGCTAATCCTTACATTGGGGTTTTCAGAGAAGGCTATAGATCCAAAAAAGAAAATAACTATCAAGGCCTACGATGAGGAGGAGAGAACTTCTAAGGGAATTGTTACTTTACCAATCAGAGTGGGACCTGTAGTAAAAGATGTTGCATGCCAAGTACTTGATATGGATCTAGCATTTAACATCCTTCTTGGGAGACCATGGATTCACGCTTTAAAAGTAGTACCTTCAACATATCATTAGTGTATCAAGTTCCCCTATGAAGGTCAAGAGATCACTATACAAGGTGACCCCAATCCATTTCAGTACTACAACTCTATACAATCTAAACTTGAAGTTGTGATCCCTAACAACCATACCTCTGCTTCCTCTTCCTCTCAGGTTGACCCAGCTTCACTTGCTTCCACTTCAGAAGCTTCTCAACCTAAACTCAAACTCAAAGACAAGGGCTTGGGTGAATACACAATCTCTCAATCCCTCTGCTTGGCACAGTTCCCCCTATCTCCAAGATCATATGGAAGACCCATTCTGAGCAAACCCAAAGCAGAGAAAGATACCAAAGGACCATTTGTCAAATGGGGAAGCCTCGAAGATGAGAGTGACGAAAAAGATATCCTACAATGGCTATGCAAGGATGAAGGAAGTTCATCGACACAACATGACCATCCCACTATACAGACTGCACAATATGGTCAAGGTTTTCAAATGCTACAAAGAATGGGATATGAAGGACACGGTCCACT
Organism: Cunninghamia lanceolata; assembly: GCA_027924645.1. Taxonomy (NCBI): domain Eukaryota; kingdom Viridiplantae; phylum Streptophyta; class Pinopsida; order Cupressales; family Cupressaceae; genus Cunninghamia; species Cunninghamia lanceolata. Next base: position 5,953,858 of record BSBN01001229.1, read on the forward strand.
AGGCTCAAGAAAGGACGGTATTACTGAACCCATCCAACCTCTAACCTTGACATCCTAAGACACTACAGGGCTAGGATATACAGGAGCATCAAGAAACAACAGAACAAATAAGAATAAAGGAAAACAACCAAAAGCATCTACTAGCAATCTGGTGCAACAAATTCAGCAAATGCAACTTCTTCATGGGAGTGAAACTGATTCAAATGAATATGAGTGGGACAGTCTATCAGAGCTATCTTGTGACGAAAAGGATATCGATGTTGTCCATGAGTATGACCCAACCCCTGTAAATGAGAGACAAGGTCCAAGGGCTAGGCCACTAGAGTCCGTATCGCACAATAACGATAGTGAAAATCGTGAGGAAGGAATGATACCCCCCTTGATGGATCCACTAACAAAGAGTACTATCGTAGACTTCATCCGTGCTTTTAACAACTCTATCCTAACCATCAACACCATTAAACCAGACCAACCCAATGATCTGTTACCTTTGGTGCACCCCGAACTCATATATTGGGACCTAGAAGGCACTATCCCTGAGCTTGATACCTTGAGAATGATGACGCCATTATCGACTATCTTGAGCTTAGAGATCATATACCCGCAGGAGGCCACAGAGCTGGCTATGCTATAGAACTCAATGAGAAGGCCTATTTTGGTGAGAGCGCCAAGCCTTTCAGTCTAAAAAATATCAAAATGAAAGAAAGATCTAATGGTGAAAACCACTCCGTGGTAGTGTTAGATCATGAAAATAGTAAAAATAAAGACATATCCAATGGTGAAAACCTCTCTAAGGTGCCAAAGGATGAAAGGCTTGACTCTCTACCCAATCTTACACATCAGGAGAGATCCTCAATCTTGATAGAAACAGCAGAAGCGATCAACGTCAGTACAGGTGATAACCCCAGAATGATCCACATGGCAAAGGCTCTCACAGAACAAGAAAAACCAGCATTTACCAACTTCTTCAAACGAAAACAAATCAACTTTGCTTGGACATATGTAGACATGCCAATGCTAGATCCAAATCTTATAATGCATCATTTATCTTTGGCTCTGGGAGCTAAACTAGTAAAGCAAAAACTTAGAAAGATGCACCCACATGTAGCCCTCATGGTGAAATAAGAGCTAAAGAAACTGTTGGATGTCAGATTCATCAGACCCATAGACTACCCCGAATGGGTTTCAAACATAGTACCAGTGGCTAAATCGGATGGCAGAGTCCAAATATGTAATGACTTTAGGGACTTGAACAAATCTTATCCGAAAGATGATTTCCCACTGCCAAACATAGACATGATTGTAGATCTCATGGCAGGGCACACTATACTGTCACTAATGGATGGTTTTTCTGGATATAACCAAATAAAGATTGCACCTGAAGATCAGCACAAGACTGCATTTACATGTCCTTGGGGCACCTATTGTTGGTGTGTCATGCCATTTGGTCTAAAAAATGCTGGGGCAACATATTAGAGAGCCATGACACAATCTTACATGACATGATGCACAGTATAATGGAAGACTACGTCGATGACATTCTGGTGAAATCACTTACAAGAGAAGGACATCTAGCAGTACTAGACAAGATCTTCAACAAACTGGAACAGTTTAATGTGCACCTCAATCCAAAGAAGTGCGTGTTCAGAGTTACCTCAGATAAGCTACTGGGATACATAGTGTCTGCAAATGGTATCAAAGTCAACCCAGCTAAAGTAAAGGCCATCATGGAAATGCCACCTCCTAAGAATCTCACACAGCTAAGGTCCCTACAAGATAAACTACAATCTATTAGAAGGTTCATTTCTCAATTGGCAGACAAGTGCCACCCATTTTCTCACCTTCTACACAAGAACGTCCCTTTCAAATGGAATGAGTCATGTGAGCAGGCATTTCAGTAGTTAAAAGAATATCTCATGAAGCCACCTGTGTTGATGCCACTGATTCAGGGTAAACCGTTGCTACTGTATATCTCAGCTACACCAACAACTCTAGGAGCTCTCCTTACACAGAAAAATTATGACGGAAAAGAACATGCAATCTACTATATCAATCAGACACTTGTTGGGTATGAACTGCAATACACACCAATCAAAAGAGCATGCCTAACTGTAGTCTTTGCCTCACAAAAGTGGAGACATTACATGTTATCACACTCTATCAAACCGGTAGCAAAGATTGACCCACTCAAGTACCTACTCAACAAGGCAGCCTTAACAGGTAGATTGTCCAAATGGGTCATGCTTCTCAGCAAGTTTGATATCGAATATGTAGACAGGAAAGCAATCAAGGGCCAAGTACTTGTAGATCAACTGAAAGATGCACCTCTCACCGACAATAGCCCTCTGAGCTTCAAATTTCCAGACGAGTCTATCTTTCACATAACCACAACAATCTAGAAAATGTACTTCGATGGATCATACACTCAACATGGATCTGGGGCAGGCATCTTATTAATCACACCTAATGGAGACACCATTCCTAAATCATATAGATTAATGTTTCCCTGCACTAATAACATGGCAGAGTATGAAGCCCTGGTCATCGGTATCAAGCTAGTAGTTGAATGGAATATCAAAGAGCTTCAAGTATATGGCGATTCACAGCTAGTCATAAATCAAGTGAATGACGACTACCAAATGAAAGATGAGAAATTGATCCCTTACAAACGAATGGTAGATGACTTCAAAGAATACTTCATCAAGATCTCTTTTGAGCAGATACCAAGGATTGAGAACAAAGCTACAGACGCCATGGCAATGATCGTATCTCTCCGTGATATTCTAGATAATCAAGCATGTTATGAGTTCTTGGTAGAGCTAGTGTCCTATCCTGCATATGACACCCCTGAATCCCATATCATTTGCCACATTGTCGGAACTGATTCCCCCTCTATGGAAAGATATTTGCTTATCTTAAAGAGAATACCCTCCCACCTGATCTCTCCAGTAACCAGAAATGAACCTTTATCTGCCAGGCATCCTGGTATGCCATTATCGCCAATACCTTATATCACAGAGGTCTCGATGGTACTCTCCTTAGATGTCTCGATAGTGAGGAATATCAAATCACCCTGAGCGAAGTACACAATGGTATATGTGGGACCCACTCTAGTGGCCCTACCCTAGCCAAGAAACTTATATGCATGGGATACTACTGGCCTACTATGGAACAAGATTCCTATCATTTTGTAAAGAAGTGCAAAAAGTGCCAAATCCATGGAAACCTGATACATTCACCAGCACAGGAGCTACAGCCATTAACAACTTCTTGGCCTTTCTGTCAGTGGGGACTCGACTTAGTGGGCAAGATTCACCCTTCTTCCTCCAGCGGCCATAAATTCATAATCACTGCCACTGATTACTTCATGAAGTGGATTGAGGCCGTGCCTTTAGCCAATATCACAAGCAAGCAGATTGCCTCATTTATCCTGAACTATATCATTTGTCGTTATGGTGTCCCTTCATCCATTATCACGGATAATGGACGACCCTTCAAAAATCAAGATGTCAGGGAACTATGCGACAAATTCCATATCCAGCACCACTTTTCAACCCCCTATTACCCCCAAGGCAATGGCTAGGCGGAGGCATCAAATAAAACCATTCTAAAAATCCTAAAGAAGACTGTCAATGATGTCGGCTGAGACTGGCATGTTCAACTAAATCCAACAATGTGGGCCTACTGCACAAGCATCCGCACACCCACAGGTGCAACGCCATACTCCCTAGTCTATGGATCTGAATCTATCTTGCCCATTGAAGTCGAGGTCCCATCCTTGTGAATTTCGTTAAAAGGCCTCATATCTGATGAAGAGTACAGAGTGACCAGACTTCAAGAGTTAGAGTTGCTCGAAGAGAGAAGGCAACAGGCCTTTAACCACCTAAAAGCATATCAACAACGCGTGTCCAAAAGCTACAATCATAGAGTAAAGCCCTGAGTATTCCAAGTCAATGACCTAGTCCTAAGACAAAATCCCAAAAATCAGCAAGATAGAGAAAAGAAAGGAAAATTTGAACCTAACTGGCTGGGTCCCTATGTCATCATTGCAGCTTACGGATCGGGGGCATATCAATTAGCTACATCTGAAGGTGAACTATTTGATGATCCTATCAACAGCATGCACCTTCGCAAGTTTTATACCTAAAAACCCCAATGTAAGGGAGTCCTAAAAAATTCCAAAAAAATTGAAAAATGATTAAAACAGAACAAAAAAAAATTCAAAAAAATTAAAAATGATTAAAACAGAACAAAAAAGAATCAAAAAAATGGAAAAATAACAAAAAAATCATCCTCTACTAAAAACCTGGCAAACAAACACCTAGCATAGGTACCATGGTGAAAACTTGGCAAATAGGTGGCATGTGTACTTTTAGCTTCTGTGCAAATAAAAGCAAGTGGTGAAAACCTGGTAAATAGGTGCTATTTGTGACAAACCACTTCCTCCATCTGTTCTGTCTTCATATCTCTTGTGTCCATCATATCGTTCATCTTAAACTAGTCCTTTGAATCGTAGTTGAACTACGTTGCCTCTGAGTTATCACGTAGGCAAGGCCATTCTTAATGCACCCCCGAGGCTCCCCTTCACTCCACTCCAATGTCCCATCCGTCCCATATCTATTCCTTCTATCTATCTGAGTCCACACCACTTTCTATCGCCTAGGTCTTAGGTCCGCTAGGGTTTACCCCGAACTACGTTGCCTCTGTGTCGTCACATAGGCAAGGCCATTTAGTAATGAGCCCCCGAGACACTAGGTTAGTCCCTTAGGGTCCGTCTCTCTATGTCTGTTTGTCATATCACCCATAATAAGTTGATCCTTGTCTAAACTGGGGGCAACTCCTTGACCTGGTTACGGATTTGGATTCTTGAATGCCACTTTTCTAAGAGGATACCAATAAAGGATTGTGATACCTTTCACTAGACAAGCATGTGTAGCAAAACAAGCTACCCAAACCAAAAATTCTTGGCACAAAACATCAACCTGTCCAAAGTAGAACACTATACCAAAACACTCAACCTAATTCTATATCAATTATGGCAAAAAGACACATCTAATGCAAAGAATGTTTTGTGAACAGGTTAGCTTACAAAGTCTTGAATTTTTGTCATTATGTCTTCCTATGCTACTCAAAGATGCCAAAAGCTAGAGATGCTATGATGAGGGCATAATCTTTTTATTTGTCTACTACTTGTGGATTAAACTTTAGTAATGTAATGACTTTTGTCTAACGACATGATCGGCAAAAGATCATTGAGGACTCTGAAGTCTGAACATGAAAAGGGGCAATCCTTGTCTGTTGAAATGCAAGAAGTACTCAGGTCATCTAGATTCAAGTTTGACTAGATGCTTGTATCAACTTGCTATATCAAAATCCATGTAAGAAATACTCTGGTCATCTCGGTCTAATTATACCTAGATGCTTGTACTTCCTTACAACATTTCAAAACGTGAAAAATACCAAAAAGTGCCCAATGTTGAAATAAGCACTTCAAAATACTTGCTATATCAAGATGACAAATATCCATATCCATACCACATCCAATTGTAGTTCATATCCATATCCATATCCATATCCATATCCATACCATATCCAATTGCAGTTCATATCCATATCCATATCCATAACGTATCCAATGGCATCTCATATCTATATCCATATCCAATTGCATTTCTCCATATCCCATCCAATAAAGATCCAAAATGCAGTGAATCAATGTTTACAAAAGCTTGTAATTTCTTCTATCAAGTCATTCTTCTATCGATCAAATTTCTATTTGTCTTCATGTCTCTCACCAACAGTTCTAGCTATCAATCCGAGCAGTGATCAAAATGCAAGTTTATCCTTAATCCATACCAATCGAGTCAAGCCAATCTTGTCGAATTATCCAATCGCAATCAATGGTCTTGATCCTAATCTTGTCGTAAACCATATCAATCAGTCATAACTATCCTTCATGTTGCTCTAGGGATATATCGTTCCCCGCCATGATAACACTATCGTATATTGTTATCATATCAAATGTCTTAGACAGGATGTTGCATTGTTGAAACCAGATCCAGAGTCTTATACGACATGTTTTATTCCTGAAACCAAACATCATCGATCTATATCCTTGGTTTACCACTCGACAGGGGCAATACCTTGTTTGTTCTTGTATCATTTGTGCATACTTGCTTACTTGCTTGTGTGTGTCATCATTTTATCTTGCATCGCATATCATTCACCTCTTTCTTCTCCATCTAACCATTTCTTCTCCTGTCAACCTATCTTCTTCGTGAGATTGTCCGTCTCACACCTTTTGCCTTCGTCCCATCCAATCTCCCGAGGGGGCATCCTGTCGTTAAACTTGTAACAGGGGCAAACTAGGGCATGTATCATTTTTAGACAATCTTATTCTTTGAAACAACGTGATAAAACACATTGCGTCAAAGAGGGGCAAAATGTATACACCTAAAAATGACACGACTCTATCTAAATAAATATTCTTAATATTTATTCCATCTAAATTCCTCTATCAATAAATAAATTTATTTATTCAATTCACATTTCCTCTAAGTTAATTAAATATCAAAATATTTAATTACATCTTCCAAAGTCAAAATTAAATAAAATCTTTTATTTAATTTATTTCTTCCAAGCAATTAAATAATTTCTAATTATTTAATTATGTTGTTTATTTCCCCAAATTTAAATAAATTAATTAAATTTATTTAAATCCTCTCACTCTTCAAAAATAAAATATAATTAAATATTTTATTTATTCTTCTAAAATTATGTGCAAATAAATTAAATAAATTTATTTATTTAATTTACTTTCTTATCTTCCAAATCTTCTAAAAATAAATTAAATAAATTTATTTATTTAATTTGTTTTCTTATCTTCTAAATCTTCTAAAAATAAATTAAATAATTATATTTATTTAATTTGCTCTCTTATCTTCCAAATCTTCTACAAGTAATAAAATAAATTTATTTATTTAATTATGCTTTCTTATCTTCTCAAAAATCTTTCTTATCTTCTAAAAATAAAATTCCTCTTGTCATACAAAAGCAAAAGTGAGTTACAAAAGCAAAAATAGTTTTACAGCATCTTTAAAACAAACTTGCTCTTAAATTAGAAAAATAAATTCTAATTTAAGAAAATGAAAACTCATCCTCATCAATAGAGTAGTTAACTCAGCAACGCTGCTTTTTGAATGACACATGTCTTTCTTCCATTTGTTGCACGTTCCTCAACTATTCTCCTCTGTTGATCTTCTTATTCTTCTCAACCATTAATCTTCCCTCACCCAAACTCTATAAATACAACCCTCTTCTTCTTCATTTCATATCATCCATCGTTTGAGCAAACTTATGCTGCAAAAACACAAGCGCGCCTTTGGCACCCCATCTCACATAGCACTTCACTACCATCCATCTTTAGTGTATTGAAGCTCATCTTCAATCACATAAGTATCCTAGCCATTCTTTTCTTGTCATCTTCAACAAGCAAGGGAGCATTCGCTTCTAAAGGCTTCATCACTATCAAGATCGAGAACAGATAGGCAAATAATGGAAGATGCAAGGTAAAAGGTGTAAGTATCTTATTTGTTTTACTTTTAATATATCTTTTATCTTCAGATTTCATTAGTGCATTGGGTTTTATTATTCATTTTGATTAATCCTTATTTCCCCATCACAATAATAATTTTCCTACCCCTTAAATTAAATTAAATTTACAATATCAACTTTATCACACTAAAATCCCACTCAATATAAATTTCCCTAAGCATCCCAATTAAAAATAAAATAGAATTAGAGTCAAAATTAAATGAGGGCAAAATTACTAAAAGCAATTTTGAAATTGCAAGCCCTAAAAGGCTCACAAATAAAATATTAATTTCCTTAAGAAAGGAAGGATAACCCTAGCCTCCCTTTTCTCTCATTCTCATTTCTCCTCTCTTCTCCCATTTTTCTCCATTTCTTCCCTCAAGTTTGTTTTGTCTTAGATCTATGTTTGCAGGTTCTTAGCTGGGAGCTCTCATGGCCACCACTCAAAGGAGGGTATATACAATAGGTATATATGTTTCTTTTTTTATATATATATTTTGCAAATAAATATGCCTCTGGTTTTAACCAGAGGGTTTCTTTTTTCTTAAACAAAACAACCAGCAAAGATATATATATATATATAAAAGGGGATCAATGAAAAGTAATGTTTATTAAACATAGTGCAGGGGAGACCCCAAAGGGCCGAACGCAGCAAGAAGTGGGATCTCGGCTGCCGCGATGAGCAGTCTGCAGTGGGTAGTGCGGAGAGGGGCGTCGTGGTTTCGGCGGCTGCGAAGGTGAGGGGGTGTGGAGAGGCGGAGGAAGGGGGATAACGAGGGTGTGGGGAGGGAGCCGAGCCCCCACCCACATCCCACTACGGTGGGGTGTGGGGAGGGAGCCGAGCCCCCACCCACATCCCACTACGGTGGGGTGTGGGTGGGGGCTCAGCCCTCTCCCCACACCCAATACAATGGCGGCGGTGGCGGGGTTAAAACCCCCACTATCCAACCTTATTTGTGTCCAAAAAAATAATTATCACACAGCAGCTAATAAAATTTACTTTGTTTCTTTAAAGATCTCTCTGTTTGAACAGCAACGCCAAAAAAAAAAATGAAATATATGTGTGCGTATATATATATACTCTGCTCAAATACAATTATTTTTATTTTTATTTTTGAAATATTTACTTCTATAAAAATAAATAGTTTCTTCTTTGTTAGAAACTATTCATTATATATATATATATATATATGGCACATCTCCTTTGCATTAACAGATAAAAGAATAATGCTTTAAATAAATATGTAACAATATACATATAAAAATAATAATGCTTTAAATAATTATGTAACAATATTTGTATCTATTTAGAGAAATATATTTAAATATATGTTTATATATATATAGTGTATTTACACAGCCTATAGCAACCAATATCTAACATATAATATAAAATAACTAGAATAACATATAAATACCTACCTTTGTAAACAACTATGCAAACTTACATAGTGAATATTCTGTGAGACTACATCATTTATTGAATAGTAACTATAGTTTTCATTTTTAAAAGCAAACCAACAAATATTAAGGAAAAACATACATTTTTATTTTTTTTTAAACAATAATACGTATAACAACAACTATATATATATATATATATATATATATATATATATATATATATATATATATATATATATATATACAATAAGAGATTAGTTAGAGGCTCATTTGACATCCATTCAACATATCCATTGCACATAATACATATGTTTACCTTCCTTTTCATTCACATAGAAATCAAAATAGCAACTTTAACTTTTGTTTCCAATTGCAAATAAACTAAAATACAACTCTAAATTTAAAACATGTGACTCTACATTACAAGAGAGGAATTTTCTTCACTCTATTGACTTGGGTAATTACACAAGGCCAAACTTGGCCATGGCTCACTCAAGAGACAAAAAATAAAGGAAATTTTCATCCTCCACAAAGATAACTCTTTTTCCTTCACACTCCAAAGCTCCAAAATAACCTGTATAAACACATAGAAGGGAAAAGAAACCACTCAAACTTCTCTCCTCCCTACCTTGACTCACTCATGAGTCACCCCCGAGCTAGGAGGTCATCTTGACACAAGGTAAGCACACACCACATTACAACAAATTCACACAACACAACAACAAGAAAGCTCCCATGGTTTTCACATAACAACAACTCACTCAATATGAGTTTAAATGGGGTAGGGAAGTGGACATCACTCAACTCAAGAGTGCCACTCCAAAAACTTTCCAAAACATAAATCCCTCAAGGCCTCAAGCCCACACATATAAACATGATTTCACAACTTTCTCTTATACACATATTGCTCAAATTCACAATTTTGCCCTCAAGGCTAAAACTCCATGAAACCAAGGATGTGACCTCGAGGAGGTTCACTCCTCCCCCACCCCACACATGTTGAGCATTTTCTCCCAAGTAGGAGAGGCTCTCACAACTCCCATACCCAATTTTCCCACAACACAAAGTAAAATCAACAAAATGAACTCACACACACACAACATGCAAGTAAAGAAAATGCATAAGGAAAGACATTTGCCTTGAATCCTACCTTATAAAGATCAAATGGAAGATAGTTGAGAAGAGCTCCTCTAACTCCTTCTCCAAGTTGAGCCACCAATTTCACCTCTAACTTTTTCCCCAAAATAATTAAAATTCAAAAATTGCCAAAAGATTCAACAACCCCCTCCCTCCTTTCAAGAGGGATTAAAATAGGCTCTTCTCATGAGCCTTGAGGAATGTGGAGGTGACACATGTCACCTCCTCACTCCTCCATCCAACTACTAGCAAGACTCTTGGAATGGGGTGGTGACACATGTCATTCACCCATCCCCCAAAGTCCTTCTCCCATCCACTTGTCCTCTCTTAATTAAGTGGGAGAGAAAGGTGGAGCCAAAGAAAGAGTGGGTGCCACATGTGCCCCAATCATCTCCTCCTAAGAAGGCCCACTCAAACCCAAGGTACCCTCACCAATTGTGGGAGAGGCTTGGAGTTGAGTCCTCCACAATTAAGGGGTCTTGAAGACGCCCCCAACCTAGGGAAGAGGAAAGGAAGAGGTTGAGTGTTTGACCCACTCATCCTCTCCCTCCCAAGCTTCCATTTTCGTCACTTTACTTCAGGGTGAAGTTAAAGTGACCAAATAGGAGTTTGCCTAAGGTTACACAAGCCCAAATGACCCTTAGACCCTAGGGGTACAACCCAGGGTCAAGTTTAACCCATTTTGAGCACCAAAGGTTGAGTAAAAACATATAAAAGGGGTCACAAAAATTATAACTCAAATAATGAAATTCAAATGACACTACAACTTACAACACCAATTAGAAATCAAATAAAAGAAGGGTAGACCTAACCCAACTAACACCATGCAACAACATTACAAAAATTCATCATGCAACATAGTTGATCTTGGTTCCTCTTGGAACTAGATCGGCTTCACATGTGGAAACAACACAGTGTGTGGGATGATCTCCAAGTATTTGTGGCTTCGTTTGAAACACCTATGCACTCAAATGAAGTGTTAATCCCACATGTATATAATAGCTGAAGCAAATTGAAACATACACTCACATAATCACAAGATCATATAAACATCAAAAAATCTCGTCATAATTAAAACATCTAAATTTTGCATTTCAAACATCCATCACAAGATAAGGTCTCATACTAAATTTCTAACTAAAATCACATGAATAGTATCCCAATAGCATCATCATGTAAATCATATGTCTAACATCATCAGTGAATCAATATCAAGGTGTAACCACATCACAAACATGCTAAACATAATAAATCCACATAAAACATAAGGTCTAATAGTCCTAAAATTCGGGATCAATAGTCCCACAAGTCTAGTAAGTATCACCAACAGTAAAATAAGTAGTCAAATATAAGGAAATAAAAAGGTAGGCCTCACATGAACTTAAATTTCTCATCAGCAGTCCAACATTTCCTGATGTTAACCATCTTGGGATCTGCTTCAGAACTCAAATTTACTTGCTCAAATTCCATGGATGAACTTGAATCAAGTTGTTGCTGTTGTTTAATATATCTATCATGCTTGTCAAATAACTTTTCTAGAGAAACCAAACATTTCATAATCATATTCCCTTTTACCTAAAGAATCTCTTCACTAGTCTGTGAATCTATTTCAAAAACACATTCCTAAGGTGGAGAATCACTACCTTCAAAATAGAGCTTATCAAAGTTATCCATCTTCTCTAAGAAAGCTATGATCTGATTATCACCATTGAAGACCTTCTAATGATTGGCATTATCTAGTACACTTGGTTAGAAAACCAATTCAATTGTGTACTTATCACCTTTAAAATCCTTGTGAGGGACCATAAGGGTGGCAGAGACAGCTAATGAATCAGCATGATCATTAAACTCTCTTGGTACTTTGGAAATGTCAAAAGCATCAAAACCTTCAATGCAATCCCAGACATGATTGTGGTAATGTCTTAGCCTTTCATTCTTGGTTTGGTAAAGATTTCTCACTTGACAAACAATAAGTTCAACATCACCTTGTGCGTGAAGATTTTTAATACCTTTAACACGAGCAGCCTCCATTCTAAGTAACAATGACTCGTATTCAGTGGTGTTATTAGTATTGCCAAACTACAGCTAATAGGAGAAAGGAAAAATATCACCTTGTGGAGATATTAGAACTACTCCAGCCCTAGATCCAGTGGAAGAACATTTGCCATCAAATTCTAAAATCCAAACATCATCTGAATTTACCACTTTGATGTTTCTATGACCAATAGATTCTTCCTCATCAAAGAATGAAGAATTCGGCATCACTATGCTCTCATCTGAACTTTCATCTGAATTTTCTTTTGATTCTCCATCTGAATTATCTAAACTCCCATCTGATGAACTAGATGTATTTTCAGTGGTCAAGAAATAATTACCCATTCCTAAAGACTCAAATAAAATTTGGGCTTTTAGATTTTCAGTTTGAGTAACAATATATTTTGCCTCCTTCTCAAGAAGCAATTTTTGCATGACACCTTTAACAGGTATCCTTGCCTCGGATAAATCCATGTTTAGTTCTCCACCCACATCTTTACAAAAATTATGTACAAGCAAAATGCCATAAGAAGCTGGAACATCAGCAACTAGGACTGTCATCTTGATCCTCTTATCTAGAAAAGATGCAAATGCAAATTGGGCATCCTTGATTTGGCCTAACAAAGGCACTTGCTTATTTTCCATTGAAAAACATCTCCCAAAGGTCTTGGTCAAAGTTATACCGAGAGCATCTGCCACCTTGGCAGGCATGACATTGTCAGAAGCTCTCAAGTTTGTGATACAATTGCTTAGCTTGTGGCCATTGACCAATAGAGAAACATAGAAAGGTTCTATTTTTCCCTAGAGAAACAAGGAGAGTAGTGACTAGGTTATTTTGGGTGGACCTATTCTTTAAGGATTCATGAATAGTTTTAGGAGAATCTTTCCCTATAGGGGCAGCCTTGTTTTTAACATACTTAGCTAACCTATCAAATTGGTCAGGGTTAGCTTGTAAATATTCTACCTCATACATCTGGATTTTGGTTTTCCTAGCATGATCAATTATGTCAAAGAGATGAAATGAATTAGATACAGATGTAGGAAATCCTTCATTCTAGGGTTTGATTGGGGTAGTACTAATCTAAGGAACAGAAGTAGAAGAAATAGGATTGTTAGATGAACCTACTTGTTTATTGACAACCGGGTCCTTTGACTGAAAAGGTAATGGAGTCCCTCATTTGGCAATTGAAATCATAGGTTGAGGCTCTTCTCTTAACTTTCCTTTATCAGCCCCTTGCTTATTTGATTAAATTTTGGGACCTGGTAAAAACAGCATACGCTCCATCATATACCTCTCCTCTTTCTGCTTCATCTTGGTAGTTCAGAAAACCAATAGTAGAGTCACCAGCTAATTCTTCTTCTCCTTCTGTAAAAAGATTAGCATTATTTTCTTGATCCAAATCAGGTTGGAAAGAATTATCATGTTCCACTTCATAATAGCCAACTGTTGAGTTGACCGGCGGTGCTTCAATGGCAAGCTTCCCCTGTGTTGGCAGAAGCCTATTCTACCCCTGATTTCTCTTGGCATTGCCTTGATATGAATTGTTAGGAAATGTCCTTCTTGGTATGTCCCTATAAGAAGGAGAGGACATACCCTGGGATATTTGCTTTTTCAAAGCTAGCAACTCATTTGCTAACTTCTGCACCATAGGATCTGTGGTGCTTGTGGAAGAATTATCAGTAGAGGGTTGACCTCTATTTCTGTTTGAATCCCTTCTTATCTTACCTGCAGGGATAAGATCATCTTCAACCTCCGTAGCTAAACTTTGTGCTAGAGGAAGATCAGCAAGACTAAGCCACCTTAACAGAAAGCTTACTTCAGGAAGCTGAGAGTTGATTAAAAAACATTTTAGATTCTTCGTCGTTGGTTGAGCGGTTGCTGGAATCCTATTTGTCAATTTATTGAACTTGGCGATAAAATCTTGCATGGGCTCATGTGGTTCTTTCTTCATCTATGTTAGATGGGCTAACAAAGCATGTGCATCTTTCGCAAGATTAAAGCTAGCTTCAAACTTGGTTTTGAGAGTATTCCAATTGGTTATGGTTTGAGCTTGAAGATGGTAAAACCAGTCTGCAGCAACACCTTGAAGTGTTTCTACAAAAAGTTTCACAGCTACATCTTCGTGTTCCACCCCTAGCACACCACAAGCTATGCAAAAAGTTGTAATGTGTTCATCAGGATGAACTTTCCCATCACCATAGAATTTCAAGAAGAACTACGAGGTAGTTCATGCAGTGGTGGTGTCAAATTCAAAGGTCCAAAAGTATTACCCCACGGACCTTGAGCTGCCATGGTGCACTGATTGAAAGGTGGGATAACAAACCTTCATGGAACTCGAACAGATAAAACTCTGTTAGTATTGGAGCTAGAAGCTTCACTTGGTATAGGGGACTTGGCACTGGTAGGAGGAAAACTCCTTGTTCGCTGAAGTTGAGGTTGTGGAGGCAAAAGACCAAAGTTATTTTGTTGCATTAACTCAAACACAAGATCAATAATACCTTGAGCTCTCTTGCTTCTGGTATACCTTGAGTCTACCAGAATGCAATGTACTCAATAAATATTTAGAAACAAATTAAAGCAATGGACAAGGACAAAAATCTTCAACTCAAAGTGTGAGGCTCCAAGTTGCGCTTTCTTCCCCAGCGAAGTCGCCAAAAAACTGTTGGGTGAATATTTTGTCATTTAGCTAACTAACGGCAAAATGGTTATATCGCCACAGCTATGATGAGCAGAGTCTCTCCTCTCAGCAAGGGGAGGTTCCCTCTAGATGATGAATTATTTATAATAAACAACTTTTAACACTTATATAAACTAGAACTATGTTTGGGGTGTTTTCATTGCATCCTATTCTTTTTTTTCAAAATAGATGTTTTCTCTTCAAAATGATAACTTCAACAGAAATGATATTTAATAACTTCTAAACTGAGACAAACCATAGAAACACAAAGTCTTTTATTGCTTGACTTATTTCCCACAAATAAACTTGATTGAATTCAAATGTAGCTCAAAGTCTCCACTCTCATCCAATATGATATAACTAGATTAAACACATCAGTTTATAGCACAAAGTCTTTAAACAATTCTATTCTCATAGATGTAAACACAAACTCCTGTAATGAGAAAATAGCACAAAGTCTATTTAACCAGAACAAGAACACTTCTCTCAATTTTCAATAAAACTCCATGATTCCAGAAATGATTCAATATAACATAATACCAATGACATAAGAACACGGATATCAAAAAACAATATGATTCAACTCAAAGTCTGATACTCAAACTGCTTGCTTATATTAATATTTGCTTGAAAATTTGATAAACATGAAAAGCTCAAAGTCTTGATATGTTTTCAATTTGACAGAGTTTCCATGAAATAGATTAAAAGATAGATAATTACAATAGAGGCCCTCTTTATTTATAGGGAGAGACCTTGAGAAAGTTTAGGAAAAACCTAACTACTTTGACTTATTCAACAAAAGAGTCCTATTTGACTTGTGACTTCTTTTGTCTCACATGTAATTAGATTTTGAGAAAGTACATGTGAATATGTCCAAAACAAAATTCAAATTGCATATACAAAAATGAAAATCAACAAAGGCGTGAAAAAGAATTTCAAATGCCACCATCATTCTTTTTCAGGAAGTTTTGGTACATGGTCCGCACTACTACCATCTCACATACATTAGGCCCAGTTGTATTATCTGAAATGGTGCGAGCCCTGAGAACTGCATCCTTGACCGCCTTTATCATTTTCTCATGTTTTTCAAGATTATCCTTTAGATTTTCAAAGGTTGAGGGATGATCATAAAGGCTATCCGTTGAGACCACCGTAAGCACTTCATCTTCAAACTTTGTTGAACCATCTTCTCGAAAGCATATATCATCTCCTCTGCTGAGAGAAACTTGTGATCCTCACCTGTTAGAGTGCATGGTAGTTCCTCTAACCTGTGTAGAAGTGAGACATCACTATCTTCACTATTTTCTCGTACTTGGCACAAGTCATCAAGTAAACCTCTTATCACATTGATGCAATGGGTAATGGATTCTTTAGTCTTGAGATAAGACTCTTGGTTTGAAATGACACCAATGGCAATCAAATTCTTTATCTTGATCTTCTTCATCTCAATCCATTCCTCTAAACTATCCTCTTGATCTTGAAGTTCTTGAGAAAGTGAATCAACAATATCATCTAGCTCAGCTTTTGCCTTTGCCATTTTTTCCTTTCTTTCCACTGTGGTCTTCAAGAGAACTATATCTCTGATCCAGTGAGGAATTCTTTCAAACTGAGACCTTTGTTTTGCAACCATATATTGGTGTTAGCTAGTATAGGTTGAAATCTCTTCCTAATAGAAGTCTCTTCTTTCATCAACCATTTGACCTCTAGCAAAGCTGAGGCTTCAACATTGTTGATGTCATACCCAGGGTCTAGAACATCACCTTTGTCTTCCATACCTTCTAGAACATCAGCCAATCCTAGTTCCTCAATCTGACTCAGATGAAGTCTACAATAATCTAGCTTCCTAATCTCATTTTGAGTTCTCAGATCAGCCCAAATATCTTCAACCATAGGAACATGAAATATTGCCTTTCTTTTGATCTTGTCTTGAACCCTCCAAAAATCAAAGTGATCCCTTTTCGTAAAGGTTTTCATGGTGACCAACTGCATTTCGTATTCAATAGCCTTAGCCTTAGTGGCTTATTGCACTGAATACCTACCAATTTCCACCGAAAACTTAATTCCTGACTTTTTCAGCTCCATCTGCTTATTGTGAACAACAATCAATTGCCTACATAGCTCCATTAGAATAATTCTATCATTGGGATACTGTGGAAGCATATATGGATAGCCAAGATAATACCTAACTCTTAGGTAAGTGAAAGTTGGAAACTGTAAAAACAAACAACCAAAAGAATTGACCACTTCCCAGGCCTCATCTAATACTCTCTTCTACTCAAGCTTATTATCCCAGAGGCACATGAATACTGAAAAGAAAGCATCATTAACTCTACAGAAATGATGAATTGATCCCTTGAGAGGAATCTATGGATAGTATTGATAAACTGGAACTAGCCTCCGATCACCATTTTGAGTTAGACCTAGAAAACTCCTCATACTTGCAGCAGCATACACCAGATACAAAGTCATATAAAACTTGAAAGTTGTATTGACTTTCACCAATTGATCATTCAGAGCATTACTAATCTGTTCTCCCTAGAAATCTTCTATTGACCTTTGAGAATCACCTTGATATATGTATACATCCATTCATGAAACTTGGATGAAGAAGGAAGACCTCTGATCCGACTCAGCAGTGTAATCAAATCACTTACCTCCTCAACAAAATCACTTCTTAGGAGATCTTTAGGCCATCTGGACAAGTTTCTTCGAGGAATCTTTAGCCATTTACTATTAATATGTTTCTTTACAGCTTTAACATCTGCATCATAATCTTTTTGCCCTTGAGAAAAATCTATCTCACCAACATTCTCAATAGGACACAAAGATTTTGTCAAGAAACTCTACATCTAATCTCATGATTACATTTCCTTGAGAATTAGACACAGTCCTAATATCCCTATTATAGTGGCTTGTCACTTGAAGAACAAATTCTGGGTTATGTGTTGTGACAGGAAAAGAAGCAACCAGATGAATGTTACTGTTGATAATCCTCTGCATGTATCGAGGAGGATTAGACTGCTTTGTTCTATCCACGAACTCAGCCATGTCTACATGACCAATCTCTATGTCTCTTATCACATCCACACTAGACTGTAATGAAGTCACAGGGAAAACCCCTTGGTACTTATACTTCATGATTTTGGCCTTTGATGGAGATGGCTCTGACATCAGCTTTGTGAAGAGAACTGGAAATGGTGTCAACTGCAGATGCTTGATGAAACTGTAAAAAGTCATGATCTCGTAGTTAGGGGAAAAATGGGCAAATTAGGGTTACTATGAATTCATGATGATGAACACAGGAACATGCATTGAAGGGCTTGAGAGCGCGTAAGTCAAGAAAACTGGCGAAAGCGGGCCAAAGATATCGAAAGGCAAAATTTCCCGATGTTAGGAAAAATTTCAGGGTGACATGCATGGGCGGCCAAAATGGTCGCTCATGCATGTGGAGTAGGTCACTTAGCATGCAAGGTCAGTTATTTTGACTGCCATTGCATATGAGGGAAAAAAAATATGTTTGATGTAGGGGCGATCATTTTGACCGCCCTTCCATGAGGGTAAATGTGCAAGGCACTGTGTGCATAGGTGGTGAAAATGCCTACTCATGCATGTTGGAGGAAAAACAAATGTTCATATGCAAAGTCGGTCGAAATGACTGCTCATACACCTTATTGTCGAAACCTTAAACACATGTAGTAGCAGCGACCGCTTGAGCATGTAATATTAAAAGTTTAATTTCCATGGAGGGGTGACATTTTTAACCGCACCTGCATGAGGGTAAAAACAAAGACAAAGCATATGTATCAGCGATGGTTTTCGCCGCTGATACATGTAGGTTGATTTAAGAAAGAATGTGAGGGTGGTAGAATCTACCGCCCTTACATTCAAGGTTAATGTTGAAGCATGGTCAGCAGATTTCACCGCCACTACATTCAACAACACTCATATGAGACAAGGCACCATCGGCAAAAAATACCAATGATACACACGGGCTGAAAACGAGTTTTAAAACTTAAGACCCATTCAGGAAAATCCACAAAAAATGAAAACAAGGATTCCATGGAAAAACAAACCGTTTTAAAATGACAACAATAATAAAAAGAAACACAAACTATACCAAGGTTTCCAAAACACTTTATTAACAAGCATAAATGAGGATGAATTAAACAACAAAAAATCCAAACAATATAGTTTACAAAACAATCATTTTAAACGATCAATGAAACCCTAGTTTTAAAATAGAAACTAAAAATGAAAAATAACAACTTACCTCAGACAATAAACTAAAACCCTAAGCACGACCTTGGAGACCAAAATCCATCCAAATCTGAAATCTGCGCGATCGAGCAATCTCAGGAAGACTTCAATAGATGGTTGGAAGATTTAGGGAATGAGAAATAACAAAATGAAACAAGGAAAGACCTTTAAAAGGTTGAAACAAATACATTAATGGTGACACAAGTGATATTAATGTCACTGTAGTTTACATGATCCGTAAAGATATGCTTGGGTAGTGGAATCTACCAACAATACATATCAATGGCCACATGCATAAGCGGCAAAAATGACCGCTCGAACATATTTAAACTTTGATAGGGAAAATGCATGGGCAAAAAAATTTGCCGCCCCTGCATGTTACTCAAAATCAAACAAGCATGTAAAAGCGGTGGATTTGACCGACCTTGCATGTTTGTCAAAAAAATGACTAACACCTAGAAATAGTCAAAAATTGATATTCCAACAAGCTTATGACCTAAATCAATTTCATGAATCTCGAGAAACCAACCACGGGGAATACCATAAGTCATCCCAAGGCATCAAAAGACTTTGCATGAGGCCAAGAGAACTTGCCTCGATTTGCGAACTTAGAGTGTAGGCTACGAAATGGACAAGTTTCGTAGGGGTCATCCTACAAAATGAGCTCAACTAATTTTGAGGACAACATGTCCGTAAGACACAACACACATCAATGAAATCAGAGAGAGGCAATATAGAAGAATGATGCTACAAATAGAAGAAGGTCACAATAGAGGCAGACTCCCGGTATCTCAGACCTTACAAGAGAATCTGGGGTCATCCCAGGAGACCTAAACAACACATAACACATCACGGGGGAAACACATCACGAGAGATAAAGGGTTAGAAATACTTACTTGTTTTATCCCAATGTTAAGAGCATACATATCTAGGATATCTGTCACGTTGTTTTGATCTTATTGATGTTGCATTAACATTAAGTTTAGGACGATGAGAGGCTTTCTTTTCTTTAAAAGGATTATATCCAATGCCGCTTAAGTAATGTGTTGAAGCAGATTCTATAGGTACTCGAATTCCTTGTTGATTTACACCACATCCCTTACCTATATAGTCACAATTTTTATAAAGGATTTTAAATCCTCGACCATAGAGGGATGTCATTTCTTTAGGGGATAGTGAAGTCTCATAGGTCTCGTAGTTTGTGGTATAAGTGAGAGTACTGGTTTTATTTTCTACCAAGGGGACTTTAGGTTTCTTAGGTGCTTCAAAAGATTGCTTAGGTGAAATCGATGCCACTTTTGATGTGTCAAGGCTATTAATTTTATATTCCCCTATACCACAAGTATTAAAATCTAATGAGCCCCAATCATCACTAAAGAGTGCATTCAATGATATAGAATCTTTCACAACATCATTCTTGGCTAGAGGCATTGATGAATCTGCTCGTAAATTGTTTAAGCTCATATGATTGTAAACTAGTTTTTGCATTTCAATATGTAAACAGTTATCTAGTTCAGGATCAACATGAATAGTATGAAGTTTACCTTTGAATATAAATTTGATTGAGCAATGCAGGGTGGAAGGGACTACCCCCAATGCATGAATCCAAGGTCTACCTAGAATCATGTTGTAAGATAAAGAACAAGGCATGACATGAATTAGGGTAGGCACAATCATAGATCCTACTTGTATAGGTAGAGTTATAGTACCTAATGATTAACTATGATGATTATCAAAGCCACGAATTTGAAGTTTATCCAGCTTGATTTGTGATGTGTCAGCCTTGATTTTGTGTAGTAGATCAATGCTACAAACATTAAGAGCCAATCCATTATCAATCATAACTCATTTTACCAATGTCTTATTTATTGTGACAAAGATCATAAGTGGATCATATTGGTTTTAAACTTCAATTAACGGTAATTCCTATGGTTGAAAGAGAAGATCTATTTTTGTCACATGCATACTATCCAATACGGCTGCTACATCATTAGGCTTAGCATTAGGTGGGACGATAACTTTTTGTAAAGATTCTTGAAGCATTCCATGGTATGTAGGCGATGTTTGTATTAAATCCCAAAGAGAGATCTTAGCTTGAGTAGCGCAGAGTTGCTCGACAAGATCATATTCTTGACCACTTTTATGAGTAAGATCAGGTGGTGGAGGGAGCCTAGGTTGAGAAACTGGGAGGGAGATAGGCACATGAGGTGCTTGCTTACTTTGCTTGTTATTATGGGTGTTGTATGTGTGAGGAATCACATTGTGGTGTGGTTGTTGTAACACATTTTGAACACCTTGAACCCTAATCATCGGCTTTACGCAAGAAAGTGCACTAGGTGCCCCCCGCACAACCATATTAGGAATATTACTAAAAAATCTATTAATGAATGTTGAATTAACATTGTTTTCCTCTTGATTATACCCAGCATCTATCCCTAGGGGATTTAATGTGAGAGACCTTTTCTCATCCACTAATGCTACATCTCGGCCAAGGAGAGCAATGGGATGAGATGAAGGTAGTGTATTGTTAGGTGGACTAGAGCTATCCATAGTATTCTCATTAAAGGTTCTTGAGTTTTCAATCATAGGTGGAAGTTCTAATGGATTATTCATAGAGGTCACATGCACCAAATGATCGTTTAGGTGAATAGTCTTTTTCCACCCATGAAGAATCCTTCTTGAGAGGGAGCCCTTTATCCATTAATGTTTCATTTTCCAAAGAGGGTAGGGTGATGTTCAAGAATGTGTCAATTATTTCATCCTCTTGTGCTAGTATATCCTCATAGGAGGAATCATTTTCTATGTCATCATCACATGTTTTAGTTATTAAATCCAAAGCATTAAGAGAACTTTCACTCTCATCATTCTCAATGTGTTTCATCAAATCTTCTAATACCCAAGGGTATGTATTCATGAGAGATGTGAAGTTGTCATAATCAGATACATAGTCAAGGATTTTAATGAAGTGCATTTAAATATATCCTTGTAATACATAGCTTGTAAGTAAGTGAGAACATGAGGATTCATATTAAGAAATTTGTAGAAACTCTCGAAGTTTTTGATATATGTCTGTAAAGATACCAAAGAGTAATGAGATGAAGATTCCATGGTGAAATGTATTTTAACATCAATGCAAAATCATATTTTTAAATCTTTTCAACTGTTATGCGAAAGACAGGTGCAAAAGTATGTGCAAAAATGACCTAAAATGCTTGATTTTTTGTACTTTTTCAATGCAAATATATGAAAGAAAAGGTGTTGTAAAGATTTTGATCAGGGGAAGAAAATAATATGTCTTATATTAGTCCAATACAGTAATAAAATCCTTTACAACACACTTTTGATGCAAATCTAAGATGATGCTAAGTTAAAACCTAGTGAAAATACACTAAAATATGTGATTTTTTTACCAAATCTCAATGCAAAAGAGCATGACAAAGGGTGTTGTTAGGAAAATGATGATGGATATAAAATTATATCAGTAATATCAGCCACCTAATGCCAAAAAATCTGTCACAACACGCTTATAGTGCCACTCAAGATCAAACCCTAGTGAAAATATAGCAAAAATATGCAATTTTTCACAGTTTTTCAACTCCAAGACCTAGGAAAAAGGGTATTGTAAAGAATTTTAAGAGGTGTAGAAAATAATAGCAATGATATCAGTCACCTACAATCATAAAATATTTTACAACACGCTTGGAGTGCAATCTAGGTCAAACCCTAGGGCAAATATAGCAAAAATGTGTAATTTTTCACTGAATTTTTGATATAAGAGCCCAATAAAAAGGTGTTGTGAAGATTTTTAGGAGGGTCAGAAGATAATAACCCTGATAAAATCCAATTAGTGCAAAATATTTTTCACAACATGCCTATGGTGCAAATTTTGAGAATCAATAAGGCTAAATCTAGTGAAAATCAAGGTTTTTCAAGCCCTAGGTTTGAGATCTTGATGCAAAATGCTATATGAATGTCATGTAATTTATTTTATGATGAAAATTAATTCCAATCATATTTGAAAATAATTTTCACACCCTACCATTCAAAATGCAAGTGCAAATCTAAGGAAAAATCAATGAAAATGTTAGTTTTTGTTGAAATTTTCTATGTAAAAATGCAATTTTTTTAAATCTAAATGCAAATTTACACTAAAATGCAACATTACAAATAAAAATTTGAATTAGTGTCTAAGATCAGTAGAAAAATATGAAACAAGATTTTACCTACAAACCCTAGTTTTTGGAATTACTAGGTTATATGCAAAATTCAAAATTTCCAACAAAACCCTAGCAATTTTATGATGAAAATGCAATGCAAGTGATTGAATTTTTGTAATTTTATGCAATTTATCTTAGATCTAATGCAAAAATTAGAATTTTGATGAAATTCAAATTAATTAATGCAACATGCAAACCCTAGAATGTAATTTTTTTCAAATTTTTTAATTTTTTTGTAAGTTTTCCAATGCAATAAAATGAATAATACTATGAATGAATGAAATTAATGCAAATCTAAAGCAAAACACTCAGCAAGGTGAAAACAAGTCCAACAACACGGGTTCACCAAAATGTAAAGGGTAAAATTTGGATGATTGGTTTTTGGTAGTTTTTGTGTATATCCTCCTTTCACCCTTGTACATTCAAGGACTTTGGGTCGAGTGGCAAGGCACTATCAGACCCTTGGTCACTCAGGAATGCAGGGAAGCTTAGATTTATGTTATTTGATTTCTAATTATGTTCAATTATGCTCAATTATACCCCAAAACCCTAATTATGCAATTACGGAAGCAAACAGACAAATTACTCAAAATACTGCTACAGGAAAATGTAAAATGACAGATAAATGCACACTTATTTTTGAAGTTTGGAAAGCAGAACAATCAGGGACTAAGTAGTGGGCTGCCAAGTCCAATGTCTAGGTTTTTCTTGGGATCTAGAAACTTGATCTGCAACCTATTCCTATTGTATCAAAGATTTTCCTGTCACAGAATCTGGAGGACTAGGTGTTGACTTTTTCCCAGACTGGATGCTTATTCCTAGATTTCCCTACAAGGTAGCCATCAGTGATCAACAGGATCTCTGGGCCAGGGGGTCAACAGTGTAGGAGATAGACTCTATATTTTATCTCCTCTTCTTCTTCAGGCTCTGCAAGACCTAGGGGGGTATTCCCTACTCAACATCCATGAGGATATGCATACAAGGCTGGGATGCTGACAGAAAGCAGATAGTCCTCTTGTAAGTAGACCAAAACTGAAAGATAAGAGCAAAGGGGCTAGCTTTGGGCCTAGTAGCAGTTGTAGACAGAGGACTGAGGATCCTAAACTAACTCTAATGTCCTAATGTTTGTTTTAGATTTTGATTTGGAGTTTAAGTTTGGATGCAAAGCTGGACATGGTTATAACACAAAAACAAAGCATGATTGGTGCCTATCCAGGGCCTGGAGTCAGTAGACATACACCTGTGAATGATCAACATGAACAGCTAAAACTGGATTTCAGGGGGATATATGTGATACCTGCCTTACAGATATCTCCCAATAAAGAGTGTTAAGTTATCTCTACTTATGGCATCCCTACTGCAGTATACCCTTCCCAATGTTCAACCTGAAAACAGTTTAATCTACCCCTTGAGCAGAAGTTAAAAGATCAGACATTCAACATAGGAATTCTATGCTCTAGAATCTAAACATTACCCAAATATCCAGATTCAGAAGAAGAATACATGCAATACTGGAGACAGAATTAACACAACACATGCTAAGATAGCATTTCTCATATAAGATCAATCATGAAATCAGTGGGTTCATGCCAAAAACATACAACAAGAGATACATAAACTCACAGGTAAGCTGTACAGAGCAACCAGATCAGCTTGTTATGCATTACAGAGCCAAAATCTTCAACTTTCAACAACCTTGAATGAATGACACTGTCTGCATTCTATAGCAGGAGGGTGTATTCAGCATTAACTACCAGGTTGACCAAAAATCCCGCCAGATACACAGTATCAGGAAAATGGCGCTCAAACACAACCAGATTGGCGCCCAAACTTGAATGCAGCAGGTAGGGGAGGAGACAGGAAGATTTCTCGAGCCCTGCGCCACTGTCCACTGATGTACACCCTCAATCGGGTACAAGATCCATCCACGCCATCGCCCATACCTCTGCAACAATCGCCATTAATGGCGCACCAACCCGCGGCCTTGGGAAGAACATCATTTCTGCATCGCAAGCATTTCCCGCCAAGACTCATCATCATGATATTTGAAAATGCAGGATATCAATTATCCCACATGCACCCCGCAGCAACCTCATTAACACTTTATATACTAGGTCATGAGCATATATCATGTCGGTGCTTTTGCTCCTGACGACACTAGTATAAGACCTCATCATCATCATCCTCCAGCAGCATGATATCCTGTTGTTCGAAATATCACCCTGACGTCATCATGATATTTGAAATATAACCTGCATGATAATCGGCACAACCTAATCCATCGGAGGAACATCCTCCTGCTGAGCCTATACCAAAAGTCTGGCCGATGAACATCCTGATGACGTCATCATCATATCCTGCTGACGTCATCATCATATCTGCCCACTGCGCACCTCCTCATATCCGGATGACGTCATCATCATGTTTACAAATATCAGGGGATCTCCATAAGATGATCAGCGTTAGAAATATGACCCCCCCCGGACCTTGATGACGTCATCATCATATTAACATCATCATGATATTCGGAAGACAACCGGATATTTGGAAATATCCTCCTGATGTTCAAATATCAGGTTGCACTGTAGCTCCACTATAAGATCGGGGCGATAGACGAATATGATGATGCTTGAAAAGATCACCCCCACTAGATAATGCACAAAGCCAGCAGGCGGATATCTCCTTGATATCAGCATCATCATGATGCTGGAACAAATATACATCCGGATGATATTCAAAAATAAAAATATCACCCCCTCCTTCGGAATATCATGATGCAGATAGGCAGAGAAATAGATATCACCCTGAGATAAGGATGACGTCAGCATCATCAGGATGAAGAAACAACGAACATGAAGTGATACAACATCATCAGGATGATATTGACTAAGATCATCCTGACGTTCAAAATATGATGACCCTAGTGAATATCGGGTCGCACTTAGAACTCTTCAACAACATCATCAAGATGATATTAACCAAGATCACCCGATGATAAAAATATCACCCCGGCGAAATATCATGAAGGCAGAAAATATGATGACCCTCGCAAGCAACATGGTGATAAAAGGAAATGTGATGATGATGATGATGACGACCCTTAAGAAAAAGCAAGTCAGGTCGAACAACTCAAAGAATAATCCCTTCAGAAAATCGGGGCAACATCATCATCATGTCTGGGCAAGGTGATAAATGAAAGATCACCAGATACTTGAGAAATCACCTCCGCAAGCAAATCAGGGCGCATTGTAGCTCGTCAGCATCATCAGGATAAAAACCAAACATCACCCGATAGTGAAATATGATGATGACGATGAGAAACCGGTCGACGGAGAACATGATGATGCTGACCTTCATCAAAACAAAGATGATGATGATGACCTCCTCCTCAGGAAAATATGATGATGCTGCAGCTGAAAAGTACTGAGGAGGTCCAACACTTAGAGCATTTTTTTGGATTCTTAGGGAGAGCGCCTGCATGAAAATTGCTCAAAAAACTGCCAGTCAATTCAGGCGCTAACACTAGGTAGCGGGCACCCAAGTCCAAGGTGCTATTTTTAACTTTGATCTACAAATCCAACACTCTGCAATATCCTCCTGCAACTCCACTTTTCCTATATCTTCAATCTATAACCTGCAATCACAAGAACTTTGGGAGGGGGTTGTGGTGTTTAGAGGCTTGCCTCAGTCAAGCCTCGGAGAGACATTCAAGTCTTTTGAACATTGTTGTCAGATAGAGAGTGCATGCCCTTGAGAGGTAAAGGCAAAAACCAAATGATAAATGCTCAAAAACACAAATTATGTCACCATGTAGTGAAGATCTCATGGAAGGAAGAAGCTCTTCATGCCATGAGGAGATGATTGCTCAAATCTGCAAATACAAACACATAAACAACATAAATTTCCTCTTACTACACAATGAATGCCTTGAATCACCTTCACATAAACTTGAGAATCCAAATTGCTAGCTTGTAATCATCTAGTTTGCAAATGAATTCCTAAACATGCTTATATATGCAACTACAAACACTCCCGCCAAGAAATTCGTAATTCAAACTTACTGTGTCAACATAGGACCTAAATAACAGTCACAAGCTGACACTCAAAATTTCAGACTGACCCAAAATAGAACAAGACTAGGGTGCAGGCGCCCAAGTCCTTCCCCTATTTTGGTTAGGGTTAAGTTCAAGGGATCCCCCTAGGTACCATTTTTCATGAAACTTAGGGTTCATTTCATCAGGATGTCAAAATATGATGCAGGATGTCCTAAATGCAGCTAAAAGACCCGGGAGCTAAACCTTATGAGGGAAAAGCCCCCAAGGGGACATTTTCTAACATTACATATTTCAACAGGGATTTATAATCGATTCCCTTGAGAAGAAATACTTGAAGCCATGTCTATTGTGTATCCTCAATTTTGGGTTCAAGGCCACCGAGATAGTCCAAGCTTTTTTCATCAAAAAGTAACTACCTTGACTGCATACTTTTCAAAAAGTTCATAATGCAATGGACAAAAAATAGAAGGAATTATAGATGGAAATAAGCTTAGAGTGTTGTGAGTTTGCAAGAAGTATGATAGACCAGTTTAATGCCATGGAGAATCCCTTCGAAGTGGGATTAATAACAAAGGCTTGGAAAAACTTGGGTCAGAGTGAAATATTGTGTGATTCAATATTAGAATATTTCAAACTTGTTGATTTATGTCAAACAATGATATTGGGTTCGGTGGAAGATGAGAGAGTTTTCAGTGCATTGGGGTTTTTGAAATTAAAGATAAGAAACAAACTAGACAAGAATTTTTGAAATTGCATGAGGGTGTTAGGAAGTGCGTATAATGTCAAAAAAATTCCTTATGAAAGGGCACTTATAATCTAGAAGTCCATATGTGAAAGAAGAGGGTTGTGTAACACTTTAAGTTCAAATGCTGGTGGTGGTGGGAAAAATGACAGTGACACAATGACTGATGAATTTGACTTTGAGACTCAGAATCAAGACAAAGAAAATGAAGACCAAACTCAGAAACAAGACAACTCTTTTTTATTTATCTGAACATCAGTTTGAGGACCCTGACTCGATTTAGGAAATGGAAGTGAATTAGCAGTTTTTAGGTATTTATACTACATTTCATGAATCATATTCCAAAACTATAGTTGATATTTTATATTGTATTCCTTGAAATTGTAAATCAAATTGAATACATTAACATATTATTAATTATTTTATATTTTAATTTTGTCATATTTATAAGTTTTACATGTACTCAAAGATTCATCATTCAACCCAATGCTTAATATTTCCTTGCTAAAGTTGATTTGTGCATAAAACATAAAATTTGTAGTAAAGTAAAATTTTGGTTTTTGATTTGATATGTGATTCTGCATCATTTTTCACAGTTTATGAATTATTTTGATAAGTGCCTTATCTACAACTGAGTCAGAAAATGAAATATACTCCTACAACAGACCATTTGACCCGCTGGTTTAGGGTTTGTCTTCTAGTAGTTGAAACCAGAATTTATATTCAATTGATAAAATAAATAATACAGATAATTGAACATCAACACATTATTGAATTTGAGTTTTCTATTAATTTTCAAATGAAGGAATACATAGAGGCAATGTAAAATCTTGCTCAAAGACAACTCTGCACAGAGCTGCGTTAGAACTTGGAAACTCATATTATCAATATCAAATCATTCTAACAGCTTTTTTAGCAAATTCCATTGTTCAGGTGGTGGAATTGTCATTTCTTCTAGCTGATGTTGTCTGACTTGAATTTTTGTTAACAATGTAAGATCGAATTTCAATTTGGATCCTGACTTGAATGTTTCAGCCAAAGATACATTCAAGATTATCAGTGGTTTGATGCAATCCGAAAAGTTCACCTCATCTGGGTTCTGAGGAAACTAGTCCAAGTCAATCTTCCTTGCATCCTCCATCTTCTTTATGAAATTATCCTTTCCAATGAATCGCTCATTTGTGTCAAACGCCTATGGCAAACCAAGCTTTGTCAAGATCCTTACCTTTTCATCCTCCTTAATCTTTGTTGCAGCCTCAATCACAAATTCTATTGTTTAACGCATTCTTGAACACTTTTGAATGATAGAGGTCACCTTCATTGAGGCTTCAATTTGATTAGTAATGCCTTTTGAAATCAATTCATTGTCACTGGCTTTGTAGACAGTTTCTAGAACTTGATTTGCAGATTTCTCTTATGCCTACATTTGCACATTCTTGTTGTCCATTAAATATTTGCTCAGATTATTATGATGTAGTCTCATGGCATCAATCAATTGAAACAATTCACACAAATGATCAATCCTCTGCATAATTTCCTCCCAGATCTTTTGTTTCATGTGCCTCACTGTTTGTCTACAAAATTCAGTTAACTTATTTTGACAAGATTTTATTTCATTTTTTGCTTCCATAAGCTCTACGGCTAATGTTTCATTTTTTTCTCTCCTTCAATTTTTGTCCCCACTGTTCATTTTCTTTCCCAATGCTTTGTCTTAATTTTTCTGAAGTGGATTTTTCCTCATCATATTTCTTTTTGCTCTCATCTAACCTTTGCTTCAGTCCATTCAATTCCACCTCTGTTTGTTTATCCTCTTTGCTTGTTGATGTAGAGGCAGATTTTTTTATTCTTTTTTCTAATTCATTGCTCTTGTTATCTGTTGCTTTCCTCTTTACTTTCTCATTTGCTAAGTCTGCCTGTAATTTTTCTATTTGATTTTGCAACTTTTTTTCTCTCTATCATGCTTTAGCAATGATGTGTACACCAATTCATTGTTCTTCTTTGATATATTAATTTTTTCAGTATTTTTTAATCCATAAAAAATAAATTGCAAATTGCTCACCTGAAATTTAGATCAATCCATCTGATTTTCTAGCTTATTTTGAACTGTGGGAACAACAATTGTGTACTCCATCATTTTTGAATTTGTGTCAAATGTGGGTAATATCATGGTTGTTGCAGACTCTGAAGTTACAGTAGACACACTCTCCATCAGTTGCTTCTTTTTTTTTTTATAGAATTCTGATTTCTTTTTAAACTCTTGAATGTAATCAAAACTTGGGGACACAGGAATAAGGGAATGCTTGAATGATGAAGGAATAGGAGTACTTGCAATTTCTGTTACAGCCACACTAATTGGGGGAGTGCCTGGAAATAATTCCTTTCTAGTGGAAATGGTAGTTGGACTTGGACCTGTCATAATCCTTTGTCTCTTCTGTATCCCGTGATCATTGAGTGTTTGTGTGGTATCTTGTATTGGTGTCCTCTTGTATGTAATTTGTTGTTGGACCTATTGTTGTAGCACATGTTGACTAAGTTCTCAACTAGTGGCAGTGCTAGTCGCACTAGGCTCTCCACCATGGGCATGTCCAAGTTGTGATTGCATCTAACCATGAGGATTAGGATTCGAAGTTGTAACAAAATGAATTCTTTTAGTTGTACTTGTATGCCCTTGGTCTATTTTATCAGCTCCAAGGCCTCATTTATCAACTGGTTTTCTAGTGACTACATCTATTGGGTTCCAAATGCCTTGTCCTTCTAACCCCAAACCACCACCTTGATAACCCATATTTTCAGCTATGGCTACTCCTGAAGTATATGCTTTTTTTGTGGCCTGACTTAAACCACTAAAACCAAGTTTGAAATTGCTTTGTTCATCCCTATCATCATCAAGTTCATCATCACTATCAGTTTCTTCATCTTCATGTTCATTGGGATGCTCTATATTCCACAATTTACTAAACTCTTCATCTTCATCGATTTCTCCATACTCTGCAACAATTCTTGGTTCACCTAGCTCCTTCCTCATAGACCAAAATGTAGTATTTTTTTATCGTGACCAATTTTTGTTTGTAACAGACTCATCTAGAGGATCTGGAATTTTTACTCTAATAGATGGTTTATTACTTTTTCCATAAAAATTGTTGTACCTCCTGATTTCATTCTCTGCTAGTGCTCCTGTATTTTGGTGCAATGCCATAATTTATGCTGATAATTGTTCAAAAGAAATACCTTTCTTAGTAGCAGTTTTCTCAATTGCTATTTTGGCCTCATCCCAGGAATGCTTGTTTCTCAAGTTTTCAAGCAAGGGTTTACTTTGAATTTGAATTCTACTTACAACATTCCTATTGGCCATAATCATTACTTTAATGGTGTCAAATGGATCATATTGCCAGTGACAAACAGCATCAAAATTAAAAAATTTCAAAAGATCATGTGCCACCTTAAATGCCTTTCTCTCCAATGTGAACCCTCCACATGAAATAGGTAAAGAAGGAAATAAGGTCTTCTTTTGCTAACCGGCAAAGTGTAGTTCATCAGTACTCTGCATCTGCCTTACATATTCCAATTCAAAAACCCTTTCTATCACATGTACTGGAAGTTTGTATGGCTCTACTCCTGGTCCATAAAATCTTAGCACAATATATTCTTCCAATAAGTACCAATCAGCCAATTGTATTTATTTTCCTAGTTGAATGAAATCTCTACATGATATAGGCAATCTAGGAATTGGACTATTTGTAATTGCTTGATGCAGTGGAGCCAAAAAGTAGTCTACAAAATGATTGTAGTTCCTTTGAGAATCATGCATCCTTATCTTAGTGGTCCAATCATATATTGGAGCCATTTTCTTTTCCTCAGCATTACTATAGGGCTGAATCTGAAGCTTGTTGGTCTGAAACATTCCACTAAATTTGAATAGAAAAAAATAGCACAAGTAGGTTGTGAACCTAAATGTCTTAGTGGAACCTCCTTTAATCATTAAAAATTGTTTATGCATGGATTCTACAATGTGCTCAATAAATTTATATTTGACATGTACACCAATACCATAATGGCTATTATATACCATTTGAAGGAGGTTTGCATCCACTTCCCAATTGCTATCCAGTCTGAGGCAAAATGCTAGCATGGAAATAGTATCCTGAGCCCATGATTTAAAAATTTGCAAAGGATAAGGAGGCTAATGGTTACTTTTCAACTTGTTTTTTTCTTAAACTATTTTATTTAGGAAAACATTTTTGTCCCTTTCATCCGTTGCTTCATAATCACTAGCAAGATTTTCTAGGTCAATGTGGACGTCTCCAAATTCTTCGATTGTAAACCCCAACACTTTTCTAAATTCTTCTGCATTAATGGATAAAATTTCTTCTTTGGTATCCTTATTTACAATTGCTCTTTTGTTATCATCATAATTGTGGGCACATACCATGATAAGTTTTGGGCAAGGGAAAACCTCATGTAACATCATGCACCCTAATCCAATTACCCATGGTGCATTGATACTATTAACTTGCTTTTGGTTGGCAACCTTATTCTCACATGAAAATCTAAGTTCTGAGGTAAGTCTACCATAGATGTTAGGATCATAAATATCATGGTATTCATCAGTCAAACCTGATGTTTTAAGCAATCCAGAATAATCTATTTTTCTATCGGAACTTGCTCCACCTTTCCCAAAAACTTTGTCTGATCTGCTAGTGGTGGTAGACATGCTTATATAGTGTGAAATTGTGAATTCCCTCTTAAGTCCTCCTTAATTTTTCTTAAGTCTCTCAACCCTAAACCCAAATTTTGAAAAAATAAGATTTTAAGAAAAAAGTATGACAAAATAAGATTTTAAGAAACGATGAAACATAGCCTAGGAATTTTGTCTTTTGTCTTACCGGCTTTGTTGGAAGTGGCATTGCAATGAGCAATCTGAAATCTCCATGGTGTACTATAATGAGAAATCTGAAATCTCCCCGTGTGTTGACCCTCTCACTTAAAAATAAAATCACTTAGTAGTAGAAAGTTTTCTTTTTTTATAAAGTGAAATAATGAAACATCAAGTCAACGTGTTGCTTCCGGACTACACAATTAGTACATGGCTGACAGTTGTCCTGCATTGATAGCTCACAGCAATTTCTAAACTGTCGATCTTTGTAAATCTAATGGTTATAGGGTGATTCCAAATATTTAAGTTCGCAAGCCTAGCGCTATGTACATTTCATTCCAGAATGTAACTACAACCATCCATCAAATGTTCATCAAACGGTCGAGCAATTTATGATATAAACAATTTATAATGTAATTTGTCAATTTACTAGCAACTTTCTTTTTTCATTTGTATTGATTTATGTTTTAAATCTGCATGCAAATATTTTTTATGTTTTAAATCTGCAAAGTGGCCCACATTGCTTAAATT
Organism: Cunninghamia lanceolata; assembly: GCA_027924645.1. NCBI lineage: Eukaryota > Viridiplantae > Streptophyta > Pinopsida > Cupressales > Cupressaceae > Cunninghamia > Cunninghamia lanceolata. Next base: position 5,987,379 of record BSBN01001229.1, read on the forward strand.
TGATAGCCGACCTTGCTTGACAAGCAATTTTCTTATGACAGTAATCTATTCAATGTTGCCTTTAAAATATTATGGCATACATTGGTATAAGTATATTATATAGAAACCAAATATATATAACCATAATCCTATATAATTTTTGACAGTTTGTCCAAAATCTCTCCTTTCATATGATACATTCTTTTTAAAACTTTGATTGTATTCTACAGAAAAAATGCCTAAATACAACTATACAACTATTAAATTTAAGCCATGAAAGTGGGTATTCAATTGATATTAATTCAAAAAATTCTTATAGTTGGGGGATAGCTATGCCCCTAGCATATTCTTACAAAAAATTCCCATGTATTACATATAATAATATTACATCAAAATTACATTGCAAAAATCAAAATGTTGGCTAAGGGTAACAATAGAAATCACATGTTTCCACCAGCTCTACGAAGCACAAGACCCATTCTAGATTTGGCTCCATGTCGAGAGCTTGAGTGCACCTTAGAAAATTTTGGCTGATGGTGGCCCAGTGACGGTGGTGGGCGAGAGCCCCATCTGTCATGTTGAGAAGAAAGGGAAGTCTCAGAACCACCACACCTATCTCTGCCCCAAAAACCACCAATGATAGGTCAAAGGACCACGAAATCCCCACACCCATCTCTGCCCCAAGAACCACCTCCAAATCATTACCCAAAAAATCTAGCTTGAAAATTGCTCGCAATAGAACGAGAATATCCATCTTCACACCTCCAAGGTCTAGCAATGACACCAAGAACCAAGAAGATATGTCAAAATTCACTCTGTATCTATTCCTATCTATTAAGAAATCCCTTCCAGGCACCATTTTCACGGCTTCCAATTCCAGGAAGTGCAAACAGGCAATTTTGTGAGGCTTTGTTATTGCTTTAAGCCTCGAGTTTGTGATGAAACCCAAGAAAGCAATTTGCCTTTGTAGCGCTATAAGGCAACTTGGTGTATCCATTTTCTTTGTTAAGCTAGCTTCAATCTTTAGTATGAGAAAGTGTTGTTGGGCTCCATTAAATAGAGCCAAGCTTCATTAATGGCGCTCGAGGGATATCTTTCCAAGCGTGCCAATATTTAAGTGATATGATATTTGTTCAAGTGAATTTAATCTGCATGTAAATATTTATGCTTGATTTGACTTAAGTATATAGATATATGTTCCACATATGCAATCTAGTGGTACTTGTATGGGTTTAGGGTTTTAGGTCCATAAAATTGCAAGTCTTTACCTTTAAAATATTTTAAGCCTAAGTCCCTAGGTCTCATGCACTTTATCTTTTAAATCCTTGTTGATCGCTTGTACTAAGTCTCTGGTTACTTAAGTTATAACTTGAGGCCTTTATGTTCATTAGATGACCGGCCCCATGTCCTAAGTTTACCCTTTATAGCCCATGAAATATTAAATCTATGTCCTAAGTCTTCTTAAGGGTATAAAGTGTTATGTAAAAGTATTTTGTAGTGTCGCAGCAAATCATAGATGACATCATCATCTCTCTGCGCAGCTATAACAAGGTGACACCTATCAAGGAATCTGGGCTTACAACCCCTTAATCGAAGATCCCAGATCGATGAACCATATGATGACAGGTGTCAACCTAAGAAGTGATCTACAAGGAGCTAAAGTTTAACGGTTGCACAAGCTCGCAAGGGAATCTTTCCAGCAAGGAATCTTTGTTGCACGGTCACGAGATAGCGACATGTGGCATCATCTTAATAAAGAAATGAAAAGTAAATGAAAAGAAGACATGTGGAGGCTTTAGTGCACCTGTGTAGGGTAGGTAAGTGGTGGGCCATTTCTGGTTGTGATGTCGTGAAATGATGCCACGTGTCCAAATTAGACAAAAGGTGATGTGGTCAGCAAAGGAGGTGCATCTGACATGTCTTATTCTTATTAGTCAAAGACTTTTCAATGATGATGACATAGATTTTCAAATCTCGCAGGTGAATGGTGGTTGTCGATTTCACAAGGACAAATTCAGATCAATGGCACAGGTTTAAATTTTTAATGAGGATGTCACAAAATCTGAGATTAAGGCTGAGGCTACCTCCATTAATGCCTCAGAACCTATGCTACAAAGCTTCAAAAGGAAGAAGATTAGGGTTTTTTGCATCATTTATTCAAGCATGAATAGAGTCCAGACGTGCAACAAGTTTTTAGGCCAGCAAAAGAAGAAATTTCAAGTTTCTGCAAACGTAAAAAACTAGTAAGTTAAAAGCTAGGTTTCTCATATGAAATGTCAACCATTGATATTTGGAAATCTAACAGTTCAAGTGTTATTTTGGAGGTTTGAAGTCATAGGTCTAGTGTTTTAGACATTTTCTTCTGGAATGCAACTACAGTTGTCCATCAAAAATTCATCGAACGGTCGTCGATTATATTAATTTGTGCTGACATCTTGCTTCAAACATAATAAATATGTTGACACTTGTCCCCATTCCAGACACTTTATGAAGGAATTTGGATGTGTGGAAAATTTGTCCCGGAATAGAACAATATGTAGCATTTGATATTTTCGCCACACACGGTATGATTTTTTATTGGCATAATAGTTTATTTCGCTAATTAATTTTTTATTGGTTTGAAACTATATTTAATTTGCCAATGATTTTTTTATTGGTTTAATTCACCAATGAAAATATTTTTTTGGGTTTGAAAATAGATTTTAATCACTAACAAAAATATTTTTTAATTTAGAAAACAGGTTTAATTCGCCCAGAAAAATATTTTACTAGTTTGAAAATAGGTTTTGTATACACCTAAAATTGGCTCATCTTGAATTAAATAAATATTTTATATTTATCTTAATTCTTATTTTCTTCTGTCAATTAAATAAATACTCTAAGTTTATTTGATTGGTTCATTATCCCATAATTAAATAAAATCAATTTATTTAATTAAATTCCCTAAATTCTTCTAATGTCTCACATAATTAAATAATCCTACATTATTTAAGTAATCCCCAAATTACTCTATCCTAAGTCCTAATTTCATAAATCCACCTCATCAATCCACCTCATCTTTCCATCTCACCTTTGCCACCTCACTATGTTGCACATGTAATTAAATATTTTAAATATTTAATTAGCTAATATTCCCTCACCCACATGTCCTATTTATCCTCTAGTCAAAATTAGTTAACTCATCAATCAAATCTGTTAACTAATTAGTCAATTGAATTCACTGGACAATCTATTCTGTTGACTCCTCAATCAACCTAGTTAACTGATCAATCAATTCAGTCAACTCCCCAATCAATTCACTTAACTGATTGGTCTATTATGTTAACTCTTCAATCAATTTTGTTAACTCCCCTGTTGCATGATGGAGCTTGGACACTTGTCCTCTTCATATTCGTTGCATGTTCCTCAACCATTCTCAACCATTGATCTTCTTACTTCTTCTCAACCATTGATCTCTTCTCTTCTGAGTCTATAAATGGAACCTTAATCTTCCATTATAATCATCCAAGCTATTTGTATTGTTACTCTACAAGAATTTACCAGTGCACCTTTGGCACCCTTTTACCATTCATTAGCTTGAGATCACCATTTGCTTTAGAGCTCATCTTCATTGCACGTTTATCACCACAGCCATTCACTATCGACATTCTTGAAAACAGCAAAGGAGTGCACTCTCTGAGGGCCTACTTCATACAAACAAGGACGATCTTGATAGGCAACAATAGAAGTTTTGATTCAAGGAAGGTTTGCATTGTTTTATTCATTGCTTCATTTCATTCAATCTTTCTTAGTTTCACTATTCTATTGAGTTATGGGTATTTGATGTTGTTTGTTGCATATTCATTGTTGATCCCATTTTACCCTAACAGGTTTTAATTTGCCAATGAAAATATTTTATTGGTTTGAAAATAGGTTTTAATCACCAATGAAAATATTTTATTGGTTTTAAAAAATTACAATTCGCTAGGATTTTCCACAGACTTCTAGCGATTACAAAAGATTTGCCAATTGAGATTATTTCTTTTCCTGGAAAAATGAAAAAAATCGCCAATAAAATTAATATTTTTCTAAAGAAGTATACATGATTTGTCAAGTTTATACACCTTCTCTGAGGGGGGGTTCTTAAAGTTATCCTTGGTCTTCTCCTTTAGCTGATTGTCTGAGACTGTCAGGATGCTATATTATGAGAAAACAATCAATCTTCTTATAGCGATATCTTAACGATACCTGATCCAAATGCTCTAAAAATTAGATATGATGTGCCTGAGTGTGTTTAGATGCTAAGTTTAGCTCCGTAAGGTCTGAAATACGACTGCAACAGAATGCGGACCAAAATACAGAAACTTCTACTGACTGTACTAAACTAGAAGCTGAAAAGAAGCAAACTAAAATGCAAATAAACTAAAATGCACATATTTTTTATTGATGCAAGATTGCTTTTGAACCAGGGATGCTCCTACATCAGACGTCCAAGGTTATTGAAAAAGTGAGTCCCTCATTTTGTTGGGGCTAGAGGAAAACCAAGACAGTCCACCTCGGCCTAAGAAATCCAAGACGAGTCTTCTTCTAGTCTGCCTTTCCACTTAACCAAATATTCCTTATATTGTCTTCCTCTGGTGTTGCGTCCAATTCTACTATCCAAAATGTCCTCAATCTACTCTGGTGCTTGTTGTGGTAATTGATTCTTCAAGTCTTCTTTAATGTTGTCACTAAACTCTGCTTCATGGTACTGATATAGGTCTGTAATGTTGAAAATAGGTGAAATACCCAATGTCTCTGGTAGCTCCACTTCATATGCATTTCCTGAATCAAATTTTTTGAGTATCCTACAAGGTCCAAACTTCTTCATCCTCAACTTGTTATATGTCCCAATTGGAAATCTTTCTTTTCTCAAGTATACCATCACTTCATCTCCAACTGCAAATTCTTTATCTTTTCTTCTCATCTGCCTTGTCCTTGTACTTGATGTTCATCTCCTCCAAATGCTTATTTAACTGATTATGCACTGTCTCCATATGTCCTCCAAATTCTTCTGCTTCTGCACTTCTCTTATCTTCTATATTGATATCTCTCAACTCTTCTACTCCTCTAGGGTTTACTCCAATAGCAATCACAAAAGGTGTTCTTTTGGTACTCCTATTCACTAAATTATTGTATGAAAACTCTGCTTGTTAAAGAATCAAATCCCAACTTCCTATATTCTCTCCAACCAAACATCTCAATAAATTTCCCAAACTCCTATTCACTACCTCTGTCTGTCCATCAATTATTTATGGATGAAATGTTGAACTGAACTTCAAATCTATCTTCATCTTCTTCCAAAGTGTCATCCAAAAGTATCTAAGAAATTGTGTGTCTCTGTCTGAAATTATGCTCTTAAGTAATCCATGTAATCTCACAATCTCCTTGAAAAATAGGTCAGCTACATGCACTGCATTAGTTGTCTTCTTATAGGGTATGAAATGTGTCATCTTTGAAAATCTCTCCACCACTATAAATATAGAATCATGTCCTCTCTGTGTCTTCAGCAATCCCATTACAAAATCCATACTTATGTCTTCCCAAGGTCTCTCCGGTACTGTCAAAGGTTTGTACAATATAGTATTCTGACTACTTCCTTTTGTAACTTGACATACTCTACAACTTTGCACAAATTTCCTAACATCCTTATGTATCTGAGGCCAAAAGTAATTTTCACTCACCAAAGCCACTATTTTATCAATGCCAAAATGTCCTGCCAATCCACCACTGTGTTTCTCTTTGATCAAATTATCTCTCATTGAACTTCTAGTTATGTACAACTGATTTCCTCTGAACAACATATCTTCCTGAATGAAATAGTCCAACCACTTACTCCTATCTGTCACAATAGGTTCCTTACATGCTTTCCAAGGTTCTATAAAATCAAGATCTTCTTCATACATGTCCTTCAATTCATCAAATCCTAGCACTTCAACTCTCATCTCTGTTAGCAAGTTCCTTCTCCTAATCAATGCATCTACAACTTTATTTGACTTTCCACTCCAATGCTTCAACACAAAAGTATAACTCTGCATGAACTCTACCCATCTCATATGTCTCTGATTCAACTTTCCTTGACTATTCAAATATTGCAAAGCTTGATGATCTGTATACAACACAAACTCCTTAGGCAACAAGTAATGTCTCCACTTCTTCAAGGCTTGAATTATGGCATAGAACTCCTAATCATAAACTAAATATCTTCTCCTTGCATCATTCAAATTCTGACTAAAATATGCTATAGGTCTACCTTCTTTACTTAACACTGCTCCTATTGCATTTCCGCTTGCATCACAGTCTACTTGAAATACCTTATTGAAATCCAGTAATGCCAAAATAGGTTGCTCTGTCACTTTCTGCTTCAACAATTCAAAACTTTTATCTTCTCCAAACGTCCACTTGAAATCTTTTCTGTCTCCTCTCATTGTCTCTGTCATAGGGTTACAAACTGAACTAAAATTTCTGATGAACTTCTGGTAGAAACTAGCTAATCCATGAAATGATCTGACTTCTCCAATGCTCTCCAGTGTAGGGCATTCAATAATTGCTCTTACTTTTGCAAGATCCATCTTCAATCCTTCTGTAGAAATCACAAATCCCAAGTATACCAATTCTTCCTTCATGAAACTACATTTCTTGATGTTTATCAACAATTTCTCCTCTCTTAGTCTCCAATACTTACCTTAGGTGCTACAAATGTTCCTCTTTTGTCTTACTGAAAATTAGAATATCACCAAATATACAATAACAAACTTACCCAAGAATTTATTCAAAACTTCACTCATCAATCTCATGAAAGTACTTGGTGCATTTGTCAATCCAAAACGCATCACTAACCACTCATATAATCCTTCATTGGTCTTAAAAGTAGTTTTCCATTCATCTCCTTCTCTGATTCTGATCTGATGGTATCCACTCTTCAAATCTATCTTTGTGAAATATCTTGCTCCACTCAAACAATCCATGATATCATCCATCCTAGGTAAAGGAAATCTATACTTAACTGCGATCTTGTTTATAGCTCTAGAGTCTGTACACATTCTCCATTCTCCATCCTTCTTCAGTGCTAACACTATAGGTACTGTACAAGGACTCAAAGATTCTCTGATCAAACCTTTCCTCAACAACTCTTGTATCTGTCTATTCATTTCATCATTCTCTGTCAATGTAATTCTATGTGCTACTTTTTTAGGCAAACTAGCTCCAGGTATAAGATCCATGTGATGACTGATACTCTTGATTGGTGGCAATCCTTCAGGTACATTGTTTGATATGATGTCTTCATACTCTATTAGCAACTCAGTTATCTCCTCCGGTTGTGATTCTTTAGTCTCCTTCAATGTTTCAGGCTTCTTAGGAATCAAAGCATAACACATATTCTCATGTCTCAAGCCATCCAAAAATTTCCTTCCATCTACCAAATAGATTCTAGCATTTCCACATACTTCCCTCTTAGGATCATCTTCCAAAGGAATCAAAGTAATTCTCTTTCCATTTGATGTTATAGTGTATGTATTCTTTCTCGCATCATTTATATCTTTCATATCATGCTGCCAAGGTCTACCCAACAAGATATGACATACATCCATAGGCATTATATCACACAATACTTCATCATGATAAGATCCAATATGAAATTTCACCAAACATTGTTCACTCACCAGTACCTTATGATCATCCTAAATCCATGCTATCTGATAGGGCTTAGGGTGTTTCAATCTTTCCAACTTCAGGTTAGTCACCATCTCCTCTAAAACTAGGTTATCATAACTACCACTATCAATTACAACTTTACAACATTTACCTCCTGATTTGCATCTAGTTCTGAACAAACTTTTCTTCTGCAGTGGCTCCTCATTTGTCTCTGCTTGAAATAGTGCTCTCTTCATGACAAGTGATTCTCCTTTCTCTGGTTTACCAACTAAACTAGGTGATCCAACAAGTTCTTCTTCCACATAGGTTGCTCTTCCACTGTTCTTTGTTCTCTTGCTTGTACTCCCCTGATTACATTCAAATGCTCTGTGTCCTTCACCTCCACACTTGAAACAAGTTCCTCTGAATGTTCTCCTATTAGGTCCTCTTCCTTCTCTTCTATATCCTTCACTCTGGTATGGACTAGGGTTTCCTCTATGGTAGAAAGTTCTATCATCTCTCTGATATGCATTATTATCTCTGTCTTCCTTCTTGAATGTACTCTCTTGTCTATTCTGCTCTGGATATGATCTTTCTCCTCTGTAAAATGTTCTACCTCTCTAAAATTTACCTCCTCTACCTCTCTTCCTTTGATCATGCCTTTTGTTCAACTTTTCTTCAACCTTCAAGGTAAACTGATATGCTTCTTCCAGTGTTGTCATCCTTACCAAACTTAGTTCTTCTTGAATGTTCAATCTCAATCCATTGATGTATCTAGCCACTTTCTCCTTTCTTGCTTCACTATGTCCTATCCTTATGATCATCTTATGAAATTCTTCAGTATATTCCTCCATAGATTTCTCCTTTTGTTTTAGGTTTTGCAATCTTTTCAACAGCTCCAACTCATAGTCAGCAAGTATAAACTAATTGTTCAATTTTGTCACCATTATGTCCCACTTTGTAATCTTTTATTTTCCTCTTCTGTTTCTATCCAATTGAACTTCCTTCCACCATATAGCAGCATGTCCTTTCAACTTTGTCTTTGCAAATTTCACCTTCTCCAAATCTTCAATTTCTTCATACTCAAAGTATTCTTCCATGTCATTTATCCAGTCAATCAACTCTTCAAGGTTCAAATTGCCAGTATAATTTGGTACATCAATTCTAGGTCTTTTCCCGATCTTTGAAATAGCTCGCAACATCTTCAATTGATCTGACTCTTCTTCTTCTAGGGTTTCTTCAATTTGATTTGCATATTGAAATTCTTCATCATCACTCTCAATATCCAATCTAGGGCTTAGTCCTTTTCTTCTATCTTCTTCAATAGCGTCTAATCTAATCCTCATTATTTTCATCATCTCCATCATCTCATCAATTCTTTTATCCATTGTTCCAATAGTAGGGATTCTCCTCGGTGGCATTCTTCCTAGGATCAAGTGTAAAATGCCTCATGTTTGGTGATCTAGCTACAAGGTGACATCTGCCTCCAATCGGTGATTAGTTGACAACACAAGTAGGCTGCCTCAGATTCGGTGATCTATCTACAACAAGATCTTATGGAAATCCTTTTCCAAATTCACTCAATTCACTCCTAAAGATTCAAACTTTCGCTCTGATACCACTTGGTGTAGTCACGGTTAGGAGGGTCCTCAAAGAGAACAATCCACACCATGCAGCTAGAGTAAACACAATGGAAACAACTCAAAGATCCAAAGAAAATACAGATTTAGTCATTCAGTATATCTTAGAATTCAAATACAAATTGGCTGGAAACATGTGGGCTCCCAATTAGGGCTCACAGGCCTGATTACACAATATTAGAATATACACAAGATATAGCTTTGAAGCTCCTTCGCAAAGAATTTAAACTATCAACTATGAATCAATCGTTGACTACTTTCCTAGGCATCTATTACATCAATATATATCATCTCTGGATCATAAGATTCCTCTGCGTTGGCCAAGGAAGATCACAAACTCCAATGAAGAGCTATAATGTGTGTACATGGATAGGTCAAACCTAAACATGAAGAGTTCCTCTACAAATGAATGGAATGATGTGCAGATTTTAGGAAAGGTCAGCCACAACCCAAACAACATTGAATGATATATCCTTTAGCTCCGTTGGTCGAGAAACGCTCTGCAAGTCTTCTCCTTTAGCTAATTGTATGAGACTATTAGGATGCTCTATTTTGAGAAAACAATCAATCTTTTGATAGCGATATCTTTCCGGTACCTGATCCAAATGCTCTAAAAATTAGATATGATGTGCCTAAGTGTGTCTAGATGCTAAGTCCAACTTCACAAGGTCTGAAATGCGACTGTGGTAGAATGCAGACCAAAATACAGAAACTACTACTGACTAAACTAATTGTACTAAACTGGAAACTAAAAAGAAACAAACTAAAATGCAAACAAACTAAAATGCAAATGTTTTTAGTTGATGCAAGATTGCTCTTGAACCAGGGATACTCCTGCATCAATTTGTCCTTAAAATTGCATGTGCATTGAGCATTATAGAATTTTGACATCATGTTTAGATCTAAGTTGAGCTATTTCACATCATAAATCAGATTAGATTTCATTCATACATCATTTTGCATAGTTTCATGCCTTAATTTCATAATTAGGGTTTAAAATCTTAGCATTTTGACTAGATTTCAACTCATCCTTCATTTAGATTTGCATCATAAGGGTGTTGTGAAAGATGTTGCTACATTATTGGACCAATAATAAGGATTTAATTTGCTACCCCTTTTCAATTTCATCACAACACTTCATCTTTTAGGCATTTGCATCTTAATCTTTGTATTTACACATTGTGTATTTCAACAAATATACTTTCATCTTAGGGTTTGTTCTATTAGTTTGTGCATTGAGTGTTGTATGCCTTTGCATGAGTCTTATAACCCTTTTCCCTAATAGAAATATCCCTCTAAGGAGAAGTATTAGATTAATGGGTTCTAATGCTCCCAATAGCAACGGTATCCATACATCGAAAAATCCATTGAACACCTTCTTTACAAAAGGAGAAACACAAACTTTGCAAGATATCATGCCTCCTATTGTTACAATGGAAGAACAAATATTTCATGATATTAAGGACCCTATTGATGTGATAACACATGTACTTGATGAGCAAATAAATAAACTTGATAAAGAACTAGCTGATTTTCAAGCATTTATGGAAAATGAAAGAATAGCGGAAGAAGTTGTGCCTATTGTTCACAACATAATAGAGTTGATAATAATAACATGTCATCACCGACTCATACACAAGTATTAGCACCTATACTGACTACTAGAATGACTACTTTTACATCAACAATTCTCACTACTAATACACATTCTTGTAGTAATGCTACCACTAGTATTGGGGTATCTAATGGCACTAATTCAAAAAATTACAAGGCTGTGGGATTCAACTATCAAAAACAACCACCTAGGGTGACTTCTTTTATGAATAATCACTCTCAACCACCACTCAATCCAACATATTATCAACCACCTTTCACGTATAGCTATTCTCAACCACCTTCCACTCACAATTACTCTCAACCACCTTTCATTACCACTCACAATCAATCTCCTCAAAACTTCATAACCATGGCTTCAAATTCTCAAATCGCATCTCCAAATGATGCCCTCTTAAATCAACTCTTGCAAGGCATGACCTCTTTACAACAAAAGGTGACGAGCTTGAAAAATTCTTCACAACCTAATCTACCAACTTATCATGCTCGTAATTCTCTATCTTATGCAATATTGAGAACTCCTATGCCTGATAAGTTTGAAACTCCTCGCTTTGAAAAATATGGTGGAAAAGATTATCCTAATACTCATGTGGCAACATTCACGGCTATGTGTAGTGATTTCTACTTTGAAGAGGACTTGTTAGCAAAAATTTTCCCATGATCTCTCAAAGATACTACTTTAGAATGGTTTTTCTCTTTACCTCCGAATTCAATACACTCTTTCTCTAAACTAGTTGATCAATTCTTACAACATTTTCAAGCAAACATTGGACATCAAGTCTCATTGATTGATTTAGTTCATTGCGAATAAGGTCTGAAAGAGAAGTTAACTGAGTTTATCAATCGATATCAAGCTCTTTATGCACAAATTCAATACCAGATGAATGATGAAGATGTTCAGAAGGTATTTATTGCAAATCTACAACCTAACATCCGTGATAAGATCATCTTGATGAAGTATAACTCTTTTCAACATTTATGCACATCCCTTTGTGATTACCAACTTTCGTCTAGTCAATATGAAAACCAAAACTCATCGACTCAAGTTGGTCAATCCATGTGTGGACCTTCACAAAACAACTGTAAGAGGAATAATAGGAGTTTCATCAAGGTTAATGGACATACTTCAAACAATTTTTCACAAGTGTCCACTATCACTAATCTGAAGAGGATATCGTTTCAGTATAGATAGCAGCAAAGACAATTCACTTCGATATCTGACTCCTTACATTCTATCATGAATCAAGCTATGAGTAATAATCTCTTGAAGCTTCCCCTGATCAAACCTTTGGATACTAGTAGAATGCAAGTACCTAACTTTGATGCTAATGCTTTTTGTCATTATCATTGGTAACAAGGGCATGATACTAAATGATGTATACGTCTTAAACATGAAATTCAATACCTCATCGACTCAAATGTTATACAAGTAATTGGTATGAATGACAATGGAAATAAGTTGGTTGCTCCTCCAAATCATAAGTTACAAATCTTTACAAATCCCTTTCCTAAGCACAGCGACAACAACATGGTAGAACAAAATACAATAGAGCAAGAAGATGACTATCTTGATTATGATGAAATAGTTGGTATGATAGAAGTGGATAAGGAGAAAATGAAAACTCACCTAGTCCACAAAAAAAAGTATATATGCTAAGGTTCCTCCACTGTTATCCCTTCAAGGATCCAGAGTTAACCAATATACATTGAAAATACATATTGAACAACCACAACAAGAGATTTGTACATAGGAAAAGATTGTTACAATAGAAGATAGTTCATTTCACTGTGAAAGACTAACTCACTGGAATAAAAAGCAAAGGATCGAAAAGGAACAAGGCAGTTATCATCAGTGGGAAATAACAGTGGTTCTCCCCCTCATAAGCAACAAAAGATTTCAAATATACAAGGATTTGGAAAACAAGCACCACATGCACATTCTAAAAACAAAGATCAATATAATATGAACCACTCGAGCTTCACACAAAACTTGATGGAGTATCTTTCTAAGATTCTCGCAAGTTCCAAATTCTAGTATGATGGTACATTCAAGTAAGTATTTCTAACCCTTTCCTTCTATGTTGTGTTCCCCCGTGATGTGTTATGTGTTGTTTAGGCCTCCTTGGATGACCCTTGATTCTCTTGTAAGGTTGAGGATATCAGGAGACTGCCTCTGTTGTGACCATTCTTCTATTTGTATCATCATTCTTCTATCTTGCTTCTCCTCTATTTTATTGTTGTGTGTTGTGCCTTAGGGGCATAGCATTGTGGTTGATGACCTGGGGGGCATCTTCCTACGTGATGACCCTAAGGCACTTGTTCTCCTCTCTCATTTTATTGTTTACTTTTCTTCTAGTGATTCTACCTAGTTGGTGGATGACGAAAACAAATACCTACCTGATACAAACTGTGTGTCCCTTTAGCAAGCAAAGAAAAAATGGACCTAATCCATATATGAAGACAGAGTTGATTTATATATCCAATGCTTGGCTAGTAGAATCACTCTGTGTGTTGGCATTTCAATTTGCACCTCTGGTATGCGATTTGGAAACGGACAGCTATGCACAGATAAACTGCTCTCCTATTGGAAGGGGGAGTTCCCTTTCTTGCTGATGTTCGCTGAAAAGATAACTTGAATGAAACTTCACCTATCTTCTTTTTGATTCTCAGCTGCAGAGCACAAGGTTAGAAAACTCTAAACGCTGCAGAAGAGGTTTTTCCTTTTTAATAAAACTTCTACTACAACTAGCATAGACTAATGATGCTTTCAACCTCCTGAGTAAATTCAGAGCAAAGGAAGTTGAAAGTGAACGGGGAATGATTGTAAACACAAAAACTCAAGTAGTTTTCCTCCAAATTTACACCACAAGACTAAGAGTACTTTAATGATGAAAGCTGAAAATGAAAGCCACAGAAGCTACACATCTGACGAAGAAAACTTGATGAATCAATATAGAATATCAAAGCAAAGTAGGCATGAGATTTCTATTCAATATCAGAAAGTTTAATACAACTCCAGGACAGCCAGACTGCAGCAAAAGGTAGGCATACAGTAAGCGATCAAACACCGGAGAACACTAAACACAAATGAACAGACACTTAGAATAACAATGTTTGCAGGCTAGAATAGGCATAGCAAATTTGCTATCACAACTACCATCTACTTACAATGAACACAGATTGAATAGACACTGGGAATAACAATGTTTGCAGGCTAGAATAGGCACAGCAAATTTTCTATCACCACTACCATTACCAACAATGGGCAAGGATGCCCTTATTTATACTAAAATCAAAGGAGTAGGGAACCCTAAAATCTCCTTGATTAACCCTAACTTGCCAACTCGCAAGCTTTATTACTATTCTAAGACAAAGATACAATAAACAAATGCTTTAAAGCAAAAAGATTCCAACTATCACAATGGTGCTTTCTTTCTAAATATAGAATGGATGAGCTAAGGATGAAAGCACATGCTTTAAAACAAAAAGCATATGTTTTAAAGCTACTTTATTTTGGAATGCATCCTCATCAACATTCTAGATTTTTGGTGATGTCATCCGTCGATATTCTGGGAAACAATATCTTCTAAAAAGCGAGTGACCGCATCTCTACCAGGAACACTGATACTCTCTAGAACAATATTCTGATTCTCTAACATTTCTTCACCATTGGCAACCATCTGAAGAAATTTGTGAACTTCACCCGCAGCCTTGTCAAATTTCACTGACATTGCGGCAAGACGACTCATCTTGCCAGCATTGATATCATCATTAAAGTTGTTGCGGACGAGAGTCTGGAACTCTACTTGCACTTTCCTGAGGTCATACAGGGTACCATCTTCTTTCTCATATGAACACGGGATTTGAGTGACAAAGGATCTGACGAACTTGAGGATGCCGATTACCTTTTCTTTCCATTCTGTCAACTCTGAAATCATACTGTCATAAGTTTTTACTATGAAAAGATATTGTGCTTTCCAAGTAGAAACTGTCTTCTTATCTTTAGCTGAATCAACAGTATCAAGTGCAATCTTTAAGTCAGAGATAATGATCTCAAACACCGGTCTATTTTCTGCCATGATCTGCTACGACCCCTGTATGCCTTGGCGTAAATCATGAGCGTTGTACTTCAACTGATAAAGCTCTGCAAGTACAACTCTCCCTTTGGTCACAAATTCTTCTACCCAACTGTCCACGTGCTTCCCATAGAGGACCAACTTATTGAAATGATGCTAATCGACTGGTGATCCAAGACTTGGTGGAAGAAGCAAATCAATCTGTGAATTGACATGGAAAAGGTTGGAAATATATTGCCACAACTGTCGAACCTCAACTTTGAGAGTTGCCTTGTCTTCTCCATCTCTCAACACCCTTTCCTTCAAGCTATCCGCTGCAACCTCAAAGAGATTGACATCTGTATGGCGAGTACTTCTGCCAAGGTTAGCTTTGACAACTGTGAAGTCATCAACCTCGACATCATTAGCACTTCTATTTTCTGGAGGTGTTGCAGTCTCAAGAATTATTTCTCCATCCGCATTCTTCTCAATGTGAATCTGCTTCTTCAGCTGCTTGTCTGGTGTGTCTTGATAGATGCTTTTTAGCTCTGTTAAATTCAGCTGATATGAGGGCTTTCTTCTCTTCCTTCCCAGAATGTTTTCAAGCCAGGATGAGCCATCCTCTCTTGGAAACTCGGTTCTCACCTCATCAACTCCTGATGAATCAATGCTTGCATCAAAGTTGCGAACCAGTGAATCTGGCTCTGAATCTATGTGAATAGGAGAAGGGATCGGTGAAGAAGGTGGAGATACATGATCTGAAGGTAACACTTTAACATGCGGCGTTGTTTCAACAGGAGCTTCTGGTTCAACTGGTGGATGTTCCTGTTGGACATGAGCTGGAGACTCGTCTTTCTTCCTCTTTAACTTTGCCATTTTTGTTCCCTTTGGGAGAACACTCAGCCTTTACTCTTTGTTTTGGCTTGGAAGTGGAAGGTTCTGATGGTTGCACAACTGGTGGCTCTGCTACTGGAATATCATCCTTCCGCTTAGTCTTCAAGAATATCAAACTATTTTTAACCACTCTACTTGTTCTCTCCTCAATGGAAGTACTCTCTTTTACTGACCAATTAACTAGCGGCAACGGTTGTTGCTCAATTTGGTCCCTAAAATACGTGGGAAGTAGAACTTCACCACTCTCTGTCAAACCCTCTATGTCCTCTGATAGGATATCGACATTTGCTGAAGAGTGAACCTGCTGTAACTGCATCTTTGCACTTCATACTCATCAGCACAATTAGCCCAGAAGTCTTCAACTGCAAACTTGTGTGTACAATTCTGACCAAGATGTGATGCATAGACACCACGGGGATCATATGAAGATCTCATGTCGAAAGGCTTAAGACCATATCTGGATGATTCATTACCAATTTTCTTGGCATCTGCTCCAGATCTACATCTGTAAATACTCATCCCAAGTGGAAAATTGAAGGTAGTCTTGCGTCTGCTACGCAAAAATGTATGCACTTGATAAGCTTGCCTCAAAAATTCCATAAATGCTATTTCATCTGTAGGATATCGCGGCAACATGGCTAGCTCTCCTGAGAAGCCATATACTCTGATGTAGGAAAGAGTAGGAAATTGGATAAACCAATCAGCCCATTCTGCCATTGCTATTCTAGCCTCTATAGAAAACCGTATATGCAACTCCTTGTCCATGTCTCGCACTGCATGCATCAAGAATGCATCATTCACCCGCCTGTAATGTCATTCAGCTTGAGAGATCTCTAACTGCGGGAAGTGATGATACACATGCTGAGTACCCAGAGTTCCAACAACATTCAAACCTCTGAATTGACCTTGAAAAGCCATCAAATACACAAGGTACGATATCATATGGAATTCATGAGCCCTTTGAAAATCAATTATTTGTTGGTGGAGACAATCACTGATTAGTGCCGACCAATCATAGAATTTGGTTTCGTCAACAATCTGGGACATGATGTAAAACATCCAAGGCTGAAATTTGTTTGCATCTACTTGACCCATGATACGACTTAGCAGAGTAATCATTATTGCATGCTCCTCCTTGAATTCTCCACATCCAACATTCTTTGGCATAATATTCTGCTTTTCTTTCAACCACCTCTGACCAATCTTTTTTCGGTATTTTTCCTTATCATTATTCCAAACCCTCTTGCATTCTTCAAGTGAAACAATTAAGTTCTCTCTCCAAATAGGTATTGTAAAGCACTTTTCAATGTCGTTTGGCCTCAAGCTGCAGAGCACACGTCCATCACCCGACTGAATTTCTCTTGTGACCAAGTTGTAATGTGTCACACAAGCAATCACAAACTCGATACTTTGCACGGTGATAGGAAAGGATACCACTGCAAGCAAACCGGAGTGTCCAAGATTCCTGATGGCATTATTTCCTGCATCCTCCAAGGAGTGTAAATTGATTACTGGAAGTACTTTATGCAAGTCTGTTTCACAAGTTTTCAGGTAATCATGAACCAATGCTGTTTTGTGCCTAAATTGTGTTGGAGAGTACTGCATATTGGAAGATTTGAAAATCAACTGTGAACATGCTTATGTTGGAAAAAGTATTGAACAGATGGCTAAAAATTGTTTGCTGATTTTTAGAAAAAGCAGAGTGTGAGCTAAAAAAGCTGGCACATGGGTTTTGTAGATAATTCCATTTCTAAGCAACCTAGATTGTCAGATTTTGAAAAAGCAGATATTTTCTCGAAAAAGCAGGAAAAAAGTAGTTTCCCGAAAAAAAGCACAACTCCTAATCTTCAAGAGAATGATAATCTAGATGGACCCATCTCGATGAAAACTGAAAAAGCTCTGGTCGGATTTCTGAAAAATGATCTCCTTGAAACAAGGACCCTGAAAAAGCAAGCCTCTCTTCTTCCTCAACCCGAATCTATGAAGAAAACTGAAAAAGCACCTGGTTTGGGTCTTCAAATCTTCGTTGAAAGAAAAATAAAAATCTTTCCTCTGGATGCAACCTGCAAAAAATAATGAAATAAAGAAGCCCAAAGCTTGTCTTTATAAATCTTTTGGTTGAAAAAGCAACTTTACTTGTGTGAGAAGAAAACTTCATCCTCATCCATGAAGAAAGCAACTTTTAAAGCGTAAATCCAAGTGGATGTCTTCGAATAGGAAGAATCCCTATTTTGTAGGAGCCTATGGCTTCATGTGCAAGATGACAAAAAATGTCTTCTTTGATGATGTCATCGAATGCGCGAGTTGGAAGAAGTGTTAACAAAAAAAATTTCATTTTCGACACTTCAACACTCGTTTTGACTCAAATATGGCCTGTCTCTGACTTTGACAAGGTGGAAAAATGTCATCATGAATTGAAAAAGCTAACTGATCCTGACATTTTGAAGATTGATCAACTGAGATTCCATCCCCTACCTCCGTTCGACGATCTAACATCATTTGACCAAGTTTGACCTCCCTGAAACTGCCAACGGGCGAAGATTGATAACAAGGCATGTCGGAAAACACTGAAAACACAAAAATATTCTAACACTACTCAAGATGGGCGCCCCAAGCCTCCTAGGGCGCCCAGTTTCCCAACACTTAGCCATTTTTTCAATTTTTTTAACTTTTTCAATTTCTTGGTTTGCGTGCGCATTCCGGAGGCACAGGACCCCTATTTGGCTGTCGATTTCTATCAACTGGGATGGAAATGAGTCTGATGATCTGGCAAATATGCAAGCCTGATGAAAACTAAGCTGATTGTACCTTTCGTTTGCCTCAAAAAATGTGCCAAACTGATCAACACTGAACCGGAGCGGGCTGACGGAAGGAGATTTGCGTTTTTCAAGAAAAACATGAAAAATAAACTAACATTGGTGAGGATGGGCGCCCTTAGCCTCCTGGGGCACCCATTTTGTCAACACTTAGCCATTTTTTGCAAAAATTTTCAATTTTGTACCTTTTCTCGATTTTCATGCCCACGGCTCCTTTTCGATCTTCGATTTCGATCGTTCTAACGACTGTCAAGGTGGGACGGAGGGTGATCTGAGTAGTCTAAACATATCTGTGATGAAATCCTGGCTTTGATTGACTTTTGACCAAGTTTGACCAAGTTTGACCAATCAGAAAGGAGCTGACGGAAGCATTTTCGATGTTTCTCGAAAAACATAAAAAAAACTAACACTGGAGAGGATGGGCACCCTTAGCCTCCTGGGGCACCCATTTTGTCAACACTTAGCCAATTTTTTGATTTTCCAACTTTTCACTTCACCTTGGATCCATCTTGCATCGTTTTGCGTGCATCATCGAGTCGACGGCCGTTTGTCAGTTTTGCGTCATTGAAACAGCGTTGGAAACTCGTCGAAGAGATTTGGCAAGTGAACTTTTCTGTGTTGATGACTTTAGAGCTCATGCTTCACCTTGTGAAAAAGCAAAAATGACCCAGTAGAGAAAACTTGGTCGTTTGAAGATTCCGTCTGAACCGTGCCAATCGTGAAGGAAAATCAACCAATGAGAATCAAGCGCGACACCTAATTTGGAGATTCTATTTTTAGAAACTTTCTATTTTTAGAAACTTTCTATTTTTAGAAAGTTTTGCCAACATCCATATCTCAAGAAACCCAGAAAACCTAACTCGACATCTATTTTTAGAAATTTTGCTTTTTTGACTTTTTGATGAAAAATTTTCTAGACTTGTTTCAAAATGCCTTGATGAAGCAAAAAATTTGGTTGGGTACAACAATGTGATATTTGATGTTATCTTATCTTTGCTAACAAATCATAACAATACATCTACTCCGTGCACTTTATTTAATTTGGGTGTCTCGCCTTATTGTTACACTCAATTCTGAGATGCTTGTAGTATAAGCTCCATAGCTATATTCAGACTCAAACTTGTATGTGTAGCCTTGTCTTCTTTGTTTTCATGCATAGCTTTCATGTTTTGCTAAGATTAATATGTGCTTGTAGGAACATTCGGTGATCGTGAGCACATGTCACCTTTGGGGGCATGGGCTTTGCGAAAGCTCTTGGTCCCTTGTGTGTTTTCTCTCTACCTTAACGTGCTTGATATCGATACATGATATCAACCACCTTAAGGTGGAGGCATATAAGGTAAGTTGTCTGATGATTTTGGTACTAACGAAGCATGTTTGTAAGCCGTCTGCAGAGGCGGGATGTTGTATGTCTAATGCGAGTGCACATATTTATTCTATATTGCAATCAAAAAGCCCTCTATGGAGGCAAGATATTGTGCATATCCTTTTATTTAAAAGCCCTTTGCGGAGGTGGGAATGGTGTATCTCTTGAGCTAGTGCACATCCTTTTTATTTAAAAAGTCCTCCAAGTAGGCGAGGTTGGATCTAAGACTATCCTCCCTTAAGCATGTCTTTGGTGGTTGTTGTGGCATAAGCCCAACCGTCAGGTGTGCCTGTAGCATGCTTGAGATGGTGGGGGATTAGCAATAAGTTCCTTCCATCACCTTGTTTGCCATGTTTAAGACATATAGTATGTCTTTGGCATGCTATATGGTGCTTGTGTTTTCCATGTGTCTTCAGTGTGTTTTCCCCCGTGTGTAGTTTTAAGGGTGTGGCAAAATGCCCCTCCTACACTTGGGCTTTGTATGGCATGTTTTTCTCCCAAGCATAGTTTCAAGGGTGTGGTGAAATACCCCTCCTATGCTTTGGGTTTTGTATGGTGTGCTTGTTCTCAAGTGTAGTCTCAAGGGTGTGGAAAAATGCCCCTCCTACACTTTAGGATTTGTTTGGTGTGTCTTCTCCCCCATATGTAGTCTCAAGAGTGTGGCAAAATGCCCCTCCTACAATTTGGGGTTGTGTGTTGCATTTTTACTTTCCATGTATCTGCATTCATATATATATTTGAAAATTAAAAAAAGAAATATCATTGTATTCATTGTGTTTTGTGTGTCTTCAATACTGTCTTCTCTGTGTCTTGTGTGCCTGTTACTGTCTTCTCCATGTTTTGCATGCCTATTATTGTTTTCACTATTTTTGGCGTGTCTGCGATGTGTTTTTTCTAATCTTTACCTAAGACTGGGGGCTAGAAATAGTTCCTCAATCTTTTTGTATGCATTAGCTTCAAGTGCCTAACGTGTTTGCTATGTTTTGATCGTACTGTAATGCATGTATGACTCGTAAGATCATACATACATTAATGTGGGGGCTAAATGTTGTCATAAAATATCCCCCTAGGACTTTTACCTCTAGCTCTAGGGTCCCTTGTTTTTCATTATGCATGTTAGATTCAACTCCTAAGACAAAATGGCTTGAAACCCATGTCAAATAGGGCTTGAGGGACATCTGTGAGCCTACACCCTGACCCAAAATAGGTCATGGGATAAGGGCACATGCGCCGTTGTCCTACCTTATTTTGGTAGCATCCTAAATTTGAATGTTGATTGGAGACCGTTAAAAAGTGTCTGTTGCCGACATCTTAAGTTTGAATTATGAAATTAAAGCAGGAATGCATATATAAGCATGTTTAGGGTTTCATTTCTAAACTAGAAGATGACTAGATGATGATTATGATGTTTTGGCGAACTTATGATTTTAGAGAATTCAAGGCATTCATTGTTGCATAGCAAAATATTGTTGTTGTGTTTGTTATTATAGATTTGGCTTCATCTTCTCATGTTGTGAAGGATATTCATCTACATGCGAGCTACAGCTCTGAGATGATATCTATTTGTGTTGAATCAATCATTTATCAATTTTTTTTGCCTTTGTCCTGTAAGGATACACACTCTCTATCTAACAATGGTGTTGGAAGGCTTGAATTCCATTCCGAGGCTTGACTGAAGTAATCTCCTAAACACCACAACCCCCCAACCCCTCTCTTGTGATTGCAAGTGATAGGTGTCGTTTATTGCAGAGTGGAGTTGTAGAGGAACATTGCAGAGTGTAAGGATCCTAGATCTAAAAGAAAGATTGGAAAAGAGCATAATTGGGACAAGGATGCTAGTCCTTGTGTCCTCCAAGTTTGTAGAGCTAGAAATTATTGGAATAGTGATAATCAGCATCAGAAAAGATCCATAAAGCCCCAATAAAATACTACATTAGACATCAGTGGAAGTCCCTCCATCCTCAACATTTCTAAATCTTAAACTTCAAAATCTGGCATGAATCTAATCTTCATCTAGTATTTTTTTGTGCAAGCATTTGTCAGAATTTATCTATTTGTTCACAATTTCGCCATAATTAGCGTTTTGAGCATAATTGGGTTTAAATTAACAAAATAATCATTAATTTCCAAATTTCCCTATCATTACAAGTGTCAACCAACCTGTAGGTGAATCCTCTTGCAAAAGTTAAGATTCAACTTGGTTAAATGTCCTTGAATGTGTGTAGTGAAAGGAGGATTTAGGCATATCATTCATCAAACCCTTTTTCCCCCTTTTCCTACTAAACACAAACTTACCCAAGAATTTATTCAAAACTTCATTCATCAACCTCATGAAAGTACTTGGTGCATTAGTTAATCAAAAAGGCATCACTAACCATTCATACAATCCTTCATCTATCTTAAATGCAATCTTCCACTCATCTCCTTCTCTGATCCTGATCTGATGGTATCCACTCTTCAAGTCTATCTTTGTGAAATACTTTGCTCCACTCAAACAGTCCATGATGTCATCCATCCTTGGCAATGGAAATCTATACTTAACTATGATCTTATTGATTTCTCTAGAGTCTGTACACATCCTCCATTCTCCATCTTTCTTAGGTGCTAGTACTGCAGGTATCGTACATGGGCTCAAACTTTCTCTGATCAATCCTTTCCTCAACAATTCCTATATTTATCTATTCAGCTCCACATTCTCTGTTGGTGTCATCCAGTGTGCTACTTTGTTAGGCAAACTTGCTCCTGGTATAAGGTCCATATGATGACTGATACTCCGGATTGATGGCAATCCTTTAGGCACATTATCTGATATGATATCTTGGTACTCTGTCAATAATTCAGTTATCTCTTTTGGCAGTGGTTCTTCTTATTTTGCTGTGGTGTTCTCTGTACTTAGGTCTTTGCACTTATTAGGAATCAAAGCAAAGCACATATTCTCATGTCTCAACCCATCCAAAAATTTTCTTCCAACAACCAAACAGATTCTAATAGTTCCACATACTTCACTCTTAAGTTCATCTTCCAAAGTTATCAAGATATGCTTCTTCCCATTAGATGTTATAGTATAAGTGTTCTTCCTTCCATTATGTATAGACTTTCTATCATATTGCCATGGTCTCCCCAACAATATATGGCATACATCCATCAGCATAATATCACACAATTCCTCACCATTATAAGATCCTATATGAAATTTCACTAAACATTATTCACTCACCAGTACCTTGTATTCATCTTGAATCCATGCTATCTTGTAGGGCTTCAGATGTTTCAATCTTTCCAGGTTTAGCTTAGTCACCATCTCCTCTAAAACCAAATTATCAGTACTACCACTATCAATGATCACTTTACAACATTTACCTCCTGATTTGCATCTTGTCTAAAACAAACTTTTCCTTTGCGATGGTTCCTCAATCATCTCTGGTTTTCCAACTAAACTAGGCAATCCAACAGGTTCTTCTTCCGCATAAGTTATTCTTACACTGTTCTATGTCCTTTTGCTTGTACTTCCCTGATGACATTCAAATGCTTTGTGTCCTTCACCTCTACACTTAAAACAAGTTCCTCTAAATGATCTCTTATCAAATCCTCTTTCATCTCTCATGTGTTGTTCATTGTGGTAAGAATTATGATTTCCTCTGTTGTTGTGGTAGAAACTCCTATCATCTCTCTGGTATGAATTGCTATCTCTGTCTTCCTTCTTGTATGGACTACTTTCCTTGTTTTGCTCTGCATAAGGTTTTTCTCCTCCAAATTTGTTCTCCCCCTTTGAAATTTACCTCCTCTACCTCTCTGTCTTTGCTCATGCCTCTTGTTCAACTTGTCTTCAACTTTCAATGCAAACTGATATGCTTCCTCTATTGTTGTCATCCTTACCAAACTCAATTCTTCTTGAATACTCATCCTCAATCCATTTATGTATCTTTCCATTTTCTCCTTTCTTGCTTCACTATGTCCAGTCCTTATGATCATCTTATGAAATTCTTCAGTGTACTCCTTCATAGATTTCTCCTTTTGCCTCAGGTTTTACAATCTCTTCAACAATTCCAACTCATAGTTAGCAGGTATGAACTGATTCTTCAATTTTGTCACCATCCTATCCCATTTTATGATCTTCTCTTTTCCTCTCCTATTTCTATCCAATTGAACTTCTTTCCACCAAATAACAACATGTCCTTTCAACTTAGTTTTTGCAAATCTTACTCTCTCTGAATCTTCAATTTCTTTATATTCAAAGTATTCCTTCAATTCATGTATCCAGTCAATCAATTCCTCTGGATTCAAATTTCCAGTATAGTTTGATACTTCTACTCTAGGTCTCTTTCCCATCTTAGAAATAGCTTTCAACATCTTTACCTGATCAAATTCTTCTTCTTCTAGGGCTTCTTCATTTTGGTCAGCTGATTGAAATTCATCATCATCACTTTCATCTACATGTCTAGGGTTTAGTCCTCTTCTTCTATCTTCTTCTACAACATCCAATCAAACCTTCATTGCTCTCATCATCTCTATCAATTCTTCCATTCTTCCAGCAACATTGGTCGTAGCAAGCATCCTCCTTGGCGGCATCTCTTCCTAGGATCCGGTGCAACTGCCTCAATTCAGTGATCTGACTACAAGGTAGCAACTACCTCACAATTGATGCTCTATTGACAAACACAATAGACTACCTTAGGTCATTGCTTTGTTCACCACAAGATCTTCTAGAATGCCTTCACTTCCCAAAGGAGTCAAAACTTTGCTCTTTTACCTCTTGGTGCAGTCATGGTAGGAGGGTCCAAAGAATGAACGGTCCAAACCATGCAACTAGAGTAAACACAATAGAAACAACACAATCATAGAATGCAATGGAAGATTCAAATGGTTAATATATCAAATAATTAGAATGCTTATATGTCAGAAATATGTGAGCTACAATCAAAGGGCTCATAGGCCTGTTTTATGAGTTACAACAGATATGCAAGATATGGCATTGAAGTGCCTTCCTAGAAAAAAAAATTCTATCTAATCTATCATAATTGCTAACTGACTTCCTAATTCATATAAGAGATCTATATATACATCTTCAAGCTCATAAAATCCTCCACGTCGGCCATAAGAGGTTACAATCTCCAACAATTGATGAAATGTGTAGAAGCATGTAGGTCAGCCTACAACATATGGTATTGCTCCACAAATGAATGAAACTTGGTGCAAACCTCAAGGAAGGTCTATCAAGTCCTTATGTGCCATGTATGATGTTCCATTTGGCTCTACAAGTTACGAAAGTGCTCTACAAACCTTCTCCTCTTAACTGTCTACCTGAATACTCTGCTCTATGAAAGCTAATGATCTTCTTATAGTGATAACTTTCTGTAGGCAAATCCAAATCACTTGAAATCTGAATATGATGTAGATGACACTATGTAGATGCTAAATCCTACTCCACAAGATCTAATATGAAGATGTGGCAAAATGCGGTACCAAATGTTGAAATGCAAATCACTGAACTATAACTGAAATGAAAGAAAAGAAAAGAATGCAAATGTTTTTGGTTGATGCAAGATTGCTCTGCAACCTAGGATGCTCCTACATCACTAGGGGACTCTCTTTGTATTGCTCTTTTTGTGGTCCCCTTGTCAGCTCTTCTTCCATCTCTTTATGGTCACCAAGATTGAGACATGGATGATCTAATGATGCCTAACCCATGAGGGTTGTACCTTTATTCCATGTGTATATGTGTGTTTTCTTGCTTGCCTATTCTATTTTCCCTATAAAAATGCTTGATATTTGTTTGGTAGTTCTACTTGGAGGACCCATGATGCCCTTGTAGACACATGGATATGAGAAGAATGAAAATATCATCCTATTCTTCTATATGTATCTACCTTCTTCTATATATTTTTGATAATGGTGAGTTGCAAACCAGGGTGCAAATCCCTATTACAAAAGGCCACAAAGGCAACAAAATAGGCTAACATACCGTGAACAACAAAACAACAAACTAACAACTACTAAGCATATTAGAGAAAATACAGAACCAATACCAAAAATAAAGACAAGAGAAACAACTACTTTAGTAGCATGTTCCGTTCCTCCATGAGGAATCCAAGAAGTTCATCTTTACTAGTAGAGTTTTTCTCCTCATTATGCTTACCAATCTGAATATCCTGTAGAACAACCAAAGAGGTAGCTGCCCAATGGGTCACTTTGGAGCATAGGGTTGCCATCACCCTCATCTTATCTTCGAGGGATGTCATCCTATCCTTCAGATTATCCATATCCTTTTGAATCAAACTCCAATTTCTACACCTTTCCACACTAGCCACCTCCTTAGCTAGAGACTCCATAACCTCCACGTCATCTTCCTCAATGTCATAAAATGAATTATTCAACTCTTCAAACAAACTAGCTCCCTCTTGAACCGTTGGCTGCTCAGGGGTTGACTTAACTTCCTTAATCTCCACTTCCTCCCCAGGGGTCTTAACTCTCACCAGCCTACTTGAGCGGTAGATGCTTGGCCTTCTCACATACTTACCCTTAACTTCTTTCTCCTTACCCTTCACAGCCTCCTCTTCCCCCTTCAATTGAATATTAGTGTGACCCCCTTCAGGTGAGAGCTCTGTAGGTTCTTTACCATCAACATATTTCTTACCCTTCTTTTTAGTAGATTTGTCAGGCTCTAAATGCACACTTATGTCTCTTTTTTGCTTCTTCTCACATCTGTGAGTAGGGTTGTTTTTAAGGTCACACAAGCCCTCAACTGCCACCTTTTGAGCTTGACTAGGGGACCCAAACATGCCACTAGCAGGGGTGGCCAAATCTGATGGGCCCAACGGAGATGAGGTATTTTTCTGGGTAACATGAAGGGCTTTGACTCCTTTCTTCTTATGGGGCCAAGGTACCAGAATTTCTGCAGTTGGGGCCTTAGGGTTCAAGGGGACCTAGTAGGGCTAGGGGAATCCTTAATAGATGGATTTAAGGCCTTGCCTTTAGCCGAGCTACCATATTTGACACTCAACAATATATTATCATTAGACTCATCATCGTTGACCTCCTCGACAAGGCATGCTCTAATTGGCTTGGAAAGGCACAAGGCAAGATGAAAGTGAAATAATTAGAGGATCAAACCTTGGTGGAGTAGCACAACAACAAGGCTAGGGTTGTTAGAGTGAGCAGTTTTAGCCACTTTCACAAAGGATTCCAGGGAATTCAACAAGTAGAAAGGGAAATCTATGAGCAATTTAAGGTAGAAATGGTTCAGCAAGGTGAAGTGATAATGATAAAATGTTAGTTTTAGGACAGACAACTGAGAGGGGGGGTGAATCAGTTGTCCCAAAACTTTCTTTACTTTAAACACTTAAATCCTTCTTGTAATTCAATAGCATAATAATAAATCAATCATGGAAGCACAATGCAATAATTCAAGAGTAGAAACACATTAACACATATGACACCAAGATTTTAACGTGGAAAACCCGGTTAAGGGAAAAACCACGGGGTGACTAACCCAAGATTGTATTCTCTGTTAAAAGAATAGGAAAAACAAAATGGCACATGCCAATTAGGGCTCAGTGCCTGAGCACACTGCTCACAAGAGGCCCACTGCCTACAAGCGACACACTATCTACAGAATAATAAATATTACATACTTGAATTGAAGATTAGCATCTTCACCATGCTTGAGTCAATTCCATTTAAGCTCAACACTTTTGCTCTGCTTTTCGATCTTCTCCTCTCTACCACTCACTCATCTTCACACGGATACTTTGAAATGACTTCACAACTCTTATTTACACAAGACATTGACTTCGAGATAATCATCAAAGTTAGCATAATACATACTTTATTTTATTAAGCAAATACACAAATACAACTTGACTTATTACAAAAGATTTCATGCAAATCACCACACTGTCTGCCACACATATGTGGGACTTCAATCTTCTTTAAGGAACATGTCATTCTTCGCAGAACATCTCCAAGGTCATCCGTAAGATGTGTAAAACATTCGGTCGGCCATGACTAGGAAGAACATCATCACCTAAAAGTTAATCTTCAATTATGAGCTCAATCTTCAATGCGAACCATCAACACAAACTGGACACAATCTAGAGACCCCCACAAGCTTGTCTAAATCACCAAGAACATCCACACCACTTCTACTTACTAAAATCATTCACATCTTCATCTGGAACCTCAAGAACACATTCTGTCATCACTGTTATATTAGAATAGATGCTTGCGGACCTCCAGACCACAAACCAATTGAGTTGTCAATTCACATTGGCTTCCTAAACACTCCACCAAATCCGCAGAACAAGATATTGCATTTTCGGATCTCACCGGACCTATTTATGTCACTTTGTCACCTCTGAGCATCTACCAGAACCAGTTTTACTCATATAGCCATAACTTCTCCAAATCTTCATGCGGACCTCTCAAATCTTGACTGGATCATATTTAGACACATATCTACAAACCCTTTGATGCATATCCTCTGATCTTCATCTTAGCTGGGATCTTCACTTCATAGAGCTTCACTATTCTTCTATGTTTCTGATAGGACTAATTTTCTCAATATCCTCAGCACACAGCTCATCCAATCCTTGACATCAATGCAACAGGAGTATGTTGACATCAATGACAACACCAGTTAGGCCCATACTTGCAACAATCTTCCCCTTTGTCATTGATGGCAACATATGATGTGAAAAACTGTTTTAACCATCAAGACAAGAACTTCTCCTCACTGGCTGACATAGCTCCCCCTATCAACAAAAAGCATTCATATGTCTTCTCTTTCTTTACTGCTCAACCTTTGATCAACAACCACTTTTGTTTTTCACATGTCTTCTCTCCCCCTTTGACATCAATGGCAAGGGCACATACTTGCATCAATCAAAATCATACAGACTGCTCCCCCTAAGTAGCAGCTTCCTATCATCAATCTAGATCACAAGATATGATTGTGATATCCACTGGACTGATGCACATTAGTGCACCTTAATTCAGAACCGGAGGGGTAATAACCCCTAACTTCTCCCTTAGATACTCAAAAGAGTCCTTAGGTAGAGGTTTAGTAAAAATGTCTGCAATCTGATCCTTGGAGGGCACAAACTCCAATCTGACTTCATTCTTGTTCACCTGCTCTCTCAAAAAGTGAAATTTGATGGATATATGTTTTGTCTTTGAATGCAACACTAGATTTTTTGATATATTTATTGCACTTGAGTTATCATAGAAGATTGTGATAGGTTCCTCATACTCCACTCTGATGTCTCTTAGCATTTGCTTCATCCACAATACTTGAGTGCAACTACCTGCTGCTGCAATATATTTTGCTTCTGCAGTTGACAGAGATATTGCCTCTTGTTTCTTGCTCAGCCAAGAAACCAATCTTTTCCCCAAAAAGAATGCACCACCACTAATACTCTTCCAATCATCCACATCCCCTACCCAATCCGCATCTGTATATGCATGAAGAGAGAAATCATGATCCCTAGGATACCATAAACCATACTCAACTGTTCCTTTTAGATATCTGAGAATCCTTTTGATTGCCATGACATGAGATTCTCTAGGATTAGCTTGGAATCTGGCAACAAGACCAACAACATTCATAATGTCAAGTCTAGTTTGAGTGAGATATAGTAGTCCTCCAATCATTGACCTGTACTTTTTCTGATCAGCCTTAGGAGAGTCATCATCTTTGCTTAGTTTACATCTAGTTGCCATGGGAGTATTCATTGGTTTTGAGTGTTCCATCCCAAATTTCTTCAACAATTTTTTCACATATTTGGTTTGAGAAAGGAAGATTCCTTTCTTTGTTTGAGTGATTTGCAGACTCGAGAAGAAATTCATTTCCCCAAACATAGACATCTCAAATTCACTTTTCATTTGATTTGCAAAAGCCTTGCACATACTATCTCTTCCTCCAAAAATGATATCATCAACAAATACTTCAACAATCAAGATATTTTCATGATCAATTTTGAAGTACAAGTTACTGTTAGCAGTACCTTTGTTGAAACCAATTTTCAAAAGATGTTTATCCAGTCTTTCATACCAGGCTCTTGGGGCTTGTTTGAGTCCATACAATGATTTCTTCAACTTGCAGACCATATCACCATGATCAAACAATTGAAATCCATCTGGTTGCTTAATGTATACTTCTTCCAAGTCACCATTCAGGAAGGCAGACTTGACATCCATCTAATATACTTTGAAATCCTTGAAGGTAGAAAAGGCAAGAAATAATTGGACTACTTCAATTCTTGCTATTAGAGAAAAAGCTTCTTCAAAATCAACTCCTTCTACTTGAGAATAACCTTTGTAGACCAATCTAGCTTCGTTTCTGACTACTTCACCATCTTCATTCAGTTTATTCTGGAAGACCCATTTGGTTCCAATCACATTTTTGTTTCTAGGTCTAGGAACAAGATCCCAAGTGTGATTTTTCTCAATCTACATCAACTCTTCCTTCATTGCTTTCGTCTAGCTTTCATCATTGCATGCTTCACTTACTGTTTTTGGTTCAATTTTTGAAATCAGACAATACTTTTCTAAGTCTAGAGCAATCTTTCTTCTTGTTTGAACACCTTTGCTTTTATCACCTATGATATGATCTTCAAAATGATTCAGTCTTACATACCTGGGAGTTTTGGGAATTTCTTGCACTTCTATTTCTTGGACAGGTTCAGCCAAACTTATCTCTTCTTCCTGTATTTCAAGATTCTCCGGATTAGTCTGGATCTAAATTTCAGAAGGGGTTTGGACTTCTTGGACCAAAACATTATTTTGATCATCTTCTTCATATTCATAAAACCTTGAGGGTTTTGCAATGCCTTCATCAACCTTCACATTTGTACTTTCTATAATCTTTCTCAATCTCTTGTTATAACACCGGTATGCTTTGCTTTGAGTAGAATAACCCAAGAATATTCCTTCATCACTTCTAGCATTGAATTTGCTAAGGTCTTCATTTCTTTTAATGTAACATTTACTACCAAAGACTTTGAAATACTTTATAGTGGGAGTGATGCCAAACTAGAGTTCATAAGGGGTCTTACCAATATTGCTTCTGATTTGTACTCGATTAAGAGTATAGACAGCAATGTTTACAACTTCTCTCCAGTAGATCTAAGGAACATTTGCTTCCATCTGTTGGCAAGAGACACTATATGGACTCATGAATGTTGTCATTGATAGCAACAAAGGTTATCCCACACATCCGTAGGACATGATGAGTCTTTACCGGAAGTCAGATTGAAGAAGTGTTGAGGTCAAGTAACCAAGAACAGAGCTATCAGTAAGGTCCGACAGACAGGTCTGGATCTCTCAAAAGAAGTATCTCAATGAAGTACAAATTTGGGGAAGTCAAGAGGAGTACCTTGACAAATAGAATCCAAGGATTTAGCCTTTGGTGTTGAAAGGATGAAGAGATATGAATACTAGAGTGTCAGGTTCCTGATTGACAGTGCGAACAGAGGAAGAACTGACTGGCAGGACATAAGACATTATTCCGAATGTGTTACTAATGATGGTAAAGGTTCTTAAGGTATAGGTTATGATTGGCCGACATGATTGATGACTTCTACAAGTATATCCTTGATCCGCATTCCTTGGTATGCAAGGATTCAGCCGACAGACCAGAGTTTGAGGAAAATATTGACTATTCCAGATGTTGACTAGAAAGGTGATGAAATCACTTGTAAGGATGTATATACATGATTGATTTAGATGTGAAGTGTGTGAATATGTAGTATTGATGTGAAGATAAGCAGCAGAGCAGAGTAAAGATAGCAAAAGAGGTCCAGAATGTGACAGTACAGCTGCATCAAAAGAAAGTAAGAATGAAGTGTAGCAGATCAGTTTATTGAGCTTAACCGGAACTGAATCTCAGCATGTGTGGATGCTTCTCATCAGTTCAAATAGTGTGTTACCTTCCTTTTCTGTAGATAGTGAGTCTCTTGTGGGCAGTAAGCCCTAATTGGCATGTGCCATTTTTGTACCTTCTATTCTTCTAACAGAGAATAATATCTTGGGTTAATCACCTCGTGGTTTTTCCCTTAACTGGGTTTTCCACATCAAAATCACTGTCATGTGTGTTAGTAGTATTTCCTTTTTATGGTTATGTTTGCTCATTTGATTTGATATTGCATTAATTGTTAAAGAAGTTCAAAAGGCAAAAAATTAAGATAACTGATTCACCCCCCCTCTCAGTTATCAACACCATCATCATGGTTTGGGATGCTTCCTGGATGGTCCAATTCTTTCTCTCCACTACTCCATTCTGCTGTGGAGTCCTTGGAGCAGATAACTATCTTTTTATCCCATGTTTCTCACAGAATTTTATGAACTCTCCGGATGTGAATTCTCCACCTCTATCAGACCTAAGACACTTTATGTTTAATCCGGTTTCATTTTCTACCATAGCCTTGAATATTTTCAATTTCTCAAGAGCTTCAGATTTCTCTTTTAGAAAAGTCACCCACATCATCTGGGAATGATCATTAATTAGTATCATGAAATATCTATCACTTTGCAAACTCCTCATTCTTGCTGGTCCACATACATTAGTATGTACTAAGTCCAACAATCTAGTAGAAGATTGTTCCTTACTTTTGAATGTGACTTTGCTCTGCTTACCCAACTGACATTCTTTGCATAAACTGTTAGTAGGTTTCACCAGTCTTGGAAGATCTTTTACAACCTAAGTGTTGCTTATCTTGATTATATTATCAAAATTCACATGACACATTCTCCTATGCCACAACCAACTCTGATCAATTTGAACAAATAAACAACTTTTGCCAGTATCAACCAAGTGGAAGATGTTACCTTTTGTTTGAGTACCAGATGCAATCTCTGTTCCAGAACTTTCAAAGATCTTACATTTTCCATTTTTGAATCAGAGATCATAACCTTTGTCCACCAACTGTCCAACACTGAAAAGATTGTGCTTCATATCTTCAACATATAGTACATCACTGGTTTTGTTCTTTCCATCAAAAGAAATAGTTCCTCTACCTCTGATTCTGCCAACAGAATTATCACCAAATTTTACAACTCCTTCATATCTTTCCAAATCTATGAACTTATTTTTGTCACCAATCATATGGTGGGAGCATCCACTGTCAATGACCCAATCATCCTTTTCTTCAACTTGGGTAGCCAGAGCTCTTTCTATCATTTTATGATTGACAAATTTAGAGGGCATTGGATCTTCTTCCTTGATGGCAATAAACACACAGTCACTTCAAGATTTGTTTCTTGTCTTTGATTCATCATCTATTACTCCTTCATCATCATCATCTTTATGAACATAGTAACATTTCTTTTGGAATCTTGATCTGTTTGGATTTGCCCTTGAAAATCTTTCTGGACACCTTGAGGCAAAATGACCAATCTTGTTGCAGTTGAAACATTTGAAGGGCAATTTTCCTTCATACTTACCAGATCCTCTTGGCAATTTTTTTGTAATAAGGGCTTCAAGTTGAGTAGCTTCTTCTAGATCTTTTCTTACTTTTTCATACCATGATAGTTTCTTTGAGGAGTTCTCTCCTGCATCATACATTTGTTTGCCTTTTACAGAGGCATTAGCTTTGAATGCAGATTCAGTCTTGGGGGGTGCATCTCCAAACTCGGCCAATTCAAATGCAGCTAATTTTCCAACCAATTGATCTCTTGTGATATTTGAAAAAGATCTAAATTCTTCAATGGCAGCAACCTTGTGTTTGTAAGCAGGAGGTAAGGATCTGAGAACTTTGGCAACAATCTCATATTCATCCAAGATTCCACCTGCACACCTAATGCCACAAACAAGCTCATTTACTTTAGGCATAAATGTAGTGATATTCTCATCTTCATTCATCTTTAGGTTTTCAAATTTTCCTTTCAGACTCTGTAGCTTGGCACACTTAACATATGGTTCTCCTTCATGCAGAAGTTCCAGTTTTTCCCAAATCTCAAATGCAGTTTTTAAATCTATAACATTTGTCAGCTTTGAATCAGATAAGACACTTAGTAAAGCTTCTTTAGCCTAAAGATTGTCTTCAACATCTTTGATTTCATCTACAGTTCTCGGGCCATTCTTTGGAGGAACATACTTCTTTGAAGTTATGGTCCAATATTACATTCCCATACATTGTAAGTGACATTCCATGTGGCTTTTCCAAAGAGTGTAATTGGTTCCATCAAATCTTGGACTATCCTTCTTGTAGGAAGACATCCTGGATCTCCTCAAGTGGTTAAAATCTTTTAGAGGAACTTAGCTCTGATACCAATTGTTAGTTTTAGGACAGACAACTGAGAGGGGGGGTGAATCAGTTGTCCCAAAACTTTCTTTACTTTAAACACTTAAATCCTTATTGTAATTCAACAACATAATAATAAATCAATCATGGAAGCACAATGCAATAATTCACAAGCAGAAACACATTAACACATATGACACCAAGATTTTAACGTGGAAAACCCGGTTAAGGGAAAAACTACGGGGTGACTAACCCAAGATTGTATTCTTTGTTAAAAGAATAGGGAAAATAAAATGGCACATGCCAATTAGGGCTCACTACCCGAGCACACTGCTCACAAGAGGCCCACCGCCTACAAGAGACACACTGTCTATAGAATAATAAATATTACATACTTGAACTTAAGATTAGCATCTTCACCATGCTTGAGTTAGTTCCATTTAAGTTCAACACTTTTGATCTGCTTTTTGCTCTTCTCCTCTCTACCACTTACTCATCTTCACATGGATACTTTGAAATGACTTCACAACTCTTATTTATACAAGACATCGACTTCAGGATAATCATCAAAGTCAGCACAATACATACTTTATTTTATTATAGAGAAAGTACACAAATACAACTTGACTTAGTACAAAAGACTTCATGCGAGTCACCACACTATCGGCCACACATATCTGGGACTTCAATCTTCTTTGAGGAACACACCATCCTTCGTAGAACATCTCCAAGATCATCTGCAAGATGTGTAAAACATCTGGTCGGCCATGATTAGGAAGAACATCATCACTCAAAAGTTAATCTTCAATTACGAGCTCAATCTTCAATGCGGACCATCAACACGAACTGGACACAATCTAGAGACCCCCACAAGCTTGCCTAAATCACTAAGAACATCCACACCACTGAAATCATTCACATCTTCATCTGGAACCTCAAGAACACAATATGTCATCATTGTTATATTAGAATAGATGCTTGCGAACCTCCAGACCACGAACCAATTGAGTTGTCAATTCACATTGGCTTCCTAAACACTCCACCAAATCTGAAGAACAAGATATTACATTTTCAGATCTCACCGGACCTATTTATGTCACTCTGTCACCTTTGAACATCTGCCAGAACCAGTTTTACTCATATAGCCATAACTTCTCCAAATCTTCATGCTGAGCTCTCAAATCTTGACTGGGTCATCTTTAGACACATATCTACAAACCCTTTGATGTGCATCCTCTGATCTTCATCTTAGCTGGGATCTGCACTTCATAGAGCTTCACTGTCTTCATTGTTCTTCTCTATTTCTGATAGGACTAATTTTCTTAATATCCTCAGCACACAGCTCATCCAATCCTTGACATCAATGCAACAGGAGTATGTTGACATCAATGACAACACCGGTTAGGCCCATACTTGCAACATAAAAACACCTAAATCGGCCTTCCAAAGTTATGTACTTCATGATAAGGAAGCATACCTTATCCCAGGGGTAGATTAGGCTTTCCCTCTCAAAACCACCTTGCAGACCGAATGGGCATCTCACCGTCTTTGTAAAACCTACTTATGCTCTTTGGGTGTTGGACTTTAGTCTATTTTTTCAGCCATTTCCCTTCACAGCTTAAGCCCATGGCTTTGGCAATTGTATCCTCACTAACTTCAATCTGGACTCCTCCCACCCAAACCATCGTCACATCATCTCATGAAATGGCAAACTAAATCGAGAGGTTCTTGTCATAACCATTGAGGCACTCCAAAAAAGGAGTGGGGCCGCCCTCATAGCATATGCTCCAAAGCATAGAATTGACTCTGAATTCAACACAGGATAAGGATTTAATTCTCACTTTGTCGCCTCCCATTGATGCAAAGTGTTGGAAGATTTAGCTTCCTTCCATGTTGACCCAAAAAAAAAAATCTTTTGACTTCATGTGATATTCTTCCTTTGTACACTCATAGTTCTATGTGGTTGGGGGATGATGATGATTCTATCTTTTGTCCCTTAATGATTTCCCTCCTATAAATGCATATTGACCCCAAAGCATGTAGATCCCTTTCTATTTTTGGTGATGTTGCTTGTTTCTATGTGACATGTGTTTGTGTTTCTCATACCATGCTTACACAAGCCCTTGTGTATCATTCTTGCAACATCAGTTTTGTTGCCTCTCTTTGGGGGCATCATCTTTTTCTCAAGGTAGCTTTGGAACATCTCTCTCTCTCTCTCTATGTGTGTGTGTGTGTGTTTCCTAATTCTCTATTACCTCTTCCCTTATGCTACATTAAAATCAATTACACACTATTGCTCTGTGTAATTATTTTAAGGTGGGGGCAAACTTTCACACTTTTCACTTTAACTCACATCACATTGAATATACACTCCTCGAAGCATTTTCTCCCTATAGTGTTAGTAGATTATGGTCCTAAGCAGACACACTTACTTAGACTAACTACCTTTATCAAGATTACCTAGCCATGCTAGTTGATGTAATTCTTGACATTTCTTAACATGTGAACCACCTAGTGACATAAAGCTAGCCAATAGCACTCCATTTTGCTACTCTTTGTGAGTCACCTAATAACATAGTTTATTAGTCCTTGTGACCTGCAAGACTTTTCTATGATTCCTAGCTCTTGTAGTGTGCTAGTCATAGAGCCATACTTGGCATCCTTCTAGCAATACAACACTATAAATACCCCTTTTGCGTTATTTTCTTTTGCTTTCTTATGTGATTTATTGTAGACTTTAGTAGAATGTGCATTAGATTATATGATCTGCTAACATTGATGTTTAGGCAAATTATATCTGATCTGATCCTTCTTTGTGTAGATTTCATATATGTGTTCCTGACATTGCCTTTTGTGTAGGTTTTTGTTGCCTAATATTATGGTTTTGCAAGTTTTCAACCTCGAGGCTTGATTCCTCCACTTGAAGAATTCTCTGTAGCCTCTACAATATCCTTTTTGAGGTAATATTTGTCATGTTATTTCCTTCTGTACTTTAGTATAGCATATCACTTAGGGTCATAAGCCCGCTAAAGTGGGCATTGAATGTAAAGTCAAAAATTACATACCCTTGCAATTTCATGCTACGTTTTGCACTCATTTAGACCTTACCTTAGCTTTTCCCTAACCCACACATGTGTGTTTGTGTTGTGTTTTAGCCTTTGTGATTATTTTTGTTAAATTTTGTTTTAGTGCCTTGTTTATCTCATTTTCCTAAGGTGTTTCATGTGACCAGGAGCTGGAATCACTTGGATGCTAGCACTTAGTGCGAATGTCCGCACGTTAGGCTAGCATATTGCATCTATGCAACATGGCACCAAGTGACCATTTTTGGGCATTACTAGACACCTTCTGCAATGCGGGAGATTCTTTGTAACACTTTTGCACCCCCAAATGACATTCTTTGACTTGCCTTCTTCATTTTCCCTATCATCCTTTCAATTTGAAACAACTCTCTCAGTCTTAAGTAAAATTTTTTTGAACTCTCCTTTGGCTATCATCTAAAATATATGAAGTTATTTCTATTGTTGTGCTCATAAGCAACTTTCTATTTGACATTCTCAAGGATTTTCGTGGTTGTATTGTTGCATACAAACTTATGTGAGATTATTGAGGGTTTATAGCTTCTTCACGGGGTTTCTTGGGACCATTGCTTGCTAAGTTCTTCATCTTCAGCTGAGCAATTTGTATCTTTGGTCTACGAGGTGATTGAGTTCCATTTGCCCTCTTTTTGTTGTTCATTTGTGTAATGTAGTCTATCTTTCTTCTTATTGAATTTGTGCAGATTACCCCCATTCCATTCATTCTCCTTTAAACAATCATTAACACTAGTTTGCACTCATGCTTGAGTAGATTAGTTTTATTTTCCATTTGCAATTTATTTGTCACTGTTGTTATTCCTTC
The DNA here is from genome assembly GCA_027924645.1 of Cunninghamia lanceolata. Classification (NCBI taxonomy): domain Eukaryota; kingdom Viridiplantae; phylum Streptophyta; class Pinopsida; order Cupressales; family Cupressaceae; genus Cunninghamia; species Cunninghamia lanceolata. The sequence continues at coordinate 6,025,533 of BSBN01001229.1, forward strand.
TAGACACATAGAAAATAATAGCACACATGTTTATTTCTCTATTTCCAATCTTTGTTGTTGTGGAGCTAGAAATACCAAAACAGGAGTTTGACCGAAGGCAAACCCCCAAAACAGCCCTAACATTTTTCCTTTTTCTTATAGGTTCCATATTTGAGAGAGAAGCTCCATTCCATTCAATGGCCTTGTGTACTCTCCCCTTTTAATCTCTTCATTTTTGTTATTCACTTTGTCACTTTGGAATCATATTGTTTATTTCTCTTCGATTTAGTACATTTCTATCCCCTAGAAGCTACTGGTATTGTATTTCATCTCATGATGTGTAGGACAAGTGACGTGAAGTGGAATAGAGTTGAAGTTTATTATTTTTTGTATGGTCTAGATTATAGCATGACATGCAAATATCCCCATGACATGCTGGAATCCCTAGTTGTCACACCCCAAATTTTGACTTTGTTTTACTTTTTACTTGTATGTAATTAGTAGATAATTTTGCATGGATTAATAATTTAACATTTTGAGGAAATATTAGGAAAAATCAATGATTTCATGAGTTAATGTTTATATGATTAGAATTTAAACATGTGATTATATGATGTCATGGTTATTTATTCATAAGGTTTATGGATTGACTAATGATACACTAATCCTAGTTTGGCGATTATAAGTTGTAACCAGGAAACAGGTTTTCGCCCTCTAAGAAACAAAGGGAGAGCATCATCAAAGAGAAGTGAATAGACATATGGATAAGAACAGGCCGTTGCCATCTAAGTCTTGTGCTTGCATCATTAGTGACCCTCGTCGAGTTTGGTAAGTTGTGTTTGACTTATTTGGTCAGAGTTTGGGTTTTTGACTCAACAATCGTCAATTTGTCATCAAGATCCATTAGCATAGGTTTTGTTAAAAAACTGAGTCAGGATAGAATGACCATTGACAAGATATGGTCAATAGTCATTATTTTCCTTATGTGATATGAATATAGTTTATGTTATTATAATGAATTAAATATTAGAGGTTAAATTATTTTATTATCGGGGATTTTCAATAAGTTTTCCGTTATGATAACTTATCCATTTTTTGGTGTTTTGCAAGATAGAGAGGGGGAGAATACCTTGACCCCATTCTCATATCTTGATGAATGTTGGAAACAACGTAAGTAAGCATTGGGTGCTTTTTCACTTTGTGGTTATGTTTATATATATATTTAAATATGATTTAAGGAGTTAGACCTAGTTGTGGTCGATAAACTTCTTTATGAACGTGGCTAAGATTCCAAGGCAATGCAAACTACTTTTATGTTAAGGTTTCTTGACTCTTTTACTCCCTAACTATTTTAGGGAGTAAGGAGGAGCTTATCAACTGGTTTTTGGAGTGGTATTTTATGACCATCATCTCCATTAGTTTGCATGCCTACGAGGAATTATTATAGGCTATGTTTTAGGAGAAAAAGATGCGATTATGATAGGAGTTTGCTATTAATCACCACATAAGGTTTCTCACTAAGGGGTGACACAAAAAGAGTTTTGGCATTAAATTTTATGGTGAAGGACATCGATGGTGGGAAAAGGGATCGAAGCTCGTTGTAGAAAGAAAGAACAAAGACTGTTGAAAGATCATCCTTCGATCTCAAAACATGTTCTTTCCTTTGCTTGAAAGCATCAAATAGTTTAAGAATCATATGTTGTTTTCGGTTTTGTAGCTGTATTATATAGGGCTGATAAAATTAGATTTTCTCTGTGTATCGATGGTCGATAATCTTAGATTGTCTTTGTGTTTATTTGGCCAACAAACTTAGTATATCTTTGAGTAGCGATGGCTAATAATCTTAGATTATCTCTGTGTTTATTTGGCTGACAAACTTAGATTTCTCTGTATATCGATGGCCGATAATCTTAGAATGTTTCTGAGTATATATGGCTAATAAAATAAGTATTTATCTGTGAGAATATAAGGCAGATAAGCCTAGTATAATGCCATGAGCATAAGGCCAATAAGCTTACTATCCTATTGTGTAAGTACACAGCCAATAAGCTTGTATAATACTAAGCAAACTTAAGGCCGAATAGCCTTTGCTTTCTGTGTTTCATGATTAAAACTAGTCAAGTTTTGAACTCTGTTTATATTCAGAGATAAGTGTATCTATGGTTAGTATCAAGGATTGTTTTCCTTCATTTTATTCAACATCTTAAAGGATGGTATCTCTATGGTATTTCTTTAGTTCATAGAATGTTTATCTTATGTAGGTCGAAGGCTTGTTTAGTCTTAAACTGTAGTAGACTGATACATTATTAATCTTAGTTTGTTAAGCTACTATTATAGTTTAGAAAACCTCCTTAGAGTAACTTTGTTAGACACCGAAACATAGCAAAAAAAGGTTTGGAAGACTTGTTTATCCCGAGAGCTTGAGACTATTTTTAGTTATCTTTTACCTTCTTTTGCATTCGAGTTATCATATGATGCAAATGTTGTCTTCTTACTATTAAACTTTGAAGATTATATATTTTTGTTATCAAAACTGAGCCTCTAGAGAACTTTGATTGGACTCAGGAGTCAAGATCAATGAGTAGAGATAGAGATGTATCCTATTTATCTCTATAACACATTTAAGTTTTATTGTTTTCAATCAAAGACTTAGTGATAGATTTCATTTATTCTAGGTATATATAATTATATAGATATCATTGGAAACACCTAAGATGCGATATATATTATTATTTATGCACATTTCAACTATAACAAGTTTTTTTGTTATGTGCAAGGATAATGTGCATAAGTTCATAACCTTTCTATGTTTAGAGTCAATGGATGATAGGAGAACATTAGGTTGAAAACTTTATTTATTATTTTCTTTTAGACTCAAAACCTATTTTGAGGATTGAACTTAGTCAAGAGTATTTTATGCTATTGAAAGTATTTATTAAGATCTTATATACTTGAAGATAGAAAATCATGTTCTATGTTTTATGAGAAATGTGAAGTTGAATAGTGCCTAAGTGGTCTAGAAAAGACTAGAGGATATTATGATCATGTTATATTATTATCTTTGGATAACAAGAGTTTTAATCTTACTTTATATATTGGGTTAGAGAAGTTTAAACCCTAGAATCAACTATAAGGGTTTAGAAAGCTTTAAACTCTCAAGTCAATTATGAATTTGTTTTAATCTATTGTAAGTTATGGTTGACATTAATTTGTCGAGAAAACCATAGTTCTAGACAATGCAAAATTAGAGTAAAGTCTAAGTCATACTTGTCATGCCCACATTTCGTATGCGGTCACAACACGCTAACACACGTGTCATGTCCACATGCGACATGTGTCATGGTACGAACTGTCAAATTTTTTTCCCTTACAACTCAATTTTTTCCTCCTCGCATGCGTAAGCGTGTTCGGGTGTTGAAGTCGTCATTGTTACTATTATTAGCGGAAAGATTTCACATTCACGTACATTGATTGTACTAGACTTCCCATTCATGTTAAGAGGTCATTACCGTTTTAAAATCAGTTTGATTTGAAATGTTACGTTTTACGGATAGCATAGAGACCCCTAAATTAGTTATCTCAGATAATTCATTTTTGACACGTGCTTACCCCTTTATTATAATCGTTCATTTATTTATTAAATTATTCAATTAAATAAATATTGGTAAATCATTTGGAAATTACCAACCCGAGAACACAATTCCTTTTACAATGAATCAATACAACTCCTTATTAGTGTAAAACTATAATTACCCATTAGTAATGTTATATAAATTTTCAACGTTGAAATTTAATTAAAAATATTATGTGTCCTAGTTAGTTCCCTTGGACCATTTCGATATTTATTCATATTTTTCTCCTCTATCAAAATTCTTTTAATAAATTTCTTGTTCACTTGCTCACTTAATTATTTATATTTTATATATTAAGTTAATTTAATTTCAACACCCTTGGTAATTCATATCAAAACTATTTAACCCCGAAATCATAATTCCTTTTATAACCGATCTATTTTAAATATATGGTGTAGCCTACAATACTTTCACCATATTATTATTAACCACGTAACTTATTATTCCCATTAGAACGAACTAAACTAATTATGTTTATGTTTTTATGTCAATATATAAGTCCTATAATATTTAATCTTATTACAAAATTTGTTTTTTTTTGGATAGATTGTTATACACACACACACATATATATCTTATATATCGATATATATTTATTTACCTTCTTTTCTTTAAAAAAAAAAAAACTAAAATTACAAGTTTAGATTAATATATATGAATATGTATATATATTAACCTCTTTAACAAAATTATAAGAGACAAAACAACAACTGTTAAACATATACATATTAATACTTTTAAATTTTATATTTATATATTACAATTATTTGATTTAACCCTAGGCTTAGTTTATACTTTTCTTTTTATCTTATATACTATAGGTTGAAGCAAATCTCATGCTTTTCCTTTTTGTTTCTCATAGAGCAAAACCTAATTTCCTTTTTTTTTTTGTGTTCTGGTTTGCAGGGTATGGGCTTGGAGGCGGAGGCAATGGAGAAGGGTTTCGGGGTGGAAGCCACAATGGAAGCCGCAGAGGAGGCGAATGGTGGACGTGGAGGAGGCTGGCCGCGTAGGAGGCGGTGGCGGTGGAGATCAGCCCAACACGGCGGAGAAACGAGATCCTAGGGTCCGCAGAGGGCAGGCACTGGCGGTGGGATAACCATAGGGAGCGGGGTTGAAGGCCATGCGGTGGCGGAGTGGTGGCTCGCATGGGAGGAAGGCCAGAGCGCAAGCCGCGGTGCTGGTTCTTAACACAGGGGGTGTGGGCTAAATGACACGGCAGGGGATGTGGGGAGGGGCGGAGCCCCACCCATATCCCACTTTGCGGGTTGTGGGTGGGGTCCGCCCCTCCCCACACCCTCTGGTAATCACTTCGGTGGGGGTTGAAACCCCCACCTCTTGTATATATATTTGGATTGTGTTTCTTTTGTAAAAACAACAACTTCGAAATTGCATAAAATATTATTTAAACATATTTTTCCTACAACGAGTATTGGACAATATATATATATATATATATATAATTAAATCATAATACTGAGAAAATTATATATATATATAAATGTATTTACTTAAAACAAAATGAATACCTTCGACCCCGCTCCCTGTGGTTATCCCACTGCCAGTGCCTGCCCTCTGCAGACCCCAGGATCCCGTTTCTCTGCCGTGTTGGGCCGATCTCCATCGCCGCCGCCTCCTACGCGGCCAACCTCCTCCACGTCCACCATCCGCCTCCTTTGCGGCTTCCATTGTGGCTTCCACCCCGAAATCCTTCTCCATTGCTTCCGCCTCCAAGCCCATACCCTGCAAACTAGAACATGAAAAAAAAAAAAAGGAAATTAGGTTTTGCTCTATGAGAAACAAAAAGGAAAAGCATGAGGTTTGCTTCAACCTATAGTATATAAGATAAAAAGAAAAGTATAAACTAAGCCTAGGGTTAAATCAAATAATTGTAATATATAAATATAAAATTTAAAAGTATTAATATGTATATGTTTAACAGTTGTTGTTTTGTCTCTTATAATTTTGTTAAAGAGGTTAATATATATACATATTCATATATATTAATCTAATTCATATATATTAATCTAAACTTGTAATTTTAGTTTTTTTTTTAAAAAGAAAAGAAGGTAAATAAATATATATCGATATATAGGATATATATATATATATATATATATATATATATATATATATATGTGTGTATAACAATCTATAAAAAAAAAACAAATTTTGTAATAAGATTAAATATTATAGGACTAATATATTGACATAAAAACATAAACATAATTAGTTCAGTTCGTTCTAATGGGAATAATAAGTTACGTGGTTAATAATAATAGGGTGAAAGTATTGTAGGCTACAACATATATTTAAAATAGATCGGTTATAAAAGGAATTATGATTTCGGGGTTAAATAGTTTCGATATGAATTACCAAGGGTGTTGAAATTAAATTAACTTAATATATAAAATATAAATAATTAAGTGAGCAAGTGAACGAGAAATTTATTAAAAGAATTTTGATAGAGGAGAAAAATACGAATAAATATCGAAATGGTCCGAGGGAACTAACTAGGACACAAAATATTTTTAATTAAATTTCAACGTTGAAAATTTATATAACATTACTAATGGGTAATTATAGTTTTACACTAATAAGGAGTTGTATTAATTCATTGTAAAAGGAATTGTGTTCTCGGGTTGGTAATTTCCAAATGATTTACCAATATTTATTTAATTGAATAATTTAATAAATAAATGAACGATTATAATAAAGGGGTAAGCACATGTCAAAAATGAATTATCTGAGATAACTAATTTAGGGGTCTCTATGCTATCCGTAAAACGTAACATTTCAAATCAAACCGATTTTAAAACGGTAATGACCTCTTAACATGAATGGGAAGTCCAGTACAGTCAATGTACCCGAATGTGAAATCTTTCCGCTAATAATAGTAACAATGACGACTTAAACACCCGAACAAGCTTACGCGTGCGAGGAGGAAATGTAGATTTGTAAGGAAAATTTTTTGACATTTCGTATCATGACACATGTCGCATGTGGACATGACACGCGTGTTAGCATGTTGTGACCGCATGTGAAATGTGGGCATGACATTACTTTTCTTAAATTAAGTGATTCCTTGATAGAGTCGACAACTTGATCTAAAGCACAAGAGTGCTTAATCTTTTTGAGTCTTTGGGTAGAATGACAGGGAGTCATAGACCCTGATATTTGCAAGAATGCAACTAGGGACTCTTTGAAGAGTTAAAATCATCTAAACTTACACATTGTGTATATATATCCTAGGTTAAGGATTAAAATCTAAGTCAAGTTGACTAGGATTTGAGTTAGTCAAGACAATTAGTGCCTAGAGTGACTAGTCAAACAATGCAAAATTGTAGAATGATATAGTTTCCAAGTCGAGTTAGATGTGTGTGAACACATGACTACATTTATTGTAAACATCTATTTATATAGAAACTTTGGCCAAAGTGATGCATTTGTCTCTGCATGCATTAGTTGGTTCATAGTGTCTAGATGACATGACCTGTCAGAATGATCATACTTAGCTAGAAGATTGTCTAGAGTTGTATAGTCGATTGTGCTACATAGTACACAACACTAAGACTCAAATGTAAACTTGTTGGTTCCTTATTTCTATACTCTTTATGAAGGGTAGGGCCACTTCTAGGAAGGAAGGTGTGCGGGGGACCGCCAGTCTATAGTTGGAGGTAAAGCACTTGGATGATGCTCTCCCTCTATAGTAGAAGACTCACGAGACTTGAGTGATAGATATCAAGATTCCAGATGCAGTACACTATATACTATGACTTATGATGTAAAATTATTCTTTTGCCAAGTGTAACATTTTTGTAAATGTAAAGTGAAATGTTTTCACTATGACTTATCTTTGATTATATTGAATTTCTAAGTTGAAAAATATTCATAAAAGATATGCTTTTATTTCTTTGTAATTATGCAAATGTTATTTTTTTCATGTTCATTTACTTTCTTAGTAAATTGAGTGTGTAATTCCAAGTAATATGAGATGACATGTTACACTAGTAGTGAGTTCCTCCATCTGATACCAAGTTTTTGTTCATTTCCTCTTTTTTGTTTTGTCTTTGAAATTTTGAAAATTTGTTTACAGTATTCTACTTTCAGTATTTTATCAACATTTCTTTATATTCTAATCAGTTAGCATAATTTCCATTTGCATTTCTTAAGAAATACAATTCTAGAACAATTTTGAACTCTTCTATTTTTCCAGCCAACTTGCTGATATATAAACAAGACTTAGGGTTTTAATTCCTTGACCCTCGACCAATGGGTTTCAACCCTTGGCATTGAAAATGTAGAGGGGTTCTAAGTATTATGACATCAATAAGAAGCCACAAAATTTTATCAGGTCGCCAACCCATTACCATGGTTTCCCACTTGTTTATATGAGTTATTAAAAGTTTGGAAAACAAAGAAAATAAACAACCCCATACAAATTCTATTCATGCTAACATCTTATTCCAGAACGTGGAAGTAAAAATTCAAAAAATGAAGAATAATTATACAATACAAACTCACCTATTCACGCTTGCAACTATGATAGTTGAAACACCAACACACCAAAATGAGTATGCCTTCATTTCCTTTCCTCCAATGCTATGTATATCTCCCCCTACTTCCTCCTTTCTCTTCTTCTCTTTTTCCTAATACCATATGCCCCCAAACAACATTTATTACTTCCAAAAACGCGTGGCCAACATGCACAACTTACCTCTCATCATGTTAGCACTAAAAGTGCATTCAACAAACACTCCCACCACTCCATAATTTGTTGTGGAGTGCCTTTTCTCCTAAAATCCTACAGGGGGTTGGCCATTAGGTCAGTTATCATTAACTACCACTATCTCATGCCCAAGAAAGCCTCAATTTAACACTTCCACAACTCTTGTTCATTAACGAGGAGTAAGGAACGATGAGCACACCCAACTTCACAACCAAACTTAATGGTGTGATGTTATTATTAAGCACCTTCAATAATTTGATTAACTCAACAATTTTCAAATCAAAATTCACTAAACCAAGGAGACCCAATTTACTCAACATCATCAAATGTAGAAAAGACATTAAACAACTTCAACAATGCATGACTAATGCAGAAAGACATTAAACAACTTTGAGAGCAAATGACTAATACAGTGACACCAAACTAGACATTGCGCCATGATTCAATCGACAATCAACAAAACATCACAAATCATCATATTTGCAAGACAGTGGAGTGTGTGAGTGATTCTCGAGGTCATAGTATAATTTTTCCATTTCTTCTCGATCTGCAACCCTCTCCCTGATGATGCTCTCCCTCCCCAATGAGAGGGCGATGTACCTATCCTACATTCACCTCACTACAAATAAAAGAGTAGTTAGTCTGAGATTATTTAGCAAATTGATAATCTTCATATAAGAAATCATAGCAATACAAAATTTAATTGCGGAATTTCAACAATTCATCATAATCTTGCCATAATATCAAATTAACATAATATCGAATTAACCACTACTTCGATGACGTTTCAAAATAAAGATTAGTATTTACATCAAGTACATCTATAAAGCAAATACTTGCATTTAACGATCACATGATTGTTTTTAAAACAATTAAAACATATCATCTAATCAACTTATTTCCATCTGTAACATAAGAAGAATATGTATCTCAAAAAAATGCGTAACATACTTAATCGATGTTAAAGTAATTGAAACTTGTCTAAAATACATATTGTCAAAAACATGGTGTGACAAAGGGGAAGAGATTGTATACTCTCTTGAAAATATCTCATGATGTGCTTTTATGTCCAAATGGCCTAGGATGATGTCTTTAAATGTATAACCTTAGACATTATTTTAAATTTTGGTGCCCATGCCAATGGGTAATGGTCCTAGAATGTTGGCCTTCGAATGTGGAAATTTGAATTTTAAAAGTTGGGATGAGATCATGCTATTGCCCAGGGGAATAAACTATTGTGAATTGAATGAGAACAACTCTGAATATAACAATATGGCATTGCCTAAGTGATAGATTAAATCTCAAGTCAGCAAATGTACCGAAATAGTCAAATCATATACTAGCATCATGCATCCAAGACATCGACTCAAAGTAACATAAAACTAGACAGAAACAAATGTTAAAAGAATATATCTTATAGACCTTTTTCTTTTTTAAGTAATGTTCTTGTGCACTAACCTTTATCGAATAGAAGGAAGAGATCTTTTTGTAAGGGATCGAAAAACAAAGATTGCAAACCATATTATGAAACATTCCTAAAGAAATCCTGGACGGTATAGAGGTGGTCACAGAGATGGAAAAACATTAGAGATTGGAACAAGACCATCAAAATCATTGGTTGAAGCTATCAAGGATAATGAGATCAAATTACACCAAAAGAGGTGCATTACTAATTGGAGGAGGAGGCGGTCAAGCGCGAAGTTCAGATAATTCATTGGTGGCAAAAGCAGAAAAAGGCTGGATCTTGCTCTTCTCCTTCCCAAAGTTGGGTATGTTATAAAATTCCAGATTAGTGAGGATTGTTTGAAGAAAGACAATTTTTTTCTATCTGACCTCCATGTCCTGGAGGCACTCTTTTGAAGATTGGTTGAAGAAAACTTGTGTTAAAAAAATATTTAATTATTCTTTCAGTAGAATGATTAGGGCTGAAGCTTTTTGCTAATATTTATACGCCCATCTAAAAAGTATTGCAAAATGGGTTCTGGAACTGTGGAACTCAAAATTTGAAGAAATGCCTTGGGTGGGTGACGTTCAATTCAAGAAAATAAAAACAGGTTTAGTGAGCGGAGATGGTTAGTACTTCACAATCTTTCCTTGCAACTATGGAATCTCACCATACCTGTTGAAAATATTGGGTACTCTTCTGTATACACACAATACCATATCCCCATTACCTCATATGAACTTAAGGGTTTTAATTCTCTCAATGTTGTCAAACATTTTCTAGAAGTCTTGAAAGTTATTCGTAATGATTGTTAGCTGTCTGTGTGATTCAATGTGTCCGGGGGGGTTGTCAACATGCTTTTTCTCTGAACAAAACAATCATCTTAAAAAAATTGCCCTGGATGGTTATCCATGAAAATTAGAGTAAATAAAACACAACCTGTAGGAGACTGTTAATTATTCATCCCAGTGTAGTATTCAGTTTCCAAGAGGCCTCCAAATTTTTGAGGAAACCAATACGTAAATTACAGAGGCTGTAGCAATTATAGAAAAACTAGAAGCAATCTTGGTTCTTGAGCAATATAATGTTATAAATCCCATGTTGGATGATGTTTTGAGAAAAAAAAAGTACCCAATAGAAGAACTGAAAAAGGATCTCAAAGGATGGCAATTGTTGAAAAAGTAAGACATCTTTCTCAAGCAGTCCTAAATTTGAATTCCATGATGTGGCTATGTTCCATGGGGATGTGTCGCCACTCATTTCTCCCGTCTTTGTCCCCACTGTTCCCGTCCCCTGTTCCCATCCACATGCCATTCTCCTTTCATATATCATTCTTAGAATTTTGGGGTTGCTTCTAGGCTTCCCTTTTCTTGCCCCTGCGTCTTCCAATCCCCCCGAAAGGGGACTAGGTGGAACAAAGATAATGCAAGATCTATCCAATGTAGTAGAGGTATCTTAGGCGTTGGTGGTGAGAAAATACGACATGTTTTCTGGTAGTGGTCTGCTTTTGAAATCTCCCCTTGTCTGTGCGATAAATTTTCAACTACTGCCAACTTTCCCTTGGCATTACAAATCTGACACCTCCCACTAAATGAGTTACCAGTAGTTTCCCTTTGTTTTTCATCAGTTTAGTTTGAATATTTGGAATTTATTTTCCAATTTTCTACACCTTGCTTTCTGATTTTTTATTGTTTCTTTTCCCAATTTCAAATAATAACTGCAAATCCCTATTATAAGTAATAATTGTAAATAATGTTTATATTGCTTCTTGTTTGTGGCCTACTTTGAAATTTTTGAGCAGACTTCCGATAAATGTTTCCAGGTTTTCTGATATTATGGTTATCAGTGCCAGAGAAAAGTTTAATGAGATTGCTGCTATTATAGTTTTACTTAGAAAAACTATCTTTAAAGGGGTTTCTATGCATCATATTGGTGTCTTGCTTGCCTTTAACCTAAAAAACTATTTTTACCTTTGCCTTATGTAAAATGTAAATTATGCAAGTAATACTTATGATAGTGTGTGTGCAATGCATGTGTATGCGTCTATATATGTGTGCCTATATAATTACATAAATGGCAGATATTTTATCATACAGAAATCTATTCAGACTAAATATTATGGTTGAGAAATGGTAAACAAAAAGATGGCTTTAACGAGAGCAGAACGGAGCTGATGGATGAGTACAAGACAGACTTTTATCTACCTGTATCCAAGTTGGAACTTAATTGATACAATTTCTACTAATGAAAACTGGAGTTGGGACATTTTCAGACCTATCCAACACAGTATCTAGAGTTGAGGATCAATATTTATTGTTTGAAAGAAAAACTAGGGCACAAGGAAGAAATCTCATATCCTTGAGGGATACAAACAAATCAGGACAAATTAATTTTAATCATTGACATAAAATTGATAGACAGAATGATGCATTTAAAATGAACAATACAGAGCTGCAGGATGAGCACATGACAGGCTCTGTTCTTCCTTATTCACTTGGTACTTAATTAATAGGGTTTCTACCAATCAAAACCATTGTTCATTGATTAATATTTACTGTTCAAAGAGAACGTAGGGCACAAGAGTGGGAAGCTATCAGTACAGGACCGATGCTATATATAATATATAGTTGAGGATTCATATTTAATTGGTTAAGGAAGAAAAACTAGGGCACAAGGGAAAGCTCATATCCTTGAGTGGATGAAACAAATATTACTATAAAATTGAAAATTCCTATTTCATCACTTTACGTGCTATACATGATTAGTATCTCCAGGTTCCACATGCTACTGAAATCATCATAAATATTTTGACATTCATTGTGATGAATGTTACGAACCTGAACCTGAAAATATTAACTACAGCCAATACACAATTATGGACCAAAATCTAGAAAAACTAGAAGCAGTCTTGATTCAAAGGATGACAATTGTTGAAATAGTAAGATATCTTTCTCAAGCAGTGATAAATTTGATTTCCATGATGTGCTATGTTCCATGGGGATGTGTCCCCACACATTCTCCCCTTCCTGTTCTCACTGGCAAGGGAATATGACATAAACTCTGCAACGTTCCCTTGGCATTACAAATTTGACACCTCCCACTAGATAAGTAGCCAGTAGTTTCCCTTTGTTTTTCATCTGTTTTGTTTGAATATTTGGAATTTATTATCCAATTTTTTACATCTTGCTTTCTAATTTCTTTTTCTTTTTCTTTTTCCCATTTCAACCAATAACTGCAAATCCATATTAAAATAATAATTGTAAATTGTGTTATATTGCTTGTGGTTTGTGGTCTAGTTGAAAAAATTGAGCAGACTTAGGATAAATGTTTGTGTTTTCTTGTCTTATGGTTGTCAGTGCCAGAGAAAAGTTTAATGAGATTGCTGCTATTATAGTCTTACTTATAAAAACTAGGTTTAGAAGGAGGTCTTATGCACCAAATTGGTGTCTTGCTTGTCTGTGACTCAGAAAACTACCTTTACCTTTGCCTTATGTAAATTTTAAATTATGTAAATAATACTTATGATAGTGTGTGCAATGCATGTGTGTATGTAATTATATATATGATAGATAATACGGCAATCTATTCAAACTAAATATCATCATTGAACATCAGCAGACAAAAATATTGCTTTAAAAAGAGCAATTCCTGTATCCAAGTTGGAACTTAATTGATACAATTGCTAGTAACTAAAACTGCAGTTTGGGGATTGTCAGACCTATCCAACACAACATCTACAGGTGAGGATCAATATTTATTGCTTGAAGCAAAAAGTAGGGCATAAAAAAGAAATTTTATATCCTTGAGGGATAAAAATAAACTAGTACAAATTTATTTTTCTCATTGACATTAAATTGACAAACAGAACGATGCATTTAAAATGAACAATTCAGAGCCGAAGGATGAGCACATGACAGATTCTGTTCTTCCTGTATCCACTTGGAATTTAATCAAGTTAATTGATAAGCTTTCTACCAATCAAAACTTCAGCTCACGGATTAATATTTTCTGTTTAAAGAGAAAACGTAGGACACAAGAGAGGGGAACTACCATTGCAGGACCAATCCTATATATAGTTGAGGATCCATATTTAATGTTTAAGGAAGAAAAATAGGGCACAAGGGAAAAATGTTCATATCCTTGAATGGATGAAATAAATATTACTATAAGTTTTCCATTTCACCACTTTTCTTGCTATACATGAATAGTATCTCTAGGTTCAACTCACAACTTGGCAAAACTCAGCAGACCCAATTTTGACTCAGACAACTTGGCAAAAACCTGGCAAATAAAAAAAATACTAAAATTTATTAACCTGGCAAAACTTGGCAAAGGGTGAGTTTTCAGCACAGACTTGCTGAGTACTCTCTGCAAGTTGCAGCCCACAACTCACTGAAGCTTGCCTGTGATTAAATGGGCAAGTAACTCAATGCCCTCTGCAACTCACCATTTATGCAAGTTTTAGAACACTGCCACATGCTATTAAAATCATCATAAATATTTTGGAATACACTGTGATGCATTTGAACTTGTATGCTGTGATATAGATAAATTGCTATCTATTCATAATTAAAATTGCATTGTAAGATTCTTATCTGCATTTAAAAATTTCATATTAAATAATATCTGAGAAATATTCTTGTTTGTAAAATTGACTATTGAAATCTCACTTATTTGATGCACTTGCTGGTAGTCACTCAAGATTCGTTGGAAAATTCTCATTTTCCCCTTCAATGCTCTATGTGCATTTCCTTTATAATAGTAAATTTTCTTAAATTCCAGGATTCTCTCTTATAAACATTGGAATCCATGCTTTGCTATTTGTACTAACATTGTTTCCTTTTCGAGGAATGAATGTCATGCAATCTGGTTAATTATGTTAGTTACACTCAGATATATGTTGGTGGCTTGTGTCTAGTTGAAGTTCTTAAATGCAGTATCTTGAATACTATATTCAAGATTGTATGATCTGTCATATGTTCTTCATTGCAGTTTCCTCCTTATTGTGAAGTGTGAAGTGGTGGGCTTTCTTTGGCAACGTGAGTTTGGTGCATACTAGTTCTGCCTTATGGCTCAACCTAGCAGTAAAGTAAGTGTGACAAATGGTGGAAAATGACTTGTTTCATCTTTTTTCTAAACCCTGGAGACTCTTTAATCTTTTCTTATACAACTTGTGAGTTGTTCCTCAGTAGGTAGTATACCTACATAGCATTGGTCTAGATCTGTTTCAATTGTTGTGTTAATATTTACAGGCTAATGGAGTTGATAATACATATCGAAGAAAATGGGACCGAGATGAGTACCTTGAGCGTGCACGCAAGCGAGATGTATGTTTATATTCATTATTCCCTTTCAAAATATAGATGTGTGGTGTTAATTTTTATTTATAGGCTTTTTTAAATGTCTGATTGATTTATAACACAATTATAAAACTGGTGTGCAGGAGGAGGAAGATGGAAATTTCAAAGCTAAAGGTCTTTATTTGAACAAGTCATTAACTGCTAAATGATTGCATGTTTCCGTACCTTTACCAATTTTTCTTCAAATTTCTTAGTTCAAAAAATAAAATACTAACTTAACTTGCATAAATGATATTGCTATTTCTAATGATTCTTGTATGGTATGTGGACAGTTTTCAACAAATTGATCCATGAATAAATTGTGCTTTTGCAGCCAAAGCTCCTCCTGTGCAAAGAAAACCATTGAAGCATCGAGACTATGAAGTTGATCTAGTTTCTCGCTTAGGTAAAACACAGGTAAATCATTAATCCATGGATAAAGTGCAACTTTGTAGCCAAAGATCCTTTTTTAGCAAAGAAACCATTTGAAACATTGAGACTATAAAGTTGGTCTTAGTTTAATGTTTTGTCTTTTGCTTTAGTTGTGATGGCTGCAATTTCTCTTTTCATTTTTCCAGTTTTCTTGTTAGGCCTCTTCTCTGAGTGCATGCCAAGGATGCTGGTTGTGGTTTTCTGCAATTATAACTTGATACTTGCACCACAGCATAATGTCCAGCTCTATTACCTTGTGTTTTCTCGTTTTTGAACTCTCTTTTTATGTACCTTTCAGTTACAGGTAGATTATCATCTAGGGTGGATATGTCTTTGCCACTCTTCAGATCTGTTCAATTTGTTGCAGTTGCCTTTAAATCTTTAGACAATTTTGTTTTCGTGGTTTTAATGTGCATGAACTGTTCAAGTACAATGTCTTCTACAGCCAAATTTGACTTATTTGTTTAAATTCTTTCCTCCTTGCAAAATATTGACCATGTTTTTTTTCACACAGGTTGTCACTCCAGTTGCCCCTTTAAGCCAGCAGGTGTGTATTTTGCTTTCTTTGTTCATTGCAGGAAGAGATTAAGGAATTTTAATATTTACAATATGCAGTTATATTTATTTTTTATTATGATATTCCTGATTCATGAATTACACTTTTGACATTCATTGTTTTTGGACCTTTGGCGAATCGTCCATCTCTAAGCTTCATCTGGTTGGGGTCCAAACGAGATATTCATGCTGAAAGTTATATGTTGTAGAATAACTAAAATTCTCTTCTCAATATGTAATTTCTTGAAGAGATTGTTTGCATTCTTTCTTGAGTACGGTAAATTGGATGTCAAGCTTGGGGTCTTATTCAAGTGTTGAATATGGATTTAGATTTTGTGATCTGTCTGCCTAAAATGAGTTAGTGCTCAATTCAGACCTGAAACTCTTCATGCTTGGCTTCAAAACTAAAAAAATGCGAGTTGTTAATGAAAACTTGCTTAAAGTGACTTAAAATGAAGTAAACTATAAACTCAATATTCATGAATAACATTGCAAAAAATTAGAGAAACAACAATGTAATGGAAAAACATTGATTAAGATGATGGGCGTGACAGTGAAATGGCCAGCAAAGTGAGATTGAAGCTTTAAAGAGTGAGTTAAATCAAGTGAAGCTGCAGTTGGGGCAGCAGACTGAGTGTTCTGGCAGAAGCACGAAACAATTTGGCAATCAGGAATAATGTCACCAATAACACTCAGATTTACATTGTGTAAAACCTAGGTTGGGAAATGGCACCATAAGCAAAGAGGAAAATGTTATATTTTGCACTTGAATAGAGCTAATATACATGGAGCATGACAGGTTGGAACAATGTGGGTGTATAGCTCTCTCTCTCTCTCTCTCTCTCTCGCTCTCTCTCTCTCTATCTATCTATCTATCTATATATCTTTGGTGTTGGTTGTGCTTCTCTGGATGAGTTTTTCTCTGATTTTTGGTAGGCACATGGAAATATGCAGTGAGATGTTCCAATTTTTAATTTTGTCTCATTTGGAGATCATTTGATCAAGTTACTGTGGAAATGCAGAAGACTGTACTTTGCCTTTTAAAGGGTCAAACTGATGAACTGGAGTATTCCACATGGATGATAGATGCTCCTTTGAGTCTAGTTTCATCTCCATTTTGAATCATTTAATTTTGACATCATATGAAAAAGTTATGCCACCACTAACGTGTGCTGGTCAGAATTGTTCCACTATGGTTTGGAGGGTTCAAACAATGGAATTCTGATTTGAAACCTGGTGGAAGGGTGTATTAAATTGTTAGGAACCTTTCCATGACATCTCATCTAGTCATTATGAAGTTATGGTTACTGCGTCAACAGTTTTGCCCAGCTTGTAGATCATGCATTACCCATAGGCTTTTGTTGCTTCCTCCTTAACATAGAGTAGGATGATTTGTGCAGTTGATGTTGATGTTCACTAATTTTTTCTCAATCTTTGTTGAGTGGATCTTATATGTCAAGCATATTGATCTGCTAACTTGGCTTTGGCAGTCTATTTTTTTTTTTTTTTCATTTTTAACGTCTTACTACTTTGCACTTTATTGTCATTGCAGGCTGGATATTACTGCAGTGTGTGTGAATGTGTAGTGAAAGATTCAGCAAACTATTTGGACCACATAAATGGGAAAAAGCGTAAGATTTATATTTCTGAATCAGATCTTATAAAAATATTGCCAAAATATATTTTGGGAGCTGTCATTTGTCTGACTTTGTAATATTATGACACCATGAAATGATCCTTATCTTTCTCTCAACAGATCAGAGGGCATTGGGTATGTCAATGAGAGTTGAAAGGGCATCCTTGGAACAGGTAAATACTTCGAAGTTTTGAACATGGGGCATTCCCATGTGGATTTGAATATGGGTAAATGATTTATTTTGCATGTTTTAGTTAGCAAATATTATTCTCAAATGTATTCGGAAAAAAACGTTGTTTTATGAGGATAAAGCACTTATTTTATAAATGATAAGATTCTCAATGTCTTCCCTTTTGAGGATTGATGTGAAGTCAAGAATGCTGATTGTCCTCAATTTTAATTCTTTTTCCCACTTACCTATTATCACTGCCCCATATGGCATCTTAGAGTCTAGACATTGGAATGCTCATTATCCATTGATCTCTTATCATTACTCCACCTAGGTATGACATCTTAGACAACAATGAAGCATATGTAAAGAGGACATAGAAAAACCTGAATATCACAGAAAGCCTTGAGTTTAATTACAGCTTAATAAAACAGCTTCTTTGCTCTAATTTGAAGGGACCATCTATGTAAATGGAATTTTCCACCTTCTTGGTGATTAGAAAGAATGCAGAGCTATGAGAGTTTGTGGTTTGCAAACCAAGAGTCTTGGAAAGGCAATTCATGAATGATATCCAGGGACAACAGATTAGATGGAAATGCCTGTTGACATGCTTTCAAAATTCAGAGATTTGAGTCAAAAGATAAAAAAAGTGCTTCTGTTGAAATTAGTCCTTTCATCACCCATAACCAATTATAACATTTGCATTCTACCTGGCAATCTACATCATGTCAAGCCTAGGGACCCAAGACCCCTTGAGGATGACAAGGCTAGAGATGCTCAAACTATGTACGAGGAATGTATTGATGTCTCCAAGTAATCTCATGCAAACCTCAATGGCTTTGGTAGTAGGAGGGTAGCCGTTGAATGCCATTCTCCTATGTTAGAATTATGAGATTATTTCACCAGGTTTTCATTTTTGGAACATTTATCTGGAGTCCTGGACATTACTGTATTCAATACTTTTTATTTTACCATGTTCTTAACTAGCTCCTTTGTTTGCTGAAAAACCAGCATTCTTATTTTGTCCTTCTAGCAGTTGTTGAAGGAAAGAATTAGAGTTTATGGTTATTGGTGCTGCTTCTTCCAATAAGCCTTTGGGTACTCAATTTTATCAATTTTCCTTGGATCATTTGTTGATAGATCAAACGGGTTTCATCTGAAGGGCGCCACTACCAACAGTGTGAATATCTACAAAAAAAAATTGTTTAAAAATAGCTGAGGATATTTATTTCAAAGATGCTAGAAATAGAATAATTAAAAAGGACAAGAGGGTTCGAATCTATTATTGAGAAGATTATTAAAAATCTGAATTTGCACTGTTAAGACTCAGAACGTAGATTTGGTTTGCCATAAGTCAACTTAAAAGTTACCACCAGATAGGCCTTGAGGGTGACCAAGCTAGATACACTTACATTATGCACAAGGAGTGTGATGATGTATTTGAGGAGGGTAGCCATTGAAGACCATTCTCCCATATTGTCCTTAGCTAGCTCCTTTATCAGCCTAAAAAGCCAGCAGGCTGAAATTTTTGGCCTATAGTAGTTGTTGAAGGAGTTACAATTGAAGTATGTGATTATTAGTGCTGCTGCTTCTAATAAACCTTCAAGCTCCTAACTTTTACAAGAGTCCTTGATCCTTTTTTGGATAGATCAAACAGGGCTTCAATTTAAGGCCTTCCCTCCCAACAGCCTCATCCAGCCTAAAAAGCCAGCAGGCTTACGTTATTGGCCTATAGTAGTTGTTGGAGTTACAATTGGAGTATGTGATTATTAGTGCTGCTGCTTCTAATAAACCTTTAAGCTCCCAACTTTTACAAGAATCCTTGATCATTTTTTTGATAGATCAAACGGGGCTTCAATTTAATGCCCTCCCTCCCAACAGTTAACTACAAAATATAGCAGCTAAAACATAGCCGAAGATATTTATTTCAAAATGGCTAGAAATGGACTAATAAGAAAAGGACTATTGATTTCAAACTATCATCAAGAATATTATAAAATATCCTAAATATGCACTGAGAATTGAGATTTGGTGTTTCTGTAACCCAATACAATGATGCTCACTGATAACCCTGGAGTTTAATCATCATCACACAACAGAGCATATCTTCCCATTTTGTCAAGGAAAAGATTATGCATCCTATCATAACTTTTTCCTACTCGACTGATAGGGAAAGGGCCTTTAGAGCTGTTGTTGGTAACAGTAAAGCTGTAGGTAAACTATAAATTAAGAAATATACTATGGGACTAATAACAAGGCAAAAGAGTCTTGATAAGGAGGGAAAAAATTCAGGTGAAAGGGTTAGTTAAAAGGTTATGTTTTTCAATTATAAAACCATAATTTATTTTCAAAGCCAACATAACATTATAGAGTAGGCCCCATTAAAGGGTGTAGCATTGGAAACAAAATACATAGAAACAGTGAAATGCCAATTTCCCTTACATTCATATTTGAGTTGGCAAAACACTCGACCATGTATGCAATCTCTAGCTGCCTGAGCTGAAAGCCTCCAAGGGAATTAACAGTGGACTGATGCTTTGCTTGACTTATTTCTTCAAAGCCTTAATATCTTAATTGATGCAAAAGGATGAATCTCGTCCTGAATCAACAACCTCAACTGCAACTGATTATTTTGCGTGTTGCTCCTGGACATTGTAGTACCATGGTGTCGCATTACTTATATTGCGTGTTGCTTTGCTGTTTTAGCATGCCGACACACTCCACAAATGCAGCAGTCCTCAGCAGTCCATCTAGAGGACTGATTTTCTCTTGTTCATAGCTTACTAAAAATATTCATGGGCTTCTTTTGTCTTATTTTTAGCATGAGCCCTAATAGAATCCTCTTGACTTCTGCTGATATTTCATCTCGAAGCCCTTTGCTTTTGCCTCTAGCTGTGGAAAAAGCAATTCAAAGGACGCCTCCTTCAGGTTCTTTGTGAACCTGCTATCTGCCTTTTAGATGGATACTTCTGCTCCTGGCACCAAATTTGGTCATTAGTTCCTCAGTGTAGGCCAACTTAGACTGAAATATTGTGCCCTTTTGAGCCTCCTCCATGTGCAGGATATGGAAACCGACACTCTACTGCAACTGTGAAATCTTTCAAGGAAATCTAAAACAGATCAATTTAAATCAAGGGGACAGACACACATCAAAGATCTAGAACCAGCTAGGATGTCAAGCCTATTTCCACTGAATTATGGTTTGTAGGATATAAAGCTCTATTGCTATCTTGTAAAAAATATCTCTTGGAAGTGATTTGTAGGATTTTTAATGTCTTCTATGATAGTGTTTATTTTACAGTTGTGGCAGCTTCACAAATAAGGGAGAGAAACCCCACCCAAAGGGACAGCAATTCTGAAAGTCCTCAAGAAAGTCTAAAATACCATACCGTGGAGAGCTTAAAGGTGACGGCCTAAAAATTAAACCGAGGGGAAAGACACATGGAAAAGATCTAGAATCACCTAGGTTTTCAAGTTTCAACCCCCCACTTATGAAATATGGCTTTATTTGCTATTGGATAAGCACAGCTCAGTTGCACTATCTCAGAACACACTATATGACATCTCTTTGAAGTGATTTGGGAGGACTTTAAGTTTTTAAGATCCGTGATAAACTTTAAGGGGTGCCAAAATGAGGTTCAATGCCTTTAAAAGCACTGCCCCAGATGTTTCACTTTCCACTCTACAATGATTGTACTGTAATTTCACCCTTTGATGCCATGTGATAAATAAATTAATAGCTTCAGAGAAGTAGAATAATTTTATTTAATCAATTAAAGCAGAATAATTTTCCCCAAGCAATTTTTTATTACAATATTTTGAATTTTGTGTCTTTTATGTAGCAATTTATTATTGCTTCCAAATTTTCTTTTTCCTTTGAGTGTACATGCATATCATAACATTTCACTTTTAATGGGAACTTTTGCTTCCTCAGGTCCAACAACGGTTTGAATCTCTGAAGAAAAGGAAGGTTGTTAGCAGCTTTACCGAACAAGGTGAACTTTCATGCAAATTGTAAACCTAAGCACACATGCGCCAGACACACACACACACTTTCAGAATCTTTCTTACCAGGCAATATGTTTCTTAGTTACTGTCCTGTATTCAGAGTATCATGCTTATTGTTGCAGTTACTTGTAAACTGAGATGTTCTAAGCTCTGTATGCAAGGTTAGGATTTTGAGTTTGGCAAACATGGAGGTGGGAACCCATACAAATATCCAGCATCTTTTATTGTTCTTACCATCCTTATCTTTCTAACTGGTCTGTTAGCCATTATTTGCAGATTTGGATGATAGGATACTGAAACAGCAGCAAGAGGAGGAAGAAAGAAAACGGCAGAGGAAGGAGAGGAAAAAGGAAAAGAAGGTATGCATGGAACTTATGTATCTTATACTAAGCTAGTGTATGAAGAACAGAGTCTTGTTTCTATCTGTTTGAAGTACTTGCACAAACCAAATTGTCCACAAATCGTTTATTTTGAAGATGCATTAATTGACATGCTTTTGAAAGTGTCTTGTTTTTATTTGACACAGAAAGAAAAAGCCTTGGAGGAAGATCTTGATGACTGTGATCAAGATGTGGCAGCATTGATGGGCTTTGGTGGATTTGGGTCATCAAAAAAATAAACTAGATTATTTATCGTTGATATAAAAATGATTTTTTAAGGACATTAGGATAACACGCTTGACATATCAGTGATGTATTAATGAGTGCCTATATCAAGGCATGCGGTAGGAGCAGATTAATTGAACATTTAATTCCTGAACACCACTGTCTTAGGCAATTTGATGAGAGTTGTATTAGCTATTACAAATTGGCAAATATTGCAACCTGGCTTAGAATGATGATTGTATTTTAACTCAAATGTCAATCTTTTCATACATTGCACTATGTGGTGATTTGACATGTTCCTTTTGCATTTCTTTAGTGAGATTGCATACCTTGTTCTAGGTTGATGCAGTTTGATGTTTTGTCATGCTGCCCCTTGTAATCAAAGTTCTTTATTGCAGTTTGATGTTTTCTTGGATGTTTGATGTTACATACAGTATTTACAAACACATAGATAACAAACTTAACATAATGTGGGGAGTTCCTTACGATGTTATCTGGAATTAACCTTGTGAAAGAACCAAATAAAGAATAAAAGAAATTACGTAGCTCAGTAGAACACCAGCGTACAGAATATGAGAATTGCTTATCAAGAGTGTAAGACGAAATTTAATAACCAAAATAAAGTACTTGAATCTAAAACTAGTTGTCCAGGAATTTTTAAGGTCTTAGTCTAATAAGCACCTCTATTTGGTACATGGGATTCCTTGCCTTGGCAATGGTATTTTTTCACCAACATATGTTATTTTATAGCTGAATCTGCTCAACCTCATGAAGAAGCTCAAGAAAATTTAGTTCAAGTAACCCTTAAAATTTAGCAGAGTTCTTCTACTACCTCATTAAACAGTTGAGAAAATTGACTATGCAGAAAGAAAATTTTAAGAAAGTGTATGTTTAATTTAAAACCCCTTTTGATGTTTGTGGGTAGGTAACTTTATTTACAGATATTCATTATTGCACTGTTGAATTGTAGGGGACCAAGTGCCAATGGGCTTGAACTTCTGCCATTTTCATGGTAAGCAGCTCCTTTTAGAACAGGTTACTGATCCCAAATTTCTCGAAGTCAACTTGTAGAAAATACTATAACATAAATTTATGCTAATATTCTACTTGCTTGAACAAATGACAGTATGAGGTGTCAATGTTGCTCAAAAACAGAGAAATAAATGTATAAATTAAAGGAATTCAACACAGTAGTTCAGATTTTATCTTGGAAAACCTCCAAAGGGAAAAAAACAGCTTGGTAGCAGCAATTGCATATCTACCTAAATATTATTGATCACCAAGAACAAATACAGAGAGTAGATACAACTAAACATTGCTCCAATGTTTCACTGTCAATCTCCAAATGACTTAAACAATTAAGTTTTCCTAATTTTGATCACTACAACACACACAAGCCTCTGATACAATCCAACTTTCAACCACTTTTAAATAGACGTTGGAAAATCTCCCTAGTGTGCTAGAAGGATTGGAGAGGAATTTGGAACAGGAAGAGTTGGATTGTTCATTTCAAATTCTAGAATTTTCCTATTGAGATGAAACCATTGGTTCTATTTGTGCCATGACAATTTGATAACTGCCTTCTACAAGAAATTGACAGTTTTGTTTTATGAACAAAATTGAGTGTTTTCTATTGCTGATATTTTCTTGGAAAACTCACATTGATGAAGATTTTACCTTTACAAATCATTATGGATCTCATCATTATGGATCTCACCTCCCTTCTTAGAGAGAGACTTTTGGTCTCACAAAAGTTGGATAAGATAATAAGTGGGGAAAGAGTTGTTCCACTTTCTCCTTGGAGTACCCCTTTGCTTGCTTCACTATTTGCCCCTTAAGGGCCACTTTCCAGGACTCCTGAATTTTGTGACATCTCTCCCTTGTTTTCTAATATAACAATACATCCTCCAAAAGTATTGCTTGGTTGTCAACAACAATGTCCTTCAATGAAGGTAGCACTTGTTCATCTTTCTTCTTCATCCAACATGGAAGGTTCATAAAAATGTAGATGTTCACAATTCACCATTGAATACATCTTCATGAAAAGGGGTAGATCAAGTTTGAAAGTATGTTAACCAATTGCCTTAAAGATGAAAAAAGGTCCATACCTAAGAGGTTTGATCTTATTTGCTTGCCCCTACAACCTTTCTTTGCATAGGGACACCCATACCTTATCTCCAACTAGAGTTTATGCTCTCTACTATGTTGATCAGGTCTATCCTTTCAAGTTGTTCCTTTACCTTAAGGCAAATTTGTTTAATCTACTTATCAAATTTTGATGCCTTGGTCACCTCCAAATCTTGTCATTCTTGCTCTTTTTGTTATTCCAATGCAACATCAAGTGAACTTGAGGGTGAATATCCCAAACATACTTCAAAAGGTAAATGATTTGTTAGAGAATGGATTGCCTTATTGTAGGAGTGTCAAATGTAGGGTAGGGACTCATCCCAAGTCTCGGTAAACTTGTTGCTATAACCCCTTATGAGTTGCACCAAAGTTCTATTGACCACTCATTTGTGGATGGAAAGTAGTACTTTCCTTGAGCCTTGTATCCATCAAATACCATAAAGTGGATCAAAATTTGTCAAAAGAACCTTGTGTCAAAACAATGGACTTAGGAAGCCTAAAGTGCACCCATTTATCAACAAATAACATTTCAATTGCTTTTTTTCTTGTAATAATCTTTTTGCATGGAGTTAGTATGCACATTTTGCTAAATCTATCCACTTTGACAAATAGTCATTGCCCATACCTACCAATAGGTAGTCCTACAAAATCCATAGAAATGATTTTCCATTGCCTTGTAGGTATAGAAAGAAGCATATACAGTCCTTCCTTTCTTGTTATAGATTTACTAGTACAACATAATTCACAACCTCTAACAAATCTTGCAACTTCTTGTTGCATTCTAGGAAAAACACATACCTTTGCAAATGGGCCACCACTTTACCAACACCAAAATAACTTGTCACTATAGATGTATGTGTCTCCCTCACGAGTAGAAGCCTTTGTGCCCTTGGCACACATAGTTTCCCCAACCTATAGAGCAAAGCCTCCTTGAGATAGAAGTGCTCTTCGCTTTTGAAAACTCTTTGAGCTTGCAACTCTTTACAATTCTCCCCAAAATCTACATCTTGGGCATATACCTCCTCATAAGTTTCTTTTTTAAAAGGCTCTCGTTGGGTCACCATAGCCATGACTAAAATTGGTTTTGAGATTGGTGGCCTGGTTAGCATATCCACCACCACATTAGTGCTCCCTTTCTTTTATATTATTACCAAATGGAAATGTTGCAAGAAATCCCATCCATTTTTTTGTTAAATAGATTTGTTGTCATGATATTTCATCAAAAATAACATGACTTGCCCAATGGACAGCAACAACGTTCACCATAGTTGGAGAAATCAGTATTGAATTAGCAATTTTCCTTTACATTTGAAAGGGGCAACTCCCTCGTAAGATAGAATTTTGAGTTTCTCATGGTTATGTTTTTACCTAAAAAGCAAGAAAGGAAAAGAAACTAGAATAGGAATAAAAGGATAAAACCCTAGACATGGCTAACATGGGTCAAGAACCTAGTTTTTCCTAGAGAAATAATGAATATTTTAAAAAAAGAGGAACAAACACAAAGATTTATTCCCATAAACGATGGTTTTAAAGGAAAAATATGCAACTAGGGTTTGAAAGAGAATATAATCTAACATAAGAAATATATATTGACCTAGGATTTTTAGACAAAACACCCAAAATTACATCTGATGTTGCATTGAGAAGAAAATAAAATTTATTGCACTCACCACACAAAGAGAGTTTTTCATGAAAGACTACGAATTTGATGTAAAAAAAATCTGTAGCACAACGATGTAACACAACCTCTTATAGACAAGCAATGTCTTTTCTTTGTTTTGTTCCTAAAATTAGAGCCATAGACTCCTTTTCTCTACAATGTGCAGGAATCAAAAAGTCTCCTAAAAAGAAAAAGAACCTCTTACATTAAAAAATGATTGCATTTATAGCTTATTCCTTGGTAACCAGTTTATAACTACTACTTGAAATACTAATTTTCTAATTTAGAAATTCACTCTTAAGTCATCAAAGTGACTTAAGTGACCTTATGAAAAAGTGCAATGGAAAATTAGAATATAGAGTTAGGGAGAGAAAAATCAAGATGCTTGAGAAGATGTGAGAGAGAATTTGTTCCCATTGAGCTTTGGTTCTTCTCATTATGGCACAATTTTTATCTAGGAAAACAAATATCTCACATTCTTTTCCGAATGTTATAAAAACATCCACTAGCTTAGCTATATGCTTGGAGAGCATATTTTCATTAATCATGTTGTGGACAAGAAGTAACTTGTTTCTGATTCTAGATACATGATGTATCACATAATTTAATTCATAGTTTGCAAAGGTTGCTCGTTGGCAAGCCCACATATCTTTTTCTATAGAAGGTTCCACAACCATCTCATTCCATTATAGATGCATTGGCCATAACACACTCGGCGGCTTTAGAGCAATGTGACCCTCATGACTATAGCCAAAAGACCAACTCTCCCAAGTTCTACCAAGCCTTGTTGAATTAACCAACCCACACTTTTGACTCATATTGTACTTTAATGAACCTTCAAACTTTAGTCCACATTGTGCACTACCTTTATTATCAAGCTTCCAAACTAAGATGTCCTTGCTGCATAAGTATTGCATTCTCACATTGATAGTGTTTACCCATGAGTTGTAAATAGTTTGAACATGAGGACTAACCAAACCCCATCTGTACCATTGAGGATAGCCTTTGCCACATCAATTTTTCATCACTTTGCCTCCTCACAATTGTCTTTACTACTCTAATGGATTGAGCAGTTGGCTCCACTTCGTCACAATACTTGAGAGTTACCTCCCATGCTTTACAACTATGCACACACTCTTTGATCATCACAATCCAACATCTCAGTGTGACATCTTGCTAAATAGTTTCATAGTAATCTCTATGCTTTCAAATAATTTCTAAAATGACAACACCAAAGCTAAACATATCAGCTCTAGTAGATAATTGACCTAGCATAGCATATTCTGTCATAAAGTCATATGCTTATGTAACCCTTGTCTCAACACACTCTACTTAAATATCATCCACTTCAATAGTCAAACAGTCAATAGCAATTTTACACCTCATTCACAACAAAATGTGGTATATATTTGTTCTATTTTTATTAGCCAAAATTGACCTTTGACTGTTGAGGTGGATGGTATTTAAGAATAGCCATCTCAACATGACTAATAAGGTTTGTGAACGAATGGTACTATCGACAAGTAAAAGTTTTAAAGCCTTTTCAACAAAATTATATTGGTGTCGGGGATTAAATGGTTCGAGAACTACTGAGAGTGCCAAAACTATCCAATACCACGTGTGTCGGAGGGTTATAAAGTTCACGAACTTGCGGATCGGCCAATTTATTGCTTCGTGAACTATAAGATTCACTGAAACTGAAAATGCACCTATATTTGCCTGACGATTTTCAATGCACTTAAACTCAAACCGTTTTGTGCATAATCTGTGACCATTTCACTCTGTGCGGTGATATTTCTCTGAGGTATTCTGTTAAACGGTTCACAGGCCTTGGCAATGCTTCCACGATTTGCATACATGTATGCCAGGGTATTTGCAACTACATTATTCTGACGAAATTCCTCTTATCTTTTACGCTTTGATAGACGTCCATAACCTACTCCAAAGTTCCCAAATAGTTTGTCAAATGAATCCTTGAATTTCTCAAAGATGATGGCCACCTTTCTGTAATCCAAAGCACTATAATGCTTCTCCCTAATAACATAATTGAGAAAACTTTCTGGATGGTTGCTCAATAAAAGATTAACCAGTTGCCTTGCCTCTTCCAAGAAGTGCTTTGGGTCTACTGGACCTTCAAGCTCGTGCAATCCACTCTCATTAAATTGACTATCAAGAAAAAACTCTTACAAATTTCAAATTCTTA
Source organism: Cunninghamia lanceolata (assembly GCA_027924645.1). Classification (NCBI taxonomy): domain Eukaryota; kingdom Viridiplantae; phylum Streptophyta; class Pinopsida; order Cupressales; family Cupressaceae; genus Cunninghamia; species Cunninghamia lanceolata. The sequence continues at coordinate 6,054,051 of BSBN01001229.1, forward strand.
CAAATTTCAAATCAGTATCAATTCCTATAACAACATTCATATTGCACTGTCAAGTGGATTGTGGTCAAGTGGTTGGGTCTCTTGATTCTCATGATAAAGACTGATGTTCTAATTCCCTAAAGATACTTTAACGTGTAGCGCTCTTTCTTCGTGAAGAAATGTGGCTACAATGCAATCTGATATGTGCTTACGAACACCATTGATTATTTTATCTAAATCAACATACTCTACCATTTTATGGAAAACCCTAGGCTGCCCAATTGATCTTATCAGTAAGCTTCATAAACTCTTCAATCTTAGAATTGACAAGCCTTAGCATAGTCTCATAAGAAGCATCTTGTGGACTATTCAACATAGATTACACACGAGGTCTTTGAGCCAAACATAATGGAATGCCACAAAGTTGAGCAGCATGCTTTATAAAAAAAATCACAAGCACGTTCCAAAATGGACAAATTAGCAACAAGCTGCATGGCTTTAGATATTTCAAATGTTGAATTTTGAATAAATTTAACCACACTCATTTAAAACTTCCGTCAATAATTTATCCAAATACTTTTTTACCACATCATAGAGATCCATGTGACCTCCATACGACATATAACTCACTAAATCCTCAATAAATGATCTCACAATTTGACAAAACTGGACAACAAGCATGATATCTAATGTCTATTTATGGAATGCCAAAACATTCATGTTGTACTCATACTCTTTCTTCATCACCATCTATTCATACTTGTCATTAACAATAATATCACTAAACTGTTTCTTACAATTATTGAGTAGAAGTTCATGGTATTTGTCCCTATTTCTATTCAAAACATTAAGGAGAGGGTCAACTCGAAACCATATCTTCTCAAGGTCACTCCTAGTAGGTTAACATAACCCTTGATGAGAAGAAGATGGTTTGCAGTCTGCATTCTGGAGAACTGATCCTCCAAAATAAAACACATCTTGTTGGCAGCCACATCCCAAATATCCTCCATCTTCTACGTAGAGATCAAAGTATCTTTACCAAGCAATCCCTTTCAATCATATCCAATCTCTTCAACACCATGTAATAATTATCATTCAAAATATTGCTTGTTTGCCTTCGCACACAATTCCATGACCTCTGCACATAATGTAACCCCTATATTTCCACAAATTATGTTCATGGATGAGCATTTAAAGTTTTGACTCAAACAAGTTGATGTGAGAGAGGAACTCAACACACAATTTATCATCAACATCTAATGTGAGATAACGACTTGATGATACATGCCAATTCCATGGTGATGGGGAGCGCACAATGGACTCTACAGGTCAGGTCCCAACTTAGTCATAGTTGGCAAAACTAACAAATGAATTGCCGATAATTGTCTTTCTTTGGCGAGACTTACTCTATCGGCGAACACTTGCAACCCTTGGCCGATGAGTCGATGAACCAACACAGCGATATGTCGTTAGGGTTTTCAACTCTCACACAGTCTGATCTACACCCTACGCCTAGCACATAGAGATGCTAGGGCATGCTACTATGCATACTCCTTAGTCTGGAACATCTGCCCCATCGAACAAGAAGAACAAAATAAAATGCAAATCAAATATTTATACAATGAAGCCATTCCACTGATTTTGACAGAAATCTCACCAATGGAATGCTTCACGATGACATACAGCAACAAAATAGAAAACACAGAGAGAATAGAAATCTATAGCTATACAAATCGCAATTACAGGAAACAGAAATTGAATTGACAGAACATAATAGCTTTATTTCTTTTGAGCACAATACAACCACTTTCACACCCTTCTTCGATCTGATTACATTCGATGATCAGTTGGTTCATTCCTCTGGGCATTTATCAACTTGCCCTGAGTAGTACCAAACTGACTCCAAGAGGCTGGGAGTCAACTGTCTAAAATAGCCTCCAACTGCCCTACTGCCCTATTTTGGCATTATGCGGTTACAATTTGACAAAAGTGTCCCCTAAGTCACTTGGGACTTACAAAATGAACCTAGATACAAACTGAAATGAAAATGCATTGGTCAAATAGACCTTATTACAAAAGAAAACATGATTTTCTAGGTGCTCCTGCACCATACTCCCCGGGTGAAAGTTGTCTCAAGTCCTCTTAGAGACTAATTGCTGCAAATCACCACCTTGCTTGTTGATGGTTTCTTCTAGCATCCATGTGGCTTCTGAGTCGAGAAGTCCTTGCCATTTGACTAAGTGCTCAAAATAGGTCTGATTCCTTGTCTTCTTGGCTGTCCTGCTATCCAAGATGCACTCCATCTTTGGTGGTTCCTTAGGTGGTAAATGCTGCACCCACTCTGCAATGTGTTGGACATAATCTGCTGTACCTTCTCCTGTATCAAGACTCCTATATAATGTCAGATCAGCAACATTGAATATAGGTGAAATAGCAATATCATCAGGGAGTTCAATTTTGTAAGCATTAGGACCATATTTCTCCAGAATCTGACAAGGTCCAATTTTTCTCATCATCAACTTGCTGTGTTTTCCTGTGAGTAGTCCATTCTTGTTGAGATGAACCATGACCATATATCCTATTTGGTACTGCACATCCCTTCTTCTTTGATCCACTCTAGCCTTGATCTTCTGACTATTCTGGTGTAGAGTATCTTTGACTTGTTGATGGATCTCTTGCATAGCCTTTGCAAATGTATCAGCATGTCCACTCCTTTTGTCCAACCCTTGAACATCTCTTAATTCAAAAATTCCTCTAGGATGACTACCATAGACAACTTCAAAAGGACTTAGACCTGTACTTCTATTTGTAGAATCATTATAGGCATACTCTGCTTGTGGGAGTACCACATACCAACTACTGCCATGTTCTCTTGTCAAACATTTCAGCAGATTGCCTAATGATTGATTGACAACCTCAGTTTGGCCATCAGTCTGAGGATGATAGGCGGAACTAAAAGACAAATTTGTACCCAATCTTTTCCACAAGGTTCTCCAGAAATGTCCCACAAATTTGCTGTCTCGGTCAAATACAATACTCAAAGGTAAACCATGAATCCTGACAATTTCTTTAAAAAACAAACCTGCAATGTAACTAGCATCATTGGTGGTCTTACAAGGAATAAAGTGAGCATCTTGCTGAACCTATCTACCACAACAAATACACTGTCATAACCTGTCCTTGTCTTGGGCAATCCCATCACAAAATCCATACTCAAACTTTCCCAAGGTCTGTTTGGTATGGGCAAAGGTTGGTACAGTCCTGCATTGGTTGAAACTCCTTTTGCTTTTTGAAAAATCATACAACTCTCAACAAACCTTTTGATATCAGATTGCATCTGTGGCCAAAAGTAAAACCTTCTTACAAGATCTAAAGTTTTATTGAGCCCGAAATGTCCTCCTAAACCACCACTATGTTTCTCCTTCACTATATTATCCCTTATTGAACACTTAGGGATACATAGTTGACTACCTTTAAACAAAAGTCCATCTTGCAATGTATAATCTGAAAATTCACTGTGGAAAGCATTGGCAAACTTACTGCATACCCTGTAAATCTCCTCAAAATCTTGGTCCTCTTCATACAATCCTTTGAGCGACTCAACACCCATGCTTTGCAGCTGCACTTCTTGCACTGTCAACACCCTTCTACTTAAAGCATCATCAACCATATTGGTTATCCCCTTCTTATGTTTGATGATGAAGGTGTATGCTTGAAGACTTTCCACCCATTTCATTTGTCTATGACTGAGCTTTTCCTATCCATTCAAAAAACTGAGAGCATGATTATCAATATATACAATAAATTCTTTAGGAAGTAAATAGTGCCTCCATTTTTTCAAAGCTTGTACCATAGCATACAATTCTAAATCATAAGAGGAGTATTTCCTCTTGGCTTCATTTAACTTTTCACTAAAGAAGGCTACTGGTCTGCCTTCTTGGCTTAACATTGCTCCTATGGCCAGTCCACTTGCATCACATTCAATTGTGAAAACCTTATTGAAATCAGGTAACACTAAAACAAGGAATTTAGCAACTTTCTGTTTTAGACTCTCAAAGCTCCTATCTGCTTCTCTCGTCCACACAAACTTCATCTTACCTCCACCCTTGATGGTCTCCAACATAGGTGCACAGAGATGACAAAACCCTCAGAGATGACAAAACCTAGGTACACCAATTCTTGTTTCATGAAGTCACACTTTTCCAAGTTTATTAGTAGCTTTTGATCTTGCAGCCTCTTCAAGACTATCTCCAAATGTTCCAAGTGCTCTTCCTTGCTCTTACTGAACACCAAGATATCATCAAGGTAGACTACCACAAATTTCCCTATGAATTCCTGCAACACCTCATTCATCAGCCTCATAAAGGTGCTAGGGGTGTTTGAGAGACCAAACGGCATCACAAGCCACTCATACAACCCTTCATTTGTTTTGAAAGTTGTCTTCCACTCATCCCTCTCTCTTATCCTTATCTGATGGTACCCACTCTTCAAGTCTATCTTAGAGAAATAGGTAGCACCTCCCAAACAATCCATTAGATCTTCTATTATAGGAATAGGAAACCTATACCTGATGTTTATCCTATTTATTGCCCTAGAATTAGTACACAGTCTCCATTTCCCATCCTTCTTTGGGGCTAAAATAGTAGGTACTACACATGGGCTAAGGCTTTTCCTTATCAACCCTTTGTTTAGGAGTTCTTGAATCTAGTTTGATATCTCTTCATTCTGCTGAGGGGTCATTTTATATGCTGCCTTATTAGGAAGTACTGCTCCTGGTATGAGATCTATTTGATGGCTAATGTCTCTGACAGGTGGTAGGGAATCATGTATATCTTTTGCAATCACTCCTTTGTAACTCTCAAGAAAATCTCTGACCTCCTTAGGCCCTACTTCTCTCACTTTTCTTCTTTTCCCCCTTAGGCTTCACAATCAAAGCAAAACCTACTCCATCACCTTCCTTTAGTGTATCCATGAATTCTTTTTCCCCTACCATCATTACACTAGACCCTACATGTTGTGGATCCTCTTCTACCAATTACTGTATCCCATAAGTCATACCATCCTTTTGGAATGAGTAAGCATTATTTTCTCCATCATGATGAGCCTTCCTATCAAACTGCCATGGTCTGCCTAACAAAATATGGCAAGCATCCATTGGAAGGATGTCACACAAAATCTTGTCTCTATACCCCCCAATACTAAATTCTACCCATGCTTGTTCATTGATGAGTACGTGCTGTCCCTTGTTCAACCAACTGACTTTATATGGACTGTTATGGGGTATCTTTTCTAACTTTAACTTATTCACTGCTTCCAAAGATATAATGTTATCAATAGAACCAGAGTCAATAATAACTTTACAAACCTTACCTTGGATCTTGCAGTTGATTCTAAACAAAGCCCTTCTTTGAGATGGTTCAGTCTGCACTGGTTCCTTGAGCAGCGCCCTCTTGATCATCAGATTCTCTCCCATTTCTATGCTAGATTCACTTCAGGAGATGTCACACTCTTTGCATCTTCTTGAATCAAAGTGGTTCTCTTCTCACCACCATGAGAAGTTGAGGCCTTCTCTAGACACTTGTATGCTGGGTGCCCTATCTGATTGCAGTTATAACATCTCATATTCGAGAATTTGGATCCTCGACCTGATCCATTTGTCCCACCTCTTCCATTAGGCCTTCTTCCTCGGTAGCCTCCTCTGCTACTTGAGTCCCCAACTTGCTCTTCTTGGCTAGACTCACCATTAGGCCTCTGGTTAGGACTTCTTCCTCCAAAACTGCCTCTGCCTCTGAAATTCCTTCCACCTCTACCTCTATTATTTTGCTCACTCTTTCTCTTTATCTTCTCTTCAGCCTTAAGGCCATTTGGAAACACTTGTTCACTGTTTCTGGTGCTAAGATGATGATCTCATCTTGGATGTTTATCCTTAGGCCATTCAAATACCTGGCCACCTTCTCTGACTCTTCTTCTTGTCTCTTTGATCTAAGACTAAGTTTATGAAACTCTTGTGTGTATGCATTCACATCAAGGTCTCTCTGTCTGAGGTTTTGCAATTTCTTATACATCTGCACGTTATAGTCTAGAGGTAAGAATTGTGCCTTGATTTTGGTCTTCATCCTTTCCTAAGAGGTTATCATGTTCTTCCCCTCCTTGACTCTCTCTCCTTGCTCATAATTCCACCATGCAAGAGCAGATCCCTTCAATCTTGCCTTTGCCAACTTAACTCTCTTATCATTAGGGACTTCTTTGTATTCGAAATGATTGTTCAATGCCTCAATCCAGTCAATCACCTCTTCAGTTTCCATACTTCCACTATACATAGGTAACCCATCTATGGTGTCCCTATTGACTGAATTTAATGCATTTACAAATGCCCTCTGGTCTACTGGTATCTCCTCTGTCTTTTTATTGGTTTCCTCAATCTCTGTATCACCTTCATCCCTGTCACTTTCATCTTCCCTATCTTTGCTTTTGGACTGCTTGAACTCTCTCAACTTGGATTCAAGCATCTCCTCGATCAACTTCTTAACGACGTCCTATGACATACTTTTGGGAGGCATCCTCTCCGCCTCTATCTCGCTTTCTTTGTCTGACATAAACATTCACAGACAACACCTAAATGCCAACACTCTTGCAAGTCCTCAATTCAACTTGCCGCCCAAATCTTTTTTTGGCTCTGATACCAATATTATGGGGAGCGCACAGCGGACTCTACAGGTCAGGTCCCAACTTAGTCATAGTTGGAAAAACTAACAAATGAACCACCGATAACTGTCTTTCTTCGGCGAGACTTACTTTGTCAACGAACACTTGCAACCCTTGGCTGATGCGCCGATGAACCAACACAGTGATATGCTGTTAGAGTTTTCAACTCTTACACAGTCTAATCTACACCCTACGCCTAGCACATAGAGATGCTAGGGCATGCTACTATGCATACTCCTCAGTCTGGAACATCTGCCCCGTCGAACAGGAAGAACAAAACAAAATGCAAAACAAATATTTATACAATGAAGCCATTCCACTGATTTCAACAGAAATCTCACCAGTGGAATGCTTCACGACGACATACAACAACAAAATGGAAAACACAGAGAGAATGTAAATCTACAGCTATACAAATCGCAATTACAAGAAACAGAAATCGAATTGACAAAACATAATAGCTTTATTTCTTTCGAGCACAATACAATCACATTCACACCCTTCTTCGATCTGATTACATTCGATGATCATTTGGTTCATTCCTCTGGGCATTTATCAACTCACGCTAAGTAGTACCGAACTGACTCCAAGCGGCTGGGAGTCAACTGTCTAAAACAACCTCCAGCTGCCCTATTGCCCTATTTTGGCATTATGTGGTTACAATTTGACAAAAGTGTCCCCTAAGTCACTTGGGACTTACAAAATGAACCTAGATACAAACTGAAATGAAAATGCATTGGTCAAATAGACCTTATTACAAAAGAAAACATGATTTTCTAGGTGCTCCTGCACCACATGGGAACAAAAAGTTTAAAAATTGTGGGGTAAAAAAAAACACCAACACATTTATAATATTGTATGTTGCAACTTACTTTGAACTTGAAAATATGGTAGAGGTTGGTGGTCAATATATACAATAGTTTTCTTTGCCAAAAAGTAATGTTGGACATCCTTTAACCCTTGAAGTAAAAACCTCTGAATGATTACAAATGGGATTACCTCCTTGTAGCAAGACAACAATCATACCATATTCACTTGCATCAATTTCTACCTCAAGGGGTTGCTACAAATTAAGAAGAGCAAGCATAGGAGCATGACTAGTTTTATGTTTCAACAATTCAAATGTTTCATCATGTCCTACACCCCAATGTAAATTTCTCCCCATGGTTGCAACTTTGTGTAGAGGTGAGGCCATACAACAGAAGATGAATAAATTTCCTGATGTATTAGGTCTATAAACTCCTAGTTTCTATGACACTCAGTGTAGGCTAATTTGTGATGGATTCCAACTCAATAGAATCAACCCTCAACTCTTCCCTTCCAATCATATGTCCTAAGTATACCAAAAACTTTTCTAAACTCAGATTTCTTCGTATTACATAAAAATACTTTTCTTTTAGAACTTACAATATTTGTTTTATATGAATGAGATGTTCTTCCCATGTTGAATTAAAAATCAAAATATCATCTAAATACACAATCATACATGAATGTATAAATTCTTTGAACACATTATTCATTAGCCTCATGAAAGTAGTCAATGCATTTATATAATCCAAAATGAATAACTAACTATTCATAGAGACCTTGCTTTGTTTTCAAAGTAGTTTTCCAAGCATCCTCCTCTTTTATGTGGAACTTGATGATACCTAGATTTGAGATCCAACTTAGTGAAATATTTAGCATGTTAAATTTGGTCCAACAAATCATCAATCCTTGGAAGAAGATATTAAAATTATTTATGGTGATCTTGATCAATTCCCTATAGTCTATGCACATCTTGCAAAATTGATCTTTCTTTCATACCATCACAATAAGGGAATCGAATGGTGAAGTACTTGAGTGAATGAATCCTTTCTTTAATAGCTATTGAAGTTATTGATTGACTTTATAAAGTTCTCTTAAAATGATTTTTGATACAAGTCGATGTTTGGTAGAGGAGATTCAACTAGGAGGTGAATCTCATGCTCCACCTCCCTTCTTGGTGGGAATGTTGATGCAAGAGCATATAAGTGGTTGAGAAATCTTGTATTACCCAAACATATTCTTTTTTATTTTCTAATTTTCTTGTTTTTGCAAGTTTGGAGAGTGCGTTTAGAATTTTGAAGTGTATGGTACAAAGTTTCAAGTACAATTATGTTTGAGAGTGTCTAAGTATCTAAAGAACTCTCTATGGTAACATGAAGTCAATTAGGCGTGACATTGTTTTCATGCAAAGCATAGATGGTCTAGAGTAGTTTGAACCCTCACAACATTTTTTAAGACCATATTAATCACTTGGGAGCTATGCATCAACACACAATCATATGGTGTTAATGTTACCTCATTATTGATTGGTGTGAGACCGAAGTCTAATTTGATGTTCTCCATTAGTTTTCATCCAGTCATTTTTCTAGTGTGCAAGGGTGTTGGAACCAATCCTAGAGACCACTTTTGGAAATATAGTATGTCGTTGACATTAAAGAAAGAAAGCGCATCACCTAATTGATGAGAAGGATTAACTTGCTTGGAATTAAGAAAGACATTTAATGTAATATGTTTTGTACATGGAAGGTCATCCCTCTTCATTTGGATTATGTATCGGGTTTTCTAAGAAGCCATTTATACATACTATATACATGTATGTATATATACACATATATACACATACACGTGTGTGCATATACACATATTTATCTATATACATGTGTGCACACACACATATATACGTATATATGCGTGCATGTGTGTGTGTTTGTGTTTGTGTGTGTAAGTTGGGCAACCATGAGGGTGGAGTTGATTGGAGATCTATAGCCTAGAATAACGTGTAAAGAAAGATTAAATCACAAGGCAAAGACTACAAATTGAAGAAGGATGAAGAGGTGGATTATAGTTGGTATGTAGGTTAAGATAGATAGTTGAAGGCTTGAATCCTAAGTTGTAGCCTAAAGCAGCAATGTTGTAATACAAAACTCTAATTATTAATGAAAGCATCTTGTTTTGAGTTCCACTTTGTAGCACAAGATTGTGTATGTGCATTTATGTGAATCTAGACTATATGTAAGGATACACTCTTGGTATCCCTTAACTAGGACCTTCATCCCCAATTGTGTCAAGTAGTATTAGAGAAGGATAAGTTCTTGTAAGTGAGTTGTTATTTGATAGTTGAGACACCTCTATGAAGAATTGTTGGTAGAGGTATAGGAGCTGAAATTGTTGCAAATCAATTGGATGAGGTGTTGAGTGCACTCAAAAGGATGCATATTTAGTAAGATGTAGACATAAAGAGGGTTTTTATGCCTACAATGGATGGAAATGATAGAGAAGATGACCAAGATTTAGAGAATGAAGGATTGATAGAGAAAGTGTTAATGGACCTGAAGGAGAAGGGAGAATTATCTCAACCATATCAAAGATTGGAAGAGGGATGAAGGATTAAAGTTCTAAGCTATATTGAGAATATGAACCTAGAAGAATAGGCAGATTGGATAACTAAAATGGAGTATTTTAATTTTAATGGAATCAAAGGTCTAGATATTTTGCACTATGGTGGAAGGAATTGCAGATGGGAAGAAACCAAAAAAGAAATTCATGAATCACTAGTTGGAGTAAGATAGTGGCTAAGATAAAGGAAAAAATTATTCCCATGGATTACCATTTGTCACTATTGAGAAGGTTGCATGACCTAAGACAAGGAAGATGTTAATAAAGGATTATACTGAAGAGTTTTACAAGTTGACCATAAGATTTATTACAATGAAGTAGATCAAGAGAAGATGGCCAAATACACTAATGGTTTGAGATTGGGTATTTAGGAGGAACTAACTATGTTGAGGGTGCATCCTTTGGAAGAGGCATATCAATTTTCCTTAAAGGTGAAAGAGAAGCTAAGTAGAAGGAACATAAGAAAAGACATGAATAACAAATATGTGAAAGGAGAAACAAAGGGTTGAGTGTTGTAAATAGAGGATGAGACCTGATTAGAGGAAGGTGAGAAGATCTAAACCTAAAAAAGTCAAGGGACTTAAGTCTTATGATGGAATTTCTATAAATGTGGTGCATATGGTCTAGAGAATTTTAATATTATTGAGGGAAGATTGAAATTAGACCTAAGGATGAAAGTTTGTAGATAATGAGACAATCATGCTATCAAACTGCACTAAATAGAGAAGAAGTAGATGATGAGACTATTGGAATACAATGGATCATTGAGAGGGGGGTGAATTAGTGATTTGTTAAAACTAATTCATTCATCAGCCCAATAGTGTAAATACAATTAACATCAACATGCCAAAGACATATAGAGAGCAATAGAATCTTCAAACATGAAACCATGACACAAGTGTTTAAAGTGGAAAACCCTAAACATATAAAAACCACTATCCAACCTCACCAAAATCTTTATTAGGTCTCACTGACCAAAATCTCACTAATTACATTCATGCCTCACTAGCAAGGATCTCACTGATCACCTCCTGATAGGAACACCAATCCCTACATCAATAACACCAACTCTAAACAAACCAAGAGCACCTACTCCAAATACACAACATGAAGATATACAGAGTACTACTCTATTTACAATAATAACAAAGGTTATAGATGAGTTCTATAACTCTTTTATTCAAACACCTTATCTCTCCTAAATTAGCACAAAAGAATAACTCTTCAAGACCACCATACATCCAATCACAAAAGTACATTACTTTGGCATCATAGGACAATACAAGATCTCCTGGACCCAAAGGACATTCATACACAGATCAAGAATCTATTTTTTACATAATACATCATTTTCTGTCACATAATCTCTCGGGCATACATACAATCACAAACATATGTCCTTTTATCATCATGTCAAACAAACAACACTTATCCCTTCTTGCATACATGAATGATAACTTCTTTACAAGAATCCCCTTATCTCAACAAACACACAAGATGCAAACTACTGTAGGTATGAATAAGGAACAATAAACCATGAAGAGTTTACATCAATCCTCTGCACACACCTTGACTGCACCTTTCTTTAAATGAAATGACACAAAAAGACTTTTACTGAATCATTTCCCTGTTATGACACTTAACACTAAACAACCTTAGACTACATCCATATGAAGCACATTCAAAGTACTATCATACAATCAAACTCCAATCACCTGATTTCACATTCTAATTTATGCAAAGAAAATACAAATCATGACTCGTGTTATACAAATGCACCATATAGCCTATTTTAAACTCTATTATACAAAACTATCTCACTATCCAAGTACTCTCAATCAAATCTCAGTCACCAGTGATCTCATTCATATCTCATTAATCTATGCAAAGAAACATATATCATGAATACAGTCATAGAGAGGCATTGAATGTAACCCTTTAGTAGATTGTTATTCAAATCTCCCTCACTCTAAATTGTCTTCACAAGATCATTGTATCATATTCTTCAAAAACTACTTTCTCAAACATTAAGGTTTGATGCAAAAAATTGGTCAATGCATTCATACAACATTAATATCCCTTCATTGGCTCAAAAAAATAGTTATGAAACTGTGTAATTGCAGCTAGGTCAAAGACTCCCATATGCCCATCAATTTTATTCGAGGTAGGTGCCCGTTACAAGGTTTGAATATCTTGTGTTGGTTTTTCTCTTCGCGCTTAGGAGAAATTAAATACCAACTATGGATGGAGTGCTTCCCACTCACATACATACTGTCCACCGAAGGCACTGGAAAGGACTAGGAAATGGGGCCAATGGTCCAACGATGAAGACCACTTAAGATGAAACTTAAGTGACATGTCCACCAAGTATAGAAGGTCATTGGGAAAATATAACAAAAGGTAATTTTGTATTGATGCCCTTCATACCAAATAAACCCTAGATCTCCAAACATAAACCCTTGGTGTTTTATTGAGTTCTCTCTTAGGGTTTTAGTCCTTAGTGTTTTATGTTAAGATGTAGAGGGATCTTAATAGCTAAACACCCAAAAAAGAAATCATCACCATGTGTCCCTAAAACTTCTAATGAACAATGAATACAACATTAACATCTTGAAGGGCACTCCACAAATTCAATCCCCATAATAATACCAATGCTTGTGATGAAGAATTTTTGTGAAAGACCATCTTAATATATGCCTTTTGAACCATCAACCAGCAACACCATGAACACACCCTTTGGAAATATCAAACAATGCATCAAGCAAGGTATCAAGCATAAACACCTTTACGAAGGAACACGTAATAATAGTATAAGCACTTTTGCATTTTGCAACACTACTACCTTTGACACTTTTGCATCAATATCAACACCATCATCACTATGAAACCACCATCACTGTGAAAGCATCTTTGCATCAATGTGAAACCACCATCACTGTGAAAATATCTTTTCATTAATGTGAAACCATCATCACTATGAAAGCATCCTTGAATCAATGTGAAACCATCATCATTATGAAAGGCATCACTACACCACTGCAACATCAACAGATACAACTATGTCATAACACCACTGTAATTACACCACTACAACTATCATAACACCACTGCAATAACATTAACAAGCCACCACTACAACTCTTTGAATTTTGCATCTCCTGGACATCATATGATAAATTGCATTTTACATTTCTTTGACAAATACATCAACCTCTAATCCAACAACCTTTGAGATCAATGACAAACTAAGTATCTTTGGTACCTCACCATACCTTTGAGATCAATGAAAAACCAAGTATCTTTAGTACCTCACCATACCTCTGAGATCAATGACAAACCAAGTGTCTTTGACATCACTGACAAACATCAATAGAGACAAACAACTCAAAAGAATTAGTTACCAACCAAGTGCCAAGGGAGAACCTATTGCTCAAGATGAGTAACTTGAAGATTACAATAAGGTGAGAGGATCAATTTAGAGATAATTATTTTAGGACTAGAATCAAGATACAAGGTAAGTTTTGTGATATTGTTGTAGATGTTGGTAGTGTGGAGAATCCATGTCTTGGTTAGTAGAGGGTCATGAGTTGTGAATATTGTCAATTATAGAGATAGGGTCTTATGTGATGTACCCATGGATGATTGTCATATCATGTTAGGTAGACCATGGCTATAGGGTAATGAGATAATTTATAATGGGAATACTAATACTAGAAGTGTCAAGAATAATGGGAAAAGACATGTTGCTTTGATTGAAGGAAAGGAAGACCGCAAGAATAGAAGTCATATGGTAATGTGTTTTAGTAGGCATAATTTACTTCCTAAAAATTGGGAAAGGTTTGTGAGACTAAAAACCAAGATGAAGTACAAGAGGTTCAAGTGATCAAATAATCCAAAGAGGAAATTGGAAGGAATCAAGGTACACGGAAACACTTCCTACACTAAACTTATAAGGATAATGTTAAGAAAATTTTAATCTTTTTTAATAATTATATAAAGTAGAAACATATATAAACATAAAATAAAAATACAACATAACATAGGTGTACGTGGGGAAAACCATTTTGGAAGAAAAATCCCACACTCCAAAGAAGCTCAATGTATTAATTAGTAAACACATTTACAATACACTTGCAAAGCAAGCCTTCATAGTAGTATCACCAACTAGAGATCTAGAGGAATTTTGGCAACATAACAATACCTACAAAACTTAGTATAAAACCTCCATCTCAAGCACCAAATAAATAGGAAATACAATAAATGAAACCATAAAATGGTAATTATAAATCCATGAGCTAGAACCACACAAAATAGTGGAACCCAAATCCTTAGTTGGAAATCCAACAACCAAATTCCAAGATGAGTTTACAAGATAAAAATAACATATTCCTTCCACCTATCATAACCTCATTATAATCCACTCACCAAATTGGGCATTCCATTTTGGCTTCATTATTCCCATCCAAATATGCCTTATGACATGTTGGTCAACAAGTGTAACTCCTCTTTATATCTCTTTTATGTATTGATGTTTTACATTTCCAATGTAGGAGGCCCAACTTTTGGAAGCCATAACTTTTGATCTGATAAGCCGATTGGGCCCATTTTTTTAAAAAAAATTATAGAGTTTGAAGAGGTCCACATGATAGGAACCAAGGAATTGATGCTAAAAAAACAAAAATGTTTATTTTGGCCAAAAACTAACTCTATAGCCCATAAATTGAGCTTTTCTATTTTTCAACTTGAAAAATGCATAATTTGTAATCTTAACATTAGGTGCAAGGTTGAGACATTTTTCCTAACATTCTCCCACTTGTTGAACACCTTGCAAGAGCAAAGGGGAAACTTGCAAACACTAAAAACTAATTTCTAGGGGCCAAGATGCCTATAGACTCATTGTACCACCTAAACTTGTTTGTGCACATTGTCTTTGTCAATGAATCTACAACAATCATCAAAGTATCCACCTTCTCTAGAATCAACCTTCCATCCTCTACCATATCACAAACAAAATGGTATTGGACATCAATCTGTTTTGTCCTAACATGAAAGGTTAGGTTCTTTGCCATACATATGGCACTCTAAATGTCATAATGAATTGTAATGGCTCTTGCATCTAGCCCAACATCTAAACACAATCTCTTAAGCTAGATGGATTCCTTACAAGCATGATTATCTACCATGTACTCTACTTTTTTAGTGGACAAAGTGACCATAGCCTATTGCTTACTCATCCAACTAATTGCTACATAGTGAAAATATATCCACTGGTGGATCTCCTACTGTCAATATCACCAACCCAATCAAATTCCACATATCCAAGAATACACACTGAATGATGGGTCCCTATAGGATAACCATGATAAAAAATGGAATATTTAGAAGTACTCCACAAATATTTGAAGCCCTCTTCACTACATCCTAATGTACCCGTCTAGGATTAACCATAAAATGACTAAACTTCCATTCCTTAGGTAATGATTGATCTTGTATAGACCATGACATACATTAAAATTCCAACAAAAACTAGTATAAGGTACTATAACTCATATCCTCCATCTCACTAGGATACTTTGGACAATCCTCAATTGATAACTTTGTCTCCATTGTAGTAGGAACAAACAATGGCCTGCAAGCTGACATGTTGAACCTCTTCAATACCGAGTTCACATACTTACTTTGGACCAACCAAAGTTTTATGTTTTCTTTATCTCTTTTGATCTCCATTGCTAAGATGTACCTAGCTAACCCTAAGTATTTCATCTCAAACTATGTTGAAAGCTAAGACTTCAATTCAGAAATCAAACCCTTCCCATTACTGAAAAAATCATTTCATCAACATACAATACAATATAGAGAATATGATCACCATCCATCTTATAGTAAATGAAATGATCTAATTTAGATTTTAGAAATCCCAAACTTAACACAAAATAATCAAACTTTTGGTACCATATCCTAGGAGATTGCTTAAGACCACACAAATATTTCTTCAACTTACAAACCAAATGATCTTTACCTTTCTCAATGTAGTGTTCTAGCTCTGTTGTATAAATCTCTTCCTCTAAATCACCATGAATGAATGTTGTTTTCACATCCATCTACTCAACCTCAATATCATACGTTCTAGCAAGTGATAATAGAAATTAAATGGATGTCAACTTAGCAACTTGAGAAAAAATCTCACCATAATCATTTCGTTCAACCTGGGAATGACCTTTGTAATTGTTGGTTAACACATTTGTCACCTAACTCTATATAATCACGCTCGGACAAGTGACAAATGTAATCAATAGTTGAGCCTAATATATTGGTATTTTACACAAGATCTCTGCTTATTTAACAAGTCACAACTACCTTCGACAGATATTCTAACGAATAGGAAAAACCCAAAATTGCTTTTAACCAAAAAACAAAAACAAAGGTAGAGATTTTGACCAGAAAGCAATAAAGGCATATTTACAACCCAAATACTAGGAGTTCAAAAAGTTCCAACCACATAACATAAATCGACAACACACCACACATACACACACAAACACACACACACACACATATTCACCACTTAAAATGATATATCAACAGATAAACGATTCTCAGCAGTGAGCAAGATTCATGAATATCCAACCACCAAGACACATGAATATCATTAAGCAACACATTCAACTTAAGAAGAACATGAATTCAAATAACCACAACACAAAGTTTATGATCATCCAAATCTCCACTGTATTAAATTGCATTGCATATATCAAAGTAGCTGAAAACAAAATTAACTATCACCCTTGCAAAACAAAGTTTGTCCCAAAAGATCCATAATTTGACTTGCCATCCAGAATATATAGCTAAGACAAATTATAATTGTCTTCAAAACCATAATGGCTTCTTGAAAAAGCTGATTTAAAGATGTGTAAACAATGATTATTATAAAAGGGGCCCTCCAGAGCCAATAGTTTTAGAGAAAATATGAAATAACTAAACATGAAATATGAATTTAATAGAGGATTTGTAAATCCCCATTGCCATCATCCATCTCGTCCATCTCTTCCTCTTCCTTTGACTGCTCACCTTCCCCTATGACATTTTGTGCCGCTTGAGGTACCTGTGCTTGTAACCTTGCCTTATATGCCTTGTAGTTGATGATAGGTGTCAATGACATGCCAGGTGGAGTTCTTGTCATACTAATATGATGCTTCTTCTTTATGATTGCCCTATCGAAGTCTACCAGCTTACGATGAACCTCTTCAAACCCATTTCTACAATTGTTAATATAGGCCACCATTTTAGAGAGTTTTCCCAATGAATCCCCTATGATTGCACCATAATTTGCTACTTCTTCAGTTACCGCCCTCTTGAAATTTTGTCTTATTACTTTGACGTCCAAGAGTTTCTCATCATCAGATCCATTTGTCTCCACCTCCAGAGCAACAAAATCCTTTTTGATTATCATCATTTCCTTGTAATAGACTGCAATTGCTTTTCCCATCTCCTATTCTGCTACAGTTATAATACAAAGTTTCCATTCTATTGCATCAACCCACACAAAAGTATCTAGCTCTCTAGGATTGGCTATCACTTCTTCAACCATCAAGATACCAGGATCCATGTTGGCTATCTCTTGTATCTCCTTAGAGGCTATGATCAGACTGTGGTGATCACTTCTAGATTTCTCACTCTACTATCAAAACCTCCCTCTTTGCATATATAGAATCAAATAGTTTCACTACCTCCTCAATAAAAATGAGACCATCAAAAATAATCTTTTCGACCCATTGATCCATTGCTTTTCTCAGAGATAGAGAAGTTTTGACTTGTTGAAGCAAATTTGAATCAAGGGTACAGAGGTCAACACTTGAGGACGCCTCAGTTGAGGGTGTTATTATTTTAGCAACTGAATCAACAAAAGAATACAAGGAACTTACATGTGACAACTTTTGAATTTTCTTCCTGCAATCCCTTTACCCTTTTAGATATGTTATCAACTAAATATTGGACATGATACAAATCTCCCTCAGTAGTTGATGATCCTAGATCCACTCGACTCACTCTAAAGTCAGCTTCAATCACTTCATCCTTGTTCTTATCTGTTAGTGGGTCTGCAATCTCCAGAAACTAGCTTCCCGAGGTGGAATCAGTCACTATCCTTTACATTCTTTTTGCTCGTTTGGGTTGGGGAACCATTTGCAACTTACTAGCCATAGTATCAATACCCTCATCAGTAGGAGGAGTATATCTCTTCTTTTTTTGAACTACCTTTTTCAACCAATTGGGAGATGGGACTGATACATTGACAACATTAGAAGTAGCAATTAAAGGCACAGGGTGGGAATTTTGTTCTGACAATTCTTTTTGTGGAGAATTCGGCGGGCTTAGCAAAGAGTGTAACAAATTATCTTCTCCAATTTGAGAGAAAATAAAAGAATCAGAGTCACTTACATGGTTACTAGATGGGGGCACATGGTCTGCTTTGGATGACAAAGTAGCCAATCTGGTATTTCTTTTCACTGTTTGGACGTGCTGCTCACAAGTTATCTTCACCTTTCAAGTCTCCTCAAGTGGTCTGTCATCATCACCATTCAATTGTGAGCTGACTCTCTAGAGAGTCAGGTCCAAACTAGAAGATCTTCTATATGAATGGGAAGTCTGAGACCTAGATTGGTTTTGAGAGGCTGAATCCTTCGGTGTCATGGAGCCAACACACTCTTTAACTTTTCCTTTCAGCCATTTTTTTGTTCTTAACACCTGCAGAGAAAGAAACATTACATCAGTGACTTCTTTTTCAGACCATTTCATAGGAGGCAAGGGTTCCATTGACACGACATTATAACCTTCATCTACTATATCTAAAAAATCATCAATCATATAAGGAACTTGGAGATCTAGCTTGAAGGGTTGAACTTGATCCATAGTCAGTCTCATCCATTTTCTTCTCTAAACCTCCCTCTCATTGACACAGTCCTCCCAAAAATCCTCAAGTTGAGGCTGGTGTAAATAAGAACCACCCCCATGCATGTTTTCCTTTATAAAATTCTTACTATCAAAGACCACGCGAGAGGACAAACTATGGAGACTGAATTCTGACAATAATTTGTCAAAATTCCTAGCCCCATCATTACTTTTACAAGAATAAAGAGACAAAGTCATAGGGAAAGAGTACCCTTTCTTCTTCATGGCCTGGTACTTAACATTTACAATCACCATTTGGCGGCAAAGATCCAACAACACCAAATAATCAGGCAGGTACCTCAGCAATTTTAACGGCTCATTTTCATAAGCCCTAATTCTCAACTAGGAGAAGTGGTCAAATTGTATATAAAAACTACCAAATTTCATGACTCCCTTGAATCCTCAAACTAGGCCAAGCAACCTCTCTTTGAGCTAATATATAAACTAGCTGGGAACACATGTGGAAGCTCACAGTCCTTACAAAATTCATCAGATGTTCATGCAAGCACTTGTTGATAATCTTCGACCAATCAATGTGGTGGTCTCCATAAATTAGTAGAATGAATCTGCACATCTAAAATTTGAAAGCATCTAACTTGGGGTTCCCAACCACTCTGTTCAACAAATTTATCATGTCTGAAATCTCCTCCTTAAAATGGCTCCTTTTTAAATTGGAGGGAAGCCGAGATTTACCAATCTTCTCAATTTCTAGCCAATGCCTAGCAACACAGGTATGACACCAATCATTCCTTTCATTGTAATAGTTGCAGGCTGAAGACACAGAAACATCAGCATTGTCTTCGTACTCTTCCAAATTCAAAGCTGGAGCAACAGATTCAGAGTCAATTTTTGTCACAACATCACCACTGGAGCTCCTTACCTCCCAGGACTCCAAAAAATGCCTATTGCCACACGCAACCATAAACTCAGGACAATGCACAACAGATGGAAAGCCACCAACATTATCTAAACCACTACTGGTAATCTTTCTTACCAAGGGAGTTAGATTTTCAGACTGCATTCTCCTCCTAAAATCATTCAAGTCAACGTGGCCTAAATTAGTATCTTTTACTTCAGATAGGCCATTCTCCACTATAGAGGCCATGAGAACCCCTTGGAATTTGAACTTCATCTTCATATACTTAAGGAACCAGAACACCAGAGACTCTAAAATGTATGTAGATGACGCAGGGTGATACAAAACACTAACAGGAATTTCCTTACACAGATACATGGGAATGAAAATTTTCTAACTCCCTAGAAAGAGTGTTATGCCTTTATAACAATATAGAGAGGGAGCTACTAGTTATGCTAACCTGTGAGAATGGAATGGTGCTGATATCTCGCATGTAGCAAACTAGACATTTAACATTTTGCAATGCATTCCCTTGTAAAATGATATCACCTTAGGTAAGATTAAGAGCTTATCAAATTCATTTCTCATAAATTTGTTGAATAAAAATCTTAAAAGTTGGTGGCGAATTTATCTTTAAAACTCATTAATGCAAGCCTCAAGTTTCCCTCCGAAGATTGTGCCATTGCGTTCTCACATACTTCTAATTAAATGCAAAGTGACAAGTGTCATTCCCTCGTACTGTACACTAGCACAACAAAAATTCCACATAAAAGAGCATGCTATTCAAAGTCGGCAAGTCGGGCAAAAGTTGAAATCTTGAACAAGGATTCAGAGGTTTAGAACTTCAAAGAACTCTTGACCTCCCAACAATAAAGGAAGACTTCACTAACAAGACACCAAGTAAAACTCAAAGCATGGGATCTTAAGACATGCCGGTAAGTCGAGCGGTTCAAGAACTTGTGAACCCACCGACTTTGGTTCAAAAATGTGAAGGATCACCAATGACTCAGAAAATGGCTAAGTAAAATTTGGCTCAAGGAAAGAACTAAGGAAAAGACCGACATAGAATGAAAGAAAAATAAAGAATGGACATGAACACATTTTTCAAAGAAAAAGGGGGCAACAACTGGCTCTAATTGGGGACAAGGACTCAGGAGGACACAGAGAATCCATACAAACTATGGCGAACAAGCTTTATTCCAAGGGCAATAGAGTCACACAAAAAATGGTACAACAGAAAAATAGGGAAAGAAACTATGGTACATAATAGGACTCAGAAACATTACCAGCTGCATAATTTCAGATCTTTCCCATTGTAGGCAAGAGGTAGTGAGGTTCCATCAGGGTAATCCAATAAAAATGTATTCTCTCCTACAACTTCTTTGATGTTGAAAGGTCCTTTCCACTAAGAATCAAATTTCTTATGGGCACCTTTTGGTTCTCTCCTCTTGTCCCATAAAAGCAGAGAATCTCCTACAACAAAGTTCCTCTGTTTAGCCCTTTTATCAAAGATCTTTTTAACAGTCTGTTGATGCTTGGCAATTCCATCTACAACAACCTCTCTCTGCTCTTCTAAATGGCTCAAATACAATATCCTCTTCTCTAGTGCTAATTGAAACTATTCATCTTCAATTGCCCTTTGCAAATTCAATGCAGACAGTTCTAAGGGAATAGGGATTGCACTATCAATACCATATACTAATTGGAAAAGAGACATACTAATGGCCCTTTTATATGTTATCCTATCAACCCAAAAAGCATCATACAGATTCTTATGCCATCCCCTTTGGTTTTCTTCCACCAACTTTTTGACAATAGAGATGAGATTTTTGTTACTTGATTCTTCTTGCCCGTTGCCTTGTGGGTAATAATCAAATGAATGGGCAAGGCTAATACCAAAATCATAACAGAAAAGAGTAAATTCAGCAGTGGAAAAACATGAAGCAGTATCACTCACCAGCTTCTTAGGTACGCCAAACCTGACAAAAATATTTTCTTTGAGAAAGGTGCAAACTACCTCAAAAGTAGTACTTCTCATTGGGATAGCTTCTACCCACTTGGTAAAATAGTCAGTTACTGTCAGGATATGGGTATGTCCAGCATTGGAATTAGGATTAATTGGTCCAATGAAGTCTAATGCCCATTGCTAAAATGGTTCATCTGCAACAACTAGTCTTAGAGGCAAGGCGGCTAATTGAGGTCTACCTGTGAACTTTGAACATTTCTCACACTTTGAGACCCAATCATAGTCATCTTTGAACATACCAGGCCAGTAAAAACATTGCCTCAGTATTTGGAAGGATGTTACTGATGTAGAGAAGTTTACTCCACATGCTTCATCATGGAAGTCTTTAACAACTTCTTTTGTTGTTCCTTATCTACACATCTCAAAAAAGTTCCATCTACTCCCCTTTTATATAGGTTACCTTCCCATATGACATATTTATGTGCCTTGAGTTTTGGGTTTCTGTTTTCCTTGGCAAAGAGGTGAGATGGGCAATCGCCATAAGTTAAGAAATAAGAAACATTAGAGAACCAATCATTAGTACTACTAGTGAAAAGGACCAAGGGTAATTCTTCACCTTCATCGACCTTTTTTTCAGCAATCATTATGCACAACCCTTTGCCTTTGACCAAATTGGTGGGATTTATCTCAATATCATACTCTTGAACTTTAGCTATCCAAGCTCCTCTACTATTGCATCCAATCTCCTGCTCAGTGAGAATACTTTTTACTGTCGATTCTGGGATATAAACCACAACATGTGAATGCAAGATATAAAATCTGAAGCTTTTCAAGGCTTTCACCACAGCATACACATGTTTCTCCAAGGAAGAATATTTAAGATCATATTTCTTTAATGGCACACTCATGAAGGCAATGGGAGCTTCTATTCCTTGTTCATTCTTCTGCAGCAAAATAGCTGATAGAGTATGTTCTGAAGCATAGCAATAGATGATAAAGACTTTTTGAGAATCAGGATGCACAAGCATGGGCACATTAGCAATGGCTTTTTTAATGTATTCAAATATCTTCTTCCCTTTAGCACTCCACTTAAAGATAGGATGGTTCTTCATTATTTTTGCAATATGTCTAGTCAACTCAGCAAAGTCGGGGACAAACCTTCTTAGAAAATTTACCTGACCGAAAAAGGATCTTGTGTTACTCTTGGTAATGGGTAAAATCAACTGTTGCATCACCCTGACCCTCTCTGGATCAATTTTTATTCTGTCCTTTGAAACAATATGCCCCAACAGCTTCCCTTTAGTAACTGGGAAGATTCATTTCTTGGGATTCAAAGAGATGCCATTTTCTCTGCAACATTGCAAAACTATTTCGAAATCACGCAAGTGATCACCTCTTTTCTTAGAGAAGACCATCAAATCATCATATAAATCACAATGATCTTGTTTTTCAAGTCACCAAAGGTCAAATCCATTGCTCTCTAAAATGTGGCTCCAACGTTAATGAGATTGAAAGGCATTCTATTATATGCAAAGACACGAATTGGGGTAGTGAAAGATGTCTTATGCTAGTCCTTTTGGGCCACTCTAATTTTATTGTATCCCAAAAATCCATCAAGCATAGACATCATCTCTGAACCAGACACCATTTGTAAAATGTGATCCATCACTGGTAAGGGATAGATGTCTTTCAGAGAAGCTTGATTTAGATTCCTAAAATTAACACAAATCTGGATCTCCCCATTCTTCTTCTTGACATATACAATATTTGCCACCCAAGTAGAATGGTGAATGGGGTAAATGATTTTAGATTTAAGCATTTTGTCAATTTCATTGAAGATGGCTTTGGCTACTTTTCGATTATACGTTCTCTGCTTTTACCTAAAGGGTATGGTGCCGGGTTTCAGTGGAATATGATATTGCATTTCCCCATTCCCAAATTTCTTTAGGTCAGCATAACACCATGGAAAAACATCCTTATACCTAGTAAGCAAAGAAATCAATCATTCCTTTTCTTTTTGAGAACAACATTTGCCAATAAACACAACCTTCGGATCAACTTTAGTGACAATATTCACCCTAACATAATTAGCCGAAGTTGTGATGGAAATTTTATTATACTTCTTAAGGTATTGATCATGTCTATTGAAAAGATCTTCAAGAGAGACTAGTCCTTTAGGAATTTTATTCCCTTTCAACTAAACAATTCCTGAGCTTGGGTCATCAAAGGACTTTATTTCTCCTTCCAAAACATCATTAATTTAATCACTACTACCCTCAAAGAACATACTGGAAAAAGACTTAGCTTTTTCAAGAAATGAAATAATTTGTTGATCAGAATTAAAAACTTGCCAGTGATTAACATTGTCAGGAACACTAGGCCTATATACCACTTCAATCCTGTATGACCTATCTTTGAAATTAGGATGTGGTAAGAAAAGGGATGCTGAAACGGCTAAGGAATTAGCCCTAGTATTCTGTTCTATTGGTATTACCTCCATAGAAAATGCATCAAAGTTTTCAATGCAGTTCCCACACCTGATTCTAGTAATGCCTCAGTCTACCATTTTTAATTGTGTACAATTTTCTAACTTGTTTAACAATTAGTTCAATGTCACCTTTGACTTTCAACTATTCCACACCCTTTTCTTTGGCGAGTTCCAATCCCAATAAGAATGCCTCATATTTAGCTGTGTTATTTGTATTTTCAAACTCAAGTTTAAAAGAAAAAGGAAAGGCATAACCATCAGGTGAAATCAAGACAACCCCTGCCCCAAACCCTGCAGTAGAACAATTGCCATCAAATTCTAAAGTCCACAATTCATCAACCAGGTCAAGACTGATTCGATTTATATCTTCATTATTTGTTGATGTGCACATGTAGGTGCCCTGTCTGATTTCTACAAACAAAATGTCTGCTCTAGGGTCTCCAAATTTAAGGACAGTAAATTTGACCTTGGGTTCTGGATTAAAGTGAACTTTCTTCCCGTCTACATGTATCAAAACATGTGACCAATCCATTTGAATTTCCCACCCCAAGTCTTTGCAAATACTACGATTCAAGAGCATCCCATAACTTGCAAGTATGTCTGCCACTAAAATGGTTAGCTTTAATCTTTTCCTTGGAAAAGTGGCTAAAGTAGTCCAAGCATCTTTAATTTGACCCAAGATAGGTACCGGAGAACCATCCATTGAAAAGTATCTACCATGGGAGGGTGTATAGGATAAGCCTAGGGATTTAACAACTTGAGTAGGCATTACATTCTCTGAGGCTCTAGAATCAATGACACAATTACTAAACTTATAACCAACAATGTACAAAGAGACATAAAAGGGTTCTGGTTTATTAAAAGAATTCTAAAGATTAGGATTCTAAGAACAGGTGTTTGAACAATTTTGGCTCTTGGAAAACATTTCATTTTCACTAGACACTTGAGCATTACAATTTGAAGGAGATGGTCCTTGTCTAACATATCTAACTAGTCTATCAAGTTCATATGGATTAAGTCTCAAGTACTCAACTTTGGAAATTTCAATCTTTGTATTTTTACATGATTCTACCATATCAAATGAACTTGAGACAAGATTTTCAGAGGATGGAGTAGATGGTACCTCAATAGCTACGACTTTGGGTGTCACATTTTCCATCTTCTTGGCATTGTTCTACTTCGTTAAGATATATTTGGGAGGAGAGGATGGATTACTAGGCGGGCTCTAAGAGTTCTGCCCTCTTTGTGTTTGCTGACCCCTAGTAAATACTACATAGTTGGAATTGTCAACTTGAGTATATACATCTTCTCCACTTCCTTCGTCTAATTCATATTCAAAGAAATTGACACCGACATCGCTAGGTGTAGGGGTTCTTCCACAAGAGGCTCCTCTGTATGCTCATTCATAGAAAACATTTGCATAAATCTCATCATCTCAAAGCAACATGCTCCATCATTGTTAGACATAAGATGAAAGCTGCATACCATATGATTGTTTTTGCTAGTTGAGGGTCCTCCTTCAATAGATAACCGTTGGGTAGGACCAGGTAGTTGCAATGTTCTGTTATAACCCCGTTGGGGAGATTGTTGACCTGACCTTTAGGCATATGACATTTCAGAGTAATAATGTCATTTGCCAACCTCTGAATGACAAGGTCAGTAGAGCTAGCTACTGAGGGTTTGCTTGTTTGCAACTCTCTTTTCCATTTTCCTGTAGTTATTAGATCATCTTCCACAACAATAGCCAATGATTGGGCGTCAGCTAGGTTAGGAACTCCTTGTCTTTTAATAGAAAAACTGACATCAATGGGGTAGTGAATTGATAAAGAAACACATCCATAATCTGTCTCTGGGTCTGAAATTGGCAGGAATTCTATTTGCAAGTATGTTAAACTTGGCTACATATTCCCTCATTTGCTCGTGAATCTCTTTCTTCATAGAAGAGAGTCAGGCTACCAGTGTGTGTTCATTATCACTAGTTTTGAATCTATATTCAAATTGTTGCCTCATGGAAGCCCAATCTCTAATAGAGGCATTAGGAAGGTGATGGAACCATTCAACAGCTGTGTGAGTAAGTGACTCAACAAATAGCCTAACAGACACATCTTTATGTTGGACTCCTAGGATAGAACAAGCAGCAAAGAAAGCATTAGTGTGCTCTTCAGGAATAACCTTGCCATCACCCCTAAACTTAGGTAGGATTCTACTCGATCCCCTGGGTAGGTCATGTAGGTTCACACCAAGCCTAAGTGGTCTAATAGCAGCACCCCATGGAACAGGTGGAGATTATGGGTGAGCCATATTAAAAGGAGGGAAATTTACTTGTAATGGCAAGACAGTACCGTGCAGAGTCAAGCTCTGACAAGATGAACTAGCTCTTGGCCTATTGTCAAAAACTACTTGGATTCACAAAGGTCTTTCTCTCCTTGGTACGGGAACAATTCCTTCAACAAAAATTATCTCCTGAGTCTCAGCAAAGCGACGTGCATTTTCTGCTATAATTTCATGAGGTTCTTCTTCTTCTAATACCTCGTCAACTTGGTGGTATTGTTGGTTTGTTCTTCTGGTCTACTAGGGAACAATTCTAAGGCCAGTAATGATATCTTCCTGATCTGCTATCTGCCTATCAATGTTAGGCTGCAAAACTTGTGCATGTCTTCCACAAAGAACCATAAAGTTCAATTGAGCAACTCACAAGAACTTGATATATCAATCTCCCCAGTAGAGTTGCCAAAAATCTGTTGGTTAACAGATTTGTGACCTAACTCTATATACTCATGCCCGGACCAATGACAAATGTAATCAACAATTGAGCCTAATATACTGGTATTTTACAAACTCTCTCTATTTATTTAACAAGGCACAACTACCTTCGACAGATATTCTAATGAATAGGAAAAACCCAAAATTGCTTTTAACCAGAAAGCAAAAAAAAGGTAGAGCTTTTGACCAAAAAAGCAATAAAGGAAGATTTACAACCCAAATACTACGACTCCATATATATATATATTCACCACTTCAAATGATATATCAACAAATAAATTATTCTCAGCAATGAGTAAGATTCATGAATATCCAACCACCAAGACACATGAATATCATTAAAACTAGCAGCAACACATTCAACTTAAGAAAACATGAATTCAAATAACCACAACACAAAGTCTATTATCATCCAAATCTCCACTATATTAACTTGCATTGCATTTATCAAAGTAGCTGAACAAAATTAACTATTACCCTTGCAAAACAAAGTTTGTCCCAAAAGATCCATAATTCGACTAGCCATCTAGAAATTATAGCTAAGCCAAATTATATCTGACTTCAAAACCATAATGGCTTCTTGAAAAAACTGATTTAAAAATGTTTAAACAATAATTATTATAAAAGGGGCCCTCCAGAGCTAATAGTTTTAGAGCAAATATGAAATAACTAAACATGAAATATGAATTTAATTGAGGATTTGTAAATCCCCATCACCATCGTCCACCTAGTCCATCTCTTCCTATTCCTTCGACTGCTCGCCTTCCACTGTGACACTTTGCGTACATGTTCTTGTAACCTTGCCTTATATGCCCTGTACTTATTGATGATAGGTGTCAATGACATGCCAGGTGGAGTTCTTGTCATACTAATATGACGCTTCTTCTTTATGATTGCCCTGTCAGAGTCTACCACCTTACAAAGCACCTCATTAAACCCATTTCTACAATTGTTAATATAGGCTGCCATTTTAGAGAGTCTTCCCAATGAATCTCATGTGATTGCATCATAATTTTCTATTTCTTCAGTTACCACCCTCTTGAAGTTTTGTTTTATTACTTTGACGTCCAAGAGTTTATCATCGTCAGATCCATTAGCCTCCACCTCCAGAGTAGCGAAATCCTTTTTGATTCTCATCATTTCCTTGTAATAGACTATAATTACTTTTCCCATCTCCTCTTCTGCTATAGTTATAATATAGAGTTTCCATTCTACTGCATCAGCCCACACAGGAGTATCTAGCTCTCCAGGATTGGCTATCACTTCTTCAACCATTAAGATACCGAGATCCATGTTGGCTATCTCTTGTATCTCCTTAGAGGCTATGATCAAACTATGGTGATCACTTCTAGTTTTCTCAAACTCTACTATCAAAACCTCCCTCTTCGCATGTATAGAATCAAACAGATTCACTACCTCCTCAATAAAAATGAGACCATTGAAAACAATCTTTTTAACCCATTGATCCATAGCTTTTCTTAGAGATAAAGAAGTTTTGACTTGTTGGAGCAAATTTGAATCAAGGATATGGAGATCGACACTTGAGGAGGCCTCAATTGAAGGTGTTATTATTTTAGCAACTGAATCAACAAAAGAAGAAAAGGAACTTACATGTGACAACAGTTTTGAATTTTCTTCCTGCAATCCATTTACCCTTTTAGATATGTTATCAACTGAATATTGGACATGATACAAATCTCCCTCCGTAGTTGATGGTCCCAAATCCAATTGAATCACTCTAAATTTAGCTTCTATCACTTCATCCTCATTCTTATCTGTCAGTGGGTCTGCAATCTCCAGAATCTGGCATCCCGAGGTGGAATCAGTCGCTATCCTTAACATTCTTTTTGCTCGTTTGGGCTTGGGAACCATTTGTAACAAACTAACCATAGTATCAATACCCTCATCAGTAGGAGTAACTCTCTTCTTTTTTTGAACTACCTTTTTCAACCAATTAGGAGATGGGACTGATACATTGACATCATTAGAAGTAGCAATTAAAGGCACATGGTGGGAATTTTGTTCTGGCAATTCTTTTTGTGGGGAAATTGTCAGGCTGAGCAAAGAGTGTAACTAATTATCTTCTCCAATTTGACAGAAAATAAAAGAATCAGAGTCACTTACATGGTTACTAGATGGGGTACATGGTCTGTTTTGGATGACAAAGTAGCTAATTTGGTATTTCTTTTCACTGTTTGGATGTCCTGCTCACAAGTTGTCTTCACCTTTCCAGTCTCCTCAGGTGGTCTATCATCATCACCATTCGATTGTGAGCTGACTCTCTAGAGAGTCAGGTCCAAACTAGAAGATTTTCTATATGAATGGGAAGTCTAAGACTTGGCTTGGTTTTGAGAGGCTAAATCCTTTGGTGTCGTGGAGCCAACACACTCTTTAACTTTTTGTTTCAGCCATTTTTATGTTCTTCTTAACGCATGTAGAGAAAGCAACATTACATTAATGACTTCTTTTTTAGACCATTTCATAGGAGGCAGGGGTTCCATTGACATGGCATTATAACCTTCATCTACTATATCTGAAAAATCATCAATCATATCAGGAACTTGGAGATCCAGCTTGGAGGCTTGAACTTGATCCACAGTCAGTCTCATCCATTTTCTTCTCTAAACCTCCCTCTCGTCGACACATTCCTACCAAAAATCCTCGAGTTGAGGCTGGTGTAAATAAGAACCACCCCCATGCATGTTTTCCTTTATAAAATTCTTACTATCAAAAGTCACACGAGGGGACAAACTATGGAGATTGAATTCTAATAATAATTTGTCAACATTCCTGGCCCCATCATTACTTTTACAAAAATAAAAAGACAAATTTACAGGGAAAGCGTACCCTTTCTTCTTCATGGCCTGGTACTTAACATTCACAACCGCCATTTGGCAGCAAAGCTCCAACAACATCAAATAATCAGGCGAGTACCTCGACAATTTCAATGGGGCATTTTCATAACCCCCGATCGTCAAATAGGAGAAGCAGTCAAATTGTATATAAAAACTACCAAATTTCATGACCAGGGTAGATGCTTCAACTAAAAATCTTTGCTCTATCAAGCCATCAATTTTCTTGGCTAGCATCATGGAAAAAACATCATTAACATGCCTAAAATCTTTCATACCTTAACTTTTCTGCAACTAGGGGAAGACATGATACATAGGCCTACTTTCCGTAGGACTCCCTTGAATCCTCAAACTAGGCCAAGAAGCCTCTCTTCGAGCCAATAAATAGACTAGCTAGGAACACATGTGGAAGCTCACATTCCTTGCAAAATGCATTAGTTGTTCATGCAAGAACTCACTGATAATCTTTGGCCAATCGATGCGGTGGTCTCCATAAATTAGTAGAATGAATTTGCACATCCAAAATTAGAAAGCAACTAACTCGGGGTTCCCAACCACTCTGTTTAACAAATTTATCATGTCTAAAATATCCTCCTTCAAATGGCTCCTTTTTAAATTGGCGGAAAGCTGGGATTTACCAGACTTCTCAATTTCTAGCCAATGCTTAGCGACACAGGTACGACATCAATCATTCCTTTCATTGTAATAGTTCCAAGGTGAAGACATAGAAACATTAGCATTGTCTTCATACTCTTCCAAATTTAGAGCCAGAGCGATAGATTCAGAGTCAATTTTTGCCACAATATCACCACTGGAGGTCCTTATCTCCTGGGACTCTGAAAAATACCTATTAGTGCATGCAACCATCAACTCGGGACAATGCACAATAGATGGAAAGCCACCAGCATTATCTAAACTCCTACTGGTAATCTTTCTCGCCAAGGGAGTCAGATTTTTAGACTGCATTCTCCAAATCAATGTGGCCTAAATTAGTATCTTTTACTTCGGACATGCAATTCTCCACTATATAGGCCACAGGAACCCCTTGGAATTTGAACTTCATATTCATATACTTAAGGAATCAGAACACTAGAGACTCTGAAATGTATGCAAATGATGCAGGGTGATACAAAACACTAACATGAATTTCCTTACACAGATACATGGGAATGAAAATTTCTAACACCCTAGAAAGAATGTTATTCCTTTATAACAAGAAAGAGAGGGAGCTACTAGTTATGCTTGTTGGATCTAGGGCATACAACTGAGAGGGGGGGGTGAATCAGTTGTATAAAACTTCTTCTCATTCAAACACTTAATTCTCTGTTGTTAGTTAGCAGCATATCAAATACTCATTCATGGAAGCATAATACATAAACACAAGAGCAGATAAGCATCAACACATTGAACACCAAGATTTTGACGTGGAAAACCCGGTTAAGGGAAAAACCACGGGGTGATTAACCCAAGAATTATTCTCTGTTAGAAGAATAAAGAAAAATGAATGGCACATGCCAATAAGGGCTCACTGCCCGAGCACACTGCTCACAAAGAGGCCCACTGCCTACAAGGAGACACACTGTCTACAGAGTGATGAAAATCACAGTCTTGAACTGGAGAATGACATCTCTACCATGTCCGGATCAGTTCCAATTAAGCCCAAAATCTCTGCTCTACCTTTCGCACGTTTCTTCGCTATGCCACACTCATCACCACACACCACACCTTGAAATGAACTCACAAACCGTTATTTATACAAGACATCGACTCAGGAACAAACATCTAAGTCGGAAAACAACCATAGGAGTATCCGCAAGATGAATAACGCATCCGGTCGGCCATCACAAGAACATTCGCAGGATGAACAACTCATCCGGTCGGCTACACAGAGCAGGAACTTCATCCGGAAGAATAACTTCAATTCCGGGCTCTACCATCAATGCGGACCAACAACACAACCTAAACATGATCCAGGAACCTTCACAAGCCTGTTTGAATATCCGAATACATCCGCACTTCCTCTACTTACTGGGATCTCTTGTCTTCCTCATCCGGAACTTCAAGAACACAGTCTGTCGCCATTGTCATAATGCAAGAGGTACTTCCGGACCTCCAAATCATACACAAATCAGGATGACACATCACAAGGACATCCCAAACACTCCGTCCAATCCGCAGATTAGGATGATACAATTCCGGACCTCACCGGACCTTTTTGTGATCCTCTGTCACCTCTGGATACTTGCCGGACCCGGTTCTATACCGGCAGCCACAACTCCTTCAGATCTTCATGCGGACCTCTGAAATCTTAACTGTAGCTTCTCAAGACTCATATCTACTAACCCTTTAATCCGCATCCTCCGGTTCTCATCCTATACAGTACATTTACCTTCTTCTCATCACTGTTCTTCACTGTTCCTGACTGAGGCTAATTTTCTCAATATCCTCAGCACACAGCTCATCAAATCCTTCTTGTCAATGCAATATGAGTATGTTGACATCAATGACAACAATGGCTCACCTCATACTTGCAACAATCTCCCCCTTTGTCATTGATGGCAACATATGATGTGAAAAACCATTAAGACAAGAACTTCAACTTTTCATATGTCTTCTCTTCCTTTACTGCTCCCCCTTTGATCATCAACCACTTGTTTTTCACATGTCTTCTCTCCCCCTTTGACATCAATGGCAAAGGGCTCATACTTGCAATTCTCATACATCAGAATCATACCAGCTGCTCCCCCTTAGTTGCAGCTTCCCATTAGTCCGGATCACAAGATATGACTGTGATAGCCACCGGACTGATGCACATCAGTGCATCTTAGTTTATCACCGGAGGGGCCATGACCCCTAACTTCTCCCAGAGATATTCAAAAGAGTCTTTGGGAAGAGGTTTTGTAAAGATATCTGCAATCTGATCCTTGGAGGGAACATACTCCAATCTGACTTCTTCCTTGTTTACTTGTTCTCTCAAAAAGTGAAATTTAATAGATATGTGCTTAGTCTTAGAATGCAATACCGGATTCTTGGAGATATTAATTGCACTTGAATTATCACAGAAAATTGTGATAGGCTTCTCATATTCAACTTTGATGTCTCTTAGCATCTGCTTCATCCATAAGCTTTGAGTGCAACTACCTGCTGCTGCAATGTATTCTGCTTCAGTTGTAGACAGAGATATTGCATCTTGTTTCTTGCTTAGCCAAGAAACCAATCTCTTCCCCAGAAAGAATGCTCCACCACTAGTGCTTTTCCAGTCATCCACATCTCCTGCCCAATCTGCATCTGTGTAAGCATGAAGAGAGAAATCCGGATCTCTAGGGTACCATAGACCATACTCAACTGTTCCTTTCAAGTACCTAAAAATTCTTTTGATTGCCATAACATGAGATTCTCTAGGATCAGCCTGGAATCTTGCCACAAGACCAACAGCCTGCATTATATCTGGTCTAGTTTGAGTGAGATACAACAATCCACCAATCATTGATCTATACTTTGTCTGATCTGCCTTTGGAGAATCATCATCTTTGCTTAACTTA
The DNA here is from genome assembly GCA_027924645.1 of Cunninghamia lanceolata. Taxonomy (NCBI): domain Eukaryota; kingdom Viridiplantae; phylum Streptophyta; class Pinopsida; order Cupressales; family Cupressaceae; genus Cunninghamia; species Cunninghamia lanceolata. The sequence goes on from BSBN01001229.1 coordinate 6,087,571, forward strand.
CATCCGGTTGCCATAGGAGTGTTCATAGGCTTTGAGTCTTCCATACCAAATTTCTTTAACAATTCTTTCACATATTTGGTCTGAGAAATGAAGATCCCTTCTTTTGTTTGAGTAATTTGCAGTCCCAAGAAGAAATTCATTTCACCAAGCATAGACATTTCAAACTCACTTTTCATCTGATTAGCAAAAGTTTTGCACATACTATCTCTTCCTCCAAAAATGATATCATCCACAAACACTTCAACAATCAGAATGTTTTCATGATCAATTTTGAAATATAAGTTACTGTCAGCAGTACCTTTGTTGAATCCAATCTGCACAAGATGCTTATCCAACCTTTCATACCATGCTCTTGGGGCTTGCTTCAATCCATACAAAGCTTTCTTCAACTTGCAGACCATATCATTATTATCAGACAATTGAAATCCATCCGGTTGTTTAATGTAGACTTCTTCTTCCAGATCACCATTTAGGAAGGCAGATTTGACATCCATCTGATATACCTTGAAGTCTTTGAAGGCAGCAAATGCAAGAAGTAATCTGACTGCTTCAATTCTTGCTACCGGAGCAAAAGTCTCTTCAAAGTCAATTCCTTCTATTTGAGAGTAGCCTTTGCAGACCAATCTAGCTTTGTTTCTGATTACTTCACCAGCTTCATTTAGTTTGTTCTGGAAGACCCACTTGGTTCCAATTACATTCCTGTCTCTAGGTCTGGGAACAAGATCCCAAGTATGATTTTTCTCAATTTGCATCAATTCATCTTCCATTGCTTTGGTCCAGTTTTCATCATTGCAGGCTTCATTTATTGTTTTAGGTTCAATCTTTGAAATCAGACAACATTCATTCTGATTTTGAGCAATATTCCTTCTAGTTTGTACACCTTTGCTTATGTCACCTATGATCTGATCTTCAGAGTGATTCAGTCTTACATACCTTGGAATTTTGGGAGTATCCAGCACTGCTGTTTCTTGATCAGGCTCATTCAAACCTATCTCTTCTTCCTGATTTACCGGATCAGGCTGACTCTGTCTCACCGGAGAGGATTGAGGTCCTTGAACACTGTCTTGGTCATCTTCATCAAACTCATAAAATCTTGAAGGCTTCTCAATTCCTTCATCAACCTTTACATTGGTGCTTTCTATCATCTTCCTCAATCTCTTATTGTAACACCGGTATGCTTTGCTTTGAGTGGAGTAGCCCAAGAAAATTCCTTCATCACTTCTAGCATCAAACTTTCCTAGATCTTCATCTCTTTTAATATAACACTTGCTACCAAATACTCTGAAATATTTCACAGTAGGAGTGATGCCAAACCAGAGTTCATAGGGGGTCTTACCGGTGTTGTTTCTGATTTGAACTCGATTGAGAGTGTAGACTGCAGTGCTGATAGCTTCTTTCCAAAACATTTGAGGAACATTTGCTTCCAACATCATTGTCCTAGCAGCTTCCTGGATGGTCCGGTTCTTTCTCTCAACTACTCCATTCTGCTGTGGAGTCTTAGGAGCAGACAACTGTCTCCTTATACCCTGTTTCTCACAAAAGTCAATGAATTCACCAGATGTAAATTCACCACCTCTATCAGACATTAGACACTTTAGTTTCAATCTGGTTTGATTCTCCACCATAGCTTTAAAGATTTTGAACTTCTCAAAAGCTTCTGATTTTTCTTTTAGAAAGGTAACCCACATCATCCGGGAATGATCATCAATTAACAACATGAAATATCTATCACCTTGCAGACTCTTGATTCTTGTCGGACCACATAGATCAGTATGTACTAATTCCAACAATCCGGTAGAAGACTGATCTTTGCTTTTGAAAGAGACTCTGCTTTGTTTACCTAACTGACATTCTTTACACACACTATTTGTAGGTTTCATCAATTTTGGAAGATCTCTCACAGCCTGAGTATTGCTTATCTTGATGATGTTATCAAAATTTACATGACACATTCTTCTATGCCATAACCAACTCTGATCAATTTGAACAAACAAACAACTTTTATTTGAACAACCAGATGAAAGATGTTACCTTTTGTCTGAGTACCGGATGCAATTTCAGTTCCGGAGCTTGTAAAGATTCTGCATTTTCCATTCTTGAACCGGAGATCATAGCCTTTGTCCACTAACTGACCAACACTGAGAAGATTGTGCTTCAATCCTTCAACATACAGTACATTTCCTGTTTTGCTCTTACCATTAAAGGAAATAGTTCCCCTACCTCTGATTCTGCCAGCAGAATTGTCACCAAACTTTACCATTCCTCCTTCATATCTTTCCAAATCTAAGAACTTATTCTTGTCACCAGTCATATGGTGAGAACATCCACTGTCAATAACCCAATCATCCTTTTCTTCCACTTGAGCAGCCAAGGCTTTTTCAACTAGTTTGTGATTGACAGATTCAGAGAGTATTGAATCTTCTTCCTTGATGGCTATAAACACCCACTCATTTCCGGATTTGCTTCCTAGTTCTGATTCATCATCTGTTACTCCTTCATTGTCATCTTCTTCATGAACATAATAGCAATTCTTTTGAAACCTTTGTCTGTGAGTATTAGATCTTGCAGATCTCTCCGGACATCTTGAGGAAAAATGACCAATCTTATTGCAGTTGAAACACTTAAAGGGTAGTTTTCCTTCATACTTACCGGATCCTCTTGGTAGTCTCTTTGCAATGAGGGCTTCAAGTTGAGCTATTTCTGCTTCTTCTTCTTCCATGTCTCTTCTTGCTTGATCATACCATGACATTTTCCTTGATGAGTTTTCACCCGGATCAAATCTCTGTTTGCCTTTCACATAGGCACTGGCTTTGAAAGCAGATTCAGTCTTGGGAGGATCATCTCCAAACTCGGTCATTTCAAATGCAGCTAGTTTGCCAGCCAGTTGTTCTCTTGTGACAGTTGTGTGGGCTCTGAATTCATCAATGGCAGCAACTTTGATTTTGTAGGCAGCAGGAAGGGATCTTAGGATTTTGCAGACAATCTCATTTTCATCTAAAGTTCCACCAGCATTTCTGATTCCACATACCAGCTCATTTACTCTTGGCATAAAGGTAGTGATGTTTTCATCATCTCTCATTTTCAATCTTTCAAATTTCCCTTTTAGACTTTGCAACCTTGCACTTTTGACAAACTCATCTCCTTCATACAGAAGTTCCAGTTTAGTTAGGATCTCATATGCAGTTGGTAGGTCAATGACATTCGAGAGATCTGAGTCATTCAGTGCGCTTAGAAGAGCTTCCTTGGTCCGCAGATTGTTTTCAGCTTCTGTGATTTCATTCAGAGTTGTCGGACCACCTTGTGGAGGTATATATGGTTTTGAAATCATAGCCAAGTATGCTTTTCCCATACATTCCAAGTGACACTTCATGCGACCTTTCCAGAGAGTGAAGTTGGTTCCATCGAACTTCGGACTATCCTTCTTGTATGACGACATCCTGGATCTCCTCAAGCGGTTAAGCTCTTATCAGAGGAACTTAGCTCTGATACCAATTGTTGGATCTAGGGCATACAACTGAGAGGGGGGGGTGAATCAGTTGTATAAAACTTCTTCTCATTCAAACACTTAATTCTCTGTTGTTAGTTAGCAGCATATCAAATACTCATTCATGGAAGCATAATACATAAACACAAGAGCAGATAAGCATCAACACATTGAGCACCAAGATTTTGATGTGGAAAACCCGGTTAAGGGAAAAACCACGGGGTGATTAACCCAAGAATTATTCTCTGTTAGAAGAATAACGAAAAATGAATGGCACATGCCAATAAGGGCTCACTGCCCGAGCACACTGCTCACAAAGAGGCCCACTGCCTACAAGGAGACACACTGTCTACAGAGTGATGAAAATCACAGTCTTGAACTGGAGAATGACATCTCTACCATGTCCGGATCAGTTCCAATTAAGCCCAAAATCTCTGCTCTGCCTTTCGCACGTTTCTTCGCTATGCCACACTCATCACCACACACCACACCTTGAAATGAACTCACAAACCGTTATTTATACAAGACATCGACTCAGGAACAAACATCTAAGTCGGCAAACAACCATAGGAGTATCCGCAAGATGAATAACGCATCCGGTCGGCCATCACAAGAACATTCGCAGGATGAACAACTCATCCGGTCGGCTACACAGAGCAGGAACTTCATCCGGAAGAATAACTTCAATTCTGGGCTCTACCATCAATGCGGACCAACAACACAACCTAAACATGATCCAGGAACCTTCACAAGCCTGTTTGAATATCCGGATACATCCGCACTTCCTCTACTTACTGGGATCTCTTGTCTTCCTCATCCGGAACTTCAAGAACACAGTCTGTCGCCATTGTCATAATGCAAGAGGTACTTCCGGACCTCCAAATCATACACAAATCAGGATGACACATCACAAGGACATCCCAAACACTCCATCCAATCCGCAGATTAGGATGATACAATTCCGGACCTCACCGGACCTTTTTGTGATCCTCTGTCACCTCTGGATACTTGCCGGACCCGGTTCTATACCGGCAGCCACAACTCCTTCAGATCTTCATGCGGACCTCTGAAATCTTAACTGTAGCTTCTCAAGACTCATATCTACTAACCCTTTAATCCGCATCCTCCGGTTCTCATCCTATACAGTACATTTACCTTCTTCTCATCACTGTTCTTCACTGTTCCTGACTGAGGCTAATTTTCTCAATATCCTCAGCACACAGCTCATCAAATCCTTCTTGTCAATGCAATATGAGTATGTTGACATCAATGACAACAATGGCTCACCTCATACTTGCAACAATAACCTGTGAGAATGGAATGGTGTTGATATCACCTTAGGCGAGATTAAGAGCTTATCAAAGTCATTTCTCATAAATTTGCTGAAGAATATTAAATGCTGGTAGAGAAGTTATCTTTAAAACTCATTAATGCATGCCTCGAGTTTCCCTTTGAATATTGTGCCACTACATTCTCATGTACTTCTAATTAAATGCAAAGTGACAAGTGTCATTCCCTCATATTATATGCCAGCACAACAAAAACACCACATGAAAGAGCATGCTATTCAAAGTCAGCAAGTTGGGCTGAAGTTAAAATCTTGAAGGAGTCAAAGGTTCAAACCTTCAAAGAACTCCCAACCTCCTGACAACAAAGGAAGACTTCACTAACAAGACACCAAGGAAAACTCAAAGTGTGGGATCTTAAGACATGTCGGTAAGTTGAGCAGTTCAAGAACTTGTGAACCCGCTGACTTTGGTTCAAAAATGTGAAGGATCGCTGATGACTCAGAAAATGGCTAAGTAAAATTTGGCCAGAGGAAAGAACTAAGGAAAAGACCGACATAGAACAAAGGAAAAACAAAGAATGGACATGAACACATTTTTCAAAGAAAAATGGGGTAACAACTGGCTCTAATTGGGGACAAGGACTCAAGAGGACACATAGAATCTAGACAAACTATGGTGAACAAGCCTTATTCCAAGGGCAATAGAGTCACACCAAAAATGGGACAACACAACAATAGAAAAATAGGGAAAGAAACAATGGTACAGAACAGGACTCAGAAACATTACCAGCTGCATAATTTTAGATCTTTCCCATTGTAGGCAAGAGGTAGTGATGTTCCATCAGGGTAAGCCAACAAAAATGCATTCTCTCCTACAACTTCTCTGATATTAAAAGGTCCTTTCCACAAAGAATCAAATTTCTTATGGGCACCTTTTGGTTCTCTCCTCCTATCCCATAAAGCATAGAATCTCCCACAACAAAGTTCCTCTGTTTAGCCCTTTTATGAAAGATCTTTTTAACAGTCTGTTGATGCTTGGAAATTCTATCTACATCAGCCTCTCTCTGCTCTTCTAAATGACTCAAATATAATATCCTCTTCTCTAGTGCTGATTGAAACTGTTCATCTTCAATTGCCCTTTGCAAATTCAATGCAGACAGTTCTAAGGGAATAGGGATTGCACTATCAATACCATAAACTAACTGGAAATGATATATATCAATGGCCCTTTTATATGTTATCTTATTAGTCCAAAGAGCATCATACAGATTCTTATGTCATCCCCTTTGGTTTTCTTCCAGCAACTTTTTGACAATAGAGATGGGATTTTTGCTACTTGATTCTACTTACCTGTTGCCTTGTGGGTAATAATCAGATGAATGAGCAAGGCTAATACCAAAATCATAATAGAAAAGAGTAAATTCAGCAATGGAAAAACTTGAAGCATTATCAATCACCAGCTTCCTAGGTACGCTAAACCCGACCAAAATATTTTCTTTGAGAAATGTGCAAACTACCTTAGAAGTAGTACTTCTCACCGGGATAGCTTCTACCCACTTGGTAAAATAGTCGGTCGCTTTCAGGTTATGGGTATGTCCAACACTAAAATTAGGATTAATTGGTCCAATGAAGTCTAATCCCCATTGCTGAAATGGTTCATCTACAATAACTGGTCTTAGAGGCAAGGCAACTAATTGAGGTCTACCTATGAACTTTGAACATTTCTCACACTTCGAGACCTAATCATAGGCATCGTTGAACATACCAGGCCAGTAAAAACATTGCCTTAGCATTTTGAAGGCTATTATTGATGCAAAGAAGTGTCCTCCACAGGCTTCATCATAGAAAGTCTCTAGAAACTTCTTCTGTTGTTCCTTATCTACGCATCTCAGAAAAGTTACATCTACACACCTTTTATATAGGTTACCTTCCCATATGAAATATTTTTGTGCCTTGAGTTTTAGGTTTCTCTTTTCCTTGGCAGAGAGGTGAGATTGACAATTGACATAAGTTAAGAAATAAGAAACATCAGAGAACCAATCATTAGTACTACTAGTGAAAAGGACCAAGGTTAATTCTTCACTTTCATCGACCTTTTTTTCAGCAATCATTCTGTACAACCCTTTGCGTCTGACCAAATTGGTGGGCTTGATCTCAATATCATACTCCTGAACTTTAGCTATCCAAGCTCCTCTACTATTGCATCCAATCTCCTACTGAGTGAGAATACTTTTTACCGCCGATTTTGGGACATAAACCACATCATGTGAATGCAAGATATAAAATCTAAAGCATTTCAAGGATTTCACCACAACATACGCATGTTTCTCCAAGGAAGAATATTTAAGCTCATATCTCTTTAATGGCACACTCATGAAGGAAATGCGAGCTTCTATTAGCAAAATAGCTGATAGAGTATGTTCTGAAGCATAGCAATAGATGATAGTCTTTTTGAAAATCAGGATGCACAAGCATGGGTGCATTAGAAATGACCCTTTTAATGTCTTCAAATACCTTCTTCCCTTCAGCACTCCACTTAAAGATAGGATGGTTCATTATCATTTCTGCAAATTGTCTGGTCAACTCATCAATGTCGGGGACAAACCTTCTTAGAAAATTTACCTGACCAAAAAAGGATCTTGTGTTACTCTTGGTCATGGGTAAACTCAACTGTTGAATCACCCTGAGCCTCTCTAGATCAATTTTTATTCCATCCTTTGAAACAATATGCCCCAATAGCTTCCCTTCAGTAACGATAAAGATTGATTTCTTGGGTTTCAAAGAGATGCCATTTTCTCTACAACGTTGTAGAACTATTTCGAGATCATGCAAATGATCACCTCTTTTCTTAGAGAAGACCATCAAATCATCAAGATAAATCACAATGATCTTGTTTTTCAAGTCACCAAAGTCAAATCCATTGCTCTCTAAAATGTGGCTCCAGCGTTAATGAGAGTGAAAGGCGTTCTATTATATGCAAAGACACCAATTGGGGTAGTGAAAGTTGTCTTATGTTGGTCCTCTTGGGCCACTCCAATTTGATTGTATCCTAAAAATCCATCAAGCATAGACATCATCTCTAAACTAGACACTGTTTGTAAAATGTGATCCATCACTAGTAAGGGATAGTTGTCTTTCAGATAAGCTTGATTTAGATTCCTGAAATCAACACAAATCTAGATCTCCCCATTCTTCTTCCTAACAAGTACAATATTTGCCACCCAAGTAGAATGGTGAATGGGGTGAATGATTTTAGCTTTAAGCATTTTGTTGATTTCATTGAAGATGGCTTCAGCTACTTTTGGATTATGCGTTCTCTACTTTTTGCCTAAAGGGTATGGTGCCAGGCTTTAGTTGAATATGATGCTACATTTCCCCATTCCTTAATTTCTTTAGGTCAGTATAACACCATGCAAAAACATCCTTATACCTAGTAAGCAAAGAAATCAAATGTTCCTTTTCTTTTTAAGAGCAACATTTGCCAATACACACAACCTTCAGATCAGCTTTAGTGCCAATATTCACCCTATCATAATTAGTCAAAGTTGTGGTTGAAAATGTATTCTTCTTCTTAAGGTATTGATCATGTCGATTGAAAAGATCTTTAAGAGAGACTAGTCCTTTAGGAATTTTATTCCCTTTCAACTGAACAATTCCTAAGCTTGGGTCATCAAAGGACTTTATTTCTTCTTCCAAAACATCATTACTTTCATCACTACTACCCTTAAAGAACATACTGGTAAAAGACTTAGCTTTTTAAAGAAATGAAATAATTTGTTTATCAGAATTAAAAACTTGCCAGTGATTAACATTGTCAGGAACACTAGGCATGTATACCACTTCAATCCTATATGACTTATCTTTGAAATCTGGATGTGGTAAGAGGAGGGATACTAAAATGGCTAAGGAACTAGCCCTAGTATTCTGTTCTATGGGTATTGCCTCTATAGAAAAAGCATCAAAGTCTTCAATGCAATCCCACACCCGATTCTGATAATGCCTTAGTCTACCATTTTTAACTATGTACAATTTTCTAACTTGTTTAACAATTAGTTTTGTGTCACCTTTGACTTTCAACTATTTCACACCCTTTTCCTTGGCTAGTTCCAATCCCAATAATAATGCCTCATATCCAGCTATGTTATTTATATTTTCAAACTCAAGTTTAAAAGAAAAAGGAAAGGCATAACCATCAGGTGAAATCAAAACAACCCCTGCCCTAGACCCTGTAGTAGAACAACTGCCATCAAATTCTAAAGTCGACAATTCATCAACCAGGTCGGGACTGATTACATTTATATCTTCATTATCTATTGATGTGCACATGTAGGTGCCTTGTTTGGTTTCTACAAACAAAATGTCTTCTCTAGGGTCTCCGGATTTAAGTGTAGTAAATTTGGCCTTGGGTTCTTGATTAAGGTGAACTTTCTTCCCGTCTACAAGTATTAGGGCATGTGACCAATCCATTTGAATTTCCCCACCCAAGTCTTTGCAAAAACTACGACTCAAGAGCATCCCATAACTTGCAGGTATGTCTGCCACTAAAATGGTTAGCTTTAATATTTTCCTTGGAAAATCGGCTAAAGTAATCTGAGCATCTTTAATTTGACCCAAGACAAGTACCAAAGAACCATCCATTGAAAAGCATTTTCCATGGGAGGGTGTATAGGATAAGCCTAGAGCTTTAACAACTTGAGCACACATTACATTCTCTGAGGCTCCAGAATCCATGACACAATTATTAAGATTATAACCAGCAATGTACAAAGAGACATAAAAGGGTTCTGGTTTATTAAAAGAATTTTGAAGATTAGGATTCTGAGAACACGTGGTTGAACAATTTTAGCTCTTGGCAAGCATTTCATTATTAGTAGACACTTGAGCATTACAATTTGAAGGAGATGGTCCTTGTTTGACATATCTGACTAGTCTATTAAGTTTAGATGGATTAAGTCTCAAGTACTTAGCTTGGGAAATTTCAATCTTTGTATTTTTACATGATTCTACAATATCAAATGAACTTGAGACAAGATTTTTAGAGGATGAAGTAGATGGTACCTCAACAGCTACGACTTTGGGTGTCACATTTTCCATCTTCTTAGCATTGTTTTGCTTCGTCAAGATATATCTAGGAGCAGAGGATGGATTAATGGGAGGGCTCTGAGAGTTCTACCCTCTTTGTGTTGTTTACCTCTAGTAAATACTGCACAGTTGGAATTGTCAACTTGAGTATATACATCTTCTCCACTTCCTTCATCCGATACATATTCAAAGAAATTGACACCGACATCACTAGGTGTAGGGGGTTCTTCCACAAGAGGCTCCTCTGTATGCTCATTCATAGAAAGCATTTGCATAAATCTCATCATCTCAGGGCAACATGCTCCATCATGGTCAGACATAAGATGAAAGTTGCATACCATATGATTGTTTTTGCTAGTTGAGAGTCCTCCTTTAATAGAAAACCATTGGGTAGGGCCAAGTAGTTGCAACGTTATGTTATAACCCCCTTGGGGAGATTGTTGAGGACCTTTAGGCATCTGACATTTCAGAGTAATAATGTTATTTGCCAACCTCTAAATGATAGGGTCGGTGGAGCTGGCTACTAAGGGTTTGCCTGTTTGCAACTCTCTTTTCCATTTTCCCACAGTTATTAGATCATCTTCCACAACAATAGCCAATGATTGGGCATCAACCAAGTTAGGAACTCCTTGTCTTTTAATAGCAAAAATAAGATCAGGGGGTAGTGAATTATTAAATAAACACATCAATAATCCATCTCCGGGTCTGACATTGGCAGGAATTCCATTTGCAAGTCTGTTAAACTTGGCTACATATTCCCTCATTTTCTCGTGAATCTCTTTCTACATAGAAGATACTTGGGCTACCGGTGTGTGTTTATTATCAGTAGTTTTGAATCTATCTTCAAATTGTTGCCTCATGGAAGCCCAATCTCTAATAGAGGCATTAGGAAGGTGATAGAACCATTCAATGCTATGTCAGTAAGTGACTCAACAAATAGCCTGACAGACACATCTTTGTGTTGGACTCCTAGGATAGAACAAGCAACAAAGAAATCATTAATGTGCTCTTCAAGAGTAACCTTGCCATCACCCCTAAATTTAGGTAGGATTTTACTCGATCCCCTGGGCAAGTCATGTAGGTTCGCACCAAGCCTAAGCGGTCCAATAGCAGCACCCCATGGAATAGGTGGAGGTTGTGGGTGAGCCATATTAAAAGGAGGGAAATTTACTTGTAATGGCAAGACAGTACCGTGCAAAGTCAAGCTTTGACAAGATGAACTAGCGGCACCTCTTGTAGGTGGAGGAGAGGATGGTCTACTTAAAGATTTGAGTCTTCTTGTTGGAGGGAAGGGAGCAAAATTTAAAGATTGAAGTAAATTAAAGTCAATATCAACTATACCTCTTTGTCTATCCCCTCGTGTATATCTTTTCATAGCCCACCTCTAAAGGTATATCAACAAAAACAATTACGTAGAGTCACTAAACCACTTACTGGTTGTTACGGGGGAGAGCTGGTCTTGCAGGAACTTGATTCCCTAGTCTGGCTGTGGGGTTTCTTGTTCCATTGTCAAGGACTGCTTGGACTCACAAAGGCCTTTCTTTCCTTGGCATAGGAACAATTCCTTCAACAAAAATTATCTCCTAAGCATCAACAAAACGATGTGCATTTTCTGCTATAATTTCACCAAGTTCTTCTTCTTCTTCTAATACCTTGGTAACTTGGTTGTATTGTTGATTTGTTCTTTTGGTCTACTAGGGAACAAGTCTAAGATTAGCAATGATATCTTCCTAATCTCCTATCAGCCAATCAATGTTAGGCTCCAAAACTGGCGCACGTCTTCCATGAAGAACCATAAAGTTCAACCGAGCAACTCATAAGAACTTGACATATCAATCTCCCCAATAGAGTCACCAAAAATCTATTGGTTAACAGATTTGTCACCTAACTCTATATACTTGCACCTGGACAAGTAACAAACGTAATCAACAGTTGAGCCTAATATATTGGTATTTTACATAGGATCTCTACTTATTTAACAAGGTGTAGCTACCTTCGATAGATATTCTAATGAATAGGAAAAAACAAAAATTGCTTTTAACCAGAAAGCAAAAACAAAGGCAGAGCTTTTGACCAGAAAGCAATAAAGGTAGATTTACAACCCAAATACTAGGATTTCAAAGACTTCTAGCCACATAACATAACTCGACAACATACCACACAAATATATATAAATATATATTCACCACTTCAAATGATATATCAACAGATAAATGACAAGATTCATGAATATCCAACCACCAAGACACATGAATATCATTAACACTAGCAACAACACGTTCAACTTAAGATGAACATGAATTCAAATAACCACAACACAAAGTCTATGATCATCCAAATCTCCACTGTATTAACTTGCATTGCATATATCAAAGTAGCTGAAAACAAAATTAACTATCACCCATGCAAAACAAAGTTTGTCCCAAAAGATCCATAATTTGACTAGCCATCCAGAATTTATAGCTAAGCCAAATTATAATTGTCTTCAAAACCATAACGACTTCTTGAAAAAGATGATTTAAAGATGTTTAAACAATAATTATTATTAAAGGGCCCCTCCAGAGCCAATAGTTTTAGAGCAAATATGAAATAACTAAACATGAATGTGAATTTAATTGAGGATTTGTAAATCCCCATCGCCTTCATCCATCTCTTCCTCTTCCTTTGACTGCTCGCCTTCCCTTGTGACACTTTGTGCCGCTTGAGGTACCTGTGCTTGTAACCTTGCCTTATATGCCTTGTACTTGATGATAGGTGTCAATGACATGCTAGGTGGAGTTCTTGTCATACTAATGCAATGCTTCTTCTTCATGATTAAATTGTCGGAGTCTACCACTTTACGATGCACCTCATCAAACCCATTTCTACAATTGTTAATATAGGCTGCCATTTTAGAGAGTCTTCCCAGTGAATCCCCTGTGATTGCATCATAATTTTCTACTTCTTCAGTTACCACCCTCTTGAAATTTTGTTTTATTACTTTGACGTCCAAGAGTTTCTCATCATCGGATCTATTTGCCTCCACCTCCAAAGCAGTGAAATCCTTTTTAATTCTCATCATTTCCTTGTAATAGACTACATTTGCTTTCCCCATCTCTTTTTTTGCAGTTATAATATAGAGTTTCCATTCTACTACATCAGCCCACACAGGAGTATCTAGCTCTCCAGGATTGGCTATCACTTCTTCAACCATCAAGATAGCGGGATCCATGTTGGCTATCTCTTGTAGCTCCTTAGAGGCTATGATCAGACTGTGGTGATCACTTCTAGATTTCTCAAACCCTACTATCAAAACCTCCCTCTTCGCATGTATAGAATCAAACATTTTCACTACCTCAATAAAAATGAGGCCATCAAAAACAATCTTTTTGACCCATTGATCCATAGCTTTTCTCAGAGATAGAGAAGTTTTGACTTGTTGGAGCAAATTTGAAATAAGGAAATGGAGGTCAGCACTTGAGGAGGCTTTAGTTGAGGGTGTTATTATTTTAGCAGCTGAATCAACAAAAAAAGACAAGGAACTTACATGTGACAACAATTTTGAATTTTCTTCCTATAATCCCTTTACCCTTTTAGATATGTTATCAACTGAATATTGGACATGGTACAAATCTCCCTCAGTAGTTGACAATTCTAGATCCACTAGACTCACTCTAAAGTCAGCTTATGTCACTTCATCCTCATTCTTATCTTTCAGTGGGTTTGCAATCTCAGAAACTAGCTTCTTGAGGTGGAATCAGTCGCTATCCTTGACATTCTTTTTTCTCATTTGGGCTTGGGAACCATTTGCAACAAACTAGCCACAATATCAATACCCTCATCAGCAGGAGGAGTATATCTCTTCTTTTTCTAAACTACCTTTTTAAACCAATTGGGAGATGGGGCTGATACATTGACAACATTAGAAGTAGCAATTAAAGGCATAGGGTGGGAATTTTGTTCTGGCAATTCTTTTTGTGGGGAATTCAGCTGCTGAGCAAAGAGTGTAACAAATTATCTTCTCCAATTTGAGCAAAAATAAAAAAATCAGAGTCACTTACATTGTTACTAGATGGGGGCACATGGTCTGCTTTGGATGACAAAGCAACCAATCTGGTATTTCTTTTCACTGTTTGGACATCCTACTCACAAGTTGTCTTCACCTTTCCAGTCTCCTTAGGTGGTCTGTCATTATCACCATTTGATTGTGAGCCGACTCTCTAGAGAGTTAGGTCCAAACTAGAAGATCTTCTATATGAATGGTCTATCTGAGACCTAGCTTGGTTTTGAGAGGTTGGATCCTTCGGTGTTGTGGAGCCAGCACACTCTTTAACCATTCCTTTCAGCCAGTTTTCTATTCTTCTTAACACATGCAGAGAAAGCAACATTACATCAATGACTTCTTTTTTAGACCATTTCACAGGAGGCAGGGGTTCCATTGGCACGGCATTATAACCTTCATCTACTATATATGAAAAATCATCAATCATATCAAGAACTTGGAGATCCAGCTTGAAAGCTTGAACTTGATCCATAATCAGTCTCATCCATTTTCTTCTCTGAACCTCCCTCTCATCAACATAGTCCTCCTAAAAGTCCTCAAGTTGAGGTTGGTGTAAATAAGAACCACCCCCATGCATGTTTTCCTTTATAAAATTCTTACTATCAAAAGTCACGCAAGGGGACAAACTATGGATACTGAATTCCAAGAATAATTTGTCAACATTCCTGGTGCCATCATCACTTTTACAAGAATAAAAAGACAAAGTCATAGGGAAAGAGTACCCTTTCTTCTTCATGGCCCGATACTTAACATTCACAACTACCATTTGGTGGCAAAGATCCAACAACACCAAATAATTAGGCGGGTACCTCGGCAATTTCAATGGGGCATTTTCATAACCCTCGATCCTCAAATAGGAGAAGCAGTCAAATTGTATATAAAAACTACCAGATTTCATGACTAGGGTAGATGCTTCAACTAAAAATATTCACTCTCTTGAGCCATCAATTTTCTTGGCTAACATCATGGAAAAAGCATCATTAACACGCTTTACCTTCACTTTTATGCAATGGGGGGAAGACATGATACATAGGCCTTCTTGCCATAGGACTCCCCTGAATCCTTAAACCAGGGCAAATAGCCTCTCTTTGAGCCAATATATAGACTAGTTGGGAATATATGTGGAAGCTCAAATTCCTTACAAAATTCATCAGCTGTTCATGCAAGCACTCGGTGATAATCTTTGGCCAGTCGATGCAGTGGTCTCCATAATTTAGTAGAATGAATCTGCACATCCAAAATTTGAAAGCATCCGACTCAGGGTTCCCAACCACTTTGTTCATCAAATTTATCATGTCTGAAATGTCCTCCTTAAAATGGCTTCTTTTTAAATTGGTGGGAAGTTGAGATTTACTAGTCTTCTCAATTTCTAGCTAATGCTTAGCGACATAGGTACAACACCAATCATTCCTTTCATTGTAATAGTTCCAAGTTGAAGACACAGAAACATCAGCATTGTCTTCATACTCTTCCAAATTTAGATCCAAAGTGATAGATTTAGATTCAATTTTTGCCACAACATCACCACTGGAGGTCCTTATCTCCTGGGACTCTGAAAAATACCTATTGGCGCACACAACCATCAACTCAGAACAATGCATAGTAGATGGAAAGCCACCAACCTTACCTAAATAGCTACTGGTAATCTTTCTTGCCAAGGGAGTCAGATTTTTAGACTGCATTCTCCTCTTGAAATCATCCAAATCAACTTGGCCTAAATTAGTATCTTTTACTTTAGATAGGCCATTCTCTGCTATAGAGGCCACAAGAACCCTTTGGAATTTGAACTTCATCTTCATATACTTAAGGAACCAGAACACCAGAGACTCCAAAATGTATGTAGATGACGCAGGGTAATACAAAACACTAACAGGAATTTCCTTACACAAATACATGGGAATGAAAATTTCTAACTCCCCAAAAAGAATGTTATGCCTTTATAACAAGAAAGAGAGGGAGATGCTAGTTATGCTGATCTGTGAGAATGGAATGGTGTTGATATCTTGCATGTAGCAAACTAGTTGTTTAACATTCTGCAATGCATTCCCTTGTAAAATGATATCACCTTAGGTGAGATTAAGAGCTTATCAAAGTCATTTCTCATAAATTTGCTAATGAAGAATATTAAATGCTGGTGGCAAATTTATCTTTAAAACTCATTAATGCATGCCTTGAGTTTCTCTCTGAAGATTGTGCCACTGTGTTCTCATGTACTTCTAATTAAATGCAAAGTGCCAAGTATCATTCCCTCATACTATATGCCAGCACAACAAAAATGCCAAATGAAAGAGGGTGCTATTCAAATTCGGCAAGTCGGGCATAAGTTGAAATCTTGAACAAGGAGTCAAAGGTTCAGAACTTCATAGAACTCATGACCTCTTGACAACAAAGGAAGACTTCACTAACAAGACACCAAGGAAAACTCAAAGCGTGGGATCTTAGGACATATCGGTAAGTTGGGCGGTTCAAGAACTTGTGAACTTGCCGACTTTGGTTCAAAAATGTGAAGGATCGCCGACGACTCATAAAATAGCTAAGTAAAATTTGGCCCAAGGAAAGAACTAAGGAAAAGACTGATATAGAACAAAGGAAAAATAAAGAATGGACATGAACACATTTTTGAAGAAAAAGGGGGAAAAGTTGGCTCTAATTTAGGACAAGGACTCAGGAGGATGCAGAGAATCCAGACAAACTATGGTGAACAAGCCTTATTCCAAGGGCAATAGGCTCACACCAAAAATGGGACAATGCAACAACAAAAAAATAGGGAAAGAAACTATGATATAGAACAGGACTCAGAAACATTACCAGCTGCATAATTTCAGATCTTACCCATTGTAGGCAAGAGGTAGTAATGTTCCATTAGGATAAGCCAAAAAAATGCATTCTCTCCTACAACTTCTTTGATGTTGAAAGGTCCTTTCCACAAAGAATCAAATTTCTTATGGGCACCTTTTGGTTCTCCTCCTATCCCATAAAAGCACAGAATCTCCTACAACATAGTTCCTCTGTTTAGCCCTTTTATCAAATATCTTTTTAGTAGTCTATTGATTCTTGGAAATTTTGATTGCAGCAACCTCTCTCTACTCTTCTAAATGGCTCAAATACAATATCTTGTTCTCTAGTGCTGATTGAAACTGTTCATCTTCAATTGCCCTTTGCAAATTCAATGCAAACAGTTTGAAGGGAATAGGGATTGCACTATCAATACCATAAACTAACTAGAAATGAGACATACCAATGGCCCTTTTATATGTTATCCTATCAGCCCAAAGAGCATCATACAGATTCTTATATCATCCCCTTTGGTTTTCTTCCACCAGCTTTTTGACAATAGAGATGAGATTTTTGTTACTTGATTCTGCTTGCTCGTTGCTGTGTGGGTAATAATTAGATGAATAAGCAAGGCAAATACCAAAATAATAACAGAAAAGAGTAAATTCGGCAGAGGAAAAACTTGAAGCATTATCAGTCACTAGCTTCCTAGGTACACCAAACCTGACCAAAATATTTTCCTTGAGAAAGGTGCAAACTACCTCAGAGGTAGTACTTCTCATCAGGATAGCTTCTACCCACTTAGTAAAATAGTCGGTCGCTATAAGGATATGGGTATGTCTAGCACTGGAATTAGGATTAATTGGTCCAATGAAGTATAATCCCCATTGTTGAAATGGTTCATCTACAATAACTGGTCTTAGAGGCAAGGCGGCTAATTGAGGTCCACCTGTGAACTTTGAACATTTATCAAACTTCAAGACCCAATCATAGTCATCATTGAACATGCCAGGCCAGTAAAAACATTGGCTCAGTATTTTGAAGGCTGTTACTAATGCAAAGAAGTGTCCTCCATAGGCTTCATCAAGGAAAGTCTCTAGCAACTTCTTCTGTTATTCCCCATCTACACATCTCAAAAAAGTTTCATCTACTCCCCTTTTATATAGGTTACCTTCCCATATGACATATTTCTGTGCCTTGAGTTTTACGTTTCTCTTTTCCTTGTCAGAAAGCTAAGATAGGAAATCACCATAAGTTAAGAAATAAGAAACATCAAAGAACCAATCATCAGTACTACTAGTGAAAAGGACCAAGGATAATTCTTCACGTTCATCGACCTTTTTTTCAGCAATAATTCTGCACAACCCTTTACCTTTGACCAAATTGGTGGGCTTGATCTCAATATCATACTCCTGAACTTTAGCTTTCCAAGCTCCCCTACTATTGCATCCAATCTCCTGCTACATGAGAATACTTTTTACCGTCAATTCTGGGACATAAACCATAGCATGTGAATGCAAGATATAAAATCATAAGCTTTTCAAGGATTTAACCACAACATACTCATGTTTCTCCAAGGAAGAATATTTAAGCTCATATTTCTTTAATGGCATGCTCATGAAGGCAATGTGAGCTTCTATTCCTTGTTTGTTCTTCTGCAACTAAATAGCTAATAGAGTATTTCTTGAAGCATAGCAATCGATGGTAAAGTATTTTTGAAATTAGGATGCACAAGCATGGGTGCATTAGCAATGGCTCTTTTAATGTCTTCAAATGCCTTCTACCCTTTAGCACTCCAATTAAAGATAGGATGGTTCTTCATCATTTTTGCAATATGTTTGGTCAACTCAATAAAGCTAGGGACAAACCTTCTTAGATAATTTACCTGACCGAAAAAGGATCTTGTGTTACTCTTGGTCATGGGTAAACTCAACTATTGAATCACCCTGATCCTCTCTGGATCAATTTTTATTCCATTCTTTGAAACAATATGCCCCAATAGCTTCCCTTTAGTAACTGTGAAGATTGATTTCTTGGGATTCAAAGAGATGCCATTTTCTCTACAACATTGCCAAACTATTTCGAGATCATGCAAGTGATCACCTCTTTTCTTAGAGAAGACCATCAAATCATCAAGATAAATCACAATGATCTTATTTTTCAAGTCACCAAAGGTCAAATCCATTGCTCTCTAAAATGTGGCTCCAGCATTAATGAGATTGAAAGGCATTCTATTATATGCAAAGACACCAATTGGGGTAGTGAAATATGTCTTATGCTGGTCCTCTTGGGCTGCTCCAAGTTGATTGTATCCTGAAAATCTATCAAGCATAGACATCATCTCTGAACCAAACACTGTTTGTAAAATGTGATCCATCACTGGTAAGGGATAGTTGTCTTTCAGAGAAGCTTGATTTAGATTCTTGAAATCAACACAAATCTGAATCTCCCCATTCTTCTTCCTGATAGGTACAATATTTGCCACCCAAGTAGAATGGTGACTGGGGTAAATGATTTTAGCTTTAAGCATTTTGCTGATTTCATTGAAGATGGCTTCAGCGACTTTTGGATTATACGTTCTCTGCTTTTGCCTAAAGGGTATGGTGCTGGGCTTCAGTGGAATGTGATGCTGCATTTCCCCATTCCTGAATTTCTTTAGGTTAGCATAACACCATGCAAAAACATCCTTATACCTAGTAAGCAAAGAAATCAAACGTTCCTTTTCTTTTTGAGAAAAACATTTGCCAATACACACAACCTTTAGATCAGCTTTAGTGCCAATATTCACCCTATCATAATCAACTGAAGTTGTGATGGAAACTTTATTCTTCTTCTTAAGGTATTGATCATGTCGATTGAAAAGATCTTCAAGAGAGACTAGTCCTTTAGGAATTTTATTCCCTTTCAACTAAACAATTCCTGAGCTTGGGTCATCAGAGGACTTTATTTCTCCTTCCAAAACATCATTACTTTCATCACTACTACCCTTAAAGAACATATTGGTAAAAGACTCAGCTTTTTCAAGAAATGAAATAATTTGTTGATCATAATTAAAAACTTGCCAGTGATTAACATTGTCAAGAACACTAGGCATGTATACCACTTCAAACCTGTATGACTTATCTTTGAAATCTAGATCTGGTAAGAAGAGGGATGCTAAAACGACTAAGGAATCAACCCTAGTATTTTGTTCTATGGGTATTGCCTCTATAGAAAAAACATCAAAGTTTTTAATGCAGTCTCACACCCGATTCTGGTAATGCCTCAATCTACCATTTTTAACTGTGTACAATTTTCTAACTTGTTTAACAATTAGTTCAATGTCACCTTTGACTTTCAATTGTTTCACACCCTTTTCCTTGGCTAGTACCAATCCCAATAACAATGCCTCATATTCAGTTGTGCTATTTCTATTTTCAAACTCAAGTTTAAAACAAAAAGGAAAGGCATAACCATCAGGTGAAATCAAAACAACCCCTGCCCCAGACCCTACAGTAGAACAATTGCCATCAAATTCTAAAGTCCACAATTCATCAACTAGGTCGAGACTGATTAGATCTATATCTTCATTATCTGTTGATGTGTACATGTAGGTGCCCTGTCTGGTTTCTACAAATAGAATGTCTGCTCTAGGGTCTCCAGATTTAAGTGTAGTAAATTTGGCCTTGGGTTTTGGATTAAGGCAAACTTTCTTCCCATCTACAAGTATCAGGGCATGTGATCAATCCATTTGAATTTCCCCACCCAAGTCTTTGCAAAAACTATGACTCAAGAGCATCCCATAACTTGCAGGTATGTCTGCCACTAAAATGGTTAGCTTTAATCTTTTCCTTGAAAAAGTGGCTAAAGCAATTCAAGCATCTTTAATTTGACCTAAGATAGGTATCGGAGAACCATCCATTGAAAAGTATTTGCCATGGAAGTATAGGATAAGCCTATGGATTTGGCAACTTGAGTAGGCATTACATTCTCTGAGGCTCCAGAATCAATAACACAATTACTAAGCTTATAACTAGCAATGTACAAAGAGACATAAAAGGGTTCTGGTTTATTAAAAGATTTCTGAAGATTAGGATTTTGATAACAGGTGTTTGAACAATTTTGGCTCTTGGCAAGCATTTCATTATCACTAGACACTTGAGGATTACAATTTGAAGGAGATGGTCCTTGTCTGACATATCTAACTAGTTTATCAAGTTTAGATGGATTAAGTCTCAAGTATTCAACTTGGGAAATTTCAATCTTTGTATTTTTACATGATTCTACAATATCAAATGAACTTGAGACAAGATTTTCAGAGGATGAAGTAGATGGTACCTCAGCAGCTATGACTTTGGGTGTCACATTTTCCATCTTCTTGGCATTTGTAATGTTCCTCGCTTTTTGCTTGCGATAAATGTTATTTTCATATTCTCTATGACGGTTCTAGTATAGATGATAGTTTTATATTGCACATTTACAGTTTCAAGACATTTGGACTTGTATGTTATGGTTTATGTTCTCCTTGATCTTGATGGACATATTTGATGATTATAGATTAACGTTATTCTGAGTTTAATGTGTTATTCGATCATGATTATGACGCATTACTGGTAATGGATGTAGTTATTTAGTGATGTGTTTACATGAACGGAACAGTGTCACATTACTCATATCCGAGTACCCTGTACACTGCGACTTATGTTCATTGTGTTTGTGACTACATGTTTATATATGTATATATGCACAACCTTGTTGTTTGTTGCAAGATGCAGGTACCGGGCATCGACTCCACCTGAACTACCAGGTCTGAGCATGCCCTAGCCAATGGAGTTGTTGATTGGAGTTAGCATAAGGTTCCCTATTTAGTCAACATCCTCAAAGAGGATGAGTTTCTAGTTTTGTACCCTGTCGTCACCGTCAGTTGGACTGTTTGTCATTATCTTCCCGTCATGTCCTGCAGCTTCACATGGGGTCAGGTATCATTCTGTAAGTTAGGGTTTATCCAATTTAAAGTGTTGATTTAAGCATGGTTAGTACTTCATTAAAATAAGGTTAAATTTAAGCTTAAATTAAATAAACATTGCTAGGGAAATTATGTGTGGTTTATTAATTATAAATGATTTATTTATTGATAATTGGTGAAACAAATATGAAAATAGTAAATAAATAAACAAATTAGATAAATGATTAACGAAATAACAAATTACAAGTTGTGAGCGGATTAAAAAAAGAAAAGAA
This sequence comes from Cunninghamia lanceolata, assembly GCA_027924645.1. NCBI lineage: Eukaryota > Viridiplantae > Streptophyta > Pinopsida > Cupressales > Cupressaceae > Cunninghamia > Cunninghamia lanceolata. The sequence continues at coordinate 6,109,462 of BSBN01001229.1, forward strand.
AATAGGGGAACTAGTGGCAAGAGGGGGAGACTTTCTTTTGGAAAAAAAAAGTTGTGCAGTAGGAATCGGATCAAAGGAGATTTCAGAAGCTTGGAAACTCTGGGCATGTAATTAGATTAATATGTGTGAAAATTATGTTTTGCTTGGTAAATTGTAATGATTCTTGATATGTTAGCCTGAATACATTTCATCATCTTTGGTGATCTCTTCCCTCTCTGTTCACACCATTACTCTGTCTTCTCAAGTCTATAGAGTGATTTGATGAGGTCAACACCAGATATGTTAAGTTCACTAGTGATATTTCCTTTTGAACCATTTGCATTCCCCCTAAATTTTGTGTTTGGGTAGGCTTGTCTAAATCATTTAATGTGGCTCATCCCTGCTCTTGTGAAGTTAATCTGCTAGTCTGAGACCTTTCTATTATCCATCTATGCTCACCCCATACTCTTCACTCTTGGTGTGCTTGTCTAACTTTTGAAGTGCAACCTTGCACCTGTAAGCCATCGACTGTAATTGTTTGTGGATGAGAGTCATGCTGGAGTTGTTGCACTGAACCCTTAAGTTTTCTTCCATAAGCTTGAATTACGATGGATGGTCACTATGATCCACCGTTACCCACCATTTGCTTGTCACCTTGAGATTCTAATGGAGACTGTGTCACTGGCAGATGGCAGAGACACCATCGACCCCATTTTCCCATCAGACCAAGTGACCATTTGGCCTTGTCACCTTTGAGATTTTGATGAAAACTGTGTCGCTGGCAGAGGACACCATCGACCTCCATATCCTATCAGTCTAAATGACCATGCCTTTTTCACACTCTAACGTATGAAATACTTACCTTTGCTTTCCTGTGCATACCATGAAACATCTGATCATCTTCGACCTTACCGATAACCTATGGCATACTCTTTAATACTGCCATCTCCCTAACCATCGACGCACTGCATTATGGAAGCAAGCCGTCGACAGCTCGACAGAGGGGATCCGAACCTTCGATTTGGGCAGTCCGCACCCAGCACGTGCCTGTGATCTTGTGCCATTGTTGCATTTTATGAGCCTTGAGTTCTTGTCACCTTCGTCGATCATGCCACACTTTATTTCTGCCACCCTCTCATGATCCATGGTGCGAGACACGCTGATATTATCTTCTCATCATGTGGATTAGATCAGACTTGGACTCAGATGAATCCCTTGTATTATGTTTTCAGAACCTTATAACTTGTCTCTGCTAATAGAAACCTCCACATCCACTGTGATCATTGCCGAATGATGAGAGAGATCAGTTTTGGCATGACAGAAATTGCTATATTATTCGATGCTAAGTTGGTACTTCTGTTTGATAGAGCATCGACTGTAGTTTAGGAGTGCTTCTCTAACCATAGGAAAAGAAAGCGACGCCTTCCTTGGAACAGTCAGAATAGATAATTAATAGTAGTCGTAACTTATAGTATCATGACTTGTAAAATGCAAGATTTCCTTTTTATATGATAGCTCATCATTGATGTATCGATTAGATTTCATTATTGGAAATTAGGATAGCAGATTTAAATATAGCTAACACTTTATATTTACTATAATATTTATCAGAATAGTTATAATAAGGTTAATAGATTAACATGATCTTATTGAGCCTTCTACAGTACTAGTCCAAATTGATTTAATGTCAAAACATAACTATGAGAATAGTAGTTGTGGGAATGAAGTTGTCGGGTCTCTTATAACTAGTGATATAATTGGTTTTATGTGATATGTCTTATTACCGTAATGGTCATTTTATTGTAGTTATGATTAATAGTCATTTGATCTTGTAGGTTATAGTATAAATCTAAATTAATGCTTAGGATGTGCAATTAAGTTCTGATATTATCACAGTATGAATAACCCTATTCCCTAGTAGTTATTTTAAAATATTCGATTTGCTTTTTCTAGAGCCTAATGGTATATAGGATCCTATGCAAGGTGTTAGTGACTAAGTTGGATTTTGACTCCTCTGGTGTTGTATGGAACCTGTGTATGGGTAATTAGGTTAAGATAGGGTTTAGGTCTTGTCTTAGAGTAATTATAGTCATTCATTTTACTTTTAAGTTAATTTGTTGTTATGAGATTTAGGGTTCTTGTGGGTTCATAAAATAATTGGGAACCCTCAAGCTTATCCTCAAGAATTGAATTCGAATTACATTGCAATTATATAATTAACTCGATGTATGAAAATGACAAATAGTGGTTTACTTTAGTTATGTTAATGATGTTTATAAATATGTTGTATCTTTACAAATCAATTAAATAATTATTTTAGTAAACATTTGCTTGTAGTTAACTTTCATCGTAATTTTAGAATTATTCCTTAGTAAGAATACAATCAAATGATAAGTTATACCTTAATGTTAATAGTCTAATATAATAACCTAGTCAATTGTAAGATACTATAGTGGTTTAGTTATAAGAAGGCACAATTTGATTATAAGTGTAATTGATAATAATTTTCTCATTATATGTTTAGTAAATACAATCTGTGGGTCATGAACTAGTTCACATAGTCTTTTGATTTGTATCTACATGGGTGGTTAGTTTTCCCAGAGGCTTAGAATGGGGTGTCTTGAGATCAGGATGTTCTAAGAAGTATGTCGTCTCTAGTAATGTTTGGATTAAAAGACAAGGTGAATGTTAAATGCACTTCTTTGTGGATGTATTGTTATCCAATTGGTTGTAATTGTCTTGTATCCAGTTTTTGTGGTGAGTTATGGAACAGGGAGACATGGAAATCATAGAGTTGTAATGAATATGTGTTGTTATGGGCATTGGTTTAGGAGTCCTGCCCTTATGATCATGTCTTGGGGGGGGGGGATTAATGCCTTGCATTGTTATATATACAGGTTGATATAAGGGTAATTGTTATGCAAGATGGTTGATGCCTTGCCTGGTTCATGTATCCTCGTTGTCTTGGTGATGTTTGCTATGCTTGTTGAGTAGGGTCTTCTAGTTGTAGGTAGGGGAGTGGCTTCCAATGTGGGGCTGGTGCCAAGTGGCTAGCCAGGGTAACCCATTGGGAGTTGGTGATTATGTGATAACCTAATAATAAATCTAGGGGCTGGGTAGTTTTCACACTAACAAGATAATTAGATTCCTCACTCATGCCTGTAGTGCTAGTTCAGACTAAGGATGAGGGGAGAAGGCTTGGTTGGCAAATCAACTTCCTTGTCCTCACAAAAGGAATGTTGATTCCGCATGTGTCACCCTATGGGGCCGACGTCTAGTGAGAGACTGTCAGGGTAACCATAGATGGGGGCCGGCGCCTAGCGAGAGACTGTCAAGGTAACCCATGGATGGGGGTCAGCGTCTAGCTAGAGACTGTCAAGGTAACCCATGTTAGGACCATGTGATGACACTCTCCCTACTGTAGCCTAGCATTCCCTAGTTGTTCTCTCTTCCCCATTTGTTTAGTGGTTGCCTCTGGAAGTACTGTTGTGTGTTTGTGATATTGACATGTCATGTTGGAGTCATGTGTTATCTTATAGTCTACTGTCTACCTGACTGTATGTTGTAGTGGGGACCTTATGTTAACTCCTAGCTCGGGGGGTGGACCTCAGGGTTCCACATGGTCGGGTGGAAGAGCTTTATCCATTGGGTTTCTTTCCCTTGCCATTGCTCGTGAGCGAGGAGGATATATCTTGTGTATCAGACATCAGATCTTGTACTTGATTATGAAGATAGCTATTATGCTCATCTAGTAACCTGTGTATTAGTTGATTCATAATGTATGTATTCAGATGTAATCCAAACTACATGATGATGTACTCATATGTATAGACTTTTGAGCATGTACATGTAATCTTGATCAGAGTTGATTATCTAATTATGGCATGAAATGGAGATGTATATGAATAATCATTAGTGCAATAGATCTAGAATGAACTGCTGATGTTAGTTAACAATGTATGTTAAATTATGTTGATTAATTTGTCAAGTAATGCAACCATGGAACCTTAGAAGACAAGCTGTTAGATTTATGATGTGTATTGATTTGTTCAACATTACCCTGTTATTTTATACAAAAAAAAATCATTCCGCTTTGCATAGCATAGATGTGTTGTCCTCTAAGGTTTTCATTGCAAGGCGTTACAGCATTGTTCTGCTTCGTCAAGATATATTTGGGAGCAGAGGATGGATTACTGGGTGGGCTCTAAGAGTTCTGCCCTCTTTGTGTCTACTGACCCCTAGTAAATACTACACAGTTGGAATTGTCAACTTGAGTATATACATCTTCTCCACTTCCTTCATCCGATTGATATTCAAATAAATTGACACCGGCATCACTAGGTGTAGGGGGTTCTTCCACAAGAGGTTCCTATGTATGTTCGTTCATAGAAAGCATTTGCATAAATCTCATTATCTCGAGGCAACATGCTCCATCATGGTCAGACATAAGATGAAAGTTGCATACCATATGATTGTTTTTGCTAGTTGAAGGTCCTCCTTCAATAGCTAATCATTGGGTAGGACCAGGTAGTTGCAACATTCTTTTATAACCCCCTTGGGGAGATTGTTGAGGACCTTTAGGCATCTGACATTTTAGAGTAATAATGTCACTTGCCAACCTTTGAATGATAGGGTCGGTGGAGCTAGCTATTGAGGGTTTGCTTGTTTGCAACTCTCTTTTCCATTTTCCCGCAGTTATTAGATCATCTTCCACAACAATAGCCAATGATTGGGTGTTAGCCAGGTTAGTACCTCCTTGTCTTTTAATAGCAAAACTAACATTAGGGGGCAGTGAATTGATAAAGAAACACATCAATAATCCATCTTTAGGTCTGACATTGGCAGGAATTCTATTTGCAAGTCTGTTAAACTTGGCTACATATTCCCTCATTTGCTCATGAATCTCTTTCTTCATAGAAGAGAGTTGGGCTACCAGTGTGTGTTCATTATCAGTAGTTTTGATTCTATCTTCATATTGTTGCCTCATGGAAGCCCAATCTCTAATAGAGGTATTAGGAAGGTGATAGAACCATTCAGTAGCCATATCAGTAAGTGACTCAACAAATAGCCTAACAGACACATCTTCGTGTTGGACTCCTAGGATAGAACAAGCAACAAAGAAAGTATTAATGTGCTCTTCAGGAGTAACCTTGCCATCACCCCTAAACTTAGGTAGGATTTTACTCAATCCCCTGTGCAGGTCATGTAGGTTCACACCAAGCCTAAGTGGTCCAATAGCAACACCCCATGGAACAGGTGGAGGTTGTGGGTGAGCCATATTAAAAGGAGGGAAATTTACTTGTAATGGAAAGACAATACCATGCAGAGTCAAGCTTTGATAAGATGAACTAGTAGCACCTCTTGTAGGTGGAGGAGAGGATGGTCTACTTAAATATTTGACTCTTCTTGCAAGAGGGAAGGGAGTGAAATTTAAATATTGAAGTAAATCAAAGTCAATATCAGCTATACCCCTTTGTCTATCCCCTCATGTATATATTTTCATAGCCCACCTCTAAAGGTATATTAATAAAAATAATTAAGTAGAGTCACCAAACCACTTACTAGTTGTTACGGGGGAGAGCTGGTCTTGCAGGAACCTGATTCCCTGGTCTGGCAGTGGGGTTTCTTGGCCTATTGTCAGGATCTACTTGTATTTGCAAAGGCCTTTCTCTCACTAGTAGAAATATGGCAAATAAATGACTAGGTGACTAAAACTTTTAGTCACATGACCAACCTTTTAGTCATGTGGCCAAATTTTTTTGCAACACAGCCATAAATGACTAAATAAATTACTAATTTGGTCATTGGTTGAAATGACTAAATAAATGACCAAATAAATGACTAAATAAATGACTAATTTGGTCATCGGGCAAAAAATACAACTATATAATTTCTTAGACAAATAAAAATGACTAAATAAGTGACTATTCCTCCTCTATTCTTTTTTCTTTCCAATTTGATCATAATCCATGAATTCAAAGACAATACAAGGCAAGACAATAAATGTCTGCTTAGACCAAAGAAATAATGGGAGAGAAAAGATTGAACGAAGGGTTAAGAAGGAAAAAGACAAATCATACAATAGGAAATATACAAAAAAATTTAAAAATAAGACAAGAAAATAGACAAACTGGATAGATACACATAAAATAAAGACAAAATTATTAATTATAAAACTTTTAAATATACTATAATATTGATAAATTATTTAATTTTGTATGTCCAGTATGCACAAGTATAATTTACGTTAAATTAATTTAAATTATATAATTTAATAACTTAAGTTGTATAATTTATAATTATATAACAAAATAATTATATGATTTAAGTTAAATATAATTTAATAATATTTCATATTATTTAAATATTATAATAATGAATAATTATATTGTAATATAATTTCATAATTTTATAATTAAAATTATAATATAAGTTTTAGCTTTGGAGGGACTTTAGTTTTGGAGGGAATTAATGGAGGGAATGTGCGTTTATGTAAAAATGTGAAAATTTTTGGTCACTAATGGCTGAAGAAGAATGGCTAGAGAATGGCTAGAAGGGATGGCCAACAAGTTGCCTTCATCCAAAAACAATATGGAGGTAGTCAGAGAATGGCTAGAAGGGATGGCCAACAAGTTGCCTTCATCCATCGATGACCTGCCATCGGGCTTCTACAATGCTCTTCTTCTACAAGGCCATCAAGTCGATCTTGCAAAGTATGGATGCCTTCTATGCACTCTCAAAGTCCCTCCATGCCTCCTGGTAAGATACCCATTTCTTCCTTACCTTAGATAAAGGAAGTTTCATCTCATAAACAATCACTTGCAAACCCCAAAAACAATGGCGGCAGCTTCATTATCAAGTATTGATTTGATCTTAGATTGGAATTGAACCATTGACCTCATTTAAATTAGGGGTTGAAACCCTATACCCAAATACAAATTCACTTTCTTGTGTTGAAAGACTAATCCATGCTCCAAACTGCAAAGGGGCTTGGAGCTCAATGGTAGAGCACTCAGCAGCATGTTAGTTGGAGGTTTTAGGATGGGTTCAGAGTAGGTCCATGGAAAATAAAATCTTTTGGGTTCTTTCTACTGCAATTTATACTATACAGAAAGCATTTATAATTTGGGTATTGCTTAGGGTTAGATTAAGGCAATGCTTTGGTTTTCTTCTCAATGATAATAGTTTTTTGACCACATTAGTTTTACATACAGTGGTATTGGAGCCTTAATTGTCTAGTTAGCTTAGCTTAGCAACTAGTTGCAAGAAATGTGACAGGATATTCATATTTCTATTTCTTACACCATGGAAATGGTTTTTCATTGCAACTGCACCAGTTCTCATTGTCAGTGGATTTTCAATAGTCGATGTGTTTTCCATCTTGTCATTTTTTTCTTTTTTGCTAGGTCTGACCAATGTGACGTTTATGATCTTTGAATCGTCAACAAAGTGCACGATTGATGAATGTCTAAATACAATTGTAAATTCCATATACATAGATGGTTTAAGGTAAATTACAATAGATTATTAGATATCCACATTAATTTTACGGACAATTGTTATTCTTATTTGAGGGCTCAATCGTCTAGGAAGTTTGTCTTACTATGTTTCTACTTGAGTACACAGAACACGGGGAATTTTCTTCATGGAGGAGCTACTGTAGCATATGTTGATATTATAGGTAGTGGACCTGTTGGCAAGAGACACTATATGGATTCATGGTTGTTGTCATTTATGGCAACAAAGGTCATCCCACATATCCGCAAGTCATGGTGTGTCTCTACCGGAAGTCAGAATGAAGATTGTTGTGGTCCGGTGAACAAGAACAGAGCATGTGGCAAGGTCCGACAGATTGGTCCGGATCTCTCAGAGGAAGTGTCTTGGTGCAGTGCGGATTTGGGGAAGTCAAGAGGACTACCTTGAGTAGTATATTCCAAGGATTTAGCCTCCGGTGATGAACAAAGAAAAAGATATGAATAGTTGAGTACCAGATTCCTGAGAGACAGTGAGAACAGAGGAAGAACTGACTGACAGAGTATCAGACTATTTTCTGGATGTGTTACTGTTGATGGTAAAGGTTGTGAAGGCATGAATCATGTTTGGCCGACATGATGAATGACATCTACAAGTATATGCTTGATCCGCATTACTTGATATGCAAGGATTCAGCCGACAGAACAGAGTTTGTGAGAAGATAGATTATTCCGGGTGCCGACTAGAAAGATAATGAAATCACTAGTGCAGATATATATAGAGGATGGATTTAGTTGTGAAGATAGTAATTTGTGTGATGGTGTATGCGAATAAGTGCAGAACAGAGCAGAAGTAGTAAGAAAGATCCGGTATGTGAAAGGATAGCAGAATAAAGAACAGAGGAAAGATGAAGTGCAGCAGATCAGCCTAACCGGAACTAAACTCCAGCATATGTAGATGCTTCCAATCAGTTCAAGACTGTGATTCTTATCACTTTGTAGACAGTGTGTCTCCTTGTAGGCAGTGGGCCTCTTTGTGAGCAGTGTGCTCGGGCAGTGAGCCCTAATTGGCAAGTGCCATTTTGTAATTCCTTATTCTTCTAACAGAGAATAATCTTTGGGTTAATCACCCCGTGGTTTTCTCCCTTAACAGGGTTTCCACGTCAAAAATACTGTGTCATGTGTTTTTCATTTCATGGTAATGTTTGTTTGTTTGATTCAATGCTGCATTGATTAATAAGAAAGTTCAAAAGAAGAAATAATTAGGATAACTGATTCACCCCCCCCCCCTCTCAGTTATCAACAATTGGTATCAGAGCAAGGTTCCTCCTAATAGAGCCTAACAGCTTGAGGAAGATCTGGGAGTTCAAATGGATGCATATGGTTTAAGGGAGCAACTCAAGACTGCCCTTGAGGATCTTGAACAATCAAATTCTGAAGTCAATGAATTAAAGGAAAGACTCAAATAGGCTGATGAATTCATGAGAGAATTAAAGGACAAATTAAGTCTCTCTATGAAAAAGAGAAAGGAGCTGCTCCAACAATTGGCAAGACAAAGTGAAGAAAGCAATACAAATGAAGAATTGACTGAACAAACCAAGTTATGTGAAAAGTTATCAAAAGAAGTCATTATGTTAAGACATGAAATGGAATCAGGAACTATAAAGTTTACTCAAGAGATTGAAGAAAAAAGAGAAGCTGAAGACAATCTAAGACAATCTCTTAAAGAAAAATCAGAAGAATGCCACCAGATGGACAGGATTATCAGACATCTTGAATCTGATCTTGAAGATGCCAAAGATAATGAAGAAAAACTTGAGGATCAAATTGCCTCTCTCAAAAGAGATCTTCAAACAGCAAATGAATATAAAGAAAAATTCAAGATAAGTTCTGCCCAACTTGAAGTACTTCTTGGAAGTCAAAAGAGGACAGATGACAAGTATGGTTTGGGATATGAGAAAGGAGAAAGCTCCGGATCCGGTCAAAAGAATTTTGGATCAGAAAATCCAAGGAATAGGCCTAGAAGACCTCCGGTAAGACAGCCCAATGCTCAAAGATATCCATCTTTCAATGGATATTGCCACAGCTGCAACCACTTTGGTCACAAAGCTAATCAGTGCAGAAAGAGAATGAATCAGATTAATTCATCCTTCTCCGGACAGTGCTTTAACTGCAAAAGGTATGGACACAAATCCCATGAATGCAGAAATATGCAAGTAAACAAATCATTCAAAGGTAGATGCTTTACATGCAATAGAGTAGGTCATATGGCTAATCAATGCAGATCAAGAGGTTATCAGTCAAATATGCAAAGAAATGTTATTTGCCAAATCTGTAATAGGTCCGGTCATAATGCTAAAGTCTGCAGAAGCAAGAATCAGGACAAAAGAGGTCCGGTGTATAATCAGAATCAAGACAAGGGTAAACAAAAGATGAATGCGGATGAAGTTAGGAATCAGATGAGCAAGATTTGGGTGAAGAAAAGTTCAGAGAATGTAGAGGTTGGATCCGCACCAGACTCTGGTGTTGATATTTCTTCCGAAAATTAAAAAGTGAGCTCTAGCTCAGGGGGAGGCTCAAAGAAAATCCTGTCCCCCCAGCCAATCAAGTGGTGCTGGATGTGACACAAGATGCGGAGTAAAGGGTTTGAAGATACCAGTCCTGAGATGATCCAGACAAGATTTCAGAGGTCCGCATGAAGATATAAAGAAGTTGTGATCGATCAAGTAAAGACCTGTTCCGGGAGATGCTCCAGAATGACAGAGGACTACAAAAGGGTCCGGAGAGATCCGGAAGTACATTATTTTACTCTGCGGACTGGACAGAATGTTTGGGATGTTCTTGTAATGTGTCATCTCGATTTATTCATGATTGAAAGATCCACATGATGTTCATAGATCAGGACTGATCCGGGATACTCCAAGCTATCCGGACAAGGCAAACTGGAATAATATAGGTGGAGCATTTATTGCAAACATATATTAGGGTTTGCGAAATGATATAAGGGATTTCTCAACAATCACTTGATCATTCCACATCCAAGAAGAAGCTAAAAGCGGAGCTCTGCAACAAAATTCATCAAGTTTACCGAAGATCTCCTGCCGAAGTCATTACATACAGAAATCAATCCAGCTACTCCGTGCAACCGAAGACGCAAAAGGTATTTTCCACTTTCGATATCTTGCTACAAATCTTTTGAAGAAATGGCTACTCCAAATATAGTAAAAATCTCAGATAGGCCCCGACCTGAATTTAAGAAACATCCATACAAGTCATTGGAGGTAGATCCCTTAGGAGCATTTTCCAGTGTTCCTCACAGAGTTTTACACACAGAAGACATTAGGGTTTACATACATGCAAGCATTGAGGAATTTGGGGAATTCAAATTGAGAGATCTCTATCACAAACAACTGATAGACAATGCTTTTGAGCTTAAACCAGAGTATAAGGGTATCCAGAAGAAACAATTTGATCAATTCATTCATTTCCCCTGCTTTGAAGAAGATGAATGGGTCCGGTATGTACTGAGCAGGATGCATGACAACTTCCTATGGCTGGATAGACCCTGCAAGATGACAAAAGAGGCAATTAGAGCAGTAACTGGTCTATACTCTTCCGGAGGGATACCTATCCTCAAATCTGTCAAAAATAACATTGTAACTGAGGCCATTGGATCAAAATTTGATAAGAGGGCAATGACCATTGAAGATATTTCTGATCCGGATATCAAGTATGCGTCCATGATAATAGGATACAAGATCTATCACTCCAGCAGGGAGAATTCTGTATCTGGAACTGCAGTGTATACTGCCTATGAAATGCTAAGGAAGAATGCAGAATATGATCTCTGCGAACTGCTCTTAAGCCAATTAATGGAAAATATACAGAAAATCAAGAAGGACAAAAAGAATTCCTTTAAGTATGGTACTCTTATATTATGTCTATTTTTCTACTTCATGAATGAGCTGCCCGGATCAAGTGGATGGGCATGGCAGAATGACAAACCTGTTGCAGTCCAGATAAGAGACTATCTACATGGGCTTGGGGATGCCAAAGCAAGAAATACAGCCCTATGGGGATACTTCAAAAACTTCCAAAGCATGATGCAAGCAAGAGAAAGAATTCCCCAGTCTCTTGTTGAAAAATACAAAGACTCAGTGTGCTTTATGGTGGACACTGATCAGTGCCTAATGGAGGCAGTGGAGCCAAGGACTGTCTGGATCATGCCCATGGGGTATGAAGTGGATGAACAAATAGTGGAGCTGCATGTTCAACACATGCTAAGTTAGCCCAAAGATCCAAAGGCAGAAAGGTTTGGAACCTTTGAAGAGCTGAGTGTAAAGATACATGTAGAACTCAGGGAACCTGAGATAAAGAGGAAGGTGAGAAAAGAAGTTGAGCACATTGCTCAAGGCCTAGGCATCTCAAAAGAGGCACTTGATGCCAGCCGGGAAAAGAGAAGAAAATCTGAGGAAGAAAAGAAAGAGGCAGAAAAGAAAAGTAAAGAAAGTGTTCCGGTTGAAACTTCCACTCGGACCAGATCATCAAAAAGATCTGCACCTCCCACAACCAAAAGTTCAAAACCAGAAGTCTAGGCATCCGGTAAAAGATCTAAGACAAAAGCCACAAGGGCTTATGAAAGCCAAAAGGATGAAGAGGAAACTGAGTCAGATGAGGGAGTAAAAGAAATAAAGAAGCAGAAGAAGAAAGGATCCGGGAAACCCTCCACAGGCCAAGACAAGGAAGAAATGGCAGAAGAATTTGCTGAAAAGCCCACTCTATCCCTAGATAGTATAGTCAAATCAGTCACTGTGGATGGGAACCTTCAACCGGTGGCTGAATTTTATGATGACTACAACAAGGCAGATCAAAAGATGTTGCAAGAAGCTATAATAAGGTACTTGAACATCTACAATAAAGCTTTTATTAAGATTATCTCTGAAATCCCAAAGAGCCTAGAGATGGAATTAGAGATAAGAAAGAACAATGCCATGGCAAAAGACCTTGAGATCAGGGAACAGATAGCTATTCAGCTATATCCTTCAATTGATCACAAAACAATGAACATGGTATTCAAAGACTGCAAGGATGAATTCAGGAGCAAAGCAAGGATGAATCAGCTTATGCTTGGTGAGACCAACAAGGTAGCCAAGGACACTGAAGAGATTCTCTGGAAAACCTTCAAAAGGTTTAATCTTCCTGTTGTAGAGGACTTAGGTGCAGAAACAGCTGTGGACTTGGAATCATCTGCTCCGGAAGAAGTGGCCCTTGAACAGACTAACATCTCTCCTCCGGTTTCCCCTATAGTCTCCGGATCTCAAGAAGAAGAGAAACTACAGGAGAAAGAAGCAGCAGTTAAAGAAAAAGAGGTTGACAGCACCAAGGATGCAGAGAAAGAGAAGACCCCAACAGAGAAAACCACAACTGAAAGTGGTAAGAGTAAGGAAGGAGAAAAGATTCCAAAGGACAAAACTGCAGAAGAGAAGAAACATCTGTCTCTGGCAAGAGACACTGCACAAATTGTTCAAGAATTCTTGATAAAAGCCACTATAGAAATTGATGAACCGGACCTGCTAAAAGGACCATTAGATTTTGACTCTTTGTCACCGGTACAAACAATGAAAATAGCCTCATTTGCAAATGAGAAAGTCAAAGAGAAACTACTGAAATCTCACATGGAAGACTGTGAGCTTATGGAGGTAGCATCTGGAGTGCTGGAAAAGATCATGCCATCTTTTCAGAAGGATCCCACAGCCTCCTCTTCCGGTAATCTCAAAACCTTAGTCAGCAGTGTTAGTACACATTTTGAATCTCTAGAAAAATCAGCTGAAGAAAAGGTCCGGAAGGAGTTTTTGGATAAAAGGTTCTCCGAGGTTTAGGGTTTCATCATTAATGATAGGAGAAACATGAACATTGGGATAAAGAGCTTAGAAAATGCTCTTAAGGATGGCGGTGAAATATACAAATTTTGTATCTCCTGGTCCAAGGTAACAGTGGACATTGAGAAGAAAATAAAAGCACAAGAGGACACACTACTAAGCTTGTCTCAAAGCTTTGATCCTCTTTCTTCCTCTATAACAAATCAAGAATGTCAGACTATTGCAGTCTTGAGTGAAATCAAGAAATTGGAGAAGGAAAGGAAAAATAGAATAAGCAGGTTGAGTGAGCTCAGGGGGTTAATTGTCCCTAAGCTAGAGGCCATGCATGAGGCCATAACAGAAGCTCAAATCACAGCCCAGACAAGTGATCCGAAAGATCTAAAAAGGGCAGATGCATTTGCATTTTTGTTGAGTGGTCACATTTCAATTTTGGATAGAATGAAGCAAAGTTGGGCTACAGAATTGATCCAATTGAAGACATCCTTTGCAGACATTCTTTAGTATATGTGAGTATGTAAATATGCGGCTATGTATAGAAAATTTGTGAAAATTTTGGTGTGCGGACCCTACCCTTTGCCATTGATGTCAAAGGGGGAGTGAGGAGCAGTGAAAAATGAGGAATCCAACTAAGGGGGAGTTCCGGAAATTGTATATAAAGACAGAGCATCAGCAAAGGGGGAGCATAGTGTAAACACTTAGTCATTTTTCACTAAGTGTTGCCATCAATGCCAAAGGGGGAGATTGTTGGCAAGAGACACTATATGGATTCATGGTTGTTGTCATTGATGGCAACAAAGGTCATCCCACATATCCGCAAGTCATGGTGTGTCTCTACCGGAAGTCAGAATGAAGATTGTTGTGGTCCGGTGGACAAGAACAGAGCATGTGGCAAGGTCCGACAGATTGGTCCGGATCTCTCAGAGGAAGTGTCTTGGTGCAGTGCAGATTTGGGGAAGTCAAGAGGACTACCTTGAGTAGTATATTCCAAGGATTTAGCCTCTGGTGATGAACAAAGAAAAAGATATGAATAGTTGAGTACCAGATTCCTGAGAGACAGTGAGAACAGAGGAAGAACTGACTGACAGAGTATCAGACTATTTTCTGGATGTGTTACTGTTGATGGTAAAGGTTGTGAAGGCATGAATCATGTTTGGCTTACATGATGAATGACATCTACAAGTATATGCTTGATCCGCATTACTTGATATGCAAGGATTCAGCCGACAGAACAGAGTTTGTGAGAAGATAGATTATTCCGGGTGCCGACTAGAAAGATAATGAAATCACTAGTGCGGATATATATAGAGGATGGATTTAGTTGTGAAGATAGTAATTTGTGTGATGGTGTATGCGAATAAGTGCAGAACAGAGCAGAAGTAGTAAGAAAGATCCGGTATGTGAAAGGATAGCAGAATAAAGAACAGAGGAAAGATGAAGTGCAGCAGATTAGTGTACTGAGCCTAACCGGAACTGAACTCCAGCATATGTAGATGCTTCCAATCAGTTCAAGACTGTGATTCTTATCACTTTGTAGACAGTGTGTCTCCTTGTAGGCAGTGAGCCTCTTTGTGAGCAGTGTGCTCGGGCAGTGAGCCCTAATTGGCAAGTGCCATTTTGTAATTCCTTATTCTTCTAACAGAGAATAATCTTTGGGTTAATCACCCCGTGGTTTTCTCCCTTAATAGGGTTTCCACGTCAAAAATACTGTGTCATGTGTTTTTCATTTCATGGTAATGTTTGTTTGTTTGATTCAATGCTGCATTGATTAATAAGAAAGTTCAAAAGAAGAAATAATTAGGATAATTGATTCACCCCCCCCCCCTCTCAGTTATCAACATGACCAATATTCACTACAGGAGCTAAATGATCCGGTGTTTCAGTTGAAATCAATGTATCATATCTTAATGCTGCAAAGTTGGGGGTAAATCTTGAACATTCTCATTGTAAATGTTTTCTTGATGGTTTGGATTTCTTTTGTTTTTTGCATGATGAAGAAACTTTAGGCTAATTTAGATTATTGACTTTTTTCCCTTTAACTCAGGAGGAGATTGAAATTGAAGCCAAGGTTCTCTGAATTGGCAAGGCAATTACCTTTGTTACTGTTGAATTAAGGAAGAAGGAAATAGGGGAACTGCTTGCCCAGGGGCATCACACAAAGTACCTTGCTGTGACTAGTAAATTCTAACTTTGTAAAACTTGGTGACTCCAAATCTATTTTTTTCTGGCATTTTCTAAGCCAGCTATGTTACGAGAAACAAAATGACAAGGAACCATATTTCTTAAGAAATAGCATTTTGTGGGCCATTTGTGGCTTCCAGGCAAGCTGACAAAAGACGTTAAGGAATAAAAGCAATCCTGTCCATCATCTAGAAACCATGTCAACAAGTTATTAATAATATTTTAATCATTTACCCTAAGCTTTCCATTGGGATGAAGTTCTGCTCAGTTTCTTCCCTGGAGTTCAACAGATTTTGTAACTATATATTTATATTTTATGTGTCATTTAAAGAATGTGATTAAGTGAAATTGAAAATGTGTGGCAGTTAAGGTAATTGTTGTGTGTGAACATTGTTTATAGTTTATCATCTCTCAACAATGAATCTTAGTAATGATAAATCTTTGTATACAAAGAATTTTAATTTTCCTTGATGTTAGTAAAAGATTCACCAATTTTTCCATATGTTTTCCCAGTGGCTAACAACAATGGAGATGCTGCTCTGGAGGATGAAGTTTCAGCTTTGCTTAAAGGTATGTCTCTGAATAATATTATTAATAATAACAAATCTAGGTATAAGAATAGTAAGAAAGGGAAAAAGAATGATGATGATGGTGACTAACGCAATCAGGTATGACTTGAGCTTTTCCAATTTATCAAAATTTACCCAACTTAGCAGTGAAGAAAAGTTCAATGTTAAGTTTAATGGTTATTTTTCAAGTGTGTGTGCACACTACTACATAGGCTTCAAGGACTAGGTAGGATGATCATGATCCAGACATTAGGGAACTAGGATTTCTATCACATAAGCATTGTAGCTTCTTATAATCTCTTTTTTCTGTGTTCAAGTCTATATTTAGTTGAGGGTACAATATACTGGATAGAATTGTTTTTCAGATTTTTAGCTATTCGGTTGTATTTAACATTTATTGATTGTGGGTTTCAATGGAGAAGGTGTGCTATATCTCCTTATGTTACTTGTGCAGTTAACACAAAAAATGATGGAGGAAAAGCTTATGTACATCAGTGAAGTTTAGGTAAGGTTCATTCTAATTATAACCTCTTGAGACTTTGCTAAGATGAATGCATTAGTTTATTCTTTGTCAACAGTATCATTGGAAGTATAGTTGATGTATTGCTAGCATTTCATTATTTGTGGCCTTAGATGTTTGCAGTAGGTTCTCTGCATGAATTTATGTTGGATGGATGTGGGTTTATCTCTTCCTTGTATACTAATTAGGGAAAATTTACATAAAAAATGGGCCTCCTAAGAAACTCTAAAAAAGCAAAAAATATCTCATATAATACGAATTATTTAAATATAAATAAATATAAATTACTTAACTACATGAGTTAAGTGGGGACACATGTTTCTATTATAATTCCTTAGAAAACTCATGTTCATTGTTTCTTAAAGTGGTAACATATATTTCTATTATAATTTATTAAAAACTCAAGTCCACTTTTCACTTTAGATTATTTCTTTTTTCTTGATTATTTATTTTTATTTAAAAAGTCTTAAACTCAAGTTCATTGTTTTTTTGAAGTGGTAACATATATTACTATTATAATTTATTAAAAAAATCAAGTTCACTTTTCATTTTAGATTATTTATTTTCTTGATTATTTCGTTTTTATTTTAAAAGTGTTTTATCTAAAAGTTATTGTTACTAATTTTTTGTTCACACTTAAAATTAGTTGGACCTAAGTGTAATTGTTTAGAAGGAATAATAGAAAACTTCAAAGTTATGCATTCATTAAATAGTTGATGCCTTGACAGAGTAGAGAAGGATATCCAATTGTCAGGATAACCCATCAGTCCAATCAGGACTGATAAGTTATCATGACAAAAGAATTGATTATCAAGAAATCAAATATTCAAGGAGATACAGTTGTTCTACACAGTTCGATCTTTTAGGAGTTATAAGTTAAATTGGTTATTTAGTTAATCAGTTTTGAATAAAAGAGAGAAAGATATTGTATTACACTATTATTTCATGACATGTTTTGAACATACATTCAGATATCTGTTACTTTATCTCATGCATTGATTGAAAAAGGAAATACATATACATCATATGCATAAGAGAAATTAACTGATCATGTTTAAAAGAAGTGTTCAAATGTGTCCCACACAAGCTGTGGGAGTAACTAGATTGAGCAATTGCAGATATGCAAGCTATGTATCTGTTTGATAAAAGAAAAGGAAATGAACATCTGATAAATCTAAACATCCATCATTGCCTGATGATGGAGGTTGCTGTTGAAGTTGGCCTTCAAGTCTTCAGTCTTCATTCTTCACTTCAAGCCATCATCAAGTTGAAACCTACAAAATTTTAGGGACAACACTGTTAGTGCTCTGGATGTTTACAGTTATCACATGCTTTTATCAAACAGAGACATCTACTTATCACATCATGCATTCACATGAGAAATTAGATCAAATAAGGACACAAATCAGGAAGAAATCATGAAGAAAATCAATCAATGCTATCAGGTACTTTTTATGCTAACTTGTTTGTTCACTGTGTAGGTATAGGACAAGTTTTGTTGTTAATTTGAAGACAAATAAGCATGTGGATTAAATGTGGCTCCCACAAGGGTTGAGCCCAGCATGCTTCTTTCTTATTTAGTCAAGAAAGATATCAAGAGTAATGGACACACTACATCATATGTTTCTTCCTTATGCTATTATTCCAGATCTTAGGTCCATATGAGATACATCAAAAGTAGAGATACCATTCAATGCCTTGCTATGCAATAAAGAATACAAGTATAACTTCAAAGATGAGACATCATTCTACACCAAGCATTTCTCTTATTGTTCTCATACTGCCAAGGATGTTTAAGGTTAACAGTCATATCATATCACAAATTGCAAGTGCCTCATAAAGACAGTCAAGTAAATGCCACATGGAACAGTAGATGAAATAGTGGAAGGCAAGACAATCATGAACAATATGCCAACTTGACTGTCATAAGGTAAAACTTCACAATATATATGAGATAAGTGTAACAATCACATGCTAGAAGCAAAGATGCAAATGACAGATGCATACAACATGCTCTCTAAAGAGCACTCATCAAATGATAAAGACTATTACTTACTATTAGTGATCTTAAAGGAAGAACAAGCTATGGAGTAGCAATCATATATAATCACTATCATGACAATCAAGTATAAATCCAAAAGCAAGAGATTGTCATGAATAGAGTGCACAAAGAGTCAAATACATGGAGCACAGTGGAGTGTAAAGAGTGCAACAGTCCAAGGATAAACTTTATTCCCATGCCTAAAGCTACAGTGATGCCATGGTGCAATCAAGAAGGTGTCATGCCTTAAAGAGAGATATAGTGCAAGATCAAGGAGAGATATAGTCACTTTCACCATGAACAGTCAGGACAGGATCAATAAAGTGACTTTTACAAAGCAAGATACAGTTAGAATATGTTAGGATATATCATAAGTCGCCATACTCATCTACAGAAGTGCATTAGTGAAGGAGGAACAATAGAAAAGAAGAACAAGACTTATATCAAATGCTACAGTTAGGATCAACAAAGAACATGAAAGTCACAAGATACAGGTATACCTTAAAATGCATAAGGACGATTACAAGTGCAAGGAGAGATAAGAGCATAACATCTATGATAAAGTATAAATCTAGATGCAAAAAAGACAAGTACACAATCAAAGATGATTCCACATGACAGATAGTCCATCATATTATAGTTAGAACCCTG